>CM057345.1:55604448-56854448 GCA_030015575.1 Agapanthus africanus
GACGCGCTGAAAGTGGCGAAGTGGGAGCCCATTCCTCGAGCCGACATGCTGCTTTCTGAGCAGGCCCTGAGTTGGGCTGGGCTCAGCCCCGCCCAGTTCGCGGGTGAGTTAGGAGTTTGTAGGCGATTTGTTAGACCTGCGTTTATTTTACTTTTACTCGTGTTGCCGACTCCGTTGTACCTTGTCTTGTGCAGAACCGATGGATGCGAGCAAACTTCAAGCGGCCATTCGCGAGCCGAAGAAGGGATCGAAAGCTGGAGGAGCCAGCTCTTCCTATCCAACGTCGGCCCTGGCTCCCCCGGCAGCCGCCCCACTTCGGCGTTCGAGTGCGGGCCGTGCCCCGGAGCCCAACCAGGCGGCGAGCCGAAACCGGGTTCGGGAAGAGGAGGCCGAGGCTTTGGAGATGGAGACTAGCTCCCCGGCGTTGTCTCTCAAGCGGCTCCTCCAGACGGTTCCGCGGACTCCGGCCTCCTCGATCTTAGTGGACGAGGGGAACCTCCGCTTTGAGGTACCCTCGGGGCTCTCCGTTGCTGACAGATTGCTGGTGGACATGGAGAGGTCGGCCTGAGGCAAGGTTCCTCAGGAGACCCTAAGGGCGCAGATGGCGGCGATCGCCCAAGAGGCCATGCAGGTTAGTGCTTGCATCTTACTTGATTTTTCTCTCAGCGTCTTACCATTGGTGAGATTTGGTGCCTCCCTTTTCTTTCAATCCCCCTCTGATTTCTTCAGGTCCTCCAGCACGTCGCCCTCGTCGTTCAGATGGAGGACGGGGAAATTGCCCCGGCGATGCGAGCCGCGGGCGAGCTCTCCTCCCTAGAGGAGAGCTCGAAGTTGGAGCTGGAGGCGGCGATGGCGAGGGTCCCCGTCCTAAAGGGCGAGGCGGCGGCCTGGAAGCATGAGGTTGCGGCCGGGAAGCAGGAGGTCGCCAGGTACCGCGAGGCTGCCCAAGTCGCCGAGACCAAGCTTCAAGACTCCAAGCTGCTCGTCGGCACCCTGAAGAAGTCGGCGGGTGCCCTTCGGAAGGAGCTGGAGGCGGCGGTAGAGGGGACGAAGCGGGCAGAGCTCAGGGCGGCGAAGGCGGTGGAAAACTACAAAAAGTCGGACCATTTTTACGCCGACCTAGCCACAGCCACCACCATCATATAGCACGAGGCCCTCGACGCCGTTAAGGCTCGGATGCCGGGGTTCCCCGTTGAAGAGCTCCGGAATGAATATCCTCTCGGGGACGACGCGCAGGTGGAAGCCCCCGGGAGGTCTGCCGTGGAAGGGACTCCCGTCGAGGGCGGCGCCGAGGCTCCTGTGATGGGCACAGCCTGTTCATATCATAATATTGCGTTATTATATTCCCCAGTCCTAGTTATTTTACAAATAAACAGGTGCTTTTGACCCATGTCTGCTACATAGTTACAGGTTACAGGTTCTTGGAGCAAAAACAGTGAAAAAGACATAAGATGATACAAAAGTGAGACTACGACCAATAAATGGTGGAATCTTGATAAAGCCTACACGAAGATCAATTCACAAAGTACAAGGCAGTGCAAGGTTCAAGACTTCGACACGAAGCAACGGCAAAAGTCCACTACAATTCACTGTGGAGATCTGGAAGAAACCTAAAAGCCAATCTGAGAAAAGAACTAAAGAAGTAAGAAGAAACAGGCAACCAAAAGCAGCACAAGAGAACTGAGCATCCAAGCCCATCTTTTGGCCGTGGAACCGCGGCCAAACCTGGCTTGCGTCTGCGGTTCCGCGGCCGTGTGATGCCCGTAGTTGCAGGAAATTTTACCAAAATAAATGGCGGCGCTGACAAGTCTTCCAAGGGGTATTTTTGTAATAGCAGACATGCGGTGATTGTAAACCTAGGGTTTTCTATATCCTATAAATAGAGACCCTAATACCTCTTTTGAGGCATGCCTCCTTTCATTAATAAAATTCAGAATTCTTTTGGAGAGCATCGATGCCTCTTTTCATTTCATCTATTCAGATCTGACAAGTCTTGTGTAAATGTTTGGAGAGAGCTATCAAGTAAGTAGTTTTATTTAATTGCCCTAGTATAGATCTTGAATTCCTTACCCTAGTTAGATAGATAGAATGTTCTTCAATTCCCTAATGAGCGAGTAGTCTTCTCGCTTGTTAGGGCTTGCTTTGGGGAAGGCTTTTGAGAGATGAAGATCTCTCATCCCTTTCTTGCCCATCACACGTTTTTATAGGACTCCATGCATACATGCATACACCACTCCCTACGGCACCCTATCGCTCGAGGTAGCGGTGATACCGTAGTATAAAGGCCCGGTTGAGCGTGTTTTCCATGGAGGTTAGGGTAAGGATTGATAAAGGAAGGACAAGAACCTGGAGGAAGAAACATCTTCCCGAATGGTTCTAATCCCCTTTATTAATAATTACCATAACTCCTAATAGATCCTAATATGGGTATAGAAAGCGGTGAGATTTATTGACTTTCCAAACTTAACCTAAACCTAACCCTAGCAAGATTTATATCTAGATTAATTTAGTTTTTAGATTTAATCAATCCGTTCACACCGTTCGGAATTAACTCGTAAGAGCAATTAGGAAATTCACAAAATCCCTGTGGACCGACCCGTACTCACCGGCTAGCTACCAAGCGACGCCATTCTTGATTGCGGTTTACATATATTTTTTATCTATCTTTTAAAAGCACATAAGCCTATTAAAATCTCTACAAATCAAATGGCGCCGTTGCCGGGGATGGCGTGTTAGTTCCTTTTTGCAATTTCGGGTTAATCTAAAAAAAAATCATAAAAACTGAAAAATTAAAAAATATAAAAATTTATCATCTTTGTATTTTGTGAAGGGTATTGTTGTTTGAATTTTGCAGGATCTAAAATCGAGTTCGGGTCTGGAAAAATACAGAGATCAAAACAGAAAAAGGCAGATCTGGACAGTAGAGGATTTCAACAACAAAGCAACAAAAAAAAATCTGGAGAAGTGAACCGATCAACCCACCGCGATTCCGCCGCCGAAATCATGTTCTGACCGCTAGGTGACTGTTCATATCATAATATTGCTTTATTATATTCCCCATTCTTATATATTTTACAAATAAACAGGTGCTTTTGACGCATGTTTGCTACATATTACAGGTTACAGGTTCTTGGATAGAAAATAGTGAAAACGATGAAAAGACGATGAAAAAGTGGACTTTGACCAACAAACAGAAGACTTTTGATCAAGCCTACATCAAAGATAAAATTCACAAAGTACAAGGCAATGCAAGGTCCAAGATTATAAAGCGAACGGTTAAAAGTCCACCGCAATTATTCACTGGAGATCTGGAAGAAACATAGAAGCTATTTTAATAAAGAACTAAATAATAAGGAAGCCCAAAGATCCAAGGCCCAATACTTTCTTTTAAAGAGACAGAGACATAAAATTTTACCAAAGCTTGAAGTCTACTTTGACTAGGTCTTCCTAAGGATATTTTGGTAAATGTAGACATGCAAATCAATTGTAACCTAGGGTTTCCTATTCTCTATAAATAGGAACTCTACTCATTGTAATTTCTTATGCCTCCCTTCATTAATAAATTTCAGCATTCTTTTGGAGAGCATCATTTTTTGTAAGTTCTTTATTTTCTGCTCTAGGTTAATTTTCTATTCTTGCCCTAGATAAATTTAATTACTTGCCCTAGTTAATCTTTTATTCTCTGCCCTAGATAAATGTATTTTAATTCCCTAATGAGTGAGTAGTCTCCTCGCTTGTTAGGGTTAGATCTGGGGAAGGTTTGAGAGACGAAGATCTCTCATCCCTTTTCTTGCCCGTCATATATTTTCATAGAACTCCATGCATACCTTCTTATTCCGCTCCCTACGACACTCTACCCACGAGGTAGCGGTGATCCCGTAGTCTAAAGGCCCGGATTTTAAGGTTTTCCATGGAGGTTAGGGTAAGGATTGATAAAGGAAGGACAAGAATCTAGAGGAAGAAACATCTTTCCAAATGGTTCTAATCCTTTTTATTAATAATTACCATAACACCTAATTAGATCTTCATATGGGTATAGAAAGCGGTGAGATTTATAGACTTTCCAAACTTAACCTAGACCTAACCCTAGCAAGATTTAGATATAGATTAATTTAGTTTTTAGATTTAATAATCTGTCCGACCTCAATCGGAATTAACTCGTTAGCACGACTAGGATATTCACAACATCCCTGTGGACCGACCCGTACTCACCGGCTAGCTACCAAGCGACGCCGTTCTCGATTGCGGTTAATAGATAGTTTTTGAGACAAATCAAATGGCGCCGTTGCCGGGGATGGCGTAGAATTTTCCTTTTTGCAATTTCGGGTTAATCTAAATTTAAAAAATCATAAAAATCTGAAAAATAAAAAAAATATATAAAAATATATTATCTGTTATTTTTGGAAAGGGTATTTTTGTGTGTGTTTTGCAGGATCTACGAACAAATTCGGATTTGGAAATCTACAGAGATCAAAACAGCAAGTATCAAATTCGAACAAACAGAGAAATATCACAACAGAAAACAGAAGAAATTTGAAGGACCGAGTCAACAAGTCAACTGCGCGATCTGGAAAAAAAAAACTCGTGACCCCATTCCGGCCGCGGAACCGCCGCTAGATCCTACCTGCGACCGCGGAACCGCCGCGTGTTGGTAAAAAAAAAAGGGTTCGGCCACTGTAATTCTCTGTGAGTTTTCTCTCTCCTCCTCTGCAAATCTTGATATATTTTCTGTAAATTTGCCCGCAGGATTTCTTTGCGCTTTAAAAATATTCCTTTCCAAATAACAAATCTTATGCAGGATTCGTTGCGCTATGCTTAAAATAATAATTGATTGCAAGAGATCATTTCTGATTTGCATATCCTTAATTTTTTTGCTAAAAATATCTTTCCAAATAAAGAGCAATAGAAAAAAGGAAAGTTTTAATTAGAAAACTTGCAAACTTTGAAATTCAAAAAAAAAAGATTTGATTGGAAGTGATTTTTCTGTTTTGCATATCTTTAAAACTGATTTTAAGGGGCTTTTGACCAATTCTAATTGGGTGGGGATTTCATCACCCTTCCCAGGACCCCAGAAATCATATAAAGCATTTGCATTGACCACTCTTAATTAAAAAAATTTTAGACTCAGCCCTAAGGACGTCACGCTCAATAGGACAGAGGACTAGTATAGGCATCGGCCGTTTATCCTAACTTGTCTTTGCGGTGACTAGGCAAGTGTGTAAAAGGCTAGTGGTTTTTAATTAGGCCCACAGTGTGGTTCCTTCCCACTTACCTGGCACTTACCTGGCAGCAATTGGCGGTGAAGAGACGGTTTGAGGTCCTATTTCTAGCCTTTTGGAACAGTTAGGAGCGGTCTAGCTAGATCTAGGTGACCCTAGATCTAGGTCTAATTGTGCATTTCTGGTTGATTACATTTGTGTCTAAGCCCTTTATCGAATTTTTTTTTCTGCAAACAGTCTCAAATAAAGAGAAAAAGGAAAAAGGAATTTTTAAAAAAAAAAAGACTTGCTACTTTTGTCGCTCGGAAATCCTTGCACCAACAAACTTTCTTTCTTTCTCCCTTTCTTCTAACATGGGTACCCCACATAACAAATCACTTGCCGAACTTTGGTATCCCGAACCTAATTTTGCGTCGTTCGGCAATTTGTTCGATCAATTTAAAGACGATCCTTCCTTACCTAAAATATCTTTGAAAGATCAAATAGAGGCGTCTAGGGGAAACAGTTTGACTTTTCAACCCACTTTGTGTCAACCAAGTCAACCTTTACCACCTCCATATGTTGATACCACTTTTTCAAGTCCTACCGTCTCTCCTAAGCCGATGTCCATTGCTGAGCATATTGCTCAATCTCGCAGCCGATCTTTCACCCCTCTCCACTCATCTAGTTCTAGGGATCCACAAGACTATTCACCTTTTTATCCATATGTTGACCCTACCCCTGTCCAATCACCCACTTCCTACCAGTCCTACCCGACCTTCCCACCTTCACTAGACACTGCTTCTACACAGCCTTTTGGGAGTTTCACATATCCAAACAATTTCGAATCTTTTGCCGAAACCCCTTTACCACCAAAGTCTAGTTTGGAAGAGGCGTTGGAGGCGTATATCACAGCAACAAACAAAATGGTTAGGAATGTGGAAGCGTCCGTGGCCGCCCTTATGCAACCTGCTGAACCGGTAACTAGTTTCCTGCTAGCCCCAAATTTTTCAATGTATGAGGAGGCGGTTGGACAGAATGAGAATGTGAGAGAATTTCCAAATCAAACCTACCCTTACCCAATTGAAGCCCACAACTCCAGTTTTCCATCGAATGTCCGAAATGATTCATAAGTTCAAAATAAAAACGAGTTGTGCGACTTTGTAGTGTTTGATTTTCTAAATTGTGAGGAACCCCCTTCGAGTGAAACAGCACCTAATCCGTTTGACCTTTACACTTCCACTCTAGAACCTACATTGATAAACATCCATGCTTTTGAGGAGGTGTCTAAAGAAATTGACTTTCACTTGATTGAGGATATAGACGCCGGGAATATTTCAGATGATGAACCTGTCGATTTAATTGAAATTTTATGTTCAAATCATCATCCCGAGTTATTGAATGTTTCTCCCGAATCTCATATGCGTCTTGATTTTGATGATAATGGCATGGATGAGTTGAATATTGAGGAGAATTATGAGGATAATATTGAGGAGAGTGGTGAGGATCATATTGAGGTTGAACCATTTTTCTTTGATGTGTCGGATTTTCCAATTCATCCTCTTGAACCTTTACCTAAATCACCCTCCATCCTTTCCATCGTTCCGACCATACTTGAAGACTGTGAGCTTGAAATTTTTTCCTTTGAATCCGATACTGTTCTCACAGATGATAACACTTACGGGTGTTTCACTTTCTCGGACGATGTTGATGACTCACCGCCCGAGTTTGAGTTCTTTACATTTTCAGATGAGCCATCATACTCGGTTGATTATAGTAGTTTCGAACCATTAATGGAATCTTTCAAGTTCGAAACAGTTTACTACGGTGAGAAAGATACTATCCCTCAATCACTCCCTTTCGTCCTTCCTATTGTTCCGACCGTGCAAGTGACCGTTACGCTTTCATCACCTATACCAAGTTCGGCGTACCCATGTTTTCTTGCGAATCTTGAGGGATTTGACCTCATTTCACGATGAGTTGATAGATTAGCACAATCAGTTTTCACACTTCGGTCATCACAAATTGCGCTAATTTATTCACTCGATTTACACCCTCAAGATCGTGCTACCCTTCTTTCTCCTTTCCGCCCTTCTTCTCCCCCACCGAGACCATATTCTACCATTCTTCTTTCTACACGGTCTCGTGTGCTTCTCATCTATTTTCTTCCCACTCCCTCCTTTCACCAACTATACCATTACCATGATAAGATCTTTGAATGGTTGGTGCTAACCTTTGGCTTGTGTAAGGCCAAGCTTAAGTTTGGGGGGAAACTTGTTGTATATATGTATATATATTTTTGTTTTCTTTTTCTATAAAAAAAATAAAATAAAAATTCAAAACATTAAAAATATAAAAAAAAATATAAATAAATAAACAGGGGAGTGCCGGTATTTTGACCCTCTTGGTTTAGCATGACAGTGGGGGCACTGTCAAATTCAAGTTTGGGGGTATGCTCGGTACGTCTTCTTCCTTCGCATTCATTTGCACATATTTTTGCATTTGCATACTTATTTGAAAACCCATAAAAATTGAAAATTTTTGAAAAATTATAAAAATTAATGTATTCAATTTTGGTTAATTGACTTGAGTTTGATAAATAGGTCAACTGGCTAGGAAAAACTAAATCTTAGACTTAGTAAATTAAAAACCCTAAAAATAACCTTCCTTAAAGTCTAACGGTAGAAAGTATATGTCTTTGTAGTTTATTTAGAAATAGGCAAATTTTGGGTTCACTTCTTGGGCTAAGTCGAAACGAAGGAAAAATATTGATATTTTATTAGAGTACATGTTTGAAAAATAGTTCCTAGCTTAAGTCTAGACTCTGAAAATGTATACCCTACAAATTGCAAAATCACGTACCTTGAAACTTGGAATAGTAGAGGAGACCTTAAAATGCTCTTGTCTAAAGTCCTTAGCACAATAAAAAAAAATGATGAAAAAGTGAATAAAGGAAACAAATGGACACTGGTTTTTGTGATTACTTAAGGCTAAAAAAATAGAAAAAATATTTAGCGAGGGTGCTTCATCATCTAGTGCCTTAGACCAACTGGTTTGGGAGTCACTGCTAAAGCCTTGGGTGTTGCAAGACTAGGAAGTACATTTTAAAGTGCTAACGCATCTTGTAATCGGTTGTTGGTACCTCAAGAAGTATTAACGGTCGCATGAAGGGTGTGTAAGCGAAATTCACCAATTAAGAAGTGCTTTGGACAACGGACGAGAGTATGATTGCGTGATTTGAATTTCCAAGTGTAGGGGTGATTTATACACACACGTGGGGATATGTGATTGGAGTTTAGATAAGAGAGAGGAATGAAGAATATAACTTGTATCTTTAGTAAAGTTGATAGAAATTCCCAAGCGGAGAGGGAATTTTAGAAGGAAAACTTAAGAAATGCTGAAAGCTAAGTAGTCTACAGGATATATATAATCTTAAGTTAGATGATGAGAAAGTGTGAAGAATATGGGTGGATAATTTACGAGTCGACGATAATAAAATTCCTTGTTAGAAAACCTAATTGGAGAACTAAAGTTGAAAAGTCGAATTGATAGGATTTTGTGGGTAGTATCCGCTGAAAACCCTCAGGAGACAACACTCCTCCTACTAGGGACATCTAGAGGTTTAACGGCTTGTTGCACGTGCTCAGTGCAATCGCGTTTCCCTGCGAAAGTGCGGTTATGTTTTTGTCAAGAATAAAAAATAAGTGTCACGACCCGAAAGAGCACGTGACTGGCCCTCGAACCATATGAAATCTATAGGACTCCATCTGATCCAAGTAAGCCAAAGCCCAGAAATCTAAAACCATTTTAAGAGTAAGTGAAGAAAACTGGTTTAAAGAAGTGAAGGAAAATATGTTTGAAGTCGAGGTTTTTAAATAACTAAGCCGAAGGTGCATTTTTAAAAGGTAAAGTCTTTTCTAAAAATTTCGGCAGAGTTTCTTTTGTAAATACTGGCCCCGAACGGGATACAACAAGCATAACATATATACAATGATAAAAGGCATCCCCAAGAGGGAGCTAGCTCTTCGTCAATTGACGGTCACAACCACACATGCAATATAATATACAACGCCGAAAGGCGAGGATCGATCCAAAAGAAACACAGTAAGCATGAAAACCGCAATACTACTAAGCGCGACTCTAAGGCCAAATAAAACATCACTAAAGTCTGAGTCTGAAACAATAAATAAATTTGGTTGATGGAAATTCTAGATACAAAGAATAATATAAGTACAATGGTGGTTTTGATGCAAAATGAACCACCTACCAAATGCAATTCACCCGCAAGGAAGCAATGTGCCAGAAATGCCGCAAAGGAACCTGTACGGCAAAACCTGCAAGAACTGTGGCACAACGGGGGTGAGTTGCCAACTCGTGAATAGAGAATAACTACAAGCAGAAACCGAACGCAAGACATAATCCTAGGTCAAAACGATCAGTACAAAATCCTCAATATAAAACATGCAGCCTATAACAAGGCTAGGGTAAATATCTAACCCGAGTGTAATCTCCTGTGCCTGTGTCAGTGCCTCAGGTAGCAATATAACATAAGAATGAGGTATGAATGCATGAGAACATAATACATGTAAATGAAGAAACTGTTTTCATACTTTAGTGAGATTTCCTTTGTATTTTTAAAATGAGGTATCATAATGAAATCAGCATAAAACAGTGCCTAACATCGGCACAAAACGTAATCCAAATATCCCGATATCTCTGTATCCCAATCACAAAATCTAGGGCGCCGTCAGTCCAGACCGGCCCCTACCATCAATCTCAAGACCACGACGGTATCCTCCGGATATCCGACGCGTCAGGTAAAATCACCGGTCGGTAGTGCTCCCCTGCCAGGCTCAACGTCATCACCACATTCATCTTGCCCCGGGGTACCGCACCGGGTCCACCATGTACCCGAAACGGTTCATCCGTCTCCTCGAATTGGGTTTCCAAATCCATCAGCAAACTCATGGTGGACGACTCATACATCATGGGAAAACCGCACTTTTTATTTTAAAAGAGAGAAAATGTTTATCTGTGTTTTTGCGGTTTTCCTCCAAATCCAGAAAATCTCACGGAAATCCAAATCCAAAACCTCAGTAACACGTAAAATAGTGAATATATGCATGAGAATCCATGAATGCGGCATAACAATGAATATCAGTATGCATGAAGTAGCAGGTAATAACTACAATGTCTAAACTATTAGCTAATAGGTTATGTCAAGCAATAGTATTTTCTAAGGTGTACGTGACATGGCAATTACCGATGAAGATGTGTGTGAGCCGGCAAGTAAGTGTACGTGGTACATACGCAACATCGGTAATGGTGCTGGTGTCCTAACAACATGATATCAATAATGGAGTATGAAACATAATATAAGAATGCGATGCAAAGCGAACCACAAAAAAAGTGGGAGCTGAATCTAGACGCAACTATAACTAATCTGCATTAATCTAATATAAGTCCTACAAATGGTGCCTTTTGAAATATCACGAATCATGGGGTTTTGAAAATAGGGGCTACGGTGTTTTTATAAAAAGATACGCCTTTTGAAATGTCCGTAGATCCCTTGACCTGTCTTTTAAAATACCCACGACCCGCTAGTTTTGAAATAGGTAGGAGTCTAATCTAATCTAACAACTACACTAAACTATACAGCTGAACTAACAAGCTGAGCTACAGGTAAGGAAACCGCCTAACATCTGAGTCGATATATATAGATATAATAGTCGATGATTCCGCCTCAATAGTATCGCGTACGATACAGTATATCATATGACATCCTCAAGTCATGAGTGCGGATCTATCATCAATGTAAAGCTCATACGGTAAATCGTCGTACGGCATCCCAATAGCTGGGTACGGGTCAATATCACACTATCTCATCACACTTCAGGTATCACTATCAACATATCATATAATCTGGGGTACTATTCTATATCTAGTATAAATCGATACCATCAATAAAGTATGCATGCGGGGGTAAACACACATCCCAAGCCCGCAAGAATCACATTTCGTATCCCAAATACGAATCATATCACATCACCGATCTCGCGGCACAAAGCCCAATTTCATTGACTCATCTCCAAAGTCATCCAATATCATCAACACAGTGCCAGTATAAGTAATATGCAAGGGTGTGCGTGTAGGTGTAATTCTATTCTAGGGTTCGCGACTATGAACTACACTAGTCACTTCTAACCCTACACTATCCATAATACACCTAACTATCATATATAATAACAACTACGGACTGCGGGGGTGCTATACGCCATCCACCCGACTTCCCCCAGTAGATATAATCTACTCACCTAGCGTCTTCATTTGTGGACGTCGCCACGCGCTTGCTTGTCGTCCCGAAGTCTTCATGGGGTACCTACACATCAAAATATCGTATATGCGCATTAAAACCAAATCAAAGCTAAAACGGCACATGAAATCCAAAATGATACGATAAGAGGCCTATAGGTTAAAACCCATGGCACGCCTTCAAAACCATCAACACATCCTCTATATCGTCGTATAAGCGCCAAATAGTCGAGGCAAAACACAATCTACAATTGCAGAATTAAAAATACGGAATACGGAAACATGAATCTAAAACAGCAACTTAGGAAATATGTCCCAGATTTTACCCTAGGTCACTTTATACAAATCTATATATGCCAGGGGTCTAACATGAACATGTAGGAGCTACAGAACCAATACGAGCCAAAATGGTGGGACCCAGGCCGCAATTTGCGGCCAATGGGGATAAATTGGCGGCCGGGAAGAAGAAGTGGGAGCTGGGGTCTTGGGGTTAGCTTCCTGGGTGCCTGCACGTGTCACTGTCCAATCAATTTTAATTTAGGGTGTCTCGGGTGATAGCAGATTCAATATACCCTTCACAGATTTCATAAATTCCCCGATATCGGTTTCTAAAATCCGTATTATGGTTTAAGCTTCAGGTTTTGGATTTCCAATTCATACACTAGGGTGATGGTATAACCTCTACTGACCTCAATTCCATATTACAACCCATAAATCATCACAACCCTAACTAGGTTATCCACAAGTCCACAATATCACACAATATCGATTCGATCTTAATATGAGGGTAAAGGAAATGCATAAACTAAGTTTAAGGTCCAGAAAATACCTCATTTGGCAACTCAAGAATTTTCTTGAGTTGCCCCTAGTGGCCAAAATCCTTGCTTCTTTAGCACCAAGTGTAGATCTAGGGATTGTGCACACATTTAATGAAATGGAGATTGGGTTTTGGGGTTGTTTTAGAGGTGTTTTGGAGCTTGAAGAGGGGAGGGAAAGGAGGTGCAGGAGCAGCAGCAGGAGAAGGGAGAAGAGGGAGGGAAATGAGGGGAGAAATGGTTAAGTCCTTAGTCAATGAAGCCCATACCTCTCTCTCTCTCACCAACTACCCATTTCTTTATTCTTTTCCTTTTCTTTTTCCTTTTAAAACCCTTCTCACTCAAATAGTAAACCCAAATGAAAAGCATGGCAAGAAAATGCACAAGTGTGAAAAAGTGATATGTGCATGTGTTGCACAAAAAGCTAAAAACCGATTAGCGATTTTTAATCGCGATTAGCACTAAATTAGTGTCAAATTAATCACAAAATCTTTAAAATGTCATAATTCTCTAATTTACCCTATTTTATAATTTTCCAAAATTTTCCAAAATTTTTCCCCATTTATTTGTATTTAATAATTCCAAAATATTAAAATATTCAATAAAATAATATTAAATTATAAAAATTCCCAAAATTAACATTTTATCTTTTTTGAAATGTTACAATCTACACCCCTTAAAGAAATTCGGTCCCCGAATTTAAATTTAAACCCCCAATACTAAAACAATTTTTGTAATACTCCAATTTGTCGGGGCTCCGAAGACATCAATACATAGAGAATATCCTATGCGTCTGGTGCGCAAGGAATCAAAATCCATATATGTGTCATACAGGTGTACAAAACAACATCTAGGTGCAACGGGTGTGCACGAAACATCTGTTATAGGCAACGTGTGTGCCTGACAGCAACCAAATCAGGTGCATGTAACATGCACGAAGAATCCCGATTTAGTGCATCTGGCGTGCACCAAAATCGTATATCAAAACACTAAAGGTGCATGAAAACTCTGCTGGAAGTGTAAATCAAATCACTGTATAAGGTGGGCGTGAATTCACAATCAAAACCTCGAATGTAATAACTATGCGCAAAATATAAATATCCAGTGGGTGCATGAAACAAATATCATGAAACTCAGTCATCAAAACTAAATCATGCAAACAGAACGCCCAAAATACCGAAATCCAAAATGACGGATACGTGATAATCGAATCACAAAATCACAAATCATAGTACCGTCGTCGGTAGTTCCTCCTTCGAGGTCGAGAAGGAGTCGGTGCATCCACTGCTAGCAGCGCAAGATATCTACTTGCCTCTTGCTCACGGTCTGGCGCCCTCTGACTCTGGGTCCTTATCTTCTCTGAGGATTACCTATCTCGCAGTCAATCGGCTCATCGGCCCTGTCAGGTGTGCTAACGGGGACGATTCCGTTCTGGCACTTCTCTGGTCACCTATCGGTCAATCCTCACGACCACTCGTGAGGCAGCCCATCACTGGTGTCGGCCTATGGCTCTCTGAATGCACGTCACATATCTGATCCTGGGTGCAAACATCATTGCAGCAATGTCCTGGAAGGAATCCTGCTCAAGGTCTCTTCCGATCTTGCCTATGCCGAACTGTACAGAGGCTGGCTCTCCTGCATAATCTCTTCTCACTCGATAGACATCTGTGTCCTCAGCACAATATTTCTCGGAATCTGGTTGCATCCCAATGCCTCTGTAAGCATATCTGACCTCTGGTCTCGACGGGAAGCAATGACAGCTCGTCAGCGTCTCGCCCGAACCTCTGGTTCCACCTGTCTCTATCGTCGTCCACTATGACGTCACGCCATGCATATCTACGCACTGCACTGTTCTCGGCCACGGTCAATCTGAAGTCTCTCACACGGACTCGAAATCGCGTACTCTGTAGCTTCATCATTCTGCAGAAGATGTCAGGCCGAATAGGTCCTCGGGAACACGTCCCAACCATCGGAGGAATACTCAATACTCGTCCGTCCTTGATCGATTCGCAACGCATCTGGGTAAGTTCCTTTATCCGAATCTGGTCAACTACCTCGTCGACAATGCTAACTCTGGCCTGTTGGTTGTGCGCAATATGACCACTCCTGGGTCAGGTCTTCTCGTATAGTATTCCAGAAAGGTCATGTCGAAGTCTCTCTCAAATCTCATCCCTGCCGAATTGCCCAGAAGTCATCATCCCTCGCTGAAGCAAAATCTTGTTCCGGAACGGCTGCATACTTATCGTGCTTCTTTCTGGAAGATATATCCATATACAACGCCTCTGGGTGCGTATCACATCTCTAATGTCAGCGGAGTGGGACGTCATCTCGTCGAAATCTCTTGCGAACTCTTTTCTTCACTCTGCTTCAATGTCGACTGATTCGGACTCGTCTCATCGTGGCTGCATGGACTATGCTCCAACGGCTATACTCGTATCTGGAGTCTCCCAAGCAATGCATCCCATCACATGATATCCGAATGATGTCGAAACATTCGATCGACTCGTCAGAACCTTATAATCCCCCAAGAGATCAACATCTTGAGTACAGTTTAATAGTATCGAGTACATGCCTCAGCGTCGGTGGTCCAGCCGTAGAAGGGCAAACCCAAGCCTCACTAATGGCGCCGCGGAACTGCCGTAAACCCTAAGGTTCAAAGGCTTTCACACGGTCATTAAGTCGAGTTAGGGTTTCATTCTTCTAGAGGGTCCATAGAATCACCTGCATGTCTTTCCGTATACTTTAAACTTGGAAAATGGGCTCCTGACATTCGATCGTCTCAATCGACTCTCAACGAATCTGCGTGAAGTCGTCTCTAGCTGGAATCAATCTATCTGATGACCTCGCATCGGTAAACGGACGAACCAAATGTCCTAGTCATTCATCCTCAGGTGACTGGCGACTCGCTATCATCTCTCTAAGTATATGCTCACGCTGCAGCAGCTCCAACCATCTGGGCGATATCTCGTCATTTGCAGCAGCAACTGGCTCATTCGCCTGCACGCCGAACAACGCCTCAATCCTCCAGGAAAGACGACACATTGGCGGTCATCTCTGAATCGGTCTGCTCTAGATCTGAGTAAGACTCTCCACACTGGAAATCTTCAACTCAACTGGGCCCGCTCCGGTGCATAAATCGGACGAATCACCTTCGTCTCTCAAATCGAGTAGACTAGCTATAATCTGTCTCATATCTGTCTGGAAGCTCCGACAATCTAAGCTCGTAAGCTCCGAAAGCGACATCCCGTCAATCTCAGCAACAGCTGGTCCCTCTATCTGCACGGTAGGCGACATCATAATCTCTGAGGTATGATGTACATCAACAGTCCTCTCTCAACTGGCAGCTCTAACAATGGCCCGATCATCCGGTGCAAAACCAAGCACTCGCCTCCACTTGAGGTCACAGTCATCAATACTAACTCGAGACGTTCCCATGTCACCAGAAAACACAATGGTCAGCCCTCGTACCAGACGAGCTTGCACTGACCATAACCCTAGCAGCAGCCCAAACTGCGCTCAAACATGGCGACAGGAACCTCAATCGAGTATCGAAGAGAGCAGATCAATGGCAAGAAAGGAAACAACAGATCCAGAGTGGATACACGATCATAAGAAGGAACAGCATCAATGAAGGTATGATCATGGACTAATAGAATCGGGGATCTCAAATGGATGTATAATCATGGATATAAAGAGAAACACTGATCTCGAAAATATGTACATCCTAAGGTTTCTTAAGCGGAGTGGCGTGTCGTAAGTATGCCGTGGAACATACCAACGGTACGTCACTCTACTTTAGTCACCTATTCCATCAACCAAGGGTCATCCTATACGACGAAAGTTCGGGTCTAATACCCCCTCGACTAAGTCTAAGTTCCGTAAGGTCAAGCCTAAGTTCCGTATATATATAAACGCCCTAGGCTCCACATAGTCAAACTTAGACTCGAACCAAGGTCAACCTAGCGCTCTGATACCAACTTTGTCACGACCCGAAAGAGCACGTGACTGGCCCTCGAACCATATGAAATCTATAGGACTCCATCTGATCCAAGTAAGCCAAAGCCCAGAAATCTAAAACCATTTTAAGAGTAAGTGAAGAAAACTGGTTTAAAGAAGTGAAGGAAAATATGTTTGAAGTCGAGGTTTTTAAATAACTATGCCGAAGGTGCATTTTTAAAAGGTAAAGTCTTTTCTAAAAATTTCGGCAGAGTTTCTTTTGTAAATACTGGCCCCGAACGGGATATAACAAGCATAACATATATACAATGATAAAAGGCATCCCCAAGCGGGAGCTAGCTCTTCGTCAATTGACGGTCACAACCACACATGCAATATAATATACAACGCCGAAAGGCGAGGATCGATCCAAAAGAAACACAGTAAGCATGAAAACCGCAATACTACTAAGCGCGACTCTAAGGCCAAATAAAACATCACTAAAGTCTGAGTCTGAAACAATAAACAAATTTGGTTGATGGAAATTCTAGATACAAAGAATAATATAAGTACAATGGTGGTTTTGATGCAAAAGGAACCACCTACCAAATGCAATTCACCCGCAAGGAAGCAATGTGCCAGAAATGCCGCAAAGGAACCTGTACGGCAAAACCTGCAAGAACTGTGGCACAACGGGGGTGAGTTGCCAACTCGTGAATAGAGAATAACTACAAGCAGAAACCGAACGCAAGACATAATCCTAGGTCAAAACGATCAGTACAAAATCCTCAATATAAAACATGCAGCTTATAACAAGGCTAGGGTAAATATCTAACCCGAGTGTAATCTCCTGTGCCTGTGTCAGTGCCTCAGGTAGCAATATAACATAAGAATGAGGTATGAATGCATGAGAACATAATACATGTAAATGAAGAAACTGTTTTCATACTTTAGTGAGATTTCCTTTGTATTTTTAAAATGAGGTATCATAATGAAATCAGCATAAAACAGTGCCTAACATCGGCACAAAACGTAATCCAAATATCCCGATATCTCTGTATCCCAATCACAAAATCTAGGGCGCCATCAGTCCAGACCGGCCCCTACCACCAATCTCAAGACCACGACGGTATCCTCCGGATATCCGACGCGTCAGGTAAAATCACCGGTCGGTAGTGCTCCCCTGCCAGGCTCAACGTCATCACCACATTCATCTTGCCCCGGGGTACCGCACCGGGTCCACCATGTACCCGAAACGGTTCATCCGTCTCCTCGAATCGGGTTTCCAAATCCATCAGCAAACTCATGGTGGACGACTCATACATCATGGGAAAACCGCACTTTTTATTTTAAAAGAGAGAAAATGTTTATCTGTGTTTTTGCGGTTTTCCTCCAAATCCAGAAAATCTCACGGAAATCCAAATCCAAAACCTCAGTAACACGTAAAATAGTGAATATATGCATGAGAATCCATGAATGCGGCATAACAATGAATATCAGTATGCATGAAGTAGCAGGTAATAACTACAATGTCTAAACTATTAGCTAATAGGTTATGTCAAGCAATAGTATTTTCTAAGGTGTACGTGACATGGCAATTACCGATGAAGATGTGTGTGAGCCAGCAAGTAAGTGTACGTGGTACATACGCAACATCGGTAATGGTGCTGGTGTCCTAACAACATGATATCAATAATGGAGTATGAAACATAATATAAGAATGCGATGCAAAGCGAACCACAAAAAAAGTGGGAGCTGAATCTAGACGCAACTATAACTAATCTGCATTAATCTAATATAAGTCCTACAAATGGTGCCTTTTGAAATATCACGAATCATGGGGTTTTGAAAATAGGGGCTACGGTGTTTTTATGAAAAGATACGCCTTTTGAAATGTCCGTAGATCCCTTGACCTGTCTTTTAAAATACCTACGACCCGCTAGTTTTGAAATAGGTAGGAGTCTAATCTATTCTAACAACTACACTAAACTATACAGCTGAACTAACAAGCTGAGCTACAGGTAAGGAAACCGCCTAACATCTGAGTCGATATATATATAGATATAATAGTCGGTGATTCCGCCTCAATAGTATCGCGTACGATACAGTATATCATATGACATCCTCAAGTCATGAGTGCGGATCTATCATCAATGTAAAGCTCATACGGTAAATCGTCGTACGGCATCCCAATAGCTGGGTACGGGTCAATATCACACTATCTCATCACACTTCAGGTATCACTATCAACATATCATATAATCTGGGTATTGGGATGATAAGAAATCCGTGCACCCCAACCTTCTTTCTCTTCTCCTTCTTACATCATGGGTATCCCACCTCATAAATCTCTTGCCGAACTTTGGTATCCTGAACCTAACTTTGCCTCGTACGTCAATTGTTTCGATCGATTTAAGGACGATCCCTCCATGCCCAAAATTTCTTCGAAAGATCAAATAGAAGCGTCTAGGAGAAACGATTCGACGTTGCAATCCACTTTGTATCAACCATGTCAACCTTCACCAGCTTCGTACGTTGATACCACTTTTTCGAGTCCTGTTGTAACTCCTAAACCCATGTCTATTGCTGAGCATATTGAACAATCTCGTAGCCGATCTCTCACTTCTCTCCACACATCCAGTTATAGGGATCAACAAGTCTATTCACCTTTTTATACAAATGTTGATCCTACTCCTATCCAACCATCCAATTCCTACCAGTCCTACCCAACTTTCCCACCTTCACTAGACATTGCTTCTACACAGCCATTTGGGAGTTTCACGTATCCAAACAATTTCGAATCTTTTACCGAAACCCCTTCACAACCCATGTCTAGTTTGGAACAGTCGTTGGAAGCTTATATTTTAGAAAAAAACAAAATGATGAGGAATGTGGATGCGTCCATGGCTGCCCTTATACAACCTAGTGAACCGGCAGCCAGTTTCCAACTAGCTCCAAATTTTCCAATGTATGAGGAGGCGGTTGGACAGAGTGAGAATTTGAGAAGAGAGAGTGAGTTCTACCCCTTTCCAAATCAAACCTACCCATTCCCAATTGAAGCCCACAACTCCGGTTTTCCATCGATTGTCCCAAATGATTCAAAAGTTGAAAATAAAACATCTAATGAGTTGTGTGACTTTGTAGTGCTTGATTTGCCAGATTGTGAAGAATCCCTTTCGAGTGAAACTACACCTAATCCTTTTGACCTTTACACCTCCACTCTAGAACCTAAATTGATAAATATCCATGCTTTTGATGAGGCGTCATAAAAAATTGATTTTCACTTGATTGAGGATATAGACGCCGGGAATATTTTGGATGATGAACCCGTAGATTTGATTGAAATTTTATGTCCAATTCATCATCCCGAGTCATTAAATGTTTCTCCCGAACTTCATATGCGTCTTGATTTTGATGATAATGGCATGGATAGGCTAAATTTTGAGGAGAATATTGAGAATGAACCAGTTTTGTTTGATGAGTCGGATTTTCCAATTCATCATGTCCCTTCCACTGATTGTGTACACCCTTGTGAATCTTTAACTAATACCTTTCCTCACTCACTTCCTTCTATCCTCGCTGCGACTTTGCAAGAGACCGTTACGCTTTCATCTCCAATACCAAGTTTGACGTACCCATGTTTGCTCACGAATCTTGAGGGATTTAATCTCATTTTTCCGCGGGTTGATAGATTAGCACAATCGCTTTTTACACATCGGTCATTACAAATTGTGCTAATTTATACACTCCATCCCCACCCTTAAGTTCGTATTCCCACTTTCTTTGGTTCTTCTAATCTTCCTTTAATGATACCGAGTGTTGATGAATCACAATCCGATATTTTGAGTTCGATAATTTTCGATTGGACCTTCGATGAAAGTTTCGAAGATATTTTCGCCGACGAACTCGCATTCTTAAACGATACGGATTTTGTGATTAATCAACCTCCACTCGAAGAAGTAGAACCACTACCATTTCCTTTTTCCCTCCGCCATTCTCCTCCACCGAGACCGTATACCTTTTCTATCTCCACACGGTCTCGTGTGCTTCTCATTTCTTTTCTTTACACTCCATTCTTTCACCAACCCTATCATTATCACGATAGAATTTTTGAATGGTTGGTGCTAACCTTTGGGTTGTGTAAGGCCATGTTTAGTTTGGGGGGGGGGACCTTGTTGTATATATGTATATATATTTTTTTTGTGTTTTCTTTTTCTATTAACAATAAAAAAAATTTCAAAACATAAAAAAAAAAATAAACAGGGAAGTGCCGACATTTTGGCCCTTTTGGTGTAGCATGACAGTGAGGACACTGTCAAGTTTAAGTTTAGGGGTATGCTCGGTAAGGTTTCTTCCTTCGCATTCATATGTACATTTTGCATTTGCATACTTATTTTAGAATCCATAAAAATTTGAAAATTATAAAAATTATAAAAATTAAAGTATTCAATTTTGGCCATATTTAAATTGAGTTTGACAAAAAGGTTGACTAGATAAGAGCAACTAGATCTTAAACTTAGTGAATTAAAACCCTAAAAATAACTTTTCTTAAAGTTTAACGGTAGAAAGTATATGTCTTTGTAGTTTACTTAGAAATAGGCAAATTTTGAGTTCTCTTCTTGGGCTAAGTTAAAACAAGAGAAGAGTATTGATGTTTTTATTAAAGTATAAGTTTGAAAAATAATTCCTAGCTTAAGTCTAGATTTTGAAAATATATATCCTACAAATTGCACAAACACGCACCTTGAAACTTGGAATGGTAGAAGAGACCTTGAAATGCTCTTGTCTAAAGTCCTTAGTACGAAGAAAATAAAAAAAATACAAGTGTGAATAAAGAAAAAAATGAACACTGGTTTTGTGATTACTTAAGGCTGCATTAATAGAAAAAATATTTAGCGAGGGTGCTTCATCACCTAGTGCCTTAGACCAACTGGTTTGGGAGTCACTGCTAAAACCTTAGGTGTTGCAAGACTAGGAATTACGCTTTAATGTGCAAACACAGCTTGTAATCGGTTGTTCGTACCTCAAGAAGTATTAACGATCACATGAAGGATGTGTGGGCAAACCTCATCTAAAAATTCACCTATTAAGAAGTGCTTTGGACAACGGACAAGAGTATGATTGCTTGATTTCAATTTCCAAGTGTAGGGGTGATTTATACACACACGTAGGGGTATGTGATTGGGATTTAGATAAGAGATAGAAATGAAGAATATGACTTGTATCTTTAATAGAGATGAGAAAAATGGAACCCTAGAAGAAAAACTTAAGAGATGCCGAAAGCTAAGTAAGTCTACAGAACATATATAATCTTAAGTTAAATGATAAGGAAGCATGAAGAATATGGGTGGATAATTTATGAGTCGAAGATAATAGAATTCCTTGTTAGAAGACCTAATTGGAGAATAAAAGTTAATGGGCCAAATTGATAGGATTTTGTGGGTAGTATCCGCTGAAAATCCTCAGGAGATAATACTCCTTCTACTAGGGACACCTAGAGGTTTAACGACTTGTTGCACGAGCTCAGTACAATCGCGATTCCCTGCGAAAGTGAGGTTAGGATTTTTTCAAGAATAAAACTAGGTTTGCTCGAGGACGAGCAAAAGATAAGTTTGGGGGTATTTGTTCATATCATAATATTGCATTATTATATTCCCCAGTCCTAGTTATTTTATAAATAAACAGGTGCTTTTGATCCATGTCTGCTACATAGTTACAGGTTATAGGTTCTTAGAGCAAAAACAGTGAAAAAGACATAAGATGATACAAAAGTGAGACTACGACCAATAAATGGTGGAATCTTGATAAAGCCTACAGGAAGATCAGTTCACAAAGTATAAGGCAGTGCAAGGTTTAAGACTTCGACACGAAGCAACGGTAAAAGTCCACTACAATTCACTGTGGAGATCTGGAAGAAACCTAGAAGCTAATCTGAGAAAAGAACTAAAGAAGTAGGAAGAAACAGGCAACCAGAAGCAGCATAAGAGCACTGAGCATCCAAGCCCATCTTTTGACCGCGGAATCGCGGCCAAACCTGGCTTGCGGCCGCGGTTCCGCGGCCGTATGATGCCCGCAGTGGCAGGAAATTTTACCAAAATAAATGGCGGCGTTGACTAGTCTTCCTAGGGGTATTTTTGTAATAGCAGACATGCGGTGATTGTAAACCTAGGGTTTTCTATATCCTATAAATAGAGACCCTAATACCTCTTTTGAGGCATGCCTCCTTTCATTAATAAAATTCAGAATTCTTTTGGAGAGCATCGATACCTCTTTTCATTTCATCTATTCAGATTTGACAAGTCTTGTGTAAATGTTTGGAGAGAGCCATCAAGTAAGTAGTTTTATTTAATTGCCCTAGTATAGATCTTTAATTCCTTGCCCTAGTTAGATAGATAGAATGTTCTTCAATTCCTTAATGAGCGAGTAGTCTCCTCGCTTGTTAGGATTAGCTTTGGGGAATGCTTTTGAGAGATGAAGATCTCTCATCCCTTTCTTTCCCATCACACGTTTTTATAGGACTCCATGCACACATGCACACATGCACACACCGCTCCCTACGGCACCCTATCCCTCGAGGTAGTGGTGATACCGTAGTATAAAGGCCCGGTTGAGCGTGTTTTCCATGGAGGTTAAGGTAAGGATTGATAAAAGAAGGACAAGAACCTCGAGAAAGAAACATCTTCCCGAATGGTTCTAATCCCCTTTATTAATAATTACCATAACTCCTAATAGATCCTAATATGGGTATAGAAAGCGGTGAGATTTATTGACTTTCCAAACTTAACCTAAACCTAACCCTAGCAAGATTTAGATCTAGATTAATTTAGTTTTTAGATTTAATCAATCCGTTCACACCGTTCGGAATTAACTCGTAAGAGTAATTAGGAAATTCACAAAATCCCTGTGGACCGACCTGTACTCACCGGCTAGCTACTAAGCGACACCGTTCTTGATTGCGGTTTACAAATATTTTTGATCTATCTTTTAAAAGCGCATAAGCCGATTAAAATCTCTACAAATCAAATGGCGCCGTTGCCGAGGATGGCGTGTTAGTTCCTTTTCGCAATTTCGGGTTAATCTAAAAAAATTCATGGTAGATGCGGTGCTCCTTGGGGTTGCACCCGGTCATGAGGCTTAAAGCCCCTCGTCTTCTTGTTTCTTTTCTTTTGTTGCATCGGGAATTTTGTAGGCCTCCGGGCATTTTGTAAGGCTGGGGAGCCCATAATACCCTTTTAAGGACTTTTGGCTTTGTGAATAAAAACTTTTTGCAGTAGTATTTTCCTTTGTCGGTAAACACTTGTATTTATACAGTTCAACCTTCACGTCAGGTCGGTTTTTCGTCTGGCGATCGCACGTCGAGTTGAATTCGACTATTTGCCAAGTGTGCAAAGACCGGTGAAGGGTCGGTATCTCCATGGCCCCGAAGTCGAGGTTGGGATCGTTTAGACGTGGATGGCCTCATAGCGAAGGCTTGGACCGTGGCGTCGGCGGTTTGTAACATCAGCTACGGATGACCGAGCATGGTAGATGCGCGGTTGCCTCTTGGCGGGGACTTAGTTTTCTGGCTTCGTGGGGGTAGTGAACGACATCCATCATAACTGAGCATGGTAGCTGCTCGGTTGCATCTCGGTGAAGGTTTCGATCCTTAGCGCTGGAAGGGCCGTAAGAGGTGGCTAGGGAAGCACCGAGTAGTGAAGCTGCTCGGTAGCCTCTTGGCGAGGCTTCAATCCCTGGTGTTGTGGGGTAGGAAACTACCAGCCGGGATAGCCGAGCAGGGTTGCCGCTCGGCTGCCTCTTGGTGAGGGCTTTGATCCCTGGAGTCATGGGGTAGGGGACTGCCAGCCAGGGATAGTCGAGCAGGGTAGCCGCTCGACTGCCTCTTGGTGAGGTCTTTGATCTCTGGCTATGTGGGTAAGGAGTTACCAGCCAGGGATAGCCGAGCAGGGTAGCCGCTCGACTGCTTCTTGATGAGGGCTTTGATCTCTGGCACTGTGGGTAAGGAGTTACCAGCCAGGGATAGCCAAGAAGGGTAACCGCTCGGCTGCCTCTTGATGAGGGATTCGATTCTTAGCACTGGAAGGGCCGTAAGAGGTGGCTAAGGATGCACTGAGCAGTGAAGCTGCTCAGTGGACTCTTGGCGAGGGCTTCGATCTCTGGCATTGTGGCGTTGGAAACTACCAGCAAGGGATAACCGAGCAAGGGCGGGCTCAGTTACCTCTTGATGAGGGCTTTGATCTTTAGCGCGGAAGGGGCCGTAAGAGCCCTACTAAGGATGGGCCGAGCAGGGTTACTGCCCGGTGCCTCTTGGCGAGGGCTTTGATCCTTAAGCCGGGCCGAGCAGGGTTACTGCCCGGTGCCTCTTGGCGAGGGCTTTGATCCTTAAGCCGGGCCGAGCAGGGTTACTGCCCGGTGCCTCTTGGAAAGGGCTTTTGATCCTTGGCGTCGTGGGGTAAGGAACTACCAGCCTGGGCTTGCAGAGCAGGGTAGCCGCTCGGCTGCCTCTTGGTGATGGATTTGATCCCTGGCGTTGTGGGGTAGGGAACTACTATCCAGGGATAGCCGAGCAGGGTAACCGCTCGGCTGCCTCTTGGTGAGGGCTTCGATCCTTAGTACGGGAGGGGCCATAAGGGGCCTGCTAAGGATGGTCCGAGCAGTGAAGTTGCTCGGTTTCCTCTTGGTGAGGGCTTCGATCCCTGGAGTCATGGGGTAGGGAACTACCGGCCGTGGATAGCCGAGCGGGGTAGCTGCTCGGCTGCCCCTTGATGAGGGCTTCGATCCTTTGCACGGGAGGGGCCGTAAAGGGCCTGCTAAGGATGGTCCGAGCAGTGAAGCTGCTCAGTTGCCCCTTGGCCAGGGCTTCGATCCCTGACGTTGTGTGGTAGTGAACTACCAGCCAGGGATGGCCAAGCAAGGTAGCCGCTCGGCCGCCTCCTGATGAGGGCTTCGATCCTTAGCGTGGAAGGGGCCGGAAGAGGCCCGCTAAGGACGGACCGAGCAGTGAAGCTGCCCAGACAATTCTGGAGGTTCTTTCTGACCTTCCCGGTGTAAGTATGGAGAATAGGGACAGTCGCGGGCAACACGTGTATCGAACCCGTGGGGGAGGTGAAGCGTCGGAGCCGCGTCGTTTCGATTTCACCAAGAAAGGCTCGAAGTCTGCCGCGTGGCGGCACAGCTGTGGGTGAAACGGGCGACTGTTGGATTTTCGAGGGCGAAGCGGGCTATAAAGCGGAGGGAGTGTTGATCACTCCTTTCTTCACACCTAAAACGCAAGAATGGAGGACTTCCCTTTCACGATCCCCGACATCGTTAATTTCGAGGACATGTACCTCTATGACCAGTACTGCACCGAGGACACGGTGCAGCTAGTGATTGGCCGCATTGAGGATCATTTCGGCCGACTGCTTCTCTGGCACTCCCCCCTACTTCATCTATTGATGTACTCCATCTGGAGAGCGTCGTCGGGTCTCTACAACCTCTTGTCTGAGCAGCTGAGGGATGAGACGGTTGGTAAGCTAAGGTCCTTACGGCGTTTCGGCCTGATCTCCGTGGGTCGGCGGGATCGCTCGGTGGTGCTCAACCTTGAGTGCTATCAATTGAGGCACCACGCTAACATTCATGGGTGGCATCAGAAGCAAAGGGCTGAAGCGGCGAGGGCTCGGTTGGCGGAAATATCCTCGGAGTACCACGAGCAGTGTTTCCTGTACCCCCTTCCCTCGCTATTGTAATTTTTCTTTTTCAGTGTACGGTTGAGGAGCCTAAAGTACCCTTTGAATAAACAAACTCTTCTTTTTACAATGTTTTATTGATCTCTTCTTATTATATGAACAGAAAGATCCTGAGAAAGTTCACATTACCTTAGTAAAAGAAGTACAAGCTAGTAGATGTTCTGTTTATTTGCACTGTTTGAGCCCCTCGGATGTTTGTTGGCCTCCGCGACCGGCGCGGGGTGTTGAGCTTCGTGGGTATCCGACATACCCTCCGCTGACACGACCATGATTTGTCCGATTGTCAATTCGCCGGGAGGGGGACACTGCTCCTGCTCGCAGTCAGCTTGCCGCTTGTCCGCAAGTACGCTGCAAGGTGTCCCGAACGGATGAGCTCCTCGATGCAGTCTCGGAGCTTCTTACAGCTTTTTCTGAAGTGGCCTAGCGATTTGTGAAAACCGCAATAGGGGCCCCGAGTACGCTTTGCCGCCATGCGCGAGATCATGGGGAGCATGAAGAATCCCTCGCCCTTGGCCTCCTCAAGCAGTACCATCTGGGAGACGTTGAGCGGGGTGTACTCCTAAAACCTCGGGGAGTAGGGCTTTGGCTGCTAAAGTCTCTTTCTCTCTTCCCTCGCCCTTTTCTTCTGGTCAGTTTGCTCTGCCCCGGGGAGATTTGCGTTCACCTCGGACTCGAGCTGGATTTCATGCTCGATCAAGGCCATTACCTCGGCCATGATCTTAGGTTGCGCTAATGTAAAGGAGCATAACCACTCCTTATGCCTAAGACCAGACCTCAGGGCTGTGATGACTGTTTCGTCCCGATGTTCGGGGACCTCGAGAAGGGCATTGTAGAAACGGGTGACGTACGCTTTGAATGTTTCTTTTTCCCCGCTCTTGATCATGAAGAGATGGTCGACGGTCCGTTTCTGCCGTCTGTTCCCGACGAAATGGCCGAGGAATTGGGTGGCCAGCTCGTTGAAGGTTAAGATCGAGCGTGGCGCGAGTCCTCGAAACCAGTCTCGTCCGGAGCGGATGAGAGTGGCTGTGAAAGCTCGGCATTGGGCGGCGTCAGCGTTGAGCTGGAAGCTCATCCCGGCCGTGAACACGTCCAGATGGTCCTTCGGGTCTGACTTCCCGTCGAAGAGCGAGACCTTAGGGGGCTTGTTCCGGGAGGAGACATGGACGGTGAGAAGCTCCTCGGTGAAGGGATTTGTGAGCTAGTCGGTGGCGTATTTAGCCCTTTTGCTCGAGTGGCGACCTTCTCGATGCATGCCCTCGATCTTCTTTTCGAGGGCGTCGAGCCGGCCATGGTACCCCGACGATTCGTCATATTCTGATCTTTGGCCCCTGCCGTTGGAGACTTGCGTTTGGCCGCGGCCTCGGTTCCTTTCAATGAGGTTTCTTAGGTCGCTCGGCGAGGTAGTCTTCGAGCTGCCATGACAAGTCCCGTCAGTGCGACGCCATCGAAGGAGGGGGTGTCGGTCATGCCTGGGAGCAGACGAGCTGGCCGACATCTTATCGGGAGGGAAACGAGCGTGTAGGGGCTCGGGGCGAGGCACTTGGGCGACAGACCTCGGTGTTGAACTGTGGGGCGCCCAGCGGGTCATAGAATACATCGGCCTGGGAGATCTGCGGCCGTGAGAGGCAGTGAGGTGGTGGTCGGCAGTGCCGACGCTAGCAGAGTCTTCTCTCCCTCTGTAGGGGTCCCGGTCCCGAGGTAGGGGAGCGGCGACTTGGGGAGCTTGACCCCCGTTTGGACACGGACGAGCACGTCCACAACAGATGCGAGTCGATCTATCTGGACGGCTAGGGCGTTGATGGCGTTCGGGGGAGGAGATTCATCTACGCCTCCGTTGTGGGGGAGGCGGCGGCTAGCGCTTGGGTCGTCGTGGTGACCACTCGCTATTGGGTTGAGATCGGAAGATGAACTTTGTCTTGGTGAAATCAAGTTTCCCACAGACGTCTCCAGCTGACGCGGTGCATATCGCGTCAAGATGTTACCTTTCGTTGATCTGCCGTTGGTGATGATGAACGATTGAGATTTGAGTTGGAGGATAGCTCCTGAAGTGTGTGGATCTCAATGGGTTTGAGGTTGTTGGGGCCGAGCTACCTGCAAGGAAGTCCCGGGATAGTTGTACCACTGAGGACCCTCTGACGATCAAGTTAGACAGGAAATCCGAGCAAAGTAACGGCCCAGTGAGTGGAAAATGACTTACTTGAACCGTCTGAAGGAGGGGTTTATATAGCGGTGGCAGCAGGCAGACAGGTGCGAGAATCACGCCGGCTGTTACGCCCCCGACGTCACGCCAGCGTGATGGGCGGGATCTCCCTTTAATGCCGAGACAGGCTCATTAATGAGGATCGTGATGGTGTGGAACGCGGGATCGTGGGCAGCGGATATCTCGTGCATGGCGAGATTCACGGATGCGAGGCAAAAGCAGCTGCGAATGATGTTGGTGGTCGGTTGAAGGGACCGAGGAAGATGAGCTCAGCGGGAGCTCAGGACCGAGCGGAAGGCCGAGTTATCTGGTTTCTGTGGTAGCCCGGAGGCGAGCTGAGAGGGCCGAGGAGGCCAAGTGTGCAGGAGGCTCAGAGGCGAGCCAATAGTTGTTTGCAAGGCGGGCATAAGAGTGGTGTAGACGGCCCAGAAGGTTGGCCACGTCCATGGGTCGCAGACCTGGGTGTTCCTCCGACGTGCTGTCCTTGGTCTTTCCTTGCCGGCTTCGGGACACTTCATTAGCTACTTGTCACGATCGGGGAGATCACCGATATCGAGCATCATCAGGGAGTTCATTCATCGCAGCGAAGGCACCACTACAAGGAGCTATAAAAGTGAAGGACCGGACTATAAAGGTTGTAATCCCTACTCACTTAGATGTAAAGTAGTTTACACATTGTATTGTCTAAATCTTTAGTTAAGATTCTAAGGTTAGGATTGTTTTGTACGGCAAATTTTTGAAAATGGCATGGATTATGCCTCCCAAAACCTTGCTGTCGTGCCAAGCAATCCTACACATCCGACCTTTTGGAGACCTCCTCTGAGTACCTTCCATATTCACCTAGCAACCAGCCAACAACTCACCTCCGAGCAATCCTACATCCGAGCTTCCACAGCCTCCTTGCTCGTCTCCGAGCTATTTCAGAGCCGATCTTCATTGGCCTCCCGGCTCGTCTCCAAGCCATCCACCGAGCAGAGCTTTCTCAGATTCCCCGATCAACCGAGAGCGGGGAGCCCAAGCGCCCCCGCCACGGCTCCGTGTATTTCGCCAAAGCGAGATATCCGCCGTCCTACGTTCCGCATCCCATGCTAGCGCGTCTCTCTATTAATGAGCGTATCCCACCATTAATGGACGGATCCCGCCATCGACGCGGGCGTAAAGCATGGGCATAACGAACAGCGAGGATCTCGCGCCGGCTCGCTCTATCCGACCATCATATAAACCCCTTTTTCAGACGACTCAGGTAATTGGAACTCATTCTAATACGCCACTATCCTGCTCTTATTCCACGATGCTAACCTGATAGTCGGAGGGTCCTACGATGGTTTCCCACCCCAGGACTTCCCTTGCAGGTAGCTCGACATCGACAAAATCCAACAACTCATTGAGGTCCACACAAAAATTCTCTTATCCAACCTCAATCGCTCAAAACCGCTCGCAACCAGATTAACGGAGGAAAACATCTGAGGGAGATTCCGACCTCCATCACATAGGGATTGTGCAATCCATAGGCACAACCTCTCTGTGCCTATCACCGTCAGTTGAAATTATTTACTTGCCGCTTTGCAAGAAATGGAATAATTTTCACATAAGGAGGTTGATAACCGTCAAATTTTAATGCTGAGACAGAAAAACAAGAACGATAGATCTCTGGGATGTGATTTGTGAAAAATCAATAGTTCAAACCGCACTCAAAGATAAGGCATTTTCCATTGATATAGGGACTTTTGTACTAGAAACAATGGTAATAGTTTTTCTGGGATGTAAAATATATCTCTTCTCACCATTCCGGTAGTGTATGAGACAAATGTATGCATTTCGATTAGGGTCGTATTCGATGGTTACGATTCTACCAGATATGTCTTTTTCATTCACTGCTCCATACTGTATGCATTATAGCCAGTTTAAAACAGTCTCTAAAGATGAGTATACGGTCGCTAATATTTATTGGCGACCGTTTTCTAATAGAACGGTCGCTAATACATTGTCGATGACAAGATAGTTGCTAAAAAGGGTATCAACAAGCGTTTTCAAATGTTCGCTAAAGAATACAGCCGCTAATAGGATATTAGCAACCATATCACATAGTCCCCAATGTATGGACACGCGGCATTGCAACGAAATTTAACTGTATACTATGGTCGTTAATGGGGGTATTAGCGACTGCAACTGTAGCTTATACGGTCGTTAAGACATTCAATTACAGAAAATCCCAAATTGAATACAATAATACATGCAATATCAATATAACACGCTAAAAATAGCATTCGATCACAAACCAAATATATAAACGATGCAAGCTCCAATATCCAACAATTTCACCATCTCAACAACACACATATGAACTACAATCGTAATAAATAGCACAATACATCCAACGATATGAAAAACATTCCAAATCAACACAAAAACAACATTGTTTTGAATATAAACAATACAATATGGACGCTATATGATTACTTCTCCAAGTCGCGTGCAATCCTATTTCAATCAATCCCACGCATCCTACAAATCGAAAGATATAAATAATTGCATAAACTCAAATCACAATTTTCGAAATTAAACACGCTAGCTACACTAATTAATACCTGTATATATGCTTACCTCGCTAACTCCCACCGTTGTCATCGTCACCCGAACCTTGACCTGCAAAAAATCAACTTGTTTGGTCGATGTCTTCTAGCGAAAAAATATCCACGGCCTTCCCTGTGGCAGATGCTGAGGGTAAATGGGTTCCTATGGCGGAGACGGACGCTGAGGGTAGTAGTAGCCTTCCTGTTGTGAAGGCGGGGGATAGGGCACCTATTGCAGAGGCGGAGACTGGGGGTAGTATCCCTGTTGCTGAGGCAGAGGGTAGTATGACGGCGACGGTCCCTGTGATGGAGGTGGATAATACCCACGCCGCGTCGAAGGAGGGTAACACGTTGGCTGCGGCGATCATGGACCTTGTGCTAACCACGGTTGCGAAGATGGACCATGTTGTTGTGAGAATTGATTCCATCAGGCATCTATTTCAGCTTTCCATTTCATATTTCCTTCACGCTCCCTCCTTAGCTCATCCCGTAGCACCATCATCTCCGGTGTATCGGTAGGAGATGGGTTGGAGTAAGCGGTAGACGTAATTGAAGTTCCTCTAATGAATATCGATCGTACAAGACCAACGGGACCACCTAAAACGGGATAACAGTCGTACTCTTTTGAGCGAGGGAAAATATGATCTAATATAGATAGCTCGGTATCCCTAAGAACATGATCGTCGGCCGGAAAAATCGGGATTTGATGCCCGATAGCACCTCTCTGCCTCCTCAAGCCCTAACTTCGATAAATAAAACAATAATTAATTACATTTCATTGCGAAGTTAACAATTGAGTGTAATTACTTAAAAGAATTTATAAATGCAATCTCACCATATGTTGAGAGGCTATTTCCAATTCTTCTTCTGTCATGCCTTCCCTCACATGCAGCGCCTCCCAAGTGTCAGCAAGGCTCGGTTTTCTCCCAGCTCTCTCCTGTACCGGATATATGATTTATTTATATGTGTTTATATGCAACGATAAATTTTAAAAACCAAACATATATGTAATTAAAGATGAACCCACCAAAGTAGACTTATACTGATCTATAGGAACCGATCAACCATAATACTCTTTCGTGTATTTCCCTCGGTTCTGCTTATTTCTTTATGATTCTTTCTGCATATTTAGAAGACAACATATCATAATATAATGTAAACTAATCTTAATTCGTGGTTGTCGCTCCCCGCTTTCCAAAAATGAGACACGAGAGCGACAAGCCCGTAACGTATTCATATTGAGAAACACTCTTTCTCGACATGAATACACTAAGCGTCTATATAAGCAGTTTAGGAAATTATAGTATAAGAATTTTAAATTTATAAAATATCCAACAATATTTATAACAGTCCAAAAAATAATAACTGAACACAAATTCGAGAATTCAAGGATACTAGGAATGGAAGATAGCCTTGAGCAAAAGAAGGCATACTTACTGAAAATGAAAACCAGAGCTTGGCCTGATTTGAAAGATTTTGGCTGTCCTCCTCAGTTGGTACCACCTCGTACCTAGTCTCATCACCTACCCCAATGTCTTCTGACGACATTCCTAAGAAAAAATAATAATAAAACAGGAATGCCGTCTGCGAACTAAAGTTCAGTTAGTCCCTATTTCATATAAAAAAAAATTGAAATAAAACATGATATATATAATAGCATGAGAATAACTGTGTACAATAAACTGTAATGTGCATGTCAACTAAGTAACATATATTAATCAGTGTAAGGTAACTAGAGTATTACACCATTCATTTTTTTAGTGCTATTCACTATAAGGATAAGAATAAATATAAGCATAACCATAAGCATAAATATAAGCATAACCATAAGCATAAATATTGGTACAAGTATAAATATAAGCTTGATTGTTGGAGTTTTATTATGTAAGCAGCTGTAATACCATGAAACAACAGCAACACGAGATTCATGAGATTGAATATATATATATATATATATATATATATATATATAGATATATATATATATATATATATATATATATATATATATATATATTGTGTGTGTGTGTATAGTTTGTGTATATATATATATCCAATAAATAGTGTACATGCTATGTTCACAAGATTCAAGATATTCATTAGATTCACGATATTCAAGATATTCAAGTGGTTTATGATAGGTTTAGGTCAAGATAGTATAATCTAACGCAAGAGTATTCATAAACCCAAGGCTGTCATCCAGGGGTAAAGAAACACGGGCTCACTCATGAGTAATGAGACTCCAACCACCGCCGGAGTATTCACAGACCCAAGTCCATCATCCAGGGGTTAGGAAACACATGCCCATTCATGAGTTGTTCATGAGACTCCAGTGAATACAGGTCAAGTTCTAAATATTCTAAATCTCTATGTATATGTAACAAGTGTGTGATAATAGATCGGTTTAAGGCCAGAAATAATCATACGTTCGAATGCAGAAATATATGGGTTTGGTTTAGAATTAGGGGATCTTACACAAGGATAAAATTATAGTTGAGAGTGTCGATTAAATAATGAGACTGAGTTTTCCTCGATCGGGTTCCTGGTGTAAGAGTTACGGAAATTCCCGTAATGCTGCGTAGAGCAGACCAGTGCGGATTTCAGAATACGTATACTGATAGTATTTTATATTTTTGGTAGGTTTTGGTCTAGATTCTGGTTTTTTCTATTAGACAGAAAATTTAGCGTCTGCGAGTTCTGAACGATTCGCAACAAGAAAAATCCAATTTTCAAAAACAAGTAGGGAGTTATGCCTATTTACTACAACGCGCAGATAGTTTCTGCTGCAATCCAGATTCGTTACGTTTTATTAGACCCGGATTTTCATGAACTTATATTAGTTTGCAGGTAAATTTCCCTAGAAAGAATATGTAGCTATCTTCCTATAGATGTTCCAACAACTTGAATTTGTGGAATCCAGAGCTGGGAGTTATGTCTACTCTAAGTCAGGTGTAATCAGTTTCAGCAGTTCTAGAAAATCAGATTTCATACAAAAAAAAACCAATACAACAATCTGACTTAACCTAAACTATGAATTTCGTACTGACCATAGGGAGACGTCATCACTCATGGGTTAGGCAACCACGACAGAGCAGTCGCTAAATCATTACAAAAACATAGTTATAGCCAAGTTTTCCCTATATGGAAATATAGGGTATGTATATATGTATATAATTATTTATATATACAAATATATATAAATATCCTACTTTCCTAAACCATTTACAAACAAACCACACATATGAACACAGTCATCCATAACACGTCCGCAATCTCAACTCATTCATAACATAGGGTGGTAACATACAAAGTAAACTATATGTAAGTGAATGTAAAAATAAAATAATGTTTATAATATGACAATATAAAAAATTATGATGAAACTCAATAATGAATTAAATAACACCGATCTTTAAAAAAACATGTGATGAATATATAATAAAAATGTAGATACTAGAAATATTTGGTATTGAAACAAACCGTGAAAAAATCGTGAATGAAATTCACATCAAGCATTCATTAAAAACGACAGTAACATATAAAATGAAAAACAATGCATGTAAGTACTAAAATATATTTAATATAATATACAGTTAATTCTGACCGTAAGACTATATAACATTTGTCATTATATGAGCACTTATACTTGAGATCAATAGGCTATCACTCACTGAGCCATACGATTTGATTTCGAAATTTAACATATATATATATATATATATATATATATATATATATATTTCATCACATAGATACATTATAATTATTATAATTTATTTTTGTACTCTACTGCAATACTTAAACTTAAGAATAGTATAGATCTATAAGATGCACAAAATGCAAATATAGAAGAAATTAAAGACTATAATTTATGTAAAAGAGGAGAGGAACTTACGAGTAGGGAAGATCAATGATCTTCCTTAACGATGGAGGTCGACTATATCTCGATCTATTCGAGACGATGAAAGGACGCATGAAAGGGCTGCTTCTCCAAAGATCTTACTCTGGATCTAGGTTCTTTACAGAAGGTGGGAGCAAAATATGATGGAGGGAAAGAAGGAGAAAAGATTTGTGGTTTGGATAGGTTAGCCTTTATATGGAGAAATAGAGATTAAAGATTTTAGGGATCAACGGTTAAGATAGCACAAGAGTAGATCAAATGACTTAGAAAGAGATAAATAAATAAAAATTTCAATTAAAGACATAACATCTATTCCTTTATTTGTCAAAAACAAACAAATAAAAAAATAAAATAAAAACAAATAAAATATATTTTAAGAATAGTTCAGACAAGTTTTTAAATAATATAAGATCTAATAAAATCTTTTTCTTTAAACATTAATAAAAATTTATGTTTAAAAGAAATTCTAGAATCTTAAAATATTATTTTATTTTAAATTCGGAATTTATTTAAATATTTTATCTTTTTATAAAAATTATTTAAAATATTTAAAGACAGAAAATATCGGAAAATCATAGAAAATTCAAATTTACTTATTTCCTCACTTTGTAACAATATTTCTAAAAATAATTCTTTTTATATATATTCCTTTTCAAATAAACCTTAGAAAATCATTTCTTTTTAAACCCCTTTATTCGTTTAAAAATTATGCCAACCATTTAAAATTCTAAGGAATCTTTTTGCATGAATTTTTTCGTTTAGAAAATAAAAACAAAAAATTAAACAAAATATTACAAACAGAAGGAATCGAACTCACAACCTATGAGATGGCAATGCAACCCGGTAATCAGTAGAGACTATTAGTAATTTTGCATATAAATCATAAGAATATTAACACATACCTATTTGATTCGAAGAAAAATTTAATTATGAAAAGAATTTTAAAGGAAAAGAATACGATATTTATGGTTGTTACAATGGTGTTAAAATCAATTAAGTATATTTTTAATTACCTACGCATCGAGTGTATCCCAATAAATTAGGAGAAAAGCAAACTGCTCCCTAGGAATGACTGAGGGAAGTGCGGCAAACCGCTCCCAATTCGCCGTAAATCTATCGAACTTATAGAAACCTTTTTTCAATTTTTGATGATATCTCTTGAATATTTCACCCATCTCATTCTAGACATACTTCCAAAGTCTGTCCATGCCGTCTTCCAAGAAGAAATGTTTCTGTAATACAAATTAATAAGTAAATTGATTACTATATTAGTACCATATATCAAGTATGGATGTAATGCTGACATATATATGTTTAATTCAGTTATGCATTACCAAGAGTGAGCGCTAAGTCCATATGTATACTTTCTAGGGGTTATCCACAAACGTGAACCCCACGTTCCAACAGTCCGTGTTTCGGACGAGAATACCAATATAACCATTAAAATGGGTAGCCCACTTACCCGGACCTATGGGCTTTCCACCTACCCATATCAAAATTGCTCTTTTTTCCCTTCATATCGAATTCGGTATTCTCGTTGACAACACCTCTTCCGTGGTATTCAAAATGGGCTAAATTATCCCCCACAGCCTTCGCCTGATCGATACTCGCTAATGCTGTCTCTATCATCGTATCCATTTGAGGGCGAGAAACATCCCATCTCGCTTGTGCCCTCGCATTGTCCCTATCTCATATTTTTCAAATCTTTTGGAAGATGCAATGAATGAGTAAACTCATTAGAGACAGGATCCGTGAACATCCCCTCCTCACTACCCAGGTCCGTGCACTGCTCATCTATGTGTGCATACAGATCATCATGCAATGATGTATCTGGAGTCTCCTGATCAGATGTATCTGCAAATTTAATATAATCAATCAATAGTTATATGGAAAAAATATGTTGGAAACGCTTATTTAAAAATCATAATATATACCTTCTATGATCTCAAGATCAGACTGTGTCGAAGAGGAAGCAGATCGATCTCTTTTCTTCCCTGATATGATTCTTGCAAATTTGCTGAATATACCTTTTCGCGGCATCTATTTTATGCAAGTTAGGACGATTCAAAATATATAATATGAATAAATCATTAAACCAATATATCAATAGATTACAAGTGATTAGAACTCCAAAGTTTTTCATATATCAATTGTTTTTAAGTGTTTGGCACTGTAGAGTTTAATATATATATAAAATTTGTTTACAAGTAAATTGGATCTACATTCTCAATATTACCATCGTCGATAGAACTATGGAATAAGGATTTAGGCAGTGCCCGCAGTGCATGTTAGTGATTTGTATGCTCTAGAGACCATTATTGTAAATTATAGTGGAGACTTGGACATATATATATAGAAGATATTCTTGCTCAATATGATAGTATATTATCTAGTTTCTCTTTGTCTTAACATGTGTATTTGTTTTAATATACTATTTCAATGATACATATTGATAAAGCCCTTAGAATGTTTGCTTAACTACCAGGAATATGATGTAGATCATACTAGTGGGGCCTGAGTAGTCCACAAGCACATCTTTAAATGTTCCTAGTCGAGAGAGTATCGAGACAGGGTATCGATATTCCAGAATAGACTAGTGTGTACGTTTTTTGACCCTATATGAGGCAATGGTTAATCCTTCAACCATTAGTGTTTGGCACCAAATATTGTATAGAGGTGCTCATTGGAGAATGAGTACACCAAACGGACTCGCCGAGAACTCCTAGATGGTACCATAACTGTTGTCAGATAGCAGTTATCTAATGATACTTATACAGATTAGTCTGTAGACCCGAGATCATCATAGCGTCTTGTGTGGTTCTGTTCAGTCGAAAATATTGTGCATTTGATATGACATTTTCCTTACTATTTTTTATATAATAAAAGGTGTTTATTATAAATATGACACATATGAGGGTTTATCTAGCGTATAGCTTCTCAACCCATAAAGATGGGCGATGGATGATCCCATATCCATTGGTGTTTGATATCAGAGATGGTATACGGGTGCTCAGTGGAGACTGGGTATACTAGACGGAATCGCCGAGAACTCCTAGATGGTATTATATCTCAAGTCAGATGGCAGTTCTCTGATGACACTGGTACAGGTTAGTCTGTCGACTCGAGATCGTCATAGAGTCTTGTGTGATTCCCACTGTGCTTTGATTTCCACCTTACCACGTTCAAGTGAACGTGCAAAATGGTGGTTTTTGGGTACAGTCCCGAGTCACATGAAGGCAATGAGCGATAGGAGGGGATTCGTCTCTCCCGGTATTGGGGGTTGATGTTCCGCTGTGCTCGATTAGCTATAACAGGAAGTCCCTGGCCAGGGTTTTTCCTGAGATTTACTGGTAAGTGTTATCAGTAGTTTCTTGACCCGTTATGAGCCTCACATCGGCATGACTTATCTAGTTATTGGGGTCTGATGTTTACCACCCCCAGACTAGATATGCAACATATCAGACGAAGAGACCAGACTGTACGGTAGTGTTACTGATTGGATTCGCAGGAGTATGAGCAGCCTTACTTGTTGATCTTCTGATCGCTCAATACCCGGGTGTCCATTACGTTTAGAAGACCTCTTGCGGCTTGTGGATATTTGATATGATCATCACCTACTGCCGGCGTATTGACGAGTTTTTAGAGTTCTACACAGTGGTTTCCTGGTTCATGCGAAACGGGGTAGGAGCACATATGTGATATGTGCGAGACCGAGATTAATGCGCGTATATGATACCGCATTCTATTCTCGCGATTTGTGACATCGGTCAGCTATATGAGATATAGCCGGGTTATCTGATCAAGTGTTGATTCGATAAGTTGTTGCATTTGATATTAGTCAGTTATATGTTATATAGCCAGATTATTGAATTAAGTGTTGATTTAATAATTTAATGTATAATTGTATATTTGATATACTAAATTACATTAAATAATATTAGCTCACTTAAACATTTCTTTTTCTCACAAGTGTGTATTAATATATATGTGATATATATTAGTTTACATTTTATTATGTCATGCTTGATGTCACATGCTACATGGGTGTATGAGACTCACAGCATACTAATAATAATGTGAGGGCTTATATTTATTTAAGTAAATCAAAATTAGTGTTAATTAGTCACATGCTTGGAAGTTTGGAGAAGCTTGTAGCATCTTTGACTAAGTCCACTACTTTTGTTTTACTTGTAGATATTTATTAACCTAACCACTATTGTTAGCCATGCTTTAATCTCTACATTGGTTAGTGTATGACACTAACTCACCCATGGTTGTTATTCTCACCTCATTAGTTCATTCTCATCTCTTCTCTTTATCTTCTTCATCCTTGAGAAAAAGCTTTCTAGCTTTTGGAAAAGTGAGAAAATATTATGAGAAAAATAAAACTAAAGTGAGTCCATTTCCTACTTCATCATCCTCTACTACTTGTCATTTAGTATAGGGTGTTTGCTTCACTAATTTCACAATTAGTGAAGAGGTAGCATGAGCTTGAGTCTCCTCGACGTAGATCTTCTTCGGCCTCAAAGACTTCGAGCAAGCTTGTTCATTTTTCCGGGAAAACCCTTTCTAGAGTTCGGGTGTTCATGACTTGCAGCGAAGGGACTACTACACGGAACATTAGAAGTGAAGGACCGGTCTACAAAGGTTATATTCCTCATTCACTTAGTTGTAAAGGTGTTTACAAATAGTTTCGTCGCATTTTCTAGTAAAGATTCTATGGTTATGGTTAACTAGAACGACAAATTTTTGAAATTGTCATGGACGATGCCTTCCGAAACCTTGCTGTAGTCCTAGGGAACCCTGATGTGGTATCAGAGCCATGTTAGAAAATTAGACGATGTTTGTTAGATTACGAAACCGAAATGACTCCGAAACTTGAAACACTAAATTGTAGTTTCTGTCGATTTTGAAAAGTCTTCTAATTTTTTTAAACAACTGCAGAATGTTATATGAGATATAACACGAACACAGAAAAAAATTGATGCAATTTTGGCAAACTTTGGCTGGCCACATGAGATTTAAATCCGTCCTGCTCGGTTGGATAGGCAGTTCTGGGCTTCAATTTTTGCCTGTGTTCCATTCACTGGGTTTTGGTGTTTCAGGTGTTGTTTGTTTTTTCCAAAAATTGCATGTGATGCAGTCTTACTGGATAGGCAATTCGGAGTGTTTCGTATTCGTAGTTTAACATTGTTTTCAGGTTTTCACATGTTATCTAGGCGAAGTTAAAAAGTTCGATCGAATGTCAAAAACCCATTTTTCCAAGTTTATGGTATTCGGAAAAATATGCAAGTAATTCTTTGGACCCTCTAGACGAATGAAACCCTAACTCGACATAATGACCATGGAATACTTTCGAACCTTAGAGTTTGCGGCAGTTCCGCGGTGCTATTAGTGAGGCTTAGGTTTGCCTTTCTACGGCCGGTCCATAAGTACTGTGGCATGTTTTGGGTATTTGTGAACAATGTTCAAGTGTTGAGCTGTCGGGAAATTGTGGGATTTTGATGAATGATCGAAAAGTTTAACGTCGTCCGGATATCATGTGATGGGATACAATACTTGGAATCCAAACTAATTTGAATTTTATAAATCTAGCAATTTAGTCGCATTTGATCGGTTGCCACGTGATTTTGATGTGATTAAAAGTTCGTCGCAATCACGTAGCGTACACGGATAATCGCCGGGTAACATTATTAGATAGCCACGCCCCATAGCCCCGACCAAGTGACTGTAAGAGAACCCCGTTGCCTAAAGCATCTTTTCAGGTGCTTGCGGACGCGGTGTTCTGCCTAAGTGCACTTCATCGACGGTATCGGAGGGTGCGGCCGTCTACTAAAGTTTCCGACGAGTATTCGATTAGGATGTCGGGAATCTTGTTGAATTTCCCGACCTGTTATTAGAAAGTGTTTTCAATATTGAGACTAAAATTCGGGGTTTATAATTGTTAGGCATAAGATGTCTAAGGAATTCATTTGGTTGGGCATGAAATCCAAAGTATGTGACACATCGGGTTTATGATGTCTAAGGTGGTTTTGGATTCCAATTGTTGTAATATTTCAATTTCTTTTCCACGACCGTAAGTTTAATATGTGGTGTATCGCCGGTTTCGTTGCTATATGTCAACGACAATTAGGATACGCATATTTACTTACATTGATGACATGTGATGTTATGTGTTGCTGTGATATTTTATATTGGATCGTCGTGTTTTGAATAGCCGGATTTTTTTTATGTGAGATGAGTGTTTTTCATTTTCATTCATGTAAAAACTTGTATGTAATATTCTTTTATTGGGGCACTTCCGGGTTGAGGAAGATGTCACCGTTGATATATATTATTTACTTTTCCGCATTAGGATAGACCCAAGGAGGAGAGCACAAGTAACCGGGTTGTAGGGTCCAGTGCGAGACCATCTCAAGCAGTTGAGACCGGGTCTCCTAACTCTAGAATTGGTAGGATTGCTTGCCGCTCTCGTAGGGGTCTAGGGATATGGGGTTGGCTATTCATCAGGACCGTGGAATCCGTGTTTTATACACGCTTAATATAAAACCCGAAAATCCTAGTATATCCAATATTTCATATGTTGATTTCTGCTGCGATATTCCGTGATGTGATCACTTAATATGATGAGATAGATACTGTATATAGTATATGTGATATATTATATAGACGTTGCTTATGTTTTACACCCGCGCTAGCCCTGTCCCGCTCTGCTGTTAATTTCCTAACCCAACGGTGCATGACGGGACATCGAGGCGAATGCGGATGGCATAAGCGTACGTTGTATTTATCTGTTATGCTTAGGTAACTTAAATGATGTGACTTCATTAATGAGATTAATAAAAGAAAAGAAATATAAAGATGTTATAGAAACTTGTTTTAAAAACTGGTAGCTCTAGTTCTTGCTTTGTATAGCGGTATTCCTTGTAGAATATCTAGCACCATATTCGATAAGGAAAGAGCCGAGATCATTTCACTGGGAGTGACCTCTTAAGCGAAACTAGCAGATACTACAAACTCGGTTTGTCTTTTGATTCCTTTTATAGTTTTTACTTTGCATAGTGGTATTTGTGAAATATCCTGCACCTTATTCGATAAGGAAAGTGCCGAGATCCCTTCACCTGGAGTGACCTCTTTAGCGAAACTAGTAAAATCCTAAAAAACACTCCTTTTCAAAATCACTCGATTCTACAACGATATCAAGTTCATTACGCAAAGGGTTTTCTTAAAAACCAGTCGAGCCCTCCGTCATTTCAGATAAGGACTAGTTAGTATTCGTATTGCGTTTGTTGGCCTTTGTCAAGACGTAGTGTGCGGTAGCTGATTAGTGCTTATCTGCTTAAGCATATGATGCGATTGGATTAGGGTAGTCGTGCGACCTTGTTGGCCTTTATCAAGGGTCGTGTGGGTGGGTTTAATTCAATCAGGAAATGACGGGTTGAACTTGACTAGCATCCTATGGTTTGTTAGCCTTTGTCAAGGTCATAGGAGGTTAGGGACAAAATTATCGGGAATTTCAATTGTTGAAATTTGCAATGAGATTGCACACCTTCTATGAGATAGTTGGATCCCGATCCTACTGCGAGTAAGAGTTACTCCTGGAAAAGTTTTACACATTACAATTAGCCGATAAAGTAGGTGTCTAGAAAGGTGTTAACGGGGTTACGCCCCTGGGAAAACGAGGTTTATTTTAATTAAGTCCGTGCGAAAGCACGGGGAACCTCTCTCAAACTACCGGCACTGGCTTGGCTGAAAGATTGGCGAACTTGTAGGGTGTAATTAATCCCGGCTAGTCTTTCCTTTAGGGTTTGAAGGAAGATTTGATAAAAACAGTGGGAGCCATCCTGATTAGATAAAATAATAACCAATCTGATCTTGTAAGAGCATACGATGAGTGTTTTCTTCTTTCTCTCTCCAGGTAGCGACCATGTCACCCCTTAATCAAGATAATAATATGGATGTATTGACCGAACCCACTTGTTATACTGTGCCGGGGAACGTTGGTCCCGCTCCAACTTATAATTGTTATAAGACTGAGCAGGAAATAGGGGATTACCAAGATTCCCGTGCCGCCCAAACAAAGAAAGTGCATGTTGATGCTTCTTCTTCGGGTGTGTTCATTACGGAGAACTGTTTCTCAGTATCCTCTACGTCCTGGGTATGAGATACCGGATCAGGATCCAACATATGTAATCTGTTACATGGGCTACAGATAGGTAGAGAACTGGGAATGGGTGATAAATTTCAAGAGTTGGAAATGGTGCAATTGTTGTAGCCAAGGTGTTGGCAGTTATCACCATGTATTACCAAATACATTGATTCTGAACGAATGTTATTAGATACCGAACCTGATATACAATATCATATCAGTCTCTTTATTTAGTAAAGAAGGATATAATTTTGTATTGTTGGATAATGTTTTGAACATTTCCTATGTCAAGAGTTGATCGGTTCAGGCACGTTATCTAAAACCATAGACGTTTTAAATCAAACTACAATTCTCAACGTACAAAACACACACAAGAGAAAGAGTTCAGAAATGAACGAATCCTTCTTGAGGTATTGTAGACTAGGTCATATCAATGCGACACAACTAGCTAAGTTGCATTAAGATGCATATTTAAATCAGTTTGAATTTACATCTTGTGAAACTTGCTGGTCATGTCACAAAGATAAAATGACTAGCTCCGTTTAATGGAAACAGAGAAAGAGTTAGTGAACTCTTGGGATTGATTCATGATGATGTATGTAGGTCCCCTGTCTACACATGCCAGGATTGGTTCTTTATACTTCATTACATTCACTGATGATCTCTCAAGATTCGGACATATGTTCCCGTTGAAACACAAGTCTGAAGCTTTTGAGAAATTTAATGAATATAAGTTAGAAGTAGAGAATCAAAACGGGTATAAGTATTATGTCCTTTGATATGATCAGGGAGGAGAATACTTGAGCACAGAATTCCTTGACTATTCTAAAGGAGAATGAGATTCTCTCTCAGCATTACTCCTCCGTATATACTACAGGCACAACGGTGTATCGGAGCGGAGCAATCGCACCCTATTAGATATGGTGCACTCTATGATGAGTCGTGCTGAGTTGCCTATTTCCTTTTGGGAGTTATGAACTTGAGAAGCTGCATACCTATTGAATTGGGTTCCAACCAAATCAGGTGCTTACCACTCTATATGAGATATGGTATGGGAAAAGCCCAAGTCTTAAGTAATTAAGATTTGGGGTTGTCCGGCCAATGTCTAAAAGCAAAATCTGGACAAGCTCGAGGTAAGGTCAGTTCTGTGGAAGTTTGTTGCATATCCCAAGCATTCGCAAGGGAATATCTTCTACCGCACCGAGAAACAAAAGGTGTTTTGTTTCTTGACATGCCACCTTTTTAGAAAAGGAATTTCTTGTGAAGAAATTTGTGGTCATGAGGTAGAACTGGAAGGAGTTCCAGCTATACAAACTACAGCTGATGATTTGGTAGAACCGGAGGATTCAATAGGTCCCGACGAACCTCAGCCTCTTCGCCGATCTGGTAGGGTTTCTCATCCGTCTAAGAGATACTTCAGTTTTCTCAATAACAATGGGAGCGAGAATTGCATCATGAGATGATGACCTAACTATGTTTCGAGCAGGCCATCAAGAGTAGGGACTCTGTAAGAATGGCTGGATGCTATGCGATTTGAGATGAAATCTATGTACACCAACAAAGTATGGACTTTGGTTGCTTTATCTGAAGGGTTAAATCCCATCAGGAGCAAGTATATCTTGAGAAGATTACTTGGTGTAAATGGAAAAGTTGAGACTTTCGAAGCTAGACATGTTGTAAAAGGTTCTCGTCATCGACCAGGTATGGATTATGATGAAACCTTTTCTAGTGCCTATGCTTAAGTCCATACGGATCCTACTTGCCATTGCTACATACCATGACCACGATATCTGACGGTTGGGTGTTATGACTGCTTTTCTAAAGTGATTTAGAAGAGAGCATCTATAAGTACACAGCCAGTGGGCTTTGTAGACAGTGGGAGCAGCGGAAACGTGTGCAAGTTGCTTTACAGGTTAAAGCAGGCATCGCGGAGTTGGAACATCTGTTTTGATGTGGTAGTCAAAGAGTTTGACTTCATCAAAATGGTAGATGAGCCTTGTATATACAAAAAGGTAGTAGAGAGTAAGGTGGTCTTCCTCGTATTGTACGTGGATGACATACTCTTGATAGGGAATGTGTTTCCTTTGCTACACTCGGTCAATCTCCTCTTATCACATTGATTCTCCATAAAGGGTCAAGATGATACCTCCTAAATCCTGGGTTTTGGATCTATGAGATAGATCTAAGTGGATGTTAGGATTCTCACTAGGTGTAGTGAGATGGTATCAATCGATCCTGGGGAGAATCACTGGATAGCTTCCAGGATGGTAAGGTCGACTGAATGCCAGTCAAAGGCATTGTCTTTACCCTCAGTGGAGAGACGGTATGTTGGAAGAGTTCCAAGCTAGATACCATGACAAACTAGACGATAAAGGATCGATACATCGCTACCAACGATACTACCAAAGAGGCAGTCTGGGTGTATATAAGTTCATGAGATGAACTTCGTTCCTACCTTTGTGTGACAATGGGGTTATGGATTATGCCTTGGAACTCTCGTCCTATCAGTGACCCAGACATATTCTAAGGCAGTATCACCTGATCATGGAGATGGTTGATCTTCAGGTAGATCGAGGTTAGGAGAGTAGACTCAGAGGACAACACGGCGGATCCATTCACAAAGGCCTTTTCCCAGAGGGAGACTTTTATAGGATGGTTGAGTATGTGATACTACAACCACTGCTATATGATGGCCCTAGTGTAAGTGGGAGATTATTAGTTATATGTATGCCCTAGAGGCCATTACTGTATATGAGATGTATATTGTAGTGGATTCTTGGACATATATAGGGAGAACTTTCTTGCTCAGCATGATAGTATGCTATCTGGTTGCACTTTATCTTAACATGTACACTGATTATCTCTCTGTTACGTGTTGATAAAGCCCTTAGGATGTGTACTTGACTACCTGGATTATGATGCGGATCATACTAATAGGACAAAGGTAGTCAGTAAGTACATCCTTTAATGTCCCTAGTCGTGGGTGTATCGAGACGGGGCATCGATATACCAGAGTAGACTAGCGTATAGCTTCTCGACCTATAGAGATGGGTGATGGATGATCCCATATCCATTAGTGTTAGACATCAGAGATGGTATACGGGTGCTCAGTGGAGATTAGGTACACTGGACAGACTTACCGATAACTTCTAGATGGTATTATACCTCACGTCAGATGGCAGTTCTCTGGTGACACTGGTACAGGTTAGTCTGTCGACCCGAGATCATCATAGAGTCTTGTGTAATTCCCACCGTGCTTTGATTTTCACCTTACCACGTTCAAGAGAATGTGCAAAACGGTGGTTTTTGGGTACATTCCTGAGTCACATGGAGGCAATGAGCGATAGGAGGGGATTCGTCTATCCCAGTATTGGGGGTTGATGTTGCGCTGTGCTCGATTGGCTATAACAGGAAGTCCCTGGCCAGGGATGTTCCTGAGATTTACTGGTAAGTGTTATCAGAAGTTTCTCAACCCGTTATGAGCTTTACATCGACATGACTTATCGAGTTATTGGGGTCTGACGTTTACCACCCTAGACGAGATATGCGACATATCAGACGAAGAGACCGGACTGTACGGTAGTGTTACTGATTGGATTCGCAGGAGTATGAGCAGACTTACTTGTTGATCTTCTGATCGCTCAATACCCGGGTGGCCGTTACGTTTAGCAGACCGCTTGCGGCATGTGGGTGTTTGATATGATCATCACCTACTGCCGGCGTATTGACGAGTCTTTAAAGTCCTATACAGAGGTTTCCTGGTTCATGCGAAACGGAGTAGGAGCACATATGTGATATATGCAGGACCGAGATTAATGCGCATATGTGATACCGCATTCTATTCTCGCGATTTGTGACATCGGTCGGTTATATGAGATATAGCCGGGTTATCGGATCAAGTGTTGATTCGATAAGTTGTTGCATTTGATATTGGTCGGTTATATGTGATATAGCCGGATTATTAATCAAGTGTTGATTTAATAATTTAATGTATAATTGTATATTTGATATACTAGATTACATTAACTAATATTAACTCACTTAAACATTTCTTTTTCTCACAAGTGTGCATTAGTATATATGTGATATATATTAGTGTACATTTTATTGTGTCATGCTTGATACCACATGCTACATAGGTGTATGAGACTCACACCATACTAATAATAATGTGAGATTTTATATTTATTTAAGTAAATTAAAATTAATGTTAATTAGTCACATGCTTAGAAGCTTGGAAAAGCTTGTAGTATTTTTGACTAAGTCCACTACTTTTGTTTTACTTGTAAATATTTATTAACTTAACCATTATGTTAGCTATGGTTTAATCTCTACATGGGTTAGTGTATGCCACTAACTCACCCATGGTTGTTATTCTCACCTCATTAGTTCATTTTCATCTTTTCTCTTCATCTTCTTCATCCTTGAGAAAAAGCTTTCTAGCTTTTTGAAAAGTGAGAAAATATTGTGAGAAAAATAAAACTAAAGCGAACCATTTCCTACTTCATCATCCTCTACTACTTACCATTTAGTATATGGTCTTTGCTTCACTAATTTCACAATTAGTGAAGACGTAGCATGAGCTTGAGTCTTCTCGATGTAGATCATCTTCGGTCTCGAAGACTTCGAGCAAGCTTGTTCATTTCTCCGGGAGAACCCTTTCTAGAGTTCGGGTGTTCATGACTTGCAGCGAAGGGACTACTACACAGAGCATTAGAAGTGAAGGACCGGTCTACAAAGGTTTTATTCCTCATTCACTTAGTTGTAAAGGTGTTTACATATAGTTTCGTCGCATTTTCTAGTAAAGATTTTATGGTTAGGGTTAACTAGAATGACAAATTTTTGAAATTGGCATGGACGATGCCTCCTGGAACCTCGCTACCATCCTAGAGAACCCTGCAGTGGTATCATAGCCATGCTAGAAAATTAGACGATGTTTGTTAGATTACGAAACCGAAATGACTCCGAAACTTGAAACACGAAATTGTAGTTTCTGTCAATTTTGAAAAGTCTTCTAAAATTTTTGTAAACAACTGCAGAATGTTATATGAGATATAACATGAACACAGACAAAAATTGATGCAATTTTGGCAAACTTTGGCCAGACACATGAGGCTTAAATCTGGCCTGCTCGGTTGGATAGGAAGTTCCGGGCTTCAATTTTTGCCTGTGTTCCAGTCACTGGGTTTTGGTGTTTCAGGTGTTGTTTGTTTTTTCCAAAAATTGCATGTGATGCAGTCTTACTGGATAGGCAATTCGGAGTGTTTCGTATTCGTAGTTTAACATTGTTTTCAGGTTTTCACATGTTATCTAGGCGAAGTTAAAAAGTTCGATCGAATGTCAAAAACCCATTTTTCCAAGTTTATGGTATTCGGAAAAACATGCAAGTAATTCTGTGGACCCTCTAGAAGAATGAAACCCTAACTCGATATAATGATCATGGAACGCTTTCGAACCTTAGGGTTTGCCGCCGTTCCGCGGTGCCATTAGTGAGGCTTGGGTTTGCCTTTCTACGGCTGATCCATAGGTACTGTGGCATGTTCTGGGTATTTGTGAACAATGCTCAAGTGTTGAGCTATTGAGAAATTATGGGACTTTGATGAATCGCTCGAAAAGTTTAATGTTTTCCGGATATCATGTGATGGGATACAATACTTGGAATCCACACTAATTTGAATTTTATAAATCTAACAATTTAGTCCCATTTGATCGGTTGCCACAGGATTTTGATGTGATCAAAAGTCCGTCGCAATCACGTAGCGTACGCGGATACTCGCCGGGTAACATTATTAGATAGCCACGCCCCATAGCCCCGACCAAGTGACTGTAGGAGAACCCCGTTGCCTAAAGCATCCGTTCGGATGCTCGCGGCCGCGGTGTTCCGCCTAAGTGCACTTCGTCGACGGTATCGGGGGGTGCGGCCATCTACTAAAGTTTCCGACGAGCATTCGATCAGGATGTCGGGATTCTTGTTGAGTTGCCCGACCTGTTATTAGAAAGTGTTTTCAATATTGAGACTAAAATGCGGGGTTTATAATTGTTAGGTATGAGATGTCTAACGAATTCATTTGGTTGGGCATGAAATCCAAACTATGTGATACATTGGGTTTATGATGTCTAAGGTGGTTGCGGATTCCAATTGTTGTACTTTTTCACTTTGTTTTCTGCGACCGTAAGTGTAACTTGCACAAATAAATGTCGCGATGAGTACGAGAGAAAAAGGGAAACTTCCATCTCAATCCCTACCGGATCCTGACCACTCACAAAGTCATAATGTGAGTGTCGTTACCACGTTGAGATCAGGAAGAGTGTTGAACAATCAAATGGGTGAACAGATTGATGATGAGGAATCAATTGAATCCCCGGCTTCCACTTCTTGCCCTATTTCGTCTAGTCTTCCACCCACTTCCGAACCTATTCTCTGTTTCCCACTAGGTTCGAACCCTTCGCCCACTTCCTCGAATCTACCTAAAACGATCCCCACTTCAATTCAGGGATCGATTCCATGCCCATAAATTTCTTCACAAATGTTGGACCCAAAACTTATTGATAAAGCTCCATTTCCAAACAGGTTGAGGGCCAACAAACCTAACGCACAAATGGAGAAGGTTGTGAAATTGTTTAAGTAAGTTAACATAAATATCTCTCTCCTAGATGCTATTCAACAAGTTCCGTCTTATGCGAAAATCCTTAAGGACTTGTGCACCATGAAAAGAAAAACTCAAGTGCTAAAAAAGGTATCATGACAAGTAACGTGAGCACAGCTTTTACCCAACAATTGCCTAAGAAACGTAAGGACCCTGGTTGTCCTACAATATCTATAACTATTGGGGGTAAAAGTATCAATCGTGCTCTACTTGACCTCGGCGCTAGTCCTAACTTGCTTCCATATTCCGTCTATGAGCAGCTAGGTATAGGAGAGTTGAAACCTGCCCACTGCACTCTCCAGATGGAAGATCGATCTATAGCCCAACCTATGGGTGAGCTTGAGGAGGTGTTAATCAAAGTCGAGGAATTCATATTCTCTGTGGACTTTATTGTTTTAGATACACAGCCTGTGGCGAACCCACGCAACCAAATCCCGGTGATACTCAGCCGATCTTTCCTATCAACTTCCAACACTGTTATTAATTGTCGTAATGGTTCTATGAACTTATCCTTCAGGAAGATGACAATTGAGCTTAATATTTATAAGTTAGGAAGTCAACCATCTGAACCTTCTGCTCATTTAATCGATGTCTGTTCCATCAACGAGATAGCTTCCGATAGCTGCGAAGCGGAAGTACTTTGCTATGATGATCTCGACAACACTAGTGCGACATTGTTTGATCTGGAAAATTATTATAGTGAGGATATCTTCAATGAGTCCATCCCCGAGTTCGAATCTTTTGACTCATCGCAAAAGTCAGTAGCGCTTTCCGAGTCAATATCCTATGCAAGTTATGAACCTCTTGGGGAGTCCGAATATCATTCCCTTACCCCTCCTTATATCGTCTCTCCGCTGACTCTAGATCTCAAACCGCTACTTTCTCGTCTTAAATATACATATTTAGGTGAGAATGTGTCTCTACCCATGATAATATCCGCTTCTCTATCTTTAGAGCAAGAGAACGATCTTTTGACGGTATTGAGATCGAATCGGCAAGCATTTGGTTGGACAATGGCTGACATCAAAAGGATTTGTCCCTTAATTGTTGAACATCATATTCATTTGATGGATGAAGCCAAACCAACCCGAGACCCACAAAGACGGTTAAACCCCGTCATGAAGGAGGCGGTAAAGAAAGAAATCGTCAAGTGCTTAGATAGTGATATAATCTACCCAATATCTGATAGCCAATGGGTAAGTCCTATTCATGTGGTCCCTAAAATGTCTGGCATCACGGTCATAACTAATGAGGCTAATGAGTTGATCCAAATATGCACCCAAACTGGATGGCGTGCATGTATTGATTACAAAAAACTCAATGTCGCAACGAGGAAAGATCACTTCCCTCTACCTTTCATTGACCAGATGTTAGAACGATTAGCTGAACATGAATACTATTATTTCTTGGACGGATACTCTGACTATAACCAGATCCCCATAGCCGAAAAGGATCAAGATAAAACAACATTTACTTGTCCTTTCGGTACTTTTGCTTATAGACGCATGCCCTTTGGGTTATACAACGCTCCCACTACATTTCAGCGGTGTATGATGGGGATATTCTCAGACATGGTCGAGAATTTTCTGGAGATATTTATAGACGATTTCTCTATATTTGGGGACTCCTTTGAGGATTTCCTTCATCATCTTGACGTGGTTCTTACCTGCTATAAGGATAAGAATTTAACTTTGAATTGGAAAAAATGTCATTTCATGGTCCAAGAAGATATTGTGCTTGGACATATCATTTCACAAAAAGGCATTGATGTAGACAGAGCTAAAATAGATGTCATCCATAACCTTCCTCATCCCAAATGCGTCAAAGATATACGATCCTTCCTTGGTCATGCAACATTTTATTGGAGATTCATTAAGAACTTTAGCAAAATTTCTAGACCCTTAACTCTTCTCTTGGCCAAGGATACAACATTTCACTTTGATTCGGACTGTGAGGCTGCTTTTGAATCACTTAAAAGCTCCCTCACTACAGCCCCCGTTCTGTCATCTTCTGATTGGAACCACCCGTTCGAGCTTATGTATGATGCATTGGATTTTGCTATTGGTGCAGTCTTAAGGCAGCACATTGATAAGATACCACATGTAATTTATTAGGCAAGTAATACCTTGAATGATGCTCAAATTAATTATACAATGACCGAGAAAGAACTCTTGGCAGTTGTATTTTCATTAGAAAAATTCAGGCCCTACTTGATTGGCTCGCCAATAGTGTTTTACACTGATCACTCCGCCCTATGACACCTTTTATGGAAGAAGGATGCTAAGGCCAGGTTAATACGTTGGATCCTGTTATTATAAGAATTTGATCTTGTCATACGAGACAAGAGTGGATGTGAAAACGTAGTGGCCGACCATCTTTCACGCATCTCTTCTTCACCTACAGTGACCTTGCCAATAAACGATTCCTTCCCTTACGTACAGCTCTTGACCATATCCTGCGAACCTTGGTTCGTGGATATTGTGAATTATCTAGCGACGTGACTTATTCCTAGCGATTGGTCGAAATAAGACAAATATCGATTTCTATCCCAAGTAAAACACTTTTACTGGGATGAACCTTATTTGTATTGTTCAGATCAAATCATTCGCAGATGTGTCCCTAACGATGAATTCAAGAGTGTATTGTCTTTTTGTCATGATCAGGCATGTGGCGGTCATTTTGGTCCACGTAAAACGGTGGAGAAAGTTTTGCAATATGGCTTTTATTGGCCAACATTATTTAAGGATGCATATGATCATTGCAAAACTTGTCCTTGGTGTCAACACATGGGTCGGATTTCGTGAAGAAATGAGATGCCGCTGCAACCTATCTTGATTGTAGAAATATTTTATGTTTGGGGTATTGATTTTATAGGCTCTTTTCCCAACTCTTTTGGAAATTTATATATCTTGTTAGTGGTTGATTATGTCTCAAAATGGGTGGAAGCAATATTGTGTCGCACTAATGACAACAAGATTGTTATTAAGTTCTTTAAAGAAAATATCTTTTCGTGATTCGGGCACCTTCGTGCTATAATTAGCGACAACGGGACGCAATTCTGTAATCGGTCTTTCGAGGCTTTGATACGGAAATATTCAATCAACCACAAACTTTCTACGCCCTATCATCCCCAAATGAGCGGGCAAACTGAGATTTCCAATAGACAGATAAAACAAATTTTGGAGAAGACGGTTTCTAAAAATCATAAAGATTGGTCAACCAAATTGATGGATACTCTTTGGGCATTTCGTACAGCTTATAAGACCGATCTTGGTATGTCTCTATACCGCCTAGTGTTTGGAAAGACTTGCCACCTTCCTGTCGAGATCGAGCATAAAGCAATGTGGGCTATTAAAGAGCTTAATTTCGATTTTGATCAAGTCTGCAGCTATTGGAAGCTGCAATTAAATAAGCTAAGCGATCTCCGCGATGAAGCTTACGATAATGCGGTTATAGTAAAGAACCGGACTAAAGTGTTCCACGATAAAAACCTTTTTAGAAAAACCTTCACACTGGGACAATAAGTCCTTCTTTACGATTCCCGTTTCCATCTTCATCCGGGTAAGCTTAAATCTCGTTAGAAAGGATCTTTTGTGGTGCGATATATATATCCGCACGGGGCAGTAGAAGTTGAAAATTTTAAAAACGGTTCAATTTTTAAAATAACATAGATTGAAACCATATTTTTCCGCTGACCCCGCGGAGGAGCTCCTGTTTTTACAGGAGCCGCTTTATCATAACTAAATTTCCTCCGCCTCACCTTTATATTTCTGTAACATTTTCTTGTTTTAAGAATAGAAGTGAGTGAAAAAGGACTTAACTGAATATCTGTGCGTGCCAAAGTACAAGTTTATGGGTAGTTTTCATTTAACTATTATTTTACCCCTCTTAATTTCTCTCCCCAAGTCTACAGGTTTATGCTTTCAAAGTTGACATCAGTGAGGACACCGCTGAAAACAGGTTTGCGGGGAAGGTTTGTATTCACTAAATTATCTTTTGGCACTTGACACAATACAATTTTTTTATATAATAAAAGAGTAGGAAGTGAAAAATTACATATAAAAGACAGAAAAAGTTTAAGAAAAGAAAGAAAGTTAGATGTTTTCTTAGACGGAACTAGTAATAAGTGGTTATGAGCCGTTGTCCTAAGGGATAGTAAGATAAAGGAAGTCACTAGTCTGAGGATAAAAATAAGTCTGAAAAATAATCCAGATTCTTGAGGCCAAACATATGAACATTGATACCCTACTATACGCACTTATATACATCTTGAAACTTGGGATAGTGGAGAATACCTTGAAATGCTCTTGTCTAAAAGACTAAGTATGAAGAAATATATATATATATATAAGTGGTGAAGAAAAAAATGAACACTGGTTTTGTAATTGCTTAAGGCAGCATAAAAAAAATATAGCGAGGGTGTTTTATCACCTAGTGCCTTAGACCAACTGGTTTAGGAGCTACTGCTAAGCCTTGGTGTTGTAAAACGAGGAATTACGTCTAAATGCACAAGCACATTTTATAATCGGTCGGTTAGTACCTCAAGAAGTATTAACGGTCGCATGAAGAATGTGTGATCAATTTTATCGAAGATATTCACCAATTATAAAGTACTTTGGAAGATGGACAAGAGCATGATAGTTTGAATTGAATTCTCTAAGTGTTGGGATATTTTTTACACACACGTAGGGGTATATGATCAATGTTTGGAAGAAAGATAGGGAGGAAGACTAAAGGCGATGTTTTATTGAGGGATGATATGATTTCTAAAATTTTTTCATGACCATTAAGATAGGGCTCATGACAACCGAAAAACTGGTGTAGTTAGAAACTCGTATTTTCAAGTTCTTTCTTTTATAGTTTTTATCTTTATATGTAATTTTCACCATCTTTCTTTTATTATAGGATTTTGTGGGTGTAATCCGCTGAAAACCCTCAGGAGACAACACTCCTCCTACTAGGGACACCTAGAGGTTTAACGGTTTGTTGCACGTGCTCAGTGCAATCGTGTTGCCTACGAAAGTGTGCTACTTAGGTTTTTTTCTTTTTCTCCTTCTCTTGAATAACTAGTTTGTTCGGGACGATCAAAATTAAGTTTGGGGGGTATTTGTTCAGTCGAAAATATTGTGCATTTGATATGATATTTTCCTTACTATTTTTTATATAATAAAAGGTGTTTATTATAAATATGACACATATGAGGGTTTATCTATAAAAATACTATTTTCATATATTTATATATTATAATTAATATTATGAAGGAAAATGTAAGCATATAATATCTATATAATATTTAGTCCATTTAAATATGCATACCATATCAAATATCATTAACCAATTCTTTTAAACTATAATATCATATCAAATAGTTAGGATAATATCTCAATAAAAATAAATTCTACTAACATTAGTTATTGAGATATTGTGCAGAATTATATCAGGACTGGAATCAGAGAAATCTGAGCTAGCAAGCTCAAATCTGCCGAAATATTCAAGTGAATCGAAGAAATCAATTATGGCAGTGATTTAGAGAAGATTTCCAAACTCCAGATATTCAAAAGATCACCACATGACAACTGAATGAATCTACAGAAATTTGAGCCAAAGATCCCACCAAAGAGCGGCTAAACCGCGGCTAAAATTAGAATATTGCGACAGTTCCGCCGCAATATTGAGTAGTTGGGATTTGGGATTTTTCCTGTAGGATCCTAACAACTAGTTACCCTATTAGGAAACTAGGGATTCGGGTTCTATGACTATAAATAGAACCAAGAGGCTCACTTGAAAAGTTATCAAACCGACGAGATCACGAAGTCCAAGACGGCTCAAGAATCCAGGTTGATCATCGGTTGTTCATCTACCCCCTTAAGAAGAGATCGAGAAGCAAACTGGAGTTTTGTAATCATTTTCTAAAGGAACAAAGTGTAATTGATCGAGTTGATTAATAAAGATAGTTGTTTTATTCTTATTGCATTTTATTTTCTTTATTTACATCATGATCTCTATCCATTCTTTTATCTCAATCATGCGCGAGTAATTCTCCGCTTGATAGGGTTCGTAGGATTAGGATAGATCAATGGATGATTAAAATCCTTTAACTTCTTTTACGTCCTATAAAGTGTATAAACTCTATCAAAAGAATAGTTAACATCGTAATTCGGCGCGTTATCAATTCATTGATATTCACGACCGCGATTAGAGATTAGATTAACAATTGTTTTGGTAAAGGCTAGACATGAACGAAGATCCATATCAAGATAGGGGTTAAGAGTGAGAACCCTTTTCCCTCCAGAAACCCTAATCTGCATGCATCACTGTCGATCTAGTTTTAAATCCATTAAAGGATAAAATGAGTAATCTTTAATTAATCATCCATGATTACTAAATCTTAACGAACCCTACAAGCTCCCTTCTAATATAAAACCTATATCCGTAGTTAATCTAGATCTATATCCTACATCCGTGTTTGACGTAGATCTAGAATCTATAACCATTCTCATTATTCATTATTCTTCCCCCTTTCCTAATCAATACGCCTAAAGTAAGATTAAAAGATTCAACGTTTCCCTGAGGACGACACGTACTCATATCGTTCTAGCTACACGCGACACCGTTATTGATTGCGGTTATTTCTATAAACACTTCTTTAAAACTTCCTAATTCAATCAGGTTCCCACTGTGCTTTGATTACCCCTACCACGGCTCTACTGAGTCGTATAAGCAGATGGTAGTTGGGTACAATCCCGAGTCACATGAAGGCAGTGAGCAATAGGAAGGGTTTCGTCTCTCTCGGTATAGAGTGTTGATATTGTGCTATGCACGATTGGCTATTACCGCAAGTCCTTGACCAGGGCTGATGAGATTTACTGATAAGTGTTATCAGTAGTTTCTCGATTGATTAGAGGCCACACATCGGCATGACTTATCGGGTTATTGGGGTCTGACGATACCACCGCCCAGATCCGATATGCAACAAATCAGGTGAAGAGACCGGACTGTACGGTAAGTGTTGCTAATAGGCTTTATAGGGAGTTTGGACAAATTTACCTGTTGATCTTTTATTCATTTAATACCTGGATAGCCGTTGCGTGCAGCTAGTACTGCTGACGTGCTTGTAGGTGTTTGATGTGATCAGTACCTACTGGTAGTGTATTGACGAGTCTTTAGAGTCCCATATAGAGATTTCCTAGCTCAAGTGAAACGATGTAGGGTATGAATAGAGATATATGCGGGAGCTTGATTAAATACGGGTATATGATACCGTATTTTAATCTAACGTTATTTAATATTAGCCGGATTATATATGATATAATCAGATTATTAAATCAAGTGTTGATTTAATAATTATATATATATATATATAAACTAATAATATACTCACTTTATTTTTCCTTCTCTTTATATATTATTTCTATATGATATAAATAATATATAAATATTCATCATGGTTGATTATACCCAAGAGTTGTGTGTATGAGAATTACATTGGATAAAAAAAATAAGAAGATAATGATTTACTTATTTGATTTTTAAGAAAAAAAATGATTCATTATTTTAGAAGTATGTAGTAACCATGACTCATTTTGCTTTTTTAAATGAGATAAGTTTATCATTTGAATGATTATCCTCATTTCAAGCCATTCTCATCTTCATCTTCTTCATTTCTTCTCTTGAATTCCTATCCATTCTAAAGCGAAGAAAAAGAAAGAAATTTAAGTAAGCAAAAATCCTACTTTATCAATCTAAACCAATATAGAAAATTAGTTTAGGTTGTTCTCTTCACTACAAATTGTTGATTAGTGAAGTGAGAGCTTGAGATATATATCAAGGTGGATCATCTTTGACCTAGAAGACCTTAAGAAAGCTAGTTCATTTTTTTAAGTGAAGCTTAGGAGAGAGTTCAAGGGACTTCTGCTTGGAGTTTTAGAAATGAAGGACTTGACTATAAAGGTTGTAGCTCTTCTATCACTTAGTTTAAACTCTATTTACTTTCTTTATAATTTTAAAATTTTAGTTTGATCCTTACTTGTAGACTTAGCCCTCTAGAATTTTTAAAATATTATACCTGCTCTTGTTAAAACCCTATTAGAGGTGCTACCGTCCACTTTCATGGTATCAGAGCCAAACTAGAGGCTTAGGCAAACTTTAGACGAAATTAAAGTGTTCGATCGACCGTATCTTTTCGAATAAATCGCTTTTTTGTCCATTTTTTAAAACCGCAATATTTTTCGAAATAAAAATGTTCAAAAAATCTTACAGGTTATTTTATGGTGACACAAGAAAATGGAGCCCTTAAAGCTCTCAAGAGGCCACGGATCCGCCCCAGAGGCTTTGCCTCTACCGCGGATCCGCCGCGAACTGGGAGCTTTGGGACTCCAATCATCTTCCGTTGCTTTAGTTTAATGTATTGGATATTCTGGGTGATTTATTTGAGGCTCAAGTGGTTATAGTCTCTGCTTATTGAAGTTGAAAAGAAAGTCGATCAAAATGTTAACGTCGTTTAAAAGTTTTGGTTATTTGATACACTTTTTAGAATCCATATTAATTAGTTTTGCGAAAACTAGTTAAATAAATCTAACTTTTTAACCTTGCTTGATGAATTACCACGGAATTTAGATTTGGATCAAAACTGTCATGCCCCGCTTCCCAAAATACGGAATACGGGAGGCGACTAGGCCAGCCATGCTCCTATGGTCAAAGAATAATCCTGCCGTAGTCACACTTCGGCTTCTAGCATTACATGGTAATCAATAAATACAGTACAGAAGTAAAGAAAACATATCACTAGTTTATTACACCAACTTTCATTGTTCACAGTTTACAATAGAATGAAAGAAAAAGAAACTACTAACCAAGTGCGAATACAAGGTTGATTTATGGAAAGCGGTAAAAGTACTGAAGGCACGACCGTCTAGATCTCTGCGAGCTCGATGGGTAGGTCTGACTCCTGAATCCGGTCCTCTCCAAACTCTGAGCATGCATACTCAGGTCGTCAGGGCAACGTAATAACACTATTATAATAATCACAAAAGACAAGAAAATAAAAGTAATAACGGTGGAGATAATAAATGCAGGCAAATCAGTATGTCACTAACTGATGCAATGTATGATCTGTGTTCCTATCGGTCTCTAAGTCACTTTGAAATCGAGTTGTGGAAAAGAGTGATCATGTTTAACGAAGGTCTCGTACGTACGCGGGACTACGGCCCGCTGTTGCCCGGGACATAACCCTGTCTGCTGGACCGCTAAGTCCAAACCTAATATATAAGAGTCGTTGTTTGAATGATCATCCTCTAAATCACTGACCTCGTTAAATACAATTTCCTTTCCACTTCGATTTCTCCCTTTTTCCCCAGATTTCACTATCTATGAGTATGGGCTAGTTGTGTACAAGTATGCATCAATAACAAGGTTTTATTCACTATTCACTGTATCGTTCATTATCATGAATCATTCACTTTTCACTGGCGTACTTGAAACAACCGAATCGATACTATTCACGTTCGACAATGCATTATATACTAAAACTTAATAATGATGCGCACTATCACTAAAGGTATTACAGTCGGGTAAAACTGTGAATCATGCCGCTAAACAATATATATGGAATACAAAGCACTATGCGTCTCATGAACTTATAAAAATCTCATTAAATCCTATGTTCAGAATTAAGTAAAATGATACAAAAGCAGTAATTAGTAAACTCAGTTTTAAGTTCAACGAAATTGGTTTCAAGTCAATCAGGTTTCGGGTTCGCAAATTACAGTCGTTTCATTTTAAGTGTTCTCTGCTGGAAATTCAGTTTCTGAACTGAAGTCCATTTTGTAACACAGTTTTCACCCTGTTTGGATCAAAATTAGGCAACTCTACAGTTGAATAATATTTAGGTTTATCAGTTAGGTTTCCAACGCACTATATGGATCGATAATATCCATAGTGTACTGGAAGTTATGCATTATATAGTATTGGGGTATACGTTCTGTCCCTGCTTGGGACTACTGTATGTACTGATGGTTTAAAATGTGATTAAAATAGTAAACGATGGTAAAAACAAATGAAATCACTTCCAATAGTTATCTAGAGGTTTTATCTTCACTACAGTATAGGGTTACGCATAATAACATTTTTATACAGAAACGTGAAAGAATTTCAATTCGAGTATCGACAGCCAGTGCTGCTCTGGACTGCAGTCTAGAGCCGCAATTCACCTCGATTTTCATTATCATGACCCATTAAAATTTAATGGAAAATTTTATATTACAGTATTTTATTACGTTAGCTTCGATATAAGTCCTGAAACGTCATAATCCGATCTATACATAATTTATTATAAATTTTACGGGTTAGCATATACAAAAAATTTTAGATTTTACGACGGAAAACGGGATACCATTTTACGTGAGCAAACGGCATTGTCTTGCAACAAAAATCTTATATGATATTTGTTAACCATACCTGGGTTTATTAACCCAAGTTCCTCTATTTTAAAATAGGTTTTAGTCTAGGATATGTTCGAAACTAATTTAAGTAAACGGTTATTAATGAAAAGTCGATTTCTTACTAAACGAGCATGAGATTTGAACCATATGAATTATGAGCGTTTTCAAACACGGGGTAAAAGTCACTAAATGGATTAATTCACTAAAAGCAATGACGCGTGCTCATAGTAGCAAATGATTCGATTACAGTATTCAATTCAAGCATAAAATCATAATATAACTATTTAACTAATAATTTTATATAGCATGTAAAAGCAAGCGGAATTCACTTGCCTGCGACGGCCGACGGTCATGAAGACGATGATGGCGGCGATTGGCGATCTGAAGTTCCGGCAATGGCTGGAAGCAACGAGAGCTCAGGCGGAGGCTTGGTGTTGCGGCTGCAGCTGCAGTGAGGGGGTGTCGGTGGTGGGTGTCGCTGGTGTTGTTGAGGTCGGTGAAGAGAGGTGCGGAGGCGACGGGGTCGAAGATCCGGTGAGGTGATCGGCGGTGAGTACAGAGGTGAGGTCAGGGCTATGGGTTCGAAGGTGGAGGGGTTGCTCGGAGTTGGGTCGTCGGGGAGGAGTAGGAGGCCTGGGCTTCAGAAAAGAAGGCGATGAGGGCGGTGTTGGGTTGTGAGGTCGACGGCGGGGCGAGCTCTGGTGAAGGTGCAGGCAAGGAACTCAGGAGAGGAGGTGGGGGTTGACGCGGATAAGGGAGCCCATCGATGGAGGGAGGTAGCCGGCCGAGATGACTCAGGCGGCGTTGGGGTGAGCCGCGGAGCTTGGTGGCGGGTCGTGGTGGTGTTCTGGTGTTCAGGGGTTCGTCAGCGACAAGGTGATAGGGTGCGATGGCGAAGGGGTTGCGGTGGCCGGAGGTGGCTCGTGGGTGGTATGGATGAGAGTTGGTCGGGTTCTTGGTGTCAAGGATGAAGGTGATAGTGGTGTCGGATGGTCGGCGGTAAGGTGGCGACAACATGGGTTCGGCTTCTCGAGGAGGAGGGCGAAGGCGGGAGAAGAATTTGATAACGAGGAGGCAGAGAAGAAGAAGGAGGTGAGAATAGAGAGGAGGTGGTGAACGCGAGATGATAGAGAGAGAGAGAGAGAGAACGTGGGTGAGAGAGATTTTAATTAACAAGAATTTTAAAGAAGAGAGAGAGAGAGCAACGGGAATATATAATTATAAGGTTTTTAATGAAATTTATTTGTGTAGGATTTAGGTTTAAATGAGAATATATTTTTTTAAAATTTGAAAAGAGAAGATAAGATAAGTAATCTGTTGTTTAAAAGTAAGGCCTTGGGTTGTTGGGCTTGGGCTCAAGAAAATTTTGAATGAAAAGTGTGGGATTTAAATATGGACTTGGGCTTAGGGTTAGGTTTATAGGAAACAAAATAATTAGAATATAATACAAAATATAAAATAGGTAAAATATTTTATTTGAATACAAGTATTGGCATAGATAAAGACTGGGTATTACATCAAACCACCCTTACAAAAAATTTCATCCTCGAAATTAAAGAGACGAAAAAGAAAACGGCGATACAAAAAGGCTACTTGAAAAGATATGGGAACCGTGAACGAATATCCTCCTAACGTTCCCAGGTAGATTCCCCAGGTGAACGACCGCCCCAAGACACTCGGACTAACGGAATGTCGGGACCCGGTTCTTCCTCACAGTGCAAAATGCCACACGGAGCAAAGTGTCACGCCAAGTGTCATGTTAAGTGGGCGGGGACCACCTCTTGAATCCGTGGGGGCCGCCTCTTGAGTCCGTAGGACCCACTGTAGAACAGTGGGAACTCTTCGGAATACATTCCAAAAGAGGGCAGATCTGTACTATAAATGGAATGATATCACTCCTCAATACAGAGGCGCCTTTTAAGTGAACTGGCACTATAGGAGCTTGAGAACTCTGTAGTTAAGCGTGCTCGAGCCAAGGAAGTTCCCAGATGGGTGACCTCCTGGGAAGTGGCCCCTGGCCGGGTCCGGTTTGCCTCGAAGGACAAAACCGTGCGGCTTCGACCAGAGAGGACAATACTCTCTGTACTGGGGGTAGGGCGTGACAGAATGGTATCAGAGCTGGTCCCTCAATAGTAGGTCTATGGTTCGAGAACGAACCATTGTTCAAAGCTGGGGAGAATGTTGGGACCCGGCTCTTGCTCACGGAGCAAAGTGCCACACAGAACAAAGTGTAAGTCTACGGTAGCGCCCCGGCCGTCAGTCCGAGGCCAAAATGCGGAAACGAAAACTTTTTCAAACTAGAAACCGGGGCTATCGTATGCTTAAAACCCGGATCGAACCATTAACCTACAACTAGCAACTAGAGAAAGGGTTGGAAAGCTATACCGATCGATCCGTGTCCTTCGGTCTTTGGCCACCATCCCAAGCTCCTCGCGGCATCTCCGGTCTTGATCTCTTCGTCGGAAAGGGCACCACATCTACGAGTCTTTTCACGGGCTCCCGCTTCATCCGAAGCAACTCGGGCACGAAGTTTGCTAGCCGACGTGTCCAAGATGTTGTAGAGAATGTTTGTGATCACTTTGTCACTTGCATCCATTGCTTGGATGGAGGTTGAAGGTGTTGCCATTAATGGAGGTCATGAGTTATAGGAAGAAGGAGGAGGAGAAGCTTTCTCTTCTTTTCTTTTCTTGTGTTGGAATGATAATGAGAGTGAGAGTGAATTATCAAAATACAAGAGCTAGCAACCCTCTCATGGCAGCCCCTCTCTCTCTCCTTATCAATTCATCACTCAAATCCATCATATAATGTGACACATGCACAAGAAAAGAGACCATGATTCATCACTTGTGCATGTGTCACAATTAATGATTTTAATCATGATTTTGTGCTCATAATTTCTATTAACAAACATTAATCCAAATGTTTGCAACAATAAAAAGATACAGTAATATTTAAAGTAAACTCGTGATGGATCACAAGGATACCCCTCACCTGTATATACATACCTGCATCCGCATTCCGACTGAATGCGAATGCGACGATACTAAAGTAATCCAACAAATCTAATACTAGGATCCGGCTTAAACCAAAGCCCACTAGTATGATCCGCCCGATCATGATCCGTGCACTACTGCACGTATATGATCAGACCCTGCCATATATCATACGGCCTCTACAACGTTTCGCTCGAAACTTGAGAAACTGTCTGTGGGGGACTCTAAAGACTCATCAATACTTTGGCTGTGGATTTAACCACTAGCACGTCAGTGGTACTAGCTGTACGTAACGGGCTACCAGGTATTGACCAAAAGGGAGGTCGATGAGCGAACTCATCCTGACACCCTACTGAGCCTGTCAGTGACAATATTCGTACAGTCCGTTCCGTTCATCTATGAGCATCGCATGGCGGGCCTAGGGGGTTGGTAAAAGTCAGACCCCCAAAAACGGTACAAGTCGTGTCGGAGTGTAGCCCAGAACACCCTGAGATACTACTGGAATACCTACCAGTAAATCTACTGCATTGGCCAAGGACTTCGTGTAATGGTTCTCCTAGACACAGCGCGATTTCACCCCCAATATCGGGAGAGACGAAACCCCTGCCGATCCGCTCACTGCCTCCATGTGGCTCGGGACTGTACCCAACTAAAACCTGTTTGCATGACTCCTTTGAGCCGTGGTAGGGTAGTAATCAAAGCACAGTGGGAACTCATACGAGACAAATGACGATCTCAGGTCGATGAACTAACCTGTACACATGTCACCAGGGAACTGCTATCTGACGTCAGGTATAATACCAACTAGCATGTTCCCGGTGAGTCCTGTCCGGTGTACTCATAACCCAATGAGCACCTGTATACATCTTAAGTGATCCAACTAACACCAATGGCTTGTGAGACCGGCCACCGCCCCTCGTCGGGGTCTCGACTGTATACACTAGTTTACTAATGGAGTATCGATGCCCAGTCTCGAAACTCCCACGACTAGGGACCTTTTAAGGATGTGCTTATAGACCCCAGCTCCCACGTATATGATCGCCATCATACTGCTGGCCGTCAAGCAAGAATCCTAAGGGCTCTATCAACGTATAATAGTGACCTGTAAAGTCACCTATAGCAGTACACGATTATAAAGATAAACCAGATAGCATACTATCATCTTGAGTAAGACTGTCCTACCGGTATAGGTCCTCCCTCAATCATTGCAATCACATGCCTGTGATCCAATAATTGACTCTGAGGGCACTATATCCAACACAAAGTGTCACGCCAAGCGTCATGTTAAGTAGGCGGGGGCCACCTCTTGAATCCGTGGGGGCCACCTCTTGAGTCCGTGGGACCCACTGTAGAACAGTGGGGACTCTTTCGGAATACATTCCGAAAGAGGGCAGATCTGTACTATAAATGGAATGAGACCACTCCTTAATACAGAGGCGCCTTTTAAGTGAGCCGGCACTACATGAGCTTGAGAACTCCGTAGTTAATCATGCTTGAGCCAGGGAAGTTCCAGGATGGGTGACCTTCTTGGAAGTGGCCCCTGGCCGGGTCCGGTTCGTCCCGAAGGACAAAACCGTGCGGTTTTGACCAGAGCGGACAATACTTCTGTACTGGGGGTGGGGCATGACAAAAACTCCGTCGTAATTTCGTAACGTACGCGAAAACTCGCCCGGAGATACTAGAGAAAAGCCACACCTCATTGCCCCGAAAAAATGACCATGGGAGAACCTGATGGCCAAGGGCGTCCACTTAGGTGCTCACGGCCATGGTGTCCTGCCTAAGGCCACTTCGTCGGCGGTCTCGGAGGTGCGGCCATCCCCTAATATTCCCAACGAACCTTCGACTCATTCACCAGGAATCTTGATGAATTCTTCTTCTTTTTCATTAAAAAATGGTTTTCAATTCGAGGCTTTAAAAAGTAAGGTTTTTGTGGTTAAGCATGAAATTCGGGGGTTTTATGTGAGATGAGAGTTTTTCATTTTCATTCATGTAAATTTTTTTATGTAATATTCTTTTATTGGGACACATCTGGGAGTGAGGATGCAGTCATCTTGATTTATATTATTTACTTTTCTGCATTAGGATAAACCCAAGGCGGAGGGCTCAAGTAACCGGGTTCTAGAGTCCAATGGGTGGCCATCTCAAGGAGTCGATACCGGTTGCCTAACTTTAGAATTGGTAGGTTGCTTGTCGCTTTCATAGGGGGTCTAAGGGTTTGGGCTTGGCTATTTATCACGACCGTAAAATCCGTGTTTTCGTTAATGGCTTAACCTAAAATACAGAACTCCTATATATCCTATCATTCATATATTTTCTTCTGCTGTGTTGTACTGTTATGTGATCATATAAATGCGTGAGACGAATTCTACTTATATTTATGATATATTAGTAGAAACTATATATGTTTTGCATCCGCGCTAGTCCTGACCTCACCCTGCTGTAAGTTAAGTAATTTTACGGTGGGTCCATGTGGCGAATACGGATGGTATAGATGTGTATTTTATTTTCGTTTCTTCTATGATGTTAGGAATTTAAATGATGGGACTTCATTAATAAGATAATGAAAATAAAAGAAACCTAAAAGATATTGTAGAACCTAAATTTTTTAAACGCCAGCTCTAGTTTTTGCTTTGCATAGAAGCATTCATTTACGATATCCAGCACCTCATTTGATGAGTAAAGAGCCTAGATCTCTTCACAATGAATGACCTTTTTAGCAAAAACTAGCATATGGTACAATCCATTGTTTTGAAAACTACTCGATTTTTAAAACGGAGCTTAAACTACGCCTTTTCAAACCACAAAGTTCTACAACGATACCAAGTTCATTACGTTAAGTTTTCTTCAAAACCAGTCGCAGCCCTCTGTCATTTCAGATAGGTACTGTTTCGTATTCGTGCTATATTTGTTGGCAAGCGTCAAGGCATAGTGTACGGTAACTGAGTGATAATTATCTGGAGCATATAGATGCGATTGGTAGGAACAGTCGCACAATTTTATTGGCAAGCGTCAAGAGTATGTGCGGGTGGGTTCGAATCAATCACAAAATGACGGGTAGAACTTGAATAATGGCCTATGATGTAACACCCTAGCACTGTTATAATATTTTATTTAGTGTATTTCAAATCTTGCGGCAAAATTCTTGACTATTGTTTCTTTTGGGTTCCGAATGGTGCAATTAGCAGTTGCAGTTATTATTCGACCCGACCCGCATATTTAAAACCCATTATGGTTCAAGATTTTATCAAAAATTTGGTAGTACAGAGTATTTATGCAAATCTAGATATTATACACATATATAATATATTTTATTATCCGCATATCTTGTAAAATACGAAATAAAAACCAAATAATATATTTTGATATCTAGCCTTGCATGTTATCACACCCTATATCATATGGTTGCACCCATATATCATGTTCATATCCTAATTGTTAAACTGACAGATTATTGATTGCTACGTATATTTATGTAGATCTGTACTTGGGGGTATACATTTTTATTTACTGGATATCACATTATGGCTTAAACTTTTACGTATATTCTTCATATTTAAAAACTAGATTTTTGAATGGTTACGGATAATATTCAGAGCAATCCGGTATTATCTGTAAAATCCCATATATATATATATAATATTTTACATAACTAAATTAATATAACTATTATAATATATACATATATTATATTAATTTAATTAATAACTATTAACTCTCTCTCTCCTTCTCACGTCTCTTTCTCTGTCTCTCTCTAATATATATATTATTATAAATTAAACCTATATAAAACACAACCTCTCTCACTCCCTCGTTATTTTACTCCTCCCGTTGCGAACCCTAACCCATCACCTTGTCGCCACCCCTCGCCGCCGTTCGCCCTCTCACCCTCTCGTCCTCGCCTAATGCCTCACCTCCATTACCTCCATTACGTATTCTCCTTCTTCCTTCCCGACGGCCTGCACCAACTTCCCCGACCCAAGAAACCCATACCTCACCAACAATACCTCGTCGCCGGGAAACCCATCACCACCAACCCCTACTTCACCTCCTTGCCTCTCAGCACCCAAGAACACCTTAGACCACCACCACCACCAACCCTACACTTTCCCCGATCACCATTCAAGGTTCACGGCCACACCCTGCCACCTCGCCGTTGACCCCGTCACTGTCATCATCACCACCACTCTCATCCTCTCGACCTCACTTCCACCTCCATCTCTTCCTCCTCCCCCCGAGACCTCCCCTTCCTTCTTCCCAGCGACCCCGATGTGAGAACTCATCATCCAACCCATACTTTGCCGATAACACCTCGTCGTCGGAACCCAACCACCAACGCCGACCACCCCTTCGCCCGCTCGTCTCCCCAGCACTAAGAACACCCATACACCTTCACCATCGATGACCTGCACGATCCCCGACTGCGAACAGAACCCTAACCCCCGACCTAGTCCCTCTTGCCGTCGCCGTCCGCCATCGTCGCCGTCATCTTGTCGCTACCATCCCTTCTGTCCTCGCTAAGTACAGAGAACCTACAACAACTATCCTTCTTCTTCTTCTTTCATTTCTTGTTCTTGTTCTTTTCTTGATTTCCGGCCGTCTCGCCGGAGTTGCGCACGTCGTCGATAATCCAGATGATCCAGTCGCCATCGTCGTCTAACCCAGTCACCACGTCATGTCACTACTCAGCCAGGTCCAGTCCTGCGCACACAAGTTTTTCATCGTAAAGTGTTGGGCTTCCCTTACACCTTGTCTAGAGTTTGGTAGCATCACTCATGCCACTTTAAAATTTAAAGAGGTGCAAAGCAAACAATCCATGAATCTTTACTAGAAAATCTAGGGTAACAAGTTTGTATCACATACAAAGAAGTAAAGAGAGTAGGATTACAACCTTTGTAGTCCGTTCCTTCACTCCACAAGCTCCGTGTTAAGGTCCCTTCGCTGTGATCATCAAGAAGTCTGACTCTCGGGAGGCTCCATGAGGTGAATGATGCATCTTGCTTGAAGTCTTCTTGATTTAAGATGATCTACCTTGAAAAATCTTTAACCTAAGCTTACACTTCACTAATGAAGTAATTAGAGAAGTGAACACCCTAATCTAAGTGGCTAGAATAGATGAGGATGATGAAGTAGGAATTTTGCTCTCTTTTGTTTTCAATTTCTCATCATTTTTCATCACAAACACAAAAGCTAGTGAAGCTTTTTCAAGAGCAAGAAGAAGAAGCTAATCCTTTTGTGATGAATAATGAATTATTGTTGTGGTTACAATTGTAACCATGGGTTAAGAATAAGTGGCTTAACCCTTGTAGAGAATAAACCATAGGTTAAGGGTTTGGGTTGGGTTAAAAAATATCTACACAAAATATCAAAACTAGATGACAAAAGTCAAAGCTTCATGAAAGCTTCATCCAAAGATTAACCCTAATCCAAACCCTAATTAGGTTTAAACCCAAAAACCATGTTGCATTTGTAACCCTAACATGTTACAATATTATATATCACATATACAATATATTTTGTAATAAAAGAAAATAATACAATTAACATATATCGCATATACCTCAATGTATTATCCAGTGAGAAAATGAATCAATAAAGCGAGCTTATATTAGTTGACGTAATGTAATATATCACATTTATAATTATATATCAAATTATCGAATGAACACTTGATCTGACGATCCGTCTATATTGCATATAACCGACTAATATAACATGTACCAATTCATCGAATCAACACTTGATCTGATGACCCGGCTATATCACATATACCCGGCCGATATCTCATATCGCGAGAATAGAATACGGTATCTCATATCGTATTATTCTCGGTCCCGCACATATCACATATGTGCTCTTATTCAGTTTTCCTGAGCCAGGAAAGCTCTGTGTAGGACTCTAAAGAATCGTCAATACGCCGGCAGTAGGTGATGATCATATCAAACACCCACAAGCTACAAGCGGTCAGCTAAACGTAACAGCCACTCAGGTATTGTGCGATCAGAAGATCAACAAGCAAGGCTGTACATTCTCCCGTGAATCCAATCAGTAACACTACCGTACAGTCCGGTCTCTTCGTCTAGTATGTCGCATATCAAGTCTAGGGGTGGTAAACGTCAGACCCCCAATAACCGATAAGTCGTGTCGATGTGAGGCTCATAATGGGTCGAGAAACTACTGATAACTCTTACCAGTAGCACTCCATATTAACCCTGGCCAGGGACTTCCAGTTATAGCCAATCGAACACAGCACAACATCAACTCCTTATACCGGGAAAGACGAAACCCCTCCTATCGCTCATTGCCTCCATGTGATTCGGGACTGTACCCAAAAGCCACCATTTTGCAAGCCCTCTTGGACGTGGTAAGGTGGAAATCAAAGCACAGTGGGAGTCACACAAGACTCTATGACGATCTCAGGTCTACGGACTAACCTGTACTAGTGTCACCGGAGAACTGCTATCTGACGATAGGTATAATACCATCTAGGAGTTTTCGGCGAGTCCGTTTAGTGTACCTAGTCTCCACTGAGCACCCGTACACTATCTTTGATGTCAAACACCGATAGATATAGGATCATCCATCGCCCATCATATGGGTCAAGATGCGTATACGCTAGTCTACTCTGGTGTATCGATGCCCTGTCTCGATACACTCTGGACTAGGAACAGTTATAGGATGTACTCGTTGACTACCCTGGCCCCACTAGTATGATCTCATCATAGTCCCAGTAGTTAAGTATATATCCTAAGGGCTTTATCAACATGTGAGAGCAAGTCAGTAAACCAATACAAGTCAACATGTTAAGACATAGTGAAACCAGATTGCATACTATCATATCGAGCAAGAAAGTCCTCACTATATATATCCAAGCATCCACTATAATATACATCATATGTACAACAATGGCCTCTAGGGAATATATACAACTAACAATCTCTCACTTGCACTAAGGCCAGCTGTTGTAGTATCTCATACCCAACATCCCGAAGAGTCTCTCAAATTGTATCTGGAGAATGGCCTTCGTGAGTGGATCCGCAATGTTGTCCTTCGTGTCAACTCTCCTGGCCTCGATCTCACGGCGATCAACTATCTCCCGGATCAGGTGATACCGCCTCAGAATATGTCTAGAATTCTGATGGGACCTGGGTTCCTTGGCCAAAGCCACAGCTCCATTGTTATCACAATACAAAGGTATTGGATGCTCAATGGAAGGAAAAACACCAAGTTCAGTGATGAACTTCTTCATCCAGACAGCCTCTTTGGCAGCATCGTTGGCAGCGATGTATTCAGCCTCCATCGTCGAGTCTGCCACGGTTTCTTACTTGGAACTCTACCAACAAACGACCCCTCCATTTAGGGTAAAGACAAATTCCGAGTGCGACTTTGAGTCGTCCTTATCACTTTGGAAGCTCGAATCATTAAAGGACTCCACTTGGAGTTCTCCGTTATCATACACTAAGAACATCTCCTTAGTTCTTCTCAAGTACTTGAGAATGTTCTTCACAGCTGTCCGGTGACTCTCTCCTAGATCTGCTTGATACCTACTCACTACACTTAGTGAGTATACTACATCGGGTCTGGTACATAGCATTGCGTACATAATAGAGCCTACTGCTGAAGCATAGGGTATCCCTTGCATGCGAGCTCTCTCCAAATCAGTCTTGGGAGACATCTCTTTGGAGAGAGTGAGTCCAGAGATCGTGGGTTGGTTCCCACTCTTGGATTCTTCCATACTAAATCTCTTTAGTGTGGTGTCAATGTACCTGGATTGGGACAATCCCAGTATCCGTTTAGATCTATCTCTATAGATCTTGATTCCCAAAATGCAGGAGGCATCACCTAGATCTTTCATTGAGAATTTATGTGATAAGAAGAGCTTGACCGAGTGCAGCATAGGAACATCATTTCCTAACAAGAGTATGTCATCCACATATAATATGAGGAAGACAACCTTACTCTCTGCAACCTTCTTGTAAATATAAGGTTCATCTACGTTCTTGATGAAGTTAAACTCTTTGACTACAACATCAAAGCAGATGTTCCAACTCCGCGATGCCTGCTTTAACCCGTAGATGGATTTAAGCAGCTTGAACACCTTTCCACTGCTCCCACTATCTACGAAGCCCTCTGGCTGAGTCATGTACATGCACTCCTATAAATCACCATTTAGAAAGGCGGTCTTAATATCCATTTTCCAGATTTCATAGTCATGGTATGCAGCAATGGCAAGTAAGATCCGGATGGACTTAAGCATAGCCACTGGAGAAAAAGTTTCGTCATAATCCACACCTGGTCGTTGACGAAAACCCTGTGCAACAAGTCTAGCTTTGAAAGTCTCCACTGTTCCATCTACACCATGTTTCTTCTTAAAGATCCACTTACTCCCAATGGGTTTTACCCCTTCAGGAGTAACTTCCAAAGTCCATACTTTGTTGGTGTATATGGATCCATCTCAGATCGCATTGCATCCAGCCACTTCACAGAGTACCCACTCGTGATGGCCTGTTTGAAACTAGTTGGGCCATCATCTTCCATGATGCAATCCTCGCTTACACCGTCTATGAGAAAACCGTAGTATCTCTCAGGTGGATGAGGAACCCTACTAGATCGGCGGAGAGGCTGGGGTTCGTTGGGAACTACTGAATCCTCTGGTTCCACTAAATCTTCAGTTGCAATTTGTGTTTCTGGAACTTCTTCCAGTTCTACCTCATTGTCACTATCTTGTTTCATAAGAAAACCCTTTTCTAAGAAGGTGGCATGTCGAGAAACAAACACTTTTTGTTTCTCGGAGTGGTAGAAGATATACTCTTGCGAATGCTTGGGATATCCAATAAACTTGCACAGAACTGACTTTGCCTCGAGCTTGTCCGGATTTTGTGTTTTCACATATGCCAGATAACCACATATCTTAATGTAATTAAGATGTGGTCTCTTTCCTTTCCATATCTCATATGAAGTGGTTGGCACAGATTTGGTGGGAACCCTATTCAATAGGTCTATGGCTGTCTCAAGCGCAAACCTCCAGAAGGAAATAGGCAACTCAGCATTTCTCATCATAGAGTGCACTATATCTAATAGGGCGTGATTGATCTAAAAAACTATCTATTACCGCAATCAAGAATGGCGTTGCATGAAGCTAGCCGGTGAGTACGGGTCGGTCCACAGGGATGTTGTGAATTTCCTATTCGCTCTTACGAGTTAATTCCGATGGGAGCCGGATTGATTATTAAATCTAAAAACTGAATTAATCTAGATCTAACTCTTGCTAGGGTTAGGTCTAGGTTAAGTTTGGAAAGTCTATAAATCTCACCGCTTTCTATACCCATATGAAGATCTAATTAGGTGTTATGGTAAATATTAATAAAAGGGATTAGGATGATTGGGAAGATTGTTCTTCCTCTAGATCCTTGTCCTTCCTTTCTTAATCTTTACCCTAACCTCCATGGAAAACCTTAAAATCCGGGCCTTTATACTACGATATCACCGCTACCTCGAGGGATAGGGTGCCGTAGGGAGCGGAATAAGAAGGTATGCATGGAGTCCTATAAAAATATATGACGGGCAAGAAAGGGGATGGGAGATCTTCGTCTCTCAAACCTTCCCCAGATCTAACCCTAACAAGCGAGGAGACTACTCACTCATTAGGGAATTGAAATACATTTATCTAGGGCAGCGAATAAAAATTACCTAGGGCAAGAATTGAAATCTAAACTAGAGCAAGGAATTAAATCTACTTACAGATACATCTCTCCAATCATCAACGCTGGGTTGTCGGATCTGAATTCATGAATTGAAAAGAAACACCGATGCTCTCCATAAAGAATTCTCAATTTATTATTAAAAGGAGGCATGAAAAGAATACAATGATTTGGGCTTCTATTTATAGGAGATAGAAACCCTAGGTTACAATTGATTCGCATGTCTACATTTACCAAAATATCCTTAGGAAGACCTAGTCAAAGTAGACTTCCAAGCTTTGGTAAAATTTTATGTCTGGAAATTTTGGAACTGATTCTGGGCTTCTTGGGCTTTTTATTTCTTTGGATCTTTATTCAATTCTTCTCTATTTCTTCAAGATCTCCAGTGAACAATTGCAGTGGACTTTTAACCGTTTGCTTTGTAATCTTGGACCTTGCGTTGCCTTTTACTGATCTTTTGTGTAGGCTTGATTAAGATCCTTCTATTTGTTGGTCAAAGTCCCTTTTTTGTGTCGTCTTTTGTCTTTTTCACTGTTTTCGCTCCAAGAACCTGTAAACTGTAATATGTAGCAGACATGCGTCAAAAGCACCTGTTTATTTATAAAAAGAATAAGAATGGGGAATATAATAATACAATATTATGGTGTGAACAGGGCGCGATTCCTCCGCTCCGATACACTGTTGTGCTGCGGTGTATAGGGAGGAGTAAGCTGAGAGAGAATCTCATTCTCTTTTAGATAGTCCAGAAACTCATTACTCAAGTATTCTCCTCCTCGATCAGATCGTAGGATCTTAATACTTTTGCCCGTTTGGTTATCTACTTCGTGCTTATATTCCCTGAATTTCTCAAAAGTTTCAGACTTGTGTTTCATCAGGAACACATGTCCGTATCTTGAGAGATCGCCAGTGAATATAATGAAGTAGGAAGAACTGTTTCTGGCATGTGTAGACATGGGACCACATAAATCACTATGTATCAGTCGCAAGAGTTCTGTAACTCTTTCTCCGTGTCCACTAAACGGAGTTTTGGTCATCTTGCATTTGAGACATGACTGGCAAGTATCATAAGCTGAAAATTCAAACGGATTCAAATATCTATCCTTATGTAACTTATCTAGCCGTGTCGCATTGATATGACCTAGTCTACAGTACCACAAGAAGGATTCGTTCATTTCTGAACTCTTCCTCTTGTGTGTGTTTTGTACATTAAGTACTGTAGTTTGATTGAGAACGTATATGCCATTATTTAACGATCCTGATCCAATCAACTTTTGATTCAGGAATATGTTCATAACATTATCCTGTACTACAAAATTATATCCTTCTTTGCTCAATAAAGAAACTGATATAAGATTGCATATCAGGGTCGGAATGTAATAGCATTCATTCAGAACTAATGTATTACCATTTGGTAACACAAGGTGCTATTCGCCAACTGCTTTGGCTGCAACATTTGCACCATTCCCTACTTTTATGGAATGATCACCCTCTCCCAGTTCCCTACCTTTACGTAGCCCATGTAACATATTACATATATGGGATCTCGATCCGGTATCTAATACCCAGGACGTAGAGTGAACTAAGAAACAGTTCTCGATAACTAACACACCCAAAGAAGATGCATCAGCATGCTTGTTCTTCATTTGGGTGGCATGAGAATCCAGATGTTCTCCTATTCCCTGCTCGGACTTATAACAATTATAAGTTGGAGCAGGACCAACGTTCCTCTGCTCAGTATAAAAAGCGGGTTCAGTCAATACATCCATATTATTATCTTGATTAGGGCCTGACATGGTCGCTACCTGGAGAGAGAGAGAACAAAACACTTTAGCGTATGCTCTTGTAAAATTAGATTGGTTATTATCTTATCTAATCAGGATGGCTCCCACTACTTTTTATCAAATCTTCCTTAAAACCCTAAAAGGTAAGACTGGCCGGGATTAATTACACCTTACAAGTTCGCAAATCTTTCGGCCAGGCCAGCGTTGGTAGTTTGAGGGAGGTTCCTCGTGCTTTCGCATGGACCTAATTAAAGTATACCTCGTTTTCCCAGAGGCATAACCCCATAAACACCTTTCTAGACACCTACTTGATTGGCTAATTGTCATATGTAAAACTCTCCCAGGAGTAACTCTTACTCGCAGTGGGTATCGGGATCCAACTATCTCATAGGAGGTATGCAATCTAATTGCAAATTTCAACACTTGAAATTCCCGATAATACTTTTACCCCTAGCGTGCTATGACCTTGATGCATGCCAAACAACCCATAGTCCACTAGTCAAGTTCAACCCGTACATTTCGTGATTGAATTAAACCCACCAGTACGACCCTTGACACATGCCAAACAACACCATATGAATACCCTAATCTAATTGCATCTCATGCTACAGATAAGTAGTAATCAGCTACCGTACACTATGGCTTAACGCATGACAAACTACCGTAGCACGAATACTAAATATTACTTATCTGAAATGACGGAGGGCTACGCAGGTTTTTCAGAAAACCTATTGCGTAATGAACTTGATATCATTGTAGAAACAAGTGATTTTGAAAAGGAGTGTTTTTGAGGCTTTTCTAGTTTCGCTAAAGAGGTCATCCCGGTGAAGGGATCTCGGCTCTTTTCTTATCAAATAAGGTGCGGGATATTTCATAAATACCGCTGTGCAAAGCAAAAACTATAGAAGCAACCAAAAACTAAACCGTGAGTTTGTAGCATCTGCCAGTTTTGCTAAAGAGGTCGCTCCCGGTGAAGGGATCTCAGCTCTTTCCTCATCGAATAAGGTGCAGAGTATATCACATATACCACTATGCAAAGCAAAAACTGTAGCTACCCTCTTTGAAAATTTGATTCTACAACATCTTTTATGTTTCTTTTCTTTTATTAATCTCATTAATAAATCCCATCATTTATGCTTCCTAAGCATCACAGAAGAAACGAAAGCAGTAATATTTATATATCATCATATATAAATAGAGTATAAGCATTCGTCTCAGGCAGTAATATGATCTCATAACAAAACATTGCAGCAGAAGATAACATATGAAATATTGGATATACTAGGACGTCCGTGTTTTATATCGAGCCAGTATAAAACACGGATTCCACGGTCGCAATGAATAGCCAAACCCACATCCCTAGACCCCTATGAGAGCGGCAAGTAGCACTGTCAATTCTAGGGTTAGGAGACCCGGTCTCGACTCCTTAAGATGGCCTCCCACTGGACCCTAAAACCAGGTTACTTGTGCTCCCCTTCTTGGGTCTATCCTAATACAGAAAAGTAAATAATATACAATGGTGACATCAACCTCAACCCGGAAGTGCCCCAATAAAAGAATATTACATACAATGAATTTTACATGAATGAAAATAAAAACCCTCATCTCACATAAAACCCTCGGCTATTCAAAACACGACGATCCAATATAACATATCACAGCAATACATAATATCTCATATCATAAACGTAAGCAAGTATGCGTATCCCGATTGTCGTTGATGTATAGCAACGAAGCCGGCAATACCCCACATACTACACTTACGGTCGCAGAAAAGAAAGTGAAAAACTACAATATTTGGAATCCAAAAACTCTTTAGACATCGTAAACCCGAAACATCACATATTACGGATTTCATGCCAAACAATTTGAATTCCACATATTGTATCACAATCACAGAATATCAAGACGATATTTAATGTTTCAATCGAATCAACATACACTCACATATTACCCCCGTGAGCTCAACACTTGAGCAAAGTCGAAACACTCAAAAACTGTGCCACAGTATCCATGGACCAGCCGTAGAAGGAGTTAACCAACGCCTCACCTATGACACCTATTCCCCACCGAAAGACGTGGACAAAGACGCGGCGGACGCCTTGCCTAAATTTCGGGGCAGATGCTAATTGGTGCTATCTGTCCACCTCTCTGAAGATGCCAAGTTGATTTATGGCACCGTGTATCGAAGGTTTGAACGGATGCGGCCGATGTAGCAGACTTTGTCAGATTCCCCCTCATTCGAGGGGTTTTAAATTGTGGGGACGCTCTTCCCTGCAAACGCAAGCCCCTGTAGTTAATTACGCTATCGTATCGCGGTAACCACTTTCTCCTTTTCCAAATGGTCACTTCGTGCCGTGGGTGTTTGTTTTGTTTGTGGTTGCCCGTGGATTGTATACGGAGACTAATTTATGTTGTCGCTCGTAGGGCGTGGATTAGTCCAAATCAGTATTTTCTTAGATTTGGGTTTTGGTTTGGGTTTAAGGATACGTTAGCCTCATTTGGGACTAAGATCAACTTAAACGTATGTTAAGGATACGTTAGTCTAATTTTAGACTAAGATCAACTTAACAGGACCATTTAGATCCAACAAGAGAGCATTTGAACTCTATTGTTTAGTTTAGGGACATTGCAGTCGATTGCCAGTTTAAGGACATGGTGGTCCATTGTTAGTTTAAAGACATCACGGTCGAGGTTAAGGACATCATAGTCCGTGAGTTTAAAGACCTCACAGTCAAGGTTAAGGACATCATAGTCCGTGAGTTTAAAGACCTCACAGTCAAGGTTAAGGACATCATAGTCCGTGAAATGTGTGGTTGTCGGGACCCGTCACCTCTCTGAAGATGTTGAAGGATTACAACGACAAATATCAAAGGAGTGAAGAGATGTACCCTCGAACCAAAATTGATTGGGGATCTGTAGTCTAATTTGGAACTAAGATCAATTAATTAGATTATGAGCACATTGGCTTAATTAAATCTGAATTGAGAACTTATGGCCAACTTGGGCTAAGTCTAATTAAGTTTGAATTATTGGCCCTTTGTTGGACCATTAGACATTTTTCTGGGTTCAGCCCCTCATCATTTAGCAATGCTAAACAAGAGTTTGAGGGCTCTGATACCTTTTTGTCATTGACTGAGCATTAAACATTGTAGTTCTGAGTTTTACTCAACTTTGAGATTTAGTCAAAGGGGAGGTTTTTGCCTCTGGAAACTTAGCCAATTTGGCTAAAAATAATGTTAAACACTAGAGGACAACTGTGTTAAACACTGGAAATGATATGCTCAAAGTAGTGTTAAACACTAGAGGACAACAGTGTTAAACACTGAAAATAAAAACCGTCAAATTAGTGTTAAACACTAAAGTGGAAAGGGTCGCGTGGGGACACGTGAGGGCACCCAAAGGTAGGGCCAAATCTCCTTTACTTTGTTATGCAAATAAGTGTTAAACACTTTTTGATCTTTTGGCCATCACGTGTTGGCACGTGATAGATATTTGTACATTGATTATTAAAGCATTTATTAGGGCTCACGTGGTAACACGTGAGAGCGCCCAAAGCCAACATTGACTTTTCTTTTATCTCATTGTTTTGGAGGTCACATGGGAGCACGTGAGACATTGCCTCAAAGCTTTTTCTTCTCATTTTTGGGGGATCTGTTTAAGGGTCACATGGGGACACGTGACCTAGTTCTTTACATGCATGGAGATCTTTCAAGTCTCTTTATTTTTAAGAATTAAATTCTCTGTAGGGTTAAACTCTAATTATGGTCTTTAGAGGAATTAAATTCCTATGCATGTGGAAGAATCATATTCTTATGTAGGGTTAAACCCTAATTTCATTTAGAGGAATTGAATTCTTTATGAATTTGGGAGAATTGAATTCTTATATAGGGCTAAACCCTAATTATATCTGTCTTGGAGAAATTAAATTCCTATAAATTTAGGAGAATTAAATTCTCATATAGGGTTAAACCCTAGTTTTATCTTGAAGGAATTAAATTCCTGTGAGTTGGGAGAATTAAATTCTCATATAGGGTTAAACCCTAGTTTTATCTTTGGGAGAATTAAATTCTTTAAACTCAATTCCCCCTCTAAGTCTTGGATCTGCATGGCAGAATCTCCCCGATGAGAATTAAATTTTCAACCTGTGGGAAGATTTGCTTCTGCAGATCTTCAACCAGAGGAAGAACTAAGTTCTTTTTGAGAAGTGTTAAACTCTTAAATTGAGAATTAAATTCTCTTTTTATTTTATGAAGCTTTGATCCCTTTCCCCTTTCTCACCTAGAGTTTCTTTTTCTTGAGAATTAAATTCGCCTTTCTTTTTTCTCTGCTATTTGCCTTTAGAAAATTTCAAGACCCCAAAAATTCTCCCTCCTTCTTCTCTTCTTAGCTCCTATTTATAGAAGAAGGAAAAGAATCAATTTTTTTTTAGTAAATCTTTTATTGAAAGATTTTGTTTTTTTTTTGTAACTAACATGATCACAGTGAATTTTATTCACCATTGGATTTTTAATCCAAAAGATATTCTGTTTATTATTCTTGGTGAATTTTAGGGAAATCTTTCCTTGTATAAAATCTTTCCATAAATTGGTGATTTTTAATCACCGTTGGATTTTTAATCTAACGGTGCTCCATTTTACAGAGCACCATTTTTTTTGTTTGGAAAGATTTAGAGAAATATTTTTCCGGTTAGGGCCTTTGATTTCCCTCAATTAGAATTTAATTCTATTAATTCAGAAGGATTTTAAAGCCCATCACGTGTTGGCACGTGATCCCAACGTTTGACCATTGAAATAGAATTTAATTCTATCAATTAAAGAGCTAAGGGGCCTGTCACGTGTTGGCACGTGACCCTTCTTTTAATCAGAATTTAATTCTGCCTTTTAACAGGGCTAAAGGACCATCACGTGTCAGCACGTGACCTTTGGTCACGTGTGCGCACGTGATTCCCCATTGGGTTCTTTTCTTAGCCGTTTTGTTTACACTTTTGTTTGATTCAGAATTTAATTCTGTAAAGTAGAGATTTTAGGAAACTATCACGTGTCAACACGTGACCCTTGGTCACGTGTGAGCACGTGATATCTCATTGAGGTATTTCCTTAGCTGTTTTGTTACATTTTTGTTTGATTTAGAATTTTAATTCTATAAAGTGAAGTTCATAGGAAACTATCACGTGTCAACACGTGACCCTTGGTCACGTGTGAGCATGTGATACCTCATTGAGGTATTTCCTGATTTTTATTAGGGAATAAATGCCCCCACAGTGTTGTTCTCACATGTTTGCACGTGAGTGCAACGCTGTCATCTTTGTGACTGTTGGATCTGTCTATGGAATAGGGGAGATGAAGCGTTTCCCATCACGTCCTATAAATGCCAGCGTCCCTTCAGAAGCGCCTCTAGTTTGCTCATTTTCTTCCTTGCTTACTTTTTCCCTTTGAGAATTTAATTCTCTTTTCTCAGAGCTTAGTTCTCTGTCTTGAAAATTTTCTAGAGTTAAACTCAGTTGAAAGATTCCTTTTTCTCAGGTAATGATCTTGAACGACTGAAGAACTTTTGCAGAAACCTTCATTAGATTTTAAATCCACACCAAGGGTTTTTTGTCCCTTTAACAAGTACCCATTTTTTTCTTAAGTTCTTTAAAAAGAAAACCATTCAATCTTTAAACAATAGACCTTTTAGGGTTTCTCTAATCTTCAGAGATCGATGGCGATGTCTGTCTTTTCTCTAGAATTTAATTCCATCTCAAAGAGCTTTGGCTTTGAAAAAATGTTTTCTGGGAATTTAATTCCCCTTTTCAAAAGGAATTTAATTCCTATGAAGAACTTAGTTCTTCCCAGAGAACTTCTTGGGGTTTTCTTGTCCAGAGTTGTTTCTTTGCAACCAAGAAGAAGAGATTTGCAGTGGCGTTTTCTGGGAATTTAATTCCCTTGCTCTGTTTGATTTGTTGTGGAGTCCAAGATAGATTTCTTTTTGGAGAATGTGTAGGGTCATTTGAAATCTACTATACATTTATTGAGAATCTTCTTTTTGTCTCATAGTAATTGCTTTGCCTCATCATTAGCAAGCCGCCATCTTGATTTTGTGGGACCCATGTATTTTGTAACCAATGGTCCCATAAAATGAGTCCCATGTTGCTTTCTTCCGCTGTCTTTTTATATATGCATTTACAAACATATATACACACACACACACACACACACACGTGTTGGCTTCGATTAACAGTTTCCCCTTCTTTTATTTCAGGCACAATGACTTCTGTTCCGTACTTCCCTTTCACTCGCTCAGAGGCTGCTTTTCCTCAGTCACCGTCTGACGAGGAAGTAATGGCGATGATCAGGGCTCATGACCCGAATCGCACCAATTTGCTTTTATGGGGGACCTGGTACGGTCATATCATCTGCGGTCGCCGAAGTTTCCTTTGCGAGATACCAACGGAGCCTACCTATCCATTCTTGCCGATGGATCCTCCACAGACTGCCTTTGCTGTGGAGATGCCGCATTGGACTTCTATGGGACGGCTTGAGCCTTCAACAACTGGTATTCCAAACCATCCGGTGCCGGCTATAGATATTTTGGGGCGCCACATTTGCCAGGGTGAAGCCCAGCCATGGGCACAGATTTACAAGATAGGGCTTACCCTCGACACCCTACGGGTTACTTTATCTAGGCTCGTTATCCTGTCCGCCCATCGCGCGCGACTGCAGAGGGTTGGACTTTATAAGGCGATATATGCATCCCTTTTCCACTACCAATCTCCCCATGTCTGGTGGGTTAAGGCCTTTTTGAACCAATGGAATCTCCCTACCAACACCTTTCTTCTAGGGGACCGAGAAGTTTCAATTTCCCTGGAGGAATTTCGCGAGATCTCGGGGCTGCCGGTCAGAGGGACACTTTATGAAGAATTACTGCATCTCGATGAGTATGTCTTCAAAACTGAGCCTGCCATGCTTGACGGCCTGTAGACTGAGAACGCTGTCCGCCACAAGCGCCCCAGTTTGATCAAGACCCTAAACATTTTTGACAAATTATTCACAGAGTCAGAGGAGTAGGGCGTCACTTTTAAAAGTTTTATCACTTGCTTCCTTCGCGCGGATGTCCTATCGAAGACGGTTCCAAAGTTTGCGAACATTAACGACCCCTTTGGGTTTGGTTTAAACAGGCTGCCGACTAAAGAAGAGGTCTTGCCGCAGTATTATATTCCAATCATGTCGGCGGTATCATTCGAATCGATTGCAGCTCCTGGTATGGATGAGGAGACTTTCTTCGTGGGCTTCATCAGCGTTTGGCTTAGCTGGTTCATCATTTCCATACATCGCCGTTTCATGAGAGCCTCGGTTATTTACCCTGCTCATCGCATTGCTGAGGGAACACGACTAGTTGTGGGCATTCCAGCGCTAGCGCATCTTTATCATGGGTTAGACGCCGCGGCTAATACCTCAACTCCAGGTGTGGATGTGGTAAACTTTTCTCTTCATTACTTCACGTCCTGGATCGAGATGCACGTATTGGGGGCCTTTGCTGCTCACCAAAGACCCAAGTTTTATGACGCCTACACTTTTCCGCGACTCATGCGGCTGGTGGATGCTTCTGCTCCTGACCCGACTCAGTCTGGGGCTATTCGTGTGTTGATCACTCCCTATGCTAGTACGGGCGGAATGGTATTCATTGATCGGGCCCTATCTGCTCCCTCAGGACCGATTCAACAGCTCTGTGACTCGTCGAAAGGGGGGTACCTTCTCTGAGGCCCAGGGAGGCCATGCACCTATACGCGATCAGACGAGGTTATCTGGTATTTCATCAGAACAGTGGGGCCCTTTTCATGCGGTACAACCCACACCGCTTTGCCCGGCAACTTGGATATGAGCAGGGTGTCCCCTTCGAGGCATTTACAGTGGCGCCTAGCCCATCGCCTGAAGCTGTTCGTGATGCCGCTCATCACTTTGTGAGGCTGAACAATGGTTCTCGCTTCATGATTCCTGAAGCCGACCATATTCCTCGATGTGTGGGGTCTTTCACGGGTTAGTACCTTCATCGGGTCAGTCCAGTTATTGCTGAAGAGAAGAGGGTGCTTCTTGGATACAACGCTCCCATTCCGACTCAAGCCAAGGGAGTTTTGCCGCAACCGCGTGCAAAGGTTCGCTTTCCCCTGAGGGACACCAGTGTCACGCTTATTCCGGAGGCGGCGGAAGTGGACTTAACTCCCACAGCTGGTATGCCACTGCGTACTCGGGCTCAGTCAAGGGCTAACAGGGCGCCGGTAGCAGTATCATCGCCCGCGGCGTCAACAATGGCTGTGTCGTCCTCGGTATCACTGCCAAGCGAGAACATTGAAGGTGAAGTGGGTCTGCGTCGTAGCAAGGCTCCACGGGGGAGGAAACGATCGTCTTCGGCGGTCGGTTCTGGGTCCAAGAGGCGGAGGAAGACGGCCATCAATCTACTCGACTCTTTAATAGAGTCTGAGCCTATTCTTCAGGACGAACCGCTAACTATGCAAGAACCGGATGGTGGCCTACTTTTCCCGAGCTCATCTGTCGAGGAAGCCGCACAATTGGCTGAGGCTATAATACGTTCGCAAGATGAATCGGAGAACGTAAGGATTCCGAAGAAGCCTTACCCTACCATCATCTTTTACGAAGACCCTCCGTGGATACGGCGACGATTCATAGGCCTTTTGGAAGAATGGGGCGAAAAGGCCCTTAAACTGGACGTTTCGGCCAACGCTGAGGACGCACTTTCACTGTGGACCGGTGGCCACGAGTCTACCCTTGGACCTCGGCGAGCACATCTCCTCAGGAAGGAGCGTCGGCTCGAACAAGCCATATTGGAGGCTCCCTTGCGCATCGGTATGTTCATATGTCTCTTTTGTAATATTTTGTATTGCTTGCATACATATATATGTATCCTGATCCTCGTGCAAAACTTTGGAGGTACTTCAGCGGCGGCGGAGGCTCTGAGCCGTGATTTGATTGTAGATCCTGCTGATATCCCCAGTGAAACACCAATCAGTGTGGAGGGGGTCGATGCAACCGTCGCCCTTGTGACAGAGTCTTCCTCGGTGGTTTCCGCTCCCCAAGCGCTTGCTCCCTCGGAGGAGGCATCTTTGTCGGTCGCCGCTCTAATGGATCTTTCTGAGGGTGGTTCGGAGACTAGGGTACAGGTAGTCGAGGCTACCGTCCTTTTGTTAGAGCCTGCAGTGGCAACCGATGCTCCTCGCTCAGAAGCCGCTACACTAGTTCGCATCCCCGATGATGTACCTGAGGTCACGGAGGAGGCTGCTGAAGCTGCTATCCCTCCAACTCAGAATGGGAGGAGCGTCGAAGGTAGCCTTCCATATTTTAAATTAGTAATTTTCCATTATTTGAACCCTTCTGTATTTTCAGAATTGCGCGGATTGGCGGCATCTATTGCTGATCTGTCTCCCAGGCAGTCTTTTCAGCGTCTGTTGGAGATGGCTGCTCCGCAAGCGATATCTCCTCAGCGCATCGTCCTCTCGTCTGGACAAGGCTAGTGTTGTTTACCCTCTTTTTACAGCATTATCACTACTTCATAAAATGTCACCGTCGTCTTTTACAGTTCTGGAGGCCGACGACGAGGTTGAGATTCTTGATGGGCCTGGGGAGCCTTCAGATCCATCTTGCATGACTGTGGGTAAGTAAAGTCCCAATGTTGTTCCATTTGTTCTTTTGCTTACACGTTCAGCTGACTGTTTATAAATCTGAATAGCCTTGCCAGTTCTCACCGCGCTGGAGTCACGCATCACCATGCCACCCGGCCCTTATGCTTTGTGTGCCTCGGAACGGATGGCCAAGCTAAGCCTCGCCTCTCTGTCATCCCTAATCGAGGACCTTCGCGCTGGCAGTCTAATCACGGCCGAAGCGTTTTCCGCTGAAACTAACGGCTCTCTTCCCTTTCTTGCCACCTATCATAGTGAAACAGTGGTGCAAGTCTAGGTTGAGTTTTGTCAGCAGGTGGAGACTTGCTTGCATGTTCTTGAATGCACATGCCTTCCTTCAGAGGTTGTAACCGCGAAGGCGGGTTTACAAGGGCTGATTAAATGGTGTGCTGCGAACATAATTTCATGTGAGAAAAGGCTCGGCCGCAAGTTTTCAGAGAGGGAACTGACTTCTAAAGCGCTAAGGGTGCTCTAAGCCAACCTTACGGCCAAGGCCACTAAAGCATACAAACTTTGGCGAGTGCTCTAAGAAGCCATCAAGGAGGTGGTAGCCATCGATAAGGCCGCCGTGTTCACTCGTGAAATGGTTGAGGCCCATAAGGTTACTAAAAAAGAGCTTGAAGGCCGGCTTGCCTCATATCAGGCCCAACAGGCTCAAGCGGAGGCCCGTCTCTTGACGATACTGAATCACGAAGGCAAGGCCCAGCGAAAGAGGGACGGGATGGCCAATCTACTAAATCGCCCGCCGACTTGAAGACTTGTATATATTTTATTTATATTTTTTTATTCTTCCTTTGTACATACTCCTGAATAAGAGTATATTTTTTTTGTTCTTTCACGAATTGTACTTTGTCTTCATTTTGATTCATGAATAAATGACATATTTTTCTTCACGATGGTGTGTCCCTTTTATTAAATGTATTCTGTGGATAGTCTATCTCGATTTCTTTGCAGGACAACGATGGCTTAGGATTCAGGGTTAAGATCTGCCTCCTAAGACTTTTCAACTTTATGAGCCATGAGGGTCTCATAAAGAGTTTTCTCCCTACCGGTCGAGAAGATCCCGTAGGTGTAATTTCTCCTTAAGAATCATGAGGATTCGTAAGTGTGTTTTCCCTTGCAAGTCATAAGGATCTCACAAGAGAATTCGCTCCCTTACGAGTCCTGAGGACCTGCAAGTGATGGGTGAGGTTACCCTTATCCGCATTTCACGGAATTAGGAGTTTGCTCTGGATACTTCCCATGGGTTCATTGCTGTGTTCTGCGAGGACCAGGCTCCACTCTGGATGCTTCACACGGGGTCATTGCCGTGCTCTGTGAGGACCAGGATCCACTCTGGACGTTTCCCACGGGGCAAGGATTGACATAAGCCGCGTTCCACGTGACCAAGAATTTGCTCTGGATGCTTCCCACGGGTCATTTCCGTATTCTGCGAGGACCAGGGTCCACTCTGGAAGCTTCACACGGGGTCATTGTTGTGCTCTGCGATGACCGGGATCCGCTCTGGACGTTTCCCGCTGGGTCAGGATTGACATAAGCCGTGTTCCACGTGACCAGGAATTTTCTCTGGATGCTTCCCACGGGGTCATTGCCGTGTTCTGTGAGGACCAGGCTCCGCTCTGGATGCTTCACACGGGGTCATTGCCATGCTCTGCGAGGACCAGGATCCGCTCTGGACGTTTTCCATGGGGTCAGGATTGACATAAGCCGCGTTCCACTTAACCAGGAATTTGCTCTGGATGCTTCCCACGGGTTCATTGTCGTGTTCTGCGAGGACCAGGCTCCGCTCTGGATACTTCACACGGGGTCATTACCGTGCTCTGCGAGGACCAGGATCGGCTCTGGACGTTTCCCACGGGGTCAGGATTGACATAAGCCGCGTTCCACGTAACCAGAAATTTTCTCTGGATGCTTCCCACGGGGTCATTGCCGTATTCTGCGAGGACCAAGCTCCGCTCTGGATGCTTCACACGGGGTCATTGCCGTGCTCTGCGAGGACAGGATCCGCTCTGGATGTTTCCCACGGGGTCAGGATTGACATAAGCCGTGTTCCACGTAACCAGGAATTTGCTCTGGATGCTTCCCACGGGGTCATTGCCGTGTTCTGCGAAGATCAGGCTCCGCTCTGGATGCTTCACATGGGGTCATTGTCGTGCTCTACAAGGACCAGGATCCGCTCTGGACGTTTCTCACGAGGTCAGGATTGACATAAGCCGCGTTCCACGTAACCAGGAATTTGCTCTGGATGCTTCCCACGGGGTCATTGCCGTATTCTGCGAGGACCAGGCTCCGCTCTGGATGCTTCACACGGGGTCATTGCCGTGCTCTGCGAGGACTAGGATCCGCTCTAGACGTTTCCTACGGGGTCAGGATTGACATAAGCCGCGTTCCACGTAACTAGGAATTTGCTCTGGATGCTTCCCACGGGGTCATTGCCGTGTTCTACGAGGACCAGGCTCCACTCTGGATGCTTCACATGGGGTCATTGCCGTACTCTGCGAGGACCAGGATCCGCTCTGGACGTTTCCCACGGGGTTAGAATTGACATAAGCCGCGTTCCACGTAACCAGGAATTTGCTCTGGATGCTTCCTACGGGGTCATTGTCGTGTTCTGCGAGGACCAAGCTCCGCTCTAGATGCTTCACACGGGGTCATTGCCGTGCTCTGCGAGGACCAAAATCCGCTCTAGACAGTTTTCCCCAATCAGAGCAAAGATCTGTTCAAATTCCAAGATTTGGAATGAAGCGACGCTTCCTTTCCCCCAATCAGAGCAAAGCTCTGTTTTGAACTTCAAAATTCAGAAATTGAAGCAACGCTTCGGATTCTGCGCGCTGCGCGCCATGTGTCAAATGTAGACGCGCCAGCGCCAGGAGCGTTGCGCCCTAGGCAGCGCACCCCAATCAGAGCAAAGCTCTGTTTTGAAATTCAAAATTCAGAAATTGAAGCAACGCTTCGGATCCAGTGCTCTGCGCTACGCGCCACGTGTCAAACACAGTTGCGCTAGCGCAGTTGCGCTGCGCTCTGCGCTCCGTGCCATGTGTCAAACACGGGTGCGCTAGCACAGTTGCGCTGCACGCCACGTGTCGAACATAGGTGCGCCAGCGCAAGGTGCGCCAGCGCTGTTATTAAAAATCCCCCACCGTTAGATCAAAAGATCTACTAATAATAAATTATTAATTAATCAGAACTAAAATTCTGTTATGGAAAGATCTTTCCAATCTTATTAAAACAACAAGATTATCTTTTGTAAAATAGAAGCCTTAGTATCAAAGATCCAACGGTGGGAAATATTCCCAAATCAATCAGAGAAAGATCTCTTAAAACTGATTCAACAAATCAATTGGCCCTATATAAAGGCCCCCAAACTTCAAGCCTAAAGATAAAAGAAAAAGATAGAAAACCCTCTGCAAACTTTGAGAAAACTCAAAGAGAAAGAAAGGCAAGCTCTTCGAAATGAGAAGATCATTTCTTCATATTCAAGGTAAATAACTATGTTCTTGAACAACAGAGATGAAACCATCTCGTAAAAAGAAGAACCATCTTCTAAAAAGATCATAGATCTGAAAAAAGACCAAGGTCCTTAATAAAAAGCAAAAGATCAAAAGATCTGATCATAAAAAAATATATATATAAATATAAAAGAAGTATTTTACTTCATTCACAGATCTTTGATCTATAAAGGCAGAGCCTTTTATAAAAAACAAGAACTTTTGTTCTTGAATCTTGAGGCAAAGCCTCCTTTAAGAAGAATATAAATTTATTCTTTGATATTGAAAGTGTCTTGCACTCATGAACTGCGCTTTTGCGCTCCTTGGATCGGCGCTCAGCGCCAAAACCTGCCACGCGTCAACCAAACACACAATCTGCGCTTTGCGCTTCTGAAACAGCGCACTGCGCTCATGGCTGGCGCTCAGCGCCAAGCATGCCACGTGTCATTCACTGGCGCGCTAACAGACTAGCGCAAAGCGCTCATAAATCAAAAGCGCAATGTGCTAATGAACTAGCGCTTAACGCTAAGCGTAACACGTGTCCTCTTCGTGTGCACTACCTGACAGAAGCGCAATGCGCTCTTTAACTGGCGCAAAGCGCCTGGCGCGCCACGTGGCGCATTGTCAGAACACAATTTGTTCTGATGAAGACAAAAGATGTCAGAACCCAATACTTAACATTATTAAAAGGGCCGAGCCCAAATAAAGTCTTAATAGCCATAACAAAAAAAAATGTTAAACATTTTATTTGGACTTAGCCCAATTCTGGCCATAAGTCCTCAACTTATCTTGAACTGAGCACATCTGCTCTTTCAACCAACCCACCTTGGTTCAAGTGTACATCTCTTCACTTCTTTGATATTTGTCATTGTAATTCCTCAACGTCTTCAAAGAGGTGACGGGTCTCGACGACTACACATTTCAGACTATGACGTCTCTAAACTACGGATTGTGAGGTCCTTAAACTCATGGACTATGATGTCCTTAACCTCGACCGTGATATCTTTAAACTAACATTGGACTGTGGGGTCCTTAAACTCACGGACTATGATGTCCTTAAACTCGACTGTGATGTCTTAAAACTAACAGCGGACTGTGGGGTCCTTAAACTTACGGACTATGATGTCCTTAACCTCGACCGTGATGTCTTTAAACTAACATTGGACCGTAATGTCCTTAAACTACCAATGGACCGTAATATCCTTAAACTAATCGACCGCAACGTCATTAAACTAAACAATAGAGTCTCAATTGCTCTTTTGTTGTATCTAAATGATTCCGTTAAGTTGATCTTAGTCAAAAATCAGACTAACGTATCCTTAACAAACGTTTAAATTGATCTTAGTCTCAAACGAGGCTAACGTATCCTTAAACCCAACCCCCAAACCCAAATCTAAGAAAGATACGGATTTGGACTAGTCCACGCTCTACGGGTGACAACATAACTTAGTCTCCGTATATAATCCACGGGCAACCAAACACAAAACAAACACCCACGACACGAAATGACCACATGGAGAAGGAGAAAGTTGTTACCACGACGCGGTAGCGTAATTAACTGCAGGGGCTTGTGTCTACAGGGAAGAGCGTCCCCACAATCAAAAACCCCTCAAACGAGGGGGAATCTGACGAAGTCTGCTACATCGGCCACATCTGTTTAAACCTTTGATACATGGTGTCATAAATCAACTTGGCATCTTCGGAGAGGTGGACGGATAGCACCAATTAGCATCTGCCCCAAATTTCAGGCAAGACGTCCGCCGCGTCGCTGCCGCGTCTTTCGGAGGGGAACATGAACGTTTCCCACGGGGTCAGGATTGACATAAGCTGTGTTCCACGTAACCAGGAATTTTCTCTGGATGCTTCCCACGGGGTCATTGCCATATTCTTCGAGGACCAGGAAGGGTTGACTTTATCCGAATTTCACGGAGTCGGGATTTGACTCTCGGTCATCTTCGCTCTGCCGAGTCACGGAACTGGGAGTTGCCGCGGTTCCGATTTGTCTGATGTTGTGTCTGTCGTAATGAGACGAATGTTGAGATGATCTCCAGGCTATCTATGAACCGTTGAGATTTGGCTTCTTCTTCTGATGAAGCCGGGGGAGGAAAGGTGTGATTCCCTCTTTGTTTGCGTCTCTGGATTGTATACAGGGATTGATATGATATCACATGTAGGGCAGAAATTTCATTATTTTTTTTACTTCTTTCCGCGATGCTCTATCATTTCAGCTTTTTATTATCGCGAAAATCGTGATTGCCCAATCATTTCGACTATTTTTCGCGGTGCCCAATCATTTCGGCTATTTATTTTATTTTTTTCTACTCGTTGCTTTTTATTGCGAGTTTCCCAATCATTTCGGCTATTTTGCATGCATATATTTTTACTTGTTGATTTTGTTTGCAAGTTGCCCCATCATTTCGGCTATTTCGTATGCATGTGTGGCTTGCTAGCTTTTTTGCTGCAAGCTCGGAATTAGACGCCGATTTCGGCATCAGCATCATTACAACTGGGATATTGCCAGGAGCGAATAATCATTTGCCTCTGTCGATGACGAACAAAGGTGGCTTAGTAAACAGAGTTAAGATCCTGTCGACTAAGGCTTTTGACTTCATGAGCCGTAAGGATCTCATAAAGGTATTTCTCCCCGCGAGTCGTGAGGATCTCGTAGGTGCGTTTTCCCCTTAGGAATCGTGAGGATTCCTAAGTGTGTGGTCTCTTATAAGTCGCAAGGATCTTACAAGAGTGCTTTCTCCTCATAAGTCGAGAGGACTTACAAGGGCCGTTCTCTGTGTAAACATATCCTTAGTCACGGATGGGACTTTGTTAGGGAAATCTTTATTCGCACCCTTGGATTATATACAAGGGTCGGTATTGAGCTGCTTATAGGGCAGCATTGGAGGTTGTCAAACAAAGGTGTCTTAGCGAACAGGGTTAGGATCCTGTCGACCAAGGCTTTCGTCTCCATGAGCCGTAAGGGTCTCATAAAGGTTTTTCTCCCTGCGAGTCGTGAGGATCTCATAGGTGCGTTTTCTCCTTAGGAATCGTGAGGACTCCTAAGTGTATGGCTTCTCGTAAGTCGTAAGGATCTTACAAGAGTATTTTCTCCTTCTAAGTCAAAAGGACTTACAAGGGCTGTTTACCGTGTAGACATATCCCTAATCACGGATGGGACTTTGTTAGGGAAATGTTTATTCGCGCCCGTGGATTGTATACAAGGGTCAGTATTGAGCCACTTGTAGGGCAAAGTTGGAGGTTTTGGTGGCCGCTTAAGAACAGATTCAGATCCCTCTAGCTTAAGACTTTTGAATCTTATGAGCCTTGAGGGTCTCATAAGAGAGTTCTCCTTACGAGTCGTGAGGATCTCGCAATTGTAATTTCTCCGTAGGAATCGTGGGGATCCCTAAGTATGTTGCTCTCTTGTGAGTCGTAAGGATCACACGCAGGTGGTTTCTCCTTACAAAGTCGAGATGACCTTGCAAGTGTCTTTTAACGAGATTGCGCCCTTTCGGGTTTTCACAAAACTCGCCGGTAGCCCTGCTGTTTTTACTCACGGAGTCCTTTCGGGTTTTCATCCGTGCCCTTTTTGCTTATGGACATACCGTTTCTTTTTCTTTTTCTTTTTCTTTTTTTTTCTTTTTTTTGTATCAGTCTTAGGATGTTGTAATCCACCGTAGTTTATTGGCATCTCGGTCAACAGCTAGTTTTAGGACGTAGTGGTCCATTGTTAGTTTAAGGACATTTCGGTCCGTCGTTAGTTTTAAGGACGTTTCGGTCCGTGGTTGGTTTAAGGACGTTTCGATCCGTTGTTAGTTTAAGGATGTTTCGGTCCATGGTTAATTTAAGGAGGTTTCGGTCCATGGTTAGTTTAAGAACGTTTCGGTCCATTGTTCGGCTACTACTTATAGAGTTTGGGCTCAGGAAGATAGCGAGCGGACATAGGCATCATCATCTATCGTTGACCTAGGCCGTGACTCGTCAGGCGTAGTATTTCTTCAGGAAGCGACCATTTATTGGCCTGAAAGGTCTTTCACCATGCATGTCCATGAGTAGATAGGTTCCACCCTGATAGACTTTGTCTATGATATACGGGCCTTCATAGTTTGGCTCGAATTTTCCCCGCTTGGCACGGTTGGGGATCATAGGTCTTTTGACCACTAGCACGAGTTCGCCTTGGCGGAATGTTCTTGGTCTAGTCAATCTTTTATATGAGCGCGTCATCTTCGCTTTGTAAGCCTCTAGATTTTGTTGCGCCATGAGCCAGGTTTCATCAAGGGCGTCGAGCTCCTCAAGCCGGAGGTGAGCATTCTCTTCGTCCGTTAGCTCGTAATGAACTACCATTCGTAAAGAGGGTAACTCTATCTCGAGGGGGAATACCGCTTCTGTGCCGAATACCAATGCATATGGCGTTGTGTTTGTGGCCGTTTTGAACATAGTTCGATATGCCCAGAGAGCTTCATCTAGTCTCTCATGCCTGTCATTTTTATTTCGAGACACCGTCTTTTTCACGATCTTCGTCAAGGTCTTGTTGAAAGCCTCAGCTATACCATTAGCTCGGGGATTATAGATCGAAGAGTATCTCCAGTCTATGTTATGCTGTTGTGCGACGTGGCTGATCTTGTGGCTTCTATAGGCCGGCCCGTTATCGGAGATGATCCGTCGCGGAGTTCCAAACTGATAAATGACGTGCGTCTTGAAGAAATGGAGGATATTTTCCGTCTTCACTTCCCTCAGCGGTACCGCTTCTACCCACTTGGAGAAGTAATCAGTTATCGCCAAAATGAATCGATGTCCTCTGGACGATGCTAGTTCGATGGGGCCGATTATGTCAGTCTCCCACATTTCAAACGGCCAGCTGGCCATTGTCGGATGTAGTGGATTTAGATGCTGATGGATAAAGTCCCCATGAATCCGGCACGAGTGACATTGCTTCGCATATTCGAGGCAGTCCTGGATCATCGCGGGCCAATAGTAGCCCATCCTTTTGATCTTCAGCTTCATTTTTGGCCCAGCTTGGTGAGGACCGCGGAGTCCGTCGTGAGTTTCTTGGACGGATCTTTTTGCTTCTTCGGGTCCCAGGCATCTTAGCCACAGAGAATCAAATAACCTCTTATACAGAATATCATTGACAAAGGCAAAAGATAGGGCTCGTTTCATGGGCCGATGTTTTGAGGACGCATCTTCAGGTGCTCGACGGGATTTGAAGTAGTCTATAAAGACATTTCTCCAATCGGTAGCCTTTTCCTGGTCTTTTATTTGTATGGCCGCTTACTCGGTCGCTCCCTTTTCTTCGGACGACTCCGGGGATACTTCTGCCGGAACAAGAACCCGACGGCTTTGCACAACGATCCTCGCATCATCAAGGTTTTCATCAGCCAGTTCTTTAGCGAGTTTGGCAAATGCATCTGCTTTGTTATTTTCCACACGTGGTATGCTTTCCAAGGTGTAGGAAAGTATTTGGGTCAGCAGCTGCTGCACTCTTTCGCCGTAATTTACCAACTCTGTCATGCATGTTTGATAGTCGCCGTTTACCTGACTAACGACCGGTTGGGAGTCTCCGTATATGAGGAGGTTTTCAATTCCCATGTCGATGGCGATCTCGAGATCTGCTATCAAAGCTTCATACTCGGCTTCATTGTTTGTCCTCGGCTCTGTTAAGGAGAAGGCAAAGCGCATTATCCCTCCTTGTGGAGTTACGAAGATGAGGCCTACTCTTGATTTGATTATGGGCGTACATTGTTTGCGCTTCGTCATAGAAGATGCCCCATCAAAGTAAAGTTTCCAACGGGTATCACCCCCATCGATCGTGTCAAATGCATGTTCGTCTGGCAATTCGCAGTTCAGAGGAGAATCGGCAGATATCGGATGCTCAGCGAGGAAGTCGGCGATAGCCTGGCCTTTCACTGCCTTAAGAGGCCGATAAGTTATCGAGAATTCCATCAAGAGTAGGGCCCATTTAGCAAGACGCCCCGTTAATATGGCCTTTGACATCAAGTACTTGAGAGGATCCACTTTTGATATGAGACGGACTTCATGCGCCAACGTATAGTGCCCGAGCTTTGTTATCGCGAAGATCAATGCCAGGCAGTGTTTTTCGATGGGAGAATAATTGCTTTCTGCCCTCAGAAGAACTCGACTCAAATAGTAGAGGGCTCTCTCCTTCCCTTGGTCGTTCTCTTGTGCCCATAATGCGCCTAAGGAACCTTCAAGGGTGGTTGTATACAGAATGAGAGGTTTTCCTTTAACGAGAGCGGCCAGTACTGGCGGATTCTGTAGGTATTGCTTAATTTCGTCCAGTGCGCCTTGGCATTTGTGATCCCAAATGAAAGGGGTCCCTTTCTTCATTAGGTGACTATAAGGACGTCACTTGCCAGAGAGATTGGCTATGAATCGCCAGATATACGCGAGCTTTCCTTGGAGAGATCGCAATTGCTTAAGAGTCTTTGGCGGAGGCATTTCCATAATCGCCTTAATCTTTGACGGATCTATCTCGATGCCTCGATGTCGGACGATGAATCCTAAGAATTTGCCGGAGGAAACTCCAAACGCGCATTTGAGAGGTTTCATCTTCAAGTTGTATTACCGAAGGCGTTGAAATACGATCTTCAGATGCTCTAGATGTTCCTCGTATGATTTGCTTTTAACTACGAGGTCGTCGGTATAGCATTCAATGATTTCATGTATGAGGTCATCGAAGATCTTCGTCATGGCCCTCTGATAGGTGGCGCCGGCGTTCTTTAGACCGAAGGGCATCACCTTGTAGCAGAATATGCCCAAAGGGGTTCGAAAAGCGGTGTGCCTCCGGTCCTCTGGATGCATCTTTATCTGATTGTATCCTGATGACCCGTCCATGAAGGAGAAGACTTCGTGAGTCGATGTGTTATCTATCATCAGCTCAGTGACTGGTACTGGAAAGTCGTCCTTCGGGCATGCCTTGTTAAGATCCCGGAAGTCTACGCATATGCGCACTGTCCCATTTTTCTTCATCACTGGGACGATGTTGATCCAGTCAGGATATTGAATCTCTTGGATGAAGCCAGAGTCGATTAGCTTCTTGACCTTGGCGTTGATGCTCATCTCAAGCTCGAGTCGCATTCTCCTCGGTGCTTGTTTGATTGGATTAACGTCCGGGGATATTGCCAATTTGTGGATAGCAATCTTTGGCTCGAGTCCCGGCATTTCTGAATAGTTCCATGCAAAGCAATTTTTATGTGCATAAGCACGTCCTTTAGTGTAGCCGCCCTTTCTTCAGACAGCAGCTCACTGACGAATGTCGGTCGCGGGTCACTTGCCGTCCCTAAATCAATTTTCTTGAGGTTATCTGCTGTAGTATATATTCCATCTTCCAGCTCTTTCGGCACCGGTGGAAACTCTGAGATCATCTCGTCATCATTATTTTCGAAGCACCAGGGGAGGTCATCCATATTCTCGGGCTCTTCTTCTGACAGCGCTATCACGTGATAGGTACGAGCTCGCTTCCAAGACTGATGTTGATCTGCTTCTACTCTCGCTATACGCGTGGCTTTTGGTTCATGCCTCTATGGTGGGGTCACCCTCCAACTGCTGGATAGAGCGAACCTGCCGAGCTGATACTGTTCTTCTACCCAGTTTTTGAATGTGAAGCAGTCTTCGAGAGGATGTCCTATTGCCCTGTGATAGGAGCAATAGTCCGGGTGAGAGACCTCGTTGGCTTGCTCAGGGTGCTTAGACTCCGGAAGTATAATCATTTAATGTTTTATGGCAAGATCAAGTATCTTCCGTGTTTTGTCCTAGGGAAAAGAGTATGCTCGACCCATCTTCATTATAAGAGACGAATCCGGATTGCTCGATTCTCGATCGCGTGGCTTCTTGGTCCTGCTTTGTCGCTGTCGAACGTCTTTCCCGCTCTTTGATTTATTTTTGCCTCTGCGTCGGGCTTTTTGTATGACGGGTTGATAAGGAAGAGCATTGTCATTTTCCGCGGCCTGCTGAAGGAGGCGCTGCATCCTGGCTTTCTCGTAAATGGCCATTTCACGGTTATGGTCATCCCGGACCTTTCGACCTGCTTCCCTTATGAGCTTGTTCATTCGTTCTTCAAACGACGGACTCGGCATTTTGATGGAAGGATCTCGTTTTGGTTCAGGGTTAGCGTCTTCTTACAGAATGTAAGTCATGTATGATGTAGCTGCCATGGACTCGCTCTCATTTTCTGGATTGAACATATCCAAGCCCGATCATTTCCATTCTTCCATTGGGCAACATTCGCTGAGTTCCGGGGACGTCCCAGATCCTGTTATAGAACCGTGCTTGTCGAGTAGTCTGTCTGAAGGGTACCCTTTGGCACTTCAACAGCCTTTTCAAGCCTTCCGTGTAATATCTAGGCAGACGGATGGGATGAAGCCTGTCGAGCGTAGAATCGGCGCCGTGCCAGATTTCTTTATCCACTTTAGTTTTCCCGGATCGGTAGAATAGGATCGCCTTTTCACCTTTTCGCTTGGGAGGGACGTAGAATGTCTGCAGTTCTTGCACATTATAAGTTTCGAGTGCATCGAGCACTTTGTAATGTTCTTGTGGAACCATGGTAATTTGCAAACTCTGATTATTGCCAGCGAAGGCTTGTATTGACGGCCGAGTGGAAAATACAGCGTTGACCTCATCTTCCGAGTCGCTACCGAAGATCAACATAGGGGTGGATGGCCCCGGGTTGTTGCGTTGGGGCGGCCCTGAATAAACTATCTCTTCTTCCTCCTCGGTATCACTCCCGAAGACCGGAATAGTGGTCATAGCATTGTTCTTCGGTTTATGACATCTTTCCGTGTCCTCAAAATCTGGTAAGAAGTATTTTGTATCTTCGTACTTTCGGATTTCATTCACGGAGAATGGGTTCAACTCCCCCGTCACAGTGTACTCGAGACCATCTTTGAAATACTTTATACACTAGTGTTGTGTAGAAGGGATGATGTTGTACTCGTGTAACCAAGGCCTGCCGAGCAAAGCATTGTAGCATGTCTTGGCGTCAATGATGTGAAATTTAATATCCGTGACGAGTAGCCCAAAGCGCAGCGTCAGTATCACAGACCTGGGAGTCCGTGATAACTGGGAGTCGAAACTGGAGATGGTGATTTTATCACGAGCGAGGTGCTGAACACTCATGCAGATTTCCTTTAACACTCTCACGTTAAGGAGATTCACGGAAAACCCATTGTCAACCAGGATTTTGCCTATATTGATATCGTGACAGTATCCGGAGACATAAAGGGGACGGTTGTGCTCGCACGTCCCAAGGAGGAGGTCCTCATCGCCGAAGGTGATATCGGCTGTGTGCACTTCTTCCAGCTCGTCCTTCAACTTTTCTTCGGCGAGGAAAGCTTGGAATTGCTCAGGCTCCTGCAACGCCTTGATCAAAGAATCCCTTGCTTCTTTCGATAACAAGAGGGCATCGAGAATGCTTAGCTGCGAGGGTAGCTTCCTCAAGTGTGCCAGAACGTTGTAATCCACCTTACTTTTCTTTGGCGGGTCCTTGGCGGTCAGCTCTTTGATGACTTGGTCATCTAGGGCGTATCCTCAGAGACTTTTTCTTTTCCCTTATCTTTTCTATTCGTGGGTCCAAGATTCTTTTCGGGCAGCGTACGATTGCGCAGCTAAATATTTTCACAGGTCTTTGGTTCTTCCTCTTTTCCCGAGGTGGATTCTTTGAAGAGAGGGCAAAGAGTCATTTCTTCGTCAGAGTCGCTCCCGAAGGTGAGAACTTGCGATCCCCCGGCATTAACCATGCGACAGTTGCCGGTAGTTCTTCTAAGTTCCTCGGTCGTACTTCTTTACTCCCGACGAGTTTTGCGTTTCATTCGCTTAAAAGGTTGTCGGTGAGCAACATATCCCTGCCACCATCTTTTAAAAGCATTGCACTCTTCGGTGGGGTGTGCAATCTTTCGATGGTATAAGCAGTAGCTAGGATACATTTCTGCTTCATCAAGAATGTTTCTTTCGGAGGGTGGCAGCTTCATTCCCATTAATATGGCTTTGGCGAACCTCTTCCTTGTCTTGAACCTGTTTTTATTCGCGACGGATGTGCTTCGATTTGGCGGGAGCGTTGCAACCCTTTCGTCCAGTCACCGGCGCTTGGCTTTTTCAAATATGGCCATCTCACGCTTTCGGGCAGCTTTGCTTTGAAGAAGCGCTTCATTCAGGAACGCATCAATCATTTCGTCTGATGGCCCTAGAAGTTCTGGCTCAGGACCTGCCCCCTGTTTCTCTGCGTAAGGATCTTCTTCATCGTTTATCGACGAGTGAGAGATCGCATGGCAACTTGCTACGTAATCTTCAGATTCATCCGACGAGTCTTCTCCATCATCTCTGTCTTCAAGGACGTGACTGAGAAATTCTTGGAGTGTAATTGGAGTCCGCGCTTTCTGGTGATAAAGTTTCAAGAGTTGGAAATGATGCAAGTGTTGCAGCCAAGTCTGTTGGCAGTTATCACCCTGTATTACCAGAATATATTGATTCTGAATGAATGTTATTAGATACCGAACCTGATATACAACATCATATCAGTTTCATTATTAGTAAAGAAGGATATAATTTTGTATTGTTGGATAATGTTTTGAACATTTCCTATATCAAGAGTTGATCGGTTCAGGCACATTATCTAAAAGCATAGACGTTCTAAATCAAACCACAGTTCTTAACGTACAGAACACACACATGAGGAAGAGTTCAGAAATGAAAGAATCCTTCTTGAGGCATTGTAGACTAGGTCATATCAATGCGACCCGACTAGCTGAAGTTACATAAAGATGCATATTTAAATTAGTTTGGATTTACATCTTGTAAAACTTGCCAGTCATGTCACAAAGATAAAATGACCTCAGCTCCGTTTATTGGAAACAGAGAAAGAGTTAGTGAACTCTTGGGATTGATACATGCTTATGTATGAAGGTCCCCTGTCTACACATGTCAGGACCGGTTCTTTGTACTTCATTACATTCACTGATTATCTCTCAAGATCCGGACATATGTTCCTGTTGAAACACAAGTCTGGAACTTTTGAGAAATTCAATGGATATAAGTTAGAAGTAGAGAACCAAACACGGGTATAAGTATTATGTCCTTTGATGAGATCAAGGAGGAGACTACTTGAGCACGGGATTCCTGGACTATTCTAAAGGAGAATGAGATTCTCTTTCTGCATTACTCCTCCGTATACACCACAGCACTTCGGTGTATCGGGGCCGAGCAATCACACCCTATTTGATATAGTGCGCTCTATGATGAGTACTACTGAGTTTCCTATTTCCTTTTGGGAGTTATGCACTTGTAAAGCTGCATACCTATTGAATAGGGTTCCAACCAAATCAATTACCTACCACTTCATATGTGATATGGAATGGGAAGAGCCTATATCTTAAGTTTGTTAAGATTTGGGGTTGTCCATCCTATGTCTAAAAGCATAATCCGGACAAGCTTGAGGCAAAGTCGGTTCTGTAGAAGTTTGTTGGATATCCTAAGCATTTGCAAGGGAATATCTTCTACCAAACCGAGGAACAAAAGATGTTTTGTTTCTCAGCATGCCACCTTTGTGAAAGGGAATTTCTTGTGAAGAAATTAGTGGACATGAGGTAGAACTGGAAAGAGTTCCAGCTATACAAACTGCAGATGATGATTTGGTAGAACCAAAGGATTCAATAGTTTCAAACGAACCTCAGCCTCTCCGCCGATCTAGTAGGGTTCCTCTCCCACCTGAGAGATACTTTGGTTTTTCTATGACAGTGGGAGCGAGGATTACATCATGAGATGATGACCCAACTAGTTTCGAGCTGTCCATCAGGAGTGGGACTCTATAAGAATGGCTAAATGCTTAGCGATCTGAGATGGAATCTTTATACACCAACAAAGTATGGACTTTGGTTGCTTTATCTGAAGGGTTAAATCCCCATCAGGAGCAAGTATATTTTGAGAAGATTACTTGGTGTACATCGAAAAGTTGAGACTTTCAAAGCTATGCTTAAGTCCATCCTGATCCTACTTGCCACGGCTACATACCATGACTACGATATCTGGCGGTTAGGTGTCATGACAGCTTTTCTAAATGATGTTTTGGAAGAGAGCGTGTATAAGTACACAGCCAGAGGGCTTCATAGACAGTGGGAGCAGCGCAAACGTGTGCAAGATATTTTATGTGATAAATCAGGCATCGCGAAGTTGGAACGTCTGTTTTGATGTGGTAGTCAAAGAGTTTGACTTCATCAAAATGGTAGCTAAACCTTGTATATACAAAAAGGTAGTAGAGAGTATGGTGATGATCCTCGTAGAGTACGTGGATGACATACTCTTGATAGGGAAGGAGTTTCCTATGCTACGTTCGGTCAATCTCCGCTTACCACAAGGATTCTCCGTATAGGATCAAGGTGATACCTCCTAAATCCTGGGTTATGGATCTATGGGATAGATCTAATTGGATATTAGGAATCTCACTAGTTGTAGTGAGATGGTATCAATCGATCCTGGGGAGAATCACTGGAAAGGTTTGAGGGTGAAAAGGACGACTGAATGTCAGTCGCAGGCATTGTCTTTACCCTCGGTATAGGGATGGTATGTTGGAAGAGTTCCAAGCTAGATACCGTGACTTAATAGACGATTAAAGGCAAGATACATCGTTACCAAGGATGCTACCAAAGAAGCAGTCTGGATATATTAGTTCATGAGATGAACTTTGTTCCTACAATTGTGTGACAATGGAGTTGTGGCTTTTGCCAAGGAACCCCCGTCCCATCAGAAATCCAGATATAATTCTTAGGTAGTATCACCTGATCATGGAGATGGTTGATCTCCAGGAAGATCGAGGTTAGGAGAGTAGACACAGAGGACAACAGCGCGGATCCACTCACAAAGGCCTTTTTTCCCAGTAGAGACTTTTATGGGATGGTTGAGTATGAGATACTTCAACCACGGCTAATTGTTGGGTATGTGATACCACAACAGATGGCCCTAGTGCAAGTGGGAGATTGTTAGTTATATGTATACCCTAGAGACCATTACTGTACATACGATGTATATTGTAGTGGATGCTTGGACATATATAGGGAGGACTTTCTTGCTCGACATGATAGTACGCTATCTGGTTGCTCTTTATCTTAACATATACTATGATTGTCTCTATGTTACATGTTGATAAAGCCCTTAGGATATGTACTCGACTACTAGGACTATGATGAGATCATACTAGCGGGGCCACGGTAGTCGACGAGTACATCCTATAACTATTCCTAGTCATGGGTGTATCGAGACAGGGCATCGATATACCAGAGTAGACTAGCGTATACACATCTTGACCCATATGATGGGCAATGGATGATCCCATATCCATCGGTGTTTGACATCAAGGATGGTGTACGGGTGCTCAGTGGAGACTTGGTACACTAGACGGACTCGCCGAGAACTCCCAGATGGTATTACACTTCACGTCAGATAGCAGTTCTCTGGTGACACTAGTACAGGTTAGTCTGTAGATCCGAGATCGTCATAGAGTCTTGTGTGATTCCCACTGTACTTTTATTTCCATCATACCACGTCCAAGAGGGCGTGCAAAAAGGTCGCTTTTGGGTATAGTCCCGAATCACATGGAGGCAATGAGCGATAGGAGGAGATCCGTCTCTTCCGGTATAGGGAGTTGATTTTGTGCTGTGTTCGATTTGCTATAACTGAAAATCCCTGGCCAGGGTTGCTGAGATTTACTGGTAAGTGTTATCAGTAGTTTCTCGAACTGTTATAGACCTCATATCGACACGACTTATCAATCTATTGGGGTCTGATGTTTACCACCCCTAGGCGAGATATGCGACATATCAGACGAAGAGACCGGACTGTACGAGAGTGTTACTGATTGGATTCGCGGGAGAATGTACAGGCTTGCTTGTTGATCTTCTGATCGCTCAATACCTGGGTGGCTGTTACGTTTAGCTGACCGCTTGCAGCTTGTGGGTGTTTGATATGATCATCACCTACTGCCGGCGTATTGACGATTCTTTAGAGTCCTACACAGAGGTTTCTTGACTCAGGAAAAACGGAGTAGGAGCACATATATGATATGTGCAGGACCGAGAACAATACGTGTATGTGATACCGTACTAGATTCTCGCGATATGAGATATCGGTTGGGTATATGTGATATAGCCGAGTCATCGGATCAGGTGTTGATTCGATGAACTGATATAGATTATATTAGTCGGTTATTTGTGAAATAGCCGGATTATCGGATCAAGTGTTGATTCGATAATTTAATGTATAATTATATATTTGATATATTAAATTACATTAACTGATATAAGCTCACTAAAAGATTCTTTTTCTCACTCGGGTAATACATTGATATATATGCGATATATGTTAATTGTATTATTTTATTTTGTTACAATAAATATTGTATATGTGATATATAATATTGTAACATATTAAGGTTATTAATACAACATGTTTAGTGGAGATTAAACATGGTTAGGTTTTGATTTGGGTTAATCTTTTCTAGAACCTTCTAGAAGGTTTTGTTTTGTTTTGTGCAAAGATATTTGAGTTGATATTTTGCATAGATATTTGTTTAACCCAACCAAACCTTTTAACCTTGGTTAAATCTCTATAAGGGTTACATATACCATGGTTGCTTTTCTAACCTCACACTTGAGTTATTCATTGTTCATCACAAAAGGTTTTCCAATCTTCTTCTTTCTTGAGCTTTGAAAAAGCTTTCTAGGTTTTCATTTTGTGATGAATGAGAGTGAGAATTAGATAATAAATGAGATCATAAATCCTACTTCATCATCTTAATCTATCCTAGCCATTTAGATTAGGGTGTTCACTTCATTTAGTGAGTGAGAGCTTGTGTTATAGAAACTTCAAGATAGATCATCTTAGTTATCGAAGATCGGAAGCAAGCATGCATCTTTCTCTTCATGGAACCTCTCTAGAGTCCGAAAAATCGATGATCGCAGCGAAAGGACCTCAACACGGAGCTTATGAAGCGAAGGACCGGAATACAAAGGTTGTAATCCCAAACTCTTAGATGTTAAAGTGTTTAACATGCTTTGTTTCGCCTAATCTCTAGTTTAAAGATCTTAGTTAGGGTTGTTCGGCACGTCTAAATTTTGAATCGGGCATGGTTGATGCCTTATAGACCCTTGTGAGAGTGCCAATTAGCCCTGCACATCCGACGAGTCTTCTCCATCATCTCTGTCTTCAAGGACGTGACTGAGAAATTCTTGGAGTGTAATTGGAGTTCGCGCCTTCTGGTTGTACTCTTTTAGCGCGTCAATCTGCTTTTGCAAGTTCGTGTGCTTGTCACCGGGCTTCACGGGCTTTTTGGTCTTCTTTTTCTTCTTCGAAGACTTTGACGGCTGGGTGCGAGTGTTTTGAATATTGCCACCAATTTTTGGAATTGGGCGCAGTTTCAACATTCCTTTGATAATCTGGGGTTCCAACGGATTCTTCCACCTGATCGCCGAGCATGTCTGAAGATCGTTCAGCATTCTTTTGGTTTTGGCTGAAAGAGCGACCTCCCATGGAGCTTCTTCAACAAAAGAACACGATGCCCCCGGCGTGTTCGTCTTCTTAGGAGTGTGCGGTTGTGGTAGGTTTAATTTCTACTTCTCAGACAGCGCAAACTTTCCTTGTTGGTATTGGTCCTCGATCCATCCTTTAAAGACGAAGCAATTTTCGATTGGATGGCTTACCGTTTGGTGGTAAGGGCAATAATTGGGACTACTAGCCTCGGCAGGTTGCAGTGGTCGCTTTGGATTCGGCAGATTGATGAGCCTATTGCGCATCGCCGGTTCGAACAGTCTTTTCGTTTTGTCCCGTGGGAACGAGTAAGGACGCTTCATTTTCTCATTATAATAGCGCCGTCTCTCTTCCAGTTGATCCGTTAGTTTTGGGGCACTGGGCTGCTGTTGGGTATTCGCAACGAAGGTCGCCTTCCCTTTACCCTTTTCGTTCCGCGGCTCAGGCTTCGGAGGAGACGGTCTATGACCCATCTGGTCCATCTGGGCTAGCTTGTCAATTAAAGCTTGGAACGTGGTCGGTTTGAAGAACATCATGAATTGTGAAATAGTTGCATGAGGGTCTAGGGTGCCCACGAACATGCCCACCGCTGGTACTTCTTCGATGCGATGTTCGCATTTCGACCACAGATTCCGCCATTGGATTGCGTATTGAACCCATGTCTCGCCTGGCATCACCCTGGCATTGATCAATGCCGTTATTGGGGTGCGTTCACTAGCACTCGCAAATCGCTGGGTGAATAACAACTCCATTTCTGCGAAAGTCTTGACGGGGTCGTTTGGAAGTTCGGAGTACCACTCGAATGCCGTCTCCGACAAGCTGCCGAAGAATTGGCGGAGCAAAAGCTTATCATCACCCCCGGTGTTGCCGCAAAGAGCCCTGAACTGAGTGACATGTTGTTGGGGATTGCCTGTCCCCCTGTACACATGGAATTTGGGGATTGTGTATCCTGGCGGGTACTTTATTTGGTCATACCAGCCTAGATACGGTCGTCCAGTTTTAACGACTAGGCCGGCCGCTTCATTCGCCAGGTGAGCTCGTATTTGCTGAGCAATATAGTCATCCAGAGCGGCCTTGGAAATAGTTTCCTCGTTGGCTGCTGAAATAGCCGGAGGAGCATTCGATGTCTCCCCTCTGTCATCTTCAATAATGATCGGAGGGTTTTCAGCAAGAGGATCTGGCTGTAACATCATCCCGACCATGTGTTGGTAGAGAAGCGCCATTCGTTTTATGTTGGTAGCTTATTCTGCAGCTTCTCTGTCCTTCTTTTCGAGTACCCTGCGTAGGAAGTTAGCATCGGTTTCTTTTTCTTGACGCTGCTGCGATGACGCCTCCGGGCTTTCTCTTGGCCCGATGATTGTGGCCATTTGCGTCAGCATTTCCTGAAGCTTCTGTTGCTGCTCCTGGGCTTTCGTCACGGATCGGGTGAGTGGTCGGTGACCTGTAGAAGCGCGGCTTTCCTCTTTTCCGGAAGCCGTGTAAACAGTATGTATCTTTATGCCCCTAGACTTGGGGAGTTTGGGCTTAGCGTCTTTGCGATCTGCCGTAGTCACAAGGGCTTTCTCTGGCCTCCTTCTCTTTTGAGCAGTTGACGTTGAGGGGGTCGTCGCAGCGGGCACCCAGGTGGTTGTCGTCCTTTGCGGCTTACCAGGACGGTTCTCTTCCTTCTGGACCTTCAGCTTCTTCTGTCAACGGGGATAATCTAGATCAATCATCGATTCTTGGACCCGTCGCCAGACTTTGTAAAATTTGGAGGACAGTCGTTGATGGGGCTGATCCGGCTTTATTTCTGTAACATTCTCCACCGGTAGAGGAGATCTTTTCAGTACAGCGGTAGGAGAGTTCTTGCGCACCTTGTTCAGCAGTTCAAAGCTGTTCCCAGTTATAACAGCAGCATTGACTTCCACCGTTGGGGCTGGTAGAGTTAGCCCAGAGGGGGAGTTGCCCCTAGCTTTCCTTACTCGGCGCCAGTGGCAACGTCGAGCGTGTCGAGCCGTTGGGATTGTTTCAGCTTGAGGGGTGACTTCGTCATGTCCCCTGTTCAGGTGAGGCGCTGCTGGTACCAGCTTCTTGAAGACCGACATTCATCGAGCAGCAGTGTCTAACCTGTCAAAGACAGACTTTTGAGCAGGAAGGAGAGCCGGAGTGGGAGCCGGAATAGTCAGTCTTGTGAAAACCGACCCTTTAGCTGGAGAAGCCGCCTTGATGACTTCGGGAGCAGGGATGGCTATCCTTTTCGGAATAACCTGTTCTGGAATTGCAGGCTTCACCATGGGCCCACATGAACTTTGGCCCAATCTAGCGAAGACTGAGGCGCTGGAGCTGGACGACCCGTTGAAGGGGGCCGCTGTAGTGGTAAGTCGATCAAAGACCGACTTCTTGGGGGCTTCTTGTGGCAGTGGGATGTTAATGTTCATTGGTGGGAGCATAGTCCCAAAAAACAATCCGGTGGTAGCCTGCGTCACCTGCTTTACCGGCATTGTGAACAAGGAGGCCGCCTGGGGCCCGTAAGCTATACCTCCAGGTAAGGCGGAACGTGCGTTGCAGTCGCAGCTAGAACATTTCATGGAAGTAGACACCATTGATCCTTCGCTTTCTGCACCAAGTAAGACGCCAAATCTTAGTATCTCGAACCCAAGGGCAACCATTAGCAAACCGCGATCATTCGCGAACACGACACACGAAGTGTGGAGTGGAAAGAGGAAAAGGTCCCACCGGGCGTGCCAGAATCTGTTCCCCGCCGAAAGACGCGGACGAAGACGCGGTGGACATCTTGCCTGAATTTCAGGGCAGATGCTAATTGGTGTTATCCGTCCACCTCTCCGAAGATGCCAAGTTGATTTATAGCACCATGTATCGAAAGTTTGAACGGATGCGGCCAATGTAGCAGACTTCGTCACATTCCCCCTCATTCGAGGGGTTTTTGATTATGGGGACGATCTTCCCTGCAGGCGCAAGCCCCTGCAGTTAATTACGCTACGGCATCGCGGTAACCACTTTCTCCTTCTCCAAATGGTCACTTCGTGTCGTGGGTGTTTGTTTTGTTTGTGGTTGCCCGTGGATTGTATACGGAGACTAATTTATGTTGTCGCCTGTAGGGCGTGGATTAGTCCAAATCTGTATTTTCTTAGATTTGGGTTTTGGTTTGGGTTTAAGGATACGTTTTCCTCATTTGGGACTAAGATCAACTTAAACTTATGTTAAGGATACGATAGTCTAATTTTAGGCTAAGATCAACTTAACAAGACCATTTAGATCCAACAAGAGAGAATTTGAACTCTATTGTTTAGTTTAGGGACATTGCGGTTGATTTCAAGTTTAAGGACATGGTGGTCCATTGTTAGTTTAAAGACATCACGGTCGAGGTTAAGGACATCATAGTCTGTGAGTTTAAAGACCTCACAGTCAAGGTTAAGGACATCATAGTCCGTGAGTTTAAAGACCCCACAGTCAAGATTAAGGACATCATAGTCCGTGAGTTTAAAGACCTCACAGTCAAGGTTAAGGACATCATAGTCTGTGAAATGTGTGGTTGTCGGGACCCGTCACCTCTCTGAAGACGTTGAAGGATTGCAATGACAAATATCAAAGGAGTGAAGAGATGTACCATCGAACCAAAGTTGATTGGGGATTTGTAGTCCAATTTGGAACTAAGATCAATTAATTAGATTAGAAGCACATTAGCTCAGTTAAATCTGAATTGAGGACTTATGGCCAACTTGGGCTAAGTCCAATTAAGTTTGAAATATTGGCCCTTTGTTGGACCATTAGACATTTGTCTGGGTTCAGCCCCTCATCATTTAGTAATGCTAAACAAGAGTTTGAGGGCTCTGATACCTTTTTGTCTTTGACTGAACATTAAATATTGTAGTTTTGAGTTTTACTCAACTTTGAGATTTAGTCAAAGGGAAGGTTTTTGCCTCTGGAAACTTAGCCAATTTGGCTAAAAATAGCGTTAAACACTAGAGGACAACAGTGTTAAACATTGGAAATGAAATGCTCAAAGTAGTGTTAAACACTAGAGGACAACAGTGTTAAACACTGGAAATAAAAACCCTCAAACTAGTGTTAAACACTAAAGAGGAAAGGGTCACGTGGGGACACATGAGGGCACCCAAATGTAGGGCCAAATCTCCTTTGCTTTGTTATGCAAATAAGTGTTAAACACTTTTTGATCTTTTGTCCATCACGTGTTGGCATGTGATTAATTATTAAAGCATTTATTAGGGCTCACGTGGCAACACGTGAGAGCGCCCAAAGCCAACATTGACTTTGATTTTATCTCTTTGTTTTGGAGGTTACGTGGGAGCACGTGAGACATTGCCTCAAAGCTTTTTCTTCACATTTTTGGGGGATCTGTTTAGGGGTCACGTGGGGACACATGACCTAGTTCTTTACATGCATGGAGATCTTTTAAGTCTCATTATTTTTAAGAATTAAATTCTCTGTAGGGTTAAACTCTAATTATGGTCTTTAGAGGAATTAAATTCCTATGCATGTGGAAGAATTAAATTCTTATGTAGGGTTAAACCCTAATTTCATTTTAGAGGAATTGAATTCTTTATGAATTTGGGAGAATTGAATTCTCATATAGGGTTAAACCCTAATTTTGTCTGTCTTGGAGGAATTAAATTCCTATAAGTTTAGGAGAATTAAATTTCATATCGGGTTAAACCCTAGTTTTATCTTGAAGGAATTAAATTCCTGTGAGTTGGGAGAATTAAATTCTCATATAGGGTTAAACCCTAGTTTTATCTTTGGGAGAATTAAATTCTCTAAACTCAATTCCCCCTCTAAGTCTTAGATCTGCATGGCAGAATCTCCCCGATGAGAATTAAATTCTCAACCTGTGAGGAGATTTGCTTCTGCAGATCTTCAACCAGAGTAAGAACTAAGTTCTTTTTGAGAAGAGTTAAACTCTTAAATTGAGAATTAAATTCTCTTTTTGTTTTATGAAGCTTTGATCCCTTTCCCCTTTCTCACGTAGGGTTTCTTTTTCTTGAGAATTAAATTCTCCTTTCTTTTCTCTCTGCTATTTGCCTTTAGAAAATTTGAAGATCCCAAAAATTCTCCTCCCATCTTCTCTTCTTAGCTCCTATTTATAGGAGAAGGAAAAGAATCAATTTTGTTTAGTAAATCTTTCATTGAAAGATTTTGTTTGTTTTTGTAACTAACATGATCTCAGTGAATTTTATTCACCATTGGATTTTTAATCCAAAAGATATTCTGTTTTTTATTCTTGGTGAGTTTTAGGGAAATATTTCCTTGTATAAAACTTAGAGAGGTGCAAAGCAAGCAAACTATGAATTTTTACTAGAAAATCTAGGGTAACAAGTTTGTATCATATACAAAGAAGTAAAGAGTGTAGGATTACAACCTTTGTAGTCCGTTCCTTCGCTTTATAAGCTCCGTGTTGAGGTCGCTTCACTGCGATCATCAAGAAGTCCGACTCTCGGGAGGCTCCATGAGGTGAATGATGCATCTTGCTTGAAGTCTTCTTAATATAAGATGATCTACCTTGAAAAATCTCTAACCCAAACTTACACTTCACTAATGATGTAATTAGAGAAGTGAACACCCTAATCTAAGTGGTTAGAATAGATGAGGATGATGAAATAGGAATTTTTCTCTCTTTTGTTTTCAATTTCTCACCATTTTTCATCACAAACACAAAAGCTAGTGAAGCATTTTCAAGAGCAAGAAGAAGAAGAAGAAGAAGCTAATTCTTTTGTGATGAATAATGAATTATTGTTGTGGTTACAATTGCAACCATACGTTAAGAATGAGGGGCTTAACCCTTGTAGAAAATAAACCATAGGTTAAGGGTTTGGGTTGGGTTAAAGAATATCTTCACAAAATATCAAAGCTAGATGACAAAAGTCAAAACTTCATGAAGCTTCATGAAATCTTCATCCAAAGCTTAACCTAATCCATACCCTAACTAGGTTTAAACCCAAAAACCATGTTGCATTTGGAACCCTAACATATTACAATATTATATATCATATATACAATATATTTTATAACAAAAGAAAATAATACAATTAACATATATCGCATATACATCAATGTATTATCCAGTGAGAAAATGAATCAATAAAGTGAGCTTATATTAGTTGAAGTAATGTAATATATCACATATATAATTATACATCAAATTATCGAATCAACACTTGATCCGACGATCCGGCTATATTGCTTATAACCGACTAATATAACATGTACCAATTCATCGAATCAACACTTGATCCGATGACCCGACTATATCACATATACCCGGCCGATATCTCATATCGCGAGAATAGAATATGGTATCTCATATCGTATTATTCTCGGTCCCGCACATATCACATATGTGCTCCTACTCCGTTTTGCCTGAGCCAGGAAAGCTCTATATAGGACTCTAAAGAATCGTCAATACGCCGGCAGTAGCTGATGATCATATCAAACACCCACAAGCTGCAAGCGGTCAGCTAAACGTAATGGCCACCCAGGTATTGAGTGATCAGAAGATCAACAAGCAAGCATGTACATTCTCCTGTGAATCCAATCAGTAACATTACTGTACAGTCCGGTCTCTTCGTCTAGTATGTCGCATATCAAGTCTAGGGGTGGTAAACGTCAGACCCCAATAACCGATAAGTCGTGTCGATGTAAGGCTAATAACGGGTCGAGAAACTACTGATAACTCTTACCAGTAGCACTCCATATCAGTCCTGGCCAGGGACTTCCAGTTATAGCCAATCGAACACAGCACAACATCAACTCCCTATACCGGGAGAGACGAAACTCCTCCTATCGCTCATTGCCTCCATTTGATTCGGGACTGTACCCAAAAGCCACCATTTTGCACGCCCTCTTGGACGTGGTAAGGTAGAAATCAAAACTCAGTGGGAATCACACAAGACTCTATGACGATCTCGGGTCTACAGACTAACATGTACCAGTGTCACCGGAGAAGTGCTATCTGACGATAGGTATAATACCATCTAGGAGTTCTCGGCGAGTCCGTTCAGTGTACCCAGTCTCCACTGAGCACCCGTACACCTTCTTTGATATCAAACACCGATGGATATGGGATCATCCATCGCCCATCATATAGGTCAAGATACGTATACGCTAGTCTACTCTGGTATATCGATGCTCTGTCTCGATACACCCTCGACTAGGAACAGTTATAGGATGTACTCGTTGACTACCCTGGCCCCACTAGTATGATCTCATCATAGTCTCAGTAGTCAAGTACATATCCTAAAGACTTTATCAACATGTGAGAGCAAGACAGTAAACCAATACAAGTCAACATGTTAAGAAAAAGTGAAACCACATAGCATACTATCATATCGAGCAAGAAAGTCCTCACTATATATATCCAAGCATCCACTATAATATACATCATATGTACAACAATGGCCTTTAGGGCATATATACAACTAACACAAAGTTATTTCGACGTCGGGCGTGATATCCGTATCTCGACGTGAGATCCGTTCAGGCAAGTTCTAAACTTGCATTATGTTATATTACTATATCAATATAAATGATAGTGCATGTGTTTTACTATTCAGTAGAAATTACCGATTTACCGTTTTCCAGTATCCGTCTGTATCCGTACCAATAATGGTTTATCTAGTTGCATGCCGGATCATCACGATATTATCATATGTCTAGATCAGTTCAATACATTATCTCGGTTGCATCATATATTGTAATGGACGTATAATGGTTATTACAGATAGATACATATGCATCATGGCATTATTCGTGTTTCGATATTGATTATATTTTTACATTGGTATCTATTTTGATTAATATACAGTAAATGGCATGTTCACGACACACTACCAGACTTGTTGCTTAGATCTTCTTGTGAATGCCTACCATCCTAATTGTTGTCCTAATGGACGTAACTTTTTGTCTATATAGACAAGATCTATACCTGCTTGATCCTGTGTTGATATTAGATTCATATCATAAATACCCGACTTGAACAAAAAACCTTGGGGGTAAGGGGAAATCAATAATGAAACCTGACCTGTAACTCAATAGTTCAATGCTTATACTAATCAGTCTTTACGGACTCGGCTAGCCCCGGAATGATGCTGCTGATATCATTCATCTGTACATGTTATTTGTTTACTGCTTAGTGGCACGTCTTGGATTCTGCCCGAGAGTCTTGACCGTGGTCCCGGGCACGCACGGGATACTATTGAGTTACATCGACAATTCCATTAAATTGATTTCAAAGACTTCTAGAATAAATAACCTAGAGGCACAGACTTTAGGATACACATCACCTACATATAGTTCACTATCTATATCTGTGTTTATTATTTACATTCTTATTTAATCATATCATCATATCTTGGTTATTATTAATTTTTTGATATTATGACGCACTAATGTCTGGATTTTGCATGGCCCAGTTCCTCTACCTTTATCGCAGGCAGATCAGGACTACTTTTGCAATCAAACCGAACAATGAAGAGCTAGCTATTTAGTTTAGAGATGTTGAGATTCTTTTGTTTCCGTAGTTTTATTTCCATTGATGCGAGCTCATATTGGGACGTGATTCAGATGCTATTGTTTATTGGATCTTGATTCGTTTCCGCTTTAAGCATTTTCTTGATTCTATTTACTGTGGCAGATGGACATGTGTTAGCTAGATTATATATTTTTATTGTTCTTGATATCCGATTGACAGCCGTAATATGACTGTGAAAGGATGATTCCTAGCTACAAGTAGTATAGTTGGCTCTGTCACATTCCGTAGTTACGTATCTTGGGAAGTGGGACGTGACATATGATATGTTGGCAAGCGTCAAGGTCATAAGTTTTCATAGGTAAAAACCTTACCGGGAATTTCATGTGTTGAAATTTGCAATGAGATTGCATACCTTCTATATGATAGTTGGATCCCAATACCCACTGCGAATAAGTGTTACTCCCGGGAGAGTTTTCCACTTTACAATCAGCTAATCCAGTAGGTGTCTAGAAAGGTGTTAACGAGATTATGCCTATGCGGAAACGAGGTTATTTAATTAGTTTTGTGTGAAAGCACAGGGAGACTCTCTCGGAGTACCAACACTGGCCTGGCTAACCGGTTAGCGAACTTGTAGGGTTTAATTAATTCCGGCTAATTTTTCCTTTTAAGTTTTGAAGGAAGATTTGATAAAAACAGTGAGAGCCATCTGTTCACAGCAGAATATTGCATTTAATACCACACATTTTTTATGCACATTTGAATATAGGTAGGTGCTTTTAATCCGTATTTGCTACATGATTACAGGTTCACAGTTCAGAACAACGCAAATCGCGCACAATCTATACAGTAATAACAGATTTAGAACGGCTGCTGTAAACAGATAAATCCGAGTTTTGGTCATCCATATCCGTCTGGTACTGTCTACCAGTTCAAGAGACAAGACTATGACAACAGTCATTCTTGTCTCGGACAAACGCAAAGTACGAAGGAGGCAGCATAAGAAATAAGGTGGCAACGCAGAGCTCGAGGGAGATCAAGGCACAAAATTCAATAGAGTTGCCATTTTGGACTATTAAAAATCTGAGAATATTTTGAAACTATTTTGCAAATTTGAACCTACCAAATAAAAGAAGAAAGCAACACGAGAAAGCACAAGAAAAACGGCACACCAATTCCATAAAATGGTCACGGATCAGCGAAATTTTGCCCCTACTAGCGGCAGAGCCGCAGCCCTATCTGAGTGTCTTGCGATGAATTTTCAAGAGTGTATTTATAATTGTATATGGGCTAAGAATATTGCCATAGGGTTTCATTTCTCTGCCTATATATACTCCAGATTTGTTCCAATCCAATATGTTTTTTGTAACACTCTAGTACGTTTATACAATATAACTTAGTATTTTAAGACTTGTTTTATAATTCTTTTATTTTATCTATTGGGTTGCGAATGATTTGACTAGTAGTAGTCGTTATCCGACTCGACCCGCATGTTTAGAACCCAATATGGTGCAAGATTATATCTAATATTTACTAGTACAGTGTATCTAGTATAATCAATACATTATATATATTTAAATCTGAATATATATCTATTTATAGTCACAAAATATGGATAACTTATATTTTTTCTAATTGGCATATCACCCCATATCTTAATTTTTGTTCTTATCTATTACGGTTAAATTCTAAAATATCAGATAATTAAATATCTACTAAATTATATATATTTATTTAAATTCCTTTCTAAATATTATTAGGGGGTATATGTATTTAAGATTAGACTATCGCATTATGGCCTAAATCTTTACGTATATGTATTATTCTCTAAAAATATATTTTTTGACGAGATTCTAGTAAAATTTAGTGTAATTTGATATTATCTCTAAACTCTATATACTATAATATATATTTATATATATATACTTTACATATATATATATATATATATATATATATATATATATATATAAACAGTTTTGTATATTTTATATATTTTATTTTTTATTTTAAACTCTCTCTCCCCGTCTCTCTTTTTCTCTTCTTTTTCTCTCTTCTCTCGTTCTTCTTTCACGTCTCCGAGCCCTAACCCTGTCGCCATCTTCTTCTCATCCTTGTCGTCATCACCTCCTCATCTTTACCTCCTCCTCCTTGTCCTCATCTCCTCAACCTCACTATCATATCGTAGTCATCACCCTCTTCGACCCCGTGAACCCATCGCAGCAACCACCATCATCACCTTTCTTCGTCACCATCCCCATCTCCTCGCACCGGCCATCACCGAGAATACCCACCTCACCATCCTTGCAAACTGCATCGCCACCATCTCCGCCTCCTAACCCACCACTACACAACCTTGAGCACCCATCTCTGCGCTTACTTCCGACCTCGTAGCCGTCTGCAACCCTCGACTCCGGCTAACACCAGCCCCTTGCCTTCACTCGACTTCACCTACATCTTCACGCAACCCTCATCAGCAACCTTGCTGTCGCCATCACCTTCTCCAAACCCTTCCACTGTCGGCTGCAATCTTGCCTCGCCGTCACCTTCTTCTTGCTCAACTTGAGCCCTCAACTGTTATTGTCGCCGTCGTCGTCGTCATCATCAGCATCGACTTCATCTTCTACCCGGATATCGTCTCCGGTGACCATGCATCATACCTAGACATCATACCCAAACCGTACCATCATCGTGTCATCACCAGACTACCACCATGCCACCACCATACCCAGACCAGACCACCACTAGACCATGCACCATACCCAGACATCAAACCCAGACCGTACCATTATAATGCCACCACCATACCCAGGCAGAACTACCACCAGGCCATGCACCGTATCCAGACCATGCCATGACCATATCATCACCGTATCTAAATTGTGTCATGCCATGTGCCCTGCACCTGTGCCACGCCATGCCCGCTTCGTACTCAGTTCATGCCCACTTGTGTGCCACCGTTGCATCAGCCCCGTATCACAGCAAGGCCCAGCACCGTGTCGTGCCGCTTCACGTACCGTGTCATGTCGTGTCGTGCCGAGCCTCTACACACCTTCATCATTGCTGACGCCATTGTCTTTTGATTCTTTGTGTAGCAATAGTCGATCAACCTATTGACGTCACCGTCTGCACATCAACCGTTGTTTCCGAGGTAAGTTCCTAAATTTGCAACATACTATTTTATCTATACTAATTTTTATACAATTATTTATAGTATACGCATTATATTAATTAGAAAGTAATATCGATATACAATATTTTAGCATTAATCCGTATTTTGTCGATAACTAGTTATCTAGTTGCATGATAGTTCTTTACAACTTCAATATAATTCCACTGGGTTTGTGATCCTTTACCTATATGACAATATATCTAGTAGCAGATGAAGACGTTATTACTAATTAGTGTGTGTGTGTGTGTGTATAAATTAATTAATTATAAATTAAAATTTAAATAATATACATTAGCTATTGCTACCATGTTTAAATGAACTGGTTATTGTTCTCCATCAAGTATTTATCCTGTTAATACAATATCTGACATGTGCACGATAAGTTCCTTGTTATTGCCATTAATATATTGTTTACACATGTTACCTGAAGAACTACTAATGCCAATAGTATTGACTAGTTATCCTGATTGACATGACTCGTTGTCTTACTGGATAAGATCGGTACACGATTGTTCCTGTGTTGGCAGTGAGTGGACTCTTATTAATACCTGACTTGAACACGAAATCTGGAGGAAAGGGGAAATCAAGAATGTAACCGAAACGTAACTCAAGAGAATATTATTATTGTTTACCGTGATTCCGGACGTGGACGAAATAACCATTGTTTATTATGTCGTGGTCCCGTGGGGTTATGAACGGGATATATTATGCCGTAGTCCCGTGAGGGTATGAACGGGATATATACAGTTGAGTTACGATAAGAATTACATTAATTGATTTCAAATACTTATAGAATAGATAACCTAGAAATACAAACTTTAGGATAGACGTAACATACCTATAGCTCGCTGTTTTTTTTACATCTGCGATTATTATTTATACTCATGTTTTCTTTATAGGATCCCGTTATGGTTATTACTATTGTTATTGATATTTATAGCGAACTGATGCCTGGGTTTTGCATAGCCCAGATACTTGACATAGAATGTGAGTATTCGACAGAACGCCGATCAGTGAGGACGACCTCAATGATATAGCTCTTATGAAGGCTAGTTATTCCTTGGATCTTTATTATTTCCGCTATCTTTTCCAGTTATTGTTCTTGTGGCTATTGGATATGTGATAGATAGATTTAGTAGTTTGCTGCTCTTGATATCTGATTGACAGCCGTAATGTGACTATGGAAGAATCTTTCCTAACCATAGGAAGAATGGTTGGTTTTGTTACGTCCCAAAATTTTTGTATCTTAGGAAGCGAGGTGTGACATTTTTACTTTCCTTAGGATTAGTCTATTTTAGTGTAGTTTTCTTCTTCTTCTTCATCTATTCTCCATTAAAAATGTAGTGGGAGCTTTTGATTGGATAATTAATAAAGATGAGAGTTTTTTTACTCTGTATCTTTAGTTTCTTGCATTGTCTTTTAATTTTTAGTATAACTTTTATTATTTGTTTGTTAAACTAGTTGTTAGTTTTATTGTTCTTCTTCTTTTCTTTTAATCTCTATTTTTAAGCCATGATACTCAATAGAGTCCCTTGCTTAGGTGAAGGACTAAGTATTTATCTTGATATTTTTGTTCTAATCATTTTCTTCCATTCTTTCTTCTCTTCTTCTTGTTTTAATTTCTTTCCATATGTGAGTAGTTAACTCACTTGTTAGGGTTAAGGAAGGGTGGAATGAGGGATGAAAAAATCCCTTGTGTTTCTCTTCGCCAAACAACTTGAAATCGAATTTAGACCAAACAAACACAACACTCTTTCTTAGGCACGCTATAAGTGACATATAGCCGCGACCTAAGTCGAGAATTCCTTTAGGCACACTATAACATGACATGTTGTGTTGACCTAATTGGAGACTTGTTGTGTGTGTGTTTGGTCTAGGGTGGGAAATAAAAGTATGGAACGGACAGACAAGAGGCACTAGGAATGGATTTAACGTTGGAAAGGTTGCTTAAACTCACAAATATCATTCCTATGTCCTCCCAATCCCCGTTACGTCCGATTATTCCATCATCGTTTCATGGATGGAAAAAGACGAAAACAAGACTAATTCCTACCTCTAGTAACAAAGCCTAACCCGAATAAGTTCTCTTTGAACATAAAAATACAAACACATAGGATAAAATTGAACAAACTTATACATTTTTACTTGACTCGTCTAAAATAAGAATGAAAATACCAACCATCTCCCAGTGGACGACTCATAGTCAACCGGCTAGCTACAGTCGTAATCGACTTGATTGCGGTATGTAGAACAAGTGGAATGCATATCACATATCTCTAAAGCGTTACCAATGACTATCCTAATTAGATAAGATACTAACCATTCGAATCTTGCAAGAGCACACGCAAAAGTATTTCTTCTTTCTCTCTCTTCAGGTAGCGGCCATATCACATCTTAATTAAGATATTAATGTGGATGTATTGACCAAACCCGCTTATTATACTGGGTTGGGTAACGTTGGTTGCGCTCTAACTTGTGACAATAGTCACAAGTGTTGGGGTAAAAATTTATACCCCGGTTGACCAAGTCAAAATCAAAGTCAACCCCCAAGCCAAGTGGGCCCAAGCCCAGATCCAGTGAGCCCATGCCCGGGTCGAGCCTGACCATGAAGCGGCCGGCCTCCCCCACGCCAAGATAAATTTTTTGTAATAAGCAATTTTGTTGTATTTATTTTTATTTTATTTTATGGATAAATGTAAGGAAAATAGGCATAAAGCCCAATTTTTGTAAAGCCCATGGCTTATGTGCAAAAAGAAATGGCACATGAGCCATGAAATAGGCAAAATGCCATTTTGTGAAGCCCAAGGGGCCATGTGTAAAATGTATGGCCTATAAAGGCAAGGATAATGAAATATCCCAACAACTTTTTCTCTCTCCAAAAAAAGTTTCAGAGCTGAGCTCTTTCTTTCTTCTTCTTCAAGGTTCCAAAAGCTTCTTCTTTTTTTTGAATTAAATCAAGAGTTTTACTCTTCCTTTTTCAAAACTAAATAGTTTTCCACCACAAAACCCACAAAGGGGAACTTGGATCTGTCATCAGATCTTAAAAAGGAGAGATTTTGAGATTTCACATCTCTTGATCTTCAAGATCCAGCAAGCAACAGGAGGAAGAAGAAGAACCCCTTCCATTAACCCCAAAAACACATTCAGGAGTCCAACTCCTCTCTGATTTCTCTTCTGAGAAATTTTTTCAGGCTAAAAGCCTCTTGTGCCTCTCCGGCGCGCAGCGCAAGTGCGCAAGGCACCAGCGTGCCGACACGTGGCGCGCGCGCTTGCGCACCTGCGCGCTTGCGCAAGTGCGCAAGGCGCCCACGTGCCGACACGTGGCGTGCGCACCTGTGCGCTTGCGCAAGTGCGCAAGGCGCCCGCGCGTCGACACGTGGCGCGCGCACCTGCGTGCTTGCGCAAGTGCGCAAGGCGCCCGCGTGCCGACACGTGGCGTGTGCGCCTGCGCAAGTGCGCAAGGCGCCCGCGTGCCGACACGTGGCCCCCACGCATCCTTTGGATGCCTTTTCCCCTTTATTTATATATATATATATATATATATATATATATATATATATATATATATATACATACATTTGTATACAAATGTACACATACACATACTCCGCAACATTCTCCCCCTCCAAAAAATTTTCGGGCCGGGGCGCTGCCCCGAACCCCGCAAGGGGGCTGCTAGCCCCCTTGACCCCCAGCCCGCTATCCGGGTAGCGGGACCCCCGTAAAAACTCTGCGTGGCTCCCGATATATCCAAAACCCCCTTTCAAAACACACGCACACTGCATATTGAGTTCGCATGACCAGTTTAACCCGTTAATCGGAGGTTCCCTCGCCCCAAAGGCGATGGGTAATTAACGGCAGCTTAGTCCGCGGCCGCCGGAGATTCGGATCCCCACAATCATTAAACCCCGGCCTACCCTAGGCAGGGGGCATCTGTAGTACGCCTGACAAGCGCTCGCGTATTCCCATCTCACTGGGGTGACGAAAAATACCCTACAACAAGTATGGGCTAGAGATAGGGAAATGCAAGGATTTCCACGCAACCCTAATGATAAAGGAGCATTCTGATGCATCTTTTTCAGGTGTGTTAATTATTACGAACTGTTTCTCAGTTTGTTCTACATCCTGGGTGTTGGATAACTAATTAGGATCCCACATTTGTAATTTGTTATAAGGGTTAAAGAGAAGTAGATCACTGGGAACAGGTGATATGTTTCTCAGAGTAGGGAATGGAGTAAATATTGCTGCCGAAATTGTTGGCGAATATTACCTTGTATTGTCCACTGGCAATACATTAATTTTGAATGACTGTTATTTCGTACCATCTATGATGTGCAATATTCTTTATTACATAAAGAAGAATACAAGTATGCACTAGATAAAAATATTATGAAAATTTACCTAAATCAAGTGTTGATTGGGGTAGGTACATTAAGTAATGGTATATATATTCTTAATTAAAATACAATCTTCAGTATCAAGAATACACATAAAAGAAAGAGTTCAGAAATGAACGAAATTTTCTTATGGCATTGTAGACTAGGTCATATCAATGAGACTGACTAACCAAGTTACATAGAGATAAATATTTGAACCCATTTGAATTTTCATCTTATGAGACTTGTCAGTCTTGTCTTAAAGGAAAAATGACCAAAACACTATTTACGGGACACAGAGCAAGAGTTATTGAAATCTTAGGACTAATACATAGTGATGTATGCAGTCCTATATCTACACATGCTAATGTTTACTGCCGAAAACTGGACCAAGGCGTCTGGAAACGTCTATCCTGAATTTGGGGGCAGATTCTATTTGGAACATATACGTCCACCTCTCCGATGATACCAAGTTGATTTATGGCACCGTATATAGGAGGTTTAGACAGATGCGACCGTTGTAATATGACTTTATCCTCACTTTGAGGTTTTCTTTTATTATGCGGACGTTCTTCCCTGCAGGCGCAAGCCTTTGCAGTTAATTACGTTATCACGTTGCGATAAACACTTTCACATGCTCCGGTAGGTCACTTCGTGTCATGTTATATTTTTTGTTTATTATGCTTACCTGTGAATTATATACGGAGACTAGTTTATGTTGTCGCCCGTAGGGTGCGGATTATTCGAAATCTGTATATTAAATTTGGGATTGAACCTAGGTCATATGTTCCATCGGTTCAGGGGATATTTTATTTTATTTAAAGACCGTTAATCTGGTTTTAGATTAACATCGACTTAAATATATGAGCATATGGGCTCAATTTATTTTAACTAAGAATACGTTAGTCTTATATAAGACTAAGATCAATTTAGAAACATGGTAAGAATTATTAAATTTTGTTAAGATCCATTAATAGAGGTGAGCATATGGTCTCGATTATGGTGACAATATAGGCTCAAGGGGTATTATGTTTCAGGGGGATAAGCCTATATTGGGGCTCAGTCTTGAGTTTTTTCCATCATCCGGCAGTGCTAAGAACTTAGTCTTATGACTATGGATATAATATCCAGACTCCGCTCTGGTGCTTACGTGGGGGTCACGTGAGACAGTCAGGCTTGGGCGTTGCCTTATCGGTGCTAAACACTTGGTCACTGTGAATATATATAATCCAAATCATATGTTGGCGCTCATGTGGATATCACGTAGGGCGCTTGAACCTGGACATTGCCATATCGGTGCTTAGCACTTTATATAGCGCTCACGTGGGTATCACGTGAGGTGCTCCTGCTTGATATTTTTTAAACGCTCACGTGTATGGCACGTGAGGTGCCAGATCTTTGCTTATGGGCGCTTACGTGTGTGGCTCGTGAGGCGCTGTCATCATGGGCCTTCTGCACGCTCACGTGAGTATCATGTAAGGTGCTAACTTCATAGAATCTTTTGGGCGCTCACGTGAATATCACGTGAGTCGCTGAGTCCTTAGAGATTTAATCTCTGTTTATTTTTTTGAAAGAAGCTAAACTTCTATTAATGGTGTTTTGTCTATTGATGATCACCAAAATCTCTGTTTTGAAGATCTGTGATCAGATTTTTTAGAACTTAGTTTTTTTGTTCTTTTTTTGTGAGAATTAAGTTCTTTGAAGGGTTAAACCCTGTTTTTAGGGAAATTAAATTTCTAGAATGTAAATTCCATTTCTTTCTTTCATATTTCTTTTCTCATATTTAGTTTTTCCTGTAGGCCTTGAGTCTGAAGAACAAAATCTTCCCAATGAGAATTAAATTCTCAACTTATGGAAGATTTGTCTCATGGATCTCAGATCCAGAGAAAGAACTAAGTTCTTTATGAAGGGTTAAACCCTTGTATTTATATACGATATGTAAAGGAGATATTTTGATCTATACTTTTTTTACCAACGGTTTGAGAGGGGCAGGAAGAGTTTCTTCAGCAAGAGAATTAAATTCTCAATTGTACCTTTTTATCATCTTATAGGGTCAATTCTCCTCCTGAGACTTGAAGTCTCGGGTCATTTATATAGGTGAAGAAAAACCGTTGATTAGTTTGACAAAATCTCTCATTGAGAGATCTCAATTGATTTAATTGATATCAAAAATCACTCGGGGAATTTTGTCCGCTGTTGGATATTTGATCCAATAGCTTTCTGTTTAACGGAAACTGTCCTCTGTTGGTTTTAATATGATTAGGAATATATTTTCCTAACAAAGGGTCTTTTGATTTAATCTGTGATATTGTAATCACCGTTGGATTTTAAATCCAAATATTCTCTGTTTAGCAGAGAAAATCTTTCTAGTTTTAGAAAGATCAGGGGAAGATATTTCCCAAATATAATTTAATTCTATATGAAGCTAGCGCTTCAAACAGATGCGCTCACGTAGGTTCCACGTGAGGGCTATCATATAAAAACGATAGCAGTGCTCACGTATTTAACACGTGGGGCCCTACTTGTGTTTGATTTATTTGTATTCAGTGCTCACATGGAAAGCATATGAGCGCTCACGTGTTTAACATGTGATCCTTATATCCTAAGGTTTTAACCCTTGCTGAAGTCTGAGGTCACATGCTTTGCATATGATCCCTTACGTACTTTGAACATGGAAGGTTATAGGATTTAATCCTCCTTGATTCCGGCAGTCGCATGCTTTGCATGTGAGTGCTCACGTGCTTTGCACATGGAAGGGTTTTGTTTCCTCTTCTTGTTCTCTTCTTCTTTTTTTATAAGGTAACAGCTAGAGGTGGGTATTCCTACTTCATTACATTCACTAATGATCTTTCTTGATTTAGACATGTGTTCCTGTTGAAACACAAGTCTAAAACTTTTAAGAAATTCAAGAAATATAAGAGTGAAGTAGAGAACCAGACAGGGAGAAATATCAAAATCCTTCGATCTGATCGAGGAGGTGAATACTTAAACACGGAATTCCAGAGCTATCTAAAATAGAATGGGATTCTTTCTCAGCTTACTCTTCCGTAGACACCACAGCACAATGGTGTATCGGAGTAGAGGAATCACACTCTATTAGATATGGTGTGCTCTTTAATGAGTAAAACCGAGTTACCACTTTCCTTTTCGGGGTATTCACTGGAAATAACAACATATCTATTGAATAGGGTTTCGACCAAATTTGTGCCTACCACTCCACATAAGATGTGGGAAGAGAAGAGAACATACCTTAATTTTATTAAGATATGGGGTTGCCCTGCTTATGTTAAGAAACAAAATCCGGACAAGCTCGATACACGATCAGTTTTGTGTAAATTTATGAGATATCCAAAACATTCGCAAGGATATCTATTCTACCATATCTAGAAACAAAAAGTGTTTGTTTCTCGAGACGCCACCTTTTCGGAAGAGAAATTTCGTGCAAAAGAAATTAGTGGGAGCATAGTACAGTTGGAAGAGATTCCATAAATGCAAACTGCAACTGAAGATTTAGTGGAACCTGATAATTCAATAGTTCCTGACGAACCTCAGTCACTTTGCCGATCTAGTAGGGTTCCTCACCCACCCGAGAGATACTACGGTTTTCTCGTAGATGGTGGGAATGATGATTGTATCATAGAAGATGATGACCCGACTAGTTTCGAGCAGGCCATCACAAGTAGAGACTCTGTGAAATGGCTGGATGCTATGCGATCTGAGATGGAATCCATGTACATAAATAAAGTATGGACTTTGGAAGATGCTCTTGAAGGGGTAAAACCCATTGAAAGCAAATGGATTTTCAAGAAGAAGATCGGTGTTGATGGAAAGGTTGAGACCTTCAAAGCTAAATTTGTAGCAAAAGATTTTCGTCAACGACCAGGTGTCGATTATAGCGAGACCTTTTCTATAGTGGCTATATTTAAGTCCATCCGAATCCTACTTTCCATTACTGCCTACCATGTCTATTAAATCTGGCAGATGGATATCAAGACCACTTTTCTAAATGGTGATTTAGAAGAGAGCGTGTATATGACATAACCAGGGGGTTTTGTAGACAATGCGAGCAGCGGAAAAGTGTGCAAGCTACTTAAATCAATTTACGGATTAAAACAGGCATCGCTGAGCTGGAACATTTGTTTTGATGTAACGGTCAAAGAGTTTGACTTCATCAAAAACATAGATGAACCCAGTATATATAAAAAGATAGTAGAGAGTAAGTTCGTTCTCCTCGTATTGTTTGTGGATGACATACTCTTGATAGGAAATGACACTCCTATGCTACACTCAATCAAACTCTTCTTGTCACATAAGTTCTCCATGAAAGATTTTGGTGATACCTCCTACATCCTGGAGATAAAGATCTACAGGGATAAATCTAAAAGGTTGTTGGGATTGTCCCAATTCAGATACATAGACACCATATTAAAGAGGTTTAGTATGAAAGATTCCAAGCATGGTAACTTACCCGCTTACTCAGAAATCACCATCTCTAAAGAGCTGTCTCCCAAGACCGATGAGGAGAGGGATCGCATGAACATGATACCCTATGCCTCTGCAGTCGGGTCTATCATGTACGTGATGTTATATACTAGAATGGATGTATCTTACGCACTCAGTGTGGTAAGTAGGTAACAATCAAACCCAAGAGAGAAACACTAGATAGCTATGAAGAACATTCTTAAGTACCTGCGAAGGTCTAAAGAAATGTTCTTAGTGAATGATAATGGAGACATCCAAATGGAGTCTTTTACCAATTCGAGCTTATAGAGTGACAAGAATAACAACAAGTCTGTTTCGAGTTTTGTTTTTACTCTCAATAGAGAGACGGTATGTTGAAAGAGTTCCAAGCAGGATATCATTGCAGACTCAACGATGGAGGCTAAATACATCGTTGCTAACAATGTTGCCAAATAGCTTTTCTGGATGAAGAAGCTCATCACTGAACTTGGTGTGGTTCCATCCATTGTTGATCAATACCCTTGTATTGTGATAATATTGGAGCTGTGGTTTTGGCCAAGGAACTCTGTTCCCATTAGTGATCCAAACATATTCTGAGGTGGTATCACCTGATCTGGGAGATAGTTGATCGCCACGAGATCAAGATCAGGAGAGTTGACATGAAAGACAACACAGCGGATCCACTCACGAAAGCCTTTCCCCGGACGCAATTCGAGAGAATTTTTGGGATGTTGGGTATGCGATACTACAACAACCAGGCTTAGTGCAAGTGGGAGATTGTTAGTGATATGTATGCCCTAGAGGCCATTATTGTAAATTATAGTAAATGCTTGGACACACACACATACACACACACACACACATAGGACATTTTTGCTCAATATGACTGTACGGTAAGTGTTGCTGATAGGCTCTACAGAGAATTTGGACACATTTACTTGTTGATCTTCTATTCGTTCAATACATGGATAGCCGTTACGTGCAGGTATTACTACTGACGTGCTTGTAGGTGTTTGATGTGATCATTACCTACTGTCAGTGTATTGACAAGTCTTTAGTGTCCAACATAGAGGTTTCCTAGCTCAAATGAAATGAAGTAGGACATGTATAGAGATATGTGCGGGAGCTTGATTAAATACGGGTATATGATACCGTATTTTAATCTAGCGTTATTTAATATTAGTCGAGTTATATATGATATAACTAGATTATTAAATCAAGTGTTGATTTAATAATTTGATGCGTGTGTGTATAAACTAATATTATGCTCACTTTATTTTTCTTTCTTTTTATATATTATTTGTATATGAAATAAATAATATATAAATATTTATCATGGTTGATTATACACAAGTGTTGTGTGTATGAGAATTACATTGGATAAAGGATAAGAAGATAATGATTTACTTCTTTGATTTTTAACAAAAGAAATGAATCATTGCTTTAGAAGCATGTAGTAACCATGACTCATTTTGCTTTTCTTTTTAAATGAGATAAGTTTATCATTTGAATGATTATCCTCATTTTAAGCCATTCTCATCTCCATCTTCATCTTAAGCCATTCTCATCTCCATCTTCATCTTCTTCATTCTTCTCTTGAATTCCTATTCATTCAAAAGTGAAAAAAAGAAAGAAAGTTAAGTGAGCAAATTTACCAATCTAAACTAATCTAGCAAATTAGTTTAGGTAGTTCTCTTCACTACAAGTTGTTGATTGGTGAAGTGAAAGTTTGAGTTAAAGTAGCCTCAAGGTAAATTATCTTTGACCTAAAAGACCTCAAGAAAGCTAGTTCATTTCTTCAAGTGGAGCTTAAGAAAGAGTTCAAGGGACTTCTACTTAAAGCTTTATAAGTGAAGGACTTGGCTACAAAGGTTTAGCTCTTTTATCACTTAGTTTAAACACTATTTGCTTTCTTTATAGTCTTAAACCTTTAGTTTGATCCTTACTTGTAGATTTAGCCCTTTAGAATTTTTTAAATTGCATACTTGCTCTTGTTAAAACCCTATTAAAGGTGCTACTGTCCACTTTCAGTGTAATCCAAGTATCTTTACGATTGGGATCTTTGATATAGAAGTATTGTTCAGCTTGTGATACTAACATGAACTTATTGTATCGATAAACTTCTTTTTTGAGATTAATAAGCTGAAAATCATACTCATCATTCTGGATGCAAGTGCACCAATGAATTTTGAACATATAACAAATCGTTCTTTCTCGTTACTCTCGTAAATTATCTCTACTATTTCCTCTGTCTGACCATAGTATTCTTTTTTTTAAATCCTACGGTCTTTGATCACGGGAACTTGAGAAGCACGTTTATTCAAACGGACAACAAATGATGTTATTTTGGGTAGTCAACCTCTCATCTATAAAGAATTTTTGGCTATTAATGCAATATGAACCGTATCGATTCACTTTTGCATTAGGACCTTTAGATAGTCGTACAATTACATCCGAGAATTGCATTCCTTTTACTATTCCATCTTCAATATACAATGAATTGTTAGTTATATATATGCCCTAGAGGCCATTGTTGTACATATGATGTATATTATAATGGATGCTCGGATATATAGAGAGAGGACTTTCTTGCTCGATATGATAGTATGCTATCTGGTTTCACTTTGTCTTAACATGTTGGCTTTTATTGGTTTACTGTCTTACTCTCACATGTTGATAAAGCCCTTGGGATATGTACTTGACTACTAGGACTATGATGAGATCATACTAATGGGGCCAGGGTAGTCAACGTGTACATCCTATAATTATTCCTAGTCGAGGGAGTATCGAGACAGGGCATCGATACTCCAGAGTAGACTAGCGTATACGCTTCTTGACCCATATGATGGGCGATAGATGATCCCATATCCATCGGTGTTTGACATCAAAGATGGTGTACGGGTGCTCAGTGGAGACTGGGTACACTGAACGGACTCGCCGAGAACTCCTAGATGGTAATATACCTATCGTCAGATAGCAGTTCTCCGGTGACACTGGTGCAGGTTAGTCTGTTGCCTCGAGATCGTCATAGAGTCTTGTGTGATTCTCACTGTGCTTTGATTTCCACCTTACCACATCCAAGAGAGCGTGCAAAACAGTGTCTTTTGGGTACAGTCCCGAATCACATGGAGGCAATGAGCGATAGGAGGGGTTTCGTCTCTCCCGGTATAAGGAGTTGATGTTGTGCTGTGTTCGATTAGCTATAACTAGAAGTTCCTGGCCAGGGCTGATATGGAGTGCTACTGGTAAGAGTTATCAGTAGTTTTTTTGACCTGTTATGAGCCTCATATCGACACGACTTATCGGTTATTGGGGTCTGACGTTTACCACCCCTAGACTGGATATGCGACATATCAGACGAAGAGACCGGACTGTACGGTAGTGTTACTGATTGGATTCACAGGAGAATGTACAGGCTTGCTTGTTGATTTCTGATCGCTCAATACCTGGGTGGCTGTTACGTTTAGCTGACCGCTTGCAGCTTGTGGGTGTTTGATATGATCGTCACCTACTGCCGGCGTACTGACGATTCTTTAGAGTCCGACACAGAGGTTTCCTGGCTCAGGCAAAACGGGGTAGGAGCACATATGCGATATGTGTGGGGCCGAGAATAATACGATATGAGATACCATATTCTATTCTCGCGATATATGATATCGGTCAGGTATATGTAATATAGCCAGGTCATCGGATCAAGTGTTGATTCAATGAATTGGTATATGTTATATTAGTCGGTTATATGCAATATAGCCGGATTGTCGGATCAAGAGTTGATTCGATAATTTAATGTATAATTATATATGTATATATTACATTACGTTAACTAATATAAGCTCGCTTTATTGATTCATTTTCTCACCGGATAATACATTGATATATATGCGATATATGTTAATTGTATTATTTTCTTTTGTTACATTATATATTATATATGTGATATATAATATTGTAACATGTTAGGGTTACAAATGCAACATGGTTGTTGAGTTTAAACCAACTTAGGGTTTGGATTGGGGTTAGCTTTCATGAAGCTTCATGAAGATTTGACTTTTGTCTTCATCCTTGATATTTTGTGTAGATATTCTTTAACCCAAGCTAAACCCTTAACCTATGGTTAATTCTCTACAAGGGTTAAGGCTTTCATTCTTAACCTATGGTTGCAATTGTAACCATAACAATAATTCATTATTCATCACAAAAGAATTAGCTTCATCTTCTTCTTCTTCTTGCTCTTGAAAAAGCTTCACTAGCTTTTGTGTTTGTGATGAAAAATGGTAAGAAATTGAAAACAAAAGAGAGCAAAATTCCTACTTCATCATCCTCATCTATTCTAGCCACTTAGATTAGGGTGTTCACTTCTCTAATAAGTTCATTAGTGAAGTGTAAGCTTGGGTTAGAGATTCTTCAAGGTAGATCATCTTGGATCAAGAAGACTTCAAGCAAGATGCATCATTCACCTCTTGAAGCCTCATGAGAGTCGGAGTTCTTGATAATCGCAGCGAAGGGACCTCAACACGGAGCTTATGAAGTGAAGGAACGAACTACAAAGGTTGTAATCCTATTCTCTTTACTTCTTTGTATGTGATACAAACTTGTTACCCTAGAAATTCCAGCATGAATCATGGTTTGCTTGCTTTGCACCTCTCTAAATTTTAAATTGGTATGCTACCAAATCCTAGACTAGGTGCAAGGGAAGCCCAACAGTGGTATCAGAGCCAAACTAGAATTCTAGATACGGTGTTATAACAATTACGAAAACGAAATCCACTCCGAAATACGATATTATGAACACCCCATTTTGCTCTTTGGAAATTTTCAAAAAGGTCCTTTAAAAATTTTTCAAACAGGTGCAAAATGATCTTTGGGACAATATATGAACATGGGTGAAATACGAGGGGGAGGGTGCTCGGTTTTTGGCCGATCCCCATAGGCAAATTTCCGTCCTGGCCGGCCCCGAAGCCTCCTCTGTCCCTCGTATTCCTTCTGTGTTCTCATGTCTCCAGTTTGGGTTTCCTAGTATTGTTTATTTAGCCCAATTTTCATGTGATGATTTGTTTGACCTGGGGCTAATTCGTTGTGCTTCGTAGCCGTATAACTTAACACTGTATTGGTAACCTTGACTATTTTTAGCAGTTCGATCGAACTTCGCACACCACATTTTATACCCCACTGAAATTTCCAATTGTTGGAAATTTCCGAAGTTGATTATATTCGTAAAATCATGCAAGTACCCCTATGGACCCCCTAGAAGACTATAATAACCTTAACTCGATTCTATGCCCACGAAACCGCGTTCGAACCTTCGGGTTTATCGTAGTTCCGTGGTGTCATAGGTGAGGTGTTGGTTAACTCCTTCTATGGCTGATCCATAGACACAGTGGCACGGTTTTTGAGTTTTTTAACTTTGCTCAAGTGTTGAGCTCACGGGGGTAATTTGTGAGTGTATGTTGATTCGATCGAAACGTTAAACATCGTCTTGATATTCTGTGATTGTGATACAATATGTGGAATTCATATAGTTATGCATGAAATCTGTAATATGTGATATTTCAGGTTTACGATGTCTAAGGAGATTATTGATTCCAAATGTTGTAGTTTTTCACTTTCTTTTCTGCGACCATAAGTGTATTATGCGTTGCTTACATCAACGACAATCGGGATATGCATACTTGCTTACGTTGATGATATGAGATATTATGTGTTGCTGTGATATGTTATATTGGATCGTCGTGTTCTGAATAGCTGGGGGTTTTAAGTGAGATGAGGGTTTTTATTTTCATTCATGTAAAATTCATTGTATGTAATATTCTTTTATTGGGGCACTTCCGGGTTGAGATTGATGTCACCATTGTATATTGTTTACTTTTCCGCATTAGGATAGACCCAAGGAGGGGAGCATAAGTAACCGGGTTCTAGGGTCCAGTGGGAGGCCATCTCGAGGAGTCGAGACCGGGTCTCCTAACCCTAGAATTGGCAGTGTTACTTGCCCGCTCTCATAAGGGTCTAGGGATAAGGGTTTGGTTATTCATCGCGACCGTGGAATTCGTGTTTTATACTAGCTCGATATAAAACACGGACGTCCTAGTATATCCAATATTTCATATGTTATTTTCTGCTGCAATGTTCTGTGATGAGATCATATTACTGTCTGAGACGAATGCTTATACTATATATATATATATATGATATATAAATATTACTGCTTTCGTTTCTTCTGTGATGCTCAGGAAGCATAAATGATGAGATTTATTAATGGGGTTAATAAAAGAAAAGAAACCTAAAAGATGTTGTAGAATCAAATTTTCAAAAAGGGTAGCTACAGTTTTTTGCTTTGCATAGTGGTATATGTGATATACCCTGCACCTTATTCGATGAGGAAAGAGTCGAGATCTCTTGACCGGGAGTGACCTCTTTAGCAAAACTGGCAGATACTACAAACTCACAGTTTAGTTTTTGATTACTTCTATAGTTCTTGCTTTGTACAGCGGTATTTGTGAAATATCCTGCTCCTTATTCGATAAGGAAAGAGCCGAGATCCCTTCACCGGGAGTGACCTCTTTAGCGAAACTAGAAAAGCCTCAAAAACACTCCTTTTCAAAATCATCTATTTCTACAACGATATCAAGTTCATTACGCAATAGGTTTTCTGAAAAACCTGCATAGCCCTCCGTCATTTCAGATAAATCCTACTTAGTATTCGTGCTGTGTTTGTTGACCTTGTCAAGGCGCAGTGTACGGTAGCTAATTAGTGTTTATTTGCAAAAACATGAGATGTGGTTGGATTAGGGTATCCGTACGGCCTTGTTGACCTTGTCAAGGGTCATGCGGGTGGGTTTAATTCAATCAGAAAATGACGGGTTGAACTTGACTTGCGATTTATGGTTTGTTGACCTTGTCAAGGTCATAGATCGCTAAGGGCAGAATAATATCAGGAATTTCAAGTGTTGAAATTTGCAATGAGATTGCATACCTCCTATGAGATAGTTGGATCCCGATACCCACTGCGAGTAAGAGTTACTCCTGTGAGAGTTTTACACAGGATAAATAGCTGATCAAGTAGGTGTCTAGAAAGGTGTTAACGGGGTTATGCCTCTGGGAAAAACAGGGTTTATTTTAATTAGGTCCGTATGAAAGCACGGGGAACCTCCCTCAAAGTACCAACGCTGGCCTGGCTGAAAGATTGGCGAACTTGTAAGGTGTAATTAATCCAGGCTAGTTTTACCTTTTAGGGTTTTAAGGAAGATTTGATAAAAAGCAATGGGAACCATCCTGATTAGTTAAGATAATAACCAATCTAATCTTGCAAGAGCATACACTAAAGTGTTTTCTTCTCTCTCTCTCGAGGTAGCGACCATGTCAGGCCTTAATCAAGATAATATGGATGTATTGACTGAACCTCTTATTATACTGAGCAAGGGAACGTTGGTCCCACTCCCGCTTATAATTGTTATAAGTCCGAGCAGGGAATAGGAGAATATATGGATTCTCACGCCGCCCAGACGAAGAACAAGCATGCTGATGCATCTTCTTCGGGTGTGTTAGTTATCGAGAGTTGTTTCTCAGTTCACTCTACGTCCTGGGTATTAGATACCGGATCTGGATCCCTTATATGTAATATGTTATATGGGCTACGTAAAGGTAGGGAACTGGGAGAGGGTGATCATTCTATAAGAGTACGGAATGGTGCAAATGTTGAAGCCAAAGCAGTTGGCGAATATCACCTTGTGTTACCAAAAGATAATACATTGGTTCTGAACGAATGCTATTACATTCCAACCCTGATATGCAATCTTATATCAGTGTCTTTATTAAGCAAAGAAGGATATAATTTTGTTGTACAGGTAATGTTATGAACATATTCCTGAAACAAAAGTTGATTGGATCAGGATCGTTAAATAATGGCATATACGTTCTCAACCAAACTACAGTACTTAATGTACAAAACACACACAAAAGGAAGAGTTCAGAAATGAACGAATCCTTCTTGTGGTATTGTAGACTAGGTCATATCAATGCGACACGGCTAGCTAAGTTACATAAGGATAGATATTTGAATCCGTTCAAATTTTCATCTTATGATGCATGCCAGTCATGTCTCAAAGGCAAGATGAACAAAACTCCGTTTAGTGGACACGGAGAAAGAGTTACAGAACTCTTGGGACTGATACATAGTGATGTATGTGGTCCTATGTCTATACATGCCAGGAATGGTTCTACCTACTTTATTACATTCACTGACGATCTCTCAAGATACGGACATGTGTTCCTGTTGAAACACAAGTATGATGTTTTTGAGAAATTCAGAGAATATAAGAACGAAGTAGAGAACCAAACGGGTAAAAGTATTAAAATCCTTCGATCAGATCGAGCAGGAGAATACTTGAGCAATGAGTTCCGCGACTATCTAAAAGAGAATGGGATTCTCTCTCAGCTTACTCCTCCTTATACACCACAGCACAACGGTGTATTGGAGCGGAGGAATCGCACCCTATTAGATATGGTGCGCTCTATGATGAGCACTGCTGAGTTGCCTATTTCTTTCTGGGGTTATGCGCTTGAGACAGCAACATACCTATTGAATCAAGTTCCATCTAAATCTGTACCTACCACACCTTATGAGATATGGAGTGGAAATAGACCTTATCTTAAACGAGTTAAGATATGGGGTTGTCCGGCCTATGTCAAAAGGCAAAATCCGGACAAACTTGAGGCAAGATCAGTTCTCTGCAAGTTTGTGGGATATCCGAAAAATTCTTATGGATACTTTTTCTACCACAGTGAGGAGCAAAAAGTGATTGTTGCTCAACATGCCACCTTTTTAGAAAAGGAATTTCTTGCAAAAGAAATTGGTGGCAATGAGGTAGAACTGGAAGAAGTTCCAGCAGCACAAACTGCGACTGAAGATTTAGTGGAACCAGATGATTCAGTAGTACCTGACGAACCCCAGCCTCTCCGCCGATCTAGTAGGGTTCCTCATCCACCTGAGAGATACTTCGGTTTTCTCGTAGATGGTGGGAACGAGGATTGCATCATGGAAGATGATGACCCAACTAGCTTCGACCAGGCCATCACTAGTGGGGACTCAGTGAAATGGCTGGATGCAATGCGATCTGAGATGGAATTCATGTACACCAACAAAGTATGGACTTTGGAAGTTGCTCATGAAGGGGTAAAACCCATTGGAAGCAAGTGGAACTTTAAGAAGAAACTTGGTGTAGATGGAAAAGTTGAGACTTACAAAGCTAGACTTGTTGCAAAGGGTTTTCGTCAACGACCAGGTGTGGATTATGACGAAACCTTTTCTCCAGTGGCTATGCTTAAGTCCATCTGGATTTTACTTGCCATTGCTGCATACCATGACTACGAAATCTAGCAAATGGATGTTAAGACCGCCTTTCTAAATGGTGATTTAGAGGAGTGCGTGTACATGACTCAGCCAGAGGGTTTCGTAGATAGTAGGAGCGGCGGAAAGGTGTACAAGCTGCTTAAATCCATCTACGGGTTAAAGCAGGCATCGCGGAGTTGGAACATCTATTTTGATATTGTAGTCAAAGAGTTTGACATCATCAAAATTGTTGATGAACCTTGTATATACAAGAAGGTTGCAGAGAGTAAGGTCGTCTTCCTCGTATTGTACGTGGATAACATACTCTTGATAGAAAATGATGTTCCTATGCTGCACTCGGTCAAGCTCTTCTTATCACATCGATTCTCAATGAAAGATCTAGGTGATGCCTCCTGCATTTTAGGAATCAAGATCTATAGAGATAGATCTAAATGGATACTAGGATTGTCCTAATCCAGGTACATTGGCACCATACTAAAGAGGTTTAGTATGGAAGAATCCAAGCGTGGGAACCAACCCACGATCTCTGGACTCACTCTCTCCAAAGAGAAGTCTCCCAAGACTGATTTGGAGAGAACTCGTATGCAAGAGATACCCTATGCTTCGGCAGTAGGCTCTATCATGTACGCGATGCTATGTACCAGACCTGATGTAGCATACTCACTAAGTGTAGTGAGTAGGTATCAAGCAGATCCAGGAGAGAATCACGGGACAGCTGTGAAGAACATTCTCAAGTATTTACGAAGGACTAAGGAGATGTTCTTAGTGTATGGTAATGGAGAACTCCAAGTGGATTCCTTTACCGATTCAAGCTTCTAAAATGATAAGGACGACTCTAAGTCGCACTCGGGTTTTGCCTTTACCCTAAATGGAGGGGCGGTTTGTTGGAGGAGTTGCAAGCAAGAAACCGTGGCAGACTCGACGATGGAGGCTGAATACATCGCTGCCAACGATACTGCCAAAGAGGTTGTCTGGATAAAGAAGTTCATCGCTGAACTTGGTGTGGTTCTGTCCATTGAGCATCCAATACCTTTGTATTGTGATAACAATGGAGCTGTGGCTTTGGCCAAGGAACCCAGGTCCCATCAGAAGTCCAGACATATTCTGAGGCGGTATCACCTGATCCGGGAGATAGTTGATCGCCGCGAGATCGAGGTCAGGAGAGTTAACACGAAGGACAACACTGCGGATCCACTCACGAAGGCCATTCCCCAGATACAATTTGAGAGACTCTTCGGGATGTTGGGTATGAAATACTACAACAGCTGGCCTTAGTGCAAGTGGGAGATTGTTAGTTATATATATGCCCTAGAGGCCATTGTTGTACATATGATGTATATTATAGTGGATGCTTGGATATATATATATAGAGGGCTTTCTTGCTCGATATGATAGTATGCTATCTGGTTTCACTTTGTCTTAACATGTTGACTTGTATTGGTTTACTGTCTTACTCTCACATGTTGATAAAGCCCTTGGGATATGTACTTGACTACTAGGACTATGATGAGATCATACTAGTGGGGCCAGGGTAGCCAACGAGTACATCCTATAACTGTTCCTGGTTTAGGGAGTATCGAGACAGGGCATCGATACTCCAGGGTAGACTAGCGTATACGCATCTTGACCCATATGATGGGCGATGTATGATCCTATATCCATCGGTGTTTGACATCAAAGATGGTGTACGGGTGCTCAGTGGAGACTGGGTATACTAAACGGACTCGCCAAGAACTCCTAGATGGTAATATACCTATCGTCAGATAGCAGTTCTCCGGTGACACTGGTGCAGGTTAGTCTGTAGACCTGAGATCATCATAGAGTCTTGTGTGATTCCCACTGTGCTTTGATTTCCACCTTACCACGTCCAAGAGGGTGTGCAAAACGGTGGCTTTTGGGTACAGTCCTGAATCACATGGAGGCAATGAGCGATATGAGGGGTTTCGTCTCTCCCGGTATAGGGAGTTGATGTTGTGCTGTATTCGATTGGCTATAACTGGAAGTCCCTGGCCAGGGCTGATATGGAGTGCTACTGGTAAGAGTTATCAGTAGTTTCTCGACCTGTTATGAGCCTCATATCGATACGACTTATCGGTTAATGGGGTCTGACGTTTACCACCCCTAGACTGGATATGCGACATATCAGACGAAGAGACCGGACTGTACGGTAGTGTTGCTGATTGGATTCACAGGAGAATGTACAGGCTTGCTTGTTGATCTTCTGATCGCTCAATACCTGGGTGGCTGTTACGTTTAGCTGACCGCTTGCAGCTTGTGGGTGTTTGATATGATCATCACCTACTGCCGGCGTACTGACGATTCTTTAGAGTCCTGCACACAGAGGTTTCCTGGCTCAGGAAAAACGGAGTAGGAGCACATATGCGAGATGTGCGGGACCGAGAATAATATGATATGAGATACCGTATTCTATTCTCGCGATATGTGATATCGGTCAGGTATATGTGATATAGCCAGGTCATCGGATCAAGTGTTGATTCGATGAATTGGTACATGTTATATTAGTCGGTTATATGCAATATAGCCGGATTGTCGGATCAAGAGTTGATTCGATAATTTAATGTATAATTATATTTGTATATATTACATTACGTTAACTAATATAAGCTCGCTTTATTGATTCATTTTCTCACCGGATAATACATTGATATATATATATATATGTGTGTGTGTGTGTGATATATGTTAATTGTATTATTTTCTTTTGTTACATTATATGTTATATATGTAATATATAATATTTTAACATGTTAGGGTTACAAATGCAACATGGTTGTTGAGTTTAAACCAAGTTAGGGTTTGGATTAGGGTTAGCTTTTGGGTTAGCTTTCATGAAGCTTCATGAAGATTTGACTTTTGTCTTCATCCTTGATATTTTGTGTAGATATTCTTTAACCCAACCCAAACCCTTAACCTATAGTTTATTCTCTACAAGGGTTAAGGCTTTTATTCTTAACTCATGGTTGCAATTGTAACCACAACAATAATTCATTATTCATCACAAAAGGATTAGCTTTATCTTCTTCTTCTTCTTGCTCTTGAAAAAGCTTCACTAGCTTTTGTGTTTGTGATGAAAAATGGTGAGAAATTGAAAACAAAAGAGAGCAAAATTCTTACTTCATCATCCTCATCTATTCTAGCCACTTAGATTAGGGTGTTCACTTCTCTAATAAGTTCATCAGTGAAGTGTAAACTTGAGTTAGAGATTCTTCAAGGTAGATCATCTTGGATCAAGAAGACTTCAAGCAAGATGCATCATTCACCTCTTGGAGCCTCATGAGAGTCAGAGTTCTTAATGATCGCAGCGAAAGGAACTCAACACGGAGCTTATGAAGTGAAGGAACGGACTACAAAGGTTGTAATCCTATTCTCTTTACTTCTTTGTATGTGATACAAACTTATTACCCTAGAAATTCTAGCATGAATCATGGTTTGCTTGCTTTGCACCTCTCTAAATTTTAAAGTGGCATGAGTGATGCTACCAAACCCTAGACTAGGTGCAAGGGAAGCCCAACATGAATTTACCCATAAAATGTATAAGCTATGTGTGATATATGCGTGAAATATATAAGGGATATGTACGTGTTTACGGAACCACCATGGAAAGTGTTTCTTATGTTCTTGATTAATCTTCCAATTAGCGCCCTTTCCGGTAATCGTGGTCGTAAGTTCTTGAATATGTCGGCTAAAAGAATAATAATATTATCTATTTAGGCATATATATATACAGACACAAAATATTGACGCGATTAAAAGTTTTAATTTATATACCTTCTGTGATCAGCAGTAATTTGAAGATTATGAAGGATATACGTACGCGCTTGGTCGAGCCAATCCCTCCAGTAGGATCGATCCCCCCTTGTGGATGAGACAGCTGGTCCTCATAAATTCAAGGGGGCGATTTAATCTTATTTCAACTCCACGTAAGTAATGAGAAATGAAGTTGAGACATTCGTTAACACAATAACTCTTGGCTATTGACCTTTATATCTGATATGTTAATGAATATTTAAGATGAATGTGGATATTATAATGATTTAAATATTAAAATTAACTTAAAATTAATTACCTTTCTACTGAATACATCCACCGATATGAGACTGGTCCAGCAATCGTTGTCTCTGTGGCTAAATGCAACATAAGATGAACCGTGACTATGAAGAAAGATGGTGGAAATATCATCTCCAACTTACAGATTGTTTCAACAGCACTCCTATGCAACTCCTCAAATTCGGCTACATCTATCACTTTAGAACAAAATTTGTTGAAAAATTCACAATACTCTATCAAAACCTTGGTGATATCGGACGGCAAATTATGTCAAAGGGCTACTGAAAGCAATTGATACAGAAGAATATGACAATCGTGAGTTTTAAGGTTTATGAGCTTCGATGGATCGACCTGCACATTCTTTGATATATTAGAGCAGTAACCATCTAGGGTTTTGATGCTCTTTAGCTCCTCGCAAAATCTTTTCATGGCCAATTTCGACATTGTGTAGCTAGAAACCGGTAATTCATAGACACCGTCATCACAAAATATCGGATGTAATTCCTAACGGATTCCAAGCTCCTCCAAACACTCATGAGCACTCATCTTATCCTTGGATTTAGTATCGTCCTGTAACAATGTGCCAATAATATTATCAGACACAATCTTCTCTACTTGCATGACATCAATGTTGTGTCGAATCAACAGATAATTCTAGTAAGAAAGATTCCATAATATACTTTCTTCTTCTACACATTCAACAATTTATTATTTTCGATCCGCTTCCAATTTTTTTGTTTATTCAAGAAACCGTCCGAGTTAAAACGATTAGATCCTTACTGGAATTGACACACTGAAATCTGCTAAAAAATCTTTATCCCTGACAACTGTTTTGGTGCTTCACCCACCTTCACTGTTCTATCAAACTTGTTTATGATTTTTCTATACGGATGATTCGCCGATAGCTACCTACGATGAAAGCCGTAGCAAAACTTACCATCTGTTTTAAGTTGCTTGGCACTGTAATCAAGACCACACGATGAACATGCATGCTTCGCGTAGGTAGACCATCCAGATAACATGTCGTAGGCTAGAAAATCGTTGATTTTCCAAATAACAGCCGCTCACATTCTAAACTTCTCCTCCACATACACATCATATGTCTCTACTCCATTTTTCCAGAGTTCTATCAGCTCTTCAATTAAAGGTTCTATATAGACGTTGATGTTCTGGCCATGTGAATATTTTTCAGGGATTAATAAGGAAAGAATCATATACGGTTGCTTTATACAGCCGATCATCTTAAGGACGTGTTCCCTTACAGATGATCCGACGGCCAACCTCGCTTGAAATAGCTTCTTTGAGGTCTCGTATCTTGCAATACGAGATTGCTCTCCATATAATTCCTTGGAATGGAGGAATATGGATTCTAGATCCATATTCTCGTGCCTCCTCTGATGTTCATTGTCCATGGAGGCAAGCACGAGGCACTTGGCCTTCGCCCAGTCAATCTCCTAGGTCTTATGGATTTCCCTATCCGCGACGCTGGACTTTAGACCTGGGACTGCGGGGGCTTTAGTAGTAAGAACATATCCCAATTTGTCATAAGTGATTGCCATCTTGATATTCCTGAACCAATCTTTATAGTTTGGCCATGTCAATATATTTTTATCTAATAGTAACTTAAGGCTCGTCGTGTTTGGTCGCTGCAATTAGGAGAGAGAGAAGAAACACTTTAGCATGATGCTCTTGTAAATTTAGATTGGTTTTTAGTTTATCTAAACAGGATGGCTCCCACTGTTTCTCGAATCCTTCCTCAAACCATAAAAGAAAAATTAGTCAGGATTAATCTCACCGTAAAATTCTTGGTTAACCGTTCAGCCAGGCCAGTGTCAGTACTTCGAGGGAGGTTTTACGACGCTTTCACGAAGTTCCTTAATTAAATAACTTCTTTAGAATATTTTAAGGCTTAGAAAAAGGTAGTAAATACTTGCTTACTTTAACGAACCCTGGGGGTGTAGCCCCGCTAACACCTTTCTAAACACCTACTTGGTTTATAACATTGATCGTTAAGTGAAAAAATCTCCCGAGGAGTAGTATATACTCACTGTAGGATTGAGATCTAAATATCATCATGTGATAAAGTTGAAGGAATCCTACCAAAATTATCACACTTTAAATGGTATGCAACACTAGCAAGTTTCGGTTTCTTTAGAAACCCCCGATGTGGATTTTTGCCCTATGCTCTTATAACCTTGACGAAGGCCAACATATCATAAGTCACATGTCAAGTTCTACCTGTCATTGTCCAGGTTGATTTGAACCCACTCGTATATACCCTTGACGAAGGCCAAAATAGCAGTACGACTGTCCCAAATCAACGCATCTATCTATACTTCAGATGAATATTCAGTGGCTACCAATCACTATGCCTTGGCGAAGGTCAAAATACATAGCTTGAATACTACTGAATATCCAACTGAAATCACGGAGGGCTACTAATGATTTTGGCGAAACCGTGAACGTAGTAAACTTGATATAATCGAAGGAACCTGATAGCTTTTAAAAGGAGTGGTTTAAGCTCCGCATTTTAAAAGTTTTGTTGTTTTGAAAAATCCGAGTGGTTTTGAAATTGTTCCAACGATTCAACTTTGGTTTGTTTGCTTAGCATTAATTTAATACAGTCCGATCAATTAACCTACCATTGCAGAAAATAATGAAAATAGAACGTACGCTTATGCCATCATCCGCATTCGCCACGGAGCCCCGTCATCACCCGTTAGGTTACTTAACTAACGACAGAGCGGGGGATGGACTAGCGCGGATGCAAAACATAAGCAACGTCTACTAGATATCATATATAGATATATACATTCGTCAAATGCAATAATAGGCATTCCAGATCACAGATGAACACATTGGATATACTTGGAATTCCGCGTTTCGTTTGAGCCTGTAATGAAAGACGGATTCCACGGTCGTGATGAATAGCCAAACCCCACTCTAGACCCCTACGGGTGCGGCAAACTACCCGCCAAATACCCGAAGTGAAGCAACCTCCCTCAACAAAGTGAGTAGGCCACTCGGCACTTCAAAGTACCCGGTAGTTTTTGCACCCCACCTTGGGTCTATCCTATGAGCAAAAACATTAAAAAAAATAATACAACGGTGGCTACAACCTCAACCCGGATGTGCCCCCAAAAAATAATATTACATCACTTTACAAATTTTACATCGAATGAAAGAATGAAAACCCTCATCTCACATCCCCGGCTATTCATCACGACGATCCAACAAGTTCATATACACAAACCAATATAATCATCACAGAAATGTGCAACCCCCAACTAACCGACGTATAGCAATTAGCGGAAGTTTACAAACACATTTATCACAACTGAAGGACCAATTAGCCAAGTACAATAGAAATTCGATCGAAACATATTTTCCGTAACCACCCCAAATGCAAACCAGCATTCAAAAACATATTAGGTAGAAACCAAATATTCCAGAAAATAAAACACCAAAATTAAGAAATAACAGAAGAAAGATGAGTTGAATCAGCCTTGACTCGGCCGCGACTCCGCCGCAGAAAGGTCCATTCTGCGGCGGTTCCGCGGTCGTCTCGGAGATTCAGTGGCTCAATTTTCTTGTGATATCTTAGAAAACCCTGCTTATATTTTTCATGGTACTGAAATAATTTTCCAGACAGTTTTAAAAATCGACAGAAAATAGAGTTTTCGGTGTTTAGCTTTCCGGTTTTTCCGACGATCGAAGTTCTAATACTTGCAATCAAGTTAGTTATGGTTTAGTTGGCTCTGATACCACTGTAAGTCGACGTTACACACCCCACTAGTTTGCGGGAAGGCGGAACGGGTAAAAAATGATTTTTCTAACAAGGTAACATCGACTTGAACTCCAAGATCTTAGCTAAAGCATAACTAACAAACTAACTAGAGGTTTTATCTACTATGTAAGAAGATTATACCTAAAGTTTCAAGTCCTTCTTCTCCTCTTGCTGTCCTTCACCTCGTGAGCTCTTTGGAGTGGAAATGGATGGCACCTCTTGGCTTCTCGAAGTAGTAGAAGATCCACCCGAGAGTTCCAACCTTGAGCTAAACCTCCAAGTTGAGACAACTAGATCACTTGGTGTGCTAAACTAAGTAACCTAGAGTGAGTAGAGTATGATTTTAGGTAGCTTAGTCTCACTAATCCCTTGATTCTCAACACATGAGACACTAGGGTTTGAGAGGAAGAAGGAGAGAGTGAACTCTTGAGGAAGAGAAATGTTTTTGATAAATGATAATTGATAAATGGAATGGCTAGCATGACATGGAAATAAGCATGGCACAATAAAAATATCTCATCAAAAATATCTAAGTCTAAAAAATATCTCATCAAAATATCTAGAGTCAAAAAGTCAATCCAAGTCAAATGGTCAACCCAAGTAGCCATGCCATAAAATTATCATTTATTAAAAATAAAAAAACCTTTTATCCACCTCATGTTTGTTTTGACCAAGTCAATGGTCAAAACCCTAATGAGGTGTCCCTTCTTTACCCCTCTCATCCGTATATACATACCCGGATCCGTGTTCCGAGAAACACGAATACAATGAGACAAAACTAATCCAATAATCAAATACTAGGATCCGGCTTAAACCAAAGCCCACTAGTATTGTCCGTTCGAACATCACACGCGCACAAGTACACGTATGTAATCGAACCCTGTCGTAAAACCTTACGACCTCTGTATCGTTTTGCCCGAAGCTGGGAAACCCTCTGTGTGGGACTCTAAAGACTCGACAATACTTTGGCAGTGGGTTTAACCACAAGCACATCAGCGACACTAGCTGTACGTAACGGCTACCCAGGTATCTATCGATAAGAAGGTCGACGAGCAGGCTCATCCAAACTCCTACTGAGCCTGTCTGTGGCAATCTCCGTACAGTTTGGTCAGTTCGTCTAAGAGTATCGCATATCGGGCCTAGGGGGGCGGTAAACGTCATACCCCTAATAGCGCAATAAGTCGTGTCGGAGTACAGCCCAAAACACCATGAGAAACTATTGGAGTACCTACCAGTAAATTTCGCTTGCCGTGGCCAGGGACTTTGTGTAATGGCGTTCCGAACACAGCGCGACATCAACCCCCAATACCGGGAGAGGCGAATCCTATCTAACCACCACTGCCTCCAAGTGCTTCGGGACTGCACCCAACTACTACCTGTTTGCATGACTCAATAAAGCCGTGGTAGGGTAGCAATCTAAGAACAGTGGGAACACACTTGAGGCGAAGTAGCAGTGTCAAGTCAACGGACTAAGCTGTACTCATGTCACCTGGGAACTGCTACCTGACGATAGGTATAGTACCAACCAGCAGTACCCCACGAGTCCGTCCAGTGTAACTCATAACCCAATGAGCACCTGCATACTATCTCCAGTACGACGTACTGATGGCTGTGGGACAGACCATCTCCCCTGCTGGGATGAGAAGCGTATACACTAGTCTCTGGAGTATCGATACCCTGTCTCGATAATCCTACGACTAGGGACCTGTATAAGAATGTGCTTATAGACTATCCAGCCCCCACTAGTGTGACTGCCATCACAATGCTGGTAGTCAAGCAAAGATCTTAAGGGCTCTATCAATATGTATTAGTGATACATCAAAAGAAACATATACACATATTTAGATAGATACAAACCAAGTAGCATACTACCATATTGAGCAAGATTGTCATAAATCCGTGTATATATCCCAAACATCCAAAATGTAATATACAAACTAGTACTATACAATAATGGCCTCTAGGGCATATCACACTAACAGGGGTAATGACCTACCCCATCACATACATTATGGTTTCATGGCACGAAGTTTTTAGATGTATGCTCAATTTAAAGAATACGGTTTATAATAAAATACCATTGTTTTTATAAATAAATGTTTTTAATCGATGTTTTTAAAACCTTTACAATTGCGCCTCTACAACCCTTTTATGGGAACCCATTTACCGATGGTGCGGATTATCACACGTCCTTGGGATAGAAGAGTGAGATACAGAACTCCTCACGGAGAATTCGGTCTCGAAAGGAAATAAAAATATGATTTTTTTAAAACAAATTAAAACTTTGGAAAATTTTATAAAATTATGAGTCCGTATTTTCAATAAAAACAAATTATGAAAATTATATTTTAAAATGAAAGATTAAAATTTTAATAAAATATCATCAAATTTCCAAAAATAGTAGTTTTCATAAAAATATCATAAACTTTTAAAAGCTAGATTTTTATCACTAAAATACCACTAAAACTAAAATACATTTCCATAAAAACTCATAATATTCTAAATCACCCTGGAGATTATTTTTAAACAATACCGAAACATTTTTTCACAAAACCCCTTCGAGAAATGGAAACAAGGTAAAAAAATTAGAATAAATCTTTAAGGACTCTAGATTAAAATAGGTTTAAGCGGTATCATTTCTCTTGAGCCCCAAGCAGCCGGAGAAAGTGAGTGCTTGCCTATTCAGATTAGACAACACCGCAACTTAACGAAGTTATCATTGGCAATTGTCTTGGAAAAAGACACAAATCATGTCATCCATATGCAGCAGTTGTCCGATTACTCCCGAACTTAAGAATTTCAACAGTTAAATTCATTAACAAGAAATGTCTATAATTCGAATATTAACTCGAACCTAAACTTTACTTTAAACTCAAACTCGAATCCAAACTCGAACCCAAAATTGAACTTAAACTCGGACTTATTCTACTCGAACTAACTTGACTCGACCTAGGATTGCAATTGTCATGACTCGCATTCTACTTGACTTATTCGACTACATCTATCCACTTTTGCAATCTATAGTTTCGATCAAGACATGTTAAAATCAACCAAGCAATCAACTAAGGATATCTAACAGTTATAATATATATTACTCGGGATGTATGAGATAGTTTCAGGTGTGAATCCAACGGAATTTCAGGAGTCCTGTATTAACCTACTCGAATTCTGTTACTCAAATCTCAGTCGGATCGACACCTCCACAGTTTTGAGTCCCGATACTAACACATGAAATGAGCTCGTGTTTCCTTACTCCTAGGGTCCCACTCTTGAGCCCATGAATACTTCTACGGTTGCGTTGCCATTCATACTTGGAACTTAACGTTAACATAGTGATCATATATGTAACATTTTTAAAAAATATTATTTTTGAGAATTTTTATAATTAAATAATAAAATATTAAATATTTTAATAAGGCGGTATAATTAAATACCGATAATTTGGGGAAATTTTTTAAAAATTATGGAAATTACTAAAAAGATGGTATTCTATGGAATTATGCAATTTTTAAGTTTTTAGGATTAACTATACGCTAATTTAGTGCTAATCGCAATTAAAAATCGCTAATCGCGCTTTAAGCTAGTTTTGTGCAAAACACGCACCATGTCTTTTTTCCACTTGTTACATTTTCCTACATGATTTTGGGTGAAGGGTTAATTGTTTTGGGTTTACTATTAAAGAGAGAAGAAGAGAAAAGAAAATAGAATAGGAAAAGAATAAAGAATTAGGTATGGGTGAGAGAGAGAAAGGTGGGGGTTACCTTTGACTTAGCCATTTCACTCATCTCACAATCTTCACCACATTTTCTCCTCTCTCTCCTTCTTGCTGCTGCTGCTGCCCTCCTCCTCCTCCATCTTCAAACCCCCAAAACTCCATGAAAAACACCCCAAAATCCATCACCCATTTCATTAAAATGATGCATGAGCTCACAAGCTACACCTTGGACCAAGAAAAATCACATTTTGGTGTTGTAGGGGATTCTTGGGTCCCAAATGAGATAATCCTTTCACAATTAGTGTAGTGTTTCATATGCTTAAGCCTCATTTCAAGTTTAAAATCGTTTTGGCGAAGTTTAGTGAACTTTGAAAACTCAAGTTAGGAATTAGGGTTTGATTTGAGTAGAGATGGTGTAATTGAACTCTTGTGGTTACCTTAAACCCTTCTCAATTGATAGAAACCCAGACCAACCCAACTGAAACCCAAAAATAAGGATTTACAAAACTTTGCAATGTCGGTTTGTGAACTTTGAGTGTGCAGGAAAATCTGGAATGAGCTGAGATTTTTACTGGAAAAACAAACAACTTCAGGAGCTTAGAATTGACCTTAGGAAGACACCCTGAGAGAACGAACCCCACTGGTGCATGCGGGGCTGGCGAGACCGGTTGTGCATGAGAGAGGGCTCGGCCATCTGGTGAGGGTGTGGGTCCAGGTTTCTTCTGTAGGTCACATATATCCTATATATCACCCTAGTGTTGTTTGCTCACATGGTTTTCACCATCATCCAAATCTGGGACCAATTTCCTACAGTGTAGTATTATGACATTGCCACGACTTAAACTTTATATACCAAATCTTGGTTTTTGTGTTAGATTGGTAGCCTACAGGGAATCTGGAGTGACCCTAGACACTTATTGGAAAAACTAGCAAGTCCATTACCGTAAATTAACTACCAGGAGACTACCCTACAAACATGACACCCCAACTCTCTACCACGGCTGATGTCGTCGGAATTTTAGGGTAGGGGGCCGGCCACCTTGTAGAGTCAGGCGTCCTGGTTGCTTCCATAGCTCATTTACACTTTATACATCACTCAAGTATTGTTTTGGAACATTGGTTGCACCTTAATCAAAATCTGGGACTGAATACATGTGTTGCTATTTTGATTTGAGTTATGGTTTTGCGTATTTTAAATTCTGGATTTTAGTATTTGTGCCTTATCTCGATCATGTGACGTTGTACGTCTATATCGAGTAATATTGGGTTGTTTTGCGAAGGCAAACCATAGGTTCTAACCTATAGGCTTTTAAGCGGGTCGTTTTGGTTTTCGTGTGTCGTTTCGTTTTCGATGTGATTTTAATACACTTTGCGATACGTTATGATGTGTAGGTACCCCACGAAGACTTCGAGACAACAAGCAAGCGCGTGGCGGCGTCGGCAACGGAAAGCGAAAGTAAGGTGAATAGATTATATCTACGGGGGAAGTCGGGTGGATGGCGTATAGCACCCCTGCAGTTCGATGTTTTGTATACTATATATATACTATATATGATAGCTTTATGCGTGACATGGATATTCTAAATGTGATTAGGTGTACTATGGTTAGATTGGGATTTAGAAGTATACTAGTATAGCTTCTTAGTTGCGAACCCTAGAATAGGTTTACACCCACACGCACACACATGCTTACTTGTTATACGTATACCTGGATGATGAGGATAGTGGATGATATTTGGAGATGAGTCGATGAGATTGGGCATAGTGTCATGAGATCGGTGATATGATGTGGTTCGTATTCGGGATACGACATGAGATTTTAGCGGGCCTTCGGACGTGTGTTTTACACACGCATTTATATAGATGGTATCGGTTTGTACTAGACTTAGATCAGTGCCCCAGTTCATGAGATATGATGATAAGGATACCAGATAATTGATGAGATGAATGTGATATTGACCCGTACCAAGATTTGGGATGCCGTACGATGATTTACCGTACGAGCTTTATTTGATGATAAGATCCGCACTCATGACTCGAGGATGTCATATGATATTGTATCGTACACGGTACCATTGAGGCGGGATCGCCGACTATTACGTGTATATATGTATTGACTCAGATTTAGGTGGTTTCCATACACTTTCCATTTGCTCATTAGTTAGATCTGTAGTTACATAGTAGATGCTAGACTAGACCCGAGTCATACCTATTTCAAAAACTAACGAATCAGGAGTATTTTAAAGACAGGCAAAAAGATCCTACGGATATTTTCAAAAGACGCACATTTTCTTAAAAACACCGTAGCCCTTATTTTACTAAAAACCCCGATTCGTCTTCTTTCAAATGGCAAAACAGTATGACATAAATACATTGATGTAGATTCTGCACTGTTGTGTTTATTATTCATTTGCCGCATATTCTTGCTATTCATATCGCATTGCATGTTTAGATATGTTTATTGTTATATTAAAACCATGCTGTCAGGACACCAGCACCATTATCGCTGATGCATATGTTCTACATACACCTGCTTGCCGGCTCACACACTTCATCATCGATAATTGCCATGTCACTACACAGTAGAATTATTGCATCAGGATATGACCCCTTGCATGGCATACTTGTGTACATACATATTGTAAACTCAGACTTGTGCACATACCTATTGTACGCTCATACTTGTGCACATACCTATTGTACCCACATACGTATTTGCACATACATAGATGATTCTGGCTTGATTTGGAGATTTGGGAACCGCAAGATACGTTTCAAAACCGATTCATTTAAAGGAGCGGTTTTCCCTCAATATGTGCATATTACTGTTTTATGTTGCATGATATACTGGTATGCTTACATTTCTATTATATGTTGCATACATCATGATTTATGATTATACGCATTGAGATATGTTGTTTCCATAATATTTCTGGATTTGGGAACCGGGGTTATTTCAAAAGAGAGTATGTATTGTTTTAAAAACCCGGTTACCCTTGATATGATATTTCAGTGCGTCCACCATGTGTTTTCTCGGTTCTGAGAGTGGCATGTGAAACCCGATTCGAGGAGCGGTAGGCACCGTCTGCGGGTACATGGTGGACCAGGTGAGGTACCCGGGGCAAGAAGACTCGTATATGTTGGACGGTGAGCCTGGCAAGGGAGTAATACCTACCGGTGATAGTATTTGAGCTCGGCGGATATCCGGAGGATACCGACCAGAGACGAGAGATGATACGGGGCGATCCGGACTGACGGAGCCCGTGGGCCGATCCGGACTGACGGAGCCCGACATATGAGGATTTACGTTCCGATGCTAGGCACAGTTTTCATGATGTTTTCGAGTGTCGATGCTAGACACTCAGGTTCCATGATTTTGATATGTCGCGAGGGACACATGTTGATTTAAATCCTCATACTTCCATGCATATGCTTTATGATATTTACATGCATGATGCTTTATGCCATTGGGTGACACGTGGACGAGATCCATATACATATAGTTGACATTGATGACATTGATCACATAGTTGGATGATATCCACATACTCATAGACTTCCTGATATAGTTGACATTGATTACATTGATCATACTTCATAGTTATGATATGTTTCTACCTGAGGCACTGACACGAGCACTTGGTACTACACTTTTGTATAGATGTTTACCCTTGCCATCTTATCACGCTTCAGACTTATTCATATTGAGGATATTATTATTACTGATCGTATTGACCTACGATTGTGTCATACATACGATTTCTGCTCTGCGATATTTTCTATTCACGAGTTGGCAACTCACCCCCGTTGTGCCAGGTTTTGCCGTACAGGTTTCATTGCAGCTTTTCTGGCACACTGCTTCCTTTCTGGGTGATTGCTTTGGTAGGTGGGTTCACTCGCAACGTGACCACCCTTATATTTATTTTAATCAGTTGTATCTAGTAATTCCATCAACCAAACATGTATAATTATTTCAGACTTAGAAAACCAGTTTTGTATATTTCGACCTTAGAGTCGCGCGTTGTAGTATTATGGTTTTCATCATCGATTTGGAGTTTCTTTGTTTGAGTTTTGATCCTCGCCCTTCGGCGTTGTATATTAAATTGCTTGCGTGGTTGTGACCGTCGATTGACGAAGAGCTAGCTCCCGCTTGGGGATGCCTTTTATCATTGATGTATATATTATTCATGTTGTACCCCGTTCGGGGCCAGTATTTACAAAGGAAACTCTGCCGAAATTTTCAGAAAAGACTTGAGATTTTAAAAATGCATATTCGGATTACTTATTTAAAAACCTTGTTTTAAAACATGTTTTCTTTACTTCTTAAAAACTAGTTTTCCTTATTTACTCCTTAAAATGGTTTTAGATTTCTGGGCTTTTGGCTTACTTGAATTAGATGGGGTCCTATAGACTTTATATGATTCAAGGGCCAGTCACGGGCTATTTCGGGTCGTGACAAAGTTGGTATTAGAGCGCTAGGTTAACCTTGGTTCGAGTCTAAGTTTGGCTATGCAGAGCGTAGAGCGTTTATATATATACGGAACTTAGGCTTGATCTTATGGAACTTAGACGTAGTCGAGGGGGTATTATACCCGAACTTTCGTCGCATAGAATGACCCTTGGTTGATGGAGTAGGTGACTTAAGTAGAGTGACGTACCGTACGTATGTTCCGTGGCATATTTACGATATGCTACTCCACTTAAGGAGTCTTAGGATGTACATTTCCTTACACAGTATTACATTCATTCCTATGATCTATCCTCATCGATGTTGGTTATGATTTTGCTGCCACGATTACGGGCAGAGTGAGCTATGGCTAGAGTTGAGGTCAGTATGAGCTCGTTACGGATGAGGACTGACCAGCGCGTAATTCCAGGGACATACGATTTGCATGGATGCACCGTGTTATTGTGTTTTCGCGCCATGAGCGTTTGATGGATCGCTTTTACGGGATTTCTCGGACGTGCAGATCAGCACCAGAGGATCAGGCAACTGCTAGAGGCCAACCAGAATATGATGACCATTGATGTATCGCTTATTTATGATGATTGAGGAGCTGTTCAGCGTACAGACGAATGAGCCAGTTGCTGCTGCAAATGACGAGATATCCCCCAGATGTTGGAGCTACTGCAGCATGAGTATATACTTAGAGATATGATGGAAGGTCGCTAGTCACCCGAGGATGAATGACTAGGACATGTGGTTCGTTCGCTTACCCCGATGCGAGGTCATCAGATCGATTGATTCCATCTAGAGACGACTTCACGCAGATTCGTTGAGAGTCGATAGAGACGATCGAATGTTGGGAGCCCATTTTCCAAGTTTAAAGTATTCGGAAAGACATGCAAGTGATTTTATGGACCCTGTAGAAGAATGAAACCCTAACTCGACATAATAACCGTGTGAAAGCCTTTGAACCTTAGGGTTTGCGGCAGTTCCGTGGTGTCATTAGTGAGGCTTGAGTTTGCCCTTCTACGGCTGGTCTATCGGTGTTGTGGCATGTACTCGATACTATTAAACTGTACCCAAGATGTTGAGCTCTTGGGGATTGTGAGGTTTTGAAGAATCGATCGAAAGGTTAGACATCTTTTGGATATCATGTGATGGGATGCATTGCTTAGGAGACTCCAGATACGAGTATAGCCATTGGAGCACAATCCACGTGGCCACGATGGGACGAGTCCGAAGGAGTCGACAGCAGAGAAAGGTGGAGTAAGTGGTTCGTACGAGATCTTGATGAGATGACGTTCCACTCCGCTGACGTCAGAGATGTGATACACATGTAGAGGCGTTATATATATGGATGTACCTTCCAGAAGGAGTCGCGATGATTATGCAGCCGTTCCGGAACAAGAAACAGATAAAGTAAAGGGTGGTAACTTCCGGGCAATTCGGCAGAAACGAGATTTAAGAGAGACCTCGAAGGGACCTTTCTGTGATACTATACGAGAAGACTTGGACCCAGGAGCGGTCATATTGCGCACACCCAGCAGGCCAGAGTTCGGCACCGTCGACGAGATAGTTGGCCAGAGACCTGTAGAAGATGTGCCAGAGCATGACTGTTTCCGTCGTCATTCCATATTGGCCGTTGAGCTGAGGAGCTATATATCTAGTAATGCACAGTGAGAGACAATAGCCTAAAACCCTAAAAGCACCAGACGACAGGTCATGAACAGGAGGCAAGTAGATATCTTGCTCTGGTAGCAATGGATGCACCAACACCTTCTCGATTTTGAAGGAGGATATATCGATGACGGTATTTATGATTTGTGATATGGTGATTCGATTATCACGTATTCGTCACATTGGATTTCAGTATTTTGGGCGATCTATTTGCATGATTTAATCTTGATGGCTGAGTTCCATGATATTTGTTTTCGTGCACCATGGTTGTACCTGCTGGGTATTCATATTTGTGCATAGTTATTGCACCTGATATCGTTTTGTGCCTTAGCTGCACATGCTTATGACTTCATGGATTTCATACAGTTGAGTTGATTTTGTGCATATGATATGCACACGATTTGGTTTTTGCACTCGGTATAGCTTATATGTGCTTGTAGTGCATTGATATGTGTTTTGTGTACGCAGTTGCACACGTTTATGATGTTACACCTTGGTACACTCGGTGTTGCTATTTACGCATTTGAGTTATTATTTGGTATTTGTGCACGAGATGCACTGTATTGGGATTTGGTGCACAGGATGCACTATATTTGTATTTCTTGCACAGGATGCACCAGTTTATATTTCGTGCGTTTGTCGCACCAGATTTATGTTTCGTGCGTTTGTCGCACCAGATTTTATATTTCGTGCATTTATTGCACCGGAGTTATATTTCGTGTGTTTGTTGTGCCTGACTTCGGTTTGATGTCATTCGATATGTTGATTTTGATTTCCTGCCTATGTTATGCATGTGATTTGACTTATGCTTTCGGCATAGTTTTCATGCACTTTTAGTGTTTTGATTTGATTTGTGCACGCTGATGCACATGGTTGTGAGATTATATACCGCGGTATATCTGATTTGGATTGAGTCGTATTGTATACCGTCGATTTTGATTCTGATATTGATGTTGATTTCTTGCACTCCGTGCATTTGATTTGGATTTTCATGCATGTTGAGCGCATGTTTTGGATGCGATTTTGGTGCACACCAGATGCACTAAATCGAGATTCTTCGTGCATGCACCTGATTTTGCTGTCATGCACACACGTTGCCTATGACAGATGTTTCGTGCACACCCGTTGCACCTAGATGTTGTTTCTATGTACATGTATGGCACATATATGGATTTTGATTTCCTTGCGCACCAGACGCACAGGGTATCCTTATATACATTTTGGGATTGATTTCTTATGGAGCAGTACGTTTTTATGATATTTGCTATTTGTTTTCATACTGAGCAGGACTAGTCAGAGGACAGTACCTAGATATATTTTACATGCATTGATAGTTATTGAAGGGATTTCCAAAAAGAGAGCTATAGTCTCAGTATATACATACGTGTCTGATATGACACGAAACGTTTAAAACAGGGGAACCCCTTCTAAATTGTTTTCAAAACGGCGGAACGTACATATTAAACAAAAGATGTATACATATATGGATATTTTCTTACAATAGACGTCCGCCACTGTGCAGTGTTATATGTATCGCACAGCGACTTAAAAAGGTTTGGCATTTCTTTCAGTTATTTACATGTATGGATTTGATTTCTACATGTATAATTTTGATGTATATCATATTGGTTTTTTTTGGATTTGACATTTGTGTCTTTACCATGACTCCGATGATTGCGGGATGCTTGACGGAGTTTTTGAGTTATCTGCTCATTATTCATGCGCATGCATTGTGCTATGATGCGTTTTATGTATTGATGATTTCGGAGCCCCAACGACTTGGACCTTTTACTGAAATATTTTAGTATTTGAGGGGTTTAAATTTAAATTCGGGGACCGAATTTCTTTAAGGGGGGAAGATTGTAACATTTCAAAAAAAAATATTATTTTTGGGAATTTTTATAATTAAATGATAAAATATTGAATATTTTAATAAGGCGGTATAATTAAATACCGATAATTTGAGGAAATTTTTTGAAATTATGGAAATTACTAAAAAGATGGTGTTCTATGGAATTATGCAATTTTTAAGTTTTTATGATTAACTATACGCTAATTTAGTGTTAATCGCGATTAAAAATCGCTAATCGCGCTTTAAGCTATTTTTGTGCAAAATATGCACCATATCTTTTACCCACTTGTTACATTTTCCTACATGATTTTGGGTGAAGGGTTAATTGTTTTGGGTTTACTATTGAGGAGAGAAGAAGAGAAAAGAAAATAGAATAGGAAAAGAATAAAGAATTAGGTATGGGTGAGAGAGAGAAAGGTGGGGATTACCTTTGACTTAGCCATTTCACCGATCTCACAATCTTCACCACATTTTCTCCTCTCTCTCCTTCTTGCTGCTGCTGCTGCCCCCCTCCTCCTCCATCTTCAAACCCCTAAAACTCCATGAAAAACACCCCAAAACCCATCACCCATTTCATTAAAAAGATGCATAAGCTCACAAGCTACACTTTGGACCAAGAAAAATTACATTTTGGTGCTGTAGAGGATTCTTGGGTCCCAAATGAGGTAATCCTTTCACAATTAGTGTAGCGTTTCATATGCTTAAGCCTCATTTCAAGTTTAAAATCATTTTGGCGAAGTTTAGTGAACTTTGAAAACTCAAGTTGGGAATTAGGGTTTGATTTGAATAGAGATGGCGTAATTGAACTCTTGTGATGACCTTAAACCCTTCCCAATCGATAGAAACCCAGACCAACCTAAATGAAACCCAAAAATATGGATTTACAGAACTTTGCAATATCGGTTTATGAACTTTGAGTGTGCAGGCAAATCTGGAATGAACTGGGATTTTTACTGGAAAAATAAACAACTTCAGGAGCTTAGAATTGACCTTAGGAAGACACCCTGAGAGAACGAACCCCACTGGTGCATGCAGGGCCGGAGAGACCGGTTTGGCATGAGAGAGGGCTCGGCCATCTGGTGGGGGTGTGGGTCCAGGTTTCTTCTGTAGGTCACATATATCCTATATATCACCCTAGTGTCGTTTGCTCACATGGTTTTCACCCTCATCCAAATCTGGGACCAATTTCCTACAGTGTAGTATTATGACACTGCCACGACTTAAACATTATATACCAAATCTTGGTTTTTGTGTTAGATTGGTAGCCTATAGGGAATCTGGAGTGACCCTAGACACTTACTGGAAAAACTAGCAAGCCCATTACCTTAAATTAACAACCAGGAGACTACCCTACAAACATGACACCCCAACTCCCTACCAGGGCCGATGTCGACGGAATTTTAGGGTAGGGGGCCGACACCTTGTAGAGTCAGGGGTCCTGGTTACTTCCATAGCTCATTTACACTTTATACATCACTCCAGTATTATTTTGGAACATTGGTTGCACCTTAATCAAAATCTGGGACTGAATACATGTGTTGCCATTTTGATTCGAGTTATGGTTTTGCGTATTTTAAATTCTGGATTTTAGTATTTGTGCCTTATCTCGATCATGTGACGTTGTACGTCTATATCGAGTAATATCGGGTTGTTTTGCGAGGGCAAACCATAGGTCCTAACCTACAGGCTTTTAAGCGGGTCGTTTTGGTTTTCGTGTGTCGTTTCGTTTTCGATGTGATTTTAATACGCTTTGCGATACATTATGATGTGTAGGTACCCCACGAAGACTTCGAGATGACAAGCAAGCGCATGGCGGCGTCAGCAACGGAAAGCGAAAGCAAGGTGAATAGATTATATCTACGGGGGAAGTCGGGTGGATGGCGTATAGCACCCCCGCAGTTCGATATTTTGTATACTATATATATACTATATATGATAGCTTTATGTGTGACATGGATATTCTAAATGTGATTAGGTGTACTATGGTTAGATTAGGGTTTAGAAGTATACTAGTATAGCTTCTTAGTTGCGAACCCTAGAATAGGTTTACACCCACACGCACACATACATGCTAACTTGTTATACTTATACCTGGATGATGAGGATAGGGGATGATATTTGGAGATGAGTCGATGAGATTGGGCATAGTGCCATGAGATTGGTGATCTGATGTGGTTCGTATTCGGGATACGACATGAGATTTTAGCGGGCCTTTGGACGTGTGTTTTACACACGCATTTATATAGATGGTATCGGTTTGTACTAGACTTAGATCAGTGTCCCGGTTCATGAGATATGATGATAAGGATACCTGATAATTGATGAGATGAATGTGATATTAACCCGTACCCAGATTTGGGATGCCGTACGATGATTTACCGTACGAGCTTTATTTGATGATAAGATCCGCACTCATGACTCGAGGATGTCATATGATATTGTATCGTACGCGGTACTATTGAGGCGGGATCACCGACTATTACGTGTATATATGTATCGACTCAGATTTAGGTGGTTTCCATACCCTTTCCATTTGCTCATTAGTTAGATCTGTAGTTACATAGTAGATGTTAGACTAGATCCGAGTCATACTTATTTCAAAAACTAACGAATCGGGAGTATTTTAAAGACAGGCAAAGAGATCCTACGGATATTTTCAAAAGACGCACCTTATCTTAAAAACAAGCCCTTGTTTTACTAAAAAACCCGATTCGTCTTCTTTCAAATGGCAAAACAATATGACATAGATACATTGATGTAGATTCTGCACTGTTGTGTTTATTATTCATTTGCCGCATATTCTTGATGTTCGTATTGCATTGCATGTTTAGATATGTTTATTGTTATATTAAAACCATGCTGTCAGGACACCAGCACCATTATCGCTGATGCGTATATTCCACATACACCTGCTTGCCGGCTCACACACTTCATCATCGATAATTGCCATGTCACTACACAGTAGGATTATTGCATCAGGATATGACCCCTTGCATGGCATACTTGTGTACATACATATTGTACACTCATACTTGTGCACATACCTATTGTACGCTCATACTTATGCACATACCTATTGTAGCCACATACGTATTTGCACATACATAGATGATTCTGGCTTGATTTAGAGATTTGGGAACCGCAAGATATATTTCAAAACCGATTCATTTAAAGGAGCGGTTTTCCCTCAATATGTGCATATTACTGTTTTATGTTGCATGATATATTGATATGCTTACATTTCTATTATATGTTGCATACATCATGATTTATGATTATACGCATTGAGATATGTTGTTTCCATGATATTTCTGGATTTGGAAACCGGGGTTACTTCAAAAGAGAGTATGTATTGTTTTAAAAACCCGGTTACCCTTGATATGATATTTCAGTGCGTCCACCATGTGTTTTCTCGGTTCTGAGAGTGGCATGTGAAACCCGATTCGAGGAGCAGTAGGCACATTCTGCAGGTACATGGTGGACCCGGTGAGGTATCCCGGGGCAAGAAGACTCGTATATGTTGGACGGTGAGCCTGGCAGGGGAGTTATACCTACCGGTGATAGTATTTGAGCTCGGCGGATATCCGGAGGATACCGACCGGAGACGAGAGATGATACGTGCCAATCCGGACTGACGGAGCCCGTGGGCCGATCCGGACTGACGGGGCCCGATATATGAGGATTTACGTGCCGATGCTAAGCACAGTTTTCATGATGTTTTCGAGTGTCGATGCTAGATACTCAGGTTCTATGATTTTGAGATATCGCGAGGGACACATGTTGATTTATATTCTCATACTTCCATGCATATGCTTTATGATATTTACATGCATGATGCCTTATGCTATTGGGTGACACGTGGACGAGATTCATATACATACAGTTGACATTGATGACATTGATGACATAGTTGGATGATATCCACATACCCATAGACTTCCTGATATAGTTGACATTGATTATATTGATCATACCTCGTAGTTATGATATGTTTCTACCTGAGGCACTGACACGAGCACTTGGTACTTCACTTTTGTATATATGTTTACCCTTACCACCTTATCATGCTTCAGACTTATTCATATTGAGGATATTATTATTACTGATCGTATTGACCTAGGATTGTGCCATACATACGATTTCTGCTCTGCGATGTTTTCTATTCACGAGTTAGTAACTCACCCCGTTGTGCTACAGTTCTTGCAGGTTTTGCCGTACAGGTTTCATTGCGGCTTTTCTGGCACACTGCTTCCTTTCTGGGTGATTGCTTTGGTAGGTGGGTTCGCTCGCATCGTGACCACTCTTGTATTTATTTTAATCAGTTGTATCTAGTAATTCTATCAACCAAACATGTATATTTATTTCAGACTTAGAAAACCAGTTTTGTATTATTTCGACCTTAGACTCGCGGGTTGTAGTATTATGGTTTTCATCATCGATTTGGAGTTTCTTTTTTTGAGTTTTAATACTCGCCCTTCGGCGTTGTATATTATATTGCTTGCGTGGTTGTGACCGTCGATTGACGAAGAGCTGGCTCCTGCTTGGGGATGCCTTTTATCATTGATGTATATATTATTCATGCTGTACCCCGTTCGGGGCCAGTATTTACAAAGGAAACTCTGCCGAAATTTTTAGAAAAGACTTAAGATTTTAAAAATGCATATTCGGCTTACTTATTTGAAAACCTTGTTTTAAAACATGTTTTCTTTACTTCTTAAAAACTAGTTTTCCTTATTTACTCCTTAAAATGGTTTTAGATTTCTGGGCTTTTGGCTTACTTGAATTAGATGGGGTCCTATAGACTTCATATGATTCAAGGGCCAGTCACAGGTTATTTCGGGTCGTGACAATATAGAGGCCTATAGAACATATAATCATGTTCCTTATATATATATATATATATATATATATATATATATATATATATATATATATATATATATATATATATATATACACACACTTTTCATGACATATATATTACTTCATGATTATTCTCTACTTGTCACTTTTGCTTTTGCTCTATTTTTGGGACTTACCCAGTGCTAGTTCGCTGACGGACATTCCATCCACTTTTATTTTCTTGGAATGTTCGTCAGATACTGTGGAGACAGGAAAGGTGAACGCAACAGATGTGCATTACGATCAGATCACGACTCGGGCTTAGACTAGTTATCATTTTCTTTCAGTTTATGTATACCACCTGTTTAGGCATTTCTGTTATTATATTTACTTTTCAGTTGAACTCTTATATTTGTAAATATTTTAAGTTTGAATATAAATAAAGATATTTGTTGAAAAATTTTACAGTCTCCATTTATTCTTACATTGTGTATTATTGTTTCAATACGCTAAGTATATTTATTTAGAAAATGATCCTCACCGGATAAATATGCAGCGGGCTTGCCACGTCACCGTTCCCGTCTACTGGGAAGCAGGGCGTGACAGTTTCCTCCCTGGATCTTCGTATTCAGTTGGTCCAAATCGGTGTTATAAGGACTTGACAAATGTAATGATTCTGAATTTTCTGTACAAAATTTTTTCTTCTTAAAGTACAAAAAGGAGTTTGCAAGGCTGAGCACAATTTAAAAGTTATTCTTGTTTAAGAACAGTAAGAAAGCACTTGTAGCTCATTGGTAAAACTTTGCACTGCTGTGATATAGCCCCTGTGTTCGAATCCCATTAGCCACATATTATTCTTCCTGATTTTTCTTTTAAACATTTTAGAAGCTCAAAAGTTTACACGTGTACTGCACACAAAAAATGAACAGTCAGAAAAAACAGACATGTGTAAAATGATATATATACAAAAGAGGACACGTGGCACAAATCCACCGGCATTCCCCTCACACTTGGTCGACAAGATGACCCTATGGGCCGGCGGCAACGGATAGCCCATGGGCAAAAGTGCCTGGGCTTTGCACACTTGTCGTTTCCCCTACCCCCATTAGCCCTGCGCTGTTTGTTTACTCTGAATTAAAACAGAGAATTCAATTTCACCTTTAAATCCAATTTAAATACATTTTAATTCATTCTTTCAATTTCAAAATCCTAATTCCACACTATAAATACAACCCCATACCCTAGCCTTTTCTCATTCTGAAATCTCTAACCAAAATTATTAAATTTTTCTAAGTACAGATGGAGTAGAAGTGGAGTTAGCCCAAGACCAACTTCCGGCGAGTAATCAAGCAAGTTCCGGCGATTCCGCGACACCGCAACGATCAAGCTATATTCTTCTACCTCTTTCCTACCCTTCTAGCTAGTAAGTCCCACCTCATTCTTCTTTTTCTACATAAAAGGTTCTCGTTTTTCAAAACATGTCGGTAAGTGGAGTTAACACCGACTTTTGATTCTAAAACCTTAAAATCACACTTTTTCTTAATCATTGCTCATACATATTCTTAATATATGTTTATAACCATAAAACTAATAATTAGAAATAATTTTCACCCTAAATCATCATGTTAAATAACTTTAAATTGAGTTTTACATTTAAATACCAGAACTTTATATCTACCATATTTTATTACTTTGCTTAATCATACCTCTAGAAAACTTCACGGGGTAATGACATACCCCTCACATATACACATGTTTACATAGCACGATATTCTTGGAAATATATTTTTGTGGTAAGTACAATATTTCATTAAAATACCATCGACTATAAAAACCCGGTTTTCTTTTTAATTGTATTATTAAATTTTTTGCGATTATGTCTCCACAACCCATTTTGGGGAACCCGCTATTGGATGGTGCGGATTATCGCACATCCTCGGGCTATTAGAGCGAGATGCAGACCTTCTCACGGAGCATTTGGTCTCGAAAGATTTTTAATACGATTTTTAAGAAAAACGAGATTTTCTAATTAATAATAAAATTAATTTTTAATATTATATAAATATTATCAAAGCACATATTTTCAAGTTATAATAAAATTCCATGTTTTTCTAAAAATAAAAGAATAACAAGTTTCACTAAAATACCATCAAGTATCAATACAAGATAAGTCTTACACTAAAATAGCTTGAACTATTCAAGCTATGTAAATATTCACTAATATATCTCACTCTTTAAAATTCACATCCATGAAAACCCTAAAGAACATAAATAATTACTCGAGTTTTATTTTGAAAGTATATAAAATATTTTTCATAAAACCCCTTCGAGTTATATAAAATTATATTAAGGACCTTAGTAAGTATAGGTTTAAGCGGGATCAATTCTCTTGAGCCTCAGGGAGCCGGAGAAAGTGAGTGCTTGCCTATTTAAGATAGAAAAACTTAATGGAGTTATCAATAATAATTGTTTTGAAAAAAGACATAAATCCTGTCGTCCATGTGCAGCAGTTACCGATAACACCCGAATATAATTCAAGATCTAAATATGTTTTAAAGTGTTTGACTCAATCTGAGTCTAAGTCTAATCTGAATCCAATTCAAACATAAATCCAATATATCAAAAATGAATACTTGAACCAGAACCTGAATACCAGAACAATATCAACATGCAAACATGACTCGACTTGACCGAACCATGACTATATCTTGACTTGACTACCTGACTACTTGATACATCCTGAAGCTGGTTACATGAACAACTTGTATCTATGGTCTCGGCACGTCTGATAAGTACAATCAATACAATATATATTACGGGGTTTAACGGGGTAGACTTGTACGGAATGTATTAGAAGTGCAACGAGATGGTCACTAAAAGACACCTACCTGAATATCATGTGCCGTTGTCCCGTGGGTTTTGATGGGGCCTTATACTACGGGTTACCATAATCCACAGAGCAAGTTGGACTCCTCTCGTATACACTGATATTTTCTGTATCAAGCTACAAGCAACTACGTTAGTATAATAAATATATATCTGTACAAATTACCAGTCATATACTCTCTACTAGTCCTATTCTATTCTACTCTTATTTTTGGGACTTACCGAGCGCTAGCTCGCTGACGACATTCTTTCTATTTCTTTCTTTGGAATGTTCGTCAAGAGGATCGGACCCTCAGGAGACCGAGCCCAGGCAGGACGACTTAGACCAGTTCATAGAGCAGCCAAACTTCTAGCTTTACTTGTACTTACCTTTCGGTTTGTATGGCACTGTTTAGGTATTGCTTTTATCATTGTACAGTTCCTTTTCAAACCAGTTGTAATGTAAAGAATGAAACTTAATAAAAATTTGCTGTTCATATTATATCTCTTGTCATTTCTTGTGCATTTATTTATATTGCTTATTTACGCTCAACATGTTTACTTCTGAGTAAATACGTCGCGTACCCGTCACACCTACTTTTCCGTACACTAGGAAGCGGGACGTGACAACAAATGTGGGCCAATCGCCAAGCTCCCCGGCATGCTGAAGGTATTTATAATATTGTAGTGCCTTTCCTTTAAGAGAGAAAGATGCATATAACACTCGTTGATGGGGCATAATGTTGTGGAGTTGAAAATATTGATCTGCTTGTAGGATCCAACCGGTTGGATCCTTTTCGCCGTCATATTTGAGAAGATCGATCTTTGGAGATTTGTTAAGCAAAGTTCCTCCATCCGACAACACCCGAGATGAGGATTCAGGGGAGTGCCGCGCGCGTGTTGGCTGTTGAGAGAGTGGAATGTCCCGGATTTGAGTGCTTATAGCGGCCATCTCCTATCGCATCTCCTGAACGAGATGCTCGAGTGAATGAGATCGTTGTTCCATCATGTCATAACGCTCTCGCTGTTGTTGCACCATTTCAGCAACATCTCCGACTCTCAGATAAGGCTGAATATTACCGGCCATGACCGAGGATCAGTGCTACTCTGATACCAATTTGATATAACAATATTGTTTTTGGATTGAAAGTTATTTTATTCTCTATTATTCTCATGGATATTTAAAAAAATTACAAGCAAAGTAAAGAGGGAAAATCTGTAACAGAAAAGATACTAGGCAAAAATAAAGGAACGACCACGTGAGTGGTTCACAAACAACCACTAGCAAAATCCCAGCAACTACTGCCCATAAAATAGCATCAAATAGATAATGCTAACATTATTATCCTCGACTCAATCAACAGGTTGGATAAGTAACGGTCTAGTATTGCATTTGAGGGGGAAAAAACACTTGCATGATGCAAGTCTCTCTAGAGCTTTTGGATGGGTTTCTCTTGCATGTGGGAAAAGCCCATCCAAGGGCTTGCACCCTGCAAGTCTTTGCATAGTAGTTTTCTCCGCATGTGAAGGATGGGTTGCATGGAACTTAGGCCTTTACGTTGCATGCACACATCGATCACATACCTATTCCAATTTTTCCGATTCGAGAGCCAAACAGGGCTTTACCATCGAGAGTGTAAATCCTTATCCCCTCCCCAAGATCCTTTTCTTTGGCTATTATTTTACCTTGTTCCTTGATTTGTTTTTTTTTAAAAATAATTATTTGAAATTGCTAACTATAAAGTTATTTATTACTAAACGCTATGTGTGTTTTGAGCGGTAGTGTGTAAGAGACTCGGGCATTTTTGGCATGTTAGGCAGGTATATAATTTGTTTAGACTAGAATTTTCATTTGAGATGTTATCTATCATCATTGTGTCGTTGTATATGGTAACTAATTTTTGTCTTCAGGATGCAAGCTTTTAGGACTAGAAAAGGTAATCTCTCACTTTGTAAATTAAAGTATTACTATCAGAGCCTTATATAAGGGTCTAACTTTCCTCATATTATTCTATTGTTGGTCAATTAATATACCGATGTGTAATAAAAAGTTAAAGCTAGGTGTTTTAGAAAAAAATCGGAGGGAAAGAGAACAAATAGAGAGAGAGAGAAGGATAGCGAGACCAGCATAAGAAAGAGACCATAGAGACGGTGACGGAACCAGGATCTCTGGATGGCCGGGAGGGGAGCCTAAACCTGCTAATAAGTCAACCTAAATAATCAATTTTAGTACAAATTTTCTTTTGTACGGCGATAGTTTTCTCATGCTATTTACAATCCTAAATAAAAATGGTGGGTATAATAGAAATTAGTTTAGGTTAAAAAATTCATAATGCTTGACATATTTGCCAATATATACCATAATGGATATTTTCCTATGAAAAATATGTTAATTTTATTATAATCTTTTGCTGAAAACAGGCCTATAAATTCATGAACCCTCAGCTATTAAATTAGATTTAGATTAGATTAGCTCAAACTTGGATTGTTAAATATATATTAGTTATAAGAGATAGCATTTGCTGATTAAAAGATATCTTCTAAACTTATTATAGTTTCAAAATAATAGCCCATATAAGTTCCAGCCTTTCCTCAATTGGGGAGATAAATGCTAAGTATGTCTCCTTTAATCAAGGAGATAAGATTATTTTGTTTGGATTCTTTCTTCCGAACGATAATATTTTATTATCTTATGTTTAGAGGGCAATCGTCCCCCTTTTAACAGCATGGCTCCGTCCTTGCACAGTGAGACCATAAACTATTACAAATGAAGCCGGAAAATGAATCTTTTGTTCTTCTGCACTCAAATTAGATAGCACCCTCTTTGCTAGGACCCCCTTGTTTTATAGCATAGAAGACTTTTAGGAATTTTAATATTTTCAAAAATGCTATCGGATGGAGAGGTAAAGCGTAAGAAAAGGGGGAAAAAAGAAGAAAAAATAGAAGGAGTCAGTACCGGTTATGATAGCTTTAAGTTTTGGTTCATCCATAACGGGTAACCGAAAATGACCCGATCCGACCCGACCCGACCCGACCCGTTTGCCCAACTCTCTTTGATCCCCAACACCATTCTGATTTTAATTCAAATCGCATAAAAAAACGAGGGCCCTTGGCCTTCCCTTCGCCGGCGACGGCGATTCTCGCCGCTTCTCCTCTCACCTCCTCTATCGACGTACGCCTCTCTCTCTCTCTCTCTATCCCCCCCTTCAAAACCCTAACCTTTCCTTCATTCGATCTCATCGCTCCCAAAAAACTTGCAGTATCGAGGATGCAATGAGGATTCCGAGCCTGCGTGCTCCTCTTTCACGCGACCGTTCTCTGCGTCTTGCTTCTATTGGATGGCTTCTTGATAACGAAGCTCAAAGACGAGCCTTGGTGCGTTTTTGTTTTGTACCATTTGATGAAATGCGTTAGGGTTATGAGTTTCATATACCCCTTTTCTTTGCCACTAATTTTCAGGTCCACCTCAATTTACTTGGCCCTTTTCATCGCTAGGATGTTTCAGTATCTTTATACGTCTTGTTCGTCTCCAGAGCATTGTTTACACGATTAAAAATTTAAATTTTTTTCTCTTTTTTGGGAATGGAAATGGTGATTTAATATGTGGTGCTTTTGTTTAGGTACGTGGTTGATGCAGTGAGGGCCGCGAATGGAGTTGATGGTAGCTATGTGCATGTGTCAGACGCTTCAAAGTGAGAGATTGTGTTTAGATGGTTGTGAGTTTGCTTAATTTATATTTTTTTGCATCTCACTTTTGGGTTTGTGATGATTAAGCAAAGATAGATCTTTTTCCGGGAATAAAAGTTTGGGGTCTACCAAGGATCGTAGCTCGCTGGGGAGACAACATTCGTTACATTCCGATATGAATACGTCTTTGTGGTTCAGAGTAGTTTTGGAGCTGTATCCTGCTGGGACATCATCCCCTAGGTAATGAATTGTCCAACTTTTCTAGATTACTCTGTTTTCTGATTAAGTTATTTTGGTGTATGATTTTACAATGTGTATCGAATGTGCCCATGTTTTTCTGAAGGTTTTAAGATTAACAAGTCTTTCTTTCTTCTTTTTTAGAAGAAAAAAAAATAGTTTTAGATATAATGTGAAAAATAAATCTCTTAACGCCTTCAATATGTTGAAGGCATATGATATAAAAGAACTATGGAAGAAGAAAAGGAACATTTTGACCCCTGCATGGTCTACCTAAAGATACTGACTCGGAGCATTTGTTTTGCATAGTATTTGGACCGTCTTCTTTGTTTGCGGTCGTGCTACCTTCAATCGCCCCCCTTTCAGAGCACCCTATAAACTTCTTAAAATTATTACTCTTGTGTTAAACCTTCAATTTTTTAACTTGATCATTAGAAAATCTGACCAGTTTTTTTTATATTTATATTAAGGTATGGTGTGCGTAACTGTTTCTTTGGTATTTAAGTTTTGGACTATAATAAAGTATATTGGAATTGTAGATGAGATATGAATTCATTAGAAACACTTTCATCTAATCCTATATCAAGAACTAAGAAAACCAAGAAATATGCAATTGAGTGGGACTAGGGATGGGGGATCTCAAACCGACTTGTGAAGAATGCCTGATCCAAGTATGAATTTTGTTGGGGGTGGTGGTTATGGTCAGGCTCTCTTTGAGTATGAATAGAAGTCTTAAGCAAGTGGACTCATCTAATTTTTAAATTAAATGTTCAGTTTGGTTTGGTTTCGTAACTCGTATGCTCCGATTCCCCGAATTAAGTTCTGTAGAATTGTTATATTTCTAATATTAATTATAAGAGGAAACATGGCCTTTTATTCAATTTGAGGAAACAGGGACTATATTATCCTTCGACTTGAAATGATCCCATTTGGTGATTTCAAAAGTGGATGAATTATTCAATAGGAAAGAGATGCCAAATCAATTTAAACAACCACCAATGGAGTATTGCCATGTCAACTTCGACATGTGCTTCTGAGCCGCAACATATACTGTTGGAGTAAGCGAGCAAAATGGACGACGAGATTGAAATTTCGGTTTTGAAAAACTTATCTGCGAAGAAACAATGTAATTGTGGCGAGCAGTTGTGTGTTCTCGAACGCGGAACCTAAAACAAACCAGCTACTTTGACCTTTTGGTCGCGGTGATCGGATCTCCTTGATCTTTGGCGTGCAAGATGAGCTTTCTAAATTTTGACTGATTTAATTTCGGTGTTTCTCAACCCTCTATAATACAGTCCGGTTACAGCCCGAAAAATAATCCGGCTGCACCCCTCTCACTCTTAGTATTTAGAAGATTTTCTTAGTGCACTAAATAATGAGATTTATAGGGGTATTTATAGGGTTAAAAGTTACTATGAAAAAAACTAAAAAATCAACTCAAAATTCGGGTAATGTCGTTGTAGCAGTTACTGTAGCAATCACTGTAGAAATTATTGCCAACAACGATTACTGTAGCAATTACTACGCATGCGGATTACTATAGCAATCAGTACTGTACAAAATGCATCTTTTAGCACCTCAGCCCGATTGATCCAATCTCGCTCCAATTCCAAATCCAAGTCAACTAGTATTACCTATGAGGGATATTATTAATTCAAATCTACCCGCTGTCAAGATTCGAGTTCTTGACAATTTGGAGTGCAAATATTAAAAACCACCGGGCTACTAAATTTGTTGGTTAATTTAGATACTATATAACTAGAAGTTTGAAACTTCATCCAGGTTTTTATTAAATATAGAAAAATCCAACTAAGGTCCAACATATATGCCTCTTTTCCTCAAACTAAAATCAAAGTTCAGTGAAAAATTAGTCGAGAAAACAAAGCTATTTGAGTACTACTATTTAGCGAAAGATCTAGTAGTCACTACTAGATTAGATGCCGCTAATAATCTCATACCTATGCAAGAATATAAGCTATGACTGAACTAGCTTTTTCTTACCTACTCTATAATCGCCCTAAAAGTTGCCATTAAAACTAATTTTGTTTTTCTTTGGTTGTTGTTTAATTTGTTATGAAAATCAAATCACATTTTGTAATGCACTAAAATTTCCTAAACATAACAATATCATATAAAATTATTAATATAACAAATCTAAACTCAAACAAATCTTTATGTTATACCAACAATTTTTTAAAACATAAAGCAAATATTTTTAAAATTAATAAATCATTTATAGACAAATATGTGCAAATCCTAATATGGAAAGGAACTATACATCTATATATAGGCGCTTCCCTCTTCTCCCGTTGTATCTTTCTCCTTCCGTCAAAATCCTAATTCATGATCGAAAGGAATTATACATCTATAAATAGACAGCCCACCTTGTTCTCATCTATTTTCTTCTTTTGTCAAAACTAATTTTGATATTCTCTTATTATTTAGATTTTTATAAAAGTTAAATCAAACTTTGGTATAAACTAAAATTTTCTAACTTTAACAGAAGTAGATAAAAGTTTTATACATAACATATCTAAACTTAATTTTTTTTGTAAGTTATACCAATATCTTTTTAACATAAACAGATATGTCAAAACAAGTAAATTATGTGCGATCTTAATTAGTTACAAAAAGGATTTATACATCTACTGAAAGGTGCACCCCTCTCTTTTTCTCATCACACATTAGACCTCTCTCTCTTAATTCTTGAAACCCTTATTAGGGTTTTGCATCTATATCTTTATATCAAATCCTATGCTTTCACACATGGTTAATCCTTGGTTGGTATTACTAAATAAGAATATAAGAGATAACTTCAAACAAGAATATTATGTCTGTATACACAATCTACCTTTAAGTCTAGGTTATGTACAAATATGAAAATTCCAAGAGAATATATAAGCCAAGGGTTTTAACCTACCTTCTATGAACGCTGAACAAAAAATTGACTAATCTAAGGGATTAGTGTTTGGCTTTTAAGCAAGATCAATGGAAACTTACTTTTCCATAGATAATGTGAATATTTGTTTATTTTATTTATGATCCCTTGGAGACGTATTGTATTTGCAATGAATTCATAAAAGTTTGCTGAGATTCTGAATGCTATGGTTTTCTATGATGATTGTATTAATCGGTGCATGCATTGATGCTATTGGGTTGCTTAGTCTTATAAAAATGAGGATACAAGTCTCAAAATATTGATAATTTATTTTTATTTGATTGAGATTGCAGATGGGTTATTGTTTAGCAAAATAATTGTTCCTTTATAACTTATTTTATGTATCCAACATTGAACACATCACATCTATTGTTTGTTTTGGTAAATTTATTTGATAATATAATTTGTTAGTATATATGTTTGTTGATACTTCGAATTTTTGGGATAATTTAGTTGACTAGTGTGAATCTGTTGGAAAACCAAATTATGAAGCTTCGGTCTTAGTCTTGATGAACATTATTGTTTTATCGTTATATTTTATGGGTTTATCTATCATGCTATTATTTCATGAAACATATCGGCAGTATTTGATTATTTCTATAAATGGTAAGATTCTATGTGAAACGTACATAAATTATTATCTCATCCATAGTTGTCAATATCTTACGATATACTATTTGTAACCGATACAAAACGATACGATATAGGAAAGCGCACGAACAAAAACATGTGCTAAATTCTAATTTCGGAGTTCTGTTCTTATCAGAATGGATTTTTAGTCTAATAGAAAAAAGTTATGGTCCCAAAATCTTTTAAATCCTCTTACATACCTTTATTCTGCCACGGAAATTGCTTCTCGCATATGTAGAGTGTATTTTATCATCCTATGAGATATGATGCGCTCGTTTGTCAGGTGTTGTACATATTCCCTGCCCAGGATAGACAAAGGTTTATTGATTGTGCGGATTCTAATCTCCGGCAGCCATGGACAAACCTACTGTTAAGTTATCCTAAGCTTTGAGGCAAGTGAACCTCTGATTAAAGGGTCGAATAGATTATGCGAACTCAGTGTGCAATATGCACGTGTTGTGTTTTGAAAACAATTTTGAGGGTGCTTTATGCATATCGTTAGAAATTTTTTCTTGAAGGGGAAGTGTTTTGAGCACGTCAGAGGTCTCCGAGAAGGAGAAAAGACAGGGAAGTGCGAATGAACACCTCCAATAGGGTCCCCACATGCGGGCATCTCCGTTGGGTGCCCGCTTGCGGGTACCTCCATTGGAGGTCCCTACGTGCGGGTTCCTCCGAAGGGTTCCCCGCGTGCGGGTTCCTCACGGAGAGCAAGCAGCGGAAAATCCTCCTTCGGGGATTTTCAAGAGATAAAATCCCCTTGAGGGGACTTCTGAAGGTAGTGGACACCCCTTTATGGGGTATCCGATGTGGGTCATCTCTTCACAGGGGCACGGAGACTTTCATCGGGTTCCCTATTCGAAAAATATGCTTGCTCGGGGTGAAAGCCATGGGTTCTCATCCCGAGAACTCTTGTTCTCTCTTGTTCAAGTTTTATAAAGAAAACCTGCTTCTTTGTTGTGTTTTATTCTTGGATCTTGAGCTTTGAGAAATGGAGTTTTCTTCAAGAGATGTGTTTTCTTTTGATGGGTTGATTTGGGGAAGAAAGAGATAAAGAAGATGAAACAAACCCAAAAGGAATTCTTTTCTTTTGAAGCCATGTCTCTCGCTCTCTTTAAGGAAGAAGATGATGAGGAAGAAGAAGACCTGCCTCTTTTGTGGAGGCTCAAAACCTTAGTATTTTTATAGGAAAGGAAAACTTATCATTTCATTCATTTGGCGGGTTTAAATACCCTTACACATTTGCACTTAAACCCTTGGGCTTTATAAAATTGACTTTTGCCTATTTTCTTACATTATTTCTACTTATTACATATTACATATATTTACTACATTTTAATTCTTTTCTTGGCATGGACCGGCTCCCACGCTTGAGTTTGGACCGGTTTAGGCCGGGCTTTGGCCCACTTGGCTTGGGTTTGGGCTTAGGTCTGGGCCCACTTTTTGGGCATTGACTGACATTTTGATTTCGGCCGTGGGGTGTAATTTTTGACCCCAACAAAGTGCTCCCCATCAATAAATGTACAGAATATTTATGTGTCGTGCGCATGAAATTGATGGATTTTGTTTTGTGGAGAGATTGACTTGCTCCATTTTTGGACGTGGAGGTCACTGGTTGACGTGCTTCCGACGAAAGGGTCGCTGTGATTGACGTGCTACTGAGGCCGAGGGTCATTGTTTGACCTGTCATCGGCGCAGAGGGTCACTGTTTGACGTATTACCAACGCGGAGAGTCGTTGATATGCTACCGAGACGGAGGGTCGTTATTTGACGTATCACCGGTACGGAGGGTCGCTGTTTGACGAATTCCAAGTGCGGAGGGTCGCTGTTAACGTGCTACCGAGGTGGAGGGTCGTTTGACGTATCACCGGTATGGAGGGTCGCTGTTGACGTATTCCTAGCGTAGAAGGTCGCTGTTGACGTGCTACTGAGGTGGAGGGTCGTTTTATTTTCAATATGTATTGTGTTTGTTTGCTTTAATAAGTGTTTCATGTAATGTTATATATAAAACTTTATTAAATATCCTCTAAACATAAACTCTATCTAAGCAAACCATATCAGACGTCTACACCAGACGTCTGGAGCAAATATTTTTGTCCTGCAAACGTCTGTAATCAAAACAGGGCTCTGGAAATTAGCACCAGACGTCTGGTATCTATGACCAGACGGCTCCAGTTCGAAATAGGGCTCTGGAAATTGGCACAAGCGATGTATGGAATTTGGAACCATACGTCTCCTGTTCAAGTCTTGACTCTGAAAATTGGCACCAGAGATGTCTAGTTTTGTTGGGGTTTTTCCGCTAAGCATGCAAGGAAGACGGGCAAGAATAAGAACACGCAATATCAATATTTAACATGGTTTGACCAACGACTTACATCCACGGAGCAAATATGAGAATCTCTTTATTAATGATCAAGAATACCAGTGCATTTTATATTCTCTCTCATCTCTCTTCACATCTTAATGTTAGGAATATGTATGCCCTAGAGGCCATTATTGTATATTATATTGGATGCTTGGACATGTATATATAGGATTTTCTTGTTGAACATGAAAGTATGTTATCTGGTTGATCTTTATCTTAACATGTGCACTTGTTTTAGTTTACTATTTCGTTTATACATGTTGATAAAGCACTTAGGATGTTGGCTTGACTACCAGGACTATGATTCAGATCATACTAGTGGGGCTTGTGTAGTCCACAGCACATCCTTAACAGTTCCTAGTCGAGGGAGTATCGAGACATGACATCGATATTCCAGAGTAGACTAGTGTGTACGTTTCTTGACCCTGTATGGGGCGATGATTGATCCCACAGCAATTGGTGTTTGACATCAAAGATTGTACATATGTGCTCATTGGAGAATAAGTACATCGAACAGGACGCGCCGAGTACTCTTAGATGGTACCATACCTATCGTCAGATAGCAGTTCTCTGGTGACACTTGTACATGTTAGTCTGTAGACCCGAGATCGTCATAGTATCCTGTGTGGTTCCCACTGTGCTTTGATTTCCTCCTTACCACGGCTCAAATGAGTCGTGCAAACAGGTGGTTTTTGGGTACAGTCCCGAGTCACATAGAGGCAGTGAGCGACGGGAGAGGTTTCGTCTCTCCCGGTATTGGGAGTTGATGTTGTGCTATGCTCGATTGGCTATAACAGCAAGTCCCTAGCCAGTGCTGATGAGATTTACTGATAAGTGTTATCAGTAGTTTCTCGAATAGTTATAGGCCACACATCGGCATGACTTATCGAGTTATTGGGGTCTGACGATTCCACCTCCAGACTCGATATGCGACAAATCAGACGAAGAGACCGGACTGTACGGTAAGTGTTGTTTATAGGCTCTACTGGAGTTTGAACAAGTTTGATTGTTGATCTTCTATTCGTTCAAACCCTGGGTAGCCGTTACGTCCAGCTAGTATCGCTGACGGCTTGTAGGTCTTTGATGTGATCATTACCTAATGCTATGGTATGGGCGAGTCTTTAAAGTCCCACATAGAGATTTCTTAGCTCAAGCGAAACAAAGTAAGGCACGCATGGAGATATGTGCGGGAGCTTGATTAAATACGAGTATATCATACCGTATTCTATTCTAGCGTTTTTTTATATCAGCCGGGTTATATATCATATAACCGGATTTTTGAATCAAGTGTTGATTTAATGATATATATATATATATATATATATATATATATATATATTAATATTTGATATTAGCCGGGTTATATATGATATAACCGGTTTATTGAATCAAGTGTTGATTTAATAATTTTATATATATATATATATATATATATATTAACTAATATTGAATATTAGCCGGGTTATATATGATATAACCGGATTATTGAATGAAGTGTTGATTTAATAAATTGATATATATTTATATATTTGATATAAATATATATATATATTAACTAATATTATGCCCACTTAAGATTTTCTTCTCTTTATGTGTGTGTGTATATATATATATATATATATATATATATATATATATATATATATATATATTCATTTGTATCATGGTTGATGGTACATGGAATATGGATATGTGAGAATCACACTTGAAGTAAAGATGAGAAGATAATGATAAATATATATGATAAACAAAGAAAAGAAGAATGAGTCATAACTTTGGGTGCTTGGAGAAGCATTGATAAGCCATGACTCATCTTCCATTCTTATTTTATTCATATACATTTGATCATTTTCTTGACCTCATCTCATCCTCATGGTTCATTCTCTCACTTCTAAGTTCATCTTCTTCATCTCCTCACTAGTTTTTCTAGGTTGAGAAAAAGAAAAAGAGAAAGAAAAAGAAAAGAAAATATTTTTAGTGAGAAAAATCCATACTTCATCAACTTATACTACTCTAGCAAATTAGTATAGGTTCTCTTCACTAATACCTTGATTAGTGAAGTTTGAGCTTGAGTGTGTGTTGCCTCAATGTGGATCATCTTAGATGACGAAGATTTCGAGCAAGCTTGTTCCAACCTTCAAGTGGAGTCAAAGAAGAGTTCTAGGACTACTACTTGGAGCTTTTGAAAGGAAGGACGAGACTACAAAGGTTGTAGCATCTCTTCATTTAGGCTAGAAACTTGTTTGCTTACTTTGAAACCCTAATTCTCTAGTTCGATTCTTGTTTAATATACTTAGACCTATAGATTTTTTAAAATTGCATACTTGATGCTCATTGAAACCTTGTAGAGGTGCTAAGAAATACTTTCATGATATCAGAGCCAAGCTAGAGGCTTAGCAATAGATTAGACAAAATTAAAGGGTTCGATCGACGTTTTAAGCGCAAATTTGGCAAGTTTTTGTTCATTTTTTCAAACGTCATTTTTTCAAGATTAAAAATGCTCAGAAAATCGTGCAGGTAAAATTATGAAAGCACAAGAAATACGAGCACGTAATTCCACCACTTGGCCACGGAACTACCGCTTATACCATGTATTGGCCACGGTTCCGCCGCGCAATTGTAGAGTTAGGAGCTCGCTTTTCTTGTGCTGCTTCAATTTCCCATTTTGGATTTTCTAGATATTTTTAATGAGGCTCAAGTGGTTGAGCTCTCTGTGGATTGTTGTTTGAAATATCGATCGAAATGTTAATATCGTTTATATTGCTTTGGTTATGTGATACAATTTTTGGAATCCATATTAATTAGTTTTGCGAAAATTAGTTATTGATTTGTAAATCTCGCATTTTAGTCTCATATGATAGATTACCACGGAGTTTGGATTTGGATCGAAACTCCGTCGTAATCTCGTATCATACGCAAATACTCGCCGTGAGATACTACCAGACAGCCACGCCCTTTTGCCCCGACCAAGTGACTATAGGAGAACCCCATGACCAAGAGCATCCACTCGGGTGCTCCCGGCCACGGTGTTTCGCTAAGTCCACTTCATTGACGGCTTCGGGGGTGCGGCCATCTACTAAAGTTCCTGATGAGATTTCGAATCATCAATCGGGAATCTTGTTGAATTGCCCGACTTAATTTTTGAAAAGGGTTTTCAATTCGAGACTTAAATATAAGGTTTATAAGGTTAGTCATGAAATTCAGAATATGTGATAATCCGGGTTTATGATGTCTATAGATGCAGATTCTAATTATTGTAGTTTTCATTTCTTTTTTGCGACCGCAAGTATAATATGTGGCAGTATCCCCGATCTCGTTGATATACGACAACGACATCAGGGATACACATATTTATTTACGTTGATGACATGTGATGTTATTGTGTTGCTATCGATATGTTATATTGGATCGTCGTGATTGAATAACCGGGGGTTTATATGAGATGAGAGTTTTTCAATTTTTATTCATGTAAATAATTGTATGTAATATTCTTTTATTGAGACACTTCTGGGTTGAGATTGTTGTCTTCATTCGATGTATATTATTTACTTTTCCGCATTAGAATAGACCCAAGGCGGAGAGCACAAGTAACCGGGTTCTAGAGTCTAATGGGAGGCCATCTTGAGGTGTCGAGACCGGTCGCCCAACTCTAGAATTGGCAGGGTTGCTTGCCACTCTCGTAAGGGTCTAAGGGTGTGGGCTTGGCACCACGACTGTGAAATTCGTATTTTTCGTTATTGGTTTAATCTAAAACACGAACCTCCTAGTATATCCTATATTTCATATATCTACTTTTGCTATTCTGTGATGTGATGTGATCATATAACTGCGTGGGACGAATGCTACTTATATATATGATATATTAGTAGACACTATATATGTTTTGCATCCGCGTTAGTCCCGACCCTGCCCTGCCGTAAGTTAAGTAACCTTACGGTGAAATCCCGGGTCCCTATGGCGAATGCAGATGGCATATATATGTTTTATGTTCGTTTCTTCTGTGATGTTTAGGAAATATAATTGATGGAACTTCATTAATGATATTAATGATAAGAAAAGAAACCTAAAAGATGATGTAGAACCAAATTTTTCAAAAAGGTAGCTCTAGTTCTTGCTTTGCATAACGGTATTCTATTATGAATATCCAGCACCTCATTCGATGAGGAAATGGCCTAGATCTCTTCACCGGGAATGACCTCTTTAGCAAAAACTAGCATATGCTACAACCCACTCGGTTTGTTTTGAAAACTACTTGATTTTTAAAGCGGAGCTTAAATCACTCCTTTTCAAATCACTAGATTCTATAACTATATCAAGTTCATTACGTTAAAAGTTTTCTTAAAAACCAGTCGTAGCCCTCCGTCATTTCAGATAGATACTCTTTAGTATTCGTGCCGCGTTTGTCGACCTTGTCGAGGCGTAGTGTTCGGTAGCTAATTAGTACAGTTCTTCCGCATGATGATACGATTGGTTAGGGCAGTCGTATGACTTTGTTGACCTTGTCAAGGGTCGTGCGGGTGGGTCTAAATCAGCCACGAAATGACGGGTTGAACTTGACTTGCGATTTATGATTTGTTGACCTTATCAAGGTTATAAACCGTATGGGGTAAAAACAATTATTGGGAATTTCAAGTATTGAAATTTGCAATGAGATTACATACCTTCTATGTGATAGTTGGATCCCGATACCCACTACGAGTAAGTGTTATTCTTGGGAGACTTTTCCACTTTACAATTAGCTAATCCAGTAGGTGTCTAAGAAAGGTGTTAACGGGGTTATGCCCCTGCGGAAACGAGGTTATTTAATTAGTTTCATGCGAAAGCACGGGAAGACTCTCTCGGAGTACCAACACCAGCCTGGCTGACCGATTAGCGAACTTATAGGGTGTATTTAATCCTAGCTAATCTTACCTTCTAGGATTTGAAGGAAGATTTGATAAAAACAGTGGGAGCCATCCTGATTAGATAAGATAACAACCAATCTAATTTCGGTCAACCAGCCCGGCTGACCGAAGAGCGCACGGTAAGTGTTTTTTTCTCTCTCCAAGTAGGGACCATGTCACGTCTTAATCAAGATAATAATATAGATATATTGACCGAACCCATTTATTATACAGGGCTGGGGAACGTTGGTTCCGCTCTATCTTATAACAACTGTCATAAGTCTGGGCAAGAGATAGGGGGATGCAAGGATTTCCACGCAACCCTAATGAAGAAAAAGCATTCTGATGCATCTTCTTCGAGTGTGTTATTGAGAACCGTTTCTCAATCTGCTCTACGTCCTGGGTATTGGATACCGGATCAGGATCCTATATTTGTAATCTGTTATAAGGGTTAAAGAAAAGTAGCGACCTGGGAAAGGGTGATATGTCTCTCAGAGTAGAGAATGGTGCAATTGTTGCTGCCGAAGCTGTCGGCGAATATCATCTAGTATTGCCAAATTGTAATACATTGATTTTGAACGACTGTTATTTCGTTCCATCGATAATGTGCAATATAATATCCGTTTCTTTATTAGATAAAGAAGAATATAACTTTGCATTAGAGAAAAATGTTATGAATATTTTCGTAAATCAAGTGTTGGTTAGGTCTGGTACGTTGTGTAATAGTTTATATGTTCTAAATCAAAATACAATTCTAAATATACAAAACACTTACAAGAGGAAAAGTTCAGAAATGAACAGAGCCTTGTTGTGGCACTGTAGACTTGGTCATATCAATGTGACCAGTCTAGCTAAGTTATAAAAAGATGGGTATTTGAATCCGTTCGAATTTATATCTTATGAAACTTGTCAGTCACGTCTCAAAGGTAAGATGACCAAAACTCCGTTTACGGCTCTTGAGACCGATACATAGTGATGTATGCGGTCCTATGTCTACACATACCAGAAATGGTTCCTCGTGTTTCATTACATTCACCGATGATCTTTCAAAATTCGGACATGTGTTCCTGTTGAAACACAAATCTGAAGATTTTGAGAAATTTAAGAAATATAAGAGCGAAGTAGAGAACCAGACGGGTAAAAGTATTAAAATCCTGCGATCTGATCGAGAAGATGAATACTTAAACACGAAATTCCGTGATTATCTAAAAGAGAACGAGATTCTCTCTCAGCTTACTCCTCCATATACACTACAGCACAACAATGTATCGGAGCGGAGGGATCACACCCTATTAGATATGGTGCGCTCTATAATGAGTACTGTTGAGTTACCTATTTTCTTTTGGAGTTATGCACTTGAGACGGTTGCATACCTATTAAATCAAGTTCTATCAAAATCTGTGCCTAAAACACCATATGAGATATAGAGTGGAAAAAGACCATATCTTAAACGAGTTAAGATATGGGGTTGTCCGGCCTATGTTAAAAAACAAAATCCGGACAAACTCGAAACACGATCAGTTCTTTGCAAGTTTATGCGATATCCAAAGAATTCACATGGATATCTATTCTACTACATTGAGAAACAAAAGGTGTTTGTTGCTCAACACGCCATCTTTTTAGAAAAGGGATTTCTTGTAAAAGAAATTAGTGGTAATGAAGTGGAAGTAGAAGAAATTCAAGAAACACAAACTACAACTGATGATTTGGTAGAACTGGAGGATTCAATAGTCCCCGATGAATCTCAGCCACTCCGCAGATCTAGTAGGGTTTCTCATCCACCTGAGAGATACTATGGTTTTCTTATAGACGGTGGGAGCGAGGATTACATCATGGAAGATGATAACCCGACTAGTTTCGAGCAGCCCATCATAAGTGGGGACTCTGCGAGATGGTTGGATGCTATGCAATCTGAGATGGAATCCATGTACACCAACAAAGTATGGACTTTAGAAGTTGCTCCTGAAGGGGTAAAACTCATTGGGAGCAAGTGGATCTTCAAGAATAAAATTGGTGTAGATGGAAAGGTTGGGACCTTCAAAACTAGACTTGTAGCAAAATGTTTTCGTCAACGACCAGGTGTCGACTATGATGAGACCTTTTCTCCAGTGGCTATGCTTAAGTTCATCAGGATCCTACTTGCCATTGCTGCATACCATGACTATGAAATCTGGCAGATGGACGTCAAGAACACTTTTCTAAATGGTGATTTAGAAGAGAGCGTGTATATGACACAGTCAGAGAGCTTCGTAGACAGTGGGAGCAACGGAAAGGTGTGCAAGCGGTTTAAATCAATTTACGGATTAAATCATGCGTCGCGGAACTGGAACATCTGTTTTGATGTAGCAGTCAAAGAGTTTGACTTCATCAAAAACGTAGATGAACCCCATATATATATATAAATGTTATAGAGAATAAGGTTGTCTTCCTCGTATTGTACGTGGATGACATACTCTTGATAGAAAATGACGTTCTTATGCTGCACTCGGTCAAACTCTTCCTATCACAAAAGTTCTCTATGAAAGATCTGGGTGATACCTCTTACTTTATGGGGATAAAGATCTACAAAGATAAATCTAAAAAGATGTTGGGATTGTCTCAATTCAGGTATATAAACACCATACTAAAGAGGTTTAGTATGGAAGATTCTAAGCGTGGTAATTTACCCGCTTGTTCAGGAACCATTCTCTCCAAAGAGATGTCTTCCAATACTGATTTGGAAAGGGCTTGCATGAACGTGATACCCTGTGCTTCTGCTGTTGGGTCTATCATGTACGCGATGTTATGCACCGGACCGGATGTAGCTTATGCACTTAGTATGGTAAGTAGGTATCAAACAGACCCATGAGAGAAGTACTGGATAGCTGTGAAGAACATTTTTAAGTGCTTGCGAAAGATTAAAGAGATGTTCTTGGTCTATGGTAACGGAGAACTCCAAGTGGAGTCTTTTACCGATTCGAGATCCAGAGTGATAAGGATGACAACAAGTCTGTCTCGAGCTTTGTCTTCACCCTTAATGGAAGGGCGGTATGTTGGAAGAGTTCCAAGTAAGATACCGTTGCAGACTCGACGATGGAGGCTGAATATATCGCTGCCAACGATGCTGCCAAAAAGGCTGTCTGGATGAAGAAGTTCATTATTGAACTTAGTGCGGTTCCATCCGTTGAAAAACCAATACCTTTGTATTGTGATAACAATGGTGCTGTGGTTTTGGCCAAGGAACCCCGGTCCCATCAGCGATCCAGACATATTCTGAGTCGGTATTACCTGATCCGGAAGATAGTTGATTGCCGCGAGATCGAGGTTAGAAGAGTAGACACGAAAGACAACACGACGGATCCACTCACGGAGGCCCTTTCCCAGACACAGTTCAAGAGACTTTTTGGGATGTTGGGTATGCGATACTACAACAACCGGCCTTAGTGTAAGTGGAAGATTGTTAGGAATATGTATGCCTTAGAGGCCATTATTGTATATTATAGTGGATGCTTGGACATATATAGAGAGGAATTTCTTGCTCAACATGGTAGTATGCTATCTGATTGCTCTTTATTTTAACATGTGCACTTGTTTTAGTTTACTATCTCATTGATACATGTTGATAAAGCACTTAGGATGTTGGCTTGACTACCAGGACTAAGATGCAGATCATACTAGTGGGACTTGTATAGTCCACAAGTACATCCTTAACAGTTCCTAGTCGATGGAGTATCGAGACAGGGTATCGATATTCCAGAGCAGACTAGTGTGTACGTTTCTTGACCTTGTATGGGGCGATGGTTGATCCCACAGCCATTGGTGTTTGACATCAAAGATTGTACACATGTGCTCATTGGAGAATGAGTATATCGAACAGGACACACCGAGAACTCCTAGATGGTACTATACCTATCGTCAGATAGCTATTCTCCGGTGACACTTGTACATGTGAATCTGTAGACCCGAGATCGTCATAGTGTCCTGTGTGGTTCCCACTGTGCTTTGATTTCCTCCCTACCACAGCTCAAATGAGTCATGCAAACAGGTGGTTTTTGGGTACAGTCCCGAGTCACATGAAGGCAATGAGCGACATGAGGGGTTTCGTCTCTTTCGATATTGGGAGTTGATGTTGCGCTGTGTTCGATTGGCTATAACAGCAAGTCTCTGGTCAGAGCTGATGAGATTTACTAATAAGTGTTATCAGTAGTTTCTCGAATGGTTATATGCCACACACCGGCATGACTTATCGAGTTATTAGGGTCTGACGATTCCACCCCAGACTCGATATGCGAAATATCAGACGAAGAGACCGGACTGTACAGTAAGTGTTGCTTATAGGCTTTACTCGAGTTTGGACAAGTTTGCTTGTTGATCTTCTATTCGTTCAATACCTGAGTAGCCGTTACAACCAGCTAGTACCGCTGATGGCTTGTAGGTTTTTGATGTGATCATTACCTACTGCTAGCGTATTGGCGAGTCTTTAGAGTCCCACATAGAGATTTCCTAACTCAAGCGAAACGAAGTAGGGCACGTATGGAGATATGTGCGGGAGCTTGATTAAATACGAGTATATGATACTGTATTCTAATCTAGCATTTTTTATATCAGCCGGGTTATATATGATATAACCGGATTATTGAATCAGGTGTTGATTCAATGATTTGATATATATATATATTAATATTTGATATTAGCCGGGTTATATATGATATAACCGGATTATTGAATCAAGTATTGATTTAATAATTTGATATATATATAAACTAATATTGAATATTAGCCGGTTATATATGATATAACCGGATTATTGAATCAAGTGACCGGATTATTGAATCAAGTGTTGATTTAATGATTTGATATATATATATATATATATATATATATATATATCAAATATATATCAAATCATTAAATCAACACTTGATTCAATTATCCGGTTATATCATATATAACCCGGCTAATATCAAATATACAAATATATACTTGATTTAATAATTTAATATATATTTATATATTTATATATTTGATATATATATATATATATATATATATATATATATATATATATATTCATTTGTATCATGGTTGATGATACATGGAATATGGATGTATGAGAATCACACTTGAAGTAAAGATAAAAAGATAATAATAAAAATATATGATAAATAAAGAAAAGAAGAATGAGTCATAGTTTGGGTGCTTGGAGAAGCATTGAGAAGCAATGACTCATCTTCCATTCTTGTTTTATTCATACACACTTGATCATTTTCTTGATCTCATCTCATCTTCATGGTTCACACTCTCACTTCTAAGTTCATCTTCTTCATCTCCTCACTAGTTTTTCTAGGTTAAGAAAAAGAAAAGAAAATATTTTTAGTGAGCAAAATCTCTACTTCATCAACTTATATTTTGAGGAGCCTAATTTTACTTACGTAGTAAAATATGACGAAAAAAATCATATCGATACCCTCTTATCCGTGGATGCGCTCGCTAAAACTTCTTATAAAACTTTTGGTGATGCAATTACTTTTGATACCACATATCGAACTAACAAGTATTAAATGCCCTTTTCCCTATTCACCGATATTAACCATCATTATAAATCATAAATATTTGGTTTGACGTTACTGCGGAATGAGTCTGAAAAGTATTTCACCTGGTTGTTTTAGCAGTGGTTAATTATGATGAATAATAAGGCACCACTATTTATAACCACCGATCAAGATCAAGCTATGACAAATGTTATCGCCAAGGTATTTCCAAATATAAGACATCATTATTGCATATGGCACATTAGTCAGAAGTATCTTGAGAAATTGTAAAGTTTATATCATCAGTATACATGTTTTCAAAACGACTTCAAATGTTGTGCAGATAAAAGTTGGACAGTTGATGAATTAAAAGATAAGTGGTCTGCACTAAATAAAAAGTACCAAGTTAGTAGGTATAAATGGTTTTCAATAATCTACGGTATAAGGGAGCAATGAATATCAGCTTATACAATAAGAAACTTTTCTGCAGGAATGCGAGCAACGTGGCGTAGTGAGAGATGAATGCTTTTTATATGCTTATCTTATTTGGAACACCACAATTAAAGAGTTTGTTATGAAAATGAGAAGTGCACTACAAATACATTACGAGCACGAGAAAAGAATGGATTTTGATACGCTATACAAAAATTGTTTGTATGCAACAAATATACCACTGGAATTAAACGCTTTCAAAATTTACACCAAAAGAATTTTTGAAAAGATTCAAGTAGAGCTCCAGAAATCATAATTATTTAATATCCAGAAAGTTTCAAAATTCGATGAGACAACCAAATATAAAGTTCACAATGTACTCGGTCCGAAGAAAGACAAACGAAGAGTATATTATGTCCAATATACAACAAAAGGGCAATTTTCCAAGTGCATTTGCAATTATTTTGGATCAACCGTATAGTTATGTAGGCATATATTCAGAGTTTTTGTATTTAAAAGTGTGAATAGTATACCATCTCAATATATTTTGCCAAGATGGATAAGAAATATTAATCAAAATATTATCATGACGAGTATCGTACCACTTTTGGTACAGATGACTGAAACATCGCAGTATGGTCATTTATGCAACGAGTTCAATTTAATTTTCGTGAAAGGTGTTGCGTCAGAGAATGGATATAAAATTATGCTCGGAGAATTGTCCAAACTTGCGATACGATATCTGAACTTCCAGTTGGAATACCGAATGTGAAAGAAAACTTGGTAGATAAAACAACAGATGATTTGAAATCCGTGAAAGATGATATTTCAAAAATACAAAATTCTTTATAATCTAACCCTAGGGATCGTAAAAAGAATCGAATTAAATTTTGGATCGATAACAAAAATAGTAATAAGAAAAAGAAGAGGTTCCACACAGGATATAACCAATTAACATTCCATAACAAATAACTTGTCCGATGAGACAAACACAATATGTAGAAGACATATATCCTGGTCAACCGAATCTTATGTTATGTCTTGAGCCGTCATGGGATTTGAGCCAACCGTCTGGTTGGCCAGAATAGTTTTTTTGTAAATGAATAATATTTGATGTAAATGAATGATCTTTGATGTAAACTATAACATATTTTTTGATTTTTTGGTAAATGAATGATCTTTGATGTAAAACAATGATACTCGATGTTTATTTATTAGTTGTTGATATTGATTGTATCAATTAATGATGTTAAATATGCTGGTATTTGTTGTGTCAATCATTGCTGTTGTTAAAATTGTTGGTGCAAAAAATTATCGCTACTTATAGCAGCGGTTACATAGTGTGCTGTCTGGTACTGGAGTAAGCTCAAAATATAACCGCTAATTTAAGTAGCGGTTAAATAGTCGGTGAGCTCAAAATATACAGAAATGTAAATCATTTACACATAAATGTACATCATTTTTTCACAAATATACATCATTTACAGAAAATAAATATCAGAGTTCGGATACAAACATCAACATACATCATATATATTTATGAAATCTAAAATTTCATTGTTCAACACACAGCCACATATAATATACATATGTAAAATCTAAAATCTATTACATCATTTGGGTAGTTTCTGGTTAGCTATTTCATAACACATCCTATATATAAAATTTCCAATAGTACTTTTGTCCAATTTTTGTGAGTTCAGAAGAAGTCCCCGCAACAAGCAATTCAGATATAGCTTTCTTTAAGGTATTATGTAACACCCGAGCCCAATAATACTATTTCTATTACTAGTTGAGAGTTATACATTGCTCATTCCAATTATCCTGATTTTTTGGTGTTTATTGCTAAATTTTAACCGGTAAAGTCATTTTGGTACATAACAAATTTTAACTCCTAAAATGAAATTAAAAATATCCATGTTGGCCTACTCGTCGCCACTAGTCGCGTGGTAGCGTCCGCGTGTCGAGATTTCTTCCCGTTCGGCTAAACGGGCAAATTTGGACGGCTACGCGCGCGTGCAAGTGTCCGACTTGGGGGCATGCATTTTAATCATTAAACAACTCTTTACAAAATTTGGAACTCGCTTAAAATCCTATAATTTGAATTTGAAACATTTGGGCGCAACCCGGGCGCGATTTGGAAATGTTTCATTTTGCGCCAAATCCCGATTTTATAATATATTTTAAAACCATAATATTTTCCACGAATCTTACTGTTTTTAACCCCTCAGATTTCTTTTATTCTTTAAAAATCTTGCGCAGCCAATCACGAGGGATTATATCCCTCGTGGGCCCGCCTCAATCTCTCTCTCTCTCTCTCACCAATCTCTCTCTCTCTCTATTTATATTCTTCCCCTGTTCATCGTTCTCAACCCCCACGAGAAAACCTTCGCGAGAACCCTAACCCCGAGCCACCACGAGCCGTCGCCGCCGATCTCCCCGCGACAACACCACCACCACCGTCTTCATCGCCTCCTCGGCCTCGACAGCATCCGTCCTCCTCTGCCCCTCCTTCCTCCGTTCTCCCTCCTCCATAACCTGCAAACCCACCCCGACATCACCTGGCCGCAGATCTCGCCGTCGACGCCGCCTCTCGTCACCAACGACGCCTGCGACTCCCTCTCTTCCTCTTCGTCCCGACCTCGTCGTCGCCTTCCTCCTCCCCTCGCCGGACCACCAGAACCCGAGCCAGAACCCTAGCACCAACCCCCCCGGGTCGCCGGAAAACGTGCCGTCGACCCTCGTCGACGTCACCCGCGCCACCTCCTCTCCATCTTGCAACCCAGACCAGACCTTACCTCTCCTCGCTGCACGGCCCCACCCTTTTCCAGCGAACCCAGAAACTTTCCAGCCGTCGCTGCCTCGCCGGCGTCCCAGCGCCGTCGAGCCCGTCGTAGTTGCCCCTGGTTCTTCCCTGTAAGCATCCCTTTAGCTTTCCATTCATGTTTAATCCCTCGCTGGTCCTTGTTGCGATTATCGTGTTTGCTAACTTCGTTGCTTTTGACTTTTGCCGGATTCCGACCGTGCCGTCGTTTGAACCCGACGCTCCAGCGAAGTACCCTGGTCCGTGTGGTTCCGCTGTTCGCTGTTGGGACTCGATCCGTAGTCCGTGCACCCGTCTCATGTTTTCTGCCGACTTTGCATCCGTGCTTTCCGTTTGCGAAACCGTCGAGGCAAGATTTCTTGCTACATGCTACGTTAAACTAATTAAATGTTTGACTCACAAACTTGCTATATTTAACTAAGTATTGCTATTTGTCTCATTGGACGAAATATGATGTACATTATAATATTGCCACCTAAATCGTATTTTGCCACCGTAACCTTAATAACAACTACCTGCTACTCATTTACTATTAAGCGGATAATAGTCGCACACTTATATCTTTATTGCCTGCAGTTAGTAATATTGCGCTACAATGTGATTATTGCACCCCAAGGGTGCTTGAACCTGTTAATAAGAGAATACAAAGCATCACTGTGTTTACATGGAATAATATTGTTATTTACTGTTCCTGCTGTTGTTCCTTATTCGTTATTATACCTGCTATCAGCATACATTTGATTGCATTACATATTGACCGATCTTGATACACCTGACACATGTACTGTAACGTTTTGAAAATCGTTTCGGTGAATTTTCGAAAAAACGGTAAAATAAGGGGGTTTTCTGTAAAAAAGTCAAAATGCAAATATTTTTATTATAAAATTAAATATACGTATTCTAGCTATGTAATTACTAGTATTTGATGTTTATTGAGCCACTGCTGAAATTTCAAATTTTCTGAAAATTTTTCCGTTTTAAGGTAAAATAGTCAGTATTTTCCGTTTTAACCCGATCGTGATCAAACGTCCGTAAAAACTTACCGGCACCTAATTTAGCTAAAATAAAGCTAGTGCGCAAACTTTGGGGGTATATGGGAGGTTTTGGTTCAGATAAAAAATTTTCCCAAATTAAAATATTATTTTAATTAATGGGTGATGTTTGTGCATATTTTTTTTCTTTTAACTGTATTTCCCTCATCCATTTGTCATGGCCGAATCCTATTTCTAGTGGGCTTCATTTATTTATTTTTTTGTTGAATGTGAGTTGTTAATATTGCATTAAATTATGTTGCTGCAATAATTTATGTTACATGCATTATGGTGTATGCATTAATTTATGTGGATGCATTTTGTTTACTTTTCTTTTGAAAATGGGCTGTCCATTTTCGTTTGGGAGGGGCTGTGAGAATGGTGGGCATTAGTTAGAATATTTATTCTTGCTTTAAGTGATTTGTTAAGAGTTTGTGTTGATTTTTTTTATTTGGTGAAACATTCTACACTCACATTAAATTAACCTTATCAATTTCTAGTGACCTTTTAAAGCCCCCCACTTCATTGTGGCTGATGTTGGCCGGCCCAATTGGTAATGGATTAATTTATTTGTTGCCATATTAATTTATACACTTCACTTCCTTAAATCTTGCTCCTGCTCTCTCCACTAGAAAATCCCCAGAGAAGCTCTCCCATTCTTTTTTTCCTTGACTGAGAAAATGGCCGACCCCACTTGTTGTGAGCATGGGTAATTTCGAAATTTGGTTGCTTTAATTAATGTTTGTATTGGTGAGGGATGTGCTGGCCATTCAAATTGGTGAGGGATGTGCTGGCCATTCATTTTGGTTAGGTATTAAATTAAGGGTAGAAATTCCACACTAGATCACCTCCTTAAATCCAAAGAGCACCAACCTCATTTCCCCTCTCTCTGTGTATGGGCCGAGCCCCTCCCATTGCACCATTTTCCCCCTCCAATGTAAAATACATGTTGCTCACAAATCCATTCCAATGCAACTTCTTTTACCTCCACCGAAATCCTTGGGTGCATTGAGACAAGTATTTTCGATGTGCGACCTTTTTGACGAGCTTGACGCGAACGTTGTCGAGGCAGCCGTAGCATGCTGAGGACCAAGAGCAAAGACCGAAGGACACGGATCGATCGGTACCTTCGCGTGGATTCCGAGACGACGTAGCGTATCGACTACGGCTTAGCGAGGAGTTTATCAGGTGAGTAGATTTATATCTACGGGGAGAAGTCGGGTGGATGGCGTATAGCACCCCCGCTGTCCGAGGAGGTGTATACGGATGCGTATAGACACCTATAAATAGTATTGTCGTTGGGATTATTTATAGATGTTTAAATGGGAATTGGTGGACTTGGATGATTTTGGTTACGGAACCTTAGTGTAGAACTAGTTAGTTTAACTAGAGTAGGCAAGAATTCCAAGTTCGCTAAAAGCCTCGTACTATGTGATTTGTTTCTTAAAGAAAATAAATCTAAGCAAAATGTCTCAACAGTAAGTACTTAATTCTAAAGTAGCTGCTTTTATCTCTACTGGATATAATGAAATCTATTATATTATTAAGTCAGGTGAAGTTGAAGCCATCAATTTTAAGAGTAAAAAAAAAATACCACCTTTAGCTAAGCTAAGCCAAATAATAATTTATTTAAGCTAAGCCAAATAATAATTTCTTTAGGCTAAGCCAAATAATAAATTTCCTTTTGCCCCAAATAACTAATATGATAGTGTTGCATAACTAATATGATAGTACGGTTCATCGTGCACCCGCAGGCTAGTAGTGCGAGATTCAGACCTCCGCAAGGAGCATTCGGACTCGAAAGGTTTAAAATACGATAATTAAGGAAAGCGATATTTTTGTAAATAAAATATTCATTTAAAAAAAAATTAGTTATATGTTTAATTACATATAATTATCATTTAAACATTTATTTTGTTATAAATAAAGTTTACACTTTTTCCTAAAATTCATAGATTAAAAGTTACATTAAAATACCACGAAATTCTAATAAATAATTAATTCTTTTATTAGGATATATTCACTAGAATAACACAAATAAAATTCACATTCATTATAATAATAAAGACGAACATTAAATACTTGAGGTGTATTTTGAAAACTATACAAAGTTACTTTTTACGTAAAACCCCCTCAAGTTTCACAAATTACAATAAGGCCCCTAGCCAATACTAAACTTCAAACTATATTCTTTTAGTCTGACTCGGGTTAGAGTCCGACTATTTCTGACTTGAATATAATTCAAGTCAATCTATATTCAACCATATTCCAACACAACTTGAATACATGAATCCCTGAATACAGTTAACAACATATACATTTTTGACTGAATCAAACCATGGATATTCATCCGTTATCTCAATATTCCATTTTCCTGATATTACAGTTGAAACATATTACTGATATCATGGTTTTGGTCAGTCACACAATTTACATATTCCATTACTACAACATTGTTAAAACACCACGGGGTTTAAAGGGGTAGATTGGTACGGAAGATGTTAAAAGTGACATGAGGTGGTCAGATTAAGACACCTAACCTATATTCAGTTGCTGTTGTCCCGTGGCATAAACGGTTCCTTGTACTATACGTGCCCTTAGTCTCTGGCATATAGAGACTCCCTTCGTGTACACTGGCATCCTTCTGTACCAACTACAAACAACTACGTTAAACAATGTTCCATAACATACTGCAGCATAATACCTTAGAAAATACTTTACTCTGTCATTCTCATTCTTCATTCTTCTTTGGGACTCACCGAGCGATCTGTTCGCTGACGACATTCTATTTCTCTCTTATTTGAATGTCGTCAGGTGCGTTGGACCAAGTTGAGGCCGAGCCTACAAGTGAAGATTTGGAGCAGTTTCAGGAAGACCCAGAGCTCTAGTCTTTGTACTTATCCTTCCAGTATTACCTTTTTATTATTATGCCACTGTTTAGGCATTGCTTTATCATTCCAGTTGTATTTTCATTTCATGCATTGTATGAAGAATGTTATTAATAAAAGTTGCTGTTATTTCAATTTCTTTCGTCTCTTGTGATTATTTTATATTGCTTAGTTACGCTTAGCGTATGTACTTCTGAGTACATACGTAGCGGGCCTCGTCACGTTCACTTCGCCGTATACTGGGAAGCGGGGCGTGACAGGTTTTGTTGGTGGCCCATGCAGGTCAGAGCTGTATGAATCCCTGTCATGCAGTTCTGGTCTGTGTGAACAACCTAAGCAATATAACACAAGAAACAGCAACTAAAACATTCTTTACAATTCATGTTATTTGAATCTTACAAGTCTTTATTCCTTGAATCTTATCATTTCATGTATTTGAATCTGTCCTAATCCAAATTTTTCTTTAGGATTATGGATTCCCCAAACAATTCCCCGAACAACACCAGCACCAATGTCAACAACACCCCTTCAGCCCTATCTCTCACTCCAGTTGTTCCCGCACCATCCACTGAGCAAAGCATGCTTTTCGATGCGATCCGCAGTCTGCTAGAGGGACAGCAACAACTTTTGAGCCGTCCTGAGGCAGATACACCTGGAATAAAACAGTTCAAAGCTTTGCACCCGAAGCAATTCTCGGGAAAAGGGAGCCCTCTCGAAGCAGAAGAATGGGCGCAAAGTATTGTAGATGATCTGGCCGCAGCTCAAGTGCCAGATAATGCTTGGGTCCGTGTAGCTAAGCTACAGCTCACGGACAACGCTCGAAACTGGTGGAAGGCAGAAGAAACCCGTCTGACCCAGCCGATTGAATGGAAAACGTTTCGCGAGAAGTTCGACGCGAAATATTTCCCTGTGACCGCCAGGTTCGCGATGGAACAGCAATTTATTCACCTACAGCAAGGATCAATGTGGGAGAAATCTGTAGATGAATATGATGCTGAGTTTACTATGTTGAGCCGATTCGCGGCACACCTGATACCGACGGACGAGATCAGAGCCCGTCGTTTCCAGCAAGGTTTGGACACCGAGATCAAGGCTGCTCTAGCCACCGGGAAGTTTATGACTCATGAGGAAGCCCTGGAAGCTGCCCGCAGTTACGAGGCAGTGATAAAAGAGAGGGGAAGACCTCACTCTGTAGGAGTCAAGCGTCCTGCCAACCAGATGGCAGGTGGAGCCACGTCCAGACCACCCTTCGTGCCGAGGCGACCCGGAGTGCCAACTCATCGTCCTAGTCCAGCTTTTTGCAACTACTGCAAGAGATCTGGGCATGCAGTGAAGGATTGCCGTAGAGCCAACCGCCTTTGCTTGATCTGCGGTTCAACCACTCATGACATTGGATCCTGTCCTCAAAGGCAGAACTCGGTTGCTGCAACCCGGCCAGCAAACAACTTTCAGCAGCGACCAGCTCTTCCAGCACCTGCTACCAGACTTGCACTACCTGCACCACCTAGAGGACCACAAGCTGCACCACCTCCTCGACAGTTCCATCAAGCACAAAGGAACGTTCAGAGGAATGCTCCTCAAGCCAGGAGGAATGTGCCGAAGCGTCAGGCTTTTATGATGTCTGTTGAAGAAGCTGAGGCTACTGGCCAAGTCATTACTGGTAAATTTCCTTCCCAAATTTATCTTCTAGTTTTGGTTACCTACACACTTTCCCTATACCTGAAACCTATCCCATATACCTTAGGTACAATCCTAGTAGCTTCACTACCTGCACTTGCACTGTTTGATACTGGAGCATCCCACTGCTTTATGTCGCAACGGTTTGTCCGAACCCATGCGATTCCAGTCTCACCGCTTGTATCCTGCTGGAACGTCAGTTCTGGAAATGGTGTTCTAAAGGCAACTATGGGATACAGCATGTGTCCAGTCATCGTCTGCAGTCGAGAATTTTACGCTGACTTCAAGGTACTGGACATACCGAACTTCGATGTGGTTCTAGGAATGGACTGGCTTGGAACTTTTTATGCTACCATCGACTGTCGTCAAAGGAGGGTAGTATTTGAGATTCCAGAACATCCGATCTTTTACTTCAAGAGTGGAGACCGTACATTGGAGCCAAGCACTTACAAAGCAAAGCCAAGGGAAGCAGTAGTAGCAGCAGCTCATGCAGAAGAAGAAACAAGACCGGAGGTAGTTCGAGAGTTCGAGGACGTATTCCCTGACGATATATCAGGTTTGCCTCCTGATCGAGCTCTTGAATTCAGTATTGACTTAGTACCAGGAGCACAACCAGTGATCAAAGCACCATATAGACTAAGCCCAGAAGGTTTGAAGGAAGTACGAACACAGTTGGACGAATTACTGGCGAAAGGATGGATTCGTCCCAGCACTTCGAGTTGGGGAGCACATGTACTACTGGTGAAGAAGAAGAAAGGTTCTTATAGAATGTGCATCGATTATAGAGCCTTGAACGAAGTTACTATTAAGAACAAATATTCACTTCCGCGTATCGACGATTTATTCGATCAGCTAAGTGGATCTTGTGTCTTCTCTAAACTAGATCTTCGTTCAGGTTACCATCAAGTGAAGGTCAAGGAAGCTGATATTCACAAAACAGCTTTCAGAACTCGTTATGGACATTACGAATTTTTAGTAATGCCATTCGGAGTGACCAATGCACCAGCAATCTTCATGAATCTTATGAACCAAGTTTTCCGGGAGTATTTAGACCAGTTCGTTGTCATCTTCATCGACGACATCCTGGTATATTCAAAGAATCGGAAAGAGCATGCGGAGCACTTACGAATTGTCCTGGAAACTTTACGTCAACATCAGCTTTATGCCAAGTACAGTAAGTGCGAGTTTTGGCTAAAACAGGTTGGTTTTCTTGGACACATCGTATCAGGAGAAGGAATTTCTGTGGATCCAGCAAAAGTCTCAGCAGTCAGCGAATGGCCTACACCAAAGTCAGTGAAGGATATTCGGAGTTTCTTGGGTTTAGCTGGATATTATAGAAAATTCATTGAAGGCTTTTCGAAGATAGCAACACCCCTGACCAAGCTCATACGAAAAGATGAAGAATTTGTGTGGTCAGAAGCATGCGAGCAAGCTTTCGTAGAACTTAAGTCGAGGCTGACTTCTGCACCTATTCTGGTAATACCGGATCAATCTGGAGGATTTGAAGTGCATTGCGATGCATCCGGTAAGGGATTAGGATGTGTTCTACATCAGCACGGTAAGGTTGTGGCTTATGCTTCAAGACAACTGAAGACTCATGAGCGCAATTATCCGACGCATGATCTAGAGTTGGCAGCCGTTATTTTCGCTCTCAAGATTTGGCGCCACTACTTACTTGGTGAACGAGTGAACATCTACACAGATCACAAAAGTCTGAAGTATGTATTTACTCAGAAGGAGTTGAATATGCGGCAGAGAAGATGGTTAGAACTTATGGCGGACTTCGACATCAATTTGCAATATCATCCAGGAAAGGTGAACGTGGTACCTGATGCTCTTAGTCGCCAACCATTAGCAATGAATCTCACCGCCCAGTGGAAGCTTCAGCAAGACCTACATCAGATGGAGATAGAACTAATCATGCCAGGTGATGTTTCAACTTTGATGAATCTACAAGTTCAATCAACTATTGTCAATCAGATCAAAGCAGCTCAAGCCAGCGATGCTAAGTTGCAAAAGATCAGAGAACAAGTGGAGAATGGACTCAGAACAGATTTCATCATCCATGAAGACGGATCTTTGAGATACGGCAGCAGATTATGTGTACCAAAGGGTCCTGTTCGGGAAGAGTTAATGAGAGAAGCTCACAGCTCTCCCTATTCAGTACATCCTGGAGGTACTAAAATGTACAAGGATCTACGTCAGAATTATTGGTGGCATGGTATGAAGCGTGAAGTAGCCAGAAGCGTCGCAAAATGCTTGGTGTGTCAGCAAGTAAAGGCTGAACACCACCGGACTGCTAGATTACTTCAACCGTTACCAATCCCTGAATGGAAGTGGCAGCACATTACGATGGACTTTGTAACTGCTCTTCCTCGCAGCACAAAAGGTAACGATGCGATTTGGGTCATTGTGGATCGACTCACAAAGTCGGCCCACTTCATCCCATTTCGAGTTGGCCAATCAACTGAGACATTAGCAAAGAAGTACATGGAGGAAATTGTGAGACTTCATGGAGTACCAGTCTGCATTGTCTCCGATCGTGACACCAGATTCCGATCACAATTTTGGCAAAGTCTGCAAGCTAGCTTGGGAACAAGTCTGAACTTCAGCACGGCTTATCATCCACAAACAGATGGTCAGTCGGAACGGACTATTCAGATCTTGGAGGATATGCTCAGAGCATGTATGCTCGACTTCAAAGGATCGTGGGAAGATCACCTGCATCTTGTGGAGTTTTCGTACAACAACAGCTACCAAGCAAGCATAGGAATGGCACCTTTTGCAGCATTATATGGAAGGAAGTGTCGATCGCCATTAAGTTGGGACGACATCGGAGATAGGGAACTTCTTGGACCAGAAATGATAGTAGCGACCGTTGATGTGGTACGTACTATCAGGGAAAGAATGCGCATAGCCCAAGATAGACAGAAACATTGGGCTGATGCGAAGAGGCGACACTTGGAGTTCCAGCCAGGAGAGCATGTATTCTTGAAGATATCTCCGAACCGCGGAGTGATCAGATTCGGAAGACGGGGAAAGTTGAGTCCGAGATACATTGGACCGTTCGATATACTCGAACGAGTCGGTGAAGTGACATACCGATTAGCACTTCCACCCTCATTGGAAGGAGTGCATAACGTGTTCCACATATCTCAACTCAGACGGTATGTGAGTGACCCCAGCCATGTACTTGATCATTCCGAGCTCACAATACAGCCTGATTTGTCCTGTGAACAACAACCTGTGGAGATCCTGGACAGAAAAGTGAAAACACTTCGGAACAAAGAAGTTAATTTGGTCCGGGTGATGTGGAGAAAAGACACTCCAGGAGAATCCACGTGGGAAAGGGAAGATGAGATGCGTGCAAGATATCCGCACCTTTTTGTAAATTAGTCCTCAAATAAAAGTAGTAAATTTCGAGGACGAAATTTTTGTAAGGAGGGAAGATTGTAACGTTTTGAAAATCGTTTCGGTGAATTTTCGAAAAAACGGTAAAATAAGGGGGTTTTCTGTAAAAAAGTCAAAATGCAAATATTTTTATTATAAAATTAAATATACGTATTCTAGCTATGTAATTACTAGTATTTGATGTTTATTGAGCCACTGCTGAAATTTCAAATTTTCTGAAAATTTTTCCGTTTTAAGGTAAAATAGTCAGTATTTTCCGTTTTAACCCGATCGTGATCAAACGTCCGTAAAAACTTACCGGCACCTAATTTAGCTAAAATAAAGCTAGTGCGCAAACTTTGGGGGTATATGGGAGGTTTTGGTTCAGATAAAAAATTTTCCCAAATTAAAATATTATTTTAATTAATGGGTGATGTTTGTGCATATTTTTTTTTTCTTTTAACTGTATTTCCCTCATCCATTTGTCATGGCCGAATCGTATTTCTAGTGGGCTTCATTTATTTATTTTTTTGTTGAATGTGAGTTGTTAATATTGCATTAAATTATGTTGCTGCATTAATTTATGTTACATGCATTATGGTGTATGCATTAATTTATGTGGATGCATTTTGTTTACTTTTCTTTTGAAAATGGGCTGTCCATTTTCGTTTGGGAGGGGCTGTGAGAATGGTGGGCATTAGTTAGAATATTTATTCTTGCTTTAAGTGATTTGTTAAGAGTTTGTGTTGATTTTTTTTATTTGGTGAAACATTCTACACTCACATTAAATTAACCTTATCAATTTCTAGTGACCTTTTAAAGCCCCCCACTTCATTGTGGCTGATGTTGGCCGGCCCAATTGGTAATGGATTAATTTATTTGTTGCCATATTAATTTATACACTTCACTTCCTTAAATCTTGCTCCTGCTCTCTCCACTAGAAAATCCCCAGAGAAGCTCTCCCATTCTTTTTTTCCTTGACTGAGAAAATGGCCGACCCCACTTGTTGTGCGCATGGGTAATTTCGAAATTTGGTTGCTTTAATTAATGTTTGTATTGGTGAGGGATGTGCTGGCCATTCAAATTGGTGAGGGATGTGCTGGCCATTCATTTTGGTTAGGTATTAAATTAAGGGTAGAAATTCCACACTAGATCACCTCCTTAAATCCAAAGAGCACCAACCTCATTTCCCCTCTCTCTGTGTATGGGCCGAGCCCCTCCCATTGCACCATTTTCCCCCTCCAATGTAAAATACATGTTGCTCACAAATCCATTCCAATGCAACTTCTTTTACCTCCACCGAAATCCTTGGGTGCATTGAGACAAGTATTTTCGATGTGCGACCTTTTTGACGAGCTTGACGCGAACGTTGTCGAGGCAGCCGTAGCATGCTGAGGACCAAGAGCAAAGACCGAAGGACACGGATCGATCGGTACCTTCGCGTGGATTCCGAGACGACGTAGCGTATCGACTACGGCTTAGCGAGGAGTTTATCAGGTGAGTAGATTTATATCTACGGGGAGAAGTCGGGTGGATGGCGTATAGCACCCCCGCTGTCCGAGGAGGTGTATACGGATGCGTATAGACACCTATAAATAGTATTGTCGTTGGGATTATTTATAAATGTTTAAATGGGAATTGGTGGACTTGGATGATTTTGGTTACGGAACCTTAGTGTAGAACTAGTTAGTTTAACTAGAGTAGGCAAGAATTCCAAGTTCGCTAAAAGCCTCGTACTATGTGATTTGTTTCTTAAAGAAAATAAATCTAAGCAAAATGTCTCAACAGTAAGTACTTAATTCTAAAGTAGCTGCTTTTATCTCTACTGGATATAATGAAATCTATTATATTATTAAGTCAGGTGAAGTTGAAGCCATCAATTTTAAGAGTAAAAAAAAAATACCACCTTTAGCTAAGCTAAGCCAAATAATAATTTCTTTAAGCTAAGCCAAATAATAATTTCTTTAGGCTAAGCCAAATAATAAATTTCCTTTTGCCCCAAATAACTAATATGATAGTGTTGCATAACTAATATGATAGTACGGTTCATCGTGCACCCGCAGGCTAGTAGTGCGAGATTCAGACCTCCGCAAGGAGCATTCGGACTCGAAAGGTTTAAAATACGATAATTAAGGAAAGTGATATTTTTGTAAATAAAATATTCATTTAAAAAAAATTTAGTTATATGTTTAATTATATATAATTATCATTTAAACATTTATTTTGTTATAAATAAAGTTTACACTTTTTCCTAAAATTCATAGATTAAAAGTTACATTAAAATACCACGAAATTCTAATAAATAATTAATTCTTTTATTAGGATATATTCACTAGAATAACACAAATAAAATTCACATTCATTATAATAATAAAGACGAACATTAAATACTTGAGGTGTATTTTGAAAACTATACAAAGTTACTTTTTACGTAAAACCCCCTCAAGTTTCACAAATTACAATAAGGCCCCTAGCCAATACTAAACTTCAAACTATATTCTTTTAGTCTGACTCGGGTTAGAGTCCGACGATTTCTGACTTGAATATAATTCAAGTCAATCTATATTCAACCATATTCCAACACAACTTGAATACATGAATCCCTGAATACAGTTAACAACATATACATTTTTGACTGAATCAAACCATGGATATTCATCCGTTATCTCAATATTCCATTTTCCTGATATTACAGTTGAAACATATTACTGATATCATGGTTTTGGTCAGTCACACAATTTACATATTCCATTACTACAACATTGTTAAAACACCACGGGGTTTAAAGGGGTAAATTGGTACGGAAGATGTTAAAAGTGACATGAGGTGGTCAGATTAAGACACCTAACCTATATTCAGTTGCTGTTGTCCCGTGGCATAAACGGTTCCTTGTACTATACGTGCCCTTAGTCTCTGGCATATAGAGACTCCCTTCGTGTACACTTGCATTCTTCTGTACCAACTACAAACAACTACGTTAAACAATGTTCCATAACATACTGCAGCATAATACCTTAGAAAATACTTTACTCTGTCACTCTCATTCTTCATTCTTCTTTGGGACTCACCGAGCGATCTGTTCGCTGACGACATTCTATTTCTCTCTTATTTGAATGTCGTCAGGTGCGTTGGACCAAGTTGAGGCCGAGCCTACAAGTGAAGATTTGGAGCAGTTTCAGGAAGACCCAGAGCTCTAGTCTTTGTACTTATCCTTCCAGTATTACCTTTTTATTATTATGCCACTGTTTAGGCATTGCTTTATCATTCCAGTTGTATTTTCATTTCATGCATTGTATGAAGAATGTTATTAATAAAAGTTGCTGTTATTTCAATTTCTTTCGTCTCTTGTGATTATTTTATATTGCTTAGTTACTCTTATCGTATGTACTTCTGAGTACATACGTAGCGGGCATCGTCACGTTCACTTCGCCGTATACTGGGAAGCGGGGCGTGACATGTACTGATACACCGGACATGACACCCTGTACATATCGACTCAACCTGTTGAAACGTGACCTGACATGTTACCTGATTTCAGGCCTAATGCCGACAAACCTGACCATTCCTGCTGTTTATTCAGACAGACCTACTTTTACCTGATTTTGTGTTGGCATTAGTCCTTGACTACTGAATACCTGACCTGACATACATAGCTTGGGGGTATGGGGAAATCAAAGGTGAAACCGACTTGTAACTCAACAGTTCGATACTTGTTCTGATCAGTCTTACGGGCTTGGCCTGCCCCGGAGTGATGATGCTGACATCACTCATCCATCCTACTACCTATTACTGCTTAGCGGCACGTCTCGGATTCAGCCCCGAGAACCTTGACCGTGGTCCCGGGCACGCACGGGATACTATTGAGTTACATCGACGATTCATCAATTGATTTCGAAGACTATAGAGTGTAAACCTGATAGGACAGTTTAGTCACCACTGCACATTACCCTGCTCTGTTATTTCTTAGTACTGCTTTATTCATGTTCATACCTGCATTGCTTATTACTATGTTTATATCATATAATTTGGTTGATATGACCCGCTGACGTCTGGGTTTTGCATGGCCCAGATTCCTTACCACGATCGACGACCGAGCAGGAGTACTTCAGCCAGCAGGCTGAACTGTGAGTCCTTAGTGATTAGTTTATTTATTTCATTTCATTTCCAGATGTGAGCCCGCATTATGGGACGTACTGTTTATTTATTGTATTGGATCATTTGCTTCCGCACTATTGTTTATTGACTCTTGTTATTATGGATTTGGACATGTGATAGTTTAGTTATTTATATTGTTCTTGATATCTCTACAACCGTAATGTGACTGTGGATGGATACTTCCTACCCACAGGTAGCATGGTTTGCTATGTCACGTGCCCAATCTTGCGTACTCTGGGAAGCGGGGCGTGACATATTAGCTACCTCATAACACATCATATATAAAAAATTATCGAGTTAAACATATTAGAGTCCGTGTATAGCTTTCTTTAAGGTCTGAAGCATGTCTCTTGCAGCTAGTTTCTTAGCAGTCTTTTTGTCGGTTCCTGTAGAAGTCGCCGTATGAACCATGTCATTTGCTTCAACTTCAGCTATAAATGAAGCGACGCCATCTTTGTATGTCTTTGATAAATTCTTCTCGTATGCCTTTTTAGAGCACAACTCGTTCAATTCTCTTACTGGATTCATTTCCATTGTTTCTGGTGTCACCATAGGCTCCAAGAGGCGCCTCATACTTTCCCCAACAATTTCTTTATTGAAATCGATTTCAATAAAGAAATTGTTGGGGAAAGTATGAGGCGCCTCTTGGAGCCTATGGTGACACCAGAAACAATGGAAATGAATCCAGTAAGAGAATTGAACGAGTTGTGCTCTAAAAAGGCATACGAGAAGAATTTATCAAAGACATACAAAGATGGCGTCGCTTCATTTATAGCTGAAGTTGAAGCAAATGACATGGTTCATACGGCGACTTCTACAGGAACCGACAAAAAGACTGCTAAGAAACTAGCTGCAAGAGACATGCTTCAGACCTTAAAGAAAGCTATACACGGACTCTAAATATTAGGAAGTTAGAATCAACGCTCTTCAGCATCTCTCTTATTTTTACCACTCCAAATAGCTTCGGAAATGTGTTTGCTACGTTCCTGGAGTTCTTTACGAATATTTTTTGGCGAAGGAGGAGGTTTAGCTCTCTTCTGTGTAGCCTTCTTTGTTGTATTTTTGTGTTTACCTGCCATTAAACTATATAATAAACATCAAAAATCCTGAATATATTAACAAAAAACCCTACATAAATAAGACCAAATTCTAAACAAATAAAGTCATTTATTTATGTTATAAAATCGATCCATGAAAGATGAGAATACCCATGAACAATTACAATTCAAATCACCGGATAAAAACCCAATTTACATCTGAAAATCCTAACAAAAATCCTCCAAAAAATAACAAACCTTATACTGATTAAAGTAATTAATTTACCTTATGAGATCGATCCATGAATCAAGAGAATTCCAACAAGAATCATGGTTCAAGTCACAGCAAAAATCGCCTAATTTCTTTCGATCTCTAACCCTTAAACCGCTGATACCGTGCTGAAGCTGTTCGGACGGTGACTTTTTATATTAAATGGGAACCGCTTCTTCTTTAAGTGGCGGTTAAATCCGAGCCGTTCGATTTTAACTGCTAGTTAAATTAGCAGTTAACATTAACAGCTCGGATTTGTTGGATATATCAATTTATCCAACATTGTATATTGTTCCGTCCTGTTGCTGGATATGGAGGGTTACCAAACTTTGAATATTAAGTTTTGTTATATCCTTTCATTGCTACAAGACAAGAGTATGAAAGATCTTATGTGGTATAAGAGACGCCAACATGATGAAAAGCTGATGTTGGTTCTGTGATGTGTAAAAAAGCATGACATATTTGTCAAAGAAAATAATACTAGGATATCATGATGTTAGGATCTATGACTTCTTAGCGGGGATGTTCAAGGTATTAGATATGGAGCTGTTTACCATCAGAAACCGGACTCAGACGCGGGAAGCGCGTCCAGTCTGAATACGGAGGCAGATGCTATATGGAATATATCCATCCACCTCTCCGAAAATACCAAGTTGATTTATGATATCTTATATCGGAGATTTAGATGGATGTGACCGTTGTAGCTGACTTTTCAGATTCTCTCATATGTGAGAGGTTTTTGATTGTGGGGATGTTTTTTTCCTGCAGGCGCAAAACTCTGCAGTTAATTGCATTATCGCCAAGCGATAACAACTTTTTATACTCCAGAAATCTTCGTGTATGTGTTATAGTTTGTTTATATTGGGGTTGCACTTAGATTGTATACGGAGACTAATATGTCGTCGCCCGTAGGGCGCGGATTAGTCCAAATCCGTACATTAGATTTGGTTTTGAACCTAGGTCACATTTTCCATCAGTTTAGGATACATGAGTTTGATCTAATGATCGCTAGTCTTATATGAGACTAAGATCGACTTAAAAGATATGGCTAAGGATCATTAGTTGTATATGCGACTAAGATCAACTTAGGTGATATGGTTTAAGAATCATTAGTTGTATATGAGACTAAAATCAACTTAGGTAACAGTGAGCATCTGGGCTAAACTGATCATTTGATCACATATGAAGCATATGCTTCTATACTTAGTATATTTTGGCTAAGTCATCAAGTTTTGGCTTATCATCAGGTGTGCTTTATTATGGGTAGCTCATGGATAGTATACGGTAGTCAGTGTGGAGACAGTCCGCAGGGCAGGAACCAGTTTAGGAATATAGTGGTCTATCTTTCAGCTTGCGCGCATGTGTATATATTACATGGCGAAGTGGATGATGGTAACATGAGAATGTGTCCAATATTGGGGTGCGATCCAATTTGAAAGCATTTAAATTTCCTCCAAAGATATACATATACATATATGTATGTTTTCATAAAACCGGGGCTTTGTTGTTTTTTGAAGTGTGCATCGATATGGGGTTAAGACATTCACTATCTTGATGAAATTTCATATCTTTCAAGAAGTTGGGACGAATGAGGAGTCGTTGGTTATTGGGACTTGCCACTCTCTGAAGACACTGAGAAATTACAACGCCGTATATCAGAGGTGTGGAAGGATATACCCTTGAACCAAATCCCGTATATGGAAGAAAAGAACATGATGGAACTTGATGGAAGGACTTCTATACAAACTTTTATTTTATCTAAGAATTGTTAGTCTTATATGAGATTAAGATCAACTTAGGTAGCATGGTCTAAGGATCTTTAGTCGTGTATGGGACTGATATCAACTTAGCTTTCATGGGCATATGTTTGAAGGATCATTAGTCGTATATAGAACTAAGATCAACCTTAAAATATGATTAAGTATCGTTAATTTTATGTTAATTTTGTTTTAGATTAAGATCGACTTAAACATATATGAGCATATAAGCTCAATAAAATATCAAAGAAGGTTAAGTTTCCCAAAACTTAGTCAATTTGGACAAGCATTGGCTCTGGGGTATACGTATTGGCGCACAGGAACTCTGGCGCATGCCACGTGTTGCTATGTTATTGGCGCACATGTAGAGCCATATGGGTCTCTGGCGCAGGGATTATCGGCACATGGTATTGTGGCCCATGCCATGTGGAGGATGGGTATTGGCGCTTGCCACGTTGACCTTTGGGTCTTTGGCGTATTAAACAATGGCGCTCAGGGGTTGTGGTGCATGCCACATGGTTTAAGCCCATTGGTGCATAGTTAGTGGCACATATGCCTCTATTGGCGCACGACCGTTTTAGAGATTAATCTCTTTATAATTCCGAAACTTAAGTTTCATATAAAGTTTAAGTTTCTGTTAATGGCTATTTTAGCCATTAACAATATCAAAATCACAATTTTTGTGATATTAAGTCCTTTTTTGTACTCGGCTCATAAAGGGGCCGTTTGATTGAAGTATAAACTTCATCATCATCATTATGTTTTATGTTGATTTTCAGATCATTAGAGTTCTATCCATCATCATCATGTTTATGAAGAAAACTTAAGTCTTTTCTAAACCCTATATCTTAAAATAGAAAAGTCTATATGTTTAGAGAGATTTTGATCTAAGGATCTTAATATCCGAGAAGAACTTAAGTTCTATACATGAAGGTTAATCTTCTTTGATATCTGAAAATGGATCTTCTATCAATCTCGGTTTTTTATGATGAAGGCGAGAGAGATGAGAGTTTTGATAAAAAAGAACTTAAGTTCTTTATCAAGCTTATGGGAGGTCTTTCTATATTTTGCAGAAGCTTATGAGGTCTGCTTATATCGCGGAAGCTTATGGGGAGGTCTGCCCATATGAGATTTGACCTCCAGTGGCCGTTATATAGAGTATGGAATATTGTTGGGCAAGTAGAGAAAATCTCTCATTTAGTTTTCTCTAACTGATCATGAGATCAGGCCTGGATGCTTAAGCATCGTTAGATTTTAGATCTAAGGGTCCCTATTAACAGAATAATATTTTCCTCTATTTAGAAAAATATTAAATTGAGTTCTTGTTAATAAGGCAAATATCTTTTTGTTTAGAAAGATAGGGAAAATAATTTCCTAAACAAAGTAAAGCTTAACCTTTAAGTAATGAAGATTCCCTTTTGAGGATCTCTGACGCTGACATTAATGAGCGCTAGAGAGGTCCTAGCGCAATCATTAATGAGCGCCAGAAAAGCTTTGGCGCTAGTATTTAATAAGCGTCAGAAAGGTCAAAAAAATCAAGCTTATAAGCTTGTTATATTTTTCGCCAGAACAGGGGCGGATATAGATGGTATCATATTTGTAGCCAGTAGTCATAGGCGAAACCGAATACGGATATGGATGTTTATCCGATTTGAAATTTATATCCGTGTAAATCGGATCCGGATACAGATATGAAATGAATATTGGACAACAATTTACCAGATAGATATTGGATACGGATATGAATATTAGTGTTACCATCTCAACATTCGGTGGCCGTTGGCGGATACAGAAACAGATACGGATAGCCATCGAAAATGAATTTTTTTAATCTCTATACTGGTTTCCTATGTCATTTCAATTGAATAGACATGCACAACGAATGAGTTTATGTGTCAAGATTATGCCTGAACATGACATTTGCTGGATATAGAGGGTTACCAATATTAAGTTTGTTATATCCTGTTATTACTACAGAACATAAGTATAAAGAACCTTATGTTAATTAAGAATTTGATGCGTAAAAGCATGACAAATTTGTCGAAGGAAATAGTGACGTTAGGATCTTGGACTTCTTAGATCCTCGGGAAATAAGGGGTCTGCAGTGTCCTCATCCATTATGGATGAGGCCTCGAAGGTTTAATTACAAAATACCCATGGGCTCCACCCGCAATGGGTGAGGCCACTGCATGCTCCGGATGTTCAACCCAAGCTGTAAGTGTACTTTCTACAGTGATGGAGAGAAAAAATAAAAACCATTACTGTTGCCATTTGTTAAAAGGCATTGTAATATAAAATGTCATTTGAATCTCATCACAAGTTTGCAGTCTTAGCGTAGTGACGACCTACAGATTTGTATCGAAAGCATGGAGAATTAAATCCATCAAGATCCATGATTTGGCACACATAAAAAGGTGCCTGATCTATGATGATATGCGCGATGATGTGTTAGAACATGAAAATATTGCATCAATAGTCCATCATAAATTTTATGTTTGTGTTAGGATGGATATGTAAACTACTAGGGTCTTGAACGTACCATCCGAGAACGGTAAAAGCCACCGGCAGCACCAACGCCTGAAACCCAATCCCAGAACTCAGGGTATGAAAGGCCGCGTAATTAATACGCATTCCCGTTCCTCGACTCCGTAATAGGCAACCAAGCATCTTGAGGATCCAGCTTAAGTCACATGCCTGACCTCCTCCAAGTAGCCCCTCATGCTCACCACCGCCTTCCTCATCGGGGCTCACCAGCGGCGTCATCAAGAACCGTGAGGGCGTCGCCGGCGTGAGAAGCGGGGACCGCGTCAACGTCGAAGTGTGCAGCTGCGACGGAGGGGCTGACACGGGCGGCGTACGCCCAACCGCGCATTTGGGTGTCGCCGGAGTAGAGTAGACTTCTACTCCACCCCCCCCCCCCCCCACCCAAAAAAAAAAAAATCTCTCTGTGTGTGTGTGTGTGTGTGTGTGTTCGCCCTTCTCTCTAATGAGAGCAGTTGTTATTTATGCTATGTTTGGGGTTCATGCATGTGGAGTGTGTTGTTGGGGAATTAGACTGGGGGTTGGTGTGGCATGCTGTTTAGGTGTATGGTGCAATTTTGTACAAGGTGGTTGGGAAAATCGTGCAAAAATTAGTTGGTTGTGTGAAAAACAATTACATACGAAGACTTTGAAAAGGGTGTGATGGTCAATGTGTAATGCTTAACTGGGAGGTGAAGAAAATGGAAACAAAGTTGTCTAATACAAATGGGCACAAATTAACATTTTTGAGGCAAATTAGTGGCCCCCAGGCTGCATGTGTATGATGTGAGGTGGTGTGTGCGTGGATGAGGTTTGGGAGCCGGTTCCAAAAAGAAAAAAAAGCATAATACAAGTGAAATTATTAATGTTTGTTCACAAGTTGCTTAAAAATCTAAGACATTGCGAAAGTCCCTGTAGTCTAGTGATAAAACTTTCTTGTAGTTTCAATACATAGCATGAACTGATACCGAATTAAACTATATTAGACATGTGTTACACACACCAGTCCTTGAAATGTAATACAGTTGTGCATTTACTGGAAAATGCAAAAAGAAATGATAAAATTTAATTTGCATTTTGCACATTTATCAGTAGCGTCAGTTCAAGTGAGCTAGGAGCATGTACATAAGGACAATTTTTTTTTAGTGAACAAATTTAAAATTATAATTATAAAAAAAACCATTTTCAAAAATAATTTAAAAAAAGAGTCCACTTTCGGTCACATTGGCGCTACGTCAACGCCAGCTCACCGCTGGCAATTATTTTTTTTTAAGGGCGCGGTTTAAAATTGTGCCAATTACATTTGTATGGGGCGCAGTTTCAAACTGTGCCCAATACATTTGTAATTGACGCATTTTAAAAATGCGCCCATTACATTTGTATGAGACGCGTTTGGAAAATGCGCCCCATACAAATGTAAATGGGCGTAGTTTCAAACTGCGCCTATTAATAAAAACAAAATAATATGAATCATTGTCATTGTTGGGACTTTGTTTTTGGGCGCAGTTGCAAACTTTATCCCAAAAAGAAACACACTCATTCACGGATCTGTGTATTTTTATGGCGCAGTTTGAAAGTGCGTCCCAAAATGAAACACGATCATTCACGAGTATTTGTTTTTCTGTGGCGCAGTTGCAAACTGCGTCCCAAAAAAGAAATATACTCATTCACGGGTCTGTGTTTTTTTATGACGCGGTTTGAAGGTGCGTCGTGTAACATCCTAGTGCATCTATACTATATTTGGGGTATTTCAAATCTTGCGATAACTTCTTGTTTACTATTGTTTTTGGGTGCGGATAATGCATTTGGTAACTGTGGTTAGTATCTGACCCGATCCACATGTTGGAAACCCACCATGGTTCAAGATTACGTCATATAAATGCTAGTACGGAGAATCCATGCACATCTAAATTCTATACACACACATAATATATCTTGTATCTGCATATCTTTTAATAATACAAATTATAACCAAATAATATCTTGATATCCAGCATGGCATGTTATCATATCCCATATCATATGTTTGCATCCACACATCGTGTTCATGTCCAAATCGCTAAAACAAACTCCTTTGGATCACTACGTATATTTACGTAGATCCGTACTTGGGGGTATGCATTTTTATTATCCGGACATCGCATTTTAATTTTAACTTATACGTATATGCTTCATATCTTAAAACTAGATTTTTAGAAAAGACCCGGGTATTTTTCGGAGTAATTTGAAATTAGATATTTAAACCCAGAATATATATTATAATATCATAATATATATATATATATATATATATATATATAACTAAATTATTATATCCTTTTTCTCTTCTCTCTCTCTATTAATTATAAATATATAATTGATATAAAACCTAATATTTAAACACCCTCACCGCTCTCTCTCTCTTCCCTCTCCCTATCTTCCTTCTCCGTTTCCTTTTCTTTTCCCCGCGACGAGAAAACCCTAGCCCTCACCTTGCTTTCGCCAAGCCCTCGTCGTTGAACTCATCCCGACCTCATCACCTCGACACCCTCATCACAACCTTCACCACCTCCGCTTCCATCTTCCCTCTCCATCCGTGAGAACCCACAGCCACCCGACGACGCCAACCCAAGAACCCCGACGCCTGCACCCTCGTCGTCGCCATCACCTTCACCTCCTCATCTCTCTCTCCTATCCTCGACACCCTGACCACCACCAGCACCACACCCTGCACCACCACAACCCCGACAACCACAACAGCACCCGAGAAACCCACTGCCTTCGTCGCCAATGACAACACACCATCGTCGCCGTCACCTTGTCTCTGTCTTCGCCACCCCACAACCGAGCAGCCACACCCCATTCTTCTTTCTTTCTTTCTTGCTTTCTTGATTTTTCTGGCCGTCTGGCCGGAGTTGCATGTGTCGCCGACGATCCGGACGACCCAGTCATCGTCGTCGTCCAACCCAGTCATCACGTCACATCATTGTTCAGACAGGTCCAGTCTTGCGCGCGTAGTTGCATCGCGATGTTTATCCCGACATCAGACGTAGCATCCGTATCCCGTCGTGAGATCCGATCAGGCAAGTTTAACTTGTAATATGCTATGTTATATCATATCAATATCTATATGAATAAAAACAGTGTATGTGTTTTATTATTCAGCAAATGTCACAGATTTACAGTTTTACGATATCCGTTCGTATCTGTACTGATAATCGTTTATCTAGTTGCATGCCGGAATATCATGATATCATTATACTACTATATTAGTACAACATGCTATCTAGTTTGCATCATACTTGGTAGTAAACGTATAATAGTTATTACAGATAGATACATATGCATCATGGTATCAGTTTTGTTTACCGTGTTCCGATATTGATTACAGTTTCACATTTGGCATCTATTTGGTTAACATGCATCACATGACATGTTCACGACATACTACCTGATTTGTTACTTGGATCTTGTTACTAATGCCAACAATCCTGACTTGTTGTCTATATAGACAAAATCTATACCTGTTTCATTCTGTTTTGGCATTAGATTTACATCATCAATACCTGACTTGAACACATAACCTTGGGGGTAAGAGAAAATCAATAATAAAACCTGACTTGTAACTCAATAGTTCGATACTTATACCGATCAGTCTTTACGTGCTAGGCCAGCCTCGTGATGCTGCTGCTGACATCATTCATTGTACATGTTACCTGTTTACTGCCTAGCTGCACGTCTCGGATTCAGCCCGAGAATCTTGACCGTGGTCCCGGACACGCACGGGATACTATTGAGTTACATCGACGATTCCATTAAATTGATTTCAAAGAATTTTAGAATAGATAACTCAGAAGCACAGTTTTAGAACCCACATCACATACTTGTACCTCATGGGTTCAGATCTGTATTTATCCTTTGTATGCATGGTGAATTATATTATTATATCCTGGTCGTTACTGTTATTTTGATATTATGACGTACTGACGTCTGAGTTTTTCATGGCCTAATTCCTTTACCTTTATCGCAGGCAGATCAAGAGCATCTTAACCGTCAAGCCGAACAATGAGGAATTGGACATGTATTATTAGAGATGTTTAGTTTGTTTATTTCCGCACTTTTATTTCCTTGATGTAAGCCCATATTGTGTTAGTGTATATGCCCTAGAGGCCATTATTGTATCATACTGGTTTGTATATTACTAATGGAAGCTTGGGATATTCACAGTTGTATTGACAGTCTTGCTAGAAATGGTAGTATGCTATTTGGTTTGTTTCTACTCAGATATGTGCGTATGTTTCTTTTAGCATATCGCTTATACATATTAGTAGAGCCCTTAGGATCTTTGCTTGATTACCAGCGTTGTGATGGCAGTCACACTAGTGGGGGCTGGGTAGTCTATAAGCATATCCTTATACAGGTCCCTGGTCGTAGGATTATCGAGACGGGGCATCGATACTCCGGAGTAGACTGGTGTATACGTTTCTCATCACAGGTCGGGAGATGTTCTGTCCCACAGCCATCAGTACGTCGTACTGTAGATAGTATGCAGGTGTTCGTTAGGTTACGAGTACACTGGACAGGACTCGCCGGGAACTGCTGATGGTTTTTATACCTGTCGTCAGGTAGCAGTTCCCAGGTGACATGAGTACAGCTTAGTTCGTCGACTTGATACTGCTACTTCTCCTTGAGTGTGTTCCCACTATACTTTGATCACTACCCTACCATGGCTCAAAGGAGTCGTGCAAACAGGTAGTAGTTGGGTACAGTCCCGAAGCACTTGGAGGCAGTGGCGGTTAGATAGGATTTGTCTCTCCCGGTATTGGGGGTTGATATCGCACTGTGTTGGAGAGCCATTACACAAAGGTCCGTGGCCACGGCAAGTGAGATTTACTGGTAGGTGTTTCAGTAGTTTCTCAGGGTGTTCTGGGCTACACACCGACACGACTTATACCGCTATTAGGGGTCTGACGTCCACCATCCGCCTAGGCCCGATATGCGATACTCTCAGACGAACAGACCGGACTGTACGGAGATTGTCACATACATGCTCAGTAGGAGTTCGGATGAGTTACCTCATCGGCCTTCTTATCGACGTCTACCTGAAGACCATTACGTACAGCTAGTACCGCTTGCGGCCTGTGGTTAAACCCACTGCCAGCGTAGTGTCGAGTCTTTAGAGTCCCATACAGAGAGTTTCCCTGCACCGGACAAAAGGAGTAGAGGCTGTATGGTTTTACGGCAGGGCCGCAATCATTTACGTACACTTGTGCACGTACTGTGATCGGGCAGATAATTCTAGTGTGTTTTGGTTTAACACGGATTCTAGTATTATACTGATGGATTTATTTAGTCTCAGTTTATCCGTGTTTTTCGTAAATACGGATGGGAGGGGCAGTCTCGTAATTTTTCGGGAAGCTTCTAAAAGGAAATGAGGTGGAGGAGATGAGGTGTATGTTTTTATTAAATGAACCATGACTCGTGAGGTGATTCACCCTTTGAATTAAATGAAGCTTACAAGATATTTTCTAGATATTTATCAAGAGATATTTGTATGCTTCATTATTATTCAAGCATGAGAATAATTCATTATCATTATCACATACACCTCTCTCCTCAACTCTTCATCTTCTTCCTCAAACCCTAAAAACTCTCATGTGTTGAGAATCCTAGGGTTTAGAGAGACAAAGTAATCCATCTAAATACTCTACACCATTTAGGACTTCTAGCTTAGCAAACTAGAAGCCGTAGTTATCTCAGATTCCAGATAGGAGCCCGGACTATAGACTCTCGGGTGGATCGTCTTTGACTCGAGAAGGCCGTCGAGGTAGCCGCGATCCGTTACGATCCTTGGAGCCTACGATGACGAGGAGGACAACGATGAAGACCCGAAGGACTTGTAACGTGAGGTATAACTTCGAGACCGGGTAGTTAAACCTCATACAGTTTGCTGGTAATGGTTTAGACACGATCCGTGTGCTCAAGTCCGTGTTACGAAGCTTTGATAATTGTTTTTCATATATTCCGCCTCCCCGCGAACACGTGGGGTGCGTGACATGGACTTACATATTGGGACGTGATACAGATGTTATTGTTTATTAGATTTGATTCGTTTCCTCTATATGCATTTTCTTGATTCGATTTACTGTGGCAAATGGACATGTACTAGCTAGATTTTATATTTTACTGTTCTTGATATCCGTTTAACAGCCGTAATGTGAATGTGGAGGGATGATTCGTAGCCATAGGTAGTATAGTTGGCTCTGTCACGTGCCGTGTTTACGTATTTTGGGAAGCGGGGCGTGACAGAGTTTGTTTCGTATCAGAGCCATAGGATTTAAGGTTAATCGGGTCTGGTTTTTTTATAGTTAGGTATTGAACCCAATACACTAACCAGAAAACTCGGAATTAGGAACATGTCCCGCCACATTACTATTTTGCCAGTCTTGAATCCATAGCTATCTTGTTTATTGAATCCTGTTTACCGTTGCTAATCCTTTTCAGTGCCTTGACTTCAGAATCATGGCGGATAGAGATTTGTGGTCTTACCAGAGGTGTGTTGATGACGCCACATTGCTTAGAGTTATATGTGGTATGCTTGAAAACTAAAAGCGGCAAACTGAACTGAATCAGCGGTAGGCTGAGGCTTTCCAAGAGATTCTGCGGACAATCCAGCAGTCCGTAGTCGCAGTAGCATCCAGGCCAGCACAACGTGAGGGTACCGTGGCGGACTTCAGAAGGCTCGTGTTTCCCCAATATATTTAACCTAATAAAAGAGCAAAGCTCTGTTGAATTTAATGAGGCAGCGCCTCACGTGCTCTCCACGAGGGCGCCGGCGTCAGGGCCAATTTTATAGGATTAAATCCTATGGTGGCACCTCACGTGCTCCTCACGTGGGCGCCAATGTGCAAAACACAGAAGAGTTCATTACATAGAGTTAAACTCTTAGGTGGCGCCGCACGTGCTCCTCACGCGGACGCCAATGTGCAAAGCACATAAATACCCATTATAAGAATTAAATTCTTAAGTAGCGTCCACGTGCATAACACGTGAGCGCCGGCACCCAAGTAGAATTAAAATTCTACAATACTCGCTGTTAAACAGAGTCGTTGGATCAAAGATCCAACGGAGATGGTAAATCATCAAAATATAGAATCAAATTCTATTGGGAGAAAATATCTCCCAAATCTTTCTAGATAAAAAGGATACTCTCGGTTAGATCAAATGATCCAATAATAGAATAAAATTCTATTTTTTAGGAATATATTCGCTCAATCTTTCTAAACAAAAAAGATTGCTCTCTGTAAATTAGAGAACCCTTGGATTAAAAATCCAATGGTGATTAAAAAATCACCACTTGACAGAATAAATTCTGTATATGGGAGAATATTTTCCCGATCTTGTTAAAAACAAAAAACACATTCTGTAAAATAGAAACCCTTGGATAAAAAATCTAACGGTGGATAAAATTCCCCAAATCAATTTTGAGTCTAATTAAATTAATTGGAATCTCTCAATGAGAGGTTTTCTCAAAACCAATTAACAATTTGCCTCCAGTATATAAAGGACCCGAGACTTCAAGTCTCAGGGGACACAGACAAGAGGAGAGAGGACATAGAAGAAGAAGACTTGCCTTCTCAAAAACTCTAGGTAAAAAAACAACACAGAGATCAAAATATCTCTTTTTACCTATCTAAGAGTTTAACCCTTCTCAAAAACTTAGTTCTTTCTCTGGATCAGAGATCCACAAGACAAGTCTTCCACAAGTTAAGAATTTAATTCTCATCGGGAAGATCTTGTTCTTAAGAATCAAAGATTCATGGAAGAACAAATTTAAAGAGAAAGAACATGGAGTCCATAATATTTCAGGAACTCAGTTCCTTCAAATCAAGAACTTAGTTCTTAAAGAACATGATCCCAGATCCTTAAAATAATGATCTTGGTGATCGTTAATGGTCAAAATACCATTAACATAAATTTAAGTTCTCTAAAAATATCAACAGAGATTAAATCTCCATATAAAAGAAACTAGCGCCTCACGTGTTTCCCACGTGGACGCCCCTCTTTAACAGCGCCTAGCGCCTCACGTGAAACTCGCGTGGGCACCATATAAAAGTGCTTAGCACTTCACATACAACCAAAACGGCTGAGTGCTTAGCACTGATTGGGCAGCGCCCAGCGCCGCACGTGCTTCTCACGTGGGCGCCACAAAAATAATAAGAGTGCCTAGCACTCCATAAAACGGCCGAGTGCTTAGCACTGATTGGGCAGCGCCCCGCGCCTCACGTGGGCGCCACCAAAAAAAAGAAGAAAAGAGAGAAAATTGCTTAGTACTCCACACACAGCCAAAATAGCTGAGTGTTCAGCGCTCATTGGGCGGCGCCCATAATTAAATGCTTCACATGACACCCATGTGAGTGTCAGAGTATCAAATAAGTGCTTAGCACTTTTGCATTAAAAAAAAGGGGCTGAACAAACAGAGCCCAAATAAGTGCTTAGCACTTTTGAATGTAAAAGGAAAAGAGTGGGCAGACTAAGCCCAAATTGCCTAGGTCTCTGAAGTCTCTTACAGCTGAGCCCAAATGCTCTTTTGATGGATCTTACGTAAAAATGATCTTTAAAAATATTGATGATATCCAAAATGATATTCATCCCATATCTCCTAAGGTGATATTAGTCTCAAATACGACTAACGATTCTTAGGACCGTCTCCTGTTTTCCCTCAAATATGGGATTTGGTTTAAGAATACATCTCTTCACACCTCTGATACATGTCAATGTAATTCTTCAACATCTTCAGAGAGGTGGCGGGTCCTGACGACCAACAACTTCTTTCATCCCATATTGATGCACTTCCAAATTGACGCGCATGCCTCAAATCTGATCGTGCCCCAAATTGGGCACATTCCATATCACCATTGTTCATTTCGTCACGTAACAAATACACGTGCGCGCAAGATGAATGAGGGACCGAAATGTCCCTAAACTAATAGTCGCCTAAAAAACGATGATAATGGAATGAAATGTCCTTAAACTAATAGTCGCCTCAAAAACGGCGATAATGGACCGAAATGTCCTTAAACTAATATTCATCCCCAAAACGGGAATATTGGACCGAAATATCCTTAAACTAATATTTTCCGCCAAAGATAATGGGCCGTGATGTCCTCAAACTAAAACAAACTGAGCCCCAAATGCTCATATATATTTAAGTTGATCTTAATCTCAAACCAGATTAACGGTCCTTAAATAAACCAAGCCCGAATTTTAAAATATACGGATTTGGACGGATCCACATCCTACGGGTGACGACATAAACTAGTCTCCGTATACAATACACGGGCAACCAAAACAAACAAAAACACATACGACACGAATTGAACTTCCGGAGCAGGAGAAAGTGGTTATCACAATGCGGTAACGTAATTAACTGCAGGGGCTTGCGTCTGCAGGAAAGTGCGTCCCCACAATCAAAAAACCCTCATAAAATGAGGGGGAATCTGATAAAGTCTGCTACAATGGTCGCATTCGTCCAAACCTCCGATATACGGTGCCATAAATCAACTTGGTATCTTCGGAGAGGTGGACGGATAAATCCAAATAGCATCTGCCTCCAAATTCAGGCAAAACGATCCATCCCAGTTCGTCTCTGTTTTTGGCGGTAAACAGATTCTGGCACGCCCCGTAAGACCTTTTCCTTTTTCCACTCCACACGAATCGTGTTTCGCGAACAAAATCGCGGTTCGCTATGGTTGCCCTTGGATTTGAGGTACTAAAATTTGGTGTCTTGCTCCTGTGCAGAAGAAGAAGAAAATCGATGGCTTCCCACTGCACCTCTGGCAACAGCAACTCTCGCTCCACCCCAACTGGAAGAGTGACCTACGGGCCTAACGCGGCCTCCATTTTTTCAATGCCGGTGGGGCAAGTAACGCAAGCCACTACTGGACTATTCTTCGGGACCATGTTCACACCAGTGGTTGTCGGTGCCTCAACACTGCAGGAAGAAGCTCCCAAGAGGTCGGTTTTCGATCGACTGGCGACCACAACGGCCCCTCTCAACAGGCCATCCAAAGATGACGTCTCAGTCTTCAATAGGCTGGGTAAGAATCCAAAAGGGCCCGCAAAGAGGCTCGTAATACCTGAAGGGGCTACCCCAAAACGGATAGCCCTCCCAACTCATGCTACGGGCAAAGTCGTCAAAGATGCTTCCCCTACCAGAAAGTCGGTTTTTGAAAGATTGGCCGGCCATCCTCAAACCCTGCCAAGGACGTCAGTCTTCAACAGGCTGACACCAACAGCAGCCCCTCACCAAAGCTGGGGGCACGGAGAAACCTCTTTCAAAACTGAGGCGGTCCTTTTTGCAAGACACGCTCGACGTCGCCATTGGCGCCGGGTGAGAAAAGCTGGGGGCAACTTTCCGTCTGGACTTACCCCACCAGCTCCAACGGTGGAAGTTGACGCTGCTGTTCCAACCGGGAACAACTTTAATACACTCAGGAGGTATGCAAGAACTCCCCAACGACAGTGTTAAAGAAATCACCCCTACCTGCAAAAGTTACAGTGCAGATAAAGCCGGAGCAGCCTTATTAGTGGCTCTCCTCACAAATTCATAGAGTCCGGCGGAAAGTCCAAGACTCAGTTCTTGATGAAAATCACTCTCGTCGACCAAAGAAATTGAAGGCTGGCAAGAAAAAGCCCACTCCTCCGCCATACAACTGGGGACTTCTCCTAAACAGGTGCCTGTCACAACGGCTCCTTCAACTCCAATCTCTCATAAAAGAACGAGGCTGGAGAAAATTCTTCCGCCCATGGCAAATTCCAAAGGCGATGGATCCAAACGCCCCAAGTCTGGGGGCATGATCGTACATACGGTCCACATGGCTTCCGGGAAAGAAGAAAGCCGTGCTTCCGTAGGTCATCGACCGCAAACTCGGTCGCTGATAAAAGCTTAAGAGCAACAACAAAAGCTCCAGGAGATGCTGACCAAAATGACAGCACTTACCGGGCAGAAAGAAAGTCCGGACACAACAGCCGAACAATGCCAGGAGCAGGAGACTGATACAGAGTTCCTGCGAAGGTTGCTTGAAAGAAAAGACAAAGAAGCCACTGAGAAATCTCCCAACATAAAGCAGATGGCGCTCTTGTTTCAAGATATGGTTGGAATGATGATCCAGCCAGAACCCCCAGCCGAGGATCCGCCGATAATTATCGAGGATGACAGAGGGGAAACATCAAATCCTCGTTCGGCCTTATCGGCAGCCAAGAAGGAAACAATCTCCAAGGCTGCTCTTGATGATTATATCGCTTAACAAATACGAGCTCATCAAGAAAATGAAGCGGTTGGCCAAATAGTCAAAACCGGGCGACCGTACCTAGGCTGGTATGACCAAATCAAGTACCCGCCGGGATATATGATCCCCAAGTTTCATGTATACAAAGGGACAGGTAACCCCCATTAGCATGTTGCGCAGTTCAAAGCTCTGTACGGCAACATTAGAGGAGATGACAAACTGTTGCTTCGCCAGTTCGTTGGCAGCCTGTCAGAACGGCCTTTGAATGGTATTCGGAGCTCCCAAATGACTCTGTGAGGACATTCACAGAGATGGAGCTATTGTTTACACAGCGGTTCGCCAGCGCAAGCGAGCGCACCCAGATCACGACATTAATCAATGCCAGGGTGAAGCTGGGAGAAACCTGGGTCCAATACGCGATCCGGTGGCGGAACCTATGGTCAAAGTGCGAATAGCACATTGAAGAATCCCTTGCCGTGGGCATGTTCATCGGGACCCTTGGTCCTCAAACAACTGTGTCCCAGTTCATGACGTTCTTCAAACCAACAACCTTCCAGGCTCTGATAGATAAACCGGCCCAAATGGACCAGATGGGCCACGGGCCTTCCTCCTCAAGTAAGGACCCTCGAAACGCCAAGGATAAAGGGAAAGCGGACTTCGTCGCCAACGCTCAACAATAACCGAGTGGCCCAAAACCGGCCGCTCGCCAAAACAATGCACGTCCACGCCCATCCCTGGACTAGGACGCACTTACTCATTTCCTCGCGATAAGACGAAGAGACTATTTGAGTTGGTAATGCATAACAAACTCATCACATTGCTAGACCCACTGCGTCCACCGCAACCTGGCGATGTCAACAACCCCAACTACTGCTCCTATCACAGAATGGTGAGCCATCCAATTGAGGATTGCTATGTCTTCAAGAACTAGGTTGAGGATCAGTATCAACAAGGGAAGTTTGCGCTGTCTGAGAACTGGAGGGTGAACCCACCACAGAAGCACACTCCCAAAAAAGTGGATGCATCGGGGGCATCATGCTCGCTCGTGGAAGAAACTCCATGGGAAATCGTTCTTTCAGCTAAAACCAAAAGAATGCTGAAAAATCTACAGGCATGTCCGGCAGTCAGGTGGAAAAGCCCGCTTGAACCCGAAATCATCAAAGGGATGCTGAAACCGCGTACCATACCGAAAGTTGTTGACAAAGGGTAAAATCCCCAAGTCAAGCCTTCAAAGTCTTCGAAGAAAAAGAAGAAGAACAAGAAGCCTGTGCAGCCTGCCGAGTATGACGACAAGCGCACGGACCTACAAAAGTACATCGACGCGCTGGAGGAGTACAACCAAAAGACGCGGAAACCGGTCATGCTCAAAGAGTTCCTCAAGCATATTCTTGAGAACGAAGATAATGACAACGATGTGGAAAATGACTCATTTGAAGAAACCGAAGACTATGTAGCAAGTTGCCACATGATCTCCCATTCGTTGTTAAATGACAAAGAAACTCTCTCAGCGTCAGAAAACAACGCAGAGGAACCGGGGGCAGAATTGGTGCTAAAATCCCCAGAACTGCCAGAAGACCCGATCGATAGGCTGTTAAACGAAGCCTTTCAAAAAAGCAAAGCTGACCGAGAACGCGAAACAGCCATATACGAAAAGGCTAAGCGTCAGCGTCAGGATGAAGAAGCTGCGGCAAAGTGGAGTCGTAAAGTACTCTAACCAAATCAAGACATACCTGTGAAAAATAAGAGCAGGATTAAAGCAGAGAAGTGGTTCGCCAAAGCCCTGTCAATGGGAATGAAGTTGCCACCTCTTATGAAGAACACTCCCAGGGTCATATGCCTCGACGGAGAGAATTCACATCCGAACTACTGCCTATATCATCGGAGGGTCACCCACCCCATCGAAAAATACAGTACCTTCAAGAAGTGGTGGTAAGGATATGTTGCCCATAAAAAACACTTCAAGAGGATGAAGCGCGAAACTCGTCGACAACAAAAGAGTGCGACAGATGCGCGTGAAAAAACGACTGGCAACTGTCATATGGTTGATACCAGTCCGGAAGGGAAAAGCCCCAAGTTCTTACTTTCGGGAGCGATTCTGAGGACGAAATACCCCTCAGCCCTCTCTTCAAAGACTCCACCTCATAAAAGAAGAGGAGGAGAAGACCTGCGAGAATATTCAGCTACGGAGTCGCATGCTGCCTGAAAAGAACCTCGGATCTACAAACAAGGGTTTGAGCAAAATAGACAAAGGGAAAGAAAAAATCCCTGAGGAAATTGCCCTCGACGGTGGAATTGTCAAAGAACTCGCAGCAAGGGACCCGCCTAAGAAAAACAAGATGGATTACAATGTCCTGGCACATCTGAGGAAAATACCCTCACAACTGAGCATATTGGATGCTCTCCTCCTGTCCAAAGAGGCACGAGATTCTCTGATCAAGGCATTACAAGAGCCCGATCAATTCCAAACTTTCCTCGCAGAGGAGAAGATGAAGGATGAGCTGGCAGAAGTTCACACAGCTGACATTACATTCAGCGATGAAGACCTCCTCGGTACGTGTGAACATAATCGTCCGTTATACGTCACCGGGTACTGCCACGATATAAAGATAGGAAAAATCCTTATCGATAACGGATGCTCCGTCAACCTTCTCAACGTGAAAGTGCTGAAGGAGATTTGCATGAACGTTCAGAACTTGGCCCGAGACAATTACCATCTCCGGGTTCGACTCACAGTCGTCACGGATGCTTGGGTCCGTAATACTGGCGTTACGCTTCGGGTTGCTCGTCACTGACATCAAATTTCATGGCATTGACGCCAAGACTTGCTATAACGCTTTGCTTGGCAGGCTCTGGTTGCATGAGTACAACGTCATCCTTTCTACACAACATCAGTGTATGAAGCATTTCAAGGACGGCTCGGAATACACCGTCACGGGAGAGTTAAACCCGTTCTCCGTAAACGAGGTTCGGAAATATGAAGACGCAAAGTACTTCCTACCAGATTTCGAAGACACAGAAAGGTGTCATAAACCGGAGGATAAACAGAAGTCCGTCGCCACTATCCCGATCTTCGGGAGCGATTCCGAGGGAGATGAAGAAATAGTCTACTCGAGGCAACCCCAGAAAGAAACAGTAGGCCCAGACCATCTACCCCTATTCTGGTCTTTGGCAGCGACTCTAAGGACGAAGCCAACACAGTGTTCTCCATCCACCCGTCAGTACAAACCCTCGACGAAGCAGATCATAGTCTTCAAATCAAAATGGCTTCGTCTCGGCATTACAAGGAACTTGATGCGTTCGATACATACAGCGTACAAGAACTACAGACTTTCTACGTCCCTCCCAGACGAAGAGATGAAAAGGCGATCCTCTTCTACCAATCTATGGAGAACAGAGTAGAGAAAGAAGTCTGGCACGGTACCGATTTTGCACTCGACAGGCTTCAATCAATCCTTCTGCCAAGATACTATGCGGAGGGATTGAAAAGGCTGTTAAGACGCTAAGGTGTACCCCTTGAACTGTTCGGCAAGCCTAATTCTAAAAAAGGTTTTGGGATATCCCCGGAACTCAGCGAAAGATGCCCAACGGGAAGATGGAAATAATTAGGCTCGAAATCGTTCGGTCCAAGAAACGGGAGCAGTTCCACAGCTACCGCATCATAAACAGCTTCAGCGAAGAGAAAAGCGCTCTTCCAAATGGCCGTAACGTTGAAACAGAGGGAAATCCCGCTCTAAGAACGTTAAGTCCGTCGCTCAAAGAACAAATAGACAAGCCAATAAAAGAAGCTTGTCAAAGGAGCTGAGATAATCACAGCCGCGAAATGGCCATTTATGAAAAGGCTAGGACGCAACGCTTCAATCAGCAATCTGCGGAGAAAGAAGACTACAATTCCCCTTATCCCCAACCCGCTGTATGTCCTCGCAAAAGGGGAAAATCCCAAAATAGAGGCAAAAACGGGACAAAAAGCGCAAACAACGTTCGCTAACAATAAGGCAGATTTAAAAAGCCGCACTATCAAGAAAAACTCGGTTGGAACCCGTCCTTTATAAAGAAGATTGGTCAGGAATACTCCTTCCTCCAAGACAAAACAGGGAAAATATTCAACCTTGTCATGAAGCACCAAATGATGACGCTTCCGGAGTCTCGGCACCCCGAGCAAATAAACGAGGCCATCACCCGAATTATTTCTCCTACCACCGAGCAATAGGTCATACCCTTGAAGACCGCTTCACCTTCAAAGACTGGGTTGAAGACCAGTATCAGTAAAGCAGGTTCGCTTTGTCCAACAGCTGGAGGGTAAACCCGCCGCAAAAGCATGAGCCAAAGAAGAGGATAGGACCTGCTCAACACAAAAAATGGAAGCGAACTCGTACTTGCCACATGATAACACTCTCAAAGGAGGGAGGGCACGAGACTATGGATGGCCTCCGCATGTGCTTCGCAAATGAAGACGAGGACGAGGTGATCTCCGAGTTTCCACCGGCGCCAAAAGAGCTGGAAGATAGGATACACACTACGGCGGACAACCAAAGAAAAATTGACTTAGGGACAGAAGACGATCCGAGGCCAACGTTCGTCAGTGAACTACTATATGAAAACAGGTAGCCATGTTAAAGGACATGCTCATGCAATATAAAGACTGCTTCGTATGGAACTATTCCGAGATGCCGGGTCTAGATCCAAAGGTAGCAAGTATCGCCGGACATATAGCTAGTCAAACAGGCGCTAAGAAGAATGCGGCTCGAACTTGAGATGGGTATAAATGCTGAGGTTAAGAAACTAATCGACTCCGGCTTCATCCAAGAAGTTCAATATCCTGACTGGATCGCCAACATCGTTCCGGTGATAAAGAAAAATGGGACGGTGCGCATCTGCGTGGACTTTTGGGACCTCAACAAAAAATGCCCGAAGGATGACTTCCCAGTACCTGTTACCGAGCTGATGATCGATAACACGTCTACCCATGAGGTCTTCTCCTTCATGAATGGATCTTCAGGATACAATCAAATAAAAATGCATCCTGAAGATCAAAAGCATACCGCTTTCCGGACTCCGCTGGCCATATTTTGTTATAAGGTGATGCCCTTAGGTCTGAAGAACGCTGGCGCTACCTACCAGAGGGCTATGACAAAGATCTTCGATGACCTCATCCATGAGATCGTCGAATGCTACATCGACGATCTTGTGGTTAAAAGCAGATCTCATGAGGAACACTAGGAACATCTAAAAATAGTGTTACGATGTCTTCGGAAGTATAATCTGAAGATGAATCCTCTAAACACGTTTGGAGTCTCCTCAGGTAAATTCCTAGGATTCATCATACGGCACCGGGGTATTGAAATCGACCCTTCGAAAATCAAGGCGATTATGAAAATGCCCAGGCTAAGAACCTTCAAACAACTGCAGTCTCTTCAAGGAAAGCTCGCTTATATCCGGTGGTTCATAGCCAACCTCTCCGGAAAATGCCGCCCCTATAGTCATCTGATGAAGAAGGGGACCCCGCTCGTCTGGGATCGAAAGTGCCAAAATGCACTAGACGAAATCAAGCAATACTTACAAAATCCGCCGGTATTGGCCGCTCTGGTTAAGGGAAAACCCCTTATCCTATATACAACAGTCCTTGAAGGTTCTCTAGGCGCGCTATGGGCACAAGAGAATGATCAGGGAAAGGAGAAAGCTCTGTACTATTTGAGTCGAGTTCTCCTGGGGGCAGAAAACATCTACACCCCCATTGAAAAGCATTGTCTGGCACCGATCTTCATGATAATGAAGCCCAGGCATTACGCCTTGGCACATGAGGTCCATCTCATATCAAAAGTGGATCCTCTCAAATATCTGATGTAAAGGGCCATACTAACAGAAAGGCTTGCCAAATAGGACCTCCTCTTGATGGAGTTCTCGATAACGTATCGACCCCTCAAAGCAGTGAAAGACCAGGCCATTGCCGATTTTCTCGCAGAGCATCCGATACCAGTGACTCCCCCTTAAATTGTGAGTTGCCGGATGAACATGCGTTCGACACAATCGAAGGAGAGAAAGAAGAAAATGATTCCCAATGGGAACTCTACTTCAATGGAGCCTCTTCCATAAAGAGGCGAAAGCAAAACACCCCCATAATCAAAGCCGGGATGGGCCTTCTCTTCGTGACTCCGCAATGAGGGATATTGCGTTACGTCCTATCCTTAACAGAGCCAAGGACTAATAACGAAGCTGAATAGGAAGCTTTGATAGCAGGTCTCGAGATCACTATCGACATGGGAATCAAAGACCTCCTCATATATGGAGACTCTCAGCTGATCGTTAGCCAAGTAAATGGCGACTATCAGACGTGCAAGCCAGAACTGATAAAATATGGCGAAAGATTGCAGCAACTGTTGACACAAATCCTCTCCTACGTCTTGGAGAGTATACCTCTCGCAGAAAATAGTAAGGCGGATGCATTGGCCAAATTGGCTAAGGAACTGGCCGACGAAGACCTCGATGATGTAAAGATCATCGTACAAAGCCGCAGGATCCTTGCGCCAACAGATATATCTTCGGAAGATCTGGTAGAGTCATCCGGAAGAAAAGAAACGACCGAACAAGTAACCCTTCAAATAAGGGACAAAGAAAAGGTCAACGATTGGAGGGAAGTCTTCATAGACTACTTCAAATCCCAACGAACAACCAAAAACGCATCGTCTCGACATCAGCTCATGAAACGAGCTTTGTCTTTCACCTTCGTCAATGATATTCTATATAAGAGATCGTTCGACTGTCTATGGCTAAGATGCCTGAGGCCGGAAGAAGCAAAAAAAAATCATTCAAGAAATTCACGACGGACTCTGTGGTTCTCACCAAGCTAGGCCAAAGATGAAGCTGAAGATCAAAAGAATGGGTTACTATTGGCCTATGATGATTCAGGACTGCCTCGAATATGCGAAGCAGTGTCACTCGTGCCAAATCCATGGGGACTTCATCCACCAACATCCAAATCCGCTACACCCAACAGTGGCTAGCTGGCCGTTTGAAATGTGGGGAACCGATATAATTGGCCCTATTGAACCAGCATCGTCCAAAGGACATCGGTTCATACTGGCAACGACCGACTACTTTTCTAAGTGGGCAAAAGCAGTACCACTAAGGAAGATAAAAACGGAGAATATCCTCCATTTCTTCAGGAAACATGTCATCTATCGGTTCGGCACTCCGCGACGAATTATCTCGGATAATGAACCAGCTTATAGAAGCCATAAAACCAGCCGCTTCGCACAACAACATAAAATAGATTGGAGATACTCTTCAGTCTATAATTCTTGGGCCAACGGTCCAACTGAAACTTTCAATAAGACCTTGACAAAGATTATAGAGAAAACGGTGTTCAGAAACAAAAGAGACTGGCACAAAAGGCTGCATGAAGCTCTCTGGGCGTACCGAACAACATTCAAAACAGCGATGAATACAACACCATACGCGTTGGTATTCGGCACAGAAGCAGTGCTTCCCCTGGAAATAGAACTCCTTTCTCTACGAGTAGCGGTTCGGTACGAGCTGACAGATGAAGAAAATGCTCATCTTCGGCTTGAGGAGCTCAATGCCCTCGACGAAACTCGCCTTATAGCACAGCAAAACCTGGAGACTTATAAGGCAAGGATGACACGGTCATATGGAAGACTAATCAGGCCGAGAACATTCAGCCAAGGCGAACTCGTGCTAGTCGTCAAAAGACCAATGATCCCCAATCGTGCAAAACGGGGGAAATTCGAGCCAAACTATGAAGGCATGTACATTATAGACAAAGTCTACCAAGGTGGAGCCTACCTGCTCATAGATATGCATGGCAAAAGACTCTTCCGACCAATAAACGGCCGATTACTCAAAAAATACTACTCTTGACCAGTCACGACTTAGGTCTATGATAGATGACGACGCTCGTATCTGCTCGCTATCTTCCTGAGTCTGGATTCTAAGAGTAGTATACAAAGAAGCTCTGTTGCCTCAAACATGGCGACAGAGGACCGAGATGTCCTTAAACTAGAAATTCGCCTCAAACATGGCGACAACGAACAGAGATGTCCCTAAACCAGAAATTCGCCTCAAATATGGCGATAATGGACCGAGATGTCCCTAAACCAGAACTTCGCCTCAAATATGGTGACATTGGACTGAAAAGTCCCTAAACTAAAATTTTGCCTTAAACATGGCGATAATGGACCGGAACGTCCCTAAACTAGTACATCGCCCCAAATACGTGAAGTGTTCCCTAGCACCGCCACAAGATTTCGGGAGGCATCATCCATGTCATTTTCAAAAATTTGGCATGCTATAGAACCCTAACCTAGAATCTTAACTAGAGAATTAGACGAAACTAGAATGTAAATATCTTTACATCTAAGTGAACAAGAAATACAACCTTTGCAGACCGGTCCTTTACTTCAATAGCTCCGTGTAGTGGTCCCTTCGATCCAAGTAGTGAACTCCCGGACTCTAGTAAGGCTCCACAAGATGAAAGGAACAAACTCGCTTAAAGTCTTCGAGGCCGAAAATGATCTACGCCGAGGAGACACCAACTCAAGCTACCTCTTTACTAATTGTGAAGCAAGCAACCTAAACTAAATGGCTAATCTAGTGTAGGTTGATGAAGTAGGAATTTTGCTCACTTTCTAATTTTCTTCACCTCCCCAAAAGCTAGAGAGCTTGAGGAAGGAGGTGAAGAAAAACAACCATGGAGAGAAGCTCCTTCCTCAAGCTCTTTAGCTTTTTGGGAGGTGAAGAAAACTAGTGAGAAAAATATTTCTAAAGTAAGCAAAATTCTTACTTCATCAACCTACACTAGATTAGCCATTTAGTTTAGGTTGTTTGCTTCACAATTAGTGAAGAGATAGCTTGAGTTGGTGTCTTCTCGACGTAGATCATCTTCGGCCTCGAAAACTTCAAGCTAGTTTGTTCCTTTCATCTTGTGGAGCCTTACTAGAGTCCGGGAGTTCACTACTTGGAGCGAAGGGACTACTACACGGAGCTATTGAAGTAAAGGACCGGTCTACAAAGGTTGTATTCCTTCTTCACTTAGATGTAAAGATATTTATATTCTAGTTTCGTCTAATTCTCTAGTTAAGATTCTAGGTTAGGGTTCTTTAGCATGCCAAATTTTTGAAAATGGCATGGACGATGCCTCCCAAAACCTTGTGGCGGTGTACTAGGGGACCCTTCAGTGGTACGGGAGCACAAGTAACCGGGTTCTAGAGACCATCTCGAGGAGTCGAGACCGGGTCTCCTAACTCTAGAATTGGTTTTTGATTGCTTTTTTAGTTCATGCTTTGCATAGTGGTATTCCTGAATATCCAGCACCTCATTCAATGAGGAAAGAGACAATAAGTGTACATGTTAAGATAAAGAGCAACCAGATAGCATACTATCATGTCGAGCAAGAAAGTTCTCCCTATATATGTCCAAGCATCCACTATAATATACATCATATGTACAATAATGGCCTCTAGGGCATACATATAACTAACAATCTCCCACTTGCACTAGGGCCAGTTGTTGTATCTCATACTCAACGTCCCATAAAAGTCTCTCTAGGGAAAGGCCTCTGTGAGTGGATCCGCCGTGTTATCCTTCGCGTCAACTCTCCTTACCTCGATCCCTTGGAGATCAACCATCTCCCTGATCAGGTGAATATGTCTGGAACGCTGATGAGACCTGCGTTCCTAGGCCAAAGCCACAACTCCATTGTTGTCACAATAACAGTTATTGGACGCTCAATGGTAGGAACCATGTTCATCTCATGAACAAGCAAAATCCGGACAAGCTCGAGGCAATGTCAGTTCTGTATATGTTTGTTGGATATCCCGAACATTAGCGAGGGTATATCTTCTACCACACTGAGGAGCAAAAGGTGTTTTGTTTCTCAGCATGCCACATTTTTAGAAAAGGAATTTCTTATGGAAGAAAATCGTGGTCATGAGGTAGAACTGGAAGAAGTTCCAGCTGGATAGACTAACAGCTAATGATTTGGGATTCAATAGTTTCCAACGAATCTCAGCCTCTCCGCGAATCTGGTAGGGTTCCTCATCCACCTAAGAGATACTACGGTTTCCTCAGTGACGGTGGGAGCGAGGATTGCATCATGGTAGATGATGACCCAACTGGGTTCAGGCAGGCCATCATGAGTGGGGACTCTGTCAAATGGCTGGATGCTATGCTTAAGTCCATCAGGATTAAAGCAGGCATCGCGGAGTTGGAACATCTGTTTTGATGTAGCAATCAAAGTGTTTGACTTCATCAAAAAGGTAGATGAACCTTGTATATACAAGAAGGTTGTAGAGAGTAAGGTTGTCTTCCACGTATTGTACGTAGATGACATACTCTTGATAGAAATGGTTTCCTATGCTACACTCGGTCAAGCTCCTCTTATCACGATGATTCTCCATGGAAGATCTGAATGATACCTACTAAATCTTGTGGATAATGATTTATAGTGATAGATCTATATGGATGTTGGGAGTATCCCAAATCCAGGTACATTAACACCATACTAAATGGGTTTAGTATGGAAGATTCTAAGCGTGGTGGTTCGCCCACTTACTCATGAATCACTCTTGATTTGAATGATTTTCCGATTGTGTCGTATGTTTATAGAAACTAGATTTTAGAAATCACAACCAAAAATATTTTGACCGCAATCAATAACGGTGTCGGATGTAGCGCGTTAGTAAGTGCAGATCGTCCACAGGGAAAGTGAATTCCGTTCAATTTCCGAATTAGATGAGTTGCAAATTTAAGGCAAAGAAAAGAAAACAATTCATGATTTGCATTTAAAGATCAAGAAATAAGAAAAATCTAGATCTAGAAAAGACATTAAAAGCAAGAATTGAGATGTGTGATAATTTCCAACCAACAATCAAGATTAGAAGTATGACTCGTAGGAGTAGATCGGATCTATAGATGTGATGAGATCTAAAGATTACTAATTCTTATCCATTAATGAATTGATACTAGATCGATGCAAATTCATCGAGGTTTAAGGATCTTTGCTAGAAAATTAGGGATTCCGCAACTCATCCTTTGTTCTTTCGATGGATCACATTCAAATTCTAGCTTCTAGTTAATCAAATGTTTAATAGTTGTTCCCTAGTTTCGAGTGAACACGATCAAGAAAGCATCATCTCGAAACTAGGTCATTAATTATTTGATTCACTAGAATTTACAAACATTATAGGATTTAAGAATTGTAGAAAGATCTAAATCATCATCATCTAAAGGTCGTCACAACTCCTACACGAGCGGAGATTACTCAAACATCATGATCACAAACACAATCACAAATTGAATTCTAATCATTATGCTTGACTAAAAGATAAGCAAGAGTATAGAAAATTCACCTTTATTTATCAACAAATTTCGTTACAACTTTCTTGAATTTACAAAAGGAAGGAACTAGATCGTCGATTTCAGCTTCGCTCGGCTCCTTGAGTCGCGGATCGGCGTGGATCTCTTGCTCCGTTGGAAATCCGGCGTCGCTTGCTAAAGGTTGAAGGCTCTCTTGCTCAAATTGATCTTGGGATCTTGATCTTGATTTTGAATTGGAGATGGGAATTGAATTTGGCACAAGCTTTTGTCACTAAACTTGTGGGTAGAAGATGGTGGTGATTCTTGAACATTTTGCACCCTAGCTCTAGGCTCCTTTTTATAGACCTCTAGATCTAGGATTGAAATTTGAATTCCCTCCACAAGTTAGTTAACCAAAAGATTTAAATTTCCCTCCAAAAAGTTAGTTAAGCTTTAAATTTTGAATTTCCCTCCAAGAGTTTGTTGAGCCGAGCCTTCTAGATGTGCCGCGTGGAGCTTCTGGGGTCTTCTGGAAGCTTTGGCCGTTATAATTAGCCATGTGAAGAATTTTGAGCCAATGATCCTTTAATAAGGCCGCGGATCCGCCGCGCCAAGGGGGCTTGGGCCGCGGATCCGCGTCCCTTTGGTGGCCTTGGTGCTTCATATTTTAGGATAATTCTTGGGCTTTCTGGTGGGCTTTTATACAATATGTGAAATCTCATTTGGCCTTCTGTATTACTTCAGATCTTTAGCCTTTGAATTGGCGTATCTTTTATTAGATCTTTTCCCAAATTTTGGCCTTTTGCTTCTGTGATTTCCTGCATTTGACCACAAGCAAGAGTTGCGCAATACAAGGATGATGCGATGCCATGAAACACAGTTAATTTCCCTCAAAGTGCCGGTTTAAAAGTCTAACACATGCAATTTGGTATTTCAGAGATGATTTGGTAATATGTGCAATTATGAATACCGAACACTTCTATATGAGTTCAAATGGTAGGGAAATTACCGTGTTAAAAGTGCAGTATTTTCGACTGATCAAATTCCCCCAAACTTATTTTCGATCGTCTCGATCGAACTGTTTTATTAAAAAGAGAAGGAGAAAACAAAGAAAGAGAAAAGCACACTTTCGTAGGCAACACGATTGCACTGAGCACGTGCAACAAGCCTTTAAACCTCTAGGTGTCCCTAGTAGGAGGAGTGTTGTCTCCTGAGGGTTTTCAGCGGATTGCACCCACAAAATCCAATAATAAAAGGAAGATCATGAATATTACATTTAAAGACAAGAATTGTAAAAGAAAAGCCTTGAAAATTAGGGTTTCCAACTAAGCTAGCTTTTCGGTTGTCATGAGCCCTATCTTAATGGTCATGAAAAGATGTCAGAAATCACGTCTTCCCTCAATAAAACATTGTCTTATTCTTCATTCCTATCTTTATTCCAAACATCGATCATATCACCCTGCGTGTGTGTAAAGAACATCCCTACACCCGGAGAATTCAATTCAAGCTATCATACTCTTGTCCATCAGCCTCAGTACTTTTTAATTAATGAATATCTAGATGTGCTTACACACTTTCATGCGACCGTTAATACTTCTTGAGGTACTAACCGACCGATTACTCATGTGCTTGCTTATTTGGTGTATTTTCCTCGTCTTGCACCACCTCGGGTATAGCAGTGACTCCCAGACCAGTTGGCCTTAGGGCACTAGGTGAAGAGACACCCTCGCTATATTTTTTTTATTGCCCTCGGTGATAACAAAACCAGAGTCCATTTTTCTCACCACTTTATATTTTTATTCATTTTTTTTCCTTCATACTTTTGGCTTTAAGACAAGAGCATTTCAAGGTATCCTCTACTATCCCAGGCTTTAAGACGTGTGTAAGTGCGAATAGCAGGGTATCAACGTTCAAAATGTTTGGCTTCCAGAATATAAACTATTTTTCAGACTTATTTTTATTCTCAGATTAGTGACTTCCTTCATCTTACTAACCCTTGGGACAACGACTCATAACTACTTATTACTAGTTCGTATAAGAAAACTTCTAATTTTCTCAGTTTTCTTAAATTTTTCTAATCTCATGGATGTAATTGTTCACTATCTAATCTTTTATTATCATAAATATTAAATATTTTTATATTTTGAAATTTTTTGAACTTTTATGGATTTTGAAATTTTTTAAATTTTTATAGGTTTTGAAAAATTATTTACAAAAAATCTTTACCAAAATTTTTATGGGTTTTAAAGAAATGTTTTGTGCTTATGCAAATGATATGCACATGATGCAAAACTAAGCACAAACCTCCCCCAAACTTGTTTTCAACAGTGTCCTCACTGTTGCCATCCACTATATCTACAAAAATCTGTAAGCCTGGGAGGAATTTATTAGTGGGGGCAAAATATATAAGTGAAGATCTTCCCCCAAACTTATTTTTGACTCGCAATTTTTGTAAAAATTTTCTTTTCAAGAGCCAGAAAAATTGTTCCCCCCCAAACTTGAGTTATGCAATGTTAAGCTTTGAAAATCACATGAGGGGGTCAAAAATCAGTGGTCGATGCCAAGCTTTGGAAAGACCGAAGATCAACACCAACCATTCGAAGATTTTATCAATGCAGTGCTCGGGTTGGTGGAAGAAGAAGTGGGGAAAGGGTAAGGGGTGGAAGAGAGTGTGTGTACGTCTCATTTTGGAGAGACGAAGCAGTGAATGTGATGGATAACTCGCATTCTTTTTAAGGTTCAGAGGAAGGGGTGGAGGTTCAATTTCAGTGATTGGGACATGATTCATCTCAACACCCGTGTTATTCAGAAATGCGAGTTCATCAGCGAAGATCTCCTCAAAAGTTTCATCAATACCCCGAAGAATAATGTCATCACAAAGTGCGGGGTGATCTTCAGACTCTAAAAGCAGTTCATAATCGGTGTTAGTTGTTGACCCGGACATCTCGGTGGAAGAGTCCGTATGTGTATGATACATAGTTGGGTCAAACAACAACGTATGAAAAGAGTCAAGATCGGTATCAGGAGGATCATCAAATTCGCTGCTGTCGACATCCATTAAGTCGACAGAACAGACATGAGCAGTAGGTTCGGAGGGTACACTTCCAATCTTGTAAATGTTCAACTCTATTGACCTATTCCCGAAGGATAGGGTTATAGAACCGTTACGACAGTTGATAATAGCATTGGAAGTGGCCAAAAAGGGGCGACCTAAAATCACCGGAATTTGATTCCGTGGGTTCGCTACAGGCTGTGTATCAAGTACAATAAAATCCACAGGGAATACAAATTCCCCGATTTTTATTAACACATCCTTCAGTTCACCCCTAAGTTTGGTGATTGATCGGTCAGCCATCTGGAGAGTGCAATGGGCTGGTTTCAACTCTCCGATCCCTAGTTGCTCACAGACTGAGAAAGGAAGCAGGTTAACACTGGCGCCAAGGTCTAAAAGAGCACGATTGATGTGTTTATCCCCAATAGAAATCGATATCGTAGGACATCCTGGGTCCTTACGTTTCTTTGGTAGTGGAGGGATAAAAGCAGTGCTAATGCTATTTGACATGAAGACCTTCTTTGGCACTTGAGTCTTCCTCTTCCTAGTGCACAAGTCCTTAAGAATTTTCGCATAAGCGGGGACTTGTTGAATGGCATCTAGGAGAGGGATGTTGATGTTAACCTGTTTGAACATTTCCATGATCTTCTCCATATGTGGACTTGATGTGTTAGCCCTTAACCGGTTCGGGTAAGGTGCTTTAGCAATGAGCGCTGGGTCCATCATAGGAGAAGGAAGTGTGTGTGGCCCCGATCCCAAAATAGAAGTGGGGATCGTCTGTGGAGGAGTAAAAGAGGTGGGCTGAGGTATCAAGCCTAGTGGGAAATGGAGAATAGGCTCGCGAGAAGGTGGTGGGGTAGGAGAACAAGAATCAGACGTAGAAGTGTGTGTGTGAGGAAAGGTCTCAGCCGGGGTGTTGATAGGATCATCAATATCATCAACTTCTTCCCCAACATGGTTATCCAGCACTCTCCCAGATCTCAACGTGGTGATTGCATTCACATGATGTGAATAGCCAGGATTGGATACAGGTTGAGCTGGGAGTTTCCCTTTCTCTCTCGCGCTCATTTCGGCCTTAAGTCGTGCAATCTCAGCTTCCATCGTTTTGATACTCTCAGCTTCGGACGCTGAGTTTTTCTTTATCTCACCGACAGAAGACTTAACCTCGGCCGACACTTCCATGAAATTTGACATGAGTGATTTCATGGTTTGAGCGAATTGAGAGAATTCGTCAGAACAGGTCGACTGCATAGGATTAGAAGGTGCAGGAGTGTTGACCTGGTTTTGGAAATTTGGTGACTGGTAAGGGTGCTGGGTGAGCTGAAGTGGTTGCTGTTGTGGTGGAGGGACCCGTTGGAATTGATTCGGGTTTGGAACCGTGTTTTGGGACTGGTTCCAAGCAAAATTCGGGTGATTCCTCCAACCCTGATTGTATGTGGAAGAAAAAGGATCGTTTCCAGGTCTTTGAAATGCGGCATTGGTATGCTCGAGACCTCGAAACTGAGAGTTTAATGGACATTCTTCCGTTAAGTGAGAAGGGTCTGAACAACACCCACAAACGGTTTTGGGGAGCGACATTGGGTTTAGGGAGGCTGCTAGGAATTTGTGTTCCATAGCGTCGAGCTTCTTTTGCATTGCTGCCATCTCAGCTCGAACACCTATGGACACGTCTATTTGGTGTATGCCACCCCTACTCGATGGCTGGGTTCCAGTCTCCCACTGAAGTGACTTTTCAGCGAACTCTTCTAAAAATTTCCATGCTTCCCCATCATCTTTAGTCATAAAGGTGCCTTGACACATGTTTTCAAGGTTTTGTTTAGTGGTAGGGTTACTGCCCTCATATATGATTCGGCAAAGCTCCCATCTCGGGATGCCGTGATGTGGGCATTGAACCAAAAAATCCTTGAATCGGTCAAAGTATTTTGAAAATGGTTCAACCGGAAGCTGAGAGAATTGAGAGAGTTCGCTACGGATTCGAGCTGTCTTTTGCATAGGGTAGAATTTCTTAAGGAATGCTGCAACGAATTCTTCCCAATTCATGATGGAATGTGCGGTGGTGTTATACAGCCACTTCTCGGCTATATCGCACAAGGTAAATGGAAGAAGTCATAGACGTATGGCATCCACAGAAAGTTGTGATGTACCCATCATTGCGCACACGTTTTCAAATTTGGTAATAAAAACGTACGCGTCTTCAGTCTCGAGACCGTGGAATTTGGGTAGAAGGTTGATGTACTGGGGCTTAATCTCAAAGTTATCCCCGTTGGCTGGTGGAATGGATAAGCAGGTCGAGAGAGGACCTCGCAAAGGGTAACACCTCTCTTGGAGAGAGATGCGGGGTGGAATCTGCGCACCAACGGACGGCGGCAGAGTAGCGGTAAAGAGGTTTGATGGAGGCTGATCCATCGGTATAGGTGTGGTGGGGGGTAAAAGAAAGGTAAATGGAGAAATACCGACTTCGGAGTCGATCGAGGGGACGCGGACAAGACGGGCACTAGAATCCCGTGTCCAGCCTATCTTGCACTAAAAGAGGTTAGTACAAGTGGCAGCGTGATTTATAATTAGGGGAAATGAAGTGAGTGCGGTGTTTGTTTTGAAAAATGATACGGATTTTGAAAATATGATGCAACAAGCAATACCCTAAAATTTATGGTCACCTAGGTCCGATCTCTAGACCGCTCCTAACTGCCAGAAGACAAGACGCAGGATAGAATCCTCCACTGCCTCTTTGTCCCTTCTGTGGCCAGGTAAGTGGGAGGTTCTCCACTACGTAAGTAGTGGGCCTAATTAAGTAACCACTAGCCTTCGACACACTTGCCTAGGCACCACAAGAGAAACGCGGATAAGCAATGAATTACCCATGACCTTCTTCTGTCCTAAGTGAGCGCGGCGGTCCTTAGAGTCATCTCTAGATATTTTTTTAATTAATGAGGGTAATGCGGATGCAGGTTTGTGATTTTTGGGGCCTAGGAAGGGTAATGAACTCCCCACCTAATCTGGATTTGGCCGTGCCCCTTAATTTCCGTATTAGTTATGCAAACAACCACAAAATAAAAAACAAGCACACTTTATTTTGCTTTTTGCGCGCTGCGAATATTTGCAAAGAATTCTGCAACAAATTGTTAATTGGAGCAGATTTTAGGAAGGAGATAAGAAAGTTAGAGATTACCAGATAAAATTTTTCCAGAGAACTCCTTAATGGGCCGCGGAACTGCCGCGTAATGGGGGTATTGGCCGCGGAAACGCGGTGGGATGGTGGGGTCTCTGCACAAAAATTCTTCAGCAAGCTCCTGATCTCTTCCTTAATCCTCTGGAATTCACCAAATAATTTTCCAATTTTCCAGCAAGCTCCAGATCTCCTTGCAATTAACCACAACAACACGTATTAGTGTTTGCGCGAGTTTTGATCTTTAAAATTTTTAGATGGAATAAACTTTTCAACTCAAATTTCAAAAAATGAACAAATAGCACACGATCCCTGGCAACGGCGCCATTTTGATTTGAATGATTTTCCGATTGTGTCGTATGTTTATAGAAACTAGATTTTAGAAATCACAACCAAAAATATTTTGACCGCAATCAATAACGGTGTCGGATGTAGCGTGTTAGTAAGTGCGGATCGTCCACAGGGAAAGTGAGTTCCGTTCAATTTCCGAATTAGATGAGTTGCAAATTTAAGGCAAAGAAAAGAAAACAATTCATGATTTGCATTTAAAGATCAAGAAATAAGAAAAATCTAGATCTAGAAAAGACATTAAAAGCAAGAATTGAGATGTGTGATAATTTCCAACCAATAATCAAGATTAGAAGTATGGCTCGTAGGAGTAGATCGGATCTATAGATGTGATGAGATCTAAAGATTACTAATTCTTATCCATTAATGAATTGATACTAGATCGATGCAAATTCATCGAGGTTTAAGGATCTTTGCTAGAAAATTAGGGATTCCGCAACTCATCCTTTGTCCTTTCGATGGATCATATTCAAATTCTAGCTTCTAGTTAATCAAATGTTTAATAGTTGTTCCCTAGTTTCGAGTGAACACGATCAAGAAAGCATCATCTCGAAACTAGGTCATTAATCATTTGATTCACTAGAATTTACAAACATTATAGGATTTAAGAATTGTAGAAAGATCTAAATCATCATCATCTAAAGATCGTCACAACTCCTACACGAGCGGAGATTACTCAAACATCATGATCACAAACACAATCACAAATTGAATTCTAATCATTATGCTTGACTAAAAGATAAGCAAGAGTATAGAAAATTCACCTTTATTTATCAACAAATTTCGTTACAACTTTCTTGAATTTACAAAAGGAAGGAACTAGATCGTCGATTTCGGCTTCGCTCGGCTCCTTGAGTCGCGGATCGGCGTGGATCTCTTGCTCCGTTGGAAATCCGGCGTCGCTTGCTAAAGGTTGAAGGCTCTCTTGCTCAAATTGATCTCGGGATCTTGATCTTGATTTTGAATTGGAGATGGGAATTGAATTTGGCACAAGCTTTTGTCACTAAACTTGTGGGTAGAAGATGGTGGTGATTCTTGAACATTTTGCACCCTAGCTCTAGGCTCCTTTTTATAGACCTCTAGATCTAGGATTGAAATTTGAATTCCCTCCACAAGTTAGTTAACCAAAAGATTTAAATTTCCCTCCAAAAAGTTAGTTAAGCTTTAAATTTTGAATTTCCCTCCAAGAGTTTGTTGAGCCGAGCCTTCTAGATGTGCCACGTGGAGCTTCTGGGGTCTTCTAAAAGCTTTGGCCGTTATAATTAGCCATGTGAAGAATTTTGAGCCAATGATCCTTTAATAAGGCCGTGGATCCGCCGCGCCAAGGGGGCTTGGGCCGCGGATCCGCGGCCATTTGGTGGCCTTGGTGCTTCATATTTTGGGATAATTCTTGGGCTTTCTGGTGGGCTTTTATACAATATGTGAAATCTCATTTGGCCTTCTGTATTGCTTCAAATCTTTAGCCTTTGAATTGGCGTATCTTTTATTAGATCTTTTCCCAAATTTTGGCCTTTTGCTTCTGTGATTTCCTGCATTTGACCACAAGCAAGAGTTGCGCAATACAAGGATGATGCGATGCCATGAAACACAGTTAATTTCCCTCAAAGTGCCGGTTTAAAAGTCTAACACATGCAATTTGGTATTTCAGAGATGATTTGGTAATATGTGCAATTATGAATACCGAACACTTCTATATGAGTTCAAATGGTAGGGAAATTACCGTGTTAAAAGTGCAGTATTTTCGACTGATCAACTCTCTCCAAGAAAATGTCTCCCGAGACTGATTTGGAGCGAGCTCGCATGCAAGGGATACCCTATGCTTCGGCAGTAGGCTTTATCATGTATGCGATGTTATGTACCAGACCAGATGTAGCTAACTCACTAGGTGTAGTGATAAGGAATCAATCGGATCTTGGGAGAATCACTGGACAGCTGTGAAGGGCATTTTTAAGTACTTGAGAAGCACTGAAGAAATGTTCTTGGGTTTTGGTAACGGTGAACTCCAGTGGGAGTCATTTACCAATTCGAGCTTTCAGAGTGATAAGGACGACTGATTGTCAGTCTCAGGCTTTGTCTTTACCCTCAGTGGAGAGAGGGTATGTTGGAAGAATTCCAAGCTAAATACCGCGACAAACTAGACGATAAAGGCTGAATACATTGCTACCAACGATACTGCCAAAGTGGGTTTCTGGATATTTCTTGTTCATGAGATGAACATGGTTCCTACCATTGAGCGTCCAATAACCGTTATTGTGACAACAATGGAGTTGTGGCTTTGGCCTAAGAACGCAGGTCCTATCAGCGTTCCAGACATATTCTGAGGCAGAATCACCTGATCAGGGAGATGGTTGATCTCCAAGGGATCGAGGTAAGGAGAGTTGACGCGAAGGATAACACGGCGGATTTACTCACAGAGGCCTTTCCCTAGAGAGACTTTTATGGGACGTTGAGTATGAGATACTACAGCAACTGGCCCTAGTACAAGTGGGAGATTGTTAGTTTTATGTATGCCCTAGAGGCCATTATTGTACATATGATGTATATTATAGTGGATGCTTGGAAATATATAGGTAGGACTTTCTTGCTCGACATGATAGTATGCTATATGGTTGCTCTTTATCTTAACATGTACACTTATTGTCTTTTTGTTACATGTTGATAAAGCCTTTAGGATGTGTACTTCACTACCGGGATTATGATGCAGATCATACTAGTGGGGTAAGAGTAGTCCGTAAGTACATCCTTCAATTGTTCCTAGTCGTGGGAGTATCGAGACGGGGTATCGATATTCCAGAGTAGACTAGCGTATACACTTCTTGACCCATATGATGGGCGATGGATGATCTCACATCCATTGGTGTTTGACATCAAATATGGTATACGAGTGCTCAGTGGAGACTGGGTACACTGAACAGGACTCACCGAGAACTCCTAGATAGTATTATACCTCACGTCAGATAGCAGTTCTCTGATGACACTGGTACAGGTTAGTCTATAGACCCGAGATCGTCATAGAGTCTTATGTGATTCCCACTGTGATTCGATTTCCACCTTACCACGTTCAAGAGATCGTGCAAAACGGTGGCTTTTGGGTACAGTCCCGAGTCACATGGAGGCAATGAGCGATAGAAGGGGATTTCGTCTCTCTCGGTATTGGGGGTTGATGTTGCGCTGTGCTCGATTGGCCATAACAAGAAATCTCTGGCCAGGGTTGCTGAGATTTACTGGTAAGTGTTATCAGTAGTTTCTTGAACCGTTATGAGCCTCACATCGGCATGACTTATCAGGCTATTGGGGTCTGACATATACCACCCCCAGGCAGGATATGCGACATATCAGACGAAGAGACCGGACTGTACGGTAGTGTTACTTATTGGATTCGCAGGAGTATGAGCAGGCTTGCTTGTTGATCTTCTGATCGCTCAATACCCGGATGGCCGTTACGTCTAGCAGTACCGCTGACGGCTTGTGGGTGACTGATATGATCACCACCTACTGCTGGCGTATTGACGAGTCTTTAGAGTTCTACACATAGGTTTCCTGGCTCAGGCGAAACGAAGTAGGAGCACATATGTGATATGTGCGGGACCGAGATTAATGCGCGTATGTGATACCGTATTCTATTCTCGCGATTTGTGTTAATATAGCCGGGTTATCGAATCAAGTGTTGATTCGATAAGTTGATACACATGATATTATTCGGTTATATGTGATATAGCCGGATTAGTAATATCATGTGTATCAACGTATCGAATCAACACTTGATTCGATAACTCAGCTATATCACATATAACCGACCGATAACACAAATTACGAGAATAGAATACGGTATCCCATACGCGCATTAATCTCGGTCCCGCACATATGTGCTCCTACTTCGTTTCGCCTGAGCTAGGAAACCTCTGTGTAGGACTCTAAAGACTCGTCAATACGTCGGCGGTAGGTGGTGATCATATCAGTCACCCACAAGCCGTCAGCGATACTGCTAGACGTAACGGCCACCCGTGTATTAAGCGATCAGAAGATCAACAAGCAAGCCTGCTTATACTCCTGCGAATCCAATAAGTAACACTACCGTACATTCCGGTCTCTTCGTCTGATATGTCGCATATCCTGCCTGGGGGTAGTATACGTCAGACCCCAATAGCCTGATAAGTCATACCGATGTGAGGCCCATAACGGTTCGAGAAACTACTGATAACACTTACCAGTAAATCTCAGCAATCTTGGCCAGAGATTTCTTGTTATGGCCAATCGAGCACAGCGCAACATCAACCCCCAATACCGGGAGAGACGAAATCCCCTCCTATCGCTCATTGCCTCCATGTGACTCGGGACTGTACCCAAAAACCACCGTTTTGCACGATCTCTTGAACGTTGTAAGGTGCAAATCAAAGCACAGTGGGAATCACACAAGACTCTATGACGATCTCGGGTCTACAGACTAACCTGTATCAGTGTCACCAGAGAACTGCTATCTGTCGTGAGGTATAATACCATCTAGGAGTTCTCGACGAGTCCTGTTCAGTGTACCCAGTCTCCACTGAGCACCTGTATACCATCTTTGATGTAAAACTCCAATGGATGTAGGATCATCCATCGCCTATCATATGGGTCAAGAAGTGTATAAGCTAGTCTACTCTGGAATATCGATGCCCCGTCTCGATACTCTCACGACTAGGAACAATTGAAGGATGTACTTACCGACTACTCTTACCCCACTAGTATGATGTGCATCATAATCCTGGTAGTCAAGTACACATCCTAAGGGCTTTATCAACATGTAACAAAGAGACAATAAGTGTACATGTTAAGATCAACTAGATGGCATACTATCATGTCGAGCAAGAAAGTCCTCCATATATATCCAAGCATCTACTATAATATGCACCATATGTACATTAATGGCCTCTAGGGCATACATATAACTAACAATACGGCGATACATTCCCTTAGGATCTATATTGCAATCGAAGTCTTAGCAGGAAAGATTGCAACTCGAGTCCCACTGGCTACCATCAAAACCCATCGTCAAACAAGTGGGTCATCTGCGACGAAGCTACTTTCGAGAGTTTCGCCATTTAAAAAAAAAGGTATGTTCACAAGCAAAATGGGCACGGATGAAAACCCGAAAGGGCGCCGTGAGTAAAAACAGCAGGATTGCCGACGAGTTTGTGAAAACCCGAAAGGGCGCAATCTCGTTAAAAAAACGGTATGTCCACAAGCAAAATGAGCACGGATGAAAACCGGAAAGGGCGTCGTGAGTAAAAACAGCAGGACTGCCAGCGAGTTTTTGAAAATCCGGAAAGGGCGCAAATTTGTAAAATAAAAAATTCGTATGCACTTGCAAAGTCCTCTCGACCTTGTGAGAAGAAAATACATGTGTGATATCCTTACGACTAAAAAAGGAGCAACACACTTAGGATCCTCATGATTCATAAGGAGAAATTACACTTGCGAGATCCTCACGACTCGTAAGGAGAATTCCCCTTATGAGACCCTCACAGCTCATAAGATTCGAAAGCCTTAAACTACAGGGATCCGAACCTGTTCTTAAGCCGTCATATCCCCCAAGTTGCCCTACAGGCGGTCCAATATTGACCCTTGTATACAATCCACGGGCAAGAATAAACATTTCCCTACCAAGTTCCACCAATGGCGAGAAATGTCCCCATATGGTGAACGGCACCTGTAACTCCTCTCGACTTATAAGGAGAAAACACTCTTGCAAGATCTTTACGACTTACAAGAGAAAATATCACTTAGGAATCCCCACGGTTTCTAAGGAGAAAATACACCTACGAGATCCTCACGACTCGTAGGGAGAAATACCTTTATGAGACCCTTACGGTTCATAAAGTCAAAAGGCCGTAGTCGACAGGATCCTAACCCTGTTTGCTAAGCCACCTTTGTTCGAATAAACAAAGGCAAATGATTAGTCGCTCCCGGTAATATTCCACTCGTAGCGATGTTGATACCTAAACAGACATCAAACTCCAAGTCCTTTCACGGCAAATGATGAATCTTTCCTGGCAATATTCCAGTTGTAGCGATGCTGATGCAAATGTTGGTATCAGGTTCCAAACTCGCAATTAAAAACAACGGCGAGTAGCAAAAAATATGTTGGATATATATGCCCTAGAGGCCTTCATTGTATAGGATGCTAGGGATATGTATGTACATGACAGTCTTGCTTAATATAATAGTACGCTATTTGGTTTGTCTTTATCTTAACATATAATATATTTTGCGTAGTATTCATATATATATATACATGTTGATAAAGCCCATAAGGAGTTTTGCCTGACTATCGGCGTTGTGATGGCAATCATACTAGTGGGAGCTGGATAGTCAATAGGTACATCCTTAGAAGTCCCTGGTTGTAGGAGTATTGAGACTGGGCATCGATACTCCGGAGTAGACTGGTGTATACATATCTAGACCCTGAGGAGGGGCGATGGATTGGTCCCGCAGCCATTGGTGGAGTGCACCTAAGATTGTATACAGATGCTCACTGGGTGTGAGTACACTGGACAAGACTCGCCGAGAACTGACTGGATGGTATTTATACCTAACGTCAGATAGCAGTTCTCAGGTAACATGTGTGCAGATAGTCCGTTGACTTAAAGTCGTCATTTGTCTCGTGTGAGTTCCCACTGTGCTTTGATTACTACCCTACAACGGTTCAAAGGAGTCGTGCAAACATGTTTTAGTTGGGCACAGTCCCGAGCCACGTGGAGGCAGTGAGTGACTGTTAGGGATTCGTCTCTCCCAGTATAGGGAGTTGATATCGCACAGTGATCGGTTGGTCATTACCATAAGTCCCTGGCCAGGGCTGATTGAGAATTACTGATAGATTGATCAGTAGATTCTCGGATGGTGATAGAGCCATACCGACACGACTTGTACGGTTATTAGGGGTCTGATGTTTACCACCTCCCTAGACCATACATGCGATACTCTTAGACGAACAGACCGGACTGCACGGATATTGTCACGCACAGGCTCAGTAGGAGTTCGGATGGGTATCCTCATCGGCCTTCTTATCGACATCTACCTGGGGACCGTTACTTACAGCTAGTGCCGCTTGCGGTCTGTGGTTAAACCCACTGCCAGCGTAGTAGTCGAGTCTTTAGAGTCCCACACAGAGTTTTCCCAACTCCAGGCGAAACCATATAGAGGTCGTACGGTTTTACGACAAGGGTTCGGACGAATACGTATTTAAACGCACGTACGACATTCGGACAGTTTATACTAGACGGCTTTGGTTTAAGCCAGATTCTAGTATCAGGTTATTGGATTTGTACAGTCTAAAGTTTTTCCGCGTTTTCACGGATGAGAGGGGCGTTCTCGTAATTTCCGGGAAGCTTCTAGAAGCATGGTGACTTGAGGGGTTAAGGTGGCATTGTCATTAATGTAAATTGTGACTCATTATGTGTGATTCACTATGTCATTAATGCATCATTAAATGCTTAATGACTCACATAGTGAATCACTCATATTCATTTATGAAGCATGATGAATAATCTATTATTATTCATTTTATTGATATTTCATTATGCTTGATATATTAAGTGAGAAGCAATTTTCATTTCATAATTCTAGTTCACCTTCTCTCTTCTCAAGCTCTCTCTTTCTTCAAGCTCTAATCCTACCACTCATGAGTTGAGTACAAGGGTTAGAAAAGACTAAACAACCCATAACCTAACTCTATATGACCTAAGTCCCTTTGGTTAGCAACTAGAGAAACTTATTTACCTCAAGTCTTGAGGTAAAGCTTGGATTAGGGTTCTCGGGTGGATCATCTATCACTTGGAGGAGGCCGAGGAGGACGGAGAGATCGTAAAGACGAAGGACACGTATCACTAGGTGTAATCTCTTTACATAGTAGTTTAGAACTTCTATGGTAGTTGTTAATTATCGTTTAGCAAAGATCTTCGGTTAGTCGATGTATGCTTCAAGAACAAGATTGTTTTTCATATTTCCGCCTCCCCGCAACTCGTGGGGTGTTGCACATCGACTTACAGTGGTATCAGAGCATCACTAAACAATAATTAACTCACTTGCAAAGTCGTATGAATTTCGAACGCAAAACGAACCGGAAAATACCCCGATATCACATAGTTTCTGTCGATTTTAAAATGAGGTCCTAAAATTTTTCAGGTTCCTCCAGAGCACCCTACATGAAATTATAAGAACACATAGAAAAAATGGGCTCCTGAATCGGCCACCGAGCCACGGAACCGCGGCCGATCCCACCGATCCGCCGCGGATCCGCGGCCGAGTTGGGGCCGATTTAGCCCAATTTTTCTCTATGCATCTTCTGTGATATGTTGTATTTTCTGGTGTGGTTTATTTTTTGCTCAGGTCTCAGGTTTACAGAGAAGTATTGGAGCAGAATCTAATGTGTTTGATCGATCGAAATTATACGATGTTTGTTTGTTTGATTATATCTGTGAACTGTATTATGTGTTCGTAAACCTCACCTAACTGCTAGTATGTCGGTTGGCAGGGGGTTGCACATATCTGTAATGTTTTAACTGTTTGTGATTATGAACTCTATTGGACTGTTGTGATGATTAGCCGAGGTTTTGTGATGGGTTATTGTATTAATTCATTCGATGTAATTGTAATAAGTTGTAATATTATTTTGCAGGGCACATCCAGGTTGCGGTTGTAGCCACCGTTGTGTTATTTCTTTTTACTGTTTTTGCTCCTAGGATAGACCCAAGGTGGGATGCACAAACTACCGGGTATTTCGAAGTGCTTAGTGGCCTACTCACGTTGTTGACGGAGACCGCTTCACTTCGGATATTTGACGGGTAGTTTGCCGTACCCGTAAGGGTCTAGGGTGGGATAATGGCTATTCATCACAATTGTATAATCCGTCTTTTCTTTCAGGCTCAAAAGAAACGCGGATTGCTTGCATATCCAATAAAGTTTATCTGTGATCTGGAATGCCTATTATTGCGTCTGACGAATGTACAATATCTATATATGATAGCTATTTAGACGTCACTTATGTTTTACACCCGCACTAACCCAGCCCCCGCTCTGCCGTTAGTTAAGTAACCTAACGGGTGATGACGGGATCCCATGGCGAATGCGGATGGCATAAGAGGATGTTGTATTTTCATTGTTATCTGTAATGATAGGTTAAATGATGGGACGCATTATTTTTAATGCAAAGAAAAATAAAACCTAAACTGAATCGTTGGAGCAATTTCTAAAACCACTCGGTTTTCTTGAAAAAGCAATTTTTTAAATGCGGAGCTTAAATCACTCCTTTTAATAAAAGCTATCTTGGTTCCTTCGATCAAATCAAGTTCTCTACGTTAACGGATTTTTTGCCAAAAAACCAGCCGTAACTCTCCGTCGTTTTAAATAGACAGCACATCATATTCATGCTATGCTTGTTGGCCTACGTCAAGGCATAGTGGATGGTAGCAGTGTGGTCTGCTTATTTGTTGCATAGATAGATGCATTAATATAGGATAGACGTACAGCCTTGTTGGCCTACGTCAAGGGCATGTACGATGTACCTAAATTAATCAGGATAACGACGGGTAGAACTTGACTTGCGTCTTATGACTTGTTGGCCTACGTCAAGGTCAATAAGAGCTTGGGGTAAAAATCACATCGGGAGTTTCAAACATAAAGGAAACTTGCAGATTTAGCATACCTTCTAGAGTGTGGTGACTAGAGTGCCTTCCATCTAGTACATCATGCAATGATAGATGGATCCCGATCCCACTGATGAGTAGGATTACTCTCAGGAAACATTCTCACTTAACAATCAATGCTATAAACCAAGTAGGTGTCCAGAAAGGTGTTAGAGGGGCTACGCCTCCAGGGAAAAGAGGTTATTTAATTAAGGAACTACGCGAAAGCGTTGGAAAACCTCCCTCGAAGTACCAATACCAGCCTGGCCGAAAGGTTAAGCAAGTATTGTGACGTGTGATTAAATCCTGACTAGTTCTTCTTTTAGGTTTTGAAGAAGGATTTGAGGGAACAGTGGGAGCCATCCTGTTTAGATAAACTAATAACCAATCTAAACTTGCAAGAAGCATATGCTGAGTGTTTTCTTTTCTCTCTCTCTAGCAGCTACCATGACAGGACTAAAACTATTACTTGAAAAAAATATACTGACCGGGCAGAACTATAAATATTGGCTAAGGAACGTCAACATTGCACTGACTTATGACAAAGTAGCATATGTTACCACCGCTGTTCCTCCCCTTATCCCTGGACCAGATTCCTCAGTTGTGGACAAGGAAGTTCGCAAAACTTAGGATCTAGATTGTGAGCGAGCTAAGTGTATCGTGCTAGCGTCCATGAACAATGAACTCCAGAAACAGCACGAGAGTATGGATATTGTGTCCATCTTTCTCCATGTTAAGGAATTATATGGAAAGCACTCCCGTATCGCGAGATACGAGACCTCAAGGAAACTATTCCAGATGAGGTTAGCTTCAGGATCGCCTGTAGAAGAGCACGTCCTCAAAATGATCAGCCTTATTGAGGAACTCGCAAACCTGGGATGCGTGCTAGAGAATGATTTGTATATCGACTTGATTTTGCAGTCCCTTCCACACACCTTCTCTCAGTTCGTGCTTAGCTTCAACATGCACGAAATGGAAGCCGATCTTCCAAAGCTCCTCAACATGTTGAGGGTAGCAGAGACCTCCTTGAAAAAGGAGAAGACCCCCTTCTGTATGTTGGCCAATCATCCTCTTTTAAATCTAAAGCGAAAGCTAAAGGGAAGAAGAAGATGAAAGCCACCAAACCGAAGGGTGGGGTCAAGAAGGTGCAGGGAAAGAACAAGGCAGGAAGGGTGAAAGCGGATATAAACGAATGCCATTATTGTCACAAGCAAGGGCACTGGAAGAAGGACTGTATGGCCTTCAAGGCAAAGGACACGAAGCAAGCGGTTGCTTCTGCTTCAGGTGTGTTCGTAATCGAAAATTGTCTTTCAGTAAACTCTACATCATGGGTACTTGATACCGGTTCTGGTTCTCACATCTGTAATTCATTGCAGGATCTGAGAAATAGTAGAGTACTGGGGGCAGGTGATATGACTCTCCGGATGGGCAATGGAATGCATGTAGATGCTATTGCAATAGGGGGGTATCACCTAGGGTTGACTAGTGGGCACGTTTTGGTGTTGTACAGCTGTTTTTGTATTCCCAGTATGCTGTGTAATATTATATCAGTATCTTTGTTATCTAATAAATGATATAATTTTGCGCTTGAAAGTAATGTCATGAACTTTCTCCTAAATCAAGAACTGATTGGGTATGACACACTGGAAAACGGCATATACATATTTAATCAACCTCGAATTTTCAATATTCAAAACACACTTAAAAGAAAGGCTCCAGATTCAAATCAAGCCTTCCTATGGCATTGTAGACTTGGTCATATAAACGAAACAAGGTTGATTAAGTTACATAAAGATGGATATCTAGATCTGTTTGAATATTCATCATATGCAACTTATCAATCATGTATCAAAGGAAAAATGACCAAATCTCCGTTCACAGGATATGGAGCAAGAGCTACAGAACTCTTGGGACTAATACACAGTGATGTATGTGGTCCAATGTCTACGCATGCGAGAAGCGGTCACTCCTACTTCATCACTTTTACTGATGACTTCTCTAGGTATGGACATGTGTTCTTAATAAAACATAAATCCGAGGCCTTTGAGAAGTTTAAGGAGTATAAAAATAAAGTAGAGAAACAAACTGGTAAAAGCGTCAAGACACTTCGATCTGATCGAGGTGGAGAATACTTAAGTACCAGTTTTCTTGAATACTTAAAAGAGAATGGAATTCTCTCTCAGCTTACTCCGCCTTATACACCTCAGCATAATGGTGTATCAGAAAGGAGGAATCGCACGCTATTAGATATGGTGCGTTCAATGATGAGTAGTGCTGAGTTGTCACTTTCCTTCTGGGGATTTGCTCTAGAATCAGCAGCATACTTATTGAATAGAGTTCCAACTAAGTCTGTGCCTACCACTCCATATGAAATGTGGAGCGGGAAGAGACCATATCTTAAGTACATCAAGATATGGGGGTGTCCGGCATATGTTAAAAAGCATAGACCGGACAAGCTCGAGCCACGATCGGTTTTGTGCAAGTTTGTAGGATACCCCAAACATTCAAGGGGGTATATGGTCTACCACACTGAAGAACAAAAGGTGTTTGTCGCTCGCCACATTGTCTTCTTAGAAAGCGAATTTCTTGCAAAAGAAATTAGTGGGAGCACGGTAGAGCTGGAAGAAATTCCAGAACCTCAAACTGCTACCGAGGACTTAGAAGAACCTCAGATTTCAATAGAACATGACGAACCAACGCCACTCCGCAGATCTAGTAGGCTTTCTCATCCTCCAGAGAGATACTATGATTTTTTTCTAGATGGGGATCTAAAGGATTGCATCATCGATGATGATGAGCCTACTATTTTTCAGCAGGCTATCACGAGTATTGACTCGATGAAGTGGCTGGATGCTATGAGATCCGAAATGGAATCCATGTACACCAATAAAGTATGGACTTTAGAAGTTGCTCCTCCTGGGGTGAAACCAGTTGGATGCAAATGGATCTTCAAAAAGAAGATTGGTGCACTTGGACAAGTGGAAACCTACAAAGCTAGACTCGTTGCAAAAGGTTTTCGTCAAAGACCAGGATTGGACTATGATGAAACCTTTTCACCTGTAGCTATGCTTAAATCCATTCGGATCCTGCTTGCCATTGCTGCCTTCCATGACTATGAAATCTGGCAAATGGATGTAAAAACAGCTTTTCTAAATGGACATTTAGAAGAGAGTGTTTACATGGATCAACCAGAAGGTTTCTTAGACGGTAGGAGCAGCGGAAGAGTATGCAGGTTGCTTAAATCCATCTATGGATTAAAGCAAACATCGCGAAGTTGGAACATCTGTTTTGATGAGACAGTCAAAGAATTTGACTTTATCAAAAATGTAGATGAACCATGTATTTATAGGAAGATTGTAGAAGGAGCAGTAGTCTTCCTCGTTTTGTACGTCGACGACATACTACTGATAGGGAATGATGTCCCTATGCTACAATCAGTAAAGCTCTTCTTGTCACAGAAATTCTCCATGAAAGACTTGGGTGATGCAACCTACATTTTGGGCATTAAAATCTATCGTGATAGATCTAATAGAATGTTGGGACTTTCACAGTCCAGGTATATTGACACTATACTAAAGAGATTTAGTATGGAAGATTCCAAGCGCGGTAATATGCCCGCTTGTCACGGGATCACCCTTTCCAAAGAGATGTCTCCAAAGACCGATGAAGAGAGGGATCGCATGGGCATTATACCCTACGCTTCGGCGGTAGGATCTATAATGTATGTGATATTATGTACAAGACCGGATGTAGCTTACGCACTTGGTGTGGTAAGCAGGTATCAGTCTGACCCAGATGAGAAGCATTGGATAGCGGTAAAGAACATTCTCAAGTACCTGAGAAGGACTAAGGAGATGTTCTTAATTTATGGTAATGGGGACCTCCAGGTAGAGGCTTTTACCGACTCCGGCTTCCAAAGTGACAAAGATGATTCTAAATCCATTTCGGGTTTTGTGTTTATCCTCAATGGAGGGGCGGTATGTTGGAAGAGTTCCAAACAGGATACCGTCGCAGACTCAACTATGGAGGCTGAGTATATAGCTGCTAGTGAAGCCGCAAAAGAGGCTGTCTGGATGAGGAAGTTCATCTCTGAACTTCAGGTGGTTCCGTCCATTGCCAATCCAATACCTTTGTATTGTGATAACAATGGGGCCGTAGCATTGGCGAAGGAACCCAGGTCCCATCAGAAATCCAGGCATATCTTAAGGCATTTTCACCTGATCAGGGAGATCGTTGATCGTCGGGAGATCGAGGTCCGGAGAGTGGATACAAAAGACAACACGGCAGATCCATTCACAAAGGCCATCCCTCAAGTTCAGTTCGAGAGGCTGTTTGAGATGTTGGGCATGCGGTACTCGAGCAACTGGATCTAGTGAAGACAGTGGGTACTCATTGCGCCAATTATAGGCCCTAGTGCAAGTGGGAGATTGTTGGATATATATGCCCTAGAGGCCTTCATTGTATAGGATGCTAGGGATATGTATGTACATGACAGTCTTGCTTAATATAATAATACGCTATTTGGTTTGTCTTTATCTTAACATATGATATATTTTGCGTGGTATTCATATATATATATATATATACATGTTGATAAAGCTCATAGGGTATTTTGCCTGACTATCGGCGTTGTGATGGCAGTCATACTAGTGGGAGCTGGATAGTCAATAGGCACATCCTTAGAAGTCCCTGGTCGCAGGAGTATTGAGACTGGGTATCGATACTCCGGAGTAGACTGGTGTATACATATCTAGACCCTGAGGAGGGGCGATGGATTGGTCCCGCAGCCATTGGTGGAGTGCACCTAAGATTGTATACAGATGCTCGCTGGGTGTGAGTACACCGGACAGGACTCGCCGAAAACTGACTGGATGGTATTTATACCTAACGCTAGATAGCAGTTCTCAGGTGACATGTGTGCAGATAGTCCGTTGACTTAAAGTCGTCATTTGTCTCGTGTGAGTTCCTACTGTGCTTTAATTACTACCCTACCACGGTTCAAAGGAGTCGTGCAAACATGTTTTAGTTGGGCACAGTCCCGAGCCACGTGGAAGCAGTGAGTGACTGTTAGGGATTCGTCTCTCCCGGTATAGGGAGTTGATATCGCACAGTGATCGGTTGGTCATTACCATAAGTCCCTGGCCAGGGCTGATTGAGAATTACTGATAGATTGATCAGTAGATTCTCGGATGGTGATAGAGCCATACCGACACGACTTGTACGGTTATTAGGGGTCTGACGTTTACCACCTCCCTAAACCATACATGCGATACTCTTAGACGAACAGACCGGACTGCACGGATATTGTCACGCACATGCTCAGTAGGAGTTCGGATGGGTATCCTCATCGGCCTTCTTATCGACATCTACCTGGGGACCGTTACGTACAGCTAGTGCCGCTTGTGGTCTGTGGTTAAACCCACTACCAGCGTAGTAGTCGAGTCTTTAGAGTCCCACACAGAGTTTTCCCAACTCCAGGAGAAACCATATAGAGGTCGTACGGTTTTACGACAAGGGTTCGGACGAATACGTGTTAAAACGCACGTACGACATTCGGACAGTTTATACTAGACGGCTTTGGTTTAAGCCAGATTCTAGTATCAGGTTATTGGATTTGTATAGTCTAAAGTTTTTCCGTGTTTTCACGGATGAGAGGGGCGTTCTCGTAATTTCCGGGAAGCTTCTAGAAGCATGGTGACTTGATGGGTTAAGGTGACATTGTCATTAATGTAAATTGTGACTCATTATGTGTGATTCACTATGTCATTAATGCATCATTAAATGCTTAATGACTCACATAGTGAATCACTCATATTCATTTATGAAGCATGATGAATAATCTATTATTATTCATTTTATTGATATTTCATTATGCTTGATATATTAAGTGAGAAGCAATTTTCATTTCATAATTCTAGTTCACCTTCTCTCTCCTCAAGCTCTCTCTTTCTTCAAGCTCTAATCCTACCACTCATGAGTTGAGTACAAGGGTTAGAAAAGACTAAACATCCCATAACCTAACTCTATATGACCTAAGTCCCTTTGGTTAGCAACTAGAGAAACTTAGTTACCTCAAGTCTTGAGGTAAAGCTTGGATTAGGTTTCTCGGGTGGATCATCTATCACTTGGAGGAGGCCGAGGAGGACGAAGAGATCGTAAAGACGAAGGACACGTATCACTAGATATAATCTCTTTACATAATAGTTTAGAACTTCTATGCTAGTTGTTAATTATCGTTTAGCAAAGATCTTCGGTTAGTTGATGTATGCTTCAAGAACAAGATTGTTTTTCATATTTCCGCCTTCCCGCAATTCGTGGGGTGTTGCACATCGACTTACAAAATAAGCATATAAAATCAGCCGAAATCATGGGGTAACTCGCAATAAAAATCAGCATGTCAAAAAATATATGCATATAAAATCAACCGAAAAATTTGGGCAACTCGCAATAAAAAGCAGCAAGTAAAAATATAAAAAATAGCCAAAATGATTGGGCACTGCGAAAAATAGCCTTAATGATTGGGCAATCGCGACTTTCGCGATACGAAAAGCTGAAAAGATAGAGCATCGCGGCAATAAAATATAAAATAAAATAAAATTTCCTCTGCCCTGCAAGTATGTCCATATTGATTCTTGTATACGATCCATGAGCGCAAATGAAAGAAAGGGAACCTTACTTTCCCATCAGGCTTCGTCAAAAGGGAGAGCCAGATCTTGACGGTAATATCTACATCCTAAAGATCAGCTCGACGTTCTTCTCATTCCAACAGGGTGCAGATGCGACGTAAACAAAAGCTCCAAAGAACCAAAACAAAAGTGGAGTGATGGTAAAAATCCAAGTTCCAGCTCGACGTTCTTCTTATTCCATCGGGATGCAGACGCCACGTCAACAAAAGACCTAAGGGTCGAAACAAAAAAGGAGCCATAGCAAAATCCTTGCTCCAAGTCTTGACGGTTCATATACAACTCAGAGACTATCCAGGCGTTCCTTCTTAGTGCAGACCCAACGTCAACAGAAGACCCAAGGGTCGATACCAAAAATAGAGTAACGGCAAAATCCTAAACACTAAGTCTCGACGGTACATATACAACCTAGAGACCATCCCGACGTTCCCCCTCGTTTCAGCAGGATGCGAATGCGGCTAGCAAATGAAAATAGATCAATGGCACTCCGGACTTCAACTGCAATACATACAGCATAGAAGTCTTACAGATGTCTACCCTACTTTAGCAAAGAATCGGCACGACCTCGTCAAAACAAAAAATGAAGCAATGACATATTCCCAGCTTCGGGTCTTGAAAGCAACTCATATAAAGCTGAAAAGACTATCGGAGATTATCTCACACCAGTGCAGAGTGGTTATGACTCATCGGGGCTCCAAACTGAGTCTAACCTCAAGTAAAAAGCGTCATGGCAAATTCCTAATGTTTGCTCTTTCGACGGTAATATGACCTAAGGAGATTACTTGAAGACATCTGTAGGGTGTTTTTCGTCACCCCATTAAAATGGGAATACGCGTCGCTTGTCAGACACATTACAGATTCCTCTTGCTTAAGGTAGGTCGGAGTTTATTGATTATGGCGATCCGAATCTCCGACTGCTGCGGACTAAGCTGCCGTTAATTACCCCTCATCTTTGGAGCGAAGGAACCTCCGATTGACGGGTCAAACTGGTCATGCGAACTCAATTTGCAGTGTGCGTTGTTTGTGTTTTGAGGGGTCTTTGGTATATCGGGGGCCTCGCAAAGTTTACGGGGGTCTTGCTACCCGAATAGTGGGCTGGGGGTTGCGGGGCAGCGTCCCGTTAGAAATTTTTTTTTAACGGGGGATGTTTTTTATAATTATTATTTTAAATTGGTTTACTAAAAAAAATAAAATTCCTATACATAAACCTAGTCAAAATATGTGAACTATAAATGACATTAATCCTATAAATCTCGTTGTATCTAAATGGATATCTTTAAGGATCTAAATTCAGATCTTAGATTTAATGCAAAATTTATGGTTTGGATGAGAGTATACCCAACTACACGAACGTGCGTATACTTTAAGCATCATGATCAAATTTCGATATAATTTTTTGAAAATGTTTTAATGAAGATAATATAGATTTTTAAAGATATCCCTTCGGTATTTCAGATTGCGTGTATTTGTTCTTCTCAAAATAACGAGAATTTTTCATGCAGACTGTTATAGTAATAATCAAATTGGCAATTTCAATTGAAAACACCTACAATTTTCACATTAACATGAAAATGATAGTTGCATAGAAAAATCCCATTTTGGTAAATAGTAATTAGTAAAGATCTACTCAGTCTTTGAGTGCTTTTACTCCCTGCACCTTCTGCGCGGAATCTAGTAGGACGACGTCCGAATAAGATTTAAATTTTCTGCATTGATTTAAAACATTGGAGTGACACAACAGTCTCAACAAAAAAATGTAGAGGGATGACTGATTTGGTGACGAAGGGTTAGGATTTACCAATGCATCTTAAGACTGATTTTATCAAGGATTCTAATTAATGTGTACCATTATAATAAGTTACGGTCGATCTTTTTCTGATTCTGCATTTTAGATTTTCATTATATAAAAACATATGTATATGAAGTCGTATCTACAAAAACATGTTGGATTCAAATAATGTAAGATATATACACCAACATCAAGTCACATCTATGATTTGGTAGGTGTTAGCAAGTCTAAAAGGTGACGATATTTTTTTGACCAAATTGTTTGAAGGGGTAGGAGAGAGCATGGAATCTTAAATTGGTCTTCCAATTTGAATGCAATTTGTAATTAATGCAAGGGAAGTGATCAACTCTTTGCCCACTTTATAGTTAGTTAGAGCTAGAGGAGACACTATTAAGAATTAATTAAAGGTTTTTATATTTTGTTTGATTACTTTTTCACCAACTTCAATTTGTTTGCAATTAGAAAGTAGGGAATCTTTTGCTCAAGAGGAAGGAGAGTGGTGAGGGTGAACCTCTCTATTTCTTAATTTGGATTACTATATATAATAATAAAAGATAGAAAATTTAAGTTGTGGACTTGACCAAAATACTCAAAAGGGGCCCACACCCACTTAATATAAAATTTTGGGCAGTTTGGATGAAAAAGAAATAAAAACAAGTAGTTTTTGTTTGTGGAAACATATTTTCTGCAACAACCATAGAATAGCTCTTGCGGTAAATTTTCCTTTCTAAAATGAGGAGTCGCCGGTGTGATTCCTGAAAAGCTCACATCCCCAAACATGAGCAATTACAATTTTTTGTTGCAAGATTCTGAAATTCAAAATACGCTCTAGATATGGTTTATGGAAACAGGTTAAGAAGTAAGTAATGGATAACGACTATCTCACCATTCTCCACTTTCTTAATTATAGGGAATCTGGTGTTAACAAGAATCAGCTTTTTTTTAGACTATATGAGATCTTATTCCCATGTACTCTATTTTTATTATTATCATATACATATTTTAATTGAGCAAGGTTTTTGCCCAACTTTTTTCCTTCAAAAAAAAAAGAGAAAGAAAATACGGATTTTGGAAATCATTTCCATATCGCTTAATTAAACTTCGAGTAGAAATAAGGCTTAATTCCGGAAACCTTCCAAAAGGTTTACTTATTTGGCAACAATCTACCAAAAAGGTCATATGAGTGTGCTTACGAATACAACATGAATCGAATAGTAAATATATGAATATAAACATGCGACACACAAATCCAAGTATTGAGTCTAAAACGCAAATGATATTTTCATGCTTGCTACTATCAGATTTGACATCCAAACTCGTATAAGAAAAACAGTAGCTTATTTTTGATACAACTGAGACATTGATATCATGAATTGGAGAAGACAGCGTCATGCAGTTGGTTAGAATTGCATCTCTTTCTTGTGTTAGAGTCAAGTCCATAACATGTTGGACACATTTCATTAATTCCTCACGTTGGATGCTTAATATGAAATTTCTTAGCTTGTTGCAAGATGAAATAATTGTGATAGAATGGTCAAGGTCATAATGCCAACACATATTTAGAGAAAAATGTTATACAAATAAAAGTGGACACATTTTCCTTTTTTTTTTTCAAGATAAAGGTTTTCGCTGCGTTTTATTGAAATGCAAATGAATGTGAAAGGAACAAAACTGCATGTAATCATTTACAACTTGCACCTTAAAAAAATCAATCTTAGATTAAAAGGATTAATATTTCATCACATCAGTAAACTTCTTCTTTAATATAAAAAAATAGCATTTTATTTATAATCTGGGAAATGCTATTCAATATCAAGAAAAATGCCGAAAAACCGAAGATAACAGAATGATTTTGAGATTTTCGAAAATTTTGCGATTTTGGTTTGCTATACCAAACAAGGTATTGGAAAACCAAAGAATACGGTTTTTTTAATAAGAGTTTTGTATGGTATTATAGTAAACAAAATTTGGGAAATTTTGAAAATATCACAATATTTGTATGCATAATAAGCAAGATTTTGAAAAGGAAGAAAATAAAAAATTTTGAGATTTTTGAAAATTTTATGATATAACAAGAAAAAATATAAAAAAACTGAAAAGAACAAAAAAAATACGTTTTCTTGTGTGTTATGCGAAAAAAATATTGAAAAGTGTGGAGCAATAGAAAGTTTTGATATTTTCGAAAATTTCGTGATTTTTATGTGTTACGCAAAATATTGAAAAATTGAAGAAAACTAAAAACTTCTATAATTTTTAAATTTTCGTGCTTTTCATCTGTTAGTATTTAATATATTAAATATTTGAAGAAATATTGGGCTCTATAAAATTTCACAATTTTAAGAAAAATATTGAAGAACCAAAGTAAACTTGAAAATTTTGAAATTATGCGATTTTAATGAGCTATATAGAGAACACAAAATTTTTAAAATGGCACAAAATAAAAAAAATTAAGATTTCTGAAAATTTCATGATTTCTGCAAATTATAGCAATACAAAATATTAAAAACCGAAATAAACAGAGGACTTTTGCGATTTTTTTATAACTTTTGTGATATTCATGTGCTATAGCATGCAAAATATTAAAAAGGCTTATTTACTGAAAATTCTTAACAGGTTTGGATCATTTTAACAAAATTCCCATAATCTTTAAAACTATCAAGAAACTATCATAAGTTAACGGTGTTAAATTTTGCAGTAAATGACAATTTCCCTTCTCATAAAACAATTAATAATTATTAACCATATTAACAGTATATTTTAAATAATTATTAAGTATTAAATAAATAAATTAGTTTTTATCTTTTCTGTTTTGGGGGAACATGGGTAGGGAGGGGAGGGGCCGGACGGAAGGGCAAGAAAGGGAGGAAGGGAGCCACAGTGAGGGGACGGAGAAGGTGCCGGGGGAGATGATGGTGGTGGTCGTGATGATGATGATGAAGAAAAATTAGATAATGATGATGATGATAGGAGCCGCCGCCGCCGGCGGCGGCGGAAGGAAGTGGGTGGCAGAGATGGAGGGAGGAGAAGGAGGAGGAGGTGGTGATGGATGAAATTATGATGTTGATGATGATGATGATTGGAGATAGTGATGGATGAAGAGGAAGAGGAATTATGATATAATGATGATGAAGATGAAGACAAAGAAGAAGATGATGATGATTGCGGCGGCAGGGGGGGGAGGAGGAGATGGATGGTGACGATGGGAGGTGGTGATAATGAAGATGAGATGAAGACGATGAAGAAGAAGATTATGATGGGAGTCGACGGAGGTGGTTGTTGATAATACTCTATATTGACGACCCCCCAGATTAGGACACGTGGCAGATGACGTGTCTCAGAACCCGGAAGAAAGGACCCACAGGCACCGACCAGGCCTCCCCTGTACCCGACCTACAAGCACAAAGGCCCCCTGCAAGTAGGCCCCCTCGGCTTCTCAGATCCACCCCGAGCTACCGCAGGACCGAGATGCCTCGGCCCTCCCGCTCTTTCCCGAGCTCGCCTACCGAGGCCATCTTCCATGGTCCTTCGGACCGACCAGCTCCACCGCTCACAGGCGTAACCGCCGCTCCGCGAATCTCGCCATATGCAGATTCTTCGTCAGCAACATCCCACGTTCCACGCCATTGCGATCCCCATTAACGGGCGATCCGCTTATCACGCGGGCATGACGTCGGGAACGTAACTGCCGGCGAGATTCTCGCGCCTGCTGCTGCGTGCTACCGCCACTATATAAACCCCCATCACAGAGGGGTCAAGTAAGCCATTCTTTACACTTACGCCGTTACTTTGCTCAGATATTGTCACTAACTTGAGCGTCGGAAGGTCCTCGGTGGTACCAAACCACCCGGGGACTTGTTTGCAGGTACACGGCGACAACTCCCTCACCACTCCTCTTCCTCCAAAAACCCATTGAGACCCGCACGCGAAGGTAGATAATCACCCAAGTCCACCGCGAGATCAACGGAAGATAACATCTGACGGAGGCCCGAAAAGGAGCTCCATCAGTTGGCGCCGTCTGTGGGAAACAATTCCCCAAAATACAAAGTTGGCCTTCTTATCTCCTCTCTTATGTCGGACGACCATCCTGGGGATCCCGGTACCAGCCGCCGCCTTCCGCTCACCGAAGGCGAGGACGAACCTTCCCCATGACCGTAATCAACGCCCTCCCAGGCCGGATAGATCACCTGCAATCCCTCATAGAAGCCCTCGTCCGTGTCCAAACGACTGTGCCCGGGCCCCAGATCGCTGCACCTCCGCCGCCAGAAGGCCCCACCCCTGTCTGGACGGCCAACCACCAGCAAGCTGCATCCCCTCGCCACCGGTCCCTCGACCCGGTGCTCCCTGAGGCCCGCTGGGCGCCCCAGGGCTCCACGCAGAGATCCACCACCAGGGAGCCTCGGCCCGAGCCACCTTGCTACCCCAACCCTCATGAGGAAATGTCGGTCACCTCTCCTAATAGCGAGCATGGCCGACCCCATCGTGGTCGGTAGGAACGCATGGAAGGGGCTCATCTTGACGGCTCGGAGGCTTCCCCGTCCCGGGACCTGAGGCACCTCATCAGAAGGAACCGGGACCGCTCCCACACGCAGCCCGCCCGCAGCGAGGCCCGGGAATCCCCAGGTGCCGATTCCTCAAGGTACCACGGTCGGCTCGACGCCCTCGAGAAGAAGATCGAGGGCATGCGCCGGGAAGCCCACTTCTCGAGCGACGGGGCTAAGTAGGCCTCCGACTCCCTCACGAAGCCATTCACCGAGGAACTGCTCGCTATACGCGTCTCCTCGCGCAACAAGGCCCCCAAGGTCTCTCTGTTCGACGGAAAAACCGACCCCAAGGACCACTTGGACGCCTTCACCGCGGGGATGAGCTTCCAAGATCACTCTGACGCCGTCCAGTGCAGGGCCTTCCCGGCCATCCTGATCCGCGCGGGTCGAGACTGGTTCCGGGGGCTCGAGCCCCGCTCAATATCAACTTTCGACGAGCTAGCCACTCAGTTCCTCGGCCACTTCGTAGGAAACCGTCGACAGAAACGCACGGTCGACTACCTCTTCACGGTCAAGAGCGGGGACAAGGAAATGTTCAAGGCCTATATCACCCGCTTCTACAACGCCCTCCTCGAAGTGCCCGAGCACCGGGACGAGACCGTCATAACGGCGCTCAGGTCTGGTCTGAGGCGCAAAGAATGGTTGCGCTCCTTCGCGCTAGCTCAACCCAAGACCATGGCCGAAGTCAAGACGTGGACCGAGCGCGAGGTCCAGCTGGAGTCCGAGGTGAATGCCAACCTTCCTCGGGTAGACAGGCCCGACCAGAAGAAGTGGATTCGGGAGGACGGGCCGGAATGTCAGCAGCCCTACCACCCGAAATTCCGAGAATACACTCCCCTCAACGTCTCCTTTGCGGTGTTGCTGGAGGAGACCCAGAATGAGGGGCTCTTCAAGTTTCCCCCGGTCCCACGCCAGGGCGCCAAGCGAGGTCGGGGCCCCTACTGTGCTTTCCACCGGGTGCCGGGCCATACCACAGAGGACTGCAAACAGTTGATGGACTACGTTGAGGAGCTCATCCAGTCTGGGCACCTCGCCTCCTACCTAAGGGACAAACGGCGGGCCGACCGTGAGCAAGAGCAGCCTCACCCCCTACCTACCCGACCATCAGTCAGATCATGCTTGTTTCAGCGGACAGTCAACCCGGGGCCTAGGGAGCCCCATGTCCTATGCCTGGCGCGGGGGCCGACAGCCTTCCGGGAAGCTCGGCCGATGCCGATAAAATCATCCTCTAGCCTGAACCACCCTTTTTTCCCTTGTTTTTATTCTGTTATTTTGTTTTCTTTTCTCTAGCGCGATAAAGATCTGCTGTTAAGTTTGATAAAGATCAATGAAGCATTGCGCGAAATAAAGAAAGACATTGTTTTATTCAAAGGGTATTATGGGCTCCTCAGCCATACAAGAAAAAAGAAAAAAAAAGAAAAAACGGGGGGGTGGGGGGGTTACAATAGCGGGGAACGGGGTGCAGCGAGCACTGTTCGTGGTACTCGGTAAAAATTTCCAGCAGCCGGGGCCTCGCTAGTTCCAGCCTTTGCCCCCGATTCCCCCCACGGGCATCGACCCCAAGCCTCAGCTCGTAGCATTCACGGACGAGCGCCTCCGAGCGGGCCAGCCAGGTCGCGGAGATTAGGCCGAAGTGCCTCAAAGACCGCAGCTTGCCCACGGCCTCATCGAAGAGCAGCTCCTATACGGGGTTATGAAGCCCCGGTGATGCCCTCCAGATGGAGTACATCAGTAGTTGCAACAGGGAGGAGCGTCAGGGGAGCAACCGGCCGAAGTGGTCCTCAATGCGTCCGTAAACCAACTGCACCGTGTCCTCGGTGCAATAGGGGTCGTAGAGGTACACATCTCCGAAGCTAACGATGTCGGGGATGGTGAACGGGAAATCCTCCATTCTCGATGGCCTGCCTGCGAAAGGAGGGGGGTTAGTACTCTTTATATAGCCCAATGCACTGCCCAACAGTCGCCCGCTATCACCTAGGGGGTCTCTGCCACGCGGCTTCCATCGAGCGTTATCTGGTGTAAACGAAGCGACGCGTCCCTGTCGCTTCACCTTCTCCGGAGCAGCGTCCCTGTCGCTTCACCTTCTCGCTTGGCTATCCCCCATGGGCAGCCTCCCTGCCGCAACGCCGAGGATTGATAAAGCCCTCTCCGGGGCAGGTCAGCCCGAGCTCCCATCGCTCATTTATCCCCAGTGGGCAGCTTCCCTGCCTCAATGCCGAGGATCGAAAAAGCCCTCCCGGAGGCAGTCGAGTCCGAGCTTCCCTCGCTCGGCTATCCCCGGCGGGCAGCTTCCCTGCCTCAACGCTGGGGATCGAGAAAACCCTCCCAGAGGCAGTCGAGGACCGAGGTTCCCTCACTCGGCTATCCTTTGAGGGCAGCTTCACTGCCACAAATGCTGGGGATCAAAAAAGTCCTCCCAGAGGCAGTCGAGGCCCGAGGTTCCCTCACTCGGCTATCCCCAGCGGGCAGCTTCACTGCCACAACGCTGGGGATCAAAAGTCCTCTCAGAGGCAGTCGAGGCCCGAGGATCCCTCACTCGGCTATCCTTCAGGACAAAAGCCCTCGCCAAGAGGCACCGGGCAGCAACCCTGCCCGGCCAGGGGTCCTTGGTAGGCTTCTTACAGCCCTATAGCTTTTTCTCGCGCCAAGGACCAAAGTCCTCCCAGAGGCAGCCGGGTCTTTACCCGGCTATCCCTGGTTGGTAGCTTCCAACCACAACCGACAGGGATCAAAGTCCTCGCCATGAGGCACCGGGCGGCAACCCCGTTCGGTCCCCGTCCTGAAGGATCCAAAGCCCTCGCAAGAGGCAAACCGAGCAGCTACCCTGCTCGGCCAGAGATAAACAGCTGAGCCCGAGGTTCCCTCGCTTGGCTATCCCCCGCGGGCAGCTCCCCTGCCACAACGCCGGGGATCAAAAGCCCTCCCAGAGGCAGTCGAGGCCCGAGGTTCCCTCACTCGGCTATCCCCAGCGGGCAGCTTCACTGCCACAACGCTGGGGATCAAAAAAGCCCTCGCAAGAGGCAAACCGAGCAGCTACCCTGCTCAGCCAGAGATAGGCAGTCGAGGCCTGAGGCTCCCTCGCTCGGCCATCCCCGGCAGGCAGCTTCCCTGCCACGACGCCAGGGATCGAAATCCCTCTCAGAGACAGACGAGCCCGAGTTTCTCTTGCCCGACTATCCCCGGCAGGCAGCTCCCCTGCCTCAACGCTGGGGATCAGGAAAGCCCTCCCGGAGGCAGTCGAGCCCGAGCATCTCTCGCTCGGCTATCCTTCGGGGCAGAGCCTTCCAGGGGCCTCTCCCAGCCCTTCCAACTCTACAGCTCAAAGCTCTCGTCACGAGGCCACGAGTTCCTACCTACTCAGCGCATCCTGGCAAGTAATTTCCTACCTAGCGAAGACACCATGCCTGTCCAAGCCTCAACGATCTCTCCTCGACCTCGGGGCCCAACACGGAGATACCTCCTCGGAGAAGCGCGTCGGCAAGCAACGGCAGTCAGCTCGACGGGCGATCGCTGGGCAGAGGACCAACCTAGCATGAAGGCGCAACGGCGTGAGTAAAAATACCCCAGGCAAGTGTTCCCCACAAACAGACGCCAGAAAGAAAATTTATCACAGCCGGAGAAGAGAAGCTCTTTCACTACTGCCAAAAATAAGTTTCTTTTACAAAATGTGTTTTCAGGCTCCTCAGCCTTACAAAAATTCAAAAGGAAAACAAAATGAAGATAGGGGAGCGGGGGTTCTACACCCCGGGCCCAGGCAAAGCCCCGGGGCCACAACTGGGGACGCCGGGTCCTCGGCCCCCACCTCGCCGGGAATCTATGCCCCTTGCCCGTCGGCGCCCCTGAGGGGGAACTCTGCCCGGAGGTCCGTGTCGGCGAATTCCGGCACCTTAGACTTCACAGCGTCGAGGGCGTCGTGCCAGATGCGGGTCGTGGCCATGGCCAGGTCGTCATAAAAATCCTTCGACCCCTTGTATCTCGCCACGGCTGCGGGCCAGCCGACTTGAAGGCCTCGGCAGACGCCCCCAGCTCCTTTTGGAGGGTCTTCACCGTTTTCTTCAGAGTGCCGGCGAGCACCTGCGAGTCCCCAAGCTTGCCCTCAGCAATCGCGGCAGCCTCGCGGTGCCGGACGGCCTCCTTTATCCCGGCCGCAACCTCGTTCTCCAGGGCGGCGATCCTCGCCGACATCGCCTTCTGTTCTCGTCTGGAGCTTTCGTGCAACGCGGTGAGCTGGCCCGCGGCCCCCACCGCCGGGGCTACCGTCTCGGCCTCCGCGCAGAGGGCTAGGGCCACACGCTGGAGGGTCTGGTAAGGCACAAAAGAAGAAGGGTCAGAAACAGGAAAGAAGGTGCCAAGTCTCACCGCGTGATGGGAGCTTACCTGCACGGCTTCCTGGGCGATCGAAGCCAACTGAGCTTTGAGGGTCCCCCCAGGAACCCGACCCCCAGCCGAGGTCTCTATTTCATGGAGGAGGCTGTTCGCGACTGAAAGCCCGGACGGCACCACGAACCGGAGCCCCCCTTCCTCCACCACAGTCGGCGAAGACCGACCTCGGGCGGGTTTCCGGGAGCTCCTCTTGAGCGGCTCCGAGGGAGATCCGATCTCCTCCTCCAAAGCCGAGTCCTCCACAACCAGGGCCCGCTTCCGACCCGACACCCTGCTGGGACCCGGGGCAGGATCCACCGTCGAACGCCTCCGAAGAACTGTCACCGGAGCAGGAGGAGCAGGGGGAGGCTGCACCCGGGAAGAGCTGGCTCCCCCGGCCCTGGTAGGCTGCCTCGGCTGGCGCATTACCTCCCGGAGAGCATCGAAGTCCATGGACCCTGCACGAAACCAGCACCCTATTTATCAGTAATGCGAGTAAAACATAAACCCAGAAAGCAAACCCATCTTACCAGCGAACTCAACGGGGCTGAGCCCGGCCCAGCTCAGGACCCTCTCGGACAGCAACACGTCGTATCGGGGGATGGGCTCCCATGACGACACTCTCACCGCGGCGGGGTCATCGGATAGGCTCCCCGACATGCATTTCTCCCTCGACCACTTAGTGGGCACTGGCCAGTCCTCGCCCTCGATAGGGGAAACAAAGAAGAACTTCTTCTTCCAATCATGAATAGAGGAGAGTAAGGCCACAACACCGGCCCCGGCGGCAACCCTGGGCTGCTTCCTAAAGGCAAAATACACCCAGCGGGGGTCGCCATCTCGACCGCCAGGGTGACTCTTGAACGCAAGGGAGGAATCAAGAAGGGAAAGACTGAAGGGAATCGCCTGCAGCCTCAGACGGATCAAGAACCCAAGGAGAATCCTCCATGAGTTTGGTACTAACTGGCTGGGGGCCAAACCGAAGAAGTTGAGAGCGGCGATGACCTCCGGAGAGAAGGGCAGGCGCATTCCGCCCCAAAAAGCTTCCAAGTACAGGGCAATCTCCCTGCCCCGCACCTGATCGGCCCTCTCCCCCTCCTTGGCCAAGCGCAGCGTGTAGCGTGGGGGATGTGGAATCGGGCCCGAGCGTTTGTGAGCTCGTCCTCATGCCTCACCCAGCACGTGATGCCGGGGGCCATGTCCGCCACCTCCTCCATGGAGGCGGACACGACTAAAGGAGCCCTAACATCTACACTTACGACGTCTACTGATTCTACAGAAGAAGAAGACATCGAACCTTGGAAAAGAGATTCTTCTGGGGCTGAAGCAAAAGAGGGGAGACGAGCGCCGAGCAGCTGGGGCCTGAGAGAAGTAAAAATGGAGAGTAAGGGCCCTAGGGTGGGCCCCACCCAAACTTATCGCCGCGTACGGCCTCATCCAATGGCGCTCGTCATCTCCCGCCTAAACGGCTCCTCACGCCCAGCGGCTCCGATCGCTCCACGTGGCAGCCCAGTGACCAACCGCGTCCCGTCGGACGTCGCAGACCTGCGCACGTCACATCAGCTAATTGGCGCTCGATGCGTGGACCGAGGCCCAGCAGTCCACTCCTGACCCGACCACGATCTGGTCGGGACAAGAGTGGGGGGCTAATGATAATACTCTATATTGGCGACCCCCATATTAGGACACATGGCAGATGACATGTCCCAGAACCCGGAAGAAAGGACCCAAAAGCGTCGACCAGGCCTCCCCTGTACCCGACCTACAAGCACAAAGGGCACCTACAAGTAGGCCCCCTCAGCTTCTCAGCTCCACCCCGAGCTACCGCAGGACTGAGATGCCTCGGCCCTCCCGCTCTTTCTCGAGCTCGCCTACCAAGGCCATTTTCCACGGTCCCTCGGACCGACCAGCTCCACCGCTCACAGGCGTAACCGCCGCTCCGCGAATCTCGCCATGCGCAGATTCTCCATGCCGGCAACATCCCACGTTCCACGCCATTGCGATCCCCATTAACGGGCGATCCGCTTATCACGCGGGCGTGACGTCGGGAACGTAACTGCCGGCGAGATTCTCGCGCCTGCTGCTGCGTGCTACCTCCACTATATAAACCCCCATCACAGAGGGGTCAAGTAAGCCATTCTTTACACTTACACCGTTACTCTGCTCGGATATTGTCACTAACTTGAGCGTCGGAGGGTCCTCGATGGTACCAAACCACCCCGGGACTTGTTTGCAGGTACACGGCGACAACTCCCTCACCACTCCTCTTCCTCCAAAAACCCATTGAAACCCGCACGCGAAGGAAGATGATCACCCAAGTCCACCGCGAGATCAACGGAAGACAACATCTGACGGAGGCCCGAAAAGGAGCTCCATCAGTTGTGGAGGCGAATGTGGTGGCGCAAGCACCGAGCCAGTGTCGGCGATGATGGGGAGGGAGAGCGTGGGTTTTTTTTTTAATTTGGGGATTTATAAAACTAATATATTAGAGATTTTATTTATTTATTTATTTTGCAATTTTCATATGCTATAACAGACGACATATAAAAAAATTAAATAAAATAGAAAATTCTTGGATGGTGGAAAATTTAGCTATTTTCATATGATATGCGTGAGATATTAAGCAAAATATTGAAAAACTGAATAACACAGAAAATTTTCAGAGTAAAAAAATTTCGTGATTTTCATTTGTTATAGCAAACAATATTAAAAATTGAAAAACACGGTAACTTTAACATTTTTATAAATTTCATGATTTTTCTGTGTTGCAGCATGCAAATATTAAAAATTTAAGAAATCAAAATTTTTGGGATTTTTAAAACTTCTTGTGTTTTGTGTTCTACACTAAGCAAAACATTGAAAATCTACAAAACACAAAATTCGCGCTTTTCATTATCTATATCATGCAAAATATTGAAAAACGAAAAAAATTTAGAAAATTTTGAGCTTTTGAAATTTTACAATTTCCATATGTTATATAGCATGCAAAATATTGAAAAAGCAGAAAAATTTTGATTTATTTCACAATTTTCGTCTCCTATAGAAAGCAAAATATTGAAAAACAAAGAAAATAGTAAATTTTAAGATTATTAAAAATTTCGTGATTTTTGGGTATTAAAGTATACAAAATATTGGAAATTTTGTGAAAACAAAAAATATTTGGATTTTAGAAATATCGCAATATTCTTGTGCTATAAGCAAAATAATAGAAAACCGAAAAATCATAAAATCTTGTGATTTTCTTGTGCTAATATCATACAAAATATTGAAAGAATGCAATTAGAAAGAAAATGCTTGAGATCATTGACAAATTCACGATTTCCGTGTGGAAAATCAAGCAAAATATTGAAAACCCAAGGAAAACAAAAAAATTCCAAGATTTTCGAAAATTTCAAGATTTTCGTTTACCCAAGCAAGAAAATTTTGAAAACCAAAAAAATCCAAAATCTTCTGAGATTTCTTAAAAATTTCACATTTTCCAAAGCAATAGCAATCAAAATATATAAAAACCGAAGAAAACATAAAATGTTTTATTTTTTAAAATTTCATGGTTTTCTTTTTTCATAGCAAGCAAAATATTTGAAAATTGAAAAATCTTTTTGAGATTTTTGAGATTTTTGAAAATTTTATAATTTTCGTGTTTTAACACGTGCAAAATATAGTAAATTTATGAAGAATAGAAAATCTACTTATTTCTTTGTTATTTTTTATATTATGATTTTTGTGTGTTATATATCAAGCAAAAAATTGAAAAACCTAAGTAAACAGAAAATTTTACGATTTTAATGTCTAACAAGCAAAATATTGAAATACGGGAAGAAAACAAAAAAAATTCAGATATTTTGAACTTTCACGATTTTCATGCACCATATAGCATGCAAAAAAAATTTTAAAAAACCAAATAAAATATAAAAGTTTTGATATATTTGAAAATTTCGCGATTTTTATGTCTCATATCATACAAAATATTGATAACTATAAGAGAATAATTTTGAGATTTTTTAAAATTTCGCAATTTTCTGATAAGCATGCAAAATATTGAAATCCTGAACAAAAAATTTTGGGATTCTAAAATTTTTTTGTGTTAGCAAGTAAATTATTGAAAAAAAAATTAAAAAACTGAAAATTTCAAGATTTTTAAAAATATTGAGATATGGAAGAAAATATCAAAATTTCATTATTTTCTTGTGCTATTATAACAACCTAGTTCATTTATACCTATTCTAGTTCTCGTATTTCCTTAATTGTGGTATTTTCCTGATTTATCGTGTTTTGGGTGCGAATAGTATTGTACATTTTATATTGCATTCGACCCGACCCTCTTGCTTGAACTTGTTTGATTCATATTTATGAATTATCTTGACTTGTTACATAGACATGTGCATTTTCATGAATACTGCATACTGGCATTTGATCTGGCATTGCATCTTTTACCATATAACATTTTAAGTCACGTAAAATAATTTAAAATTACTTAACATGGCCTGCATGATACCCCTAACCCCGTGGTAGCATCCGTGCATCTTGTTCTCGTCCCATTCAGCGAAACGGACGTGTTTGGATGGCTATGCGCACGTACGTGCATCCGTTCTTGGGGGTATGCATTTTCGTTACCCGAGCTTTCATTTTGAAATTTGGACGTCGTATATATTTTTCATATTTTAAAAACTAAAATTTTAGACCCGACCCGGGCGCGTTCTGAAATATTTTCGTATCCCACCAAAATTCAAATTTAATTAATATAATATTCTCTTTTTAAATCGACAGTTAAATTTTGAACTTACAAAATATTTTCTAAGTAAAATCTTAACTCTTTAAACAAGCTCTCTCTCTCTCTCTTCCCTTCTCCAACACTGGCCCCATTCCCTCTCTCTTTCTTCTCTCTTTTCTCTCTCCCGTCACCAAGCACACACACTCTCTCTCTCTCTCTCTCCTCTCGCACCCTTTCTCACAGCTCTCGCGATCACTGTGCATTCCTCGAATGCGGTCACCGCCCAAGCGCGTAGAGTCTCCTCCTTTCACGAGTCCCTCATTTTTCTCTCTCCCTCAACGAACCCCATATTTTTTCTTTCCTCCTTCGTTTATAAAAACCCACCGAGCTTCTTCACCCACCATCACCAAAACCCATCTGCCTTCTTCGAAACCCTAACCCTAATCTCACTAAACTCCCTCTACCTCATCGACCTCCCCCTCGTTTCTTCTTCCTCCTCTATGCCAACTCCTCCAGAGCACACCCTGCACCCACTGCGTCCGAGAACCCAGCACCACCACCTCGTCGCCGCCGACCACCTCATCTCGTCGCCACCTCCTTCCTCTCCTCCTCTTCCTCTCCTCTGCATTCTCCCTCTATACCAACCCTGCACATCCCTGCACCAAGAAACCAGCAAACAAAACCCTAACCCTACCTCCTCTAAACTAAGCCCTAGATCACCTGAGCTCCGATCATCCCCACAGCACCAGCACCTCCTCTTCTGACCCCTGTACACCTACAAATACAGTGAGCAATTCATTCCCTCCTATTACTTGACACGACTTGATACATGTGCACTACTTGACATGACTTGATCCATGTACACCACCTGACTTGACTTGATGTACCACAGCTTGACATGTTACCTGATCTTGTTACTAATACCGACAATCTTGACCTGTTGTCCCTATGGACATATCCTGTTGTCTATCAGACAAACCTGTACTTGCTTGATCCTGTGTTGGCATTAGTTCCATAGTTATCAATACCTGACTTGAACACATAACCTTGGGGGTATGGGGAAATCAAAAGTGTAAACTAAAGTGTAACTAAAAAGGGTATTACTTGATCCGTGGTCCCGGGGGGTAACGGGACAGAACCATTCGTGACTCTTACATATTCTTGATTCGTGGCCTCGGGGGTAACGGGACAGAACCACTCTTGGTTCACATATTCCTGATCCGTGGTCCCTGGGGGTAACGGGACATATCCTTTGAGTTACATGGAGGATTACTCTAATTGATTTCAATAATTTTAGAGTAGATAACCCTATGGCACAGTTTAGACTACTCACTGTACTTCACCTATATATATCTTGTCCACCGATCTATATTATTATTACTGTTACTGTTTATACTTCATGCCTGCATATTTCATCACATCATGCTTGCTTAGAGTTTTGTTATTATGACGCACTGACGTCTGGGTTTTGCATGGCCCAGATCCCTTATCCTTATCGCAGGCTGTCCAGGAGTATTTTGATTAACCGGCCGAGCAGTGAGGACCTGTTATTAGTTTAGTTTAGTTTCTTTTCATTATTTCATTCCTGATGTGAGCCCGCATTATGGGACGTACATTCCAGTTTATTATTGTATTGGATCTTTTTGCTTCCGCATTATTTTTTTATTCTTGACTCGTCATTCTGGCTCATGGACATGTATTAGATAGTTGTTTATTATTTCACTGTTCTTGATATCTCTACGGCCGTAATGTGACTGTGGAGGGATATTTCCTATCCACAGGTAGCATGGTTGGCTCTGTCACGTGCCTATCTTAGCGCACTCTGGGAAGCGGGGCGTGACAGGGTTTGTTTGGTATCAGAGCCAGGTTAGGATCTAGGTTAATCGGGTTTGATTCTTTTGTAGTTGGGTATTGGACCCAATACACGAATCAGAATACTCGTGATTAGGAACATGTCCTGCCACTTTACCATCTTGGCATTTTTGAATCTTAACTTCCTCCTGATTCTTACCTTGACAGTATGCAAACCTCTTTGCATCTCGACTTGAAACTTTGGTTTCCTATTGTTTATCTCTAGAATTTAGGCGACTTGGGTGGAGTTATGTGATTGTAACTATGTACCGCGACATGGATACAATGCGGTACTCTATTTAAGTAACTTGGAGTTCTAGTCTTGATTCATATCCTTGATCTATAGTTTGAATCTGTTATCATACTAATCATTTTCGGTGTTTTGGTTTCAAGAACATGGCAGACAGAAATCTGAAATCGTACCAGAGGCGTGTTGATGACGCCTCTTTGCATGGAGTAATTCGTGGGATGCTAGAGAACCAGAAACGGCAGACCGAGCTGAAGCAGCGGCAAGCCGAAGCTTTTCAGGAAGGATTGCGGACCGTCCAGCAGTCCATAAATAATGTTGTGGCCAAACCAGTTGATCGTGTGGGTACCGTGGCGGATTTCAGGAGACTTGGTCCGTCCGTCTTTACTGGTCTTGAAGAGCCGTTGCCAGCGGAGCAGTGGCTGGTTGATACGGAGAATTTGCTCTTTGCAGCATAGATTCCAGAGGACAAGAGAGTTGATGTGGTACGCATCCAGTTGGTGGACTATGCCCGTGAATGGTGGCTTGTGGAAGAGACCCGCTTGCCCAAGCCGATCAGTTGGGCGGATTTTTCGAAGAGTTTCTTGGAGAAGTTCTTCCCGTAGACTGGGAGGAAATGGAAGAAAAGTTTATCAGTTTGAAGAAGAACGGCGTACCCGTGGATGTACATGCGGCTGAGTGGACACGGCTCAGTAGATTCGCTGGACCTTTGGTTGCTAACGATGCTGATAGGGCAAGGAGGTTCATGCACAGTTTGGATGTGGAAATCCAGAGGCACATCATATCTCTGGGATTGACCACTTTTTCTCAAGTTTTGAAGGCGGCCCGAGAGCAGCAGAGCTTATCGGTGAAGACTGGGGGTACGCAGCAACAGGAAGTTGCTGTGTGGAAGCCGGCATTTACGCCAAACCGAGCGCCTATGCGCAGAGGTATTCCGGTGAACCGACGTGGCGTAACACCTATGAAGAAGCCTATCGTTGCTGATCAAAGAAGGAGCATGATTTGTGATTACTGCCATTTACCCGGACATCAACAGAAGGATTGTCGGAGGAAGCTTGGACTTTGTTTGGTTTGTGGATCGACGGATCATACTATCAACGCTTGTCCGTCAAAGCTTCGCACGAAAGATGATGTTCAGAGGCCACCGCAGAAACAGTTTCAGGGGCAGAAGCAATTGACTCAAGGACCCAATCAAGCTCGAGCATTTACCCTGACGGCTGAAGAAGCTAAGGCTTCAGAAGAAGTTGTTTCAGGTATCCTACTTGTTCATGGTTTTCCCGCATTAGCGTTATTCAATTCTGGTGCATCCCATTGTTTTATGTCGTCCAAGTTTATTGCTACACACTCGATTCCTTGCACGACCTTATCTAGTTGTTGGGACATACACACTGGAAATGGGAAGATCATAGCTAGTAGAGAATGTAAGGATTTTTCAGTTGTTGTTTGCGGACGGGAGCTGTTTGCAGATTTCTTGGTGATTTATACCGGTAGTTATGAAGTTGTCTTGGGAATGGATTTTCTCGGCACATTCCACGCTCACATTGATTATAGGGCAAATAAAGTGATTTTCCAGATTCCCGGACATCCAGAGTTTATCTTTACTGGAGGAAGTAATTCTGTCGGGCCAGTCGAGTTTAGGGCTCGACCGACAAATAATGTTCTTTTGTCTATGGAAGTTGATAAGGAAGAAGTGTCAGCTGTAGTTCGAGAGTTCATGGACGTGTTCGAAGACATCTCGGGTTTACCACCAAAACTAGATGTGGAGTTCGCGATCGATCTTATTCCTGGTGCAGCGCCAATCTCTAAGGCGTACTATCCAATGGCATGGAAGAAGTCAAGAAGCAGGTTACCGAATTACTTAAGAAGGGTTGGATTCGCAACAGCAATTCACCTTGGGGAGCTCCAGTTCTTCTAGTCAAGGAGAAAGATGGCACAAGGAGGATGTGCATCGATTATCGAGAATTAAATCGGGTGACTATTAAGAACAAGTATCCGATCCATCGCATTGGCGAATTATTCGAGCAGTTTAGTGGCGCAAGGGTATTCTCGAAACTGGATTTGCGATCCGGATATCATCAGGTCCGAGTCAAATCAGAAGATATTTGCAAGACGGCGTTCCGAACTCGGTATGGACATTACGAGTATTTAGTGATGCCCTTCGGAGTAACGAATGCACCGGCAATATTTATGGACTTGATGAACCGAATCTTTTCACCATTCTTGGACCAGTTTATAGTGGTGTTCATTGATGATATTCTGGTTTACTCGAGGAGCATAGAAGAGCATGCAGAACACTTGAAGATCACACTGCAGACATTGAGGCAAGAAAGATCATATGCAAAGATGAGCAAGTGCGAGTTTTGGCTTGAAGAAGTGAAGTTTTTGGGGCATGTCGTGTCTGGAGATGGAATCGCCATTGATCCCGAAAAGATTGCAGCAGTTCGAGATTGGCCGATTCTGAAGAACGTAGCAGAGATTAGAAGCTTTCTTGGACTTGCCGGGTATTACAAAAGGTTCGTGGAGAATTTTGCTCGTTTGGCTGAGCCTTTGACCAAGCTTACGCGGAAGGAAGTACCGTTCATATGGACGGATAAATGTGCGTCAGCTTTTGAGGCATTGAAGCAAAGATTGATAACCGCTCCTATTTTAACCGTGCCAGACAGTTCCGGAGGATTGGTGATTCACAGCGACACATCTGGGAAAGGATTGGAACGTGTTTTGATGCAGCATGGGAAGGTTATAGCTTACGCATCGAGACAGTTGAAGACCCATGAAAAGAATTACCCAACTCATGATTTGGAGCTAGCAGCTGTGATTTTCGCTTTGAAGATTTGGAGACACTACTTATTGGGCGAAAGAGTCGAAGTATTCACCGATAACAAAAGCCTGAAGTATGTGTTCACACAGAAAGAGCTTAATATAAGGCAGCGTACATGGTTGGAGCTGATGGCTGACTATGATCTTGACCTCAAGTACCATCCGGAGAAAGTTAATGTTGTGCCGGATGCGCTTAGTCTGTTGCCAGCAATTCGGATGTTAACTGCACAGAAGGAACTTATCGAAGACTTTCGGAGATTCGAGTTGGAGATCGTGCTACCGCATTCTTCGGGACAGTTGATGCAGCTGCAAGTACAGTCGTCGTTGATCGAGAATATTAAAGCAGCGCAGTTACAGGACCCTAGATTGCAAAAGTTTCGAGAACAGGTTGAAACTGGATTTCGAACGGACTTGTTGATTCATGAAGATGGTTCGTTGCGATATGGTAGCCGTTTGTGTGTGCTAAAAGGAGATATTCGCGAAGAAGTTATGGAGGAGGCGCACAGTTCCGCATATTCCGTACATCCAGGAGGCACGAAGATGTACCGAGATCTACGACAGCATTTCTGGTGGGAAGGCATGAAACGAGAGATTGCCCGCTTTGTAGCAAAGTGCTTGGTGTGTCAGCAAGTTAAGGCGGAACATCAAAGGGTTGCTGGTTTATTGCAACCACTTTCGATTCCTCAATGGAAGTGGGAACATATAACCATGGATTTCGTGACGGCTTTACCACGGAGTCCAAAGGGCAACAATGCAGTTTGGGTGATTGTTGATCAATTGACCAAGACAGCTCATTTCATACCATTTCGAGTTGGTCAGTCAACGGAAATGTTAGCAGAACGGTACATGTAGGAGATTGTAAGATTGTATGGAGTACCGGTGAGCATTGTGTCCGACCGTGACACCCGTTTCCTATAACACTTCTGGAGAAGCTTACAGGGAAAGTTTGGGGACTCGATTGAAGTTTAGCACAGCTTATCATCCTCAGACAGATGGCCAGTCAGAGAGAACGATCCAAAATCTTGAAGATATGCTAAGAGCTTGCATGTTAGACTTCAAGGGTTCATGGGAGGATCATCTACACTTGGTGGAGTTTTCTTACAATAACAGTTTTTAGGAGACTATTCAGATGGCTCCATTCGAAGCATTATATGGTCGCAAGTGTCGTTCACCTGTTTATTGGGACGATATTGGAGAACGAAGATTGTTGGGACCGGATTTGATCGTGCAAACAGTGGAGAAAGTTAATACTATCCGGAATCATATGAAGGCAGCACAAGATCGGCAGAAGAGTTGGGTCGATACATCTAGAAGACCTCTAGAGTTCGCTGTTGATGATCTGGTATTCTTGAAGATATCACCGACTAGAGGAGTGATTCGTTTTGGGAGTCGAGGCAAGCTTAGTCCTCGATTCGTAGGGTCTTTCGAGATTTTGGAGCGTGTTGGAGAAGTGGCTTATCGATTGGCTTTACCGGAATCTTTGGAGAATGTTCATGACGTGTTTCATGTATCTCAACTCCGTAAATATGTTCGAGATGAAACACACGTGCTGGATCATTCGGAGCTGACTGTACGAGAAGATTTAACCTTTAAGGAACGACCGATGTCGATTGTGGATCGAAGAGAAAAGGTTCTTAAGAACAAGCTTATCCCTATCGTACTTGTTTCTTGGGGAAATCGCTCGCATGGAGAATCCACTTGGGAACGAGAAGACGAAATCCGACAGAAGTTTCCACACCTATTCTTGTAGTTTCTTGATTGTTTATCCTTTCTTGTTCTTGGAATTTCGAGGACGAAATTCTTTTTGTAGTTGGATATAATGTAACAACCTAGTTCATTTATACCTATTCCAGTTCTCGTATTTCCTTAATTGAGGTATTTTCCTGATTTATCGTGTTTTGGGTGCGAATAGTATTTTACATTTTACATTGCATTCGACCCGACCCGCTTGCTTGAACTTGTTTGATTCATATTTATGAATTATCTTGACTTGTTACATAGACATGTGCATTTTCATGAATACTGCATACTGGCATTTTATCTGGTATTGCATCTTTTACCATATAACATTTTAACTCGCATAAAATAATTTAAAATTACTTAACATTGCCTGCATAATACCCCTAACCCCGTGGTAGCATCCGCTCATCTTGTTCTCGTCCCGTTCAGCGAAACGGGCGTGTTTGGATGGCTACACGCACGTACGTGCATCCGTTCTTGGGGGTATGCATTTTCATTACCCGAGCTTTCATTTTGAAATTTGGACGTCACATATATTTTTCATATTTTAAAAACTAAAATTTTAGACCCGACCCGGGCTCGTTCTGAAATGTTTTCGTATCCCGCCAAAATCCAAATTTAATTAATATAATATTCTCTTTTTAAATCGACAGTTAAATTTTTAACTTACAAAATATTTTCTAAGTAAAATCTTAACTCCTTAAACAAACTCTCTCTCTCTTTCCTTCTCTAACGCTGGCCCCACTCTCTCTCTTTCTTCTCTCTTTTCTGTCTCCCCTCACCGAGCACTCTCTCTCTCTCTCTCTCCTCTCGCACCCTTTCTCACAGCTCTCGCGATCACTGTGCATTTCTCGAATGCGGTCACCGTCTAAGAGCGTAGAGTCACCTCCCTTCACGAGACCCTCATTTTTCTCTCTCCCTCAACGAACCCCATATTTTTTCTCTCCTCCTTCGTTTATAAAAACCCACCGAGCTCCTTCACCCACCATCACCAAAACCCATCTGCCTTCTTCAAAACCCTAACCCTAATCTCACTAAACTCCCTCTGCCTCATCGACCTCCCCCTCGTTTCCTCTTCCTCCTCTTCGCCAACTCCTCTAGAGCACACCCTGCACCCACTGCACCCGAGAACCCAACACCATCACCTCGTCGCCGCCGACCACCTCATCTCGTCGCCACCTGTTCACACCATAATATTGCATTATTATATTCCCCATCCCTATTCGTTTTATAAATAAACAGGTGCTTTTGACGCATGTCTGCTACATATTACAGGTTACTGGACAGAAAATAGTGAAAATGATGAAAAGACGATGCAAAAGTGGACTTTGACCAACAAACAGAAGACTCTTGATCAAGCCTACATCAAAGATAAAATTCACAAAGTACAAGGCAATGCAAGGTCCAAGATTACAAAGCGAACGGTTAAAAGTCCACCGCAATTATTCACTGGCGATCTGGAAGAAACATAGAAGCTATTTTAATAAAAGAACCAAATAATAAGGAAGCCCAAAGACAGAAGAGCCAACAAAGGAAATTTCAAGGCCCAATACTTCCGTTTAAAAAGACAGAGACATAAAATTTTACCAAAACTTGGAGTCTACTTTGACTAGGTCTTCCTAAGGATATTTTGTTAAATGTAGACGTGCGAATCAATTGTAATCTAGGGTTTCCTATCCTCTATAAATAGGAATTCTAAATCATTGTAAAGGCTATGCCTCCATGTACCTCTTTTTATCAATAAAATTTAGATTTCTTTTGGAGAGCATCGATACCTCTTTTCATTTTAGAAATTCAGATCTGACAAATCTTGTGTTGATGTTTGGAGAGAGCCATCTGTAAAGTAAGTAATTAATTTCAATTCTTGCCCTATGTAATTTTTCATTCTCTGCCCTAGTATAAATTTAATTCCTTGCCCTAGTTAGATAGTTAGATCTTTAATTCAATTGCCCTAAATTAATTTAGTTTTTAGATTTAATTAATCCATTCACACCGTTCGTAATTAACTCGTAAGAGCGACTAGGAAATTCACAATATCCCTGTGGACCGACCCGTACTCACCGGCTAGCTACCAAGTGACGCCGTTCTTGATTGCGGTTAATAGATAGTTTTTGAGATAATCAAATGGCGCCGTTGCCGGGGATGGCGTGTTATTTTCTTTTTGCAATTTCGGGTTAATCTAAAATTAAAAAATCATAAAAACTGAAAAATTAAAAATATAAAGATTTATCATCTTTTATTTTTGTGAAGGGTATTTTTGTGTGAATTTTGCAGGATCTAAAATCGAGTTCGGATCTGAAAAAATCCAGAAATCAAAACAGAAAACAGCAGATCTGAACAACAGAGATTTACAATAACAGAGGAGCAGAATTTTTCTCGGGACTCGAACCGCCCAAACCACCGCGGATCCGCCGCAGTACCCCTACTCCGACCGCGGAACCGCCGCGCCCTGGTGACATCATCACCAAAAAAAAGGGCCGCGGAACCGCGGCGGTAGTACCACTTTGGCGGCGGAAGCGCGGCCAAAAAAAAACCTGTAAGCTTTTTCTCTCTCCTCTGTAAATCTCAATATCTCCTCTGTCAAATCTCCTGCAGAATTCTTTGCACTTAAAAAATCTTCCCCCTTCCAAATAACAAATTTTGTGCAGGATTCTTTGTGCGCGTTTAAAATAAAAATTGATTGTAAGAAATCTTTTCTGTTTTGCATATTTTTTCTCAAATTGCAATAACAAAAAAAAAAATCTTTGATTGCAAGTGATTTACTATTTTGCATATCTTTAATCGGATTTTAAGGGACTTTTGACCAATTCAGATTGGGTGGGGATTTCATCACCCTTCTCAGGACCCCAGAAATCACATAAAGCATTTGCATTGACCAATCTTTAATTAAAAAAATACTAGACTCAGCCATAAGGACTTCGAGCTCAATAGGACAGAGGACTAGTTATAGGCATCGGCCGTTAATCCTAACCTGACTTTGCGGTGTCTTGACAAGTGTGTCTAAGGCAAGTGGTTACTTAATTAGGACCGCTACTTGTAGCGGGGAGCCTCCCACTTACCTGGCACTTACCTGGCCGCAATTGGTGGTGAAGAGGCTGTTTGAGGTCCTATTTCTAGCCCTTTGGAACAGTTAGGAGCTGTCTAGCTGACCTAGGTGACCCTAGATTTAGGCCTGATTGTACATTTTGGTTGATCAAAAGTGTGTCTTAGCCCTTTATCGAAAATCTTTTTTTGCAAAAAGTTCCAAACAAATAAAAAAAAGGAAAAAGGAAAAATCTTTTATAAAAACTTGCAAAATTTTGCCGCTAAGAAATCCTTGCACCACCTACCTTCTTTCTCTTCTCTTTCTTACATCATGGGTACCCCACCTCAAAAATCTCTTGCCGAACTTTGGTATCCCGAACCTAACTTTGTCTCGTACGTCAATTGTTTCAGTCGATTTAAGGAAGATCCCTCCGTGCCCAAAATTTCTTTGAAAGATCAAATAGAAGTATCTAGGAGAAACAGTTCGACTTTATAACCCACTTTGTGTCAACCATGTCAACCTTCACCACCTTCATACGTTGATACCATTTTTTCAAGTCCTGCTGTAACTCCTAAACCGATGTCCATTGCTGAGCATATTGCTCAATCTCGTAGCCGATTTTTCACTCCTCTCCACACATCCAGTTATAGGGATCAACAAGTCCATTCACCTTTTTATCCACATGTTGATCATACTCCTCACCAACCATCCACTTCCTACCAGACCTACCCGACTTTCCCACCTTCACTAGACACTGTTTCTACACAGCCAGTTGAGAGTTTCACATATTCACACAATTTCGAATCTTTTACCGAAACCCCTTCACAACCCATGTCTAGTTTGGAACAGTCGTTGGAAGCTTATATTTCAGCAACAAACAAAATGGTTAGGAATGTGGATGCGTCCATTGCTGCCCTTATGCAACCTAGTGAACCGGCAGCTAGTTTCCAATTAGCTCCAAATTTTCCAATGTATGAGGAGACGGTTGGACAGAGTGAGAATTTGAGAGGACATAATGAGTTCTACACATTCCCAAATCAGACCTATCCATACCCAATTGAATCCCACAACTCCGGTTTTCCATCGATTGTCCCAAATAGTTCACAAGTTGAAAATAAAACATCTAGCGAGTTGTGTGACTTTGTAGTGCTTGATTTGCCCGATTGTGAAGAATCCCTTTTGAGTGAAACCAAACCTAATCCTTTTGACTTTTACACCTCCACTCTAGAACCTGAATTGATAAATATCCATGCATTTGATGAGGTGTCAGAAAAAATTGATTTTCACTTGATTGAGAATATAGACGCCGGGACTATTTCGGATGATGAACCTGTCGATTTGATTGAAATTTTATGTCCAATTCATCATCCCGAGTCATTAATTGTTTCTCCCGAACTTCATATGCGTCTTGATTTTGATGATAATGGCATGGATAAGCAAAATTTTGAGCTGAATATTGAGGAGAATTATGAGGATAGTATTGAGGAGAGTATTGAGTATAATATTGAGATTGAACCATTTTTATTTGATATGTCGGATTTTCCAATTCATCCTCCTAAACCTTTAACTGTTATATCACCCTCCCTCCTTTCCATCGTTCCGACCATACACAAGATCACGCTTGACGACTGTGAGTTTGAAAAATTCCCCTTTGAATATGACACAGTTCTCACAGCCGATGACACTTACGGGTGTTTCACTTTTTCGGACGATGTTGAAGTTTCACCGCTCGAGTTTGAGTCCTTTGAATTTTCATATGAGTTAGCTGTACCATCAGACTCGGTTGCTTACAGTCATTTCGAACCATTGATGAAATCTTTCAAGTTCGAGACAGTTTACTGCGGTGAGAATGAGACTATCCCTAATTCACTCCCTTTCATCATTCCTATCATTCCGACCGTGCAAGAGATCGTTACGCCTTCATCTCCACTACCGAGTTCGATGTACCCATGTTTTCTTGCAAATCTTGAGGAATTTGACCCCATTTCTCGACGGGTTGATAGATTAGCACAATCGCTTTTAACACCACGGTCATCACAAATTGCGCTAATTTATTCACTCGATTTACACGCTCAAGCTCGTCCTTCTTTCTCTTTTTCGCCCTTCTTCTCCTCCACCGAGACCATATTCCACCCTTCTTCCCATTCAGTCTCGTGTGCTTCTCATTTCTTTCCTTTACATTCCATTCTTTCACCAACCCTACCATTACAACGATAAGATCTTTGAATGGTTGGTGCTAACCTTTGGCTTATGTAAGGCCAAGCTTAAGTTTATGGGGAACCTTGTTGTATATATGTATATATATTTTTTGTTTTCTTTTTCTATAAAAGATTTTAAAAAAAATTTCAAAACATTAAAAAAATATTTTAAAAATATTTTGTAAATAAATAAACAGGGGAGTGCCGACATTTTGACCATCTTGGTGTAGCATGACAGTGAGGACACTGTCAAGTTTAAGTTTGGGGGTATGCTCGGTACGTCTTCTTCCTTCGCATTCATATGTATATTTTTGCATTTGCATATTTATTTGAAAACCCATAAAAATTGAAAAATTTTGAAAAATTATAAAAATTATTGTATTCAATTTTGGCTTATTTGACTAGAGTTTGACAGATAGGTTAACTAGCTAGGAACAACTAGATCTTAGACTTAGTAAATTAAAAACCCTAAAAATAACCTTTCTTAAAGTTTAACGGTAGAAAGTATATGTCTTTGTAGTTTATTTAGAAATAGGCAAATTTTGAGTTCAATTTTTGGGCTAAGTCAAAACAAAGGAAAAGTGTTGATATTTTTATTAAAGTATGAGTTTGAAAAATAATTCCTAGCTTAAGTCTAGATTCTGAAAATATATACCCTACAATTTGCACAATCACGCACCTTGAAACTTGGAATAGTAGAAGAGACCTTGAAATGCTCTTGTCTAAAATCCTTAGTACGAAGAAAATAAAAATAGAAATACAAGTGTGAATAAAGGAAAAAAAAATGAACACTGGTTTTTGTGATTACTTAAGGCTGTAAAAATAGAAAAATATTTAGCGAGGGTGCTTCATCACCTAGTGCCTTAGACCAACAGGTTTGGGAGTCACTGCTAAAAGCCTTGGGTGTTGCAAGATTAGGAATTACGCTTTAAAGTGCAAACGCATCTTGTAATCAGTCGTTGGTACCTCAAGAAGTATTAACGGTCGCATGAAGGATGTGTAAGCAAAATTCAATTAAAAATTCACCAATTAAAAAGTGCTTTGGACAACGGACAAAAGTATGATTGCTTGATTTGAATTTCCAAGTGTAGGGATGATATATACATACACGTGGGGATATATGATTGGAGTTTAGATAAGAGATAGGAGTGAAGAATAGAACTTGTATCTTTAGTAAGAGTTGATAAAAATTCCTAAGTGGAGATGGAACCCTAGAAGAAAAACTTAAGAAATGCCGAAAGCTAAGTAAGTCTATAGAACATATATAATCTTAAGTTAAATGATGAGGAAGTGTGAAGAATATGGGTGGATAATTTATGAGTCGACGATAATAGAATTCCTTGTTAGAAAACCTAATTGGAGAACAAAAGTCGATAGGCCGAATTGATAGGATTTTGTGGGTAGTATCCGCTAAAAACCCTCAGGAGACAACACTCCTCCTACTAGGGACACCTAGAGGTTTAACGACTTGTTGCACGTGCTCAGTGCAATCGCGTTTCCCTGCGAAAGTGCGGTTAGATTTTTTGTCGAGAATAAAAAAATAAGTTTGCTCGAGGATGAGCAAAAGATAAGTTTGGGGGTATTTGTTCACACCATAATATTGCATTATTATATTCCCCATCCTTATTCGTTTTATAAATAAACAGGTGCTTTTGACGCATGTCTGCTACATATTACAGGTTACAAGTTCTTGGACAGAAAGCAGTGAAAACGATGAAAAGACGATGCAAAAGTGGACTTTGACCAACAAACAGAAGACTCTTGATCAAGCCTACATCAAAGATAAAATTCACAAAGTATAAGGCAATACAAGGTCCAAGATTACAAAGCGAACGGTTAAAAGTCCACCGCAATTATTCACTAGAGATCTGGAAGAAACATAGAAGCTATTTTAATAAAAGAACCAAATAATAAGTAAGCCCAAAGACAGAAGAGCCAACAAAGGAAATTTCAAGGCCCAATACTTCCTTTTAAAGAGACAGAGACATAAAATTTTACCAAAACTTGGAGTCTACTTTGACTAGGTCTTCCTAAGGATATTTTGGTAAATGTAGACATGCGAATCAATTGTAACATAGGGTTTTCTATCCTCTATAAATAGGAACTCTAAATCATTGTAAAGGCTATGCCTCCCTGTGCCGCTTTTTATCAATAAAATTTAGATTTCTTTTGGAGAGCATCGATGCCTCTTTTCATTTCAGAAATTCAGATCTGACAAGTCTTGTGTTGATGTTTGGAGAGAGCCATCTGTAAAGTAAGTAATTAATTTCAATTCTTGCCCTAGGTAATTTTTCATTCTCTGCCCTAGTATAAATTTAATTCCTTGCCCTAATTAGATAGCTAGATCTTTAATTCAATTGCCCTAAATTAATTTAGTTTTTAGATTTAATTAATCCATTCACACCGTTCATAATTAACTCGTAAGAGCGACTAGGAAATTCACAACATCCCTGTGGATCGACCCGTACTTACCGGCTAGCTACCAAGCGACGCCGTTCTTGATTGCGGTTAATAGATAGTTTTTGAGATAAATCACCACCTCCTTCCTCTCCTCCTCTTCCTCTCCTCTGCATTCTCCATCTACACCAACCCTGCACATCCCTGTTGCGCCACGGCAGCGCCACGGCCGTCAATCCGAGGCCAAATTGCGGAATCAAAAAATTTTCCTTACTCGGAAACCGGCGCTACCGCGGACAAAGAAAAAACCCGGATCGTTAACCATTAACCTAATGCTAGCAACAAGAGATGGGAAGAAAAGTATACCGAGTGATCCGAGTCCTCCGGTCTTCTCGTCATCGTCCCGATCTCCCGCGGAAAGTGTAGTCTCCATATCGTCGCCTCCTCGCCGGAAGGGCACCACATCGCCTGCGTCTTTTACGGGCTCCCGCCTCAATACCGAGGCAACTCGGGCATGAAGCCGGCAACTCGACATGCTCAAGATGTGCTGTAAAATGTAGTGTAGATCATGCTAGTCTCATTTGGGGTTTTTTAGTTGCCTTGATGGAGGAATAAGGTTTTGGAAAATGGTGCTTTCATTTTTCCAAAACTTGAAGAATGAGATGAAGAAATTTGTGCTACACCAAAGAATGGAAATTTCTCTCATCCTCACTCCCATGTGGCCGGCCATTTTTTTTATGGAAATGGTGGAGGGAATGAAGCATAACAAAAGAGGGAGGTGAGTGTAGTGTAAAGCAAGTGGTGACCACATCTAAACACAAGAAAACATCAACCATGCTTTTCTTTCCAATCACATAAATGCACCATCATGAATAATGTAAGTCATGGTAAAGAGAATGATGATGGTCATATCAAAATCCCACATATGCATGAAACCCCCTCCCCAAAAGTAATTTGCAAAACTGCAAATTACCCCCTCCATCGGAAAAGTCCGGCCGGGAAAGAACAAAGGAAAACCGGCCGAAACGGAATGCAAACTGGCAACTCCAGAAAACTGGTCCCGTAATAAATTACAGGAAAACCCCGATACTGTGCATACACACCCGCATCTGTATTCCGTCCGGATACAAATGCAATGAGACAAAATCTACACTGTACTAAACTAGGACCGGCTTAAGCCAAAGCCGGCTAGTGATATCCGTCCGATCCTGATCCGTGCAATACCGCACGTATCAGATCGAACCCTGCCATATAACTATACGGCTACTAGTACAAAACTGTCTGATCCTGATCCGTGCAATACCGCACGTATCTGATCGGACCCTGCCATATCTCCATACGGCCTCTACAGCGTTTCGCCCGAAAGCTTGAGTAACTGTAAGTGTGGTGGACTCTAAAGACTCGTCAATACTATGGCTGTGGATTTAACCACTAGCACGTCAGAGGTATTAGCCAATACGTGACGGGCCACCAGCTATTGACCAAAAGGGACGTCGATGAGCGAACTCATCCTGACACCCTACTGAGCCTGTCAGTGACAATATCCGTACAGTCCGGTCCGTTCGTCTATGAGTATCGCATGTCGGGCCTAGGGGGTTGGTAAAAGTCAGACCCCCAAAAGCGGTACAAGTCGTGTCGGAGTGTAGCCCAGAACGCCCTGAGATACTACTGGAATACCTACCAGTAAATCTCCTGCCTCGGCCGAGGGCTTTGCGTAATGGCTCTCCTAGACACAGCGCGACCTCACCCCCAATACCGGGAGAGACGAACCCCTGCAGATCCGCTCACTGCCTCCATGTGGCTCGGGACTGTACCCAACTAAAACCTGTTTGCACGACTCCTTTGAGCCGTGGTAGGGTAGTAATCAAAGCACAGTGGGAACTCACACGAGACAAATGACGATCCTCAGGTCGATGAACTAACCTGTACACATGTCACCAGGGAACTGCTATCTGACGTCAGGTATAAGACCAACTAGCATGTTCCCGGCGAGTCCTGTCCGGTGTACTCATAACCTAATGAGCACCTGTATACATCTTAGGTGAACCAACTGACACCAGTGGCTTGTGAGACCGGCCACCGCCCCTCGTCGGGGTCTCGACTGTATACACTAGTCTACTCTGGAGAATCGATGCCCTGTCTCGAAACTCCCACGACTAGGGACCTTTTAAGGATGTGCTTATAGACTATCAGCTCCCACGTATATGATCGCCATCATACTGTTGGTAGTCAAGCAAGAATCCTAGGGGCTCTATCAGCGTGTAATAGCGACATGTCAGGTCACCTAAAGCAGTACACGATGATAAAGATAAACCAGATAGCATACTATCATCTCGAGTAAGACTGTCCTACCGGGATAGGTCCTCCCTCAATCATTGCAATCACGTGCCTGTGATCCAATAATTGACTCTGAGGGCACTATCTCCAACAATCTCCCACTTGCACTCAAGGCTAATTATTGCGATGTCGCATACTCACAGCCCGTGTGATACCGAACACCCAACTCCTCTACTAGTCAGTCTCACAAAGCTCGTTTGCGAAACTATTGCGTTCGAGGAATAGCCTCAGTGAGTGGATCCGCTGTGATGTTTCTTTCTATGTCTCTCTATATCTCAAGTTCGCGGAGAAAGCCATCTCCCGAAATGAGCAATACCTGTCTTAGAACGTCTGGATGTCTGATGGGACCTTGCTCATAAATGAACTCCAAATCCAAACTTCTTAGACTGTATCGTCAACTGAACTTAATCAGTATCCTGCGCCATGCCACCCTCGGTATTGCCTTGGACCATCTGTCCAAAATACTGCCCCTCGTCAGAAGGAAAACTATAACTCTGACAACCTCCTTGTCGTCCATGTCACCTTGGAAGCCTGGAATGATAACCGTCTCCTAAAAAGAGGCTGCCGTTATCATATCCCTAGAACATCAACTTATGTTCTAAAACTGCTTCCGACCGTTTCTCCAGGATTGGATTAATATCAACTTATTGCATCTACTGCAAGAACAACATCTGGTGTGGTACTTGACATCTTATGATTGACTCAATTGCCTAAGCAAGTGATCTGCCAATCATGAGTATCCCTCTCCCCTTTAGTCTATAAGACACCTTTAGAGAGGGTGACTCCATTACCTGCAGGTACACTACCATGCCAGGAGTCGTCCATTCTAAATACTCTTAGAATGCTGTCTAAGTACCCAGATTGGGAAACCACCCAAATCTAGATCTAAAACCATAGATCTAGTAACCAGTATGTCAGATATTATGTCCAAGTCCTATGTGGAGAAACCACTGTGTGACAACCAAAGTCTAACCGATCGTAGTATAGGAGTATCACTTCCTACTACCTTCTCAACAGATCCATCCCTTATTCTGATGACGTCAAACCTATGACTGTCACATCAGAAATAGATGATCTATCTCCGCTACATCTGCTTTAGTCTATAAATAGACATAAGCCTGATGTCCACCAATGCTTCCGCTGCTCCCACTGACTACGACAACCTTCTGGCAGAGTCATATAGACGTGCACTTCTAAAGCTAGTTTAGAACGACGCTATACTCATCCTCCTGCCGGGTCTCGCAGCCTGGAACAACAACAATGGCAAGTGTGGGTAAACAAGAACTTCCCTGTCACCGTCCTTGAGGCTACTGGAGTACCTCTCGGGTGCCTGAGGTTACCCACCTTATCTGCGGAGTGGCCAATGGAATGTCAAATCAGATTGAATCTTTAGGTTCCTTATCAAATCTTCAGTAATCGTTTGCGGTTCTGGAATCACTTCCAGTTCTACCATACTCCCACTACTGTTTTCTGAAAAAATCCATTTTTGTTAAAACTGTGGCGAGTCAAGATGGTAGAAAATCAACCCTCGTCATAGCCTGGGTCAACCCACAAACAGCCATTACAGAAACGTGCCTTGAGTTATCCAGAGTCTGGTTTTAATCATAAGCCGGACAACTCCCCGTACCTTAACAACGTTAAGATATGAACTATTCTACATCCAATATAGAACCAGAGGCACTGATTTAATTTAACCAGATTCAAATCATGCAGCTGTCTCCAGTGCATGTCAACTAAATGGAGAGAGGCCGATCAGCGTTACTCAACTTAGGAATGCTTCCAATTATGAGTAACCTGAAAGAGAAGCAATTTCTCTTTATCATTACTATCAACTGAATACCATACACAAGTATCCATATCTTCGATCACTTTGAAGAATCCCGATACTTGCTACACCTGGTTCTCTACTCTATTCAAATACCTATAACTCCTCAAAACTTAGACCCTGTGTTTCAACGAAACACATGTCTAAGAACTAGAGAAGTTAAAAGTAAACAGAATATAGTATGAGGACCAACCCCTCTGTCCTAATGGACACTAGACAACATACAATACTCTGTATAAGTCCGCTGAGTCTAACAACTCTTTCACTGTGCGTCGTAGGTTGAAAACTGTACTTATGGTTAAGAAGAATTACACCGCTGTTTAATGCTCCTTACCTAACCATCCACTGATATAGGTAAATGTCATCGACATAATATCAAAAGGTATATCTCACTCTATGAAAATAGACGTACAGATATATCAATTTGAAATTGGTGCACAACAGCGGATATTCAAAACCAAATATTTGTCGACCGGCAAACAGCCCAGATGATCTCCTCAAATATCACTGATTACAACGAATCCCGATATAATGAGGATGATCACCCAATTCCCAATAACTTACTCCCACTCAGCATCTGTAAAACCATACAGATGTGAGAATCATACCTGGTAAATACATACCCTGGAGTGAGTGTCTAATCGGGAAATAAGTTTTCCATTAATAGTACACAGTGAAACTGAAACATTGAAATGTTTCGTTGGGGTATCCTGGTATTCCTAGTAATGCCTCTTCCATTATCCAGATTCACAACTATAACCGTATAATTCTTTGCCACTTCTCCAAATCCCTTTATATGTCTTTAGTCATTACCGTCTGCACACCCCTTTAGGCCAAATGGTTTTCTTCCTTCCCTACCGTTCGGCACCAGCCTATGGTTTGGAAGAAGACTATCCAATAAGCATAAAAGGTGTATTGTCCTAATCCTAGGAACACTCGCAATGCGAGAGAAGGTGAAGATAAAAGACACCTGAATGTACTTTATTCCTATTTCTCCTGAACCAGAATCCATCCCCGAACTGGAACAAGTTCCTTTCGGGTTCGTATATAACCATACGATGGAGTATCCAATAAACTGTGGATCTTCGTAGTGATACGGAGTGTCCTGGAGAAATACAAAGGTGATTTAGGATTGGCGAAGAAATACTTGGTTTGGTCGTGAATATCAGTCGCAATTTACTTTTCCCTCCTACTAATCCCTTGCTTTGTCTTAACTTAATGCCTTCTGCACACCATCGTTATGCTAATTGGTTTCCTTCATTCCCTATCGGTCGGCACCAGCCTAAGGTTTGGAAGAAGACTATCCAATTTGCGTAATAGGTGTGCTATCTCCTAAACCAAGGAGTACTCGCAATGAGAGAAGGTGAAAAGAAAAGACAACTGAATAATCCTATCCGTTTTCTCCAGAACCAGAAACCATCCTCGAAGTCCTTCGAGTTCGTATATAACCATACGATGGTTTTGTCCAATGGAAGTGGACGTTCGTAGTAATACGGGGTGTCCTGGAGAAAAGGGTTAAAGCAGGAGTGGCAATGAGGTTTGCAACTCTGACAATCCAAAAGCCAGTGTCAAGAAAGTTCGGTCAACTTGGTCACTGAGTCATAGTCCAAGGTCGGGTCAATGGTCGCTGCCAAAGAGAGAGAGAAAAGAAACACTCAGCGTGCACTCTAACCTAGATCAGAATGGTTATCACTTAGTCTAATCTGGAAACCTCCCACTGTACCTCAAATTCTCCTCCAAACCTGAAAGAAGAATTAGTCGGGGTCACCCGAGGAGTAAACTAACTCATCAGTGGGAATCGGGATCCAACTATCATTGCATGATAACTTGACGGAATCCACTCAAGTCACCACACTCCAGAAGGTATGCGCATGCCTGGCAAGTTTCAGTTCTTTTGAAACTCCCGATGAAAGTTTTACCCCTAGGACCCAAGTGACCTTGACACAGTCAACAAATCAAAGAGTCCTAGTCAAGTTCAACCCGTCATTATCCTGGATTGCATTAAACCCACCCGTACGAGCCCTTGACACAGTCAACAAGGCCGCACGACTGTCCTAACCAATCCCATTAATATGCTGCAAACAAACACTACTTAGCTACCGCACACTACGCCTTGACACAGTCAACAAACGCAGCACGAATACTAAGTAATACTTGTAAGAAATGACGGAGGGCTACGTCTAGTTTTTGGCGAAAAACTTTTAACGTAATGAACTTGATATCGTTGAAGGAACTGCATAGTTTTTATAAAAATATAGTGACGAAAGCCTTTGCTAAAGAGGTCACTCCCGGTGAAGGGATCTCGGCTCTTTCCCCGTAGAATGAGGTGCAGGATATTCCAACTGAATACCACGATGCAAAGCAAAAGTAATCGGCTATAGTGAAGTTAATGCCCTGACGCAAACTTCTGTCCAAGGGGTCACTCCCGGTGAAGGGATCTCGGCCCTTGCCTCGTCGACTGAGGAGCAGGATATTCCAACTGAATACCACGATGCAAAACAAAAGTGAACGTCCTTGCAATAACAGCTTTTTGAAAAAAATGTTCCAACAACATCAGAATAGGTTTGTTTATCTTGCATTGATCCGAATCAACGCAGTCCCATCAATGGATCACACCACAAAGAACGAAAATATACTGATGTACGTATATGCCATCCGCATTCGCCACTGGGTCCCGTCATCACCCGTTAGGTTAGCTAACTAACGGCAGAGCGGGGACTGGACTAGCGCGGATGTAAAACATATACAACATCTACTAATATATATACCAATATATTATTTTCGCTCAAGGCGTGATAAAATGCAACATCACAGAAATGTACAGCATCACAGAACAATACAGATATCTGGAAGCCCCGGGTTTCACAGAGCCGCTGCTGAAACCCGACGTTCCCCTGGTCGTGTGGATAGCCTATGCAATGAAATCCTAGACCCCTACGGGCGCGGCAAGTCACCCGCCAAAACCTGAAGCGAGGCAGCCCCCTTCAGTACCGTGAATGGACCACCCAGCACTTCACGGAATCCGGTAACTTGGGCACCCCTCCTGGGTCAACCTGTACCCCCTACGAGTGCGGCGAATAGCCCGCCAATCCTAGAGTGAAGCCCCCTCCGTCTCAATGCCATGAGATGCGGGCCCGTTGCCCCCTAGAACACGGCTATCCGTGCACTCCTCCGCGGGGTAATCCTAGTACAGAAAGTAAAATATACATACACCGGGTACATCGACCGCAACCAGATCGTGCCCCAAAAGAATAATACAAACAGGCAGTGACGGCAGTCCACATGTCGGACGCTCGCCCCGCAATATCAAATGTACATAATACAACAAAACTGTACTAACATTGCATCCAGGCTATCCCCCACGACCGATCCGCAACATCACAGCATAAACATAGAACATCAACGTGAAAGTCACGTTCGCAAATCCGTCTAACCGGGCTATAGCAGTTAGACCGGATTTACCGATCGAGTGACATTCACGGTCGCAGATATAATGTAAATACTGTGAAAAATGTGTTTAAAATTTTCCGATTGATCAAACAATTAACAAGTGGGCCCCAAAGAAAACTGTAGCACTCACAGAAATAATTGGCCCAACTTTAATATTCCAAAACCCCTAATATAAGCCCAGAAGCCCACTGGAAAAATACGAAGCATTGACCCCACCAACTTGCGGCGGAAGGGCGGCAGAAAGGGGGGTAGTGCCGCGCTTCCGCGCTCGAGGTAAGGGTTCACTGTCTCGTTTTTTCCCAGAGTTCTTAGAACTCCCTGCACATCTTTCTGAGACCACCTGAAAAATTTTTAGACTTCAAAACATTTCAACAGAAACTGATGTGAAGGAAAAATACGGTTTTTGGAAATTTTGGTCGATCGGAAACGCAAACACATCAAACGAAGCTAGGTAAGGTTAATGGCGTGGCTCTGATACCATGTTGCGCCACGGCAGCGCCCCGGCCGTCTATCCGAGGCCAAATTGCGGAATCAAAAAATTTTCCTTACTCGGAAACCGGCGCTACCGCGGACAAAGAAAAAACCCGGATCGTTAACCATTAACCTAATGCTAGCAACAAGAGATGGGAAGAAAAGTATACCGAGTGATCCGAGTCCTCCGGTCTTCTCGTCATCGTCCCGATCTCCCGCGGAAAGTGTAGTCTCCATATCGTCGCCTCCTCGCCGGAAGGGCACCACATCGCCTGCGTCTTTTACGGGCTCCCGCCTCAATACCGAGGCAACTCGGGCATGAAGCCGGCAACTCGACATGCTCAAGATGTGCTGTAGAATGTAGTGTAGATCATGCTAGTCTCATTTGGGGTTTTTTAGTTGCCTTGATGGAGGAATAAGGTTTTGGAAAATGGTGCTTTCATTTTTCCAAAACTTGAAGAATGAGATGAAGAAATTTGTGCTACACCAAAGAATGGAAATTTCTCTCATCCTCACTCCCATGTGGCCGGCCATTTTTTTTATGGAAATGGTGGAGGGAATGAAGCATAACAAAAGAGGGAGGTGAGTGTAGTGTAAAGCAAGTGGTGACCACATCTAAACACAAGAAAACATCAACCATGCTTTTCTTTCCAATCACATAAATGCACCATCATGAATAATGTAAGTCATGGTAAAGAGAATGATGATGGTCATATCAAAATCCCACATATGCATGAAACCCCCTCCCCAAAAGTAATTTGCAAAACTGCAAATTACCCCCTCCATCGGAAAAGTCCGGCCGGGAAAGAACAAAGGAAAACCGGCCGAAACGGAATGCAAACTGGCAACTCCAGAAAACTGGTCCCGTAATAAATTACAGGAAAACCCCGATACTGTGCATACACACCCGCATCTGTATTCCGTCCGGATACAAATGCAATGAGACAAAATCTACACTGTACTAAACTAGGACCGGCTTAAGCCAAAGCCGGCTAGTGATATCCGTCTGATCCTGATCCGTGCAATACCGCATGTATCAGATCGAACCCTGCCATATAACTATACGGCTACTAGTACAAAACTGTCTGATCCTGATCCGTGCAATACCGCACGTATCTGATCGGACCCTGCCATATCTCCATACGGCCTCTACAGCGTTTCGCCCGAAAGCTTGAGTAACTGTAAGTGTGGTGGACTCTAAAGACTCGTCAATACTATGGCTGTGGATTTAACCACTAGCACGTCAGAGGTATTAGCCAATACGTGACGGGCCACCAGCTATTGACCAAAAGGGACGTCGATGAGCGAACTCATCCTGACACCCTACTGAGCCTGTCAGTGACAATATCCGTACAGTCCGGTCCGTTCGTCTATGAGTATCGCATGTCGGGCCTAGGGGGTTGGTAAAAGTCAGACCCCCAAAAGCGGTACAAGTCGTGTCGGAGTGTAGCCCAGAACGCCCTGAGATACTACTGGAATACCTACCAGTAAATCTCCTGCCTCGGCCGAGGGCTTTGCGTAATGGCTCTCCTAGACACAGCGCGACCTCACCCCCAATACCGGGAGAGACGAACCCCTGCAGATCCGCTCACTGCCTCCATATGGCTCGGGACTGTACCCAACTAAAATCTGTTTGCACGACTTCTTTGAGCCGTGGTAGGGTAGTAATCAAAGCACAGTGGGAACTCACACGAGACAAATGACGATCCTCAGGTCGATGAACTAACCTGTACACATGTCACCAGGGAACTGCTATCTGACGTCAGGTATAAGACCAACTAGCATGTTCCCGGCGAGTCCTGTCCGGTGTACTCATAACCTAATGAGCACCTGTATACATCTTAGGTGAACCAACTGACACCAGTGGCTTGTGAGACCGGCCACCGCCCCTCGTCGGGGTCTCGACTGTATACACTAGTCTACTCTGGAGAATCGATGCCCTGTCTCGAAACTCCCACGACTAGGGACCTTTTAAGGATGTGCTTATAGACTATCAGCTCCCACGTATATGATCGCCATCATACTGTTGGTAGTCAAGCAAGAATCCTAGGGGCTCTATCAGCGTGTAATAGCGACATGTCAGGTCACCTAAAGCAGTACACGATGATAAAGATAAACCAGATGGCATACTATCATCTCGAGTAAGACTGTCCTACCGGGATAGGTCCTCCCTCAATCATTGCAATCACGTGCCTGTGATCCAATAATTGACTCTGAGGGCACTATCTCCAACAATCCCTGCACCAAGAAACCAGCAAACAAAACCCTAACCCTACTTCCTCTAAACCAAGCCCTAGATCACCTGAGCTCCGATCATCCCCACAGCACCAACACCTCCTCTTCTGACCCCTGTACACCTACAAATACAGTGAGCAATTCATTCCCTCATCTTCTTCTCCTCTCTTTCTTTTTCCCTTTTCTTTGCTTTCTTGATTTCTGTAGTTCGCCGGAGCCGGGATCGACGCCGATGATCCAGACAACATATCTTGACTGCGTGATCACCCTCGTGCGTTATTTGGACCCGTTCCGTGTGCCGTACGTGCGTCGCGACATTTTGCCGACGTCGGACGTACCGTACGCATCCGTTTCTTGATCCGTCGAGGCAAGTTTATCTTGCTATGCTACATTACTTTATATACATCTATTTTAATAATTATAACGCTGGAATTCTAAATCATGCATCCCAAGTTCTCGTCTTACAGTTTTCCGACATCCGTATGCATCCATACGTATTATTTTACATCTAGCGCATGCAAACCTATCTTGTTACATACTATATTACAATATACTGCACCCAATGGAATATTTACATCAGATATTGCTTAGTTGTACATCCCACTTTACCATTTTACAGTTTTACTGATTTCGGATACCCATTTGCATCCATCTCATTTAAAATATATATAACTGCATCCATTGATCACATTAATATATAACACTGTGATATTAACACCCAATATTTAATAAAGTGCATCATAATTAGTATTGGAACTATAAATGTAACCCTAATCGATAATTGTGCATCCGTATCTTTGAATTTATATCTATTTGCATACCATATCACATTATTCTATTTTATTGTTATATTAGTACTCCATACTTGATTTTGTGTATGTAACACCCGAGCCCAATAATACTATCTCTATTACTAGTTGAGGGTTATATATTGCTCATTTCCAATTATCCTGATTGTTTGGTGCTTTTTGCAAAATTTTAACCGGTTAAGTCATTTTGGCACATAACAAATTTTAACTCCTAAAATGAAATTAAAAATATTCATCTTGGCCTACTTGACACCCCTAGCCTCGTGGTAGCGTCCGTGCATTGTGTTCTCGTCCCGTTCAGTGAAACGGGCGAGTTTGGATGGCTACGTGCACGCACGTGTGTCCGTTTTGAGAGTATGCTTTTTAATCATAAAACATTTCATTTTAAAATTTGGAACCCGCTTAAAATCCTATTATTTGAATTTCGAATTTTTGGACCCAACCCGGACGCAATTTGGAAATGTTTCATTTGGCGCCAAAATCCCAAATTTTAATATTATTAAAACCATCACATATATTTTTTCTAACTAACCTGATATCTTACTGTTCATTACCTATCTTTTAAATCTTTAAGTTAACCATATAATATTTTTACAATCTTTTATATCCTTCTCAATTTATTCTCTCAGCCAATCACAACCTCCCCTTTAACCCCGTGGGCCCTACTTTCTCTCTCTCTCTCCACTTTTTCCTCTCTCTCCCTCTCCCTCATATATTCTCTCGTACTTCTCTTTATCATTCTTTCTCTTCTTCCTTCATGTCTCGTTTCTCATTTTTTTGAATTGTTCTTTTGTTACCGGAATTCCGTCGTGCCGGTGACGTTTCTCGACGTTCCAGCGAGATACCCCGACCCGTGTGGTTCCTTTGTTCGTCGTTTGGGTTCATTCCGTGAACCGTGCGCCGTCGCGAGTTTTCCCCGCCGATGGTTAACGTTCCGTTTTCCCGATTCGCGACCCATCGAGGCAAGTTAATCTTGCTACATGCTATATACTTTTATAATCTTCATTTTATAATATTATACATTTGAAAATCTTATAGTTTACATATGAAATGTCGTTGAAAAATCGGATATGACAAATCTGAAATTTACTGTACACCTTATCTTATAAAATTCATTAGAAATCATAGAAAAATCATTAGTATACGTTCTTTAGTTCGTTACGAAGCTAATTCAGAATACTATAACTCTATGAAATATTTACTTGCAAAATAAATTGTTTAATTAACGTAAAATGCAAATGAACACGTCTCTAAACTGCTGTCCAGGGAAATTCCAGCAGCAAACTTTCAACTTCGAATACTCATAACTTTTCGTAGGGATAACCTGTGATGCTTATACTTATAAAACTGAAAACCTTATTGAATTATCTTTGTTTTGGTATAAGATACGTCCCTTTTGGAGAACGTTTGTTATTTTTAAGCTATTTTACAAATTAGGATGACGCTGAATTTCTGAACGGAACCTTCTTGTGCATGGTTAATCAATACCACTTTTATAGTTATTAATCGCTTTGAATATGCTATCCATATTAATATTATTATATCAATATTTATATCACATATTGCTTAGTTGTACATCCCACATTACCATTTTATAGTTTTATAACTTTTCGGATACCCGTTTGCATCCATCGCATTTAAGATACATATAATTGCATCCATAGATCACATCACTACATAATAATGTGATATTAACACTCCATGTTTAATAAATTGTATCCTAATTAATATTGGAACTATAAATGTAACCCTAATCGATAACTGTGCATCCATATCCTTGAAATTATATCTATTGGCATATCATATTACATGTTCCAGTTATTGTTCTGATGGTACTCATGCTTGTTTATTTATACACATGTTTATGTTAGTTTGATTATGAGCACCCACATGACATCTTGTGCTTCCTGACATGACCTGTTACACTTCCTACTTGACATGACATGGTACCGTACACTCTTGACATAACATGACACCTTTATACATTACCTGGCTTGACCTGATGTACCATGGCTTTACCTGTTACCTGATCTCATGCCTAATGCCGACAAACCTGACCATTCCTTCTGTCTATCCAGACAGACCTACTTTACCCGATTTTGTGTTAGCATTAGTCCTTGACTACTGAATACCTGACCTGACACACATAGTTTGGGGGTACGGGGAAATCAAAGGTGAAACCGACTTGTAACTCAACAGTTCGATACATTGTTCTGATCAGTCTTACGGGCTTGGCCAGCTCCGGAGTGTTGATGCTGACATCACTCGTCCATCCTACTACCTTTTACTGCTTAGCGGCACGTCTCGGATTCAGCCCCGAGGGTCATGACCGTGGTCCCGGGCACGCACGGGATACTATTGAGTTACATCGACGATTCATCAATTGGTTTCAAAGACTATAGAGTAGAAAACCTGATAGGACAGCTTAGTCACCATTGCACATTTCCCTGCTCTGTTATTTCTTAGTACTGCTTTATTCATGTTCATATTTGCATTGCTTATCACCATGTTTACATTATATACTTGATGTCATGACGCACTGACGTCTGGGTTTTGCATGGCCCAGATTCTTTACCACTGTCGCCGACCGTGCAGGAGTACTTCAGCCAGCAGGCTGATTTGAGTTCTATAGTGGTTAGTTTGTTTATTGCATTTTATTTCCAGGTGCGATCCCGCATTATGGGGCGTACCTTTCTATGATTATATTGGATCATTTGCTTCCGCACTTATTGTTTATTGATTCTTGTTATTATGGATTTGGACATGTATTAGATTAGCTTATTATCTTGTTCTTGATATCCTTACAACCGTAATGTGACTGTGGATGGATACTTCCTACCCACAGGTAGCATGGTTGGCTATGTCACGTGCCCAATCTTGCGTACTCTGGGAAGCGGGGCGTGACATGGTTCTTTTGGTATCAGAGCCATAGGTTAGTTGGGTTGATTCTTTTGTAGTTGGGTATTGTACCCAATACACGAATCAGAACACCCGTGATTAGGAAACATGTCCAGCCACCTTGACCGTTTTACCATCTTTGAATCATTCTTCCGGATCATGTCGACATGCAAACTTACTTTGCATTGTCAATTCGAAAACCTAATTCCTTGTTATCTCTAGGACTTAGGCGACTTGGGTGGAGTTAAGTAATTGCGGCTATGATACCGCGGCATAGCTACAATGCAGCACTCTATTTAAGTATCTTGGAGTTCTAGCCTTGATCCATATTCAGAATCTATCATCATGCTAATATTGGGTGTTTTGAGTTCAGGATTATGACTGGTAAGAAGTTGAAGACGTACCAGAGGCGTGTGAACGAAGCCGCCATGCTTGGAGTGATAAGAGGAATGCTGGAAATCAAAGAAACAGCCCGAGCTGATCCAGCAGCAAGCGGACTCGTTTCAGGAAGGTTTGCAGATCGTTCAGCAGTCTGTGAACAAGATTGGAACTAGACCAGTTGACCGAGTAGGGACCGTGGCAGAGTTCAGACGTGTGGGTCCTACTACTTTCACTGGTTTGGAGGAGCCGTGCCAGCCGAGCAGTGGCTAGTCAGCACGGAGACTTTACTGATTGCGGCACAGATTCAGAGGACAAAGGAGTTGATGTGGTGCGCATTCAACTAGTGCAGTACGCCGAGAGTGGTGGCTTGTGGAGGAGAACCGTTTGCCCAAGCCAAGCAGTTGGGCGGATTTCTCTAAGAGTTTCCTGGAGAAGTTCTTTCCGCGGACTGCACGGGAGGAAATGGAAGAGAAATTTATTGGGCTGAGGCAGAATGGAGCACCCGTGGACGTGCATGCAGCAGAGTGGACAAGACTCAGCAGTTTCGCTGGACCTTTAGTCGCCAACGATGCAGACAGGGCACGAAGGTCCATGCGCAGCTTGGATGTGGACATCCAAAGGCAAACCGTCTCCCTGGGTTTGACCACTTTCTCACAGGTTCTTACGGCAGCTCGAGAACAGCAGAGCATATCAGGAAAATTGGGAGTTCACAGCAGACAGCAGTTGCGGTAAGGAAGCAGTTCTGTCGGGCCGGTCGAGTTTAGGGCTAGGCCGACAAACAATGTTCTTGCATCAATGGAAGTGATGAAAGTAAAGAGCCGGCTGTTGTTCGTGATTCTATGGACGTGTTTGAAGATATTTCGGGCTTACCGCCGAAGCGAGATGTGGAGTTTGCGATTGACCTTATTCCTGGTGCAGCGCCAGTATCAAAATCTTATTATCCGATGGCACCGGTGGAATTGGAAGAAGTTAAGAAACAAGTGGGTGAATTACTCGAGAAGGGATGGATTCGAAGCAGCAACTCGCAGTGGGGAGCTCCAGTTCTTTTAGTAAAGAAGAAGGATGGCACGAGAAGGATGTGCATTGATTATCGAGAATTGAACCGGGTGACTATTAAGAACAAGTACCCGATCCCTCGTATTGGAGAACTCTTTGAGCAGCTTAGTGGCGCGAGGGTATTCTCGAAACTGGATTTGCGATCAGGATATCATCAGGTCCGAGTGAAGGCAGGAGACATTTGCAAGACGGCGTTTCGAACTCGGTATAGGCATTTCGAGTATTTAGTGATGCCCTTCGGAGTGACTAATGCGCCGGCAATATTTATGGATTTGATGACCATGATCTTTTCACCGTTCTTGGACCAGTTTATTGTGGTATTCATTGACGATATTCTGGTGTACTCGAAGAGTCCGGAGGAGCATGCTGAGCACTTAAGGATCGCACTGCAAACGCTGAGACAAGAGAAGTTATTTGCGAAGATGAGTAAGTGTGAATTCTGGCTGGAGGAAGTGAAATTTTTGGGACATGTCGTGTCGGGTGATGGAATCGCCGTCCATCCCGAAAAGATTGCAGCAGTTCGAGATTGGCCTATTCCAAGGAATGTAGCTGAGATAAGAAGTTTCCTTGGATTAGCCGGATACTACAGGAGATTTGTGGAGAACTTTGCTCGTTTGGCAGAACCGCTGACCAAGCTTATGCGTAAGGAGGTACCTTTTGTATGGACGGATAAGTGTGCGTTGGCTTTGAGACGTTGAAGCAGAAGTTGATAACCGCCCCTATCCTGACCGTACCAGACAATTCCGGAGGACTGATGATTCATAGCGACGCATCTGGGAAAGAATTGGGATGTGTTTTGATGCAGCATGGGAAGGTCGTAGCATACGCATCAAGACAACTGAAGTCCCATGAGAAGAATTATCCAACTCATGACTTGGAGCTTGCGGCTGTGATTTTCGCTTTGAAGATTTGGAGACACTACCTTTTGGGCGTAAGAGTCGAAGTTTTTACAGATCATAAGAGCTTGAAGTATGTGTTCACGCAGAAGGAGTTGAACATGAGGCAACGCAGATGGTTGGAGCTGACGGCCGACTACGACCTTGATCTTAAGTACCATCCGGGAAAAGTTAACGTCGTGCCACATGCGCTAAGTCGGTTACCAGCAATTCAGGTATTGACCGCACAAAGGGAGATCATTGCGGATTTTCGGAGATTTGACTTGGAGGTTGTGCTACCACATGCTACGGGACAGTCGATGCAGTTGCAAGTACAGTCGTCCTTAGTTGAGAAGATTAAAACAGCACAATCGCAGGATCCTAGACTACAAAAGTTTCGAGAGCAGGTTGAAGCCGGACTACGAACAGATTTATTGATCCACGAAGATGGTTCGTTGAGGTATGGTAGCCGTGTGTGTGTGCCAAAAGGGGATGTGCGTGAAGAGCTTATGAAGGAGGCACACAATTCAGTTTACTCTGTACATCCAGGAGGTACAAAGATGTACCAAGATATTCGACAGCATTTCTGGTGGGAAGGCATGAAACGGGAGATTGCTCGCTTCGTGGCTAAGTGCTTGGTATGTCAGCAAGTCAAGGCTGAACACCAAATGGTTGCTGGTTTATTGCAACCATTTCCGATTCCTCAGTGGAAGTGGGAACATATAACCATGGATTTCGTGACGGCTTTACCGCGGAGTCCAAAAGGCAACAATACAGTATGGGTGATTGTTGATCGGTTGACCAAGGCAGCTCACTTTATTCCTTTTCGGGTTGGTCAATCAATAGAGACTTTGGCAGAGCGGTACATGCAGGAGATCATAAGATTGCATGGAGTACCGGTGAGCATCGTGTCCGATCGGGACACTCGGTCCTTATCACACTTCTGGAGGAGTTTACAGGAAAGTTTGGGTACTCGATTGAAGTTTAGCACAGCTTATCATCCTCAAACTGATGGTCAGTCGGAGAGAACGATCCAAACTCTTGAGGATACGTTGAGAACATGCAGGTTGGACTTCAAGGGGTCTTGGGAGGATCATCTACTTTTGGTGGAGTTGTCTTACAACAACAGTTTTCAGGCAACTATTCAGATGGCTCCATTTGAAGCTTTGTATGGTCGTAAATGCGGTTCACCTGTTTGTTGGGACGATGTCGGTGAATGAAGATTATTGGGAATAGATTTGGTTGTGCAGACAGTTGAGAAGGTTAACCCTATCATAAATCATATGAAGGCAGCACAGGACCGACAGAAGAGTTGGGCAGATACGTCAAGAAGACCTCTGGAGTTCACCGTGGGTGATTTGGTATTCTTGAAGATATCACCGACTAGAGGGGTGATTCGCTTTGGGAGTCGGGGAAAGCTTAGTCCTCGATTCGTTGGACCCTTTGAGATATTGGAGCGTGTTGGAGAGGTAGCGTACCGTTTGGCGTTACCACAGTCCTTGGCAGGTGTGCACGATGTGGTTCATGTATCTCAACTACGGAGGTATGTTCGAGATAAAACCCACGTATTGGATCATTCGGAGTTGACTGTACGGGAGGACCTAACTTTTGAGGAGCGACCGGTTGAAATCAAGGATCGAAGAGAAAAGGTTCTTAAGAACAAGGTTACCCCTCTTGTGCTAGTTTCTTGGGGTAATCGATCGCATGGAGAATCCACTTGGGAACGAGAAGATGAAATCCGGCAGAAGTTTCCTCACCTTTTCTTGTAGTTATCTATCTTGTATTCTTGGAATTTCGAGGACGAAATTCTTTTGTAGTTGGGTATGATGTAACACCCGAGCCCAATAATACTATCTCTATTACTAGTTAAGGGTTATATATTGCTCATTTCCAATTATCCTGATTGTTTGGTGCTTTTTGCAAAATTTTAACCGGTTAAGTCATTTTGGCACATAACAAATTTTAACTCCTAAAATGAAATTAAAAATATTCATCTTGGCCTACTTGACACCCCTAGCCTCGTGGTAGCGTCCGTGCATTGTGTTCTCGTCCCGTTCAGTGAAACGGGCGAGTTTGGATGGCTACGTGCACGCACGTGTGTCCGTTTTGAGAGTATGCTTTTTAATCATAAAACATTTCATTTTAAAATTTGGAACCCGCTTAAAATCCTATTATTTGAATTTCGAATTTTTGGACCCAACCCGGGCGCAATTTGGAAATGTTTCATTTGGCGCCAAAATCCCAAATTTTAATATTATTAAAACCATCACATATATTTTTTCTAACTAACCTGATATCTTACTGTTCATTACCTATCTTTTAAATCTTTAAGTTAACCATATAATATTTTTACAATCTTTTATATCCTTCTCAATTTATTCTCTCAGCCAATCACAACCTCCCCTTTAACCCCGTGGGCCCTACTTTCTCTCTCTCTCTCCACTTTTTCCTCTCTCTCCCTCTCCCTCATATATTCTCTCGTACTTCTCTTTATCATTCTTTCTCTTCTTCCTTCATGTCTCGTTTCTCATTTTTTTGAACTGTTCTTTTGTTACCGGAATTCCGTCGTGCCGGTGACGTTTCTCGACGTTCCAGCGAGATACCCCGACCCGTGTGGTTCCTTTGTTCGTCGTTTGGGTTCATTCCGTGAACCGTGCGCCGTCGCGAGTTTTCCCCGCCGATGGTTAACGTTCCGTTTTCCCGATTCGCGACCCATCGAGGCAAGTTAATCTTGCTACATGCTATATACTTTTATAATCTTCATTTTATAATATTATACATTTGAAAATCTTATAGTTTACATATGAAATGTCGTTGAAAAATCGGATATGACAAATCTGAAATTTACTGTACACCTTATCTTATAAAATTCATTAGAAATCATAGAAAAATCATTAGTATACGTTCTTTAGTTCGTTACGAAGCTAATTCAGAATACTATAACTCTATGAAATATTTACTTGCAAAATAAATTGTTTAATTAACGTAAAATGCAAATGAACACGTCTCTAAACTGCTGTCCAGGGAAATTCCAGCAGCAAACTTTCAACTTCGAATACTCATAACTTTTCGTAGGGATAACCTGTGATGCTTATACTTATAAAACTGAAAACCTTATTGAATTATCTTTGTTTTGGTATAAGATACGTCCCTTTTGGAGAACGTTTGTTATTTTTAAGCTATTTTACAAATTAGGGTGACGCTGAATTTCTGAACGGAACCTTCTTGTGCATGGTTAATCAATACCACTTTTATAGTTATTAATCGCTTTGAATATGCTATCCATATTAATATTATTATATCAATATTTATATCGCATATTGCTTAGTTGTACATCCCACATTACCATTTTATAGTTTTATAACTTTTCGGATACCCGTTTGCATCCATCGCATTTAAGATACATATAATTGCATCCATAGATCACATCACTACATAATAATGTGATATTAATACTCCATGTTTAATAAATTGTATCCTAATTAATATTAGAACTATAAATGCAACCCTGATCGATAACTGTGCATCCATATCCTTGAAATTATATCTATTGGCATATCATATTACATGTTCCAGTTATTGTTCTGATAGTACTCATGCTTGTTTATTTATACACATGTTTATGTTAGTTTGATTATGAGCACCCACATGACATCTTGTGCTTCCTGACATGACCTGTTACACTTCCTACTTGACATGACATGGTACCGTACACTCTTGACATGACATGACACCTTTATACATTACCTGGCTTGACCTGATGTACCATGGCTTTACCTGTTACCTGATCTCATGCCTAATGCCGACAAACCTGACCATTCCTGCTGTCTATCCAGACAGACCTACTTTACCCGATTTTGTGTTGGCATTAGTCCTTGACTACTGAATACCTGACCTGACACACATAGTTTGAGGGTACGGGGAAATCAAAGGTGAAACCGACTTGTAACTCAACAGTTCGATACATTGTTCTGATCAGTCTTACGGGCTTGGCCAGCTCCGGAGTGTTGATGCTGACATCACTCGTCCATCCTACTACCTTTTACTGCTTAGCGGCACGTCTCGGATTCAGCCCCGAGGGTCATGACCGTGGTTCCGGGCACGCACGGGATACTATTGAGTTACATCGACGATTCATCAATTGGTTTCAAAGACTATAGAGTAGAAAACCTGATAGGACAGCTTAGTCACCATTGCACATTTCCCTGCTCTGTTATTTCTTAGTACTGCTTTATTCATGTTCATATTTGCATTGCTTATCACCATGTTTACATTATATACTTGATGTCATGACGTGCTGACGTCTGGGTTTTGCATGGCCCAGATTCTTTACCACTGTCGCCGACCGTGCAGGAGTACTTCAGCCAGCAGGCTGATTTGAGTTCTATAGTGGTTAGTTTGTTTATTGCATTTTATTTCCAGGTGCGATCCCGCATTATAGGGCGTACCTTTCTATGATTATATTGGATCATTTGCTTCCGCACTTATTGTTTATTGATTCTTGTTATTATGGATTTGGACATGTATTAGATTAGCTTATTATCTTGTTCTTGATATCCTTACAACCGTAATGTGACTGTGGATGGATACTTCCTACCCACAGGTAGTATGGTTGGCTATGTCACGTGCCCAATCTTGCGTACTCTGGGAAGTGGGGCGTGACAGTGTACCCATACTTATTACAGTTTGATTATGAGCACCCACTTGATACTTGTGCACTACCTGACATGACCTGATACGCTATTACTCGACACGACTTGATACATGTGCGCTACTTGACATGACTTGATCCATGTACACCGCCTGACTTGACCTGATGTACCACAGCTTGACATGTTACCTGATCTTGTTACTAATGCCGACAATTTTGACCTGTTTTCCCTACGGATATATCCTGTTGTCTATTCAGACAAACCTGTACTTGCTTGATCATGTGTTGACATTAGTTCCATAGTTATCAATACCTGACTTGAACACATAATCTTGGGGGTATGGGGAAATCAAAAGTGTAAACTAAAGTGTAACTAAAAAGGGTATTACTTGATCCGTGGTTCCGGGGGGTAATGGGACAGAGCCATTCGTGACTCTTACATATTCTTGATCCGTGGTCCTGGAGGGTAACGGGACAGAACCACTCTTGGTTCATATATTCCTGATCCGTGGTCCCAGGGGGTAACGGGACATATCCTTTGAGTTACATGGAGGATTACTCTAATTGATTTCAATAAATTTAGAGTAGATAACCTTATGGCACAGTTTAGACTACTCACTGCACTTCACCTATATATATTATGTCCACTGATCTATATTCTTATTACTGTTACTGTTTATACTTCATGCCTGCATATTTCATCACATCATGCTTGCTTAGAGTTTTGTTATTATGACACATTGACGTCTGGGTTTTGCATGGCCCAGATCCCTTATCCTTATCGCAGGCTGTTCAGGAGTATTTTGATCAACAGGCCGAGCAGTGAAGACCTGTTATTAGTTTAATTTAGTTTCTTTTCAGTATTTTCATTCCTGATGTGAGCCCGCATATGGGACGTACATTTCAGTTTATTATTGTATTGGATCTTTTTGCTTCCGCATTATTTTTTTTATTCTTGACTCGTTATTCTGGCCCATGGACATGTATTAGATAGATGTTTATTATCTCACTGTTCTTGATATCTCTACAGTCGTAATGTGACTGTGGAGGGATATTTCCTATTCACTGGTAGGATGGTTGGTTCTGTCACGTGTCTATATTAGAGCACTCTGGGAAGCGGGGCGTGACAGCTATAATATGCAAAAATTTTAAAGAATCAAAGATATCAAAAAAATTTAAGATTTAAAAAAATTTCGTAATTTTCGTGGGGTAGCTAGCACAATATTTTCAATTTAAAGAAAAAGAGAAACTAATGGTATTTTTGTAAATTTCGCAATTTTCGTATGCCATAAAGCAAGCAAATTATTGAAACCTGAAGCAAAGCATAAAAAGTTTATATTATTGACAATTTCTCAATTTACGTGTGTTAGCATGCATACTATTGATATATGGAAGAAAACAGAAAATTTTGTGATTTCCGTGTGATATAGCAATCAAAATATTGAAAAACAAAGAATTCTGATATTTTTAAAATTTCGTCATTTTCATGTGTTATACGTGCAAAATATTGAAATTTTAAAGAAAATAGAAATTTTGGGAATTTTGTAAATTTCATGATTTTCGCGTGTTATAGCAAGAAAAATACTGGAAAACTAAATAAAAAAGAAAATTTTGAATTCCAGTGTTTTCTTATGTTAAAAGAATTGTAGAAAACAGAAAACTATGAGATTTTTGAAAATTTCTTGATTTTGTTGCAGTATGGTCTGCAAAATATTGAAACACCGGAGAGAACATAAATTATTTGGGATTTTTAAAAAATTTCTTAATTTTCAATTGTTGTAACAAAATATTGGAAAAATAAAATAGAACGTTTTTTTAGATTTTTGATAATTTCTGTGTTTTCTGTGCTAATAGCATAAAAAATATTGAAAATTTTAAGAAATTTGTTTTTTGAGAATTTTTGAGAATGTCACGCTTTTCATGTGTTGAGCAAGCAAAAAATTGGAAAACCGAGAGAAATAGAAAATTTTGGAATTTTTGAAAAGTTTACGATTTTCGTGGGGTTTTTAGATGATTGATAATTGAAGATTTTCGTAAGTAAAATATTGAAAATCTAAAAAATGTTGAAGTATTTACAAAATAATCCTTCATATATTTTTATATATAAACTTCATAAATATGAAAGATATTACAACTTGCAAATCGTAACACAATCGACTTCTAAACTAATCCGATTTTGAGGACTTCGGACTTCGTACCAGCACATGCGTGGCGGCCCTTGCTAGTAATATTAAAAGAGACAATGCCTATGTATTGCTTTCCTAACGTTAATCTCAACCTCTTTGTCATCAAATTTTTTTCTGTTGAATTCTACAAAAACTATAAAATCGAACTACCCCCTGGAAAATCAAAATTCAGGATGCGTTTTGTGGTTATCAAGAAAGCCGACTGGTTCGTGTACAAAATTGCTTGAAGGGGTAAAAGTTACATGAACGGCTCCAAGTTTCGAGTATAAAATTTACTTCGTTATAAAAGCCAAGAGGCTCGAAACAAAAAAAAAAATATCAGAAATTAACTAGAAACTACCAACTGCCGATTATTTCCTACAAGGGACGACGAAGATGACAGACACCGATGGGTGAACACAGAATTACAAAATGCCTTCTCTACATCTTCAGATACTCGACTTTGTCGAAGACAAACGACATATTCCATGAACACCGCATCACATGGCAATGTGATATGCTTAATTCCTAATAACCCAAACTCGTCATCGGACATTTTGAGAAGCACTTTGATTATATTGGTGTCGAGGTATGACAAGGGAATCATGAATCGCTTTCCCTCGGTTGTGTACACAACAAAGTGTCCTTTGCATGCTTCTGAAATGTTAATTGACGAGACTTTTCTTCTCCTTGCTATCTCCATGAATCTCATAGAATTGAGCATGTTTCTTTGGCTACGGACACTTCTTGAGCATAGAACATAAATGGGAAAACAAATGCAGAAGTGGAAGTACATGTCCATGAATCAAATGCTATTACTACTAAAACAAATATAGTACATACTAAACATGAAAAGTTGCAAAATTTTATGTGACTCAATTATTAAAATATAAATACTCGCTTCTTTTGGGATTTTGTACATCTTACATACTAGTAAAGGAACATCCGATACCTGCAGCACATATGAACAGCACAGAGCTTAAGTAGGAGCATTACATGTAAGCTAAAATACTACAAAGATATAGAGGCAAATCCTCTATATATTATAAAAGTATATTGTCCATGGTAAGATAAATTAGCATTCATATGAAATACAATGCTCACATCTTTTACCCTGGGAAATGTTAGGCAGCCTTTTCAAAAGCGCGGGCAGTTTTTAATTATTTTTATCACATTCAAAGATACAATGCTTATCATAATCAACCACGCCTAGTAAAATGGTAATTTAGGATATGTATAAAAATGACCGTCATTAAAGCCTACTAGATTGTGTACAAAAATGTATTTCCAATTAATCGGTAAGCCCGTCTCAGGGGTTAAACATCTAGTTTCCAGAACAAAATTTACATTGAGGTCGAACAAAATGGTCAGAAATTAACTAGAAACTACCAACTGTCGACTAATGCCTACAAGGGACAATGGAGATGATGAACACTGACGGGTGAATAAAGAATTACAAAACGCCTTCTCTACATCTTTAGATACATGGATTCGGAGAAGAGAAATAACATACTCCATGAAAACTGCATCACACGGCAATGTGATATGCTTATTGCCTAATAATCCAAACTCGTCTTCAGACATTTTGAGAAGCATTTTAATTAGATTGCTACCGAGGTATTCCAAGGGAACCATGAAACGCTTCCCCTCGGTGGTGTACACTACAGAGTGACCTTTGCATGCTTCTGAATTGTTAATTGATAAGATTTTTCTCCACTTAGCCATCTCGATGAGTCTCTTAGGATTGAGCATGATTTTCTTTATCTTCTTCTTTTGGATAGAACCACTTCTTTATATTCCAACTGTTTTGATTCCAGGAATCATGTTAGCCCTTCACTTATATAAGCAGGACTTATGCTCCAAGGCAGACCATGTGCCTAGTTTTAATGAGAATGGGACTTTGATGGCTATATGTTTGGACTTGTTTGGGAGAATTGATGAATGTAGGGCAGATCAGAGGACAAGTGATCTTTGGAAGTTGGAACTTTCCTACAGCCTTCGTCGAGTATTTATTTAGAAGAAGCCTTCCATCAGGCATAAACACTCTTAGTAACGATCAATTTAGCAACTTGATATAGACTTTGATGTGGCTTCAAGAATTGCTGGCTAGCTGAATTGCATTCATTGTGTTCAGGAGTCACGCTGTGCCATTAATTTACCAACGAGGAAAGTCCCTCTCCCAAATATTTGAAGCACTTCATTTCTAATTTGACTGCAACAGCTCACTACCCTTCACTGATGAGCACTTCCATGAACAAATAGATCTTTAGTTCCGACTGGAAATGAGAGTGAATAAAGACCGGGTGTTTTGGAGGTGGGGGGGGGGGGGGGGGGGGGGGGGAATCAAATGAATTATTCGATCTAAAGATTAAATGGCAGCTGCCAAACCACTTATCTGAAATTTTTTAAAGAAGTATGTAATGAAATCTGTAGCATTGAACTAAGAACTGGGTCTCATCTGTACTACTTATAATTACATACTGCCTTGATTTTGGCTATTTTGGTTGCATACATAGACATGAAAGATATCCAAATAGAGAGTTAACTCTTGCTGCTAGTTTCTCAAATATCTCTGAGCTAACTTTTGACCATGGAAGTAGCCACTACCTAAACTAAAACTGTGCACAGTAAATTCTTTTCACCCCCAACCCCCCCCACCCCACCCCAACCCCCCCCCACCCCAACAATGCAAAGAAAAAGGAAAATTGTCTGGTACAAATAACTCAAAGGCAGTTCATGGAAACAGAAAATAATAACTCGATGCCATCATTATACCTTTTCCTCCCTTCGCTTCCGTTTTTGTTGTTATGACATTGCATTAGTTAGATGTACATTGTTAATCCACAATCCTGTAAAACTCTCAGAAACCCGGTTCCTTACATGGTATTAGATCGCCATGTTTCAAGAGGTACTGGGTCCAAACCTTACAACTGACGTCTTTAAATATTAAACTAACCAATTGTTCTGCCTTTCCAAACAAGTCATGCTTCCACCCGAGGCTTTCTATGTGGCCCAATAGCCCACAAGATGACGTTTTAAGAATTCAATTAGCTTGATATAGATTGTCGATCGGATACCTATTAGCTTCAAGCTTTTGCGTAAAGTTCTTGACACAAACAAAGAGTGGCTTTGGATAGGATGAAACAGAAGCTTTCTTTGTTAAATTGGAGAGGGAGCAAAGGCATGTGATTGGTTGATGAGAAGCTTAACACTGGTAGCTCAAGTTTTGTAGTTTGTTGAGCAATTGATTTATGAAGGACAGAAAATATCTAAATTAATGGTTGAGAATTGAATGCATCTCATGATCTCATCTTTCTTCAGATACTGACGCTTAGACAAGCCTGCTCCATTATGTAATCCTTATAATAAAACTGACTGAATTTTATGAACGGTTGGCACAATAACGACAAGGCAAGTTGGCCGATGTTTTGAAGTATGGTCCCCTATGTTGAGTGTGTGATAATTATTCATTAGATACATAGGATTTGTTCGGTTGTCCTATTCAATGAAAGCTTGTCCATAGATACTAAATAGCCTTTCTTTCTTTTTTATTAAAATCACCTCCTTAGAAAAGAGAATACTTTTCTATTCTTTTTTAGGGTAGAAATTATAAAATCTACCTCCATTGTTTTTTAAAACAATACTGTTTTGGCATCCCTATTATCATGGATGGATTTGGATTGGATGTGAAATTTATCATATCCCTATTTTCTTCAGCCACATATATGACTGAAATGGTCCAAAAATGAAAGCTAGATCAATTTTTGGAATAATAAAAATAAATAAATCCAGATATGAGATAAACAGTTACGAATCTGGATCGAAATGATCACAAAACAGGTATGATGAAAAACAAATAGGGATGTTGATATTGCTTGGATATGAATCAAATACAAATAATTCAATTATAGTTTATGAATTGAAAAGGGTGCATTCAATTAATTTATCCAGGTAATCATATTATAAAAATTTAAATATATACTTGCTTCATTTGGGATTTCATACATCTTAAATACTCTTATCAAACAATCACACAATATCTGCATCACCAAATGAACAACATCGAGCATAAGGTACAAAACACACACACACACACACACACACACACACACACACACACACGAGTCTGTGTTCAACTGCAACAAAATTCTTAGTATAAGCGTACTGGGTTTAAGACAAATGCCCATTCTTCTTTCTCTATAGTCTTAGAAAAAGTATTTGAACCTTCATATCAACAAGAGTCTTTTGATGATTTACAAAGATAACTTAGCATTCATACGAAGCACGGTGCTTTAAAATGACTCTGCACTGGTAACTTTGACACGATGTTTTTTCCTAATGTGCAGCTCTATATTGTTAATCTCATCACATTCAAAGTCAAGATACTAACACTTTATTTTGATAACTTTGACCTCAGCCTCGTTTTCATTAAAAACAATTCTGTGATTGAATCAATTTTATAAAATTCCAATAATACCTTGGAAAAATGGGATTCTGGATTATCTACTAGTTTGAGTACAGAAACACATATAAAATGAATCAGTATGTGTGTTAACCAGCATGGTAAACAATTTACTTAAAAGCTTACAAGTTTTGGTTACAAATTATATGTCCAAGACAAAAATTAATGTTCAGAAATTAAACAGAAGATACCAGCTGTTGATTAGTTCTTATAAGAGGCAATGAAGATGCTGAGCACTGATAGGAGAAAATGGAATTACAAAATTCCTTCTTCACATGTTGGATACTTGATTTTGAAGCAGAGATTTAAGTATTGCGTCACATAGCATTGTGAAATGCTTATTGCCTAATAATCCAAACTCATCTTCAGACATTTTGAGCACTTTAATTATATTGCCATCGAGGTATATTAAGGAAACCATGAATAGCTTTCCCTCAGTGGTGTATACTTTTGACTCTGAAGATTTTTTTTTTATCTCAGGAATCAAGACAGTGCTTTACTTATGTAGGAAGGAACAATGCTCTGAGCAAGGCCATCTGCTTAGATATTAATGACAAGGCAATATTGGTAGCTATATGTTTGGATTTGTATGGGGGAATTTATTAAAATAGGGCAGTAGAAAGAACAAATGGCCCCTTCAACTTTCCTAAAGCCTTCAGCAAACATTCAGCTTCTGACACTTAATATTCAATTTAGTAATTAAATATAGAATACGCTGTGGGTTCAAGAAATGCCGACTTCAATGTGTCCTTGTGTTCAGGAATCAAGATGTACTAATAGCGTACTGGCAAGTGCTCACCGCATATAGGCTAGGTTCAATTGCTCCCAAATATTCGACGCGCTTCATTTCTAACTTAACTTTCAAAAGCTTGTGTTCCTTGATATATGATTTAATTGTCCTAGTAAAAAAAATTAAAAGGGATAACTCTGAGGTGCAAAGTACCTAACTGGAAATTTCCTTGGAAATAAAGAAACTAAGATTTAAATTCTTAAAATGGAATATCGGATTCTCATATATATGATTGCTATAGACATCCAGTCTTGATATCATATATTTCGTGGCCTTGCGGGTAGTGTCCCATATAGATATCTCTGGGCTAACAATAGACTATGAAAGCAGTCATTGCCTACCATGATGTGTGGTCCAAAGGATAGGGAAGATTGAATAAATGAGTATCAAAAATTTTTGCCCCTCCTTATTTGTTTTTTTTCCTTTTTCCTTCCGTCACTTTCTTTCAAACCAACCCTAACCTTAGATAGGTACAAACTGTACCTTTGTTGGTTGGATTAAAGAGGGAGCAAAGCCATGTGCTTGGAGGATGATAAGCTTAATTTTGATATCTCAATGTTTGTAGTTTGTTGTGCAATTGCTTTATGATGGATGCAAAATATCTAAATTGTTGAAAATTCATCTCATTCTTCAGCTCTAAGAATTTTAAGACGTGCCTACTCCATCTTATAATCTTCAATATGTTTTTATTTGAATCTTCTGAAGATTAGTGAAATCAAGGAAAGGCAAGTTCGTTGATGTTGTGAACCGTTGTTCCTACATTCATTGCGTGATGACATTCGATTTGTTTCTCTTATAAACCAAAGTTTGTTCAGTGATACTGAATAAGCTTTCTTTTTATAAAAGGCACATCTTTCAATAAAAAGAGTTTTGGTAAAAGGTGAAATTTATCCCCTCTTTTTAGAGAGGAAAAATCTCTTTTTCCACCCTGTTATTAGGGATCCATGCAGATCGGAAATGGAATTTACTATATCCATATTTTCTTCAATCAAGGATGTCTTGCAGAAATGGTTCAAGAATTGGAAAATCACATCCATATATGACAAGAATCAGAAATAAATTGAAATCGGATATGAGAGAAATATATGCAGATGAGAATTAACATGAGCAGAATACAAACACAAGGGAATACTAGCCCAGATGTGGATAGTACAAGTGCAGAAGCAAAGAAACCAAACCAATTGTTATTACGGATTTAAAAAAATGAAGCAACCAATTTATTTTAAGCAAGTACTCAATTAATAAAATACAAAATCTTACTTCATTTGACAATTTTTGAATATTCAACCTATGGCAAACGAACATCTGATATCTGCAGAGCAAATGAACATAGAGCATAAGAAGTCATAGACATGTATGTTCAATCACTACGATCCTAATAATTCTTCATTCTTAAAAATACATACACAGATTTTCATTTCTCTAATAACTCAGCACAGGACATTCTGAACTTGCATATAAACAATAGCTATCTGCTCCAAGGATAAATTAACATTCACAGAAAATATTATGTTACATAGGAAAAATGATGAATTAAAGTGGGTTGTTTTTTTTTTATCATGGATTGAAATCTCGGCCAATCCCGATCCAAGATAGCCGATTCCGATCCTAAAAATGACCATCCGAGTTCTAGGACCGATACCGTATGATACTAAGTAATATTGTGTTTACCATTTTATAATGGGTTTTCACTTATGTTTATTAACGGTTAGTGGGTTTGGTAACTATTAATGAGTTTATTAATGGTTTAATGAGTTTATTATAGGTTATTAGGTTATTACGGTTAGTTGACATCATTAATACAACTTTAGACGCATTAACAACAGTGTTTAAGGTTACTTTAAATGTTTATTTAAAAAATTTCATAATTCTTAAAAAATTCTTTTCGCAAACAATAAAAAAACGATATTCCGATCCTATACAATCGAGATAAAGATAACAGAACTCATAAAATCTAGAATCTTGGAGCTTGACTATTTCCACATAAAAGTTGTAATAACAAAATATTCTATGAAATCTATACAGCAATATGTTTACAGACTCAGGGACTAAGCTATCAATGCTTAGAAAGCACAGGCTTCTGGATGAATAGATTGATGAGGGAATAAAGATCTCATGGCACAATGTTGTACGGATATGGAGCTAATCAATGCCCTTTCCATATCTTTTGCCACTCGTCTTTTAAACAAAGATAGAACGTATTCAATAAAAGCTGCATCAAAAGGCAATGTTATGTGTCCGTCACCAGGTAATCCAAATACATCTTCAGACATTCTGAAGAGCTCTTCAAAGACACAGCTTCTGAGGTAAGCCAAAGGAACCATGAATCGGTTACCCTCAGCACTGTACACTATGAAATGGCCTTTGTCAGCAACTGATGCAGTGCAATCTGCAACAGATTCTGGACAAGCATCTGGTTTTGCCGATAAAATCTTTCGCCTTCCTAAAGCAGCCACTCTCTGCCACTTCCTAAACATCTTGATGAGTTTCTTGGAATTGACCATGCTTTCAAATTGGCTAAGATCTGAGAAATAAAGTCTGGAATGTTTTGTTGCTAGAGTTGTGAATGTGTGTTGGAACTTTGGATATGAAATGAAGCCATGATCCCTTACTTATAGCAAAGGATGGTGCTCCATATCGCTGAGCTGTATCTTTCCTATCTTGGGTTGGGAGAGAAAAGCCATGTGAATGGTAGACAAGAAGATGTGATTAACTCTATCTTCCTTGTCAACATAGACATGTCGGGCCCATTTCAATAAGCTGGCAAAGGATCACGCTAGAATTTAATTGAAGAAGGAGCAAAACAATCTGACTGCACAAGGGAACACTAATTTTGGTATGTTTTGATGCATGAATTTTCTACAATTTTACTTGACCTTGGTTTAGGCCATATTTTGTTTGGGAGAAAGCAAGCGAAGATTGAAGAAATGAGGACTAAATGCTGGTCCCTCTATTTTTCTCTTTTACATTGTCGCTTTCCCTCCCATCTTTCGTACCAAGGCTAAACTTAGAGACTGCCTTTGTTTGTTGGTTTGGAGAGGGAGCAAAGCCATGTGCTTGGTAGATAATAAGTTTAATCTTGGTATCTTAATGTTTCCAGTTTTAATGGTTGAAAATGCAACTCTTTCAGGAAATCATCAAAATTATTCTTATTGAAATCTTTTGAAGATTGGCACAATTAAGTGTAAACAAGTTGGTCAATATTAATAAAGATGATCGCAATATTGAATATGAGATACCTATTCAGCAGGTACATGCAACTTGTTCAGTTGCCCTTTTATTTCTCTCATGATCGAAAACTTGTTCAGTGATGATGAATAACCTCTCTGTTTATTAGAGGAACCTCCTTGAAAAAGAAGTATATTACTATATTCAAATGGCATCCTTTCTCATTTTATAGAAGACAAATCTCTTCGTTTTTTCATCCCTGTTAGGAGGCGGCATTGGATTGGTTATGGGATATACTATGTCCATAGTTTTCGACCATGCACACGATCTGGATAAAAATTGAAAACTCATCCATATTTTGACAAAACAAAATAAAGCAACAGATATTAGAGAAACATATATGAACGAGGATCAAAGTATTCTGAAAATCAAATATGAGGGAACAAAAATGCAGATGTGGATAGTGCGTGTGCACGAAACAAATATTGTAAAAACAAATATAATTACAGCTGGAAAATGAAAAATGTGATTGGTTGGAGCAAGCAATCAATTAAAATGAAAAACAAATACTTACATCAATTGGGATGTTGCACATCTTTCATGCCACACCAAACAGACATTCATTTTGTTGAAAATTGATGCAAATTAAAGTCTAAGCTTAGGTGCCACCTTTTGACATGCATGACATTGTTAGGTGGTGATAATGTTAGGTGATGACTTTGTTAGGTGCTATTTTGACATGCATGATATTGTTAGGTGATGACAATGATAGGTGATGACTTTGTTAGGTGCTACTTTTGACATGCATGACATTGCTAGGTGATGACAATGTTAGGTGGTGATTTTGTTAGGTGTTACTTTTGACATGCATGACATTGTTAGGTGGTGACAATGATAGGTGGTGACTTTGTTAGATGGTGACATTGTCCTAGGTGCTATAAAAGCACATCTTATGAGTGAGGCATTTCGAATCCATCACAAGTATCATCACAGGAGGCAAAGGCTAAGAGAGATTTGTATAGAGAGATTTGAGAGAAATCTCCTAGGGTTGTTCTTGTGTGTAAACTTGATTCAAGTATAGTAGACGTTTGCAGGTTCCGCTCTGCCGGAGACTAGCCATACGGTGGGTGAACCTCGTTAATAAATCTATCTTGTTTGTGATTGATTACTTTCTTATTCCTGCATTTTAATTTATATTGTCTTTCATCGTTTAATTGCGTGATTGTATTTTTGCGTGATTTGGGTTTTGTTGCGAGCACTGTTCCGTGGATCGACTCTCTCCCCCAACAACTGGTATCAGAGAAAGGTTAAGAGAACCTAGGGTTCTTCGATTTTATAATCTAGGTAACGGTGGGTAACAACGCTTGTGTCATCTTCCCCACTTTCTTAGATTGTAGTTTTTGAAGGTGTTGGTTCAGATCTAGGAGGAAGTCGGATTTGCTGCGATACAGACGAAAGATGGCAGAGGATAAGATAAGAATCGATAAATTCAATGGTCACAATTTTGGTTGGTGGCGCATGCAGTTAGAAGACTGTCTATACCAAAAGGATCTATATCTTCCGTTGTTAGGAGAAAAGCCCGAGAAGATGACCGATGAGAAGTGGAACCTTTTGGATAGGAAAGCCTTGGCGACGATCAGATTGTCGTTGACTCCGCAAGTGGCCTTTAATATCTCAAAGGAGAAAACAACTAAGGCTCTAATGACGACGTTAGCGAAGTTGTATGAGAAGCCATCGACATCAAATAAAATATTTTTGATGAAGAAGCTTTTCAACATGAAGATGGTAGAGAATGGTTCGGTGATAGAGCACATAAACGAGTTCAACAGCGTGACAAGCCAACTAGAGTCCGTTTCAATCATCTTTGAAGACGAGATTCGAGCCCTACTGTTCCTATGTTCGTTGCCAGAGAGTTGGGAGAACCTAGTGATGGCGGTTAGCAACTCTATCTCGGGGATTCTCACGTTTAACGATGTGGTAAGCTGCAAATTAAACGATGAGATGCGAAGAAAGTCCGTGAATGGGAGTTCTGGAACTTCTGCACTTTCGGTGGAGAATCGTGGCAGAACAATGGAAAGAGGAAAGTGGAAAAAGGGCAAGTCTAAAAGCCGGGGTAAATTTCAAGGAAAAATCCAGGGCGTCTGTTGGAATTGCGGAAAGAAGGGTCACAGAAGAAGTGAATGCAGGTTTTCGAAGAAAGGCTCAGATGAGAAGACGGATGAAAAGGAAGCGAATGTGGTGTCTATACAAGAACAAAGGGAACAAGGTCTTTATCTATCGGTGAGCGAGAACACAAAGGCGGATACTTGGTTCCTAGCTTCTGGGGCTTCTTTTCATTGCACTTCAGGCAGACATCACTTTAGCGAGTATGTTCAGGACGATCTTGGACATGTGACGGTGGGAAACAGTCAATCGTGTAAGATTGTTGGAAAGGGGATGGTCATCTTGCAACCGTCAGGAGGTGGTCAAATCAAATTGAAGAATGCTCGTCACATTCCGAATTTGAAGAAAATCTTGATTTCCACAAGTCAGCTAGACAACGAAGGGTTTACTACAACGTTTGGGAATTCTCAATGGAAGATTTTCAAAGGGTCGTTGGTGGTCGCAAGGGACAAGTTGAGTGGTTCGTTGTACTCATTCAATGGGAGCAGCGAAGGCTCGGTTGCATTGACGGCAAGTTCGGAGAAAGATTCGAAGACTTCGTTGTGGGATAAAAGATTGGGATACCTCAGCGAGAAGAACATGAAAATTCTTCAAGCTAAAGGGGTTCTTTCGGGGCTGAAAAATATGGAGTTGGGGTTTTGCGAGAACTGTGTTTGTGGGAAGCAAAGCACGCTCAGATTTCAAATTGGAGGCGTAGCGAAAAAGACCAAGAAACCGGAGATGGTGCATACGGACGTGTGGGGTCCGGCCTCGGTGGAGTCTTATGGAGGAAATCGGTACTTTGTGGCGTTCATCGATGATACAAGTCGAAAGACATGGGCATACGCGATGAAGAAAAAGTCTGATATGTTTGGCATCTTCAAACACTGGATTGCGCAGGTGGAGAACCAAACGGGGATGAAGGTTAAACGTCTAAAGTCCGATAATGGCGGGGAATACTGCACCCAAGAGTTCGAGGAGTTTTGCTCGCAAAAGGGTATTCGTTGGTTGAAGACGGTACCTGGGACGCCACAGCAAAATGGTATCGCTGAAAGGATGAACAGAACGATTCTAGAGCGAGTGCGAAGCATGACCTTGGATGCGAATCTGCCAAAATTCTTATGGGCAGCAGCGGTCGATGCTGCTGTGTATCTGATCAACAGAAACCCGGCAAGTGCGCTTGATGCCAGAAAAAATTTGGTCGGGTAAACCGGTCAACTATTCACACCTTAAAGTATTTGGCTGTATTGCATATTCTTTGATTGATAAGGCAGAAAGGAGTAAGCTTGACTCCAAATCTAAGAAGTGTGCTTTCATCGGGTATGGTGGAGACGAGTTCGGATATCGGCTGTGGGATTACACAAGTAAGAAAGTAATACGAAGCCGGAACGTTGTCTTTGATGAGCAGCACTTATATAGAGAAGAAAAGCAAGCCAAAGATGGTGTTGTATCTGAGTTCGTGGAGTTAGACGGAACTCAAAAGAACAATTAGGTGCCCACAGGTGGGGATCAAAACATGGAAGAAGCTGCAGTGCAGGATCAGACTCAAGAACATAATGGTGACCATGTTCAGCAACCAGATGTACCAGTTCTGAGGAGATCTATGAAAGAAAGGAGACTGCCTGAAAGACTTGTGACCGACTTCATTTTGTACACAGATTCGGGAGAGCCTGAATCCTTTGAAGAGGCAACGCAAGACGGTGCTAGTAAGCAGTGGGAGCGAGCTATGGACGAGGAGATAGATTCTTTGAAGAAGAACCGCACGTGGGACCTAGTGAAGCTACCCAAGGGTCGAAAAGTGTTGCTGAATAGATGGGTGTACAGGATAAAAGATGAGACCGATGGTGTGAAGCGGTACAAGGCTCGCTTGGTAGTCAAGGGATATGCACAAAAGCAAGGAATTGACTATCAAGAGATATTTTCCCCTGTGGTGAACATGACATCAATTCGGGGGATCCTTAGTATTGTGGCGGTGGAGGATCTGCACTTGGAGCAGCTTGATGTGAAGACCACGTTCCTTTATGGAGATTTAGTGGAGGAGATCTATATGATGCAGCCACCGGGATACGAGGTGAAGGGAAAAGAAACTATGGTGTGTAGACCGCGAAAGAGTTTGTACGACCTTAAGCAAGCTCCAAGACAGTGGTATCTCAAATTCGATCAGTCCATACTAGAGATGAGATTTGTGCGTGATGAGTCAGATCACTGTGTCTATATTCAGACTTTTGAGGATGAAAACTATATCATTCTATCACTCTATGTAGATGATATATTAGTAGCGGGTCCAAACTTTGAGAAAATTCAAAGTCTGAAAAAGATGATGGCTGAAAAGTTTTCAATGAAAGATTTGGGGGCGGCCAAACAAATTTTGGGCATGAAGATCGTTCGAGATAGGAAGCAGCGGAAGCTGTGGTTATCGCAAAGGGACTATATCGAGAAGGTTTTGAAGCGGTTCAACATGGACAAGTTAAAACCGGTGAGTACGCCTTTAGCAAAACATTTCAAACTCATGAAGGAGTTTTGCCCAACAACTCAAAAGCAGAAAGACGAGATGGCAAGAGTGCCTTATGCTTCTGCGGTGGGAAGTTTAATGTATGCAATGGTGAATACGAGACCAGATATTGCACATGTAGTGGGAGTTGTGAGCCGGTATATGCAAAACCCGGGGAAGGAGCATTGGAATGCGGTGAAGTGGATTTTGAGGTATATTAGGGGTACGTCTAGTCACTGCTTATGTTTCGGAGGTGACTCTCTAAAGATGCAAGGTTACGTTGATGCGGACTATTCGGATGATTGAGATAGTAGGAAGAGCACAACAGGATACGTATTTTCAGTAGGAGGAACAACGGTGAGTTGCGTATCTCAACTGCAATGTTCCCGCCAAAATTTTGGCTCACAACCTGCTCCCTTATAAAAAAAATAATAATAAATAATAATAAAATAAAAAATGAATGGAAAAACTCCACATGTAAAGAATGTAACAAATGCATCAAAGCCAAGAGTTAAAACATTTGAAGCAACGCTTCAGATCTAGCGCTAGGCGTGCTGCGCGCCACGTGTCAAACACGAGTGTGCTAGCACAGGCTGCGCTGCGCTCTGCGCTGCGCGCCACATGTCAAACGCAGGCGCGCCAGCGCTGGAATTTAAGAACTCCTCACCGTTAGATCAAAAGATCTAATAATAATAAATTATTAATCAATCAGAATTAAAACTCTGTTATTGAAAGATCTTTCCAATCTTGTTAAAAACAAGAAGATTGTCTTCTGTAAAACAGAAGCCCTAGGATCAAATATCCAACGGTGGGGAAACATCCCCAAATCAATCAGAGAAAGATCTCTTTAACTGATTTAATAAATCAATTTGCCCTATATAAAGGCCTCAAGACTTTAAGTCTCAGATAGAGAAACCCCCCTACAAACTTTGAGAAAACTCAAAGAAAGAAGAGTAAGCTCTTAGCAAAAGAAAATTAATTCTTCAAGGTAAAGATCATGAACAATGAACAAAGAGATGAAATCATCTCATAAAAAGAAGAACTATCTTCTTAAAAGATCATAGATCTATAACAGACCAAGGTCTCTCATAAAAAGATCAAAAGATCTAATCATAAAAATAAAAGAAGTATTTACTTCACTCACAGATCATTGATCTACAAAGGCAGCGCCTTTTTATAAATAAGAACTTTTATTCTTGAATCTTGAGGCAAAGCCTCCTTTAAAAAGAACATAAACCTGCTCTCTGATCATAAATTTGATAAAATGCGCTTTGCGATATTGAAAAGTGCGTTGCACTCATGAACTGGGCGTATGCGCTCCTTGGACCGGCGCTCAGCGCCAAAACATGTCACGTGTCAACCATAGACACCACTTGTGCTTTGCGCTCCTGAAACAGCGCGTTGCGCTCATGGGCTGGCGCTCAGCGCCAAACGCGCCATGTGTCACTCATTCGTGCGCCAACAAACTAGCGCAACACGCTCGTAAATTAAAAACGCAATGTGCTTATAAACTGGCGTTTAGTGCTAAACGCGACACGTGTCCTCTTCGTGTGCGCTACTTGGCAGAAGCGCAATGCGTTCTTTAATTGGCGCAAAGCGCCTGGCGCGCCACATGGCGTGCTGACAGAACACACATTGTTCTGATGAATGCTATGCATTCAATACAAGACAAAAAAATGTCAGGTTCTAATGCTCAACATTATTAAAAGGGCCAAGCCCAAATAAAGGATCAACAGCCCAGAACAATAAAATGTTAAACATTTTAATCTTATTGGACTTAGCCCAATATTGGCCATAAGTCCTCAACTTATATTGAACTGAGCCCATCTGCTCACGAAAATTTAACAGATCTCAGTCCCAAACTGGACTACAGATCTTTCAACCAACTCACACCGGTTCAAGGGTACATCTCTTTACTCCTCTGATATCTGTCATTGTAATCCTTCAACGTTTTCAGAGAGGTGACGAGTCCCGACAACCACACATTTCTACGGACTGTGGGGTCCTTAAACTCACGGACTATGATGTCCTTAACCTGGACTGTGGGGTCCTTCAGCCCATGGACTATGATGTCCTTAAACTTTATAGACTACGACGTCTTTAAACTACGGACTGTGGGGTCCTTAAACTCACGGACTATGATGTCCTTAACCTGGACTGTGGGGTCCTTAAGCCCATGGACTATGATATCCTTAATCTCGGACTGTGGGGTCCCTTTAAACCCATGGACTATGATGTCCTTAACCTTGGACCACCATGTCCCTAAACTGGCAAATGACCGCAAAGTCCTTAAACTAGAACAATAGAGCCCAAAATGTAAATCCCCGTTTCCATCAATAGAATTTTTCTATTTTTCCCAAATTCCCCTAATGTTTTCTCGTTCCTCGTAATTTTGCGTAAAATTGGTTGCTTAAGTTTGTGGTATTTAATTTTCCTAGACAATAACAATTAAAATCAAGCCCACACAAATAAAAAACTAAAACTAAATACCTATATTTAAAATCCCCAGCCTAGCCTAAGACACATTTCCAATTTAATAAATTAAATTCCTAAACTTTTCCCGGCCCAAAGCTTCTCGGCCCATGCCCAACTCCTTACCCCTTACCCGCACTCCTAACCCGTTCCCAAACGACCTGACCCGCTCTATCCCTCTCTTCCCCACTTCATTCTAATTTTCCCGCTCCTTTTATTTTGCGTACCCTACGTCGCCGCCTCGCCAACGCCCTCGTCGCGACCACGTTTCCCACGACCCCGACCACGATCACGCGCGCCTATCAACCTGAGCCTCATCTCTCTTTTCCCCCTCACACTCTCGATCTCTCCCTAACTCCTCTCCTCTCTCCAAAACTCCCTGCTTCTTCCCTACACCCCGCCGCCGCCGCCGCTGACGAGGACGACCACCTAAATCACCTCGTCTTTCCTCCCTCGCTCTTCTCTCCAGAACTCAAGCCCCACTTACCTACTCTCCTCGCCATCGTCTCAACCTACCGCCGAGCTCCCCTGCACCGCATCGCCGACGAGCTCCTCACTGCCCCTGAAACACCTCGTCGACTCCTCTGCATCCTCTGCTTCACCATCACCTCCAAAACCCGAGCCCCCACTACCTCACTCCCTCGCTGCAACCCACACCAAACTCTAAGCATCCGAGCCTCGAACCTCGCTACACCCATCGCCGGAGCTACCTCCGCCGACCACCGCCGACCCCAGGAGCTTCACAGCACCCCACTCCGCTTCCAGCGATCACGAGCCATCCCCCGAGCAACACCGACGACGAACCCGAACTCGAGCCGAGGCCGTGAACCCAAACCGTGTCGTTCTTTGCGCGTTCATGCCGTTGCCGCTGCCATGCGTCGCCAACGCGTCTCCAGGCAAGTACCCTACTTGCTGCATGCTAGATTATTCCATTACAATTCAAAACCCTATTAATTCCATGTTTACAATTCGTGAAAACTTATATGACACAAGTGTTTGATACAAAATCCGAGCGAAAACCTTCTATTAAACTGACGGAACTTGATCGTATATGCTGGCCCGTGTGTTAATGAACATTGTGTTGAAATCTTACTGAAAATTATGATCGTTACTGACTTGAACGATCATCCCCGATTACACCCGTAAAACTGAAAATTTCCCGCGTCTGAAACTTGTAAAATCATAATTAATTGTGTACACATTGAAATGATGCGTTCGAGGGCTCAAATCGAAGCCGACTTGACGATCTGGAACCCCATAAAAGTTTTAAATTGTTTCTATACTGAAAATACGACGGAAACTGGTTCGGAGAGCGGCTCTGGACTGCAGTCCAGACCAGTTCTGGCTATTGATTTCTATCTCGTAATGCTTACCCTTTTGCTGCCTGAACTTGTACATTGCGGAACCCTATACTTTAGTAAAGATGAAACAGTTAGCTAAATAATGAAAGTAGTTTCACCCCTTTTTACCGTCGTTTACTGTTTAAACTGTAATTTAAACGAACAGGATGTATAGCAGTCCCAAACAGAAACAGAACTGATACCCTATCGTTGAATGGTGCATAACTTCTGATGTAGAGACGCGATTGAGAATCCGTCTGTTTCGTTGGAAACTCTATTGGAAAACCTAAATTTCATTCAACTATAGCGTCACTAAATTCTGATCCCAACAGGGTGAAAATTGTGTCGCGAAACGGACGTTCAGTTCAGAAACTGAATTTCCTGCAGCGAGCACTTAAAATGAAACGGTTGTAACTTACAAACCCGAAATCCAATTGCACTGAAACAAATTTTTATGAATTACCGACTGAGTTTACTTGTTACCGTCATTTTATCGTTTCACTGAATTTTGAACGTATGATTTACTGCAATTTTTATAAGGTCATAAGATGCATAATAGTTCATATTACACATGACTTGTTAACTGCATAAATGCACATATATTACCCGATTGCCATACACACAGTGATAGTGCGTGTTATTATTCAGTGTACAATGCATTATCGTGCGTGAACGGTATTGGTTTAGGAGTGTCAAGTACGCCAATGGAAAAGTGAATGATTCGTGACAGCGAATAATACAGTGAACAGTGACAAAACCGTGTTATTGGTGCATACTTATACATGACCAGATCATACTCGTCAATAGTGTAAACCTGGGGGGAAAGGAAAATCGAAGTGGAAAGAGCATCGCATTTAGCGAGGACAGTGATTTAGAGGATGATCATTCGAACATCGACTCTTATATATATATATATATATATATTAGGTTGGGCCTAGCAGTCCGGCTGATAGGGTTATATCCCGGGCGATGAGGGCCGTAGTCTCGGATATGTTCGAGACCCTCGTTAAACATGATCCTCCTTTCCACAACTCGATTTCAAACATGACTTAGAGACTGATAGGGATACAGATCATTCTTTGCATCAGTTAGTGACATAGTGATTACCTGCATTTTTTACTTCCACTTTTATTACCTTATTTGTCTGCTTCATGTTACTATTATAATATTGCTATTACGTCGCTCTGACGACCTGAGTATGCATGCTCAGACCTCGAGGAAGAACCAGCGCAGGAGTCGGACTTACCCTTCGAGCTTGCGGAGTTTTAGTCGGGAGTACCTCCTTCGTTTTTACTGCTTTCCCTAAAGAGACCTTGTATTCGAACTTGGTTAGTAGTTCTTTTCTTGTTTTATTGTAAACTGTGAACAATGAATTTGATATAATAATTTAGTGATGTATTTCCTTTACTTCTGTGCTTTGTTTACCGATTATCATGTAATGCTAGAAGCCGAAGTGTGACTACGGCGGGATTATTCCTTGACCGTGGGAGCATGGCTGGCCTAATCATCCCTCGTTTTCCGTATTTTGGGAAGCGGGGCATGACACAAATGCTCTTTTGTTGGATCTAAATGATCCTGTTAAGTTGATCTTAGTCTAAAATTAGACTAACGTGTCCTTAACAAACATTGAGTCGATCTTAGTCTAAAATTAGACTAACGTGTCCTTAACAAACATTGAGTCGATCTTAGTCTAAAATTAGACTAACGTATTCTTAACAAACGTTTAAGTTAATCTTAGTCCCAAATGAGACTAACGTATCCTTAAACCCAACTTCAAACCCAAATCTAAGAAGATACAGATTTGGACTAATCCACACCCTACAGGCGACAACATAAATTAGTCTCCATATACAATCCACGGGCAACCAAAAACAAAACAAACACACACGGCACGAAGTGACCATCTGGAGAAGGAGAAAGTTGTTACCGTGATGCGGTGGTGTAATTAACTGCAGGGGCTTGCGCCTGCAGGGAAGAGCGTCCCCATAATCAAAAACCCCGCAAACGAGGGGGAATCTGACGAAGTCTGCTACATCGGCCGCATCCGTTTAAACCTTCGATACATGATGCCATAAATCAACTTGGCATTTTCGGAGAGGTGGATGGATAGCACCAATTAGCATCTGCCCCCAGATTCAGGCAAGACGTTCGTCTTCCCGGTTTCCAACGGTAAACAGATTCTGGCACGTCCGGTGGAACCTTTTCCTCTTTCCACTCCATACTTCATGTGTCGTGTTCGCGAACGAATCGTGGTTTGCTATAGTTGCCTGTGGATTCGAGGTACTTAGATTTGGTGTCTTGCTCCGTGCAGAAAACAGAAGATCAATGGCTTCAAACTAAACTAACTGCAACTGCAACTCTCGCTCCATCCCGTCCGGAGGAGTGACTTACGGGCCCCAGGCGGCCTCCCTGTTCACAATGCCGGTGGACCAGGTGACTCAGGCCACCACCGGATTGTTCTTTAGGACTATGCTCCCACCGATGAATTTCAACACCCCTGTACCATGCAAGAAGCTCCCAAAAAGTCGGTCTTTGATCGGCTTGCAACTACAGCGGCCCTCTCAACGGGTCGTCCAGCTCCAGCACCTCAGTCTTCGCCAGATTGGGCCAAAGTTCATGTGGGCCTATGATGAAGCCTACAGTTCCGGAAAAGGTTATTCCGAAGAGAATAGCCATCCCTGCTCCTGAAGTCGTCAAAGTGGGTTCTCCTGCCAAAGGGTCAGTCTTTACAAGGCTGACTGTTTCGGCTCCCACTCTAGCTCCCGTTCCTGCTCAAAAGTCTGTCTTTGACAGATTGGATACCGCTACTCAACGGACGTCGGTCTTCAAGAGGCTGGTACCGGCCGCGCCTCACCTAAGCAGGGGGCAAGACAAAGCCATTCCCATCACCGAATCAACACCATCGGCTCGACACGCTCGACGTCGCCACTGGCGCCGAGTAAGGAAGGCTGGAGGCAACGCTGGCTAACCCCACCAGCCCTAACGGTGGAAGTCAATGATGCTGTTCCAACCGGGAACAGTTTTGAATTGCTGAACAAAGTGCGCAGGAACTCTCCTACCGCCGTACTGAAAAAATCTCCTCCACCGGTGGAGAATGTTATAGAAATAAAGCCGGATCAGCCCCCTTAGCGGCTGTCCTCCAAAGTTTACAAAGTTTGGCGACGGGTCCAGAAGTCGGTGATTGACCAAGACTATCCCCGTCGACAGAAGAAGCTGAAGGTCCAGCGAGAGGAGAACCATCCTGTCAAGCTACAAAAGGCAATAGCTACCTGGATGCCCACTGCAACGGCTCCCTCAACGTCAACCACTCAAAAGAGAAGGAGACCGCAAAATGCCCCTGTGACTACGGTAAATCACAAAGACGTTGAGCCCAAACGCCCCAAGTCTCGGGACATAATGGTGCATACTGTTTATATGGCTTCCGGAAAAGAAGAAAACCGCGCTTTCACGGGTCACCGACCGTTCACCCGATCCGTGACAAAAGCCCAGGAGCAACAGCAAGCTTCAAGAGATGCTGACTGCAATGGCCTTACTCACCTGGCCAAAAGAAAGCCCGAAGGCATCATCAGAACAGCGTCACGAACAAGAAACCGATGCTGACTTCCTACGCAGAGTCCTCGAAAAGAAGGACAGAGAAGCAGCAGAACAAGCTGCCAATATAAAACGAATAACACTTCTCTTCCAAAACATGGTTGGGATAATGTTACAGCCGGATCCTCCAGCTGAAGACCCTCCGATCATTATTGAAGACGACAGAGGGGAGACATCTAACCCTCCTCCGACTCTTTCAGCAGTCACGGAGGAAACCGTTTCCAAGGCCGCTCTGGATGACTATATAGCTCAGCAAATACGAGCTCACAAGGCAAATGAAGCGGCCGGCCAAGTCGTTAAAACCGGACAACCCTATCCGGACCGGTATGACCAAATAAGTTACCCGCCGGGATATACGATCCCTAAGTTCCATGTATATAAAGGGACGGGGAATCCACATCAGCATGTCGCTCAATGCAGGGCCTTATGCGGCTACACTGGAGGCGAAGACAAACTGTTGCTTCGCCAATTCGTCGGCAGCTTAGCGGAAACGGCCTTCGAATGGTATTCGGAGCTGCCTAACGACTCTGTCAAAATATTTGCGGAGATGGAGCTGCTGTTTACACAAAGATTTGCAAGCGCCAGCGAGCGCACCCCGATCACCGCATTGATCAACGCCAGGGTAAGGCCAGGCGAAACGTGGGTTCAATACGCAATCCGATGGCGGAATCTGTGGTCGAAATGCGAACAACGCATCGAAGAGGCTCCTGCGGTAGGCATGTTTGTGGGCACTCTCGGCCCTCAAGCGATCATCTCCCAATTCATGATGTTCTTCAAGCCGACCACCTCCCAGGCCTTGATTGACAAGCTGGCCCAAATGGACCAGATGGGTCACAGACCATCTCCTCTAAAGACGGACTCTCGAAATGAAAAAGGAAAGGAAAAGCAACTTTCGTCGCCAATACTCAACAACGGCCGAGCAAATTAAAGCCGGTTGTTCGCCAAAACAATACGCATCCACGCCCATCCCTCGAGGAGAGACTAGGACGTCCTTACTCGTTTCCCCAAGATAAAACGAGGAGACTGTTCGAGCTGACAGTACGCAACAGGCTCATCAATCTGCCAGATCCAAAACGTCCGTTGCAGCCAAACGACGTCAACGATCCCAATTACTGCCCCTACCACCGAGTATTGGGCCATCCGATCGAAGACTGCTACGTCTTCAAAAACTGGATTGAGGACCAATACCAACAAGGAAAGTTCGTACTATTCGAAAACTGGAAGGTGAACCCGACACAACCTCATACCCCTAAAAAGATGGACATTTCAGGGGCATCGTGCTCATTTATAAGGAAAGCCCCACAGACCGAAAAGTCAGTAAACTAGAAATTCGCCTCAAATATGGCAACGATGGACCACTATGTCCTAAAACTAGCTCATGATCGGAATGTCGTTAAACTACCACCAACCCGCGGCATCCTCATGCTGACGTGGTAAAAAAAAGGGTATGTCCATAAGCAAAATGGGCACGGATGAAAACCCGAAAGGGCTCCGTGAGTAAAAACAGCAGAGCTGTCGGCGAGGTTTGTGAAAACCCGAAATGGCGCAATCTCGTTAGAATAAAAAAAGAGAAAGAAAAGAAAAAGTATGTCCATAAGCAAAATGGACACGGATGAAAACCCGAAAAGGCTCCGTGAGTAAAAACAGCAGGGCTACCGGCGAGTTTTGTGAAAACCCGAAAGGGCGCAATCTCGTTAAAAGACACTTGCAAAGTCCTCTCAACTTTGTAAGGAGAAACCACCTGCGTGAGATCCTTACAACTTACAAGAGAACAACACACTTAGGGATCCCCACGATTCCTAAGGAGAAATTACACTTGCGAGATCCTCACGACTCGTAAGGAGAACACTCTTATGGGATCCTCATGGCTCATAAGATTCAAAAGTCTTAAGCTACAGGGATCTGAACCCGTTCTTAAGCAGCCACCACAACCTCCGATATTGCCCTACAAGCGGTTCAGTATTGACCCTTGTATACAATCCACGGGCACGAATAAACATTTCCCTACCAAAGTCTCATCCGTGACTAGGGATATGTCTATACGGTGAACAGTCCTTGTAAGTCCTCTCGACTTAAAAGGAGAAAATACTCTTATAAGATCCTTACAACTTATAAGAGACCATGCACTTAGGAATCCTCACGATCCCTAAGGAGAAAACGTACCTACGAGATCCTCACGACTCGCAGGAAGAAATACCTATATAAGACCCTTACGGCTCATGAAGTCAGAAGCCTTAGTCGACAGGATCCTAACCCTGATCGCTAAGCCACCTTTGTTCGACATCGACAGAGGCAAATGATGATTCGCTCCTGGCAATATCCTAGTTGTAGCGGTGCTGATGCCGAAATCGGTGTCTAATTCCAGGCTTACAGCGAAAAGCCAGCAAGCCACACATGCATACGAAATTGCCGAAATGATGGGGCAACTCGCAATAAAAAGCAGCGAGTAAAAATAAAATAAAAAGCCAAAATGATTGGGCACCACGAAAAATAGCCAAAATGATTGGGCAATCGCGACCTTCGCGATATAAAAGCTGAAATGATAGAACATCGCGGAAAGAAATAAAAAAAAGTTTGAAAGAATAAAATTTTTGCCCTACAGGTGATATCACATCAATCCCTATATACAATCTAAGGGCGCAAACAAAAAGGGAACCATATCATCCCAATTCCATCCCAGCATTCGTCTCGTTACAACAGATGCAATGTCCACAACGGCGTTCCTTCGCTGTCCAGCAGAATGCAGATGCAACGTTAACGAAGAACCTCATGGCCAAAACAAAGCGGAGTGGCGGCAAAATCCCAGCTCCACCTCAGCGTTCGTCTCGATACAGCAGACGAAATGCCACTACAGCGTCCTTCCTCCAAAAGGATTCAGACACACCAAAGCAAACGAAGCAAAGGCCAAATTCCTAGCTTCAGAGTCTTGACGGCAACTCATATAAAACCTGAAAGACCATCGGAGATCATCCCACATCAACGTGGAGTGGTCACCACCTCGACGTTCGTCTCGATACAGCAGACGAAATGCCACTAGAGCATCCTTCTTCCAAAAGGATTCGAACACACCAAAGCAAATGAAGTAAAGGCCAAATTCCTAGCTTCAGGGTCTTGAAGGCAACTCATATAAAACCTGAAAGACTATCGGAGACCATCCCACACCAGCGTGGAGTGGTCACCATCTCGACGTTCGTCTCGATACAGCAGATGAAATGTCACTACAACGTTCTTCCTCCAATAGGATTCAGATGCAACAATCAAACAACGGAGCTACGGCAAAATCCCTAGTTCCAAACCTCGACGGTTCACCAGCAACCTAGAGACAACCGCGACATTCTTCTCGATACAGCAGACGCAATGCCAGCAAACGAAGCAAAGGCCAAATTCCTAGCTTCAGGGTCTTGACGGCAACTCATATAAAACCTGAAAGACTATCGGAGATCACCCCACACCAGCGCGGAGTGGTCACCATCTCGACGTTCGTCTCGATACAGCAGACGGGATGTCACTACAGCGTCCTTTCTCCAACAGGATTCGGACACGCCAAAACAAACGAAGCGAAGGCCAAATTCCTAGCTTCATGGTCTTGACGACAACTTAAATAAAACCTGAAAGACTATCGGAGATCATCCCACACTAGCGCGGAGTGGTCACTACCCCGACGTTCGTCTCGATACAGCAGACGAGATGTTACTACAGCGTTCTTCCTCCAGCAGGATTCAGACACGACAATCAAAACAACGGAGCCACGGAAAAATCCCTAGTTCCAAGTCTCGGCGGTTCACCAACAACCTAGAGACAACCGCGACATTCATCTCGATACAGCAGACGCAATGCCAGCAAACGAAGCAAAGGCCTAATTCCTAGCTTCAGGGTCTTGACGGCAACTTATATAAAACCTGAAAGACCATCGGAGATCACCCCACACCAGCGCGGAGTGGTCACCACCTCGACGTTCGCCTCGATACAGTAGATGATATGTCACTACAACGTCCTCCCTCCAACAGGATTCGGACACGCTAAAACAAACGAAACGAAGGCCAAATTCCTAGCTTCAGGGTCTTGATGGCAACTCATATAAAACCTGAAAGATTATCGGAGATCATCCCACGCTAGCGCGGAGTGGTCACCACCTCGACGTTCGTCTCGATACAGCAGACGAGATGTCACTACAGCGTTCTTTCTCCAGCAGGATTCAGACGCGACAATCAAAACAACGGAGCCACGACAAAACCCCTAGTTCCAAGCCTCGATGGTTCACCAACAACCTAGAGACAACCGCGACATTCGTCTCGATACATCAGACGCAATGCCAGCAAACGAAGCAAAGGCCAAATTCCTAGCTTCAGGGTCTTGACGACAACTCATATAAAACCTGAAAGACCATCGGAGATCATCTCACACCAGCGCTGAGTGGTCACCACCTCGACGTTCGTCTCGATACAGCAGACGATATGTCACTACAGCGTCCTCCCTCCAACAGGATTCGGACACGCTAAAACAAACGAAGCAAATGCTAAATTCCTAGCTTCAGGGTCTTGATGGCAACTCATATAAAACCTGAAAGACTATCGGAGATCATCCCACGCTAGCGCGGAGTGGTCACCACCTCGACGTTCGTCTCGATACAGCAGACGAGATGTCACTACAACGTTCTTCCTCCAGCAGGATTCAGACACGACAATCAAACAATGGAGCCACGACAAAATACCTAGTTCCAAACCTCGACGGTTCACCAGCAACCTAGAGACAACCGCGACATTCGTCTCGATACAGTAGACGCAATGCCAGCAAACGAAGCGAAGGCCAAATTTCTAGTTTCAGGGTCTTGACGGCAACTCATATAAAACCTGAAAAACTATCGGAGATCATCCCACCCTAGCGCGGAGTGGTTATGACTCATCGGGGCTCTCCAAAATGAGCCTAAGCTCAAGTAAAAAGCGGCATGGCAAAATTCCTAACGCTTGCTCTTCCAACGGTCAAACTGCCAGGAGGATTGCTTGAAGACATCTTGTCTAGCCCCTGAAGGGATCAGAGACACGGTGGTCGCAAGGCTACTCGAACAGCAAGATTGCCTATCGAGGAATATATCGGCCAACGCGACGGTACGACGGACAAAACTCCAGCACCACGGACCCTAACGGACCTCTGTCGTAAAGAGCAGAGGTTAACTGTGACGTTAGGACATTCTTGAGAGAACTGCTCGATTTGTCTCGACTCATGAGGAAATTAGTGTCTTTACGAGAACTTCTCGATTCGTCTCGACTCGTAGGGAAAAGCCTTAGGCAATCGGGACAAGAGCCGGTTTCCTAAGCATTGGGGCCCTGCAAGTCGGTCCAAAATGGACTCTTGTATACTATTCACGGGCCACACTCTCTAAAGTCGAATCTCGATAAGGAGGGAAACAACCGCTTGCGGGTCCTCTCGGCTTGTAGGAGGGAAAATTCTCTTGTGAGATCCTTACGACTCTCAAGAAAAAACACGCTTAGGAATCCTCATGATTCCTAAGGAGAAAATACACATGCGGGATCCTCTCGACTCGTAGGGAGAAAAGTCTTTATGAGACCCTCACGGCTCATGAAATTGAAAAGTCTTAGGTAGCAGATCTGAACCTGCTTCCTAAGCCATCACTACCTCTCGGAGAGTTCAAGATGAAATGTTCTTTATTATTTATGGGCCACATTTGCCAAAGCCACATTCGCCGCTGAAGTGAAGAAGCTACTTACGGGTCGTCACGATTTGTAAGGAAAAAATACCCGAGTGAGATCCTTACGACTCACGGGGGGTAATGAACACTTAGAAATCCTCACGATTTCTAGAAAGAATTTGCACCTACGAGATCCTCTCGACTCGTAGGGAGAAAAACCTTCTTGAGACCCTTACGGCTCATGAAGACAAAGAAAGTCTTAGGCTACAAGGACCCTAGACTTGTCTCCTTAGCCCTCAATTCTGTGGCCATGCATAACTCTGCACTACTTCACTCACGTACGTACTTACGTGGGCAAAGTAGTGGGGGGAATTTGTTCCCGCCAAAATTTTGGCTCACAACCTGCTCCCTTATAAAATAATAATAATAATAAATAATAATAAAATAAAAAATGAAGGGAAAAACTCCACATGCAAAGAATGTAACAAATGCCTCAAAGCCAAGAGTTAAAACATTTGAAGCAACGCTTCAGATCTAGCGTTAGGCGCGCGGCGCGCCACGTGTCAAACACGAGTGCGCTAGCGCAGGCTGCGCTACGCTCTGCGCTGCGCGCTACGTGTCAAGCGCAGGCGCGCCAGCGCTGGAATTTAAGAACTCCTCACCGTTAGATCAAAAGATCTAATAATAATAAATTATTAATCAATCAGAATTAAAACTCTGTTATGGAAAGATCTTTCTAATCTTGTTAAAAACAAAAAGATTGCCTTCTGTAAAACAGAAACCCTAAGATCAAAGATCCAACGGTGGGGAAACATCCCCAAATCAATCAGAGAAAGATCTCTTTAACCGATTTAACAAATCAATTTGCCCTATATAAAGGCCCCAAGACTTCAAGTCTCAGATAGAGAAACCCCCCTACAAACTTTGAGAAAACTCAAAAAAAGAAGAGCAAGCTCTTAGCAAAACAAGATTAATTCTTCAAGGTAAAGATCATGAACAATGAACAATGAGATGACATCATCTCATAAAAAGAAGAACTATCTTCTTAAAAGATCATAGATCTAAAACAGACCAAGATCACTCATAAAAAGATCAAAAGATCTAATCATAAAAATAAAAGAAATATTTACTTCATTCACAGATCATTGATCTACAAAGGCAGCGTCTTTTTATAAATAAGAACTTTTGTTCTTGAATCTTGAGGCAAAGCCTCCTTTAAAAAGAACATAAACTTGTTCTCTGATCATAAATTTGATCAAATGCGTTTTGCGCTATTGGAAAATGCCTTGCACTCATGAACTGCGCGTTTGCTCTCCTTGGACCGACGTTCAGCGCCAAAACATGCCACGTGTCAACCGTAGACACCACTTGGGCTTTGCGCTTCTAAAACAGCGCACTGTGCTTATGGGCTGGCGCTCAGCGCCAAGCGCACCACGTGTCACTCATTGGTGCGCCAACAAACTAGCGCAACGCGCTCGTAAATTAAAAGCACAATGCGCTTATAAACTGACGCTTAGCGCTAAACGCGACACGTGTCCTCTTCGTGTGCGCTACTTGGCAGAAGCGCAATGCACTCTTTAATTGGCACAAAGCGCCTGGCGCGCCACGTGGCGCACTGACAGGACACACATTGTTCTGATGAATGCTATGCATTCAATACAAGACAAAAAATGTCAGGTTTTAATGCTCAACATTATTAAAAGGGCCAAGCCCAAATAAAGGCTCAACAGCTTAGAACAATAAAATATTAAACATTTTAATCTTATTGGACTTAGCCCAATATTGACCATAAGTCCTCAACTTATATTGAACTGAGCCCATCTGCTCACGAAAATTTAACAGATCTCAGTCCCAAACTGGACTACAGATCTTTCAACCAACTCGCACCGGTTCAAGGGTACATCTCTTTTCTCCTTTGATATCTGTCGTTATAATCCTTCAATGTCTTCAGAGAGATGACGAGTCCCGACAACCACACATTTCTACGGACTGTGGGGTCCTTAAACTCACAAACTATAATGTCCTTAATCTGGACTGTGGGGTCCTTAAGCCCATGGATTATGATGTCCTTAAATTTTATAGACTATGACGTCTTTAAACTACGGACTGTGGGGCCCTTAAACTCACAGATTATGATGTCCTTAACCTGGACTATGGGGTCCTTAAGCCTATGGACTATGATGTCCTTAACCTCGGACTGTAGGATCCCTTTTAACCCATGGACTATGATGTCTTTAACCTTGGACCACCATGTCTCTAAACTGGCAAATGACCACAAAGTCCCTAAACTAGAACAATAGAGCCCAAATACTCTTGATCCTGTTAAGCTGATCTTAGTCTAAAATTAGACTAACGTGTCTTTAACAAACGTTGAGTCGATCTTAGTCTAAAATTAGACTAACGTGTTCTTAACAAACGTTTAAGTTGATCTTAGTCCCAAATGAGACTAACGTATCCTTAAACCCAACTTCAAACCCAAATCTAAGAAGATACGGATTTAGACTAATCCACGCCCTACGGGCGACAACATAAATTAGTCTCCATATACAATCCATGGGTAACCAAAAACAAAACAAACACACATGACACGAAGTGACCATCTGGAGAAGGAGAAAGTTGTTACCGCGATGCGGTAGCGTAATTAACTGCAGGGGCTTGTGCCTGCAGGGAAGAGCGTCCCCACAATCAAAAACCCCTCAAACGAGGGGATCTGACGAAGTCTGCTACATCGGCCGCATCCGTTTAAACCTTCGATACATTGTGCCATAAATCAACTTGGTATCTTCGAAGAGGTTGACGGATAGCACCGATTAGTATCTGCCCCCAGATTCAGGCAAGACGATCGTCTTCCCGGTTTCCGGCGGTAAACATGCAAAAAGTGGTAGCATTGTCAACTACGGTGGCTGAGTATGTGGCGATCACGGAAGCCAGCAAAGAGATGATATGGTTACAAGGGTTACTCGAAGAGTTAAGTAAGAAGCAAGACTTCAATACCTTATGGAGTGACAGCCAAAGTTGAATACATTTGGCGAAGAATGCAGCATATCATTCTCGGACGAAGCATATCAAGGTACGATACCATTTCATACGCATAGCATTGGAAGATGGTGAGTTGACACTGCATAAGATCGCGGGAGAAAAGAATCCGGTGGATATGTTCACCAAAATAGTAGACAGAGATAAGCTGGATCTCTGTTGCAGGTTGGTGAATTTCTCCATGAAAATTTGATGAGAAGAGAGCAGCAGCGGAATCATGTGAAGTTTACTAGTGCTGAGAATCAAGCCAAAAAAAATTACTCCAAGTGGGACAATGTCGAGATTGTGATGAATTTGCATCAAGGTGGAGTTTGTTGAAAATTGATGCAAATTAAAGTCTAAGCTTAGGTGCCACCTTTTGACATGCATGACATTGTTAGGTGGTGATAATCTTAGGTGATGACTTTGTTAGGTGCTACTTTGACATGCATGATATTGTTAGGCGGTGACAATGATTGGAGGTGATTTTGTTAGGTGATACTTTTGACATGCATGACATTGTTACGTGATGACAATGTTAGGTGGTGACTTTGATAGGTGCTACTTTTGACATGCATGACATTGTTAGGTGGTGACAATGATAGATGGTGACTTTGTTAGATGGTGACATTGTCCTAGGTGCTATAAAAACACATCTTATGGGTGAGGCATTTCGAATCCATCACAAGCATCATCACAAGAGGCAAAGGCTAAAAGAGATTTGTATAGAGAGATTTGAGAGAAATCTCCTAGGGTTGTTCTTGTGTGTAAACTTGATTCAAGTATAGTAGACGTTTGCAGATTCCGCTCTGCCGGAGACTAGCTATACGGTAGATGAACCTCGTTAACAAATCTATCTTGTTTGTGATTGATTACTTTCATATTCCTGCATTTTAATTTATATTGTCTTTTGTCGTTTAATTGCGTGATTGTATTTTTGCGTGATTTGGGTTTTGTCGCGAGCACTGTTCTGTGGATCGACTCTTCCTCCCAACACATTTATCTGCAGTGAATGAAAAACATAAACCTTGACAAGTTTTAAGACATATATGTTCAATTACTATAAATTCGGACTTCAACTTACATGGCTGAATGCACGTTTTTATTTCCAAACACCAAGTGAAAGATATTCGAACTTATAAACAAAAACCCAATGTTTACATAGGAGAAATGTTAATTTCTATATATAAATTTGAAGTGGGAAGAATTTTACAAAATAGCAATAAAATCAAAGTTCAAATTGATTTTCCTAACTATAATTCTCTCAGGACGAAACTATGAAAATACATACGCTACTTATATTAGTAACCCTACCAGTTCCAGTTGTGCTATAAAAAAAGGCTGTGAAGTTGATCCTCGTTGTTCTTGACTGCCCAGCCCAACATTTTGATCCATACAGCAAGATGTGGTCCTTTAACCATCTTATCAAATTTTCATTTTAATCTCAAAGATATCCAATGATCACATAATGATCCTTAAGCACTTCTCCACCTCAACCATCCAACTTTGATCATATATTACAACTTTCTCGATCTCACCATCATGATTAATTTTAAGTTCTAGATAACAAAAATGAGAATCTTAAACCATAAGCTTTAGGATGTCTAGAAGATCAACTGGTGGCTATTTTGATGGCAGTTTGGTTACTTCGGCAGGTATCTTCAAACTCTTATATTATACCATATGCATATTACATACTCTTTCAGGACATTATAGTGATAATTAACATCTTTATTTATGACTATGTCGGAAAAAACTCAATATAAAGAACTATTCCTTATATCTCCACTTTCTATCAGGGTAACCCAAAGAAGGGGAAAACCAATGTAAAGAAAATCAAACAAATGCTTTAAAGGAAAAGAAGCTCATATATCAAACCATTATGGAGCTCAACTATTTCCAAATAATAGCATAATTTAAAATCACTTCTAAAAATCCTTATCGAACAAATTAAAAGATAGTGGCCGCATTGTTGGTAGTTTGAATCTATTGGTAGCATTTGTATGTAGGAAATAGTCTCACATCGGATGGAGAGAAGAATGCCCAAGTCTTTATAATAATTCCCAATATTTAAGTAATATTTTGAATAAAGTGGGTTATGAGCCAAGTGGGCCTGATTTCTAGCAGGCTTATAACATTTATTTTTTATTGTCTTTGATGAGGCACTTGGGCCATCTTGGGTTGACTTAATAACAGAGTTTGACATTTTGAATTTCAAATTGAAAAGTTGTCTGAAAAGCTATTCACTGTTGTCTGAACAGTCACAACCATTTAAACGGTTGTGTCTATTCAACTCTAAACAGTCACAACCATTCAAACGGTTGTATCTATTTAACTCTATAAATTAAGTCATTTTCTTCACAGTTTTGGCATCTTCTTCTCATTATCTTCTAAGAGAGTTTCAAGAGTTTTATTGTATCTTGGGGGTGGTTGCCTTCTACTGTATTCCCATAATGGGGGCAATATCACCTTTCGGAAAGTGTATCATACACGACTCAAACCTTTTAATTCTGTCTTAACCAAACTAAAACTCAACAATCGAAAGATGATATTCTATGGAGACAGAATTAAATTCAAGTGTCAAGGTTCATTTCCAGAATCAAGATATTATCAAACTGGATCGATTCGATGGGAGTAATTATACTAGATGGAAAGACAAGATGGTGTTCTTATTGACCGCCTTGAAGATTTTTTACGTGCTAAATCCAGACTTGCCGTCAATCCTAGATTCAGCCTCAACTTCAAATGATGCCGAAAGTGCCAAGACAGAGAAAAACAAGCGTGAAGAAGATGGACTAGTTTGTCGCGGGTACATTCTCAATTCCCTCACCGATCATCTGTATGATCTTTACAGAAATATGAAGACACCAAAAGAAATCTGGAGCGTCCTTGAAACAAAATACAAAAATGAGAAGAGAGGTACGGATAAATTTCTAGCTCTTAAATATTTTGAATTTAAGATGACTGATGACATGCCAATCATGGATCAAGTGCATGAATTACAAATTCTCGTCTCTAAACTGAGCGAACTTGAAATTAAAGTTCCTGATTCATTTCAAGTTGGAGCGATTCTATCTAAACTTCCTCCTACTTGGAATGAATACAGAAAGAAAATTATGCACTCTCCTGAAAATTTTACCATAGAGCAATTTCAGACCCATCTGCAGATTGAGGCAGAGAATCGTGCACGTGACATGATCTTTCTTAGTTCTAAATTTAACTCTAAAGTGAATCATGTTAGTGAAAATGGTCATAGAAAATTTCAGAATAATTTCAAAGTCCAGAAGAAGGGAAATAATTTTAAGAAATCTAATTTTGCAAAGAAGAAATGGCTTTGTTATAACTTTGGAAAGAAAGGCCACTATATTAAAGATTGCAAATTCAGAAAAACCGGGAAAAAACTTGGTTTCGGATCAGAAAATAGCAATAAGGCAAATCTAATATAAAATGAAGTCAAAGAACTTATTGCTATGGTTTCTGACATGCAGATAGGCATGATTACGGAATTGCATATGCCCGCGGTAACTAGAACTGCAGATTGGTGGCTCGATTCTGACGCAACCATCCATGTATGCAATAACAAAGCAATGTTTAAAACCTATACGGATCAGAAAGAACGTGAAGAGGTGTTAATAGGAAATCATGTTTCGGCCAAAGTGCTCGGTAAAGGAAGTGTTGAATTGAAGTTTACATCTGGACAGAAACTTACCCTGCTTAATGTATTTCATGTTCCTGATTTGAGGAAAAATCTTGTATCTGCAAATCTGTTGTGCAAGAAGAGATTTAAAATTGTTCTAGAATCTGACAAAGTTGTAATATCAAAGAATGATATATTTGTAGGAAATGGATATTCCTGTGATGGCATGTTCAAACTCAGTATTAATGAAATAAATTGTGTGTTTGCTTATATTGTTGAGCATTCTTCTTCTTTGTGGCATGCTAGATTATGTCATTTAAATTTCCGCTCTTTAAAGTATATGTCTAAACATGGTTATATTGCATGTCAGAATAATCAGAATGATAAATATGAGATTTGCGTAGAAGCAAAAATGACTAGAAAACCTTTCCCTGAAATTGAAAGAGATACTAATTTATTAAAACTTGTTCATTCTGATATTTATGAATTAAATTGTCAATTAATTAGAGGAGGAAAAATATATTTTATAACTTTTACTAATGATCATTCTCGTTTTACATATGTATATTTATTGAGAATAAAAAATGAAACATTTGAGAAATTTAAGGAGTATAAGTCAGTTGTAGAAAATCAAAAAGATAAAAGGATTAAAATCCTTAGAAGTGATAGAGGGGGAGAATATTTTTCTGATTCTTTTTCTCAATTTTGCGAAATGCATAGTATTATTCATCAAAGAACTGCATCTTATACGCCTCAACACAATAGATTAGCCAAAAGAAAAAATAGGACTTTAGTTGAAATGGTAAATGCTATGCTTTTAAATGCTAAATTACCTTTTAATATTTGGGGTGGGGCACTTTTAACAACATGCTATATTCATAATAGAATATCATCCAAGAAAACTCATGTTTCACCATATGAAATTTGGAATGGTAGAAAACCCAATTTAAACTATATTAAAATATGGGGGTGCATAGCATATTATAATGTGACTGATACATATAAATCTAAATTAGGACCGAGAGGTATTAGAAATATAATTATTGGATATGCACAAAATTCTAAAGCATGTCGATTTCTAGATTTAGAATCAAATGTCATAATTGAATCGATACATATTGAATTTTTTTAAAAAAATAAACTTATACTTGACAATATTGATTCTAATTTGTATAATAAGGAAAATGCAGCAATTTCTAAGAAAATTACCAATAACAAAAGAAGAGAAAGTAATGAAAATATTGAACCAAGAAAAGTCAAAGAATCAAGAAAGAAAAATCTTTTGGTCCTGATTTTATAATCTTTCTCGTTGAAGGGGATAGAACCAAAGTGCTTAACAAAATACCTAGTCTACGTAATATAGAAGATGATCCTAAAACATTTAGTGAAGCAATATCGTCTAGAGATATTGCATTTTGGAAAAAAGGCTATTGATGACGAAATGAACTCAATAATGTTTAACAATACCTGGATATTGGTTAACTTGTCTCAAGGATCTAAGCCTATTAAGTGTAAATGATATTTTGAAGAAAACAAAATACAGATGGTTCCATACAAACTTTCAAAGGCAAGATTTGTAACAATGTGATTGCACAATTAGAATATGCTAGCGCTATTAGAAGCCTTATGTATGCGGTGTATTGTATAAGGCCTGATATAGCTTTTACAGTATGTAAATTATCACGATACACCAGTAAACCCAGTACTAATCATTGGAAGGCCATCAGTAGAGTTCTTGGGTATCTAAGAAGAACAAAAGAGTTTGGTCTATTTTATTCCAATTATCCTACTGTACTAGAAGGTTATTCGGATGCAAGTTGGATCACAAGTGCAATTGATAATAAATCCACAACATGTTGGGTATTTACAATCGGAGGCGGTGCCATTGGTTGGGCCTCTAAGAAACAAAACTGCATCACATATTCAACAATAGAATCTGAATTTGTCGCTTTGGCTGCTTCCGGCAAGGAAACGGAATAGCTGAGAAATTTATTATTGGATATAGAGTTGTGGCCACAACCAATGTCATCTATTTCCTTGCATTACGATAGGGAGACGACTGTGTCTAGAGCTTATAATAATGTTTATAATGGTAAATCTAGACACATTAGTTTAAGGCAAGAATATGTTCGAGAATTAATTACTAATGGAATAATTACCATAGTTTATGTGAGATCTGCACAAAATTTATCAGATCCCTTTACCAAGGCATTATCGAGAGATTTGGTAAAGAATACGTCAATCGGAATGGGACTTAAACATTTACAATTTAGCACCAGTAATGGTAACCCAACTTTAATTAGTAAAAACTAATTTTAATAGTTCAATGAGTAATTACAAGTTACTGTCATGTGCCTATATTGCACTAGACGTCTCATTCTTATATAAAGAAGTATCTAGTGTTGTCTGTTACGATAAAGAGGATGAGTAAAAGCTCTCAATGAAGTTATTTAATTTTTAAATATCCACAGTAACATGGATATAATAAAGGAAACTCCACCTATATTAGCAGAGAAGTGGTGCCGCTTCAACAAGAGATATGAATTATTCTCTTGTAAATGCTTATGAAGACCAAGAGTAGCACATGGCCATAATAGTGTTAAAGCAGTTATAAATCTCTTAGAAAATAAGATGAATATTGTGTGTGTTGTATTTCAACTGCTAATAATAAAAGTTTTGGTTTAATCTGCGGACACCAATAACTTTGTTAGACGATTGATATATATACACTAATGAAAGGTTTAAATCGAGAGATACCTTTCTTTATGCATAATATTTGTCACGAGAGTAACGTGGTTGCAGCCAATATATACAAACTAGTGGGGGATTGTTGGTAGTTTGAATCTATTGGTAGCATTTGTATGTGGGAAATAGTCCCACATCGGATGGAGAGACGAATGCCCAAGTCTTTATAATAATTCCCAATATTTAAGTAATATCTTGAATAAAGTGGGTTATGAGGCAAGTGGGCCTGATTTCTAGCAGGCTTATAACATTTATTTATTATTGCCTTTGATGAGGCACTTGGGCCATCTTGGGTTGACTTAATAACAGAGTTTGACATCTATTCACTGTTGTCTGAACAGTCACAACCGTTTAAACGGTTGTGTCTATTCAAGTCTAAACAGTCACAACCGTTCAAACGGTTGTGTCTATTCAAGTCTATAAATTAAGTCCTTCTCTTCACAGTTTTGGCATCTTCTTCTCAATATTTTCTAAGAGAGTTTCAAGGGCTTTGTTGTATCTTATGGGTGGTTGCCTTCTACTGTACTCTCATAGTGGGGGCAATATCACCTTTCGGAAAGTGTATCATACACGCCTCAAAGCTTTTAATTCTGTCTTAACCAAACTAAAACTCAACACGCACAAGGTCGTTCCTTTCCTCCACCTTCAGATATTCCATTGAAACATGATAATCGTGTTTGATATGTCTACTCTTGCCTTTATAAAAAGAAGATATGTAGTTATATAATTAGGAAGCAAGTTGAGTATATCCTTAAAAAAATCTATGACGAACCAATAAAATATAATTAAAAAATTCAAACTATTTCAAATGGCTCACTGAATAATACAGCCAGTTTTTGGTAGTTAAAATATTTATCACCAAGCTGTGGGTTATAAGAAAGAATGAAGATACTCCCTTTCCTTGAAATTTTCAATGTTTTTTCTTCATCTTCACTCAGGGAAAACAGAATAGCATCTATTTGACTAGAAAACAGGGAAAACAGATTAGCATCTATTTGACTAGAAAACTTCTCTAAAGAAATAGATAAAATTAATGGAAGAAAATGCTTCTATACCAATCTGTTTTAACAAAGTTTGAATGGAAAGCTATACAAGTCTTGGTTTTTACAGTACTTAGAAACCACATACTAATGGTTGCCTAGATCGATAATTAGGCAATGAAGAGCTAATGGCACAGCGATGTACATGTATGGTGCTAATTAAAGCCTTCTCCACATCTTTTACCGTGCGCCTTGTAAATAAAGATAGAACATATTCCATGAAGGCGGTATCGAAAGGTAATCTGATCGGCCCATCGCCAGGCAATCCAAACACATCCTCAGACATTCTGAAGAGCTCTACAAAGATACTACTTCTGAGGTAATCCAAGGGAATCATGAATCGTTTACCCACAGCGCTGTACGCTATGAAATGTCCTTTCTCTGCAACTGATGCATCGAGTTCTGGACAAGCATTTGGTTTTGTTGACAAAATCCTTCTCCTTCCTAGCAAAGCCACTCTTTGCCGCTTTCTAAACATCTCAATGAGTTTCTTGGACTTCACCATCCTTGCTAATAGGCTATATCAAAGAATTGAAAGTCTGGGATATTAGATCACTATGGTTTTGAATCTGTGTTTAAGAGTTTGAGATAACAATAAGCCATGATCCTTTACTTATAGGCAGGGAATGGTGCTCCATATTGCTTGGTTGTAGCTTTCATATGTTTGGTTGGGAAGGGAGCAAAGCCATGTGATTGGAAGACAAGAAGATGCGACTACCTTCGTCTTCGTCTTTCTTGTCAATATAAACATGTCGGGTCCATTTCAATAAGCTGGCAATGGATCCATGATAAGATTTAACTGATATTTAGTTGAATTTATAAAACTTGTGTGCTCTAGTTGTACTAAAAACGGAAGGTTTTGATTCTAAGGGTCACGGTAACTCCTCTGCCTATATAGGAAGGGGCAATGCTCCAAACAGGGCCATGTGGTTAGTTTTCAATGAGAAGGTGACTGTGCTAGCAACATTCTTGGATTTGTTTGGGAGAATTGATGACTGTAGGGCCTACCCAAAAGAACAAGTTGTGTCTTGAGCTTTCCTAAGTCTTTTCAGTAAGCATTTAGCTTCTGACTCTTAGAAGCGTTCAATTTGACTTGATATAAATTTGAATGTGGCTTCAAAAAAAAGTTCTGACTTAAATAGGTGGCTTGCATGCAATGTGTTCAGAAGTCAAGTCGAACCAGTGATGTACCATCAAATGCTCACTCTCTGGGTATGGTAGCACTTTGGTTGCTCTCAAAATTTTGATGCATCTTATTCCAAACTTAACTTCAGGATCTCATGTTCCTTAACTGACGAACACATTCATTATACGATAATATATTTTATGACAAGTAGTTGAGGAAATTTGTTATGGATTGCTGGATCTAAAGGACTCTGCAAAGTACCTTCTGAAAACTCTCATGGAACCAAAGGATTTTATAGCCTTAAAGTCGTGGACAACGGGAGGAAAAAAACAAATATGAGGAAAATAAACACAGATTTGGATATGTAAATGAAACAAATAAACTAAAAACAAGTATTGTTAAAACTTGAAAATGAAACATGCAAAGAAAGTAATCTTAATAAAAAGAATTAAGCAAGTAATCAATTCAATGCACACCTGATGCCTGCATTGCAAATGAACAACATAGAGCTTAAGAAGTTACAATACATACATGTTCCAAGACTACAGATGTTAATTATAAACTTAAATGGCTCAAAGGACTTGCAATTTTCGTTTTTCTGAAATCTTACTGATTGATATTTGAACTTTCATGACAGGAACTATTTCATGGTTCATGCATGGTTCCTAAGGATAAACTAAGATTCACAAAGAAACGAAAAGAAAATGCTTATTGTCCTATATTATAATTCTTTTTAACACAAAGGACCTAGTAAACTACAAAGTGGGCTATCTAAATTGGTGCTCCTACCACTTGTGTTGTAAGAAAATGGCTGTGAAGTGTGAAGTTGATACAAGAAGTTTTAAAACAACTTGTTTCTTGATCCAGTAAGTTTTAGGATGTCTAGTAGATCACTGGTTTGACGGCTATTTTGTTGGCCATTCGATTACTTCTGAGGTAGGTAAGAACTCTTATATTATACCTTAAGTGCATAATATACCCCTTAAAAGGAATTATGGAGTTACCAGCATCTTAATCCAATAACTATGTCGGAAAAGAAAATATAAGAAAATTTTCCTCTTATAGGACTACAAATTCTATTTCCTGTATAAGGGGACAACCATTGTAAAGAAACAAGCAGACGCTTTGAAGACACGCAACCCAAAAAATCTACCATTTTGGTGCTTGGTACTATTTCCACATAACAATATTGTTCCTTTTATAGGATTAAAAATTCTATATCCTGTACAAGGGGAAAACAATTGTAAAGAAACAAGAAGATGCTTTGAAGACAACACAACTCATAAAATCTATCATTTTGATGCTTGGTACTATTTCCACATAAAAGTTGTATTAACAAAAATTCTCTGAAAATCTACACAACTGTATATTACAGACTCGGAGTAAGTTAGCTATGCTTAGAATCCATAGGCTACTAGCTGACTTGATTGATAAGGCAATAAAGTGCTCATGGCGCAGCGAGGCAATAAAGTGCTCATGACCAGGAAGGTGATTGGTTCAGGACATGAGCATGGAGGTTTATACTATCTTGATGGAAGCACACCTACGGCTTGTTCTACGTCTACTGCACCTCTTGAGATTCACAGTAGGTTAGGCCATCCATATTTAAAGAACCTTAAGAAACGTGTATCTTCTCTTAGCCATCTATCTTCTCTTAATTGTGCATCTTGTGAGATGGGAAAGCATCATTGTGCTTCTTATTCTCTTAGAGTTAACAATAGGGCCACTGATTTGTTTAGCATTGTTCATTCTGATATTTAGGGTCTGTGTTCTATTGTATCAAATCGTGGATATCGTCATTTTGTGACCTTTATTGATGACTTTTGTAGAGTGACATGGTTGTATTTGCTAAAATCTAGAGCTGAAGTATTCACTGTGTTTAAATCTTTTGTCGCTGAGATTAAAAATCAATTTGATACGTATCTACTAAAATTTTGCGAGCTGACAATGCCAAAGAATCTTCAGTTCAGATTTTTGGCAATTCTTAGACTCTTTTGGTATTGTTCATTAGTCTTCATGTCCTTTACACCCTTCAACAGAATGGGGTATCCAAGAGAAAAAATAGACATTTGTTAGAAGTTACACGTACGTTATTGATGCATATACAAGTTCCAAAACGTTTTTGGGACGATGCTGTTCTTACTGCATGCCACTTGATTAATCGCATGCTAAATTCTATTTTGAAGGGACGGATACCCTATGCTGTCATGTTTCCTTCTAAGTCGTCCTTTCCTCTACCTCCTAAAGTATTTGGTTGCACATGTTTTGTTTATGATCATCGTCCCGGGAAATCCAAACTCGATCTAAAATCTATTCGATGTGTTTTTCTAAGATATTCTAAGGATCAAAAGGGGTATAGATGTTATGATCGGGGGTAATTAAGATAGAGTGTTTATATCTGCAGATGTTAATTTTCATGAGAACACTCCATATTTTTCATCCACATATTCCTCTCCTTCTGTTCGAGAGGATTTTCCTGTTGATGAACTTGATGTTTTGGCCACCCCGCCTACTCCTGTTCCTACCGAACCTTCTGTGGATCAAACTAAGGAGTTAATGAGAGAACAAGTTACTCAGGTGTACACCCGACGAGTACAACAACCTCCAGCTTTAACGCCTCCAATCACCCGTTTAGTTCCAAATCCAGATCCCTCCGAGTTAGATGTTCCATTGCTCTCAAGAAAGGCACTCGAACTATTGTTCCTCGATATCCCCCGGTGATTATGTCACCTATGCACGATTGACCCCTTCCTATTGTGCATTTATTTCATCCTTGGACTCTTACTCGCTTCCCCGTTTAGTATCTGGTGCCCTGATTCATCCTGGTTAGAAGAGAGCTATGGATGATGAAATACTAGCTTTATGCCTTAATGGCACGTGGGATCTTACTCGCCTTCCTATTGGAAAGCACGCAGTCGGTTTTTGGTGGGTATATACTGGAAAGTTGAATCCTGATGGCTCACTTGCTCGGCTCAAAACTCGCTTAGTGGCAAAAGGATATTTACAGACCTACGGAATTGATTATGATGAAACTCTCTCATGTGGCCAAAATGACCTCAGTTTGCATATTTTTATCATTGGTTGCCATCTATCATTGGCTTTTACATCAGCTTAATATGAAGAATACATTTCTACATGGCACCTTGCAGGAGGAAGTATATATGGAGCAACCGTCTGGCTTTGTTGCCCAGGGGGAGTCCGGGCTTGTTTGCAAGCTCAAGAGGTCGGTGTATGGCCTCAAATAGTCTCCGCGTGTATGGTTTGAGAAACTGACAGATGTTGTTAGGACTTTTGGTTTGTGAAGGTCTGATAGTAATCACTCAATTTTCTATCGACATTGTGATGGAAAGAGGATTCTTATCTTCATCAATGTGGATGACATTGTTATTATAGGAAATGATGGGAGAGGGATTTCTAACTTGAAGCCCCATCTTAAAAAACAATTCTGCACCAAAGACCTAGGGGAGTTGAAATACTTTCTAGGTATCGAGGTATCAAGATCACCGAAGGAAGGGATTTTCGCCACTCAGCGAAAATATGTGCTTGATATGTTCAGAGGCCAGTATGTCTGCTTGTAGGCCTATCGATTCCCCTATGGATCCAAATGTTAAACTCTTTATGGTTCAGGGAAGCCTATTTTTGATCTAGAACGGTACAGAAGGTTAGTTGGTAAACTTAACTACATGATCATCACTCGTCCTCATATAGCCTTCCCAGTTAGCATGGTGAGTCAGTTTATATCTGATCATCGTGAGGCTCACCTTCATACAGTTCTCCGTATCTTGAGGTATCTAAATGGTGCCCCTGGGAAGGTATCGTCTATAAGGATTATGGGCATTCCAAGGCCACGGGCTTCACAGATGCAGATTAAACAGGGTCTTCCGATGAGGTCAACCACTAGTTTCTGTGTGTTTGTTGGAGGAAATTTGGTTTCTTGGAAAAGTAAAAAACAAAATGTGGTCTCTAGATCTAGTGCAGAGTCAGAGTATAGAGTCATGGCAAACACCACAAGTGAGTTGGTGTGGATTGGATTTCTACTTACAGAGCTTGGATACGGTCTTGTTGAAGCTATGAAGCTATACTGTGATAACAAGGCTGCGATTTATAATGCGAACAATCCCGTTTTCCATGAACGAACAAAACATATTGAAGTTGATTGTCACTTCGTTTGTGAAAAGGTTGAGGATGGAGTCATTATACAATTCATGTGAGTCCATTGAACCGACTTGCCTATATGTTCACTAAATCTCATGGGAGATCACATGTGCATTTTATTTGTGATAAGTTGGGCATGTGTGATGAATATGCTTCAACTTGAGGAGGGTGTTAGAATAAATAATGTAATGGACGGTTGTGATGAAGGGCATATTTGTAATAAATAGTTGCTTATATATAAAGAGATGATGAGAAAGGGTTAACCTAATCATCGTATTTTATCCCCAAATCTCTTTCAATACATGTGATACTCATTTTGGGAACAGGTTAGCTCTTCAATCACTTCCAGATATTTGATGCACTTCATTTCTAACTTCACCTCATTTTCCTTTAACTCATTAACACATGCAGTATACAATAATAGAATTTAGTTGACTAGAAATTTTAGGCGAATCATCAGAGTAGATGTGGTAGAGAAAATTTACAATGGAAGACTTAAAGAAGTGAGAGATCCAAATAGAAGTTAAAGTCTTTGATGGAGCATTGGATTCTAATCTGTGTAATTTCTAGATACATCCTGCTTTGCTTCAGTTTATTTTGGTACCTTGCATTCATTGAGGGGAGACATCCAAATAGAGTGGCTGTGCTTGTTGTGCAAATTAAAGGGTAAGAGAGAATAAAAGAAAACAAGGACTAAATGTTTGAGTCCCTCTGATTTCTTCCATTCCATCATTTTTTTTCCAATCCAAGCATATATTTAGAGAGGACCAAACGTTACTTTTCTTTATTGGATTGGAGAGGGGGCAAATCGACGTGCTTGGTAGATGAGAAACTAAATTCTGGTAGCTCAACATTGTGGATTGCTGGGCAATTGCTTTATGAAGTATGGACAATATCTAAGTTGTTGAGAATGCATCTCCTATAAGTCTCGGTGTTTAAGACATGTTTGCTCCATTCCAAGTCATCAAAATTATTCTTAGTTGAATCTTATAAAATTGGCGCAATCAAGGCAAGGCAAGTTGGTTGAAATTTTGAAGAATGGTCCCTATATTGAATGTGTGAAAGCTCTTAGTTAGTTACATGCAACTTGCTCAGCTGTCCTTTTGTTTCTTTACAATATGAAAGCTTGTTCATCGATACTGAATAACCTATATTTTTATTAGAAGCGCCACCTTCCATAAATATTTTTTCCCCTGTTCTTTTATAAGGGTAAAAGTGAAAATTCTAATCCCTTTCCTTTTACGGAGGAAATCCTCTCTTTTGCATCCTGCTATAAGAGATGCATTCAGATCGATTAGGGGATTTACTATATCCATATTTTCTACAATCACAAATATAATTTGGAAATAGTTTAGAAATTAAAAAATGTATCAACAATAATTGAAGATATAGAAACAGATAAATTGGATACGAGAGAAACATATATGGATGATGAGCAGCATGACCAGAAACAATCGCAGGAAAATGAACAACGAACACAGATGTGCATGAAACGAATACAATAAAGCCAAAGTTATGGATTGAAAAGGATACATGCAATAATTCTACGCAATTAATCAATTAATAATAAATAAATGCTTACTTCATTTTGATATCTTGCTCATCTTCCAAACTACGGAAAACAAACTTCCAATATCTGCAGTGTAATGAACAACACAGAGCTTACGAAGTTATAAAACATGTATCTTCAAGTCCTACAATTCTAATTATGGCATCACATGGTTACAAAGCATGCACGTTTTCATTTCTATAGAAACTTGGCAAAGATAATTGAACTTGCATATATAGGATAGCAATTTCATAGCTCCTAAAGATGAATTAACCTAAAGAAAACTCATGCTTACATAGCAGAATATTGATTTTCATAAAAATAAAAAAAAAGAGTGGGTTGGATTTTATAATTTAATAATATACTTGAAGTCTTGAACTACAACATATTTGTCACAGGAAGAACCTAATAAAGTGCATAGTGAGCTGTCTGAATTAGTGATCCTACAATTTGTGTTTTGAAGGAAATACAAGTATGGGGAGTTGATCCTGGAAGCTATTAAACTACTTGGTCTTTGATCCAGGAAGTTTCAGGATGTCTAGAAGATCATTGATGGAACGACAAACTTAATATTACAACAACAAGCCTTCATCCCATATTTTTTGGCGTCAACTGTATGAATCCTTCTTTTCCATTCTGTTCTGTTAAGGATCATCTCAATTGTTAAAATAACAATTAGCATATTATACTTCTTTAGGATTCATTTCGTAGAGACTCGGGGCCTTTATGGGATCAACCCCCCCTCCCCCCCCCCAAGTTAATAAATAGAGTTGTGGTCGTGTCCCTTTGTTGGGACGTGTTACTTGAACTTGACCTCCTTGTCACAACTTTCATGCCTTACCACTTTCCCATCACTTGGGATTAAAATTAAAAAGTTTCTTAAATTTCCCTGCAAGTACACCAAAATTCTGATATTTAACAAGGGATATAATTTTATATTTTTAACATGCTTTCGTAGGTTGAGCATCCTTTTTCTGGATTGAAACATATGCTTCTGTGTAGCGTTAATTTCTCATTCCTCTATTTAATGCACACCTGGTATGACATGAAGTTGATACCATCTTAAAATCCTTCTCATTACACCAAAACTCCGAAGTTGTGATGAGGCCTGAGGGATATAACTTTATATTCTACAGAATTTGATTGCATCAATTAACTAAAATTAAATCTAACATCTAGTTATCAATTTGACAAACATCATAAGAAACATCTAGTAGATGCACAGATGAATTTATACTCTAGCAGAAAACATGATGTTGATATTTTATTCTACTAGGGGCACATTTAAATTGCATGCATACAACACTTACACAATATATAATGGTGTGCACGACACATCTAAGACCGACATCTGTCGGCAAGTTTGGTTAAGTGTTGGTGTTACGGACATGGCACACTACTACAAGTTTACATGCTTCATAGGCTATAGGTTCTAGATAAGGTATAGGTGAACAGTGTTATATGCATTTAACCCTTATTTATAAATATTAGTGATTAGACTCGTAAAAATATTGCAAAATCTCTACCCCTAAAAAAATCTCGTGTATATGTGTTACAGCCTATTGGTTTTATCTTCACAATCTTTTTCTTCCTTCACCAATAAAAGAAAACCGATAGATTCTCATTCATAGGTGATGTATTAATAAGCAACAAAGAATCATATTTCTCTGTGCCAACCATTGCCACATCCTCATCTCGGCGGCCATAGTATCAGCGACTTCATCCTCACCAGAAGGGACATCAGTGGAAAGGTCTCATCCTCTTCCTAGACATTTCTTTTCCTCAATACTGTGCTTCCAGGGAGGTATGTAAAAATTCTTATATTAAGAATTATGAATATTATATACACCTTAATGAGTTATGAGCATCTTGATCTGATAACTATTTCGAAAAAGACAATAAAATATACCGTTCCTTTTATTAAGACTTTCCATCAGGGACCATAACACTCTATTTCCCAAATTAGGGTGGAATTGTAATGAAACAGAACAGATGCTTCAAAGACAACCGAATTCATAAAATCTAATATCTTGGAGCTTGACTATTTCCACATAAATGTTGTAATAACAAAAAATTCTGTGAAATCCATTCAGCAATATATTTACAGACTCAAAGACTAAGCTATCAATGCTTAGAAAGCACAGCCTTCTGGTTGAACAGACAGATGAGGGAATAAAGAGCTCATGGCACAACTTTGGATGGATATGGAGCTAATCAATCCCCTTTCCATATCTTTTGCCACTCGTCTTTTAAACAAAGATAAAACGTATTCGATGAAAGCTGCATCAAAAGGCAATGTTATGGGTCCGTCACCAGGTAATCCAAACACATCTTCAGACGTTCTGAAGAGCTCTTCAAAAACACGGCTTCTGAGGTAAGCCAAAGGAACCATGAATCGTTTACCCTCAGCACTGTACACTATGAAATGGCCTTTCTCGGCAACTGATGCAGTGCATTCTGCAACAGATTCTGGACAAGCATCTGGTTTTGCAAACAAAATCTTTCGCCTTCCTAATGCTGCCACTCTTTGCCACTTCCTAAACATCTTGATGAGTTTCTTGGAATTGACCATGCTTTCAAATTGGCTAAGATCTAAGAAATAAAGTCTGGAATGTTTTGTTGCTAGGGTTGTGAATGTGTGTTGAGACTTTGGAGATGAAAAGAAGCCATGATCCCTTACTTATAGGCAAGGGATGGTGTTCCATATCGCTGAGCTGTATCTTTCCTATCTTGGGTTGGGAGAGCAAAGCCATGTGAATGGAAGACAAGAAGATGTGATCAACTCTAACTTCCTTGTCAAAATAGGCATGTGGGGTCCATTGCAATAAGCGGGTAATGGATCATGATAGAATTTAACTCAAGAAGAAATAGCTCAACAATCAGACTGCATAAGGGGACATTGATTTTGGTATGTTTTTTATCCATGAATCTTTTACTTGAACTTGTTCTAGGCCATAATTTTTTTGGGGAAAGTAAGCAAAGATTGAAGAAACGAGGACTAAATGTTTTTGATGAATGAGGTGGATTGAGTACTAAATGTTTGTCCCTCTATTTTTCCTTTTTCTATTTTGGTCATTTACGTTGTCGCTTTCCCTCCCCTCTTTCATATCAGGGTCTTTGTTTGTTGGTTTGGAGAGGGAGCAAAGCCATGTGCTTGGTGGATGATCTTGGTATCTCAATGTTTCTAGTTTGTTGAGAAATTGCTTTACGTTTGGTGCAAAATATTGATGGTTGAAAATGCAAATCTACCAGCTCTAGTATTTAAGGCATGTCATGCTTCAATTTATAATCTTAAAAATTGTTCTTATTTAAATCTTTTGAAGATTGGTGCAATTAAGGCTAGACAAGTTAGGCATTATCATTTAAGAGTGATCACTAGATTGAATATGAGATAATTATTCAGCTGGAACATGCAACTTGTTCAGTTGCCCTATTTATCTCTCTCATGAATGAAAACTTATTCAGTGATGATGAATAACCTCTCTGTTTTTTAGAGGACCGTCCATAATTAAAAATTAAAAAAGAAGTATATTTAAACGACATCCTTTCTCTTTTTAGAAAAGACAGGTCTCTTCATTTTTGCACCCCTTTTAGGAGGCATTTATTGGATTGGTTATGGGATTTACTATGTCCATCGTTTTCAATCACGTACACAATCTGGATAAAAATTGAAAACTCATCCATAGTTGACAAAACAAAACAACAAAAAAAGATGCAAAAGATATTAGAGAAACATATATGAATGAGGATCAAAGTATGTAGAAAAGCAAATATGAGGGAACAAGAATGCAGATGTGGGTAGTGCGTGCGCATGAAACAAATATTGTAAAAACAAATATGCATGGTTACAGTTGGAAAATGAAAGATGCGATTAGTTGGGGCAAGTAATCAATTAGAATGAAAGAAACAATACCTACGTCATCTGAGATCCTGCACATCTTTTCATACCACACCAAACCGATATTTGTTATCTGCAGCGAAAATGAACATAAACCTTAACAAGTTATAAAACATATATGTTCTACTATAAATTTGGACTTCAACTTACATGGCTGAATGCATGTTTTTATTTCCAAACACCAAGTGAAAGATATTCGAACTTATAAACAAAAACAATGTTTACATAGGAAAAATGTTAATTTCTATAAATAAAGAAATTAAAGTGGGAAGAATTTTAGAGAATAGTAATAGATCAAAGCTCAAATTAATTGTCCTATATTATAATTTTCTCAGGATGAAACTATAAAAATACATAAACTATTTAAATTAGTAACCCTACGAGTCGTGCTATAAAAAAGGTTGTGAAGTTCAATCTCGACATGTTGCTTCTTAACTGCCCAACATTTTCATCCATAAATCGATGTGTCCTTTAGCCCTCTTATAAAATTTTCCTTTCAAACTCAAAGATATGCTACAATCACTTAACAATCTTGAAGCACTTCTCTACTTCAACCATCCAGCTTTGATCATATGAATTACAACTTACTCGATTTCAACATCATGAGTAATTAATTATAAGTCCTAAGTAACAAAAATGAGATTGTAAATCCTGTAAGCTTTAGGATGTCTAGAAGATCAATGATTTTAGTAGCTATTTTGATGGCAATTTGGGTACTTTTGCAGGTAAGTTCAAACTCTTATATTATACCTTATGCATATTACATACTCTTTCAGGAAATTATAGTGATAATCAACATTTTATCTATGACTATATCGGGAAAAAATAATATGAAGTACTATTCCTTATATTTCCACTTTCCATCAGGGTAAAACAATTCATATTCCAAAAAAGGGGAAAACCGACGTAAAGAAAACCAAACAAATGCTTTAAGGGATAAGAAGCTCGTATATCAAACCATTTTAGACCTCGACTACTTCCAAATAAAAGTAGAATTTAAAATCACTTCTAAATATCCTTATCGAACAAATTAAAAGATAGTGACAGCATAAGGTCCTTCCTTTCCTCCACCTTCAGATACTCCATTGAAACATGATAGTCCTGTTCGATATGTCTACTCTTGCCATTGGAAAAAGAAGATATGTAGTTGGATAATTAGGAATCAAGTTGAGTATATCCTAAACAAAATTTATGACGTTCCAATAAAATATAGAATGGCACACCGAATAATACCGGTTAATTTTTGGTAGTTAAAATATTCATCTCCAAGCTGTGGGTTTATAAGAAAGAATGAAGATACTCCTTCCCTAGAAATTTTCAATGTTGTTTCTTCTATCTTCACTCAGGGCAAAAATATTAGCATCTATTTGACTACAGAACTTCTCTAAAGAAACAGACAAAATCAATGGGGGGAAAATGTTTATGTACCAATCTAATTTAACAAAGTTTGTATGGAAAGCTATACAGCTATATATTTACAGGTCCTGGTTTTTACAATACTTAGAAACCACATACTGATGGTTGGCTAGATTTATTAGGCAATGAAGAGCTCATGGCACAGCGATGTACAGATATGGTGCTAATTAAGGCCCTCTCCAAATCTTTTATCGCTCGTCTTTTAAACAAAGATAGAACATATTCCATGAAGGCAGTATCAAAAGGCATTCTGATGGGCCCATCACCAGGCAATCCAAACACATCTTCGGACAATCTGAAGAGCTCTACAAAGACACTACTTCTGAGGTAATCCAAGGGAATCATGAATCGTTTACCCTCATCGCTATACGCTATGAAATGTCCTTTCTCTGCAACTGATGCATCGAGTTCTGGACAAGCATTTGGTTTTGTTGACAAAATCCTTCTCCTTCCTAGCAAAGCCACTCTTTGCCACTTTCTAAACATCTCAATGAGTTTCTTGGACTTCACCATCCTTGCTAATATACTATATCAAAGAATTGTAAGTCTGGGATATTAGATCGCTATGGTTTTGAATCTGTGTTTAAGAGTTTGAGATAACAATAAGCCATGATCCTTTACTTATAGGCAGGGAATGGTGCTCCATATTGCTTGGTTGTAGCTTTCATATGTTTGGTTGGGAAGGGAGCAAAGCCATGTGATTGGAAGACAAGAAGATGTGACTACCTTCGGCTTCGTCTTTCTTGTCAATATAAACATGTCGGGTCCATCTCAATAAGCTGGCAATGGATCCATGATACAGATATTTAGTTGAATTTATAAAACTTGTGTGCTCTAGTTGTATTAAAAACGGAAGGTTTTGATGCTAAGAGTCACGGTAACTCCTCTGCCATGTGGTTAGTTTTCAATGAGAAGGTGACTCTGCTAGCAACATTCTTGGATTTGTTTGGGAGAATTGATGACTGTAGGGCCTACCCAAAAGAACAAGTGGTCTCTTGAGCTTTCCCAAGTCTTTTCAGTAAGCATTTAGCTTCTGACTCTTAGAAGCGTTCAATTTGACTTAATATAAACTTGAATGTGGCTTCAAAAAAAAGTTCCGACTTAAATAGGGGGATTGCATGCAATGTGTTCGGAAGTCAAGTCGTACCAGTGATGTACCATCAGATACTCACTCTCTGGGTATGGTAGCACTTTGGTTGCTCTCAAAATTTTGATGCATCTTATTCCTAACTTAACTTCAGGATCTCATGTTCCTTAACTGACGAACACATTCATTATACGATAATATATTTTATGACAAGTAGTTGAGGAAATTTGTTATGGATTGCTGGATCTAAAGGACTCTGCAAAGTCCCTTCTGAAAACTCTCATGGAACCAAAGGATTTTATAGCCTTAAAGTCGTGCACAACGGGAGGAAAAGAACAAATATGAGGAAAATAAACACAGATATGGATATGTAAATGAAACAAATAAACTAAAAACAAGTATTGTTAAAACTTGAAAATGAAACTTGCAAAGCAAGTAATCTTAATAAAAAGAAATGAGCAAGTAATCAATCCAATGCACATCTGATGCCTGCATTGCAAATGAAGAATATAGAGCTTAAGAAGTTACAATACATACATGTTCGAAGACTACAAATGTTAATTATAAACTTAAATGGCTCAAAGGACTTGCAATTGTCGTTTTTCTGAAATCTTACTGATAGATATTTGAACTTTCATATAACAGGAACTATTTCATGGTTCATGGTTCCTATGGATAAACTAAGATTCACAAAGACACGAAAAGGAAATGCTTAAATAGAAAAAATGCCGACTGCATATACTTATAGCGATTTTATATTTATAAGGAAAATTTTAACATTATTGTCCTGTATTATGATTTTTTTTAACACGAAGAACCTAGTAAAGTACAAAGTGGGCTATCTAAATTAGTGCTCCAACCACTTGTGTTGTAAGAAAATGGCAGTGAAGCATGAAGTTGATACTAGAAGTTTTAAAACAACTAGTTTCTTGATCCAGTAAGTTTTAGGATATCTAATAGATCACTGGTTTAACGGCTATTTTGATGGCCATTTGATTACTTTTGAAGTATGTAAGAACTCCTATATTATACCCTAAGTGCATTATATACCCATATGTCAGAAAAGAAAATATAACAAGAAGATCCTCTTATAGGACTCTAATTTCTATTTCTAAGGGGAAAACCTTTGTAAAGAAACAAGCAGACGCTTTGAAGACGCGCAACTCAAAAAACCTACCATTTTGGTGCTTGGTACTATATCCACATAACAATAGTCTTCCCTTTATAGGATTAAAAATTCTATATCCTGTATAAGGGGAAAACAATTGTAAAGAAACAAGAAGATGCTTTGAAGACGACACAACTCATAAAATCTATCGTTTTGGTGCTTGGTACTATTTCCACATAAAAGTTGTATTAACAAAAATTCTCTGAAACACAACTGTATATTACAGACTCGGAGTAGTTAGCCATGCTTAGAATCCATAGGCTACTAGCTGACTCGATTGATAAGGCAATAAAGTGCTCATGGCGCAGCGATGTACAGATATGTAGCTAGTCAATTGAAGCTCCACATCTTTCACCACTCGTCTTTTAAACAAAGATAGAACATATTCGATGAAAGCTGCATCTAAAGGCAACGTTATGGGCCCATCACCAGGCAATCCAAAGTCTTCTTCAGACATTTTGAAGAGCTCTCCAAAGATACGGCTTCTGAGGTAGGCTAAAGGAATCATGAATCGTTTACCCTCAGCACTGTACATAATGAAGTGGCCTTTCGCTGCAATTGATATAGTGCGTTTTGCATCCGATTCTCGACAATCATTTGGTTTTGTCAACACGAGTCAACACGAGCCTTCTCCTTCCTAATGCAGCCACTCTTTGCCACTTCCCAAACATCTCAATGAGTTTCTTGGACTTCACCATGCTTTCTAATTGGCTAGATGTGAAATAATTGTGAACGTGTGTTGAAGCGAAAGGAAGCAATGATCCTCCAGTTATAACAAAGGGAATGGTGGTCCATATTGCTGAGCTGTAGATATCCTCATTTCGTGTGTTGGGTTGGGAAGGGAGTAAAGCCCCATGTGAATTGAAGACAAGAAGATATGATTGCTTCAATTGTTCTTGCCAATATAAACATGTCGGGTCAATTATCCAAATTTGGCAATGCATCCATGATAGCATTTAATTGAAGAAGCAGAAGACAAATGGTGACTTCTGGCTTCATAAGGGGACACGCTAATTTTGATATCTTGTTCAAGTTGTAAATATTGTGTATCCTGGTTGTTTTGAAAGTGAATATGTAATGATTCTAGGAGACAAGGTAGTCCTTCACTTATACAGGCAAGTTGCTGCAAGCAAGGCCTTGTGTTTAGTGTTTATTGAGAAGGTGGCTTCGATAGCTATATGTTTGAATTTGTTTAGGAGAATTAATGAATGTAGGGCAGATCGAACAACAAGTGATCTCTTAAAGTTTCCTAAAGCCTTCATTAATATCATTCAACTTCTGCTCTCTGAAATTTTTAAGTTATTAAATATATACAAATTTTTCATGTGATTTCGGAAAAATGCTGACTTTAATAGTTGAATTGCATTCAGTGTCTGCAGGAGTCAAGTCGCATTAATAATGTATTGATACTCATTTTGTGAACAGGTTTGCTCTTCAATCACTTCCAAATATTTGATGCACTTCATTTCTAACTTCACTTCTGCAGCTCATTTTCCTTAACTGATGAACACATGCAACAGCAACAGCAACAGCAACAGCTGAGCCTTTATCCCAAGCATAAGAAAAGGCGTGGACAGCAGGATCATAGAAATTAATGTCTTTGAGGGAGCACTGGATCCTAATCTGTGAAATTTCTATATACATCCTGCTTTGCTTCAGTTTATTTTGGTGCCTTGCATTCATAGAGGTAAGATATCCAAATCACTTAGGAGTCTAGTTTCTGTTGTGAAAATAAAATAGGCACCAAAGCACGCAGCGGATGATCGATACGTGTGCATCGGAACTAATGAAAAAGATCAAACGCACCAACTACGCAAAAGCAATAAGTAATAAAAGAAAAAAAAAACACCAAGCAAAAGACACAAGATATTACTCATGTTCGGTGCGCGTTTGCACCTAATCCTGCAAACCGATGACGAATTGCTTCCACTATTCAACGAAGAATTGCAATAGATAATAGCTGCTCTCTCGATCTATCACTCAAATACAAAGCAATCTCTCTCAATACAGATATCTGTCTCTCCCCTCTAGGCCAATTAATTCATTCCGATGGAACAAAAATTGGCACGCGGTGGATTGCCGTGGCCCTTCAACTCTTCTCTGTTGATTTTCCCTTGGCTGCCACAGACTTTTAAAACTGTGGATTGATTGATCCGCTCACATAGGGCTTTTAATTAACTAATATATATAGAGATGGGATAATTAGAGATAAGTATAAATTTAAATAGAGATAAGTTTGAGAATTTAAACTAGATTTAATTAGAATAACTAATTAAATAATATCCCATGCACTGCCTCATGCTCGTAATCACAATCGCATGCACCACGTGCACTATACGTTACTCCTAACCTTGGTTTTTCTTTTGGGCCAACAAATTTTAAACCAATTTCAACAATCTCCATCTTGATTCAAATTCGCAAAATCTCTACATTTTCATGAAAAACTTGGAACTCTGCAGTTCATCATCTCTGGCCTTTATCAAGCAACTAGACAAATCAAGTCCAAGCAAAGCTTGAACTTGAAAACTGGGACCACCTTCGTAAATGTGTCCGCCGGATTTTCTTGGGTAACAATCTTTATAAGCGAAATAAACTTCTTCTCGTTCTCAAAAAAAAAAATCTTTCACCTCGATATGCTTAGTTCATAAACTATAAGCCCGATGCTCTGCTGAGAGAATCGCGCTCTGACTATCGCAAAACACCTCCATGAAATCATGCGGAACACCCATACCACCCATCAATCCACGCAAATATATAGCCTCCTTGACAGCCTCCGTAGCAGCTATCAACTCTGCCTCTGTCGTCGATAATGCGATAATGGACTATAACGTCGATCTCCATGACACTGTGCCAGTGCCCAATGTGAATACGTAACCCGTCGTTGATTTTCGTCTGTCCCTATCACTAGCAAAATCTAAGTTACAATACTCTATCGCAATACAACCATCTGTATTGCCTCTGCTGAATAACAAGCCAAACCACGTATTACCTCTCAAGTACCTCAGAATCCACTTTATAGCCGGCCAATACTCCTTATCCGGATTAGCCATGTATCGAATGACCATCTCTACTGCATGTGCAATGTCTGGACGTATGCAAACCATCACATACATCAAACTGCTTAATGCACTCGCATATGGCACTCTAAATATGTACTCCCTGTCTGTATCCGACCATGGTGATAACTTCGCCAAAAGTATGAAGTACGCCCCTAAAGGAGTAGACACGGGTTTTGCCTTCTCCATCCCATATCAAGAGAGAACTTTCTCGATATATTGTTTCTGTTGCAGACGCAACTCACCACGCTTTCTCTCTTTGACAATCTCCATACCAAGTATTTTCTTCGCAGCCTCTAAATCGTTTATCTCGAACTCCTGATTCAACTGCTGTTTCAATCTGTTGATCTCTGACATGCTGTGTGATGACACTAACATATTGTCTACATACAATAAAAGATAAATCCAGGACCCATCTCTAGTAGACTCGCATAAACTCACTGATCCTTAATATTTCTTGTGTACCTAATCGTCAACATAAACTGATCAAATCGCTTGTACCGCTGTCTTGGAGACTGCTTCAAACCATAAAGTGACTTCTTCAATTTGCAAACATATACATCCTTACCATCGACTACGAACCTCTCTGGCTGATGCATATAAATATCCTCCTCCATCGCAACTCTCCAACTAAGAAAATCGGTAGAGTGCAGAGCCTCTCTATAACTGGACGGTTCCTCGTGCTCAATAGTCAATGCATATGGTGCCATGTCATCGAAACAAACTGTGGTCGTGTTCTCAAAACCAAATCTGACCGGTGGATGCCTAACTCGTGTAGATCTCTATCGGACCCTCCGCCTGAATCTGAGTATCAATCACCTCATCTCACCTACTATCTTGAACCAAAACATCGATCTCCACCTCGCTTGGTGACGCAACCGTTCTCTTTGCATCACCTGATTGAATCTGTTTTCTACGAACTATCACATACTCATCGAATGTAACATGCCCGCTGATTACTATCTTCTGGGTCTCATGACACCACAGCCTGTACCCTTTAGCTTCACTTCCGTAGCCGAGTAGGAAACACTTACTAACTCTCGGCTCTAACTTATCGCTCCTTTACTGAACATAAACTAGGCATCCAAATATACGAAACCGCCTGTAATCTCCAGCCTTCTCGGTCCATACTTTCTCTGGAATTTTCTTATCTATCACCGCCGATGGTGATCTGTTGATGAGATACACGGCGGTAGATAGGGCTTCGACCCAAAACACCTTAGAAAGCCCAGCTGTAAGCCGCAAACATCTGGGCTTCTCCAGTAGTGTCCGATTCATCTGCTCTGCACCATTTAACTGAGGGTCTCCCGGAGTGGTCTAATGACGCACAATCCCTTCTGACTTGCAGAACTCCACAAACGCATGCGAAGTAAACTCTCTGTCGTTATCAGACCGAAGAACCTTTACGTGTCTACCCGTCTGCTTCTCCACCCTGGCCTTCCACGTCTTAAATTTCTCAAAAGTCTCGGCCTTAAACTTGAGAACATACATCCAGAATTTTCTCGAAAAATCATCAATAAAGGAAACGAAATATTTGGCTCCACCTCGCGAATGAACCGGTGTTGGGCCCCAAACATCAGTATGGACATAATCAAGAATACCCTTTGTATCATGTACAGCTGTCCCGAGCTTCACTTTTGTCTGTTATTCTAGAACACAATTCTCACAGAAATCAAGACTGCCAAAATCTCCATTTCTAATTAGCCACCTCTTACGAAGCACCTCCAAGCTGAACTCTCCAATATGGCACAACCGTAAGTGCCACAATCTAGCCGAATTCGAATCACCTGAATGAGTAGATATCACAACAAAATCATCTGTAACTGGCTGCCCTTCTAAAAAGTACAAGTTCCTCACCTTCTTTTCTTTCATGACAATAACAGACCCTTTGGAAATTTTCATGGAACATCCATCGACTACATACTTACAGCCAATCCCCGTCAAAACTCTTACAGAAATCAAACACTTCTTCAGATTTGGCACATATCTGACATCCGTCAAAGTCCGTACTATCCCATCAAACATGCGTATCCGAACAGAATCAATCGGCTCGATCTTGCACGCCGCATTATTCTCCATCAAGACCGAACCTCCATCAAGAGAACGAAACGTCACAAACCAACTCTGACATGGAGTCTTGTGAAAAGGGCTCCCCAAATGTAGCATCCATAGACCATTTACGTCGCTGACTGCACATACTGATAATATGAAACAATCACTGCCATCATCTGAATAATCTATGACAACTGCGGTACTAGAAGACTCTTTTTTAGTATCCTCCTTGAACTTCTGACAGTCCTTCCAATGGCCTTTCACCTTACAATAATTGCACTTATCATTAGTCCGAGATTGGCCTGTTCCAAAGAATGTTGCAGAGATAAGGAGTTTTCTTGGACTCGCCGGTTACTACAGAAGATTTGTGGAGAACTTCGCTCGTCTAGCTGAGCCGTTAACCAAGCTTACGCGTAAGGAGGTACCGTTTGTTTGGACAGATGGATGTGCATTGGCCTTCGAGACGTTGAAGCAGAAGTTGATAACCGCCCCTATCCTAACCGTACCGGATGATTCAGGAGGACTGGTGATTCACAGCGACGCATCTGGAAAAGGATTGGGATGTGTTTTGATGCAGAATGGGAAAGTCGTCGCTTACGCATCGAGACAGCTGAAGACTCATGAGCAGAACTATCCGACTCACGACTTGGAGCTTGCAGCCGTGATCTTCGCCCTGAAGATTTGGAGACACTACCTTCTGGGCGAGAGAGTTGAAGTCTTTACGGATCACAAGAGTTTGAAATATGTGTTCACTCAGAAGGAGTTGAACATGAGGCAACGCAGATGGTTGGAGCTGATGGCCGACTACGACCTTGATCTTAAGTATCATCCGGGAAAAGTTAATGTCGTGCCAGATGCACTAAGTCGGTTACCAGCAATTCAGTTATTGACGGCACAGAGAGAGATCATTGAGGAGTTTCGGAGATTTGACTTGGAGGTTGTGCTACCGCGTGCTACAGGACAGTTGATGCAGTTACAAGTACAATCGTCCTTAGTTGAGAAGATTAAAGCGGCGCAATCGCAGGATCCTAGACTGCAAAAGTTTCGAGAGCAGGTTGGAGCCGGACTACGAACCGATCTACTGATCCATGAAGATGGTTCGTTGAGATATGGTAGCCGTGTGTGTGTGCCAAAAGGAGATGTGCGTGAAGAGCTTATGGAGGAGGCACACAGTTCAGCTTACTCTGTACATCCAGGAGGGACAAAGATGTACCGAGATATTCGACAGCATTTCTGGTGGGAAGGTATGAAACGGGAAATCGCTCGCTTCGTGGCTAAGTGCTTGGTATGTCAGCAAGTCAAGGCTGAACACCAAAGGGTTGCTGGTTTGTTGCAACCACTTCCGATTCCTCAATGGAAGTGGGAACATATAACCATGGATTTCGTGACGGCGTTACCGCGGAGTCCAAAGGGCAACAATGCTGTATGGGTGATTGTCGATCGGTTGACCAAGGCAGCTCACTTTATTCCTTTTCGGGTTGGTCAATCGACGGAGACTTTGGCAGAGCGGTACATGCAGGAGATTGTCAGATTGCATGGAGTACCGGTAAGCATCGTGTCCGATCGGGACACTCGGTTCTTGTCACACTTTTGGAGGAGTTTACAAGAAAGTTTGGGGACTCGATTGAAGTTCAGCACAGCTTATCATCCCCAGACTGATGGACAATCAGAGAGAACGATCCAGACCCTTGAAGATATGTTGAGGGCTTGCATGTTAGACTTCAAAGGTTCTTGGGAGGATCATCTACACCTGGTGGAGTTTTCGTACAACAATAGCTTCCAAGCGACAATTCAGATGGCTCCGTTTGAGGCGCTGTATGGTCGTAAGTGCCGTTCACCTGTTTGTTGGGATGATGTTGGTGAACGAAGGTTATTAGGACCAGATTTGGTGGTACAGACAGTCGAGAAGGTGAATACAATCGGGAAGCATATGAAGGCAGCTCAAGACAGACAGAAGAGTTGGACCGACACGTCAAGAAGACCTCTAGAGTTCGCCGTGGGCGATTTGGTATTCCTGAAGATATCACCGACTAGAGGGGTGATTCGCTTTGGAAGTCGGGGAAAGCTTAGTCCCCGATTCGTTGGACCCTTCGAGATATTGGAGCGTGTCGGAGAGGTATCGTACCGGTTGGCGTTACCACCGTCATTAGCAGGAGTTCATGATGTGTTTCATGTGTCTCAACTACGGAGGTATGTTCGTGATGAGACCCATGTTTTGGATCACTCGGAGTTGACCGTTCGGGAGGACCTGACTTTTGAGGAGCGACCAGTCGAGATCAAGGATCGAAGAGAAAAGGTTCTTAAGAACAAGGTTATCCCTCTTGTGCTAGTTTCTTGGGGTAATCGATCGCATGGAGAATCCACTTGGGAGCGAGAAGACGAGATCCGGCAGAGATTCCCTCATCTTTTCCAGTAGTTAGTTATCTTGTATTCTTGAAATTTCGAGGACGAAATTCTTTTGTAGTTGGGTATGATGTAACACCCGAGCCCAATAATACTATGTATATTACTAGTTGAGGGTTATTTATTGCTCATTCCAATTTTCCTGATTTTCTGGTGTTTATTGCTAAATTTTACCCGGTTAAGTCATTTTGGCACATAACAAATTTTAACTCCGAAAATGAAATTTAAGATGTCCATGTTGGCCTACTCGTCGCCACTAGTCGCGTGGTAGCGTCCGCGTATCGAGATTCCGTTCCGTTTGGTTAAACGGGCCAGTTTGGGCGACTACACGCGCGTGCAAGTGTCCGACTTGGGGGCATGCATTTTAATCATTAAACACCTATTTTCAAAATTTGGAACCCGCTTAAAATCTTATAATTTGAATTTGGAACATTTGGGCGCAACCCGGGCGCGATTTGGAAATGTTTCATTTCGCGCCAAAAAGGGCCCGTTTAAATTTAATATCTATATATATATTCTAATCTTTCCTAACAGCAAATCTACGCAATTTTTCCTCAAATCCAATCTCGTGGCCAATCACGAGCTCCTATTGAGCTCGTGGGCCCCGCCTCTCTTCCCTCAATCTCTCACCTTCTCTCTCCTACCTCTCTCTCTCTCCTCTATATATATATACGTACCCTTCAGCAGCCGCCTCCCTCACCATCTTCCTCCCATCACGAAAACACAAACCCTAACCCTAGCCCGTACTCGCGCAGCCCACCACCGCCACCGCAACCTCGCCGTCGCCGCCCTCACCACCACGACCTCCACCGCACCCACCTACTTTCCTCCTCCCTCCTCTCTCCCGCACTTGCACGCAACCCCGGCCTCGCCTCCAACCTCGCAGACCTCGCCGCCGACGCCACCCATCGTCGTCGACGATTCCCGCGGCACCCTTTCACCCTACTCGACCCGACCTCGTCGTCGTTCCCTCCTCCCCTCGCCGGAACAGTGAACCCGAGCCTTCATCCATTGCCTACCTCCGCCGTTCGCCGGGAAAGCGCGCCGGCGACCTCGTCGACGCCACCTTCGACACCTACCTCTTCCCCTCGACCACCAGAGCCGACCCCCTCTCCTCCAGCTCGCCGCAACACCCCTTTCCAGCGACCCCGAGCCTTCCAGCCGTTCCAGCACCCTCGCCGCACCTCCTGTTCGCCGCCGGTGGGTCCATCGCCGTCGGGCCCATCATAATTACCCCTGTTCCTCCTCTGTAAGCATCCATTTACTTCCTTTGGTGCAAACCCCCGCTGATCTTGTATGTTTATCTTATTGCTAACTTGTTGCCGATAACTTTTGCCGGAATCCGACCGTGCCGTCTGACGAACCCGACGCTCCAGCGAAGTCCCCTGGTCCGTGTGATCCCGTTGACCTCTGTTGGGACTCGATCCGTGGCCCGTGCTTTCGTATCGTGGTTTCTACCGACATCGCATCCGTGTTTCGGTTTGCGGAACCGCCGAGGCAAGTATCCGAATACTTGCTTTAACATGCTACAAACTTAATAATCATGTTATCTGTTATAATCACACGACTTGGTGACAATTACAATCATCCGTAACGATAAATCATTATAGTGGTTACTTGTAGTTAATCGGTACGCTATCAATTTCACACTTTAACTAATTAACCAATTGGCACGTCATTGCTTAAATTGCAAGCTCATTCTTGTAACTATTATTATGCTGTAATTTTAATGGTTTCATTGCTTCGTGTTAATAATACTGTTTCACCCTGGAATTGTTGCACCCTAAAGATGATTGAACCTGTTGATAAGAGAATACAAACATCACTGTCGTTATATGGAATATTGTGGTTAATTATTGTTTCATGATGCTGTTCATTATTGATTGTATACCTGTTGCGAGCAGTTACCCGATTGCACGACATATTGGCCTGACCCTGCTACACCTGACATATACATACATACCGACTCATCCTGTTGTACCATGACCTTACTTGTTTCCTGATTTCATGCCTAGTGCCGACGAACCTAACCATTCCTGCTGTCGACCCAGACAGACCTACTGTTACTTGACCTTGCGTTGGCATTAGTCCTTGACTACTGAATACCTGACTTGACATACATAGTTTGGGGGTATGGGGAAATCAAAGGTGAAACCGACTTGTAACTCAACAGTTCGATACATTGTTCTGATCAGTCTTACGGGCTTGGCCGGTCCGGGAGTGATAATGCTGACATCACTCGTCCATCCTACTACCCTTTACCGTTTAGCGGCACGTCTCGGACTCAGCCCCGAGGATCATGACCGTGGTCCCGGGCACGCACGGGATACTATTGAGTTACATCGACGATTCATCAATTGGTTTCAAAGACTATAGAGTAGAAAACCTGATAGGACAGTTTAGTCACCACTGCACCTTACCCTGCTTGTTACCTCTTTTTACTGCTTTATTCATGTTCATGCTTGCATTGTTTATTACCGTGTTTATGCTGTATACTTGATATCATGACGCGCTGACGTCTGGGTTTTGCATGGCCCAGATTCCGTACCTTTGTCGTCGACCGAGCAGGAGTACTTCAGCCAGCAGGCTGAACTGTGAGTTCTTTAGAGTTTAGTTCATTTATGTCATTTCATTTCCAGATGTGAGCCCGCATTATGGGACGCACTGTTTATTCATTGTATTGGATCATTAGCTTCCGCACTTTTGTTTATTGATTCTTGTTATTATGGATTTGGACATGTATTAGTTTAGTTTATTTTATCTTGTTCTTGATATCTTTACAACCGTAATGTGACTGTGGATGGATACTTCCTACCCACAGGTAGCATGGTTGGCTATGTCACGTGCCCAAATCTTGCGTACTCTGGGAAGCGGGGCGTGACAAAGACGAATCCCCGACGATCCGATCACTGCCTCCATGTGGCTCGGGACTGTACCCAACTAAAACCTGTTTGCACGACTCTTTTGAGCCGTGGTAGGGTAGTAATCAAAGCACAGTGGGAACTCACACGAGACAAATGACGACCTCAGGTCGACAGACTAACCTGTACACATGTCACCTGGGAACTGCTATCTGACAATAGGTATAATACCAACTAGCAGGTTCCCGGCGAGTCCGTCCAGTGTACTCATAACCCAATGAGCACCTGTATACTATCTTGGGTGAACAAACTAACACCAATGGCTTGTGAGACCTGGCCACCGCCCCTCGTCGGGGTCTCGATCAGTATACACTAGTCTACACTGGAGTATCGATGCCCGGTCTCGATACTCCTACGACTAGGGACATTTAAGGATGTGCTTATAGACCCCAACTCCCACGTATGTGATCGCCATCACAATGCTAGCAGTCAAGCAAGAATCATATGGGCTCTATCAATATGTATATGATGATAAAGACAAACCAGATAACATACTATCATCTTGAGTAGGACTGTTTCATCGGTATAGGTCATGTCTCAATCATCATAATCACAAGTCCACGACTATGATAATTGCCTTGAGGACACTATAGCCAACAGTTTCCTGCGAGGGAGATGGGGAGTGATGGGTTCGACAGCGAGGATTTGTGGGTGAGGGAAGGTAGTGATGGTGATGAAGAGATGGGTGCAGGCCATAGACAGTGGAGAAAGGAGATGATGACAGCAAGGCTAGAGGCAGCGAGGATGGTGGTGATGATGAAGACAAGATGGGTCATGGCGTTTTGAGGTGGAGCTCGATGATGGGGGTGAAGGCGGTGGTTGCGAGGTGGGGACAAGTGCAGGCACTGGGGTGAAGGCAAGGGAGGAAAGAGGAGGAAGCGGCGGTTGTCGGCGGAGGGAAGCGTTCGCGGCGATGATGCTGGCCACGAGGGTGGAGGCGGTGTCAGGAGAAAATTTTGAGGAGTAGAGGGGGGAGAGAGAAACGTGAGTATAAGAGAGAGAGAAGAAGATATATTAATATATATATATATATATATATAAATTTAGAGAGAGATATTGTTGCATATAATAATATATATATACATATCTTTATATGAGTGACAATGATATTGTTGTTCCTATACTCCTCAGCAAAATGGAATTGCTGAACGAAAGAACCGACATTTGCTTGAGATAACTCGTTCTCTTCTTTTGTATATGCATGTGCCTAAACGATTGTGGAATTTTATGGGTTTAGCTGCCTGTTTTTGTATCAATCGCATGCCTTCTTCAGCCCTAAGCAACCAATCTTCTTTCTCTGTTTTGTTTCCACAGGGCAAGCCATTTCATGTTCCTCCTAAGGTGTTTAGTTGTCTATGCTATTATTATATTCTAGGTCCTCAGGTAGACAAGTTTGATTCTCGAGTTACCCGTATGGTGTTTATAAATTACTTACGATCCCATAGAGGGTACGTTTGCTTTGACCCTGCCACATCTAAAGTTTGTACTTCATGTGATGTGATCTTCTTGAAAGATTAAACATATTTTCCACCACCTGTTAAGAACCCCACTTCTACTATCCATATTCGCCACCTACCTTCCTCGGAGCTTGATTCATCAATCCAACCTATGTGCCCTAGTTTTAAGCCTATGTCTCCTTATCCTCAAGAGTATCACCATCGTGATCCAAAAGTTCATCCCCCTCCCACCATTTCTCCTTCTACTCCTAAAGATTCTTCTTCAGATTCTCTGATACCACTGTTCCTTCTTCTCTACCACCGCTGCCTGAAGAAGAAGATCTCTCTTCCTATTGCCTTGCGTAAGGGTAAGCGTTTCTTTACTACAGCACATCCGATTTTTAATTTTTTCCCATCATATACTGACACCATCGGCTCATCGGTTTGTTTCCTTCTTATCTGCCACCACTCTTCTTTCTCTGTTCAGGAAGCTATTCAACATCTAGATTGGCATGCAGCTATATTAGAAGAGCTTGCCACACTGTGCTCTAATCAGAATTGGAAATTGATACCTCCGCTTGCTTTCAGAGAAGAAGGTTGTCAGATGTCGATAGGTCTTTGTTGTCAAGCAAAATCCAGATTGGATGATTGAACGTCTTAAAGCTCGATTGGTGGCCAAAGGCTTTACGCAATAGTATGGTTTGAATTATTTTGAAACTTTTTCGCCAGTTGCCAAATTAACCTCGGTTCGTATTCTTATATTTTTTGTTGTTTCTAAATCATGGTCACTTCATCAGCTTGATATAAAAAATGCATTTCTTAATGGAGATCTTTTGGAGACTTTACATGCGGCAGTCTCCTGACTTTGAGCGACCAGGGAGTTTATGGTTTGTCTTCTACATAAATCTTTATATGGATTGAAGTAATTATCACGTGCCTGGTTTGAAAAGTTTAGTAGGTCCTATGACAGATTGGCTTCAAACGCAGTCACGCCGACACATCTCTCTTTACACAATGGTTCTTAGGTCATGGTGATTGTGCTGGTATATGTTGATAATATTATCATTACTAGAGATGATTCTGCTGGCATCTCAAAGGTGAACATTTGTCTTCACACTTCCAGACGAAGGACCTTGGGCTACTTGGATATTTTCTTAGAATTGAAGTGTCACAGATTTCTATGATGTAAACCAACAGACACCCTATGGATTACACAGTCAAGCTCTCGATTGAGCTCTTCCTTGGATCCTCCACTGCCTGACCCAGGACGATATCGACGTCTGCTTGGGAAGTTTATTTATCTCATCGTCACTCGTCCTAACATTGTCTTTGTCGTTAGCACAGTAAGTCGGTATTTGTAGAATTCGTTGACCTCTCATTTTAAAGCAGTTGAGCATATTCTCAGATATATCAAAGGATCTTCAGGACAGGGTCTTCTCTACAAACCATCATCTACGTTGTCCCTCACAGCCTTTGCAGATGCTGATTTTGCTGGATCCATTGATGATCGTCGATTCACTAGTGGCTATTGTGTATTCTTAGAAGGAAACCTGGTTACGTGGAGTAAGAAGCGGAATGTAGTGGCTCTTTTTTCTATCGAGACTGAGTATAAATCCATGATGCATACAGTTGCTGGGTTGGTATGGCTTACCTTCCCCCTAACAAATCTTAGAGTTCCTTCTTCTATTCTGATTACACTTTTCTGTGATAACAAGTCCGCAGTCCGCATTATTGAGAATCCGATTTTTCATGAGAGAACCAAGCATACCAAAATAGATTGCCACTTAATTCGAGACAAGGTGATAGATATGATGGTTGCACTCTAATATGTTTTCTTTTCGGCTCAACTGGCAGATATCCTACCAAACCTATTTCTCGACCAGTTTTCACTCGTTTTCTATCCAAGCTCGGCATGATTGACATCTATGCTCCAGCTTGCGGAAAGTGTTATGAATATAATTAGTTTTAGTAGCTTTAATCACATATTGCCTGTATTAAGAGAGGTGGTCTATCACACCTCATATATATATATAGAGAGAGAGAGAGACACACACACACACACACACACACACACACATATATATATATATATATATATATATATATATATATATATATATATATGTGTGTGTGTAGCAGGAATTCATATTCTATTATGCCAATAAACTATTTCTTCCTAGTTCTTTTCAAACATCATATATATTTCTCTTGTTGAGTATTAATACTCGTCCACCTTTTATGTGATTGTTGATCAAAATGTGGGTTATTATATCTAAAAGAAGAAGCTTTCAATAGAATTAAGAAAATTGTGGCTTTTTGTTGCGGAATCCGAGGTGTGTATATAGATTGAAATTTTATATTTATCATTAGCAGTGTCTTTTATTGAGATAGGCCTTGTAGTCTTCTTGGAAAGAAGTTTGCGGCATGTCATGCTTGGAATTTCTAATTAATATTTCTATATGGTTTTGGGGCGTGACAATAGCATTTCATAGATCATCACTAAATGTATTCATATATGACGAGTTAAAATGGAGATGCATAATCTCAGTAAGTTCGCAAGAATTTGTTAGGTACTTGATCACATATCACCACAATTTATAGTTAAATTCTCTGCATGCTCTGTAACATAGGACAGTGTCTGAAATATAACAAATAATCAACTCAAGAATAAAATGATCTAAGGCATTCATCCATTAGGCATCAGAATGAAAACAGAATGTTTATAGATATGTTGATGCTGTGTTCCAACTTCCTGGTAATGTTGATCATTATTGTCTTTGAGGAAAAAGTGGTGGCAACACTCTACCTTTTACCCCTTACACGCACAGACACACCCAACATACCCCCGAGAAATCGCAAATTTCATCTTACCTTTTTAACATTTTCCTACATTTCACTGTTAATCATGTTATTTTAAGGAGCTGAATTAAATTAAAAATAATATCAAAATTAAATATAAAACTACCTAGAATCTGTTCGCCTTAACTTAACCACATCGGTCGCATGTTTAATGAATAAGCCGATCAAGTTTCATTCCTTTTCTTCTTCTTCTTCTTCTTCTTCTTCTTTGAAGTAAAAGTTTCATTCTTTGAATTACAAAAATTAAAAGAACCATGTATTGACTCCTTAAAGTTCATCATCAAGTCAGTTTTCCGTAATTACTAGCTAATGGAAGGCTTATCCGCAAAACACCAAGCGCAAGGCCAAAAAAAACAACAAATCAGAGAAAAAGGAAATAAAAAAAGGGAAAAAGAACCAACCTTCATAGCGTTTCCTTGAGCCTGTGATCTCTCCTACCCCAATTACGACGTCCATACTCCAACTGCGTATTGAAATCCCATCAGTACAAAGCAAAGAGATAAATTAGCTATCGATAGAGTCATAAAGACAATACCATTGGCGATTGGATCAACTCAAAGCACAAAAGAGCTGAACTTTTCGCTGCAACATTTCTCCAAACACCTTGTGGGTGTTTAGACTAGCATTTGATTGGGCGGCACCTGTTGCTTGCATCGTCGAACAAATTGAGCATTTGAGATTTGAAGGACCCAAGTGGAGCTCTAGCGATTTCGTTGCATGATCAAATTGATTTCGTTTCCAAATCCTCAGTTTTTGAGTTTAAGCATTGAGGATTTTGAAAATTCAGCGCGAACGAATTCCATGTCCAGGTCTAGCGAGGGCCGTTTACATATGCATCATGGCTAGGCTCCACTGCAAATTATTAACAAAATATTAGTCAGAAGGTTTCTTTTTCCTTTTTTTTATGTGGATTATATCTTGGAATGAATCTAAAATATTTTGCAAAGAGTTCCTGTAATAATCGATGCAATATGATCAGGGTGAAGATAAATTAAATCGTGTTAAATTAAAGCGCGTTTTGTCAACTAAACATACAATGGCTTAGTTTAATTACAATTACTTTACCTCGCTGCAAAAGGGGAAGTAATTGGTAAATGTTGGAAAACCTCATTTTTGGCTGAATTAGCAATAAACCATAATTAATTAAAAAAGATTGCACTTGGCCCATTTGTTTTAGACTAAATAGCAGGGAATCCTTTTAACATTTATGCCAGGAAATACACATAACTTTCTAAAACCAGCACTTTCCTTTCTCAACTTTAACTGATTCCATAAATACCCTTCATTTAAATATTTAATTAAATTATTTTATATTAAGGGGCTTTAGTGAAATACCTACTAAAAATTGGTGGTTGCTACATAACAAGTCATTTGTTCACTAGTTGTTTTGCAACCAATCATATCTTATCATTTGGATGCATACATGTAATATGGTACTTTTGCATTTAAATCCAACCCCTTTAATCTCTTAGACTCAAAATTTATTAACCAATTATATTGTTACCAGGATCAATTTCTTTTAGAAAAATCAGTGGAGAGGAAAGGCCAACGAGCCCAGGATTTTTTTTGAAAATACTGCAGAAAAATCAATCAAGAAAAAAAAATCATAAAAATAAGGGGAGACAAAAACCGGAGAAGAAAAGCCACGTCATTTCTTGCTTTATTCATTAAATCACTCTAAATTCTACTGCTTTTGATAAAGAACATATTATTTAATACAATCATCAACAAAATATAAAAATTGGCAAAATCCTAAGTCATTGTTTTCATAAGATTCTAACAATTCCTGTATAAAATTAACTTCAGATCAATTGGGAGATTCTTAATCTAATCATCCAAAAAGACAAAGGAAATAGGGGGCGATTACAATTGAAGATGCTAAGGTTTTTGAATTTATGATGCAGCTGCATATGCCCATGCTATTTTCGATTTTTTCTCTCCGTTGGTTTTTGCTTGGTTTTTGCATGCGCTTATTTTTTTATGATATAGCTCTTCTGTTGATTTTTCTCTGAGGTATGTTCCAAAAAATTATCCCATACTCGTTGATTTTTCTAAGAGAAATCGGATCTAGATAACAATTACAATATGATTGATTTGGTTAATAAATTTTTAGCCTAATGAATTAAAGGATTTGAATTTAATTGCAAATGTATCCTACTACATGTAGGCATCCAAATGGCAAGATATGGTTGGTTGCAACACAACAGGTCAGCAAATGACTAAATATGCAACCACTATAAAATTTCTCCTATTCTTGGTATTCCTGCACCTCCCAAAAAAATTTAAGTTTTTTTTAATACAACGGTGGCAATTCTTCTTATTTCTTACATGCTTTCAGATTTTCAAAACAAAAATTGCTTGACTAAGTTAGGTTTCTTACAACATTTGATTGATTTAGGTGTTTTATTTTGTAAGTATTGATTGATTTGGTTTTTTTTATGTTAGGATTTGCATAATTCTAAGATTCTTTTGGGTAAGAATTTTCTAAAATTTAGATTATTTTATATATTAGGTTTCTTCGGAAGCAAATAGAAGAAAAGAGGAGAAGAAAAAAATAAAGAGCTTACGAGGACAAAGATGAAGAAAATTAAGATGATTAGAATGGATGCGATTAAGCGTAGAAAAGAAAGAAGACGAAGGTGGAGTTTTGTTGGGTTGTGATAAAGAAGATGGTGATGAGAGTAAAGTTGGTATTTGATAATAAATTAAATCGTAAAAATAAACTTAACAGTCATTTAGTAAGTTTATGAGTATTTTGAAAAAAAACTTAGAGAATTTTAAAAGGCTGAAAGCGAGAAAAGAAATATTTTTTAATTATCATATAAAAGTTATCGTGGGAATCAATTAAAACCGAGAGGGAAAGTGCAGTTTTTAAGTGTTAGGGTGTTTTCTGCCATTTAACCTTCGTTTTAAAGCTTTTGAATTTTTCCCATTAGATTTTTTTCCTTCCAAGAACACCCCTCCTCAAAGATATTGATCACATAAAACAATAGCTAGAAAATTAATAGAATTTCAAGATATTTAAGGGATATAACGACACCAACAGATCGGATTGATAAATTGCAAGTTTCTCAACCGAGGCAATTTCCTACTCGAGCAAAATTAAAAGCAGTTCCTGCTCTTTAGCCAGAAAAATTGTCAATAGGAAAACCTCTCAAGTTAAAACGCATGAAGTTTCTCCGACCTTTAAAAACATCCACTTTGCTTCTCGAATTCAACCCCTATTAAATTGGCGATCCAAATCCCAATCTCCGGCTTAACATAGTTACTTGCATTTTTTTAAAATTAGGAAGGATTTCTCTTTTTATTTTTTGTCCTTTTCGAGTTACAAATAGTAAAAGAATTAACCGTTTCTCAGACACTAAAGTGAAGGTTTATTCGGCATTCAGCAAAAAGGAAAATATCACGATCCTCAGCAATTACTATTTACTCTTTTCTCTGCTATTATTGCATCTTAGCCATATATCACAAAAAGAAAACAATAGCAGGAAGTCCGGATCCAAATGAAAAACTCCACTCTAATCTTGATCTTTTAGCCACCACTTGAATGCAGGACACCCTTCCTTCTAGAGACCCACCATGCACAAACTTATAAAAACAAAAAGAAAAATAAAGCTCTAAGCACTTGTCCTTTCGCACTCTGCCCCCACAAATTTCCTCATTGTTCAATTCTACATCTCTCTCTCTATAAAGCTCTAAAGTCTCTTCTATCTTTTCTCTCCACAATGAATCAATCCAACATGGCTCTCTCTTTCTCACACTTCTTCTCCATCCTCTTCTTTGTAATACTAATCTCCAATGCTAGCGCTTGTGATATGTGTTTGCATCAATCTAAGGCTGCCTCTTCCTCCTCCTCAATTTCAGGTCTGCGCTATACATCACTAATCTACAAATTGTCATGTATTTGAATTTTTCATTTATCTTTTTATGTCTGATAAGGATAAAAAGGTAATAATATTTATTTGAAAGTACGAGGTGACACGGGGTTTTAGAGTTTGCTAAAAGATTTTTCTCCTTTTTTGCCGTTCCTTGGTAGTAAAAAATAAGAGAAGCTTTTTAGACTGCTTAAAAGTTTTAGTTAGGGACCAAAAATCAATGCAATTAATTGGGAGTTTTCCTCTTGCAATTAAAGTAATTTAATTTTGTTGGATTGGTTAAATGTAGCTGGAGCCTGTGGCTATGGTTCTCTTGCCTCGAGCTTCAACAAAGGGTTTGTTGCTGCTGCTAGCTCTTCTGTTTACAGAAATGGGATTGGCTGCGGTGGCTGCTTTCAGGTGACAGATTAATTCTAACACTCATCTCCACGTAATAAAACCAACCTTGTTAAGAGCAAAATGGAATTTATATGTCAGATGTCTCGTCAATTCTTACAGCGGCACTGAATACTCTGCGTACTCTCATTTGCTGTTGATTTGTTCTTGATTATTTGGTTGATTTGACCGAAAAATTAAATCGAGCAGATAAGGTGCAAGAATTCGCAGCTGTGCAATGGTAGAGGGGTTACCGTGATCGTTACGGACGAAAACGATAGCAACAGCACCGATTTCGTGCTCGCCGCCCCAGCTTTTATGGCCATGGCGCGAGCTGGGTCCGGCCAAAACTTGAAGGAAGCAGGGCAGGTTGATATTGAATACAAAAGGTAATTATCATTAATTAAACTTCGCATTGCTAATTAAAAAAGGATTGACGTAAAATTGTTTGCAAAATTCAAGGCTTACTTCGTTACTACTTATTTTTGTGTTTTGTTTAATTCAGTGGATAATAAATAATGCAGTATTTGTTGCAAAATTATGACTCTAATTCCATTGCTGTATAATTCGGATATTTTTCTTAGAAAAATAAATAATTAGAATATAATAATTCGGGGGGAAATATGCCTTTTGAACTAATGCAGGAACTGTTTAGAAAATGAAAAAGGAAAATATAATCTGTTTATGTGACGTATTTCCTTTCTTTAAGTGGAATTATTATTAGGGAAAAATGGATCTAAGTTCCTAGATTTCAAAAGTAATAGTTTTAAGTTCCCTGGCCAAAAAAACTTAAGATGGCGATGTTATCAAATATTTCTTAGTGCTCTATCATATTAATTTTCCTTTTTTTTGGTCGATCAGAGTCCCCTGCAATTACAAGAAGAACTCAGCAATCAGAGTCGAAGAGAGCAGCCAACAACCCAACAACCTAACGATCAAGTTCTTGTACCAAGGTGGCCAAACCGATATTTTGGCCGTGGACGTAGCCCAGATCGATTCATCGAATTGGCGTTACATGAGTCGAATCCACGGCCCGATCTGGAGCACAAGCCAGGCACCAACCGGACCGCTTCAGTTCCGGATGGTGGTCACGGGCGGATACGACGGAAAATGGGTGTGGGCTGACAAACAAGTTCTACCGTCCGACTGGAAGGTCGGGAAAATCTATGATGCAGGTGTTCAGATCACTGATATTGCTCAGGATGGATGCAAACCCTTGTGACGATTAGTTATGCTGATTAGTTTATCTTAATGACTCAGCTAACAATTAATTATGTTTTCTTCTTGTTCTTTTTTTTTGTTGATAAAATAGAGATAAAGTCGAATTCAATGATGTAATGTAGATTAATAGGGAGGTGGGATAATAATATTTTTTGTGGGGTTGAAAGCAGCTTGCTACCTGCTGGTTTCCAATTGCAATGTTGATAATGTTGATGATGCTATTGTTGAGTTGGATTGATTGATATTTTATGAGAATTTTAGAAAGCAGAAAGTCTATGTTGAAAGAACATTTTAGAAAGCAGAAAATCTATGAGCCCGAGTCTCCCATCTGTGAGCGGGGTGGCTGATTTATCCCACCTATTATCCCAAAAAAAAAAGTTATGAGATTTGATACTTCTTGTACTTGAATCAGAGGGTCATAAATTTAACGGTAACCGATAATAGAACATTTTTCATAATCAAATCAATGTTGAAAGAGAAACAAAATCATATGGAAATTGGTGTACATATACCGTAGAAGAGTATCAAGATGGACAGTGTCGATCATCGAACAAGTTATGGAAAGTTTGATTTTTCATTCAATATGGGGAAGAAACTCTCTCATGTGAGGGATATCCATGAAATTCAATAATAAAATAAAAATTTATTTGTGATAACAATTTGACAAATATAAAAATATCAGAATGTGGGCTCCAAGTGCTTGGATTTGCTGGTGGGAGCCTCAAATGATTAAAATTTAAGAACGGGGGCATGATTTTGCATGTTGTGTGCGATTTTAGTGATATCTTTATGATATCTTGGCTTCATTGATTTGTTTGACAAAAACAATGACAACTAACCAATATGATGTGCTTGCTGGCCATGTGATGCTAAACGTGAAGAATCCAGTAGTTGGTGCACTGGTTGAGTTGAGTCCATTGAGTTAAGTAGAATCTTGACTTAATTGGGATATATAAACTCAAAGGAGCCTAGTGTACCTAATGAAATCAATGACTTTTTCAATACTATAAATCAAATTCTATCTAAATAGCAATTATTATAGGAGATAAAGAGAAAGGTGTCGCTCTTGAAAATCATATTAGATTTATTCAATAAACAAAGGGTCTGGCCGTAAGCACAGCTCGGTCGGACACAACACTTCCCCTCCAGGGAAGTGTGCGCGAATCGATACAGGAAGAGGAAGTGCTCACAATATTTTAATGCGTTTTGTGTGCATGAGTCTGGCTTACGGGCCAGTTATAAAGTGATCAGACGAACAAGAGATCAAATTAGCTTATGCTTCTTCGTTTATGGAATTATTTTTCTTTTTCTTTTCACAAGATGTTTAACGTTTTGAATATTCGTAATTTTTACTAAACTTTCATAAACAAAACCATTTGAGCTCTCAACCATTATCGGTAAATTATCTTGAACTTTCTTTCTCATTTATAACTTAATCTTTTCATGTTGCAGTTATCATAGGTTAGCCGCGGTTATACAAATTACAGCTTTATATATAATTTTCACTTAATTTGATAGAAGACAGTACTTTTTTTTAGTTATTATCAACTGATAAATTATAAACGAGCAGTCACTTTACCGGCGATAATAACTTTCTTTTAGAATTCTCATTTGAGAGCTTTGAGAGCTTGAGGTTGAAAGAAAAATCAAGATTTATTTCTAAGACTATTTTTTTCTTACACGGATGCAACTATCTATGTTTTACATTATGAACGGTGGACAACACGTTTCTAACTTAAAATGTCTCGTTGAGTTCCCCAGGAAACCTCGGCTGCATCATAGGTGATAAACAGCAACATGATTAACTCCTTGTCCCAAAAATAAAACTTGTGAAAAACACCATATCTACATGCACAAGCCCCTTTTTATTCTTCAATATCCCGGTACTACCCTTATTACCTTTTGGAAATATATAGATAACCACTACACTTATCAAATATCTACTCTATTTACCTGGTAACTACTACATTTATAAGTTAAATAACTACATATATACGTGAACTGCTACATTCACCAGATAATTACTACATATAAAAGAGAGTTTTAAAAGTCTTGAGCACACGTGGGGCAGTAGTTATCTTTGAAATGTGGTAGTTATCTGATAATTGTAATAGTTATCTGCCAAAACACAAGGGTAGTATAAAGATATTGAAAAATAAGAACCGGTCGGTGTATATGGGGGACTTAAACCTGCCACTGATGATGCTCAGAAGTGGTCTTTCCTCATATCAAGACACGTGGCGAATGACGTGTCACTCGCGACAGCTCACTAGACTCCTGGAGGGATACCGAGGTAAAATCAGTGTGCAGCATTGATGACCTTCCTCAGCTTATCCCCGAGCTTGCATTCCGCCTCTTACCCAAGAGCGACCTAACCGCCGAACTGGGGCTCATTCTCCTTCGCTCGTCTCCGAGCTATTGCAGAGCTGAACTTCCTCGGCCTCCCGGCTCATCTCCGAGCCTCACGCCGAGCTAAGCCTCCCCAGCTCTCCCGTACAAACGAGAACGTGAGGCCTTAGCGCTTCCGCAACGGCTTCGCGTATCTCACCAAAGCGAGATATCCGCCGCCCCACGTCCCGTGTCCTACACAGGCCCGTTCCCTTATTAATGAGTGGATCCCGCCATTAACGTGGGCATAACGTACGGGCGTAACTTATGGCGGAGATCTCGCACCGACTCGCTCCACGCGACCCCTATATAAAGCCCTCTCTCGGACGACTCAGGGAAGGCAATTTTACCCCAATAAGCGTTACTCTGCCCAAATATTTCGACTAACTTGATCGTCGGAGAGTCCTCGGTGGTACAACCATCCTAGGACTTCCTTGCAGGTAGCTCGGCTTCATCCTCAAAACAAGCCCATTGAGATCCACATGCACCAAGGGGAAACCCTCAGATCCAATCTCAGCCATTCATCACCACTCGCCGCGGATCAACGGAAAACAACATCTGAAGGAGATCCAGAGCCCCATCAATGGGCACTGTCTGTGGGAACGACGAAAATTCCACTCAACGAAAGTTGATCTTCTGATCTCGAATTCATGGCGAGTGATCATCGCGACGATCCAAGCACTAGCCACCGTCTTCCCCACAACGGAGGCGCGGATGGATCCCCTCCTCCCACGAACGCCATTCACGCACTATCTGCTCGAATATATCGGCCCGCGTCCGTCGTGGATGCGCTTGTCCATGTCCAAACGGCGGGACAAGCTTTCCAAGTCACCGCTCCCCCACCCGGGAGCGACACATAGGGAGAGAAGACATTGTCCGCGCCGGCGCATCGGATCACCGCCACGCTATCTCCGGCAGCCACGGATCCCCTATGGCGACCAATTCGATGACCCGGCAAGCACCTCACAGCTCAACGCCGAGGTCTTATGAAAGAGCACCCCGCCCTGAGCCCCATCGCGCTCCTATACCTCCCGAGAAGGTGTCGGTCAGCTCGCCTGCCCCCAGGCATGGCCGACGCCCTCTCACTCGATGGGGTCGTGCGGACGGGCCAGTTATAAAGCGATCAGATGAACAAAAGATCAAACTAGCTTATGTTTCTTCTTTTATGGAATTATTTCTCTTTTTCTTTTCCCAAGATGTTTAACATTTTGAATATTCGTAATTTTACTAAACTTTCATAAACAAAACCATTTGAGCTCTCAACCATTATGGGTAAATTATCTTGAACTTTCTTTCTCATTTATAACTTAATCTTTTCATGTTGCAGTTATCATAGGTTAGCAGCGGTTATACATATTACAGCTTTATATATAATTTTCACTTAATTTGTTTGAAGACAGTTCTTTTTTTTTAGTTATTATCAACTGATAAATTATAAACGAGCAGTCACTTTACCGGCGGTAATAACTTTCTTATAGAATTCTCATTTGAGAGCTTGAGGTTGAAAGAAAAATCAAAATTTATTTCTAAGATTATTTTTTTCTTACACGAATGCAACTATCTATGTTTTACATTATGGACGGCGAACAACACGTTTCTAACTTAAAACGTCTCGTTGAGTTCCCCAGGGAACCTTGGCTGCATCATAGGTGATAAACAGCAACATGACTAACACCTTGTCCCAAAAATAAAACGGATATCTACTCTATTTACCTGGTAACTACTACATTTATAAGTTAAATAACTACATATATACGTGAACTGCTACATTCACCGGATAATTACTACATATAAAAGAGAGTTTTAAAAGTCTTGAGCATACGTGGGGCAGTAATTATCTGTGAAATGTGGTTGTTATCTGATAATTGTAATAGTTATCTGCCAAAACACAAGGGTAGTATAAGGATATTGAAAAATAAGAAGCGGTCGGTGTATATGAGGGACTTAAACCTGTCACTGATGATGCTCAGAAGTGGTATTTCCTCAGATCAAGACACGTGGCGAATGACGTGTCACCCGTGACAGCTCACTAGACTTCTGGAGGGATACCGAGGTAAAATCAGTGTGCAACATTGATGACCTTCCTGAGCTTATCCCCGAGCTTGCATTCCGCCTCTTACCCAAGAGCGACTTAACTGTCGAACTGGCGCCCATTCTCCTTCACTCGTCTCCGAGCTATTGCAGAGCTGAACTTCCTCGGCCTCCCGGCTTGTCTCCGAGCCTCACGCCGAGCTAAGCCTCCCCAGCTCTCCCGGAAAAACGAGAACGTGAGGCTTTAGCGCTTCCGCAACGGCTTCGCGTATCTCACCAAAGCGAGATATCCGCCGCACCACATCCTATGTCCTACACAGGCTCGTTCCCCCATTAATGAGCGGATCCCGCCATTAACATGGGCGTAACGTACGGGCGTAACTGACGGCGGAGATCTCGCACCGGCTCGCTCCACGCGACCCATATATAAACCCCTCTCTTAAACGACTCAAGGAAGGCAATTTTACCCCAATAAACCGTTACTTTGCCCAAATACTTCGACTAACTTGATCGTCAGAGGGTCCTCAGTGGTACAACCACCCTGAGACTTCCTTGCAGTTAGCTCGGCTTCATCCTCAAAACAAGCCCATTGAGATCCACATGCACCAAGGGGAAACCCTCAAATCCAATCTCAGCCACTCATTACCACTCGCCGCGGATCAACGGAAGACAACATCTGAAGGAGATCCAAAGCCCCATCAATGGGCGCCGTCTGTGAGAACGACGAAAATTCCACTCAACGAAAGTTGATCTTCTGATCTCGAACTCATGGTGAGTGATCATCACGACGATCCAAGCACTAGCCGCCGTCTTCCCCACAACGGAGGCGCGGATGGATCCCCTCCTCCCCCGAATGCCATTCACGCACTGTCTGCTCGAATATATCGGCCTGCGTCCGTCGTGGATGCGCTTGTCCGTATCCAAACGGTGGGACAAACTCCCCAAGTCGCCGCTCCCCCACTTCGGGAGCGACACATAGGGAGAGAAGACACTGTCCGCGCCGGTGCATCGGATCACCGCCATGCTATCTCCGGTGGCCACAGATCCCCTGTGGCGACCAATTCGATGACCCGGCAAGCACCTCACAGCTCGACGCCGAGGTCTTATAAAAGTGCACCCCGTCCTGAGCCCCATCGCGCTCCTGTCCCTCCCGAGAAGGTGTTGGTCAGCTCGCCTGCCCCCAGGCATGGCCGACGCCCTCTCACTCGACGGGGTCATGCGGACGGGACTCGCCACGGCAGCTCGAGGACGACTTCGCCAGGGGACCTGAGGAACCTCATAGAACGGAACCGGAACCACGGCCAGGCGCAAGTCGCTAGCAGCAGGGGCCATAAGTCTGAATTTGCCGAATCCTTGGAGTACCACGACCGACTCGATGCTCTCGAAAAGAAGATAGAGGGTATACATCGGGAGAGTCACCCATCAAGCGACGGAGCTAGATATGCCGCCGCCTCGCTTACTAAGCCTTTAACCGAAGAGCTGCTCGCTGTCCATGTCTCCTCCAGGAACAAGCCCCCGAAGGTATCCCTCTTCGATTGAAAGTCCGATCCGAAAGACTACTTGGACGCGTTCACAGCAGGGATGAGCTTCCAGGACAACTCCGACACCGCACAATGTCGTGTGTTCCCCGCCACTCTTATCCGCTTTGGACGAGATTGGTTCTGAGGACTCACACCACGCTCCATCTCTACCTTCGATGAGCTAGCCACCCAGTTCCTCGGCCATTTCGTCAGGAACAGATGGCAGAAGCGGACAGTCGATCATCTCTTCACTATAAAGAGCAGGGACAAGGAATCCTTCAAAGGATATGTCACCAGCTTCTACAACGCCCTCCTTGAGGTCCCAGAGCACCGGGACGAGACGGTCATCATGGCCCTTAGGTCGGGTCTTAGGCACAAGGAGTGGCTCCGCTCCTTTTCATTGGCGCAACCTAAGACCATGGCCGAGGTAAAAGCCTGGACTGAACGAGAGATCCAGCTCGAGTCCGAGGTAAATGCGAACCTACCCTAGACCGACCAGGCCGATCAAAAGAAGAGAGCCAGAGAAGAGAAAAAGAAGATTGAACGGCCAAAGCCGTACTCCCCAAAGTTCCAGGAGTATACCCCGCTCAACATCTCCCAGACGGAGCTGCTGGAGGAGGCGAAGGGCGAGAGATTCTTCAAGCTCCCTCCGGTCAGCAATAGGGCGGCCAAACGGATGCGAGGCCCCTATTGCGCTTTCCACAGGTTGCAGGGATACCCCACCGAGAACTGTAAATAGCTCCGAGACTACATCGAGGAGTTAATCCGCTTGGGGCACCTGGCGAGATACTTGCGGGACAAGCAACAAGCCGACCGAGAGCAAGAGCACCCCCCTCCCGGCGAGTTGACGATCGGCCAAATCACGGTCGTATCAGCGGGGGAGCGCCTGGGGCCGACGAGACACGGCTCCCCTTGCCGTTCGAGGGGACTAGCGGCCAACCCAGGAAGAGGGTCAAAGCAGCTGAGCCCATCATCGTTACCGACGAGGACCTCAACGGGATATCCCTGCCTCACCTATGCGTTCCTACCACGTGCCACCCGCGACGGTCACTCTCCTCGATATACACATATCTCGAAAGGTCGGGTAGAGCCTCGCAACACCAAGCAGCAACCATGCTCGGTCTATCCATGACTGGTAGTTCACTACTCATTGACGCCAAGGATCAAAGCCCTCACCAAGAGGCAACCAAGCAGCTATCCTGCTCGGTCCATCCATGGCTGGTAGTTCACTATCCACCGACGCCAAGGATCAAAGCCCTCACCAAGAGGCAACCGCGCAGCTACCCTGCTCGGTCCATTCATGGCTGGTAGTTCACTACCCACCGACGCCAAGGATCAAAGCCCTCGCCAAGAGGCGACCGAGCAGCTACCCTGCTCGGTCCATCCATGGCTGGTAGTTCACTACCCACCGATGACAAGGATCCAAGCCCTCACCAAGAGGCAACCGAGCAACTATCCTGCTCGGTCCATCCATGACTAGTAGTTCACTACCCACCGACGCCAAGGATCAAAGCCCTCACCAAGAAACAACTGAGCAGCTGCCCTGCTCGGTCCATCCATGGCTGGTAGTTTACTACCCACCGACGCTAAGGATCAAAGCCCTCGCTAAGAGGCCACCGAGCAGCTGTCCTGCTCGGTCCATCCATGGCTGGTAGTTCACTACCCACCGACGCCAAGGATCAAAGCCCTCGCTAAGAGGCCACCGAGCAGCTGCCCTGCTCGGTCCATCCATGGCTGGTAGTTCACTACCCACCGACGCCAAGGATCAAAGCCCTCGCTAAGAGGCTACCGAGCAGCTGCCCTGCTCGGTCCATCCATGGCTGGTAGTTCACTACCCACCGATGCTAAGGATCAAAGCCCTCGCTAAGAGGCCACCGAGCAGCTGCCCTGCTCGGTCTATCCATGGCTGGTAGTTCACTACCCACCGACGCCAAGTGTAACACCCGAGTTCATTTATACCAATTCCAGTTTCCGTATTTACTTATCCATGGTCTGTTCTTGATTTATCGTGTTTGGGTCGAATGGTGGTTACTTGGTGCATTGCATTCGACCCGACCCGCTTGCTTGGACTTGTTTGATTTATATTTATAGTTTATCCTGACTCGTTGCTTTGACACGTGCATCTAGTAAAAACTGCATATTGGCATTTCATCCGGCATCGCATATTTTAACATATAACTTTTAGTCACTGAAAATACTTATTAAAATACATTGCATGGCCTGCTTAATACCCCTAACCCTGTGGTAGAGTCCTTGCATCGCGTTCTCGTTCCGTTTAGTGAAACAGGCGTGTTTGGATGGCTACGTGCATGTACGTGCGTCCGTTCTTGGGGGTATGCTTTTTCATTACATAGTCCTTCATTTTAATTTTTGGAACCTGCTAATAATTTTCATATTTTAGATTCAAATTTTGGACCCGACCCGGACGCTGTTCTGAAATATTTTTACATCCCGCTAAAATTCAATTGTTTAAATTCAAAAATTAATATCTAAAAATCTTTCAGTTCATTCTATTCCTTAAAACGATTTTAAAAATCTTTTAAATTTATTTCCTCAATACTGCACAGATTTTCCCTAATATCTTTCCCCTATTTTCTTTCCACCAATCAAAATCTTCCTTCTAATCCCCTGGGCCCCACGAGCGCTCTCTCTCTTCTCTCTCTCTCTTCCTTTTTCTTCTTCTCTCTCTCTCTCTTCCTCTCTCACCCCCGCTAGCGTCCAATTTTCTTTCTCCCCCCCCTCTCTCTCCTCTCGCTCTCTCCCTATCTCTCTCTTCTCACGTCTCTCTCTCTCTCCTCTCGCGGTAGGCGTTGGTCCCATCACCGTTGTTTCCCCTACCATCACCTCCTTCTATCCCTTCTTCTTCTTCTCTTCTTCAAAACCCCGAGCGTCCCACGAGAACCCTAGCCGCCTCTTGCTTCCTCGACCTTTCCTCGATCTCGTTACCACCTCCATCCCATCTCCTCCTCCTCCTCGTCGTCGCCATCTTCTTCTTCTTTCTCCTTTCCCCGAGCCTGCAGAACCCCACTGCAGCCAGAACCCATCACCATACCCACCTCCATCGCCGCGACCTCCTTCGTCGACCTCGTCACCACCACCATCACCTTGCCCTCTCCTCTCTTCTCCTCCATCTCCCTTGCAACCGAGCACTCTCCCCGTTGCGAACCCTAGAACCCTGTAACTATCACCCGCTGCAGCCCTCGACTGCACACCGGCACCTCGCCGGAGCTCCAACTCCCGTGGTCACCGTCTCCATCACCACCACCTTGCTCCTCCCCCTTATCCTCCTCCTTGCAACTGAAATCTAGCAACCCAATCCCAGACATCAAGAAACCCACCGAACTCCTCATCATCACCTTGCACCCTGCATCCTCGCCGGCAACTCACCTCCGACGACCCCAACAGCGCAAACTCCTCGTCTCCCTAACCCCTGTGCGCAAACCCAATGAGCATGTCCCTCTTCCCTTCCTCTCGTTCTTCTTTCTTTTCCTTGTAATCTCTTCTTTATGTTCTCTGTTGTTTCTAGTTCGCCGGAAACCGGCGTGCCGTCGACGATCCCGACGACCCAGCGAGCGTACCTGACCCGTGTGATAACATTGTGCGTGGTGTGGATCCGTTCCGTGTACCGCACGCGCGTCACGACGTTTTCCGCCGACGTGAGACATTCCGTATTCCCGTTCTTGATTCGTCCAGGCAAGTGAAACTTGCTACATGCTACTATATTATTTATACAAATTTATTTCATGATTGAACCTGTAAATTGAACCTAAGGCTATTAGTTTCCATTCTTGCGTTTCGATGTCAAATTATATCATTATAAGACTCGGGTTTAAATTATAACTTGTTGCACCTTGAAGTACAATATCACATACTCACATACGTGGTTAGATTATTTATTAGTTAACTGCATAATACATAGCACTGTTAAATAGTTTCTACCCCGAATACCCGATTGCATCCATTGAACATATTTTATATATCATTGCATCTCTAGACCAGTTAACCCATAATAACGAGATTTAACAATTCTATATTTGTTTAAGTGTAGGATATTTAAAGTTGGAACCACAACCCTAACTCTAATCTATAACTATGCATCCTCATGCTTTAATCTGTACCCTTGCATATATCATCACCATGTTTCATTTTATTTGTTTCATTAGTACCCAAGATTGTTTATATATACCCATGTTTATGCTAGTTTGATTATGAGCACCCATATGACATCTTGTGCACCCTGACGTGACTTGTTACACCTATTACTTGACACGACATGGTACAGTGTAACTCTTGACATGACATGATACCTATATACATTACTTGACCTGACCTGATGTACTATGGCTTTACCTGTTACCTGATCTTGTTACTAATTCCAACAAACTTTACCTGTTGTCCCTACGGACATTTCCTGTTGTCTATCCAGGCAAACCTGTACCTGCCTGATCCTGTGTTGGCATTAGCTCCATGATTATTTAATACCTGACTTGAATACATATAACCTGGGGGTATGGGGAAATCAATGATGAAACCTGACTTGTAACTCGACAGTTCGCTACCTTTATTGATCAGTTTTAGAGGCTAGGCCAGCCTTGGGATGCTGCTGCTGACATCATCCATCGTTACTCACTACCTTTTAGAGGCTAGGCCAGCCTTGGGATGATGCCATGGACATCATTCATCGTTACCCCTTTTCCTTTTAGTGCCCAGCGGCATGTCTCGGTTTCAGCCAGAGAATCTTCACCGTGATCCCGGGCACGCACGGGATACTATTGAGTCACATCGATGATTCATCAAATTGATTTCAAAGACTTGAGAGTAGATAACCAACAAACCAGTTTAGTTTACTCACTGCACGCTACCTTTCACTGCCCTGATTTAGATTGCTTTACACCTGCTTTACAATTTATGATTATACTTGCATGCCTTGCTACCCTGTTTATATTGTTGCTTGATATTATGACGCGCAGACGTCTGGGTTTTGCATGGCCCAGATCTTTCTACCTTTGTTGCAGACTGATCAGGAGTATTGCCGCTGTTAGACCGAGAGGTGAAGTTCCTGTCAGTATGTAGTTTTACTTTCCAGGTGTTTCATTTCTTATATCTTTTGCTTCCGCATATCATTATTTCTTGACTCATTCATTCTGGCTCATGGACATGTACTAGATAGTTTAGTTTACTTTCCTGTTCTTGATATCTCTACAGCCGTAATGTGACTGTAGTGGGATTTTTCCTATCCACAGGTAGCATGGTTGGCTATGTCACGTGCCCATCTTAGCGTACTCTAGGAAGCGGGGCGTGGCACCAAGGATCAAAGCCCTCGCCAAGAGGCCACCGAGTAGCTGCCCTGCTCGGTCCATCCATGGCTGGTAGTTCACTATCCACCTACGCCAAGGATCAAAGCCCTCCCCAAGAGGCAACCGAGCAGCTGCCATGCTCGGTCCATCCATGGCTAGTAGTTCACTACCCACCGACGCCAAGGATCAAAGCCCTCACCAAGAGGCCACCGAGCAGCTGCCCTGCTCGGTCCATCCATGGCTGGTAGTTCACTACCCACCGACGCCAAGGATCAAAGCCCTCGCCAAGAGGCCACCGAGCAGCTGCCCTGCTCGGTCCATCCACGGCTGGTAGTTCACTACCCACCGACGCCAAGGATCAAAGCCCTCGCTAAGAGGCCACCGAGCAGCAACCCTGCTCGATCCATCCATGGCTAGTAGTTCACTACCCACCGATGCCAAGGATCAAAGCCCTCACCAAGAGGTAAACGAGAAGCTACCCTGCTCGGTCCATCCATGGCTGGTAGTTCACTATCTACCGACGCCAACGATCAAAGCCCTCACCAAGAGGCAACCGAGCAGCTGCCCTGCTCGGTCCATCCATGGCTGGTAGTTCACTACCCACCGACGCCAAGGATCGACGCCCTCACCACGAGGCCACCGCACAGCTGCTCTGTCCGGTCCATCCGCTGCTGGTAGCTTCCTACCCCACAACGCTGCAGATCCAAAGACCTCATCACGAGGCGACCGGGCACCCTCATGCTCGGTTCATCCTGGCGGGAAGCTTCCTGCCCCACGACGCCAAGGATCGAAGCCCTCATTATGAGGCGACCGGGCATCCTCATGCTCGGTTCATCCTGGCGGGCAGCTTCCTGCCCCACGATGCCAAGGATCGAAGCCCTCATCACAAGGCGACCGAGCATTCTCATGATCGGTTCATCCTTTCGGGCAAATTCCTGCCCACGATGCCAAGGATCGAAGCCCTCATCATGAGGCGACCGTGCATCCTCATGCTCGGTTCATCCTGGCGGGCAGCTACCTGCCCCTCGACACCAAGGATCGAAAGCCCTCCTCAAGAGGTGACCGGGCATTCTCTTGCTCGGCTCGTCCATTCCAGGCAGCTTCCTTCCCTATAAAGAGATGGATCAAGGCCCTCGTTACGAAGCCGCTAGACATCTTCATGCTCGGTTTTAATGGTGGATCCCTGAGCCTCACATTGAACAAGCTAGAAAGCCTCTGCCCGGTGCATGCACCCGAAGAAGGCAAGCTCCTAACATAGCTCAAGTAAACAAAAATAGGAGAGCTCGAGTTCGGTCGATAGCCATCCCTAACAGACAAAACGACGCCTCCATTCATTCCTGGCAATCGACATCATGATTCTCGGTGCCAAACCAAGCAGAAGATTCTTCGTATAGTCAACTCTCGACCCGACCCATAAATAGGTCGGAACGAGAGTGGGGGGTTAATGATGATGCTCAGAAGTGGTATTTCCTCAGATCAAGACACGTGGCGAATGACGTATCACCTGCGACAGCTCACTAGACTCCTGGAGGGATACCAAGGTAAAATCAGTGTGCAGCATTGATGACCTTCCTCAGCTTATCCCCGAGCTTGCACTCCACCTCTTATCCAAGGGCGACCTAACCGCCGAACTGGCGCCCATTCTCCTTCGCTCGTCTCCGAGCTATTGCAGAGCTAAACTTCCTCGGCCTTCCGGCTCGTCTCCGAGCCTCACGTCGAGCTAAGCCTCCCCAGCTCTCCCGGACAAACGAGAACGCGAGGCCTTAGCACTTCCGCAACGGCTCCGCGTATCTCGCCAAAGCGAGATATCCGCCGCCCCATGTCCCGCGTCCCACACAGGCTCGTTCCCCCATTAATAAGCGGATCCCTCCATTAACGCGGGCGTAACGTACGGGCGTAACTGACGGCGGAGATCTCGTACCGGCTCGCTCCACGCGCCCCCTATATAAACCCCTCTCTCAGACGACTCAGGAAGGCAATTTTACCCCAATAAGCCGTTACTCTGCCTAAATACTTCGACTAACTTGATCATCAAAGAGTCCTCGGTGGTACAACCATCCCTAGACTTCCTTGCAGGTAGCTCGGCTTCATCCTCAAAACAAGCCCATTGAGATCCACACGCACTAAGGGGAAACCCTCAGATTCGATTTCAGCCACTCATCACCACTCGCCGCGGATCAACGGAAGACAACATCTGAAGGAGATCCAGAGCTCCATCAGTCGCTTTTTGGAGATTGGGAGTTTTTCACAAGAATTTTGGGCCTAGGGAGTAGTTTTTATTGCCTTTTGGGTATAGAAAGCTAAACGTATTTTCCCTTATTATTTGTTGATGATAATATTTTTTTATAAATTTTTTTTCTGGACTATTGATAATTTGTTTCTTTAATTTCTTTGTTGCGGTTTGGACCCCTCTTTACTATTGTGCTTGTGTTCTTTGGTGATTGTAGGTTTTTGATGATGCTCAATATTGGCGGTTTCTAAGAACTAGACACGTGGCAGATGACGTGTCCCAAAACTCAGAAGGAAGGGCCACAGGGGCGGACCAGGCAACCCTTGTACCCGACCCACAAACACCAGCTGGCCTTCCTCGGGTCCCTCTGCAAGTTGGCCTCCTCGACCCCCCAGCTCGTCCCGAGCTGCCACAGGACCAGGACTCCTCGGCCCTCTTGCTCATCTCCGAGCTCCCTAGCCGAGGCCGTCTTCCTCGGTCCCTCCGACCAGATCCACCACTCGCAGGCGTAACCGCCGCTCCGTGAATCTTGCCATGCGCGGATCCTCCGCCAGCAACATCCCACGTTCCACGCCTCCGCGATCGCCCATTAATGGGCGATCCGCTCTCTACGCGGGCATGATGTCGGGAGCGTAACTGCTGGCAAGATCCTCACGCCTGCTGCTGCGTGCCATCACCGCTATATAAACCCCCATCGCAGAGCGGTCAAGTAAGCCATTTTTTATTCCACTTAGCGGTTACTTTGCTCGGATCTCGTACTAACTTGATCGTCGAAGGGTCCTCGATGGTACCAAACCACCCCGGGACTTCTTTGCAGGTACTTGGCGTTAAACTCCTCGAATCACCAATCTCCTCAAAACCCATTGAGACCCGCACACAACAGGAGATCACCTTCCAAATCCATCGGGAGATCAACGGAAGACAACATCTGACGGAGGCCTGAAAAGGACCTCCATCAGCTGGCGCCGTCTGTAGGAACGCTCCGCAAAACACAAAGTTGGCATTCCGATCTCTATCCACATGGCAAGCGATCACCCTGAAGACCCAGGTACCAGCCGTTGCCTTCCTCTCACCAGAGGCTCGGACGATCCCCCTCCAGCAACCATCATCAACGCCCTCGCCAACCGAATGGATCGGCTGCAATCCCTCGTGGAGGCGCTCATCCGCGTCCAAACGGCCGGACCTGGGCCCCAGGTCGCCGCTCCTCCGCCTCCAGGAGGCTCCGCCCCATCGGGATGGCTGACTGCTGGGAGGCTGCGACCCTCGGCCACAGATCCCATGGGCCGATACTCCCTGAGGCCCGTTGGGCGCCCCAAGGCTCCACCCTGAGATCCGCCGCCAGAGTTCCTCGCCTCGAGCCTCCGCGCGACCCTTACCCTCCTGAGGAGATGTCGGTCACCTCGCTTGTCCACAAGCATGGTCGACACCTCCTCCCTCGACGAGATCGCACGGGAGAGGCTCACCTCGGCGGCTCGAGAGCCACCTCACCCGGGGATCTGAGGAACCTCATCGGGAGGAACCGGGGCCGCTCCCAGACGCGGGACACCCGCAGCAGAGGCTAGGGGTTCTAAGGCGCTGATTCCTCGGGATACCAAGGCCGACTCGACGCCCTCGAGAAGAGGATCGAAGACATGCGCCGGGAAGGTCGCCTCTCGGGCGACGGGGCTAAGTACGCTGCTGACTCACTCACTAGGCCGTTCACCGAGGAACTGCTCGCCGTCCACGTCTCCTTGCGCAACAAGCCCCCGAAGGTCGCTCTGTTCGACGGGAAAACCGACCCGAAGGACCATTTGGATGCTTTCACCGCGGGAATGAGCTTCCAGGACCACTCTGACGCCGCCCAGTGCAGGGCCTTCCCAGCCACCCTCATCCGCGCAGGTCGGGACTGGTTCCGAGGGCTGGAGCCCCGCTCAATCTCGACCTTCGACGAGCTGGCTACTCAGTTTCTCGGCCATTTCGTCGGGAACCATCGGCAGAAGCGCACGGTCGACCACCTCTTCACGATTAAGAGCGGGGACAAAGAGACCTTCAAGGCTTACATCTCCCGCTTCTACAATGCCCTCCTCGAGGTCCCCGAGCACCGGGACGATACCGTCAACACAGCGCTCAGATCTGGTCTCAGGCACAAAGAGTGGCTGCGCTCCTTTGCATTGGCACAGTCTAAGACCATGGCCGAGGTAAAGGCATGGACCGAGTGCGAGGTTCAACTGGAATCTGAGGTGAACGCGAACCTCCCCAAGGCAGACCGGCTCGACCAGAAGAAAAGAGCCCGGGAAGAAAGGCCGGAGTGCCAGCAGCCCTATCACCTGAAGTTCCAGGAGTATACCCCACTCAATGTCTCACTCGCAGTATTGCTAGAGGAGGCTCAGAACGAGGGGTTCTTCAAGTTCCCTCCGATCTTGCGTCAGGCCGTGAAAGCGAACCCGGGGCCCTTACTGCGCTTTCCACTGGACGCTGGGCCACGCCACGGAGGATTGTAAGCAACTTAGGGACTACATCGAAGAGCTCATCCGATCGGGACACCTCGCCACATACTTGAGGGACAAACGACAGGCTGACCGCGAGCAGGAGCAGCGTCACCCTCCCGCTGAGCTGACCATCGGTCAGATCATGTTCGTTTCGGCAGATCACCAGCACGGAACTAAGGGAGCCCCGTACCCGGTGCCGAGCACGGAGGCCAACAATCCTCCAGGGAGCTCGGGCCGAGCCAATAAGGTCATCTACTAGCATGTACTTTTATTTTGAAGCAATGTAAACTCTTCCTAGGGTCTGATGTTAATGTAATAAAGATCAATGGAACATTGCGAAAAAGAAGGAAAAACCTTGTTTATTCAAAAAATATTATGGGCTCCCCAGCCGTACATACAGAAAGAAAAAGAAACATTACAACAGCGGGGGAAGGGGGTGCGGAGAGCACTGCTCATGATACTCGGCAAGGATCTCCAACAGCCGAGGCCTCGTGAGATCCAACCTCTCCCCTCGGTTCCCCCCGCGCGTGTTGACCCCGAGCCTCAACTCGTAGCACTCACGGACGAGCGCCTCCGAGCGAGCCAGCCGGTTCGTGGAGATCAAGCCGAAGCGCCTCAGGGACCGCAGCTTGCCCACGGCCTCATCATAGAGCTGCTCGGACAGGGGGTTGTAAAGCCCCGGCGATGCCCTCCAGATGGAGTACATCAGTAGCTGCAGCAGGGAGGAGCGTCGGGGGAGCAGCCGGCCAAAATGGTCCTCGATGCTCCCATAGACCAACTGCACCGTATCTTCGGTGCAGTTCTGGTCGTAAAGGTACACGTCTTTGAAGTGGATGATGTCGGGGATGGTAAATGTGAATTCTTGCATTTTCGACGACCTGTTTATGAAGGAAGGACCAGTACTCCTTCAGTCTTATATAGCCCACTGTGCCCCAACGGAGCTCAACAGTTGCCCGCTTTTACCCAAAAGGTCGCTGCCACGCGGCGTCATCAAGTCTTCTCTAGCGGAATCGAAACGACGCGCCCCTAGCGCTTCGCCTCCCCCCACATTCAATACACATGCTACGCGCACATTCGCCGCGACCGTTCCTGTTCCACACGCCAGCTGCTGGATGGTCGGGCAAAACCTCGTGAAGAGTTAGCCAAAGCAGCTACCCTGCTCGGCTATACCTGGCCAGTAGCCTCCCTACTCGCAACGCCAGGATTCAAAGCTCTCACTAAGAGGCGACCCAGCAGCTACCCTGCTCGGTCATCCCTGGCGGGTAGCTTCCCTACCGCGAAGCCAGCGATCAGAAGCAGTCAAGCTCAACTGTCGCTCGGCTATCCCTAGCGGGTAGCTTCCCTACTACAACGCCAGGGATCAGAAAGTCCTCCCAGAGGCAGTCGAGCCCAACCATCGCTCGGCTATCCCTGGCGGGTAGCTTCCCTACCGCAACGCCAGGGATCAGAAAGCCCTCCCAGAGGCAGTCGAGCCCGAGGATCCCTCGCTCGGCTATCCTTCAGGACAAAAGCCCTCGCCAAGAGGCACCGGGCAAGAACCCTGCCCGGCCAAGGGTCCTTGGTAGGCTTCTACAACCTTTCCCGCGCCAAGGACCAAAGTCCTCCCAAAGATAGTCGAGTCCTTGCTCGGCTATCCCCGGCTGGTAGCTTCCTACCACAACCGACAGGGATCAAAGTTCTCGCCAAGAGGCACTAGGCAGTAACCCTGCTCGGTCCCCATCCCGAAGGATCAAAAACCCTCGCAAGAGGCAACCGAGCAGCTACCCTGCTCGGACATCTCCGGCTGGTAGCTCCCTACCCATGACGCCAGGGATCGAAGCCCTCGCAAGAGGCGCCTGAACGGCTACCCCGCTCCTTCATCCCAGGTTGGTAGTTGCCTACCCATGACGCCAGAGATCCCAGCCCTCGCTAAGAGGCAACCGCGCGGTTTCATTGCCCGGTCATCCTTAGTGGGCTTCTTACAGCCCCTCCAACGCTAAGGGTCAAAGCCCTCGCAAGAGGCAACCGAGCAGCTACCCTGCTCGGTCATCTCCGGCCGGTAGTTGCCTACCCGCGACGCCAGAGACCCAAGCCCTCGCCAAGAGGCGACCGTGCAGCTACACTGCCCGGTTATCCTTAGCGGGCTTCTTACAGCCCCTCCGACGCTAAGGGCCCGAAATCCAAGTCTAAACGATCCCCTCTCGACTTCGGGGCCCATGGGAATACCTCCTCGACGACTCCTGGCTCGCTCGGTAAGGGATCGAAATCAACTCGACGGACGATCGCTAGATAGATAGCCAACCTGACATGAAAACACAGCGGGGCAAGCAGAGATATTTTATGAGCATTCTTTGCAAACAGATGATAAAGTACAAATTCGACGGAATCAATGAAAATTTTTATTGCTGCCAAAGGTAAAGGCTTTACAAAGGGTATTTTTGGGCTCCCCAGCCTTACAAAATGCCCGGAGGCTTACAAGATTCCAGAAACAAAAAAATAAAAGGAGGAAGACAGGGGCTTTAGACCTCGGGGCCGAGCGCGACCTCAGGGTCTTTGACGACCACCACATGACGCGCAGAGTCCTCGGCGGTTTCCTCATCAAGAACCTCCTCCCCCTGCTCGTCGGCGTCTGCGAGAGGGAATTCAGCCCGGAGATCTCTGTCGGCGAACTCCGGCATCCGGGCCTTAACGGCGTCGAGGGCATCGTGCTAGATGCGGGTCGTAGCCACGGCCAGGTCATCATAGAAGTCCTTCGACTTCTTATAGACCTCCACCGCCTTCTCCGCCGAGAGGTCGGCCAATTTTGCCGCCCTCAGGTCGGCCGACTTGGCCGCCTCAGCCGCTGCCCCCAGCTCCTTCCGGAGGGTCTTCACCGTCTTCTTTAGGTTGCCGGTAAGCACTTATGCATCCCCAAGCTTGGCCTCGGCAGTCACGGCGGCCTCGCGGTACCGGGTTACATCCCGTTTCCCGGCCTCCACCTCGCCTTCCAAGACGGCAACCCTCGCCATCGCCGCCTCCAGCTCTCGCTTAGAGCTCTCTTCCAGCGAGGCGAGCTGGCCTGCAGCCTTCAGTGCCGGGGCTACCACCTCGGCTTCCATACGCAGGGCAAGGGCAACGTGCTGGAGAACCTGTAAGATACGAAAGAGATCAGAAAGACGAAAGAGGCACCGAATCTCACAATGAACCAAACACTTACCTGCACGGACTCCTGGGCGATGGATGCCAGCTGAGCCCTGAAGGTTCCCCCGGGAACTCTACCCCCGGCCAAGGCCTCTATCTCATGCAGGAGGCTATCCGCATCGGACAGCCCCGATGGCACCGCGAACCGGAGGCCCCCTTCCTCCACCACGATCTGCGAGGACCGGCACCGGGAAGATCTCTGGGAGCTCCTCTTGAGCGGCTCCGAGGGAGAGCCGATCTCCTCCTCCGAGTCCGGGTCCTCCAGAACCAGGGCGCGCTTCCGGCCCGACACTCTGCTGGGACCCGGGGCGGGATCCGCCCCCAAACGCTCACGGGACGCCACTACCGGAGCAGTAGGAGCCGGGGCGGGTGATTGTTAGGATACGAGCGTGTTCAAGTTCTAGTTTAAATACCGCAATCAAGACGGTTTCGCACGTAGCTAGCCGGTTGAGTACGGGTCGTCCGCAGGGAGATGGGAATCTTTTTCTAGGTGTTTTTCGACGAGTTAAGTCCGGTTGATCAGATTTTGTTTGTAGTTATCTAAGTGTTGAGTTGATATTTAAAGAGAGCATGTTAGGGTTAGGATTAGGTTAGTTTGAGTTAGGAGTCTCCTCATCTTTCGTTGCCCTTCTTAATATCGTGTTACGGTAATCGGCAACAACGGGGATTAGCACGACTAGGAAGGACTTTGCGAGTATAAGCTAGGCTTTCCAACGCATAAGTCTTCCTTTGGGTGCTTGTCCGTCCGTTCTTGGCTCTTAGCCATAACCTCCGGTTAATCCAACCACAACCGGTCTCACTACGGAATCACCGCTATCATGTAGGATAGGGTGCCGTAAGGAGCGGATTGTGGTTAGATTAACGGGAGTTGATTTAAGCTGTTGGGCAAGGAAAGAGTGAGAGAGATTTCCTTCTCTCAAACTTCCCTTATCCTACCCTAACAAGAATGAACTACTCACACATCATAATACGGAAAAATAAAACAACACAAAAGAGGAAGATAGAAAGAAAGAGATTAGAAGAATACGACTAACTGTTTGCGACCTCACCTTGGCGAGGATCAAGCGTAAGTATCATTGTCGTATGTAAGGATAAAGAAAAAGAGAGAAGAAACAAACAACAAGGAAATAACAACAACTACTTAACAATTGAAATTACAACAATTATAACAAGCAAAGAAAGAGACAAGCATGATAATAAAAATGGTCTTCTTTATTCATCACTCTTCACTCAAAAAGCTCACTACAAGTTTAATGGGGAAGAGAGGAGAAGAAGAAGAACAAGTGAACTAAATCCTAGGAAAAGAAAAATACAAGATTATGGACTAAAAGAATGACCCTTGGCATTGGCAAGTTCTGCTGTATTTATAGGCAGGGAGTTGGAGTTCTAGGGCAACCAGCAGCCTTAACATGAAGTACCAAAAATACCCTCAAAAACCGTCAGCAAGTGGGCCCCACATGGCCGCGGAAGCGCGGCCAAGACCCCCATTTGGCCGCGCTTCCGCGGCCCTTTATTGGAGTTGGGGTGTGGTCTTTGGTTGGGGTCCCTGGTTGGCTTTTTCCAGCTGTTTGGTACATATAGTTTCTGATAATACCTCCACATTTCTTCCAGAATTCTTGTTGAGGGAAAGGTGAACTTTTTGTCAAGATTTGGAATGATTGCCTCGAGCTCCGCGTAGATCTCTTGGATTTTGTGCTACCATTGAGCCTTGTGCATGAAGGTGACAATGATTTGACATTTTGTCTTCCTAAACTGGTCTCTGGTAACATACGGATGACGAGCGGAGACCGTGTTTTCTCAGTGGTTGGCAGGAACCCGGATTTTGTTGTGTTTTCCATGAATTTCATCGTTTTAGAACTGAGAACCTGTATCCTGCAATTGACTAGCAAACACGGCTCAAGAATATCTACCGATATACAATGTGACAAAAATTGGGCGGTATGAAAATGCAGAAATCTGATATGAACAAATACCCCCAAACTTATCATTTGCTCGTCCCGAGCAAAGTCCATTTATTCACAAAAAATTTCCTAACCTCACTTTCGCAGGGAACGCGATTGCACTGAGCATGTGCAACAAGCCGTTAAACCTCTAGGTGTCCCTAGTAGGAGGAGTGTTGTCTCCTGAGGGTTTTCAGCGGATACTACCCACAAAATCCGGTCAAGTTGATTTTGTAAAATAACTAAGCTTCAAACCCTAAAGTTTTGTTTTAGAAAATAACAATTCTATAATCCTAAGTCTAGACCATCGAACCTTTATTTTTCACACCTCGCATCTTATTTAACTACAGCTTTTATATGTCTTTACGTGCAGTGCGTATAGTGTCGTTAAGTTCCCGAAAGGTTGATTAAAGTCATCATGTCGCACAATAAAGCCCAGATAACAATTTTAAAAGGATCACATAAGTTTTATAACGAGTTAAGCATTTTTCAAGTTTCGTTTTCCAGTAAGGTTTCAACTTCAGAATTTCTATCTTCCTTAACAGAAAACTAAGTCGTACTTTTCACTCCACCTTTTTCTTGTTTTCATTTCATACACACCTCTGTGAACGTGCAATAGTCTTTATCAAAGAGTAAAACCTTCATATCTCCGTTAAAATTCTTTTTTTAAAAGCCTGTCTTTTATCAAGATTATTCTCACACAAAGAACCGTTAGGAATTTTAACTCGGAGAGAACACTTGCTTGACTTTGTTTTAAACTGGACTTTCTAGGCTTCTTAGCGAACTTTGGGCCAATGCACCCAAACCAGTTGGTTTTAGGGCATTAGGTGTAAAAACACCCCAGCGGACTTAATTACTCAAGTTACCTAGGTCCAAAAACAAAAGACAGATTGGCGTGAAAATCAGATGATTTAATACGAACGGAGATATAACCGGCAGTTCAAATATTTTTTTTTTTTTTTGGATAAAAGACGTGTCTAGTGGGTTTGGTGTGTAATCATTCCAATCAAGTTTTAGATGGGTTATTTTTCAGACTTAGCTCCAATTACGGCATCAATAACATTCCTTCATATTCGCTTTACTTCATAAAGTATTCTTGACATTTACTTATTTCAGAACAAACTTATTTGATCCTCAGAAAATTATTTATCTGTTTAAAAGTTTAAACATGAAAGACTTGTCATCTAATTCCCAAAATCTCACGACACGTGTAGTGTGATGTAAAGACGTATATCAACTATAGTTAACTTCAAAGGAGAGTTATCTTTCAGGTTTTCAAAATCCACACATAAGATCTAGTTATTCCTATTTTTTCAAACTAAAACCGTCGAATGTTGAATCAGAGTTCTTCCACAAGTTAACTTGACGAAAAAGTTTTTATATTTTTTAGAAAATTTTCAAATTTTTATGGATTTTATGGATTTTAATATGCAGATGCAAAGATATACATATGAATGCGAAGGGAAGAAATGCGTACCGAGCGTACCCCCAAACTTAAACTGGACAGTGTCCTCACTGTCATAGCATGAAGAGAGCAGTTGGAAGGTTCAAAATTGTCGGTTAGTGATACACATTTTTTTTTTATTTTATTTTATTTTATTTTATTTTATTTTATTTTTTTTTGAAGAAAAGAAAAAGAATATACACAAATATAAACAAAATGGTTTGTACATACCCCCAAACTTATTTGGAACAGTGTCTACTGTTCTTGGCTGGATAACCGAAGTTTGGAGGTAGGCAGAGGAAGATCATGCAAGGTAAACCGGCTCCTGTAAGAACAGGAGCTCCTCTGTTGGTTCGGCGCTAAGGTACGGTTTGCATCGGTGTCCATTTACCTTGAAGAGTGAACCGTCCTTTGGATTTTCCAAATCCACAGCGCCCTGCGGATACACATTCCGCACAAAATATGGCCCTTTCCAGCGAGATCGGAGCTTTCCAGGATGGAAATGAAGTCGGGTGTCGTAAAGAAGTACCTGTTGACCAGGTACGAAAGTTTTGCGCAAAAGGTGTTTATCGTGAAACACCTTCGTTCGATTCTTAACGACAACCGCGTTGTCGTAAGCCTCATCCCTAAGCTCGCATAGTTCGTTCAGCTGCAGCTTCCGATGGCTGCCCGCGTCCTCAAGAGACAGATTCAGCTCCTTAATCGCCCAAAACGCGCGATGCTCGATTTCGACAGGAAGGTGGCAGGCCTTTCCGTACACAAGCCGATAGGGAGACATGCCAAGGTCGGTCTTATAAGAAGTTCTAAATGCCCAAAGGGCATCAGTCAGTTTCAGAGACCAATCCTTACGGTTCTTGGAAACCGTCTTCTCCAATATCTGCTTGATTTGCCGATTTGAAACTTCGGCCTGCCCGCAGGTTTGGGGGTGGTAGGGCGTAGAAAGCTTATGATTAATGGAGTACTTCCGCATCAAGGCCTCGAAAGTCCTATTGCAGAAATGACTTCCATTGTCGCTAATGATCGCTCGGGGGTGCCCAAACTGGGAGAAAATGTTTTCTTTAAGGAACTTAACGACAACCTTGTTGTCGTTAGTCCGGCTGGGCACAGCCTCGACCCATTTAGAGACGTAATCAACAGCTAGAAGTATGTACAAGTTCCCAAAAGAGCTGGGAAACGGCCCCATGAAGTCTATCCCCCACACATCGAAAATCTCCACAACCAAGATCGGTTGGAGCGGCATCTCGTTTCTCCGGGATATCCGGCCCATGTGTTGGCACCGGGAGCAAGTCTTGCAATATTCGTGAGCGTCTTTGAAAAGTTGTGGCCAGTAGAAACCACATTGCAAGATCTTCTCAGCTGTCTTTCTGGGCCCAAAATGCCCGCCACACGCTTGATCGTGGCAAAATGACAGCACACTCTTGAATTCCTCATCGGGGACACACCGACGAATAATCTGGTCGGGACAGTACTTGAACAAGTAGGGTTCGTCCCAGTAAAAGTGTTTTACTTGGGATAAGAAGCGAAGTCTGTCCTGACTAGACCATTCGGTCGGTAGTAATCCCGTGGCCAAATAGTTCACAATATCTGCGAACCAGGGTTCGCAAGATACTGTCAAGAGTTGTTCGTCCGGAAAAACGTCGTTTATCGGAAGTGGAAGCGAAGGCGAAGAAGGAAGTCGCGAGAGATGGTCGGCAACCACGTTTTCACATCCTCGTTTGTCCTTAATGACAAGGTCAAACTCTTGAAGCAAGAGGATCCAACGGATTAACCGAGACTTGGCATCTTTCTTTGCAAAAAGATGGCGCAGAGCTGAATGGTCCGTGTAGACGATGACTGGAGAGCCGATGAGGTAGGGCCTGAACTTTTCTAAAGCAAATACAACAGCTAAGAATTCCTTCTCAGTTGTTGTATAGTTAAGTTGGGCGTCGTTCAGGGTTCGGCTAGCGTAGTAGATCACGTGCGGCATCTTATTGATGTGCTGTCCAAGGACAGCACCGATGGCAAAGTCGGATGCATCGCACATAATCTCGAATGGGTGCGTCCAGTCAGGAGAAGAGAGAATGGGAGCAGAAGTGAGTGAGTGTTTCAATGATTCAAAAGCAGCCGCACAGCTTGAGCTGAAGTCGAATGGCGTGTCCTTGGCCAGGAGAAGAGTCAAGGGCCTAGCAATCTTGCTAAAGTCCTTGATAAACCGTCTATAAAAACCGGCGTGGCCAAGGAAGGCTCGGATATCTCGGACGCATCGGGGAGGAGGAAGATTGGAAATGACCTCAATCTTAGCTTTGTCTACCTCAATGCCTTTCTGCGAGATGATATGTCCTAAGACAATACCTTCGCGCACCATGAAGTGGCATTTCTCCCAGTTCAAAGTGAGATTCTTGTCCTTACATCTGGTAAGGACAGCGTCGAGATGCAGCAGACACTCGTCAAAAGAATCGCCGAAGATGGAGAAGTCGTCCATGAAGATCTCCAGAAATTTCTCCACCATGTCTGAGAAAATTCCCATCATACACCGCTGGAAGGTAGCGGGCGCATTGCATAACCCAAAGGGCATGCGACGATATGCAAACGTGCCGAAAGGACAAGTGAAAGTGGTCTTGTCCTGGTCTTTTTCGGCGATGGGAATTTGATTATAGCCAGAGTAGCCATCTAGAAAACAATAGTACTCGTGTCCGGCCAATCGTTCGAGCATCTGGTCAATAAAAGGTAGCGGAAAGTGGTCTTTCCGCGTTGCGGCGTTGAGTTTTCGGTAATCAATGCATACTCGCCACCCAGTTTGGGTGCGAGTAGGGATTAACTCGTTTGCCTCATTGGTGATGACCGTAATGCCCGACTTCTTGGGGACAACATGAATGGGGCTAACCCACTGGCTATCAGAGATAGGGTAAATGATACCACTATCTAGACATTTGACGATCTCCTTCTTCACAGCCTCCTTCATGACTGGATTGAGACGTCTTTATGGATCCCGGGCTGGTTTGGCATCATCCATCAGATGTATATGATGCTCTACGATCAGGGGACTAATCCCCTTAATGTCCGCCATGGACCAGCCAAAAGCTTGCCTATTGCCGTGCAAGACCGAAAGAAGGGCTTTCTCTTGCTCAGGAGCTAGAGAAGCCGAAATGATAACTGGGAGGGTCTCGTTCTCACCTAAGTAAGCGTACTTAAGGTGAGACGGCAAAGGCTTGAGTTCGAGAATTGGAGGTGAAATGATAGAAGGGAGGATTGGAGAAAAGGTCTCGAACTCAAAGGATTCCAACAAAGGTTCGAAACGAGTGTAAGCCACCGAGTTGGATGGTTCAGGTAACTCATCCGAAAAGTCAAACGATTCAAACTCGGGTGGTGAGCGGCTAAGATCGTGTGAAAACACAAAACACTCATAGTCGTAGTTGGGCGTGGAAACAGCAGCGGGTTCGAAGAGAAACGCACTAGTGGCGTCAAGGTTATCGTCGTGAAATAGAAACTCCTCGAACTCACATTCTTCAGGGGTGATCTCCTGGATCGAGCAAACATCTAATATATGGGCATTAGGTTCGGTGGGCTGATTCCCCAACCTAAAAATGTTGAGTTCAATTGTCATATTACCAAAAGAGAGGTTCATCGAACCATTGCGACAATTGATCACAGCATTTGAGGTTGCAAGAAATGGGCGACCGAGTATCACAGGAATTTGATTCCGGGGGTTAGCTACAGGCTGTGTGTCTAATACGATGAAGTCAACAGGGAATATGAAGTCCCCGACTTTGATTAACACATCCTCTAGCTTACCCCTAGGATGGGTGATCGATCGGTCGGCCATTTGGAGAGTGCAGTGTGTGGGTTTCAGCTCTCCGACCCCTAATTGCTCATATACAGAGTAAGGAAGCAAGTTAACACTGGCACCAAGATCTAATAGTGCGCGGTTGATGTTCTTATCCCCAATAGTAATAGAAATCGTAGGACAGCCAGGGTCCTTCCGTTTTTGTGGTAAAGATTGGGTAAGGGCATCACTCACAGCACTAGCCAAGAAAACTTTCTTGGGTACCTGAGACTTCCTCTTTTTCGTGCACAAGTCCTTTAAGATTTTTGCATAGGACGGGACTTGTTGGACAGCATCTAAAAGAGGAATATTAATGTTAACTTGCTTGAACAACTCCAGAATCTTCTCCATATGTGGATTTTGTTTATTAGACCTCAACCGGTTTGGAAATGGGACATTTTTAAAATTGGTTGAGTCTAATGTTGGTGGAGGAGATTGTGGAGTAGGAACAGATCCCAGAATAGGTGTTTTCGTGGAGTGAGAAGCGGGTCCGTTCAGAGCAGCAGAAGAAGAAGAAGAAGGAGAGCCTTTTGAAGAATGGAGAATAGGCTCAGAAGACGAAGAAGAAGAAGGAGAAGAAGAAGAAGCGGCGGCCGGGGTGTCATCGTTGATTCGCTTGCCAATGTTGTTTTGCAGCATCCTTCCTGATCTCAGCGTAGTCACGGCACTCACATTATGGTTTTGTTGTTCAAGAGCAACATGTGCATTATGTGGGTGACCGGGATTTGGCAGTGGCTGGGATGGAAGCTTCCCCTTCTCTCGCTCGCTCAAGGCCGCGTTCAGCTGTGCAATCTGGGCCTCGATGGTTTTGATGCTCTGCCCGTGTGCGGCGGTGTGTTGCACTAAAGATTGGATCGAAGACTGGATGTTGGCGGTGGATTGAGTCGATTGTTTAACAAACGCCTCCAGACTTCGCTCGAGCGAGGAAACCTTATCAGTGTTTGACGGAACAAAGTTGTTATTTGGTGGAAAAGAATTGTTTGGTGCAAAATTGTTCGTCTGGTTTTGGTAAGGTTGGGGTTGGAAGGGCTGCTGATACTGAGTTTGTTGTTGCGCTTGTTGTTGCGGTGGAGGGGCCCTTTGGAAATTGTTGCCTTGGAATTGATTCTGATTCTGATTCCAGGCGAAATTGGGGTGGTTCCTCCAACCGGGATTGTAGGTGGAAGAGTATGGATCATTCCTCGGTCTTTGCTGGAATGCATTGACCTGATCCTGTCCTTGCGATGGTGGATTGTAAGGACACTCTTCGGTCAAGTGGGAAGGATCGGAACAACAAGCGCATATGGTACGAAGGGGGAGAACAGGGGCAGGAGAAGGAGCAGAAAATTTGCTCTCTATCGCTTCAAGCTTTCGTGTTATCGCAGCCATTTCAGCTTTCATCGCGATAGAGACATCGAGTTGGTGGATTCCTACCCTAGACTGACCGGTTGAAGTGGAGGTAGAAGAAGAAGAAGTCGGTCTTGTGCTCTCCCACTGTAGCGTTTGCTCCGCAAGATCGTCAAAGAACTGCCACGCTTCATCGTCAGATTTCGATAGGAAGTGGCCCTGACAGATGGTTTCCAGCAACTGCTTTGTTGCTGGGTTCAGTCCCTCGTATAAGGTTTGGCAGAGTTGCCATTTCTCTATACCGTGGTGAGGACACTGAACAAGAAGGTCTTTGTACCGGTCAAAGCACTTCCAGAAAGGTTCAGAAGGAAGCTGGGAGAATTGGTTGATTTCATTTCGAATTCTTGCGGTCTTATGATTTGGATAGAATTTTTTCAGAAACGCTTTAACAAACTCGTCCCAGCTGGTGATCGAGTGGGAAGCGGTGCTATACAGCCATTTTTCTGCGAGATCGCATAGAGTGAACGGAATGACCCGTAGACGTATAGCATCGTCCGACAGCTGGGTGGTTTTCATCATGGCACAGACATTTTGAAATTTGTTGATGAAGATATAGGCATCTTCAGTTTCGAGCCCATGAAAACGTGGAAGCATGTTGATGAAATGAGGCTTAATTTCAAAGTTGTCCCCATTGGCCGGAAGAAGAGAAAGGCAGGTGGGAAGTGCAGAACGGGTGGGGTAGAAACGATCCTGGAGCGCAATTCGCTGCGGCGCTACAACAGGCGGAGGTGGTGGAAGATTGGTCTCCGTAGGAGGTGGAGCCATTCCAGCGGTGGTCAAAGAGATGTTCGGATTAAATCCCGACATCGCGGAAGAAGAGTTTGGTGAAGGCGAAGGTGAAGGTGAAGATGTGTGAACAGAATTCCGGTCAACGTTGGAGTTGGCCGGCAAAGGAAAGGGTGAAAGAGGAGTGGACGGAGTATCGACTTCGGAGTCGATCGCGTAGTCGGTCGCGACTAACGTAACGCGGACTAAACGGGCGCTAGTGTCCCGAGTCCAAGCGGACATACACTAAACGAGTTTAGTATAGTCAAAGCGGAGAAGGTGAGGGTAAGAAAACGTCAATGGAGAAAGGCGATGGGTGTTGGGTGAAAAATGGATTTGGCGACAAAAGGGCAAGTTTTTATAAAAGTTTTTTGATTTTTTTTTTTTTTTTTTTTTCAGAAAGATTTTTACAGAAGTATGTACGGAAATACGGCTTAAGCAATCACAAACAAGATATGCACAATCACACCTAGATCTACGGTCGCCTAGGTCTACTAGACCTGCTCCTGAACTTGATTTTCGAAGTTAAACAGTGTCGAGAAACAGGCTTAAAAATACACCGATCACGGGGCCAGGTAAGTGCAGAGATAAGGGGAGGTTGTCCAACGCTTTCGCGAAGTTCCTTAATTAAATAACCCTTTCTCTTTCGGCGGTTGCGCCTTTAACACTTTCCTAGACACCCCGTAAACAATGTACGGTTAAGCAAGGTTCTAAACACGGTTTATCTTCTCCTAATGAGCGCGAAGTCCTTAGGGCTGAAGTCTAGTATTTTTTAATTTACAATGGACAATGCATATGCTTTAGTGATTTTTGGGGTCCTGGGAAGGGTGATGAAATCCCCACCCAATCTGGATTGGTTTCAAGCCCCTTAAGTCCGTATTAAAGAATGCAAAACAGTAACAAATCAACTGCAAACAATTTTTATTTTTGCGGCGCAAAGAATCCTGCACAAGAACAGTTTATTGGAAGGGGGAGAAGAATTTGAGCAAAGAAGCCTGCAGAAAACACAATTCAGTGGAGTTCAGAGGAGTGGAGAGAGGCAGGGGACTTACAGAGAAATTGGAGGCTCTGATGCCAACAGATGGCCGCGTTTCCGCGGCCAAACGCATGCAATGGCCGCGGATGCGCGGCAGTCCTGGGGACTTGGGGCTCTGGAAAAATTTAGTGTTCTCTGTTGGGTGTCCTCTTCTTGCCTGGATGTACGGAATCTTGATTTGCTCAATGTTTTTGCTCCAGATTTGTACAGTAGACCGGATGCTTCGTTTTGTCCGTCGCGGTGTAGCCGCGAAATGTGGGTCTATCTTCCCACGTCTTTGGCACTGTACTTGAACTCCGTATTTTTGACGTCCTTGGCGTCGATCTTGAACTTCGTATTTTCCTGCGCACTTGCACAAAAACTAATCAAGAATAACAAGATGGCTTTTTACAAAGTATGTATTTTTTTTCGTTTTTTTTTTTTATTTATACTTACAAATTAACCCGAAATTTCACAAAGAAACAAACTACCGTCTCCCCGGCAACGGCGCCATTTGATTGTTAGGATACGAGCGTGTTCAAGTTCTAGTTTAAATACCGCAATCAAGACGGTTTCGCACGTAGCTAGCCGGTTGAGTACGGGTCGTCCGCAGGGAGATGGGAATCTTTTTCTAGGTGTTTTTCGACGAGTTAAGTCCGGTTGATCAGATTTTGTTTGTAGTTATCTAAGTGTTGAGTTGATATTTAAAGAGAGCATGTTAGGGTTAGGATTAGGTTAGTTTGAGTTAGGAGTCTCCTCATCTTTCGTTGCCCTTCTTAATATCGTGTTACGGTAATCGGCAACAACGGGGATTAGCACGACTAGGAAGGACTTTGCGAGTATAAGCTAGGCTTTCCAACGCATTAGTCTTCCTTTGGGTGCTTGTCCGTCCGTTCTTGGCTCTTAGCCATAACCTCCGGTTAATCCAACCACAACCGGTCTCACTACGGAATCACCGCTATCATGTAGGATAGGGTGCCGTAAGGAGCGGATTGTGGTTAGATTAACGGGAGTTGATTTAAGCTGTTGGGCAAGGAAAGAGTGAGAGAGATTTCCTTCTCTCAAACTTCCCTTATCCTACCCTAACAAGAATGAACTACTCACACATCATAATACGGAAAAATAAAACAACACAAAAGAGGAAGATAGAAAGAAAGAGATTAGAAGAATACGACTAACTGTTTGCGACCTCACCTTGGCGAGGATCAAGCGTAAGTATCATTGTCGTATGTAAGGATAAAGAAAAAGAGAGAAGAAACAAACAACAAGGAAATAACAACAACTACTTAACAATTGAAATTACAACAATTATAACAAGCAAAGAAAGAGACAAGCATGATAATAAAAATGGTCTTCTTTATTCATCACTCTTCACTCAAAAAGCTCACTACAAGTTTAATGGGGAAGAGAGGAGAAGAAGAAGAACAAGTGAACTAAATCCTAGGAAAAGAAAAATACAAGATTATGGACTAAAAGAATGACCCTTGGCATTGGCAAGTTCTGCTGTATTTATAGGCAGGGAGTTGGAGTTCTAGGGCAACCAGCAGCCTTAACATGAAGTACCAAAAATACCCTCAAAAACCGTCAGCAAGTGGGCCCCACATGGCCGCGGAAGCGCGGCCAAGACCCCCATTTGGCCGCGCTTCCGCGGCCCTTTATTGGAGTTGGGGTGTGGTCTTTGGTTGGGGTCCCTGGTTGGCTTTTTCCAGCTGTTTGGTACATATAGTTTCTGATAATACCTCCACATTTCTTCCAGAATTCTTGTTGAGGGAAAGGTGAACTTTTTGTCAAGATTTGGAATGATTGCCTCGAGCTCCGCGTAGATCTCTTGGATTTTGTGCTACCATTGAGCCTTGTGCATGAAGGTGACAATGATTTGACATTTTGTCTTCCTAAACTGGTCTCTGGTAACATACGGATGACGAGCGGAGACCGTGTTTTCTCAGTGGTTGGCAGGAACCCGGATTTTGTTGTGTTTTCCATGAATTTCATCGTTTTAGAACTGAGAACCTGTATCCTGCAATTGACTAGCAAACACGGCTCAAGAATATCTACCGATATACAATGTGACAAAAATTGGGCGGTATGAAAATGCAGAAATCTGATATGAACAGCGGGCTTTGCGCGAGAAGAGCTGGCGCCCCCAGCCTTCATAACCTTCCTCGGCTGGCGCATGGAGGATTTAAGCGAGTCAAAGTCCATGGATCCTGCACAAATCAAATACCTAATAAGTCAGCAACACAAGCCAAAAGCTAGCCTAACTTACCGACGAACTCAACGGGGCTGAGCCCGGCCCATCTAAGGACCCTCTCAGACAGCAGCACTTCGGGTCGGGGGATGGGCTCCCATGACGCCTGTTCCCGCCAAAAATTTCTGCGCAGAAGAGTCCAAGGTATCAAATGGCAACGATATGCTTAAGGAAATGCGAACCAATATCTTCCGGCCTGTATTTTGATAAACTCCCGAAGGAGAAACAGCTAAATTCTGATGATATTGGAAGCATCTCTAAAAACACTTCGATTTGATATATTATGGGCTTCATAATTCATCCGGGATCAAAAGTTATGAGCAAATATGCTATGCACTGTTCCCTGATTAAAAAATCAGGAATTACCTCAATGAGGTGTCACGTGCTCACACGTGACCAATGGTCACGTATTGACACGTGATAGTTAAAACATGAATAAAAACAGACGGCTGAAGAAGGACCCAATTGAGGTATCGCGTGCTCACACGTGATCAATGGTCACGTGTTGACACGTGATAGTTAAAACAGAAATAAAAACAAATGGCTGAAGGAAATACCTCAACGAGGTATCACGTGCTCACACGTGACCAATGGTCACGTGCTGACACGTGATGGTTAAAACAACAACATAAACAAGCGGCCATTAAAGAACTCAATTGGGGGTCACGTGCTCACACGTGACCAAGGGTCACGTGTCAGCACGTGACTGGCTTCGAAAGCCTTACAGTTAATAAAATTAAATTCTAAAAGCTTCTAAATCTTTCCAAATGGAAAAGGATTATGGGGACCGTTGGATTAAAGATCCAAGGGTGATTAAATATCACCAATTTATGGAAAAATCTTAGACAAGGAAAGATTTTCCCAAATCTCACCGGGAATAACAAACAGAATATCTTTGGATTTAAAATCCAACGGTGAATAAAATTCACTGAATGATCTAAAGGATCATATTAATTATGAAATCAAATCAAATATTTCAATGAAAAATTTACTAAACAAATTGATTCTTTTCCTTCTCCTATAAATAGGAGCCAAGAAAAGAAGAGAAATGGAGACCTTTTTGGAGAGAAAAACAGAGAGAGGAGAATTTAATTCTCAAGAGGGAAGAAAAGAAAGGAGAATTTAATTCTCAACAAAGAAAACCCTATGTGAGAAAAGAAAGGGAATCGAAACTTTAAAAAGAGAATTTAATTCTCAAAATCCAAGAGTTTAATTCTTATACAAAAAAGAACTTAGTTCTTCTTCTGGTTGAAGATCTGCACAGAGCACATCTCCCCATAAGTTGAGAATTTAATTCTCATCGGGTCGAAATCCTGCCATGCAGATCCTAAACTTAGAAGGGGAATTGAGTTTTGAGAATTTAATTCTCCTAAAACAAAACTAGGGTTTAACCCTAATCAAGAATTTAATTCTTTTACATATCTGGGAATTTAATTCCTTTGAAAAGAAATCAGGGTTTTATCCTAAATAAGAATTTAATTCTTTCACAATAGGAATTTAATTCCTCCAAAATCATAATTAGGGTTTAATCCTACAGAGAATTCAATTCTTAAAAGATCTCTGTTCATGAAAAGAATTAGGGTCACGTGCCCCCACGTGGCCCTTGAAAAGATCCCTGAAGAGGCACGTGACCCTTGAAAAGATCCCTGAAGAAAAGAAGCTTTGAGGCAATGCCTCACGTGCTCCCACGTGACTCCTAAAATGCAGAAAGAAAAAAACAAAGAAAATATGAGCTTTGGGCGCTCTCACGTGTCCCCACGTCACCCTTAGCAAGTGCTGTAATTATCGATGCATAAATCCCCATCACGTGCCAACACGTGATGCTCTAAAATAAAAATAAAAAGTGTTTAACACTTAATTGCAGAACGAAGAAAAGGGATCTGGTCCCACTTTTGGGCGCTCTCACGTGTCCACACGTGACCCCTCTTTCTTTAGTGTTTAACACTAATTTGGGGATTATATTTCCAGTGTTTAACACTGATTGTTTCTAGTGTTTAACACTAAATTGAAGATTATATTTCCAGTGTTTAACACTGATTGTCTTTTAATGTTTAACACTAATTTGAGAGTTCTACCTCCAGTGTTTAACACTGTTGTTCTCTAGTGTTTAACACTACTTTTAGCCAAATAGGCTAATTTTCCAGAGGTAAAAGTCCCTCCTCCAAATGAATATCAAAATTAAGGAAATCAAGGACAAAATGTTGTCAGAGCCCCCAAACCTCTGTTTAGCACTGCTGAATGATGAGGGGCTGAACCCAGACAAATGTCTAATGGCCCAAAGGGCCAAAATTTCAAACATAATTGGACTTAGCCCAAACTGTCCATAAGTCCTCAAATCATCTTGAACTGAGGACATCTGCTCTTTCAACCAACTCATTGGTTCAAGGGTACATCTCTGAACTCCTCTGATATCTGTCGTTGTAATGCTTCAACGTCGTCAGAGAGGTGACGGGTCCCGACGGCTATACATTCAATGGACCACTATGTCCCTAAACTAGAACAATAGAGCCCAAATGCTCTTTTGTCGAATCCAAACGATCCTGTTAAGCTGATCTTAGTCTCAAATTAGACTAACGTATCCTTAACAAACGTTTAAGTTGATTTTAGCCTCAAATATGGCTAACGTGTCCTTAAACCAATATTCGTCCCCAAAATGGGAATGCTGGACCACTATGTCCCTAAACTGGCAACGAACCACTATGTCCCTAAACTAGAACAATAGAGCCTAAATACTCTTTTGTCGGATCTAAACGATCCCGTTAAGTTGATCTTAGTCTCAAATTAGACTAACGTATCATTAACAAATGTTTAAGTTGATCTTAGCCTCAAATAGGGCTAACGTATCTTAAAACCCTCAAACAGACTCTAGTCCCAAATTGGACTATAGATCTCCCAACCAACTTTGGTTCAAGGGTACATCTATGAACTCCTCTGATATCTATCGTTGTAATCCTTCAACGTCGTCAGAGAAGTGACGGGTCCCGACGGCCATACATTCAATGGACCACCATGTCCCTAAACTGGAAATCGACCGCAATGTCATTAAACTAAACAATAGAGCCAATTGCTCTCTTGTCGGATCCAAACGATCCCGTTAAGTTGATCTTAGTTTGGAGATTAGGCTAACGTATACTTAACAAACGTTTAAGTTGATCTTAGTCTCAAATGAGACTAACGTATCCTTAAACCCAACCCCAAACCCAAATCTAAGAAAATACGGATTTGGACTAATCCACGTCCTACGGGCGACAACATAAATTAGTCTCCGTATACAATCCACGGGCAACCACAAACAAAACAAATACCCACGACACGAAGTGACCATCTGGAGAAGGAGAAAGTTATTACCGCGATGCGGTAGCGTAATTAACTGCAGGGGTTTGCGCCTCCAAGGAAGAGCGTCCCCACAATCAAAAACCCCTCAAACGAGGGGGAATCTGACGAAGTCTGCTACATCGGCCGCATCCGTTTAAACCTTCGATACATTGTGCCATAAATCAACTTGGCATCTTCGGAGAGGTGGACGGATAGCACCAATTAGCATCTGCCCCGAATCTCAGGCAAGACCGTCCGTCTTGCGCGTCTTTCGGCGGGGAACAGATTATGGCACGCCCGGTGGGACCTTTTCCTCTTTCCACTCCACACTTCGTGTGTCGTGTTCGCGAACGAATTGCGATTTGCAAATGGTTACCCGTGGGTTTCGAGGTACTAAGATTTGGCGTTTTGCTTGGTGCAGAAAGCAAAGGATCAATGGCGTTCACCTGCTCAAAGTGTTCCACATGCAACTGCAACCCACGTCTTGCCTCAACTGGGGATATATCTTATGGGCCCCAGGCGGCTTCCCTGTTCACAATGCCGACGGAACAGGTCACTCAAGCCACCACAGGATTGTTTTTCGGGACCATGCTCCCGCCAATGAGCTTCACCGCTCCTGTGCCAACACCGGAAGCTCCTAAGAAGTCGGTCTTCGATCGGCTTACAGCTACCGCGGCCCCTCTCAACGGGTCGTCCAACTCCAGCTCCTCGGTCTTCGCCAGACTGGGCCAAAATTCCTGTGGGCCCACAATGAAGCTTGCAATCCCAGAGAAGGTTATTCTGAAGAGGATAGCCATCCCTGCTCCTGAAGTCTTCAAGGCGGCTTCTCCTACCAAAGGGTCGGTCTTTACAAGATTGATTGTTTCGGCTCGCGCTACGGTTCCTGTCCCTGCTCAGAAGACTGTTTTCAACCGATTGGATACTGCTTCTCAAAGGACATCAGTATTCAACAGGCTGACGCCAGCAGCAGCCCCTCACCTGGACAGGGGGAAAGACAAAGCCATCCCCATCACCGAACCAACTCCATCAGCTCGACACGCTCGACGTTGCCACTGGCGCCGAGTAAGGAAGGCTGGGGGCAACTCCCCCTCTGGGCTAACGCCACCAGCTCCAACGGTGGAAGTTAATGCTGCTGTCCCAACCGGGAACAGTTTTGAGCTGTTGAACAGAATACGTAGGAATTCGCCCACTGCCGCACTGAAAAGATCTCCTCCACCTACGGAGAAGTCCCCAAAGGCGAAACTGGAGCAGCCCCCTCAACGGCTGTCTTCCAAAGTTTACAAAATCTGGCAACAAGTCCGAGAGTCGGTGATCGATCCAAATTTCTCCCGCTAGCACAAGAAACTGAAGGTCCAAAAGGAAGTCAGCCATCCTGCTAAGCTACGAAATGCTGTCTGGGTGCCCACCTTGACGGCTCCCTCAACTTCGACCGCTCTTGAGAAAAGAAGGCCAGAGAAGATCCCTGTGCCGGCGACAAAATTCAAAGGCACTGAACCCAAACGCCCTGAGTCTGGGGGCATGGTGGTACATACCGTCTACATGGCGTCCGGGAAAGAGGATAGCCGTATATCGACAGGTCATAGACCGCTTACACGATTGGTGACTAAAGCTCAAGAGCTGCAGCAAAAGCTCCAAGAAATGATAACTGCGATGGCTGCACTCACCGGGCCAAAAGAAAGCCCAAAAGCATCCTCGGATCAACGCCAGGAGCAAGAAACCGATGCCGAATTCCTTCGGAGAATACTGGAAAAGAAGGACAAAGAGGCTGCGGAACAAGCAGCCAATATAAAACGAATGGCCCTTCTGTTCTAGGACATGGTGGGTATGATGATCCGGCAGGATCCCCCAGCCGAAAATCCTCCGATTATCCTTGAAGATGACAGAGGAGAAACGTCAAATCCACCGCCGACCCTTTCAGCAGCCAAGGAGGAAACCATTTCCAAAGCTGCACTAGACGACTATATTGCTCAACAAATATGACTTCACCAGGCAACTGTGGCAGCCGGTCAAGTTGTCAAAACGGGGCGACCTTATCCGGGCTGGTATGACCAAATCAGTTACCCGCCGGGATATACGATCCTGAAGTTCCATGTCTACAAGGGGACAGGCAATCCCCATCAACATGTTGCTCAGTTCAGGGCTCTTTTTGGCAACACCGGCGGCGATGATAAGCTCCTGCTTCTCTAATTCGTCGGCAGCTTGTCGGAGACGGCGTTTGAATGGTACTCCGAGCTTCCGAACGACTCCGTCAAAACTTTCGCTGAAATGGAGTTGTTGTTTACCCAGCGTTTCGAAAGCGCCATCGAGCGTACTCCAATAACAGCTTTGATCAATGCAAGAGTAAAGCCGGGCAAAACTTGGGTTCAATATGCAATCCGATGGCGGAACTTGTGGTCAAAATGCAAACAATGCATTGAAGAAGCGCCAGCAGTGGGCATGTTCGTGGGCACCCTAGACCCTCATGCAATTATTTCACAGTTCATGATGTTCTTCAAGCCGTCCACCTTCCAGCCTTGATTGACAAGCTGGCCTAAATGGACCAGATGGGCCATAGGCCTTCCTCTTTAAAGACGGAGCCTTCGAATGAAAAGGGCAAAGGGAAAGCAACCTTCGTCGCCAACGCTCAACAACAACCGAGCAACTTAAAGACGGTTGTTCGCCAAAACAACGTGCGTCCACGCCCATCCCTCGAGGAGAGACTAGGACGTCTTTACTCGTTTCCTCAGAATAAAACGAGGAGATTGTTCGAGCTGGCAGTGCGCAACAGACTCATCAACCTGCCGAGTCCGAAACGTCCGTTGCAGCCAGGAGATGTCAACGATCCAAATTACTGCCCTTACCACCAAGCGGTAAGACATCCAATCGTAGATTGCTTCGTCTTTAAGGGATGGATCGAGGATCAGTACCAACAAGGCAAGTTCGTATTATCCGAAAACTGGAAGGTGAACCCACCACAACCTCACGCCCCTAGAAAAGTGGACGTGCCGGGGGCATCGTGCTCATTCATAAGGAAAGCCCCGTGGGAGGTCGCTCTTTCTGCCAAAACTAAAAGAATGCTGAAGGATCTCCAAACGTGCCCGGCAATCAGGTGGAAAAATCCACTGGAACCCAAGATCATCGAGGGAATGCTGAAACCGCGCCCAACTCCAAAAACGGGTGATGATGGTCAGAGCGCTCACACCCAGCCGTCAAAGTCTTCGAAGAAGAAGAAGAAGACCAAAAAGCCCATGCAGCCTGGTGACAAGCGCACGGAACTGCAAAAACAGATTGACGCGTTGGAAGAATATAATCAGAAGACGCGGACCCCAGTCACACTCCAAGAATTTCTCAACCACGTCCTTGAGGACGGAGATGATCACAATGGAGAAGACTCGTCGGATGAATCTGAAGATTATTTGGCAAGCTGCCATGTGATCTCTCGCTCGTCAATAAATGACGAAGAAGCTCCTTAAACAGAGAAGCTGGGGGCAGATCCTGAGCCAGAACTTCTAGGACCATCAGACGAAATGATTGATGCATTCCTGAACGAAGCCCGTTTCAAAAGCAAAGCTGATCGAGAGCGCGAGATGACCATATTCGAGAAAGCCAAACGCCGGCGACTAGATGAAAGGGTCGAAACACTCCCACCAGATCAAAGTACATCCACCGCAAATGAAAGCAGGATCAAGATAAGGAAACGATTCGCCAAAGCTATATCGATGGGGATGAGACTGCCCTCTTTCAGAGAAAATTCTCCCGGTGGTATGCATCTTGATGAAACGGACGCACATCTTAACTTCTGCTTATATCATCAGAAGATCGCACATCCTACTGAAGACTGCAACTCCTTTAAGTGTTCGTGGCAAGGATATGTCGCTCACAGGCAACACTTCAACAAGACAAAGCGTGAAGCTCGTAAACAACGGAAAAATGCGACAGATGAGCGTAAAAGAATTGCCGGCAATTGTCATAGGGTTGATCCTTGGGGATCGCGAGTTCTCACCTTCGGGAGTGACTCCGACGAAAAAGTAGCCCTCGGTCCTCTCTTCAAGGAATCCATCTCTGAAACGAAAGAATTGAGGAGCTGCGAGAACATTCAGCCGTGCAATTTCACGCTACCCGGAAAGAATCTCGGACCCGCGAACAAGGGATCGAACAAAAGGGATAAGGGGAATAGAAAAGCGACCTTCGTCGCCAACGCTCAACAACAGCCGAGCAACCCGAGACTGTTTTGTCGTCAAAACAACAAGCTGCGATACCTCAATGAGAAGTTGAAACGTCCTTACTCGTTTCCCAAAGATAAAACAAAGAGATTGTTCAAGCTAGCAGTGCGCAGCGGGCTCATCACTCTGCCAGATCCAAAACATCCGTTGCAGCCAGGTGACGTTAACAATCCTAACTATTGTCCCTACCACAGAGTAATGGGTCACCGACTCGAAAATTGCTACGTCTTCAACAACTGGGTTGAAGACTAATACCAACAAGGCAAACTCGCGCTGTCCGAAAACTGGAAGGTGAGCCCGCCACAACCACATGCCCCGAGAAAGATGGATATGCCGGGGGCATCATGCTCATTCATAGGGAAAGCCCCATAGACCGAAAAGTCAGTAAACTAGAGATTCGCCTCAAATACGGCGACGCTAGACCGAAAAGTCAGAAAACTAGAGATTCGCCTCAAATATGGCAACGATAGACCGAAACGTCGTTAAACTAACGATGGACCACTATGTCCTAAAACTGGCTGTAGACCGAAACGTCGTTAAACTAACGACGGACCGCAATGTCCTAAAACTTGCAAATGACCGAAATGTCGTTAAACTACTATCAACCCGCGGCATCCTCAGGCTGGCGTGGTAAAAAAAAACGGTATGTCCATAAGCAAAATGGGCACGGATGAAAACCCGAAAGGGCTCCGTGAGTAAAAACAGCAGGGCTACCGGCGAGTCTTGTGAAAACCCAAAAGGGCGCAACCTCATTAGAATTAAAAAAAAGAAAGAATAAACAAAAAGAAAAGAAAAAAGAAGAAGAAAACGGTATGTCCATAAGCAAAATGGGCACGGATGAAAACCCGGAAGGGCTCCGTGAGTAAAAACAGCAGGGCTACCGGCGAGTGTTTGTGAAAACCCGAAAGGGCGCAAGCTCGTTAAAAGACACTTACAGGGTCCTCTCGACCTTGTAAGGAGAAACCACCCGCGTGAGATCCTTACGACTCACAGAGAAGCAACACACTTAGGGATCCTCATGATTCCTAAGAAGAAATTACACTTGCGAGATCCTCACGACTCGTAAGGAGAACTCTCTTATGGGACCCTCACGGCTCATAAGATTTGAAAGTCTTAAGTTACAGAGACCTGAACCTGTTCTTAAGCAACCCCCACCACCTTCGATAGTGCCCTATAAGCGGCTCAATGCTGACCCTTGTATACAATCCACGGGCGCGAATAAACATTTCCCTAACCAAGTCCCACCCATGACTAGGGATATGTCTATATGGTGAACAACCCTTATGAGTTCTCTCGACTTATAAGGAGAAAATCCTTTTGTAAGAACCTTACGACTTACAGGGGAACACGCACTTAGGAATCCTCACGATTCCCAAGGAGAAAACACACCTACGAGATCCTCACGACTTGTAGGGAGAAATACCTTTGTGAGACCCTTACGGCTTATGAAGTCAAAAGCCTTAGTTGACAGAATCCTAACCCTGTTTACTAAGCCATCTCTGTTCGATATCGACAGAGGCAAATGATGATTCGCTCCTGGCAATATCCCAGTTATAGCAATGCTGATGTCTAAATCGGTATCAAATTCCCAGCCCTTTCACGGCAAATGATGATTCGCTACTGGCGATATCCCAGTTGTAGCGATGATGATGTCTAAACCGGTATCAAACTCCAAGTCCTTTCATGGCAAATGATGATTCGCTCCTGGTGATATCCCAGTGGTAGCAATACTGATGCTTAAAACGGTTTCAAATTCCAAGTCCTTTTACGGAAAATGATGATTCGCGCCTGGCAATATTCCAGTCGCAGCAATGCTGATGCTAAGACTGGTATCAGATCCCAAATCCCCTACTTGCAAGAAAAAATAAGCGAGCCAAAAAACAAAATGCATATGAAATAGCCGAAATGATGGGGAAACTTGCAACAAAATTAGCAAGTAAAAATGTATGCATACAAAAACAGCCGAAATGATTGGGCAACTCGCAATAAATAGCAGCGAGTAAAAAGAAAAATAGCCGAAATGATTGGGCAATCGCGATTTTCGCGATATAAAAAGCTGAAATGATAGAGCATCGCGGAAAGAATAAAAAAATGATGAAAGAATGAAACTTTTTTCCCTACAGGTGAGATCACATCGATACCTGTATACAATCCAGGGGCACAAACAAAGAGGGAACCATACCTTCCCAACAGGCTCCATCAGAAAGCGATACCAAATCTCGACGGTTCATAGACAACCTAGAGACAACCTCGATATTTGTCACAATATTGCAGACACAATATCAACAAACAAAGCAAAAGAAGATCCCTAGCTTCTGGGTCTCGACGTCAATACCGACAACTTAGAGATCACCAACGGCGTTTCTCCTCACTCCAACCAGATGCAGACAATCGACCTCAGAGTCGCAACGAAACGGAACCATAGAAAAGTCCCTTGTTCCAAATCTCAATGGCCACATCTGCAGCCTGGAGACCAACAACGGTGGGCCTCCTCATTCCAGCATGACACAGATGTTACACCATCAAACGGAGCCATGGCAAAATCCCAGCTCCACCTCAGCATTCGTCTCGATACAGCAGACGAGATGTCAACAATGGCGTTCCTTCGCAGTCCAGCAGGATGCAGATGCAACGTCAACAAAAGACCTCACGGTCGAAACAAAGCGGAGCGACGGCAAAATCCCAACTCCACCTATGCATTCGTCTCGATACAGCAGACGAGATGTCAACAATGGCGTTCCTTCGCAGTCCAGCAGGATGCGGATGCAACGTCAACAAAAGACCTCACGGTCGAAACAAAGCGGAGCGACGGCAAAATCCCAACTCCGCCTCAGCATTCGTCTCGATACAGCAGACGAGATGTCAACAATGGCGTTCCTTCGCAAGTCTAACAGGATGCAGAAGCAACTTCAACAAAAGACCTCGTGGTCGAAACAAAGCGGAGTGACGGAAAAATCCCAGCTCCACCTCAGCATTCGTCTCGATACAGCAGACACAATGTCAACAACAGTGTCCTTCCTTCGACAGGATTCGGACACACTAAAGCAAACGAAGCGAAGGCCAAGTTCCTAGCTTCAACGTCTTGACGGTAACTCATATAAAACTGGAAAGACAATCAGAGATCATCTCACACCAGCATAGAGTGATCACCACCTCGACGTTCGTCTCGATACAGCAGACGAGATGTCACTACAGCGTTCTTCCCCCAGCGGGATTCGGACGCGCCAAAGCAAATGAAGCAAAAGGCCAAATTCCTAGCTTCAGGGTCTTGACGACAAGTTATATAAAGCCTGAAAGACAATCGGAGATCATCTCTCACCAGTGCGGAGTGGTCACCACCTCGACATTCGTCTCGACACAGCATACGCAACGCCAAAGCAAATGAAGCAAAGGCCAAATTCCTAGCTTTAGGGTCTTGACGACAACTCATATAAAGCGTGAAAGACAATCGGAGATCATCTCACACCAGCGCGGAGTGATCACCACCTTGACGATCGTCTCGATACAGCAGATGAAATGTCGCCCCAGCGTTCTTTCCCCAGCAGGATACAGACGCGCCAAAGCAAATGAAGCAAAGGTCAAACTCCTAGTTTCAGGGTCTTGACGACAACTCATATAAAGCCTGAAAGACAATCGGAGATCATCTCGCACCAGCGCGGAGTGGTCACCACCTCGACGATTGTCTCGATACAGCAGAGGAAATGTCACCCCAGCATTCTTCCCCTAGCAGGATTCGGACGCGCCAAAGCAAATGAAGCAAAAGGCCAAATTCCTAGCTTCAGGGTCTTGACGGCAACTCATATAAAGTCTGAAAGACAATCGGAGATCATCTCGCACCAGCGCGGAGTGGTCACCACCTCGACGTTCATCTCGACACAGCAGACGCAACGCCAAAGCAAATGAAGCAAAGGCCAAATTCCTAGCTTCAGGGTCTTGACGGCAACCCATATAAAGCCTGAAAGACAATCGGAGATCATCTCACACCAGCGCGGAGTGGTCACCACCTTGACGATCGTCTCGATACAGCAGATGAAATGTCGCCCCAATGTTCTTCCCCTAACAGGATTCGGACTCGCCAAAGCAAATGAAGCAAAGACCAAAATCCTAGTTTCAGGGTCTTGACGACAACTCATATAAAGCCTGAAAGAAAATCGGAGATCATCTCGCACCAGCGCGGAGTGGTCACCACCTTAATGATCGTCTCGATACAGCAGATGAAATGTCGCCACAGCGTTCTTCAACAGCAGGATTCGGACACGCCAAAGAAAATGAAGCAAAGGCCAAATTCCTAGTTTCAGGGTCTTGACGGCAACTTATATAAAGCCTGAAAGACAATCGGAGATCATCTCGCACCAGCGCGGAGTGGTCACCATCTCGACGATCGTCTCGATACAGCAGATGGAATGTCACCCTAGCGTTCTTCCCCCAGTAGGATTCGAACGCGCCAAAACAAATGAAGCAAAAGGCCAAATTCCTAGCTTCAGGGTCTTGACGGCAACTCATATAAAGTCTGAAAGACAATCGGAGATCATCTCGCACCAGCGCGAAGTGGTCACCACCTCGACGTTCGTCTCGACACAGCAGACGCAACGCCAAAGCAAATGAAGCAAAGGCCAAATTCCTAGCTTCAGGGTCTTGACGGTAACTCATATAAAGCCTGAAAGACAATTGGAGATCATCTCACACCAGCGCGGAGTGGTCACCACCTCGACGGTCGTCTCGATACAGCAGATGAAATGTTGCCCCAGCGTTCTTCCCCCAGCAGGATTCAGACGCGCCAAAGAAAATGAAGCGAAGGCCAAATTCCTAGCTTCATGCGTCTTAACGGCAAGTCATATAAAGCGTGAAAGACAATCGGAGATTATCTCGCACCAGTGCGGAGTGGTATCCACCTCGATGTTCGTCTCGACACAACAGACGCAACATCACCAAAAGGAGTCACGGCAAAATCCCTGGTTCCAAACCTCGACGGTTCACCAGCAACCTAGAGATAACCGCGACATTCATCTCGATACAGCAGACGCGATGCCAGCAAACGAAGCAAAGGCCAAATTCCTAGCTTCTGGGTCTTAACGGCAAGTCATATAAAGCCTGAAAGACAATCGGAGATCATCTCGAACCAGTGCGGAGTGGTCACCACCTCGACGCTCGTCTCGATACAGTATACGCAACATCACCAAAAGGAGCCACGGCAAAATCCCTAGTTCCAAACCTCGACGGTTCACCAGCAACCTAGAGACAAGCACGACATTCGTCTCGATACAGAGGACGCGATGCTAGCAAACGAAGCAAAGGCCAAATTCCTAGCTTCAGGGTCTTAAAGGCAAGTCATATAAAGCCTGAAAGACGATCGGAGATTATCTCGAACCAGTGCGGAGTGGTCACCACCTCGACGTTCATCTCGATACCGCAGACGCAACATCACAAAAAGGAGCCACGGCAAAATCCCTAGTTCCAAACCTCGACGGTTCACCAGCAACCTAGAGACAACCACGACATTCGTCTCGATACAGAGGACGCAATGCCAGCAAACGAAGCAAAGGCCAAATTCTTAGCTTCAGGGTCTTAACGACAAGTCATATAAAGCCTGAAAGACTATCGAAGATCATCCCACACCAGCGCGAAGTGGTTATGACTCATCGGGGCTCTCCAAAATGAGCCTAATCTCAAGTAAAAAGCGGCATGGCAAAATTCCTAACGCTTGCTCTTCCGACGGTCAAACTGCCTAGGAGGATTGCTTGAAGACGTCTTGTCCAGCCCCCGAAGGGATCAGAGACACGACATGTCGCAAGGCTACTCGAACAGCAAGATTGCCTATCGAGGGATACATCAGCCAACGCGACGGTACGACGGGCAAAACCCTAGTACCTCCGACCCTAACGGACCTTTGTTGTAAAGAGCAAAGGTTAACTGTGACGTTAGGATATTCTTGTGAGAAATGCTCGATTCGTCTCGACTCGTGAGGAAATTAGTGTCTTTGCGAGAAATGCTCGATTCGTCTCGACTCGTGAGGAAAAGCCTTAGGTAGCGGGGATTAAAAAACCTGTTTCCTAAGCACCGGGGCCTTGCAAGGCGATCCAAAACGGTCTCTTGCATACTATCCACGGGTCACACTCTCCAAAGTCGAATCTCGATAAGGAGGGAAACAACCGCTTATGGGTCCTTTCGACTGGTAAGAGGGAAAATTTTCTTATAAGATCCTTACGAATTATGAGAGAAAACACACTTAAGAGTCCTCACGACCCCTAAGGAGAAAATACACCTACAAGATCCTCTCGATCCGTAGGGAGAAAAGTCTTTGTGAGACCCTCACGGCTCATAAAGTTGAAAAGTCTTAGGCTACAAGGACCCTAAACATGTCTCCTAAGCCCTCAATTCCATGGCTACTCATAACTTTGCATTACTTCACCCACGTACAAACTTACGTGGGCAAAGTAGTGGGAGGCATTTGTTCCCGCCAAAAATTTCTGCGCAGAAGAGTCCAAGGTATCAAATGGCAACGATACGCTTAAGGAAATGCGAACCAATATCTTCCGGCCTGTATTTTGATAAACTCCCGATGGAGGAACAACTAAATTCTAATGATATTGGAAGCATCTCGAAAAACCCTTCAATTTAATATATTATGGGCTTCATAATTCATCCGGGATCAAAAGTTATGAGCAAATATGTTATGCACTGTTCCCTGATTAAAAAATCAGGAATTACCTCAATGAGGTGTCACGTGCTCACACGTGACCAATGGTCACGTGTTGACACGTGATAGTTAAAACATGAATAAAAATAGACGGCTGAAGAAGGACCCAATTGAGGTATCACGTGCTCACACGTGATCAATGGTCACGTGTTGACACGCGATAGTTAAAACAGAAATAAAAACAAATGGCTGAAGGAAATACATCAACGAGGTATCACGTGCTCACACGTGACCAATGGTCACGTGCTGACACGTGATGGTTAAAACAACAACATAAACAAGCGGCCATTAAAGAACTCAATTGGGGGTCACGTGCTCATACGTGACCAAGGGTCACGTGTCAGCACGTGACTGGCTTCGAAAGCCTTACAGTTAATAGAATTAAATTCTAAAAGCTTCTAAATATTTCCAAATGGAAAAGGATTATGGGGACCGTTGGATTAAAGATCCAAGGGTGATTAAATATCACCAATTTATGGAAAAATCTTAGACAAGGAAAGATTTCCCCAAATCTCACCGGAAATAACAAACAGAATATCTTTGGATTTAAAATCCAACGGTGAATAAAATTCACTGAATGATCTAAAGGATTATATTAATTATGAAATCAAATCAAATCTTTCAATGAAAGATTTACTAAACAAATTGATTCTTTTCCTTCTCCTATAAATAGGAGCCAAGAAAAGAAGAGAAAGGGGGACCTTTTTGGAGAGAAAAACAGAGAGAGGAGAATTTAATTCTCAAGAGAGAAGAAAAGAAAGGAGAATTTAATTCTCAACAAAGAAAACCCTAGGTGAGAAAAGAAAGGGAATCGAAACTTTAAAAAGAGAATTTAATTCTAAAAATCCAAGAGTTTAACTCTTATACAAAAAAGAACTTAGTTCTTCTTCTGGTTGAAGATCTGCACAGAGCACATCTCCCCATAAGTTGAGAATTTAATTCTCATCGGGTCGAGATCCTGCCATGCAGATCCTAAACTTAGAAGGGGAATTGAGTTTTGAGAATTTAATTCTCCTAAAACAAAACTAGGGTTTAATCCTAATCAAGAATTTAATTCTTTTACATATCTGGGAATTTAATTCCTTTGAAAAGAAATCAGGGTTTTATCCTAAATAAGAATTTAATTCTTTCACAATAGGAATTTAATTCCTCCAAAATCATAATTAGGGTTTAACCCTACAGAGAATTCAATTCTTAAAAGATCTCTGTTCATGAAAAGAACTAGGGTCACGTGCCCCCACGTGACCCTTGAAAAGATCCCTGAAGAAAAGAAGCTTTGAGGCAATGCCTCACGTACTCCCACGTGACTCCCAAAATGCAGAAAGAAAAAAGCAAAGGAAATATGAGCTTTGGGCGCTCTCACGTGTCCCCACGTGACCCCTCAGCAAGTGCTGTAATTATCGATGCATAAATCCCCATCACGTGCCAACACGTGATGCTCTAAAATAAAAATAAAAAGTGTTTAACACTTAATTGCAGAACGGAGAAAAGGGATCTGGTCCCACTTTTGGGCGCTCTCACGTGTCCACACGTGACCCCTCTTTCTTTAGTGTTTAACACTAATTTGGGGATTATATTTCCAGTGTTTAACACTGATTGTTTCTAGTGTTTAACACTAAATTGAAGATTATATTTCCAGTGTTTAACACTGATTGTCTTTTAGTGTTTAATACTAATTTGAGAGTTCTACCTTCAGTGTTTAACACTGTTGTTCTCTAGTGTTTAACACTATTTTTCGCCAAATTGGCCAATTTTCCAGAGGTAAAAGTCCCTCCTCCAAATGAATCTCAAAATTAAGGAAATCAAGGACAAAATGTTGTCAGAGCCCCCAAACTTCTGTTTAGCACTGCTGAATGATGAGGGCCTGAACCCAGGCAAATGTCTAATGGCCCAAAGGGCCAATATTTCAAACATAATTGGACTTAGCCCAAACTGGCCATAAGTCCTCAAATCATCTTGAACTGAGCATATCTGCTCTTTCAACCAACTCATTGGTTCAAGGGTACATCTCTGAACTCCTCTGATATCTGTCGTTATAATCCTTCAACGTTGTCAGAGAGGTGACGGGTCCCGACGGCCATACATTTAATGGACCACTATATCCCTAAACTAGAACAATAGAGCCCAAATGCTCTTTTGTCGGATCCAAACGATCCTGTTAAGCTTATCTTAGTCTCAAATTAGACTAACGTATCCTTAACAAACGTTTAAGTTGATCTTAGCCTCAAATATGGCTAACGTGTCCATAAACCAATATTCGTCCCCAAAATGGGAATGTTGGATCACTATGTCCCTAAACTGGCAACGGACCACTGTGTCCCTAAACTGGAACAATAGAGCTTAAATACTCTTTTGTCGGATCTAAACGATCCCGTTATGTTGATCTTAGTCTCAAATTAGACTAACGTATCTTTAACAAATGTTTAAGTTTATCTTAGTCTCAAATAGGGCTAACGTATCTTTAAACCCTCAAACAAACTTTAGTCCCAAATTGGACTATAGATCTCCCAACCAATTTTGGTTCAAGGGTACATCTCTGAACTCCTCTGATATCTGTCGTTGTAATCCTTCAACGTCGTCAGAGAGGTGACGGGTCCCGACGGCCATACATTCAATGGACCACCATGTCCTTAAACTGGAAATCGACCGCAATGTCATTAAACTAAACAATAGAGCCAATTGCTCTCTTGTTAGATCCAAACGACCCCGTTAAGTTGATCTTAGTCTGGAGATTAGGCTAACGTATCCTTAACAAACGTTTAAGTTGATCTTAGTCTCAAATGAGACTAACGTATCCTTAAACCCAACCCCAAACCCAAATCTAAGAAAATACGGATTTGGACTAATCCACGTCCTACGGGCGACAACATAAATTAGTCTCCGTATACAATCCACGGGCAACCACAAACAAAACAAACACCCACGACACGAAGTGACCATCTGGAGAAGGAGAAAGTTGTTACCGCGATGCGGTAGCGTAATTAACTGCAGGGGCTTGCGCATGCAGGGAAGAGCGTCCCACAATCAAAACCCCCTCAAACGAGGGGGAATCTGACGAAGTCTGCTACATCGGCCACATCCGTTTAAACCTTCGATACATGGTGCCATAAATCAACTTGGCATCTTCGGAGAGGTGGACGGATAGCACCAATTAGCATCTGCCCCGAATCTCAGGCAAGACCGTCCGTCTTGCGCGTCTTTCGGCGGCGAACAGATTCTGGCACGTCCGGTGGGACCTTTTCCTCTTTCCACTCCACACTTCGTGTGTCGTGTTCGCGAATGAATTGTGGTTTGCTAATGGTTGCCCGTGGGTTTCGAGGTACTAAGATTTGGCTTTTTTCTTGGTGCAGAAAGCAAAGGATCAATGGCGTTCACCTACTCAAAGTGTTCCACATGCAACTGCAACCCACGTCTTGCCTCAACTGGGGATATATCTAATGGGCCCCAGGCGGCTTCCCTGTTCACAATGCCGATGGAACAGGTCACTCAAGCCACCACAGGATTGTTTTTCGGGACCATGCTCCCGCCAATGAGCTTCACCGCTCCTGTGCTAACACCGGAAGCTCCTAAGAAGTCGGTCTTCGATCGGCTTACAGCTACTGCGGCCCCTCTCAACGGGTCGTCCAACTCCAGCTCCTCGGACTTCGCCAGACAGGGCCAAAATTCCTGTGGGCCCACAATGAAGCTTGCAATCCCAGAGAAGCTTATTCCGAAGAGGATAGCTATCCCTGCTCCTGAAGTCGTCAAGGCGGCTTCTCCTACCAAAGGGTCGGTCTTTACAAGATTGATTGTTCCGTCTCCCGCTACGGTTCCTGTCCCTGCTCAGAAGACTGTTTTCAACCGATTGGATACTGCTTCTCAAAGGACATCAGTATTCAACAGGCTGACGCCAGCAGCAACCCCTCACCTGGACACGGGGCAAGCCAAAGCCATCCCCATCACCGAACCAACTCCATCAGCTCGACACGCTCGACGTTGCCACTGGCGCCGAGTAAGGAAGGCCGGAAGCAACTCCCCCTCTGGGCTAACGCCACCAGCTCCAACGGTGGAAGTTAATGCTGTTGTCCCAACCGGGAACAGTTTTGAGCTGCTGAACAGAATACGCAAGAATTCGCCCACTGCCGTACTGAAAAGATCTCCTCCACCTATGGAGAAGTCCCCAAAGGAGAAACTGGAGCAGCCCCCTCAACGGCTGTCTTCCAAAGTTTACAAAATTTGGCAACAAGTCCGAGAGTCGGTGATCGATCCAAATTTCTCCCGCCAGCACAAGAAACTGAAGGTCCGAAAGGAAGTCAGCCATCCTGCTAAGCCACGAAATGCTGTCTGGGTGCCCACCTTGACGGCTCCCTCAACTTCGACCGCTCTTGAAAAAAGAAGGCCAGAGAAGATCCCTGTGCCGGCGACAAAAGTCAAAGGCACTGAACCCAAATGCCCTAAGTCTGGGGGCATGGTGGTACATACCGTCTACATGGCGTCCGGGAAAGAGGATAGCCGTATATCCACAGGTCATAGACCGCTTACGCGATCGGTGACTAAAGCTCAAGAGCAGCAGTAGAAGCTCCAAGAAATGATAACTGCGATGGCTGCACTCACCGGGCCAAAAGAAAGCCCAAAAGCATCCTCGGATCAACGCCAGGAGCAAGAAACCGATGCCGAATTCCTTCGGAGAATACTGGAAAAGAAGGACAAAGAGGCTGCGGAACAAGCAGCCAATATAAAACGAATGGCCCTTCTGTTCCAGGACATGGTGGGTATGATGATCCGGCATGATCCCCCAGCCGAAGATCCTCCGATTATCCTTGAAGATGACAGAGGAGAAATGTCAAATCCACCGCCGGCCCTTTCAGCAGCCAAGGAGGAAACCATTTCCAAAGCTGCACTAGACGACTATATTGCTCAACAAATACGAGTTCACCAGGCAACTGAGGCAGCCGGTCAAGTTGTCAAAACGGGGCGACCTTATCCGGGCTGGTATGACCAAATCAGTTACCCGCCGGGATATACGATCCCGAAGTTCCATGTCTACAAGGGGACAAGCAATCCCCATCAACATGTTGCTCAGTTCAGGGCTCTTTGTGGCAACATTGGCGGCGATGATAAGCTCCTGCTTCTCCAATTCGTCGGCAGCTTGTCGGAGACGGCGTTTGAATGGTACTCCGAGCTTCCGAACGACTCCGTCAAAACTTTCGCTGAAATGGAGTTGTTGTTTACCCAGCGTTTTGCAAGCGCCATCGAGCGTACTCCAATAACAGCTTTGATCCATGCAAGAGTAAAGCCGGGCAAAACTTTGGTTCAATATGCAATCCGATGGTGGAACTTGTGGTCAAAATGCGAACAACGCATTGAAGAAGCGCCAGCGGTGGGCATGTTCATGGGCACCCTAGACCCTCATTCAATTATTTCACAGTTCATGATGTTCTTCAAGCCGACCACCTTCCAGGCCTTGATTGACAAGCTGGCCCAAATGGACCAGATGGGCCATAGGCCTTCCTCTTTAAAGACGGAGCCTTGGAATGAAAAGGGCAAAGGGAAAGCAACCTTCGTCGCCAACGCTCAACAACAACCGAGCAACTTAAAGCCGGTTGTTCGCCAAAACAACGTGCGTCCACATCCATCCCTCGAGGAGAGACTAGGACGTCCTTACTCGTTTCCTCAGAATAAAACGAGGAGATTGTTCGAGCTGGCAGTGCGCAATAGACTCATCAACCTGCCGAGTCTGAAACGTCCGTTGCAGCCAGGCGATGTCAACGATCCAAATTACTGCCCTTACCATCAAGCGGTAAGCCATCCAATCGAAGATTGCTTCGTCTTTAAGGGATGGATCGAGGATCAGTACCAACAAGGCAAGTTCGTATTATCCGAAAACTGGAAGGTGAACCCACCACAACCTCACGCCCCTAGAAAAGTGGACGTGCTGGGGGCATCGTGCTTATTCATAAGGAAAGCCCCGTGGGAGGTCGCTCTTTCTGCCAAAACTAAAAGAATGCTGAAGGATCTCCAAACGTGCCCGGCAATCAGGTGGAAAAATCCACTGGAACCCGAGATCATCGAGGGATTGCTGAAACCGCGCCCAACTCCTAAAACGGGGGATGATGGTCAGAGCGCTCACACCCAGCCTTCAAAGTCTTCGAAGAAGAAGAAGAAGACCAAAAAGCCCATGCAGCCTGGTGACTGTTTCCTGATTTAAAATCAGGAAGGCTTCTGTGAAAAGCTTCAGAAGAGGGTCACGTGCTTACACGTGACTAGCGGTCACGTGTTGGCACGTGACACCTAAAAATGTCATCAAGGCAAGTTCGATTCCCTGACTACGAAGAAGAAAAGGAAAAGCTTCAAGGAGAGTCACGTGCTCCCACGTGATCAGGGTCACGTGGCGACACGTGACGTTGAAATGCAAGCGTCAAAGGCACGTCGGTTAACTGACCAAGTCAAAGAAAAGGCTTCAGAAGAAGTCATGTGCTCCCACGTGACCAGGGTCACGTGTTGGCACGTGACGTTCAAGGCAGCAAACGCGTTTTCAGAACAGCCAAGGAAAGAGAGTTCAAACAAGGGTCACGTGCTCACACGTGACCAGGGGTCACGTGGTAGCACGTGACGTTTAAGCAGCAATCAGAAGACACAGCGCAGAAAGCTCATTCCAAAGGGGGGTCACGTGCTCACACGTGACCATGGGTCACGTGGTCACACGTGACCGGCTTTCAAAGCCCATTTTATCAACAGAATTAAATTCTGAAAGAAATTCAGATCTTTCCAAAGGAACGCAACTATATGCATCCAATCAAATTAAAGATTCAGAGGTCATTTATTTATGGAAAATCTCGGGTTTGGAAAGATTTCCCCCTTAAATCTAACCAAAATAACAAGGGAGAATCTCTGAATTTGAAATCCAACGGTGAATAAAATTCACCTAATAATCCAAAGGTCCAGAACGAATGAAGGATGCAAATCAAATCTCTCAATGAAGATTCGTCACAAAACTAACTGATTCAGCTGCTTCTCCTATAAATAGGAGCCAAGAGACACAAAAAATATACATGCGCAGAGAAGAGAAAAGAAAAAAGGAGGAGAGCTTTGATACTTTGAAAAGACTCGGATCTTCTGCAAAAAACCCTAGGTAAGAAAGGGGAAGCCTTTCGAAAGAAAGAGAATTTAATTCTCTATAGAGTTTAACTCTAATATATAAAACAGAAGAGCAAATTTCTTCTCTCTTTGATAGAGGATCTGCAAAGTGCACATCTCCCCTTAAGGTTGAGAATTTAATTCTCAATGGGTTGAGATCCTGCCATGCAGATCCAAAACATAGAGAAAGAATGCAAGCATGAGAATTTAATTCTCACAGAACTATAGGAATTTAATTCCTCTAAGATAAAAGTAGGGCTTGACCCTGTGTTATGGGAATTTAATTCCTTCAAAATAAAAAGGAGCGGGGTTTAACCCTAATTAAGAATTTAGTTCTGTTGAAACAATGGGAATTTAAGTCCCTTAATCATAATCTGACGGGAAACGGAAGTTTGATTCCTTAAAAAGTTTTTTATTAGGGTTTAACCCTATTCAATTCTTCACATAAACGAGGAATCTAATTCCTACAGAAGGTTCAAGGATCGAAAGGGAAGTAGGAATTTAATTCCTTTGAAAATTAAAGCCAGAGGAATTTAATTCCTGAAAAGAAAGATCAACAGATCCTCTAGAAACTACATAGAGGCAGGGTCACGTGCTACCACGTGACCCCCCAAAACCCCTACAGAAAGCCCCTTTGAGGCAGCACCCCACGTGACCCGCGTGACCCTCAGCAGAAGCCTTAACACAAAGGCATTTGAATGCCCATCACGTGACGGCACGTGATGCTATGAAGGAAATGATAATTTCAGCGGAACAAATGAAGGCTGGGCGCCCTCACGTGCTGCCACGTGACCCTTCTTGCCTTAGTGTTTAACACTAAAATTAAAACTCCCAAGCCCAATGTTAAAACACTGTCGAGCCTTAGCATTCAATGCTGATTAAAAAGCCTTATTGGCAGGATTCAACACTGATCCGTTTTAGTGTTTAACACTAATTTGAAAAAGCCTTATTGCTGGTGTTTAACACCAATTATCTCTTAGTGTTGAACACTAACTCAACAACCTTATTCCCAGTGTTCAAACACTGATTGCTCTGAAGTGTTTAACACTAGGCTTCGGCCCAATTGGCTAAAGGGGATAGAGGCAAATATTCTCCCTCAATGGACCAACAAAGAGTCAATATTCCAGACCTGACTGGACTTAGCCCAAGCTGGCCATAAGTCCTCAATTTGTGATTAACTGGGCCGGTAGGCTCATAACATAATTGATCAGTCTTGACCCAAATTGGGCCAAGGACCATTTAATCCATCCCGGTTCTAGGGTACATCTCTTCACTCCTTTGATACTTGGCATTGTAATCCCTCAATGTCTTCAAAGAGGTGACGGGTCCCGAAGACCATTCATGATATGGACTGTGGGGTCCTTAAACCCATGCATAACACAAAATTCCTGGTTACGTGGAACGTGGATAACGTCACTCTTTGACCCCGCGGAAAACGTCCAGAGTGGATCCTGGTCCTCGCCTAGCACGGCAATGAACCCGTGCTAAGCATCCAGAGCGGAGCCTGGTCCTCGCCTAGCACGGCAGTGAACCCGTGTGAAGCATCCAGAGCACATACCGGACTGTGGAGTCCTTAAACCCATGGACTATGACGTCCTTAACCTTGACCGAGATGTCTTAAAACTACCAACGGACCGCAATGTCCTTAAACTACCCATTGACCGAGATGTCTTAAAACTACCAACGGACCGCAATGTCCTTAAACTACCCATTGACCGAGATGTCTTAAAACTACCAACGGACCGCAATGTCCTTAAACTACCCACGGACCGCAATGTCCCTAAACTACCCACGGACCGCAATGTCCCTAAACTACCCACGGACCGCAATGTCCTTAAACTAGAACCATAGAGCCTCCATATGCTCTTTTGTCGGATCTAAACGGTCCCGTTTAAGTTGATCTTAGCCTCAAATATGGCTAACGCGTCCTTAAACCTTCAAGCAGACTGGACTATGAATCCCCCTAATTAACTCTGGCTCGAGGGTACATCTCCGAACTCCTCTGACATTCGTCGTTGTAATCCTTCAACGTCGTCAGAGAGGTGACGGGTCCCGACGGCCACACATACGACGGACTACTATGTCCTGAAATTGGAACAATTGGGGTCCAAACACTCCTTTGTCGGATCTAAATGATCCTGTTAAGTTGATCTTAGCCTTAAACTAGACTAATGTGTCCTTAACAAATGTTTGAGTTGATCATAGCCTCAAGCATGGCTAGTGTGTCCTCAAACCAAACCCCCAAACCCAAATCTAAGAAGATACGGATTTGGACTAGTCCACGCCCTACGGGCGACGACATAACTCGGTCTCCGTAAACGATCCACGGGCAGGAAAACATAAAACAAAACACACGACACGAAGTGACCATCTGGAGAAGGAGAAAGTTGTTACCGCGACGCGGTAGCGTAATTAACTGTAGGGGCTTGCGCCTGCAGGGAAGAGCGTCCCCACAATCAAAAACCCCTCACCCTGAGGGGGAATCTGACGAAGTCTGCTACATCGGCCGCATCCGCCTAAACCTCCGATACATGGCGCCATAAATCAACTTGGCATCTTCGGAGAGGCAGACGGATCGCACCTATTGGCATCTGCCCCGAATCTCAGGCAGGACGTCCCAACGTCTCGGCCGCCATTCGGAGGGGAACAGTGACAAGCGCACGGACCTGCAAAAATAGATTGACGCGTTGGAAGAATATAATCAGAAGGCGCGGACCCTAGTCACACTCCAATAATTTCTCAGCCATGTCCTTGAAGACGGAGATGATGACAATGGAGAAGACTCGTCGGATGAATCTGAAGATTATGTGGCAAGCTGCCATGTGATCTCTAGCTCGTCAATAAATGACGAAGAAGCTCCTTACACAGAGAAGCTGGGGGCAGATCCTAAGCCAGAACTTCTAGGACCATCAGATGAAATGATTGATGCATTCCTGAACGAAGCCCGTCTCAAAAGCAAAGCTGATCGAGAGCGCGAGATGACCATATTCGAGAAAGCCAAACACCGGCGACTAGATGAAAGGGTCGAAACACTCCCACCAGATCAAAGTACATCCACCGCAAATGAAAGCAGGATCAAGATAAGGAAACGATTCGCCAAAGCTATATCGATGGGGATGAGACTGCCCTCTTTCAGAGAAAATTCTCCCGGTGGTATGCATCTTGATGAAACGGACGTATATCCTAACTTCTGCTTATATCATCAGAAGATCGCACATCCTACTGAAGACTGCAACTCCTTTAAGTGTTGGTGGCAAGGATATGTCGCTCACAGGCAACACTTCAACAAGACAAAGCGTGAAGCTCGTAAACAACGGAAAAATGCGACAGATGAGCGTAAAAGAATTGCCGGCAATTGTCATAGGGTTGATCCTGGAGGATCGCGAGTTCTCACCTTCGGGAGAGACTCCGACGAAAAAGTAGCCCTCGGTCCTCTCTTCAAGGAATCCATCTCTGAAACGAAAGAATTGAGGAGCTGCGAGAACATTCAGCCGTGCAATTGCACACTACCCGGAAAGAATCTCGGACCCGCGAACAAGGGATCGAACAAAAGGGATAAGGGGAATAGAAAAGCGACCTTCGTCGCCAACGCTCAACAACAGCCGAGCAACCCGAGACCGTTTTGTCGTCAAAACAACAAACCGCGATACCTCAATGAGAAGTTGAAACGTCCTTACTCGTTTCCCAAAGATAAAACAAAGAGATTGTTCGAGCTAGCAGTGCGCAGCGGGCTCATCACTCTGCCAGATCCAAAACGTCCGTTGCAGCCAGATGACGTTAACAATCCTAACTATTGTCCCTACCACAGAGTAATGGGTCACCCACTCGAAAATTGCTACGTTTTCAAAAACTGGGTTGAAGACCAATACCAACAAGGCAAACTCGCGCTGTCCGAAAACTGGAAGGTGAGTCCGCCACAACCACATGCCCCGAGAAAGATGGATATGCCGGGGGCATCATGCTCATTCATAGGGAAAGCCCCATAGACCGAAAAGTCAGTAAACTAGAGATTCGCCGCAAATACGGCGATGCTAGACCGAAAAGTCAGTAAACTAGAGATTCGCCTCAAATATGGCAACGATAGACCGAAACGTCGTTAAACCAACGATGGACCACTATGTCCTAAAACTGGCTGTAGACCGAAATGTCGTTAAACTAACGACGGACCGCAATGTCCTAAAACTTGCAAATGACCGAAATGTCGTTAAACTATTATCAACCCGCGGCATCCTCAGGCTGGCGTGGTAAATAAAATAAAACAAAAAACGGTATGTCCATAAGCAAAATGGGCACGGATGAAAACCCGAAAGGGCTCCGTGAGTAAAAACAGCAGGGCTACCGGCGAGTCTTGTGAAAACACGAAAGGGCGCAACCTCGTTAGAATTAAAAAAAAAAGAAAGAATAAACAAAAAAGAAGAAAAAAAGAAGAAGAATAAAACGGTATGTCCATAAGCAAAATGGGCACGGATGAAAACCCGAAAGGGCTCCGTGGGTAAAAACAGCAGGGCTACCGGCGAGTGTTTGTGAAAACTCGAAAGGGCGCAAGATCGTTAAAAGACACTTACAGGGTCCTCTCGACCTTGTAAGGAGAAACCACCCGCGTGAGATCCTTACGACTCACAGGGAAGCAACACACTTAGGGATCCTCACGATTCCTAAGAAGAAATTACACTTGCGAGATCCTCACGACTCGTAAGGAGAACTCTCTTATGGGACCCTCACGGCTCATAAGATTTGAAAGTCTTAAGTTACAGAGGCCTGAACCTGTTCTTAAGCAACCCCCACCACCTTCGATAGTGCCCTACAAGCGGCTCAATGCTGACCCTTATATACAATCCACGGACGCGAATAAACATTTCCCTAACCAAGTCCCACCTGTGACTAGGGATATGTCCATATGGTGAACAACCCTTATGAGTTCTCTCGACTTATAAGGAGAAAATCCTTTTGTAAGAACCTTACGACTTACAGGGGAACACGCACTTAGGAATCCTCACGATTCCCAAGGAGAAAACACACCTACGAGATCCTCACGACTTGTAGGGAGAAATACCTTTGTGAGACCCTTACGGCTCATGAAGTCAAAAGCCTTAGTTGACAGAATCCTAACCCTGTTTACTAAGCCACCTCTGTTCGACATTGACAGAGGCAAATGATGATTCGCTCCTGGCAATATCCCAGTTGTAGCAATGCTGATGCCTAAATCGGTATCAAATTCCAAGCCCTTTCACGGCAAATGATGATTCGCTACTGGCGATATCCCAGTTGTAGCGATGCTGATGCCTAAACCGGTATCAAACTCCAAGTCCTTTCATGGCAAATGATGATTCGCTCCTGGTGATATCCCAGTGGTAGCGATGCTGATGCCTAAAACGGTATCAAATTCCAAGTCCTTTTACGGCAAATGATGATTCGCTCCTGGCAATATTCCAGTCGCAGCAATGCTGATGCTAAGATTGGTATCAGATCCCAAATCCCCTACTTGCAAGAAAAAATCAACGAGCCAAAAAACAAAATGCATATGAAATAGCCGAAATGATGGGGCAACTTGCAACAAAATTAGCAAGTAAAAATGTATGCATACAAAAACAGCCGAAATGATTGGGCAACTCGCAATAAATAGCAGCGAGTAAAAAGAAAAATAGCCGAAATGATTGGGCACCGCGAAAAATAGCCAAAATGATTGGGCAATCGCGATTTTCGCGATATAAAAAGCTGAAATGATAGAGCATCGCGGAAAGAATAAAAAAATGATGAGCATTCGTCTCGATATAGCAGACGAGATGCCAACAATGGCGTTCCTTCGCAAGTCCAACAGGATGCAGAAGCAACTTCAACAAAAGTCCTCACGGTAGAAACAAAGCGGAGCGACGGCAAAATCCCAACTCCGCCTCAGCATTCGTCTCGATACAGCAGAAGAGATGTCAACAATGGCGTTCCTTCGCAAGTCCAACAGGATGCAGAAGCAACTTCAACAAAAGACCTCATGGTCGAAACAAAGCGGAGTGACGGAAAAATCCCAGATCCACCTCAGCATTCGTCTCGATACAGCAGACGCAATGTCAACAACAGTGTCCTTCCTTTGACAGGATTCGGACACATTAAAGCAAACGAAGTGAAGTCCAAGTTCCTTGCTTCAACGTCTTGACGGTAACTCATATAAAACCTGAAAGACAATCAGAGATCATCTCACACCCGCATAGAGTGATCACTACCTCGACGTTCGTCTCGATACAGCAGACGAGATGTCACTACAGCGTTTTTCCCCCAGCGGGATTCGGACGCGCCAAAGCAAACGAAGCAAAAGGCCAAATTCCTAGCTTCAGGGTCTTGACGGCAAGTTATATAAAGCCTGAAAGACAATCGGAGATCATCTCGCACCAGTGTGGAGTGGTCACCACCTCGACATTCGTCTCGACACAGCAGACGCAACGCCAAAGCAAATGAAGCAAAGGCCAAATTCCTAGCTTCAGGGTCTTGACGGCAACTCATATAAAGCCTGAAAGACAATCGGAGATCATCTCACACCAGCGTGGAGTGGTCACCACCTTGACGATCATCTCGATACAGCAGATGAAATGACGCCCCAGCGTTCTTCCCCGAGCAGGATTCAGACGCGCCAAAGCAAATGAAGCAAATGCCAAATTCCTAGTTTCACGGTCTTGACGGCAACTCATATAAAACCTGAAAGACAATCGGAGATCATCTCGCACCAGCGCGGAGTGGTCACCACCTCGACGATTGTCTCGATACAGCGGATGAAATGTCACCCCAGCGTTCTTCCCCTAGCAGGATTCGGACGCGCCAAAGCAAATGAAGCAAAAGTCCAAATTCCTAGCTTCAGGGTCTTGACGGCAACTCATATAATGTCTGAAAGACAATCGGAGATCATCTCGCACCAGCGCGGAGTGGTCACCACTTCGACGTTCGTCTCGACACAGCAGACGCAACGCCAAAGCAAATGAAGCAAAGGCCAAATTCCTAGCTTCAGGGTCTTGACGGCAACTCATAGAAAGCCTGAAAGACAATCGGAGATCATCTCACACCAGTGCGGAGTGGTCACCACCTTGACGATCGTCTCGATACAGCAGATGAAATGTTGCCCCAGCGTTCTTCCCCCTGAAGGATTCGGACGCGCCAAAGCAAATGAAGCAAAGGCCAAATTCCTAGTTTCAGGGTCTTGACGACAACTCATATAAAGCCTGAAAGACAATCGAAGATCATCTCACAGCAGCGCGGAGTGGTCACCACCTTGACGATCGTCTCGATACAACAGATGAAATGTCGCCCCAGTGTTCTTAAACAGCAGGATTCGGACGCGCCAAAGCAAATGAAGCAAAGGCCAAATTCCTAGTTTCAGGGTCTTGACGGCAACTCATATAAAGCCTGAAAGACAATCGGAGATCATCTCGCACCAGCGCGGAGTGGTCACCACCTCGACGATCGTCTCGATACAGCAGATGAAATGTCACCCCAGCGTTCTTCCCCCAGCAGGATTCAGACGCGCCAAAGCAAATGAAGCAAAAGGCCAAATTCCTAGCTTCAGGGTCTTGACGGCAACTCATATAAAGTCTGAAAGACAATCGGAGATCATCTCGCACCAGCGCGGAGTGGTCACCACCTCGACGTTCGTCTCGACACAGCAGACGCAACGCCAAAGAAAATGAAGAAAAGGCCAAACTCCTAGCTTCAGGGTCTTGACGGCAACTCATATAAAGCCTGAAAGACAATCGGAGATCAACTCACACCAGCGCGGAGTGGTCACCACCTCGACGATCGTCTCGATACAGCAGATGAAATGTCGCCCTAGCGTTCTTCCCCCAGCAGGATTCGGACGCGCCAAAGTAAACGAAGCGAAGGCCAAATTCCTAGCTTCATGCGTCTTAACGGCAAGTCATATAAAGCCTGAAAGACAATCGGAGATTATCTCGCACGAGTGGAGAGTGGTCACCACCTCGACGTTCGTCTCGACACAGCAGACGCAACATCACCAAAAGGAGTCACGGCAAAATCCCTGGTTCCAAACCTCGACGGTTCACCAACAACCTAGAGATAACCGCGACATTCGTCTCGATACAGCAGACGCGATGTCAGCAAACGAAGCAAAGGCCAAATTCCTAGCTTCAGGGTCTTAACGGCAAGTCATATAAAGCCTGAAAGACAATCGAAGATCATCTCGAACCAGTGCCGAGTGGTCACCACCTCGACGCTCGTCTCGATACAGTATACGCAACATCACCAAAAGGAGCCACGGCAAAATCCCTAGTTCCAAACCTCGACGGTTCACCATCAACCTAGAGACAACCACGACATTCGTCTCGATACAGAGGACGCGATGCCAGCAAACGAAGCAAAGGCCAAATTCCTAGCTTCAGGGTCTTAAAGGCAAGTCATATAAAGCCTGAAAGACGATCGGATATCATCTCGAACCAGTGCGGAGTGGTCACCACCTCGACGTTCGTCTCGATACAGCAGACGCAACATCACAAAAAGGAGCCACGGAAAAATCCCTAGTTCCAAACCTCGACGGTTCACCAGCAACCTAGAGACAACCACGACATTCGTCTCGATACAGAGGACGCAATGCCAGCAAACGAAGCAAAGGCCAAATTCCTAGCTTCAGGGTCTTAACGGCAAGTCATGTAAAGCCTGAAAGACTATCGGAGATCATCCCACACCAGCGCGGAGTGGTTATGACTCATCGGGGCTCTCCAAAATGAGCCTAACCTCAAGTAAAAAGCGGCATGGCAAAATTCCTAACGCTTGCTCTTCCGACGGTCAAACTACCTAGGAGGATTGCTTGAAGACGTCTTGTCCGGCCCCCGAAGGGATCAGAGACACGACATGTCGCAAGGCTACTCGAACAACAAGATTGCCTATCGAGGGATACATCAGCCAACGCGACAGTACGACGGGCAAAACCCTAGTACCACAGACCTTAACGGACCTTTGTCGTAAAGAGTAGAGGTTAACTGTGACGTTAGGATATTCTTACGAGAAATGCTCGATTCGTCTCGACTCGTGAGGAAATTAGTGTCTTTGCGAGAAATGCTCGATTCGTCTCGACTCGTGAGGAAAAGCCTTAGGCAGCGGGGATTAAAAAACCTGTTTCCTAAGCACTGGGGCCTTGCAAGACGATCCAAAACGGTCTCTTGCATACTATCCACGGGTCACACTCTCCAAAGTCGAATCTCGATAAGGAGGGAAACAACCGCTTACGGGTCCTCTCGACTGGTAAGAGGGAAAATTCTCTTATAAGATCCTTACGAATTATGAGAGAAAACACACTTAGGAGTCCTCACGACCCCTAAGGAGAAATTACACCTACGAGATCCTCTCGATCCGTTGGGAGAAAAGTCTTTGTGAGACCCTCACGGCTCATAAAGTAGAAAAGTCTTAGGCTACAAGGCCCCTAAACTTGTCTCCTAAGCCCTCAATTCCATGGCTACTCATAACTTTGCACTACTTCATCCACGTACATACTTACGTTGCTAAAGTAGTGGGGGGCATTTGTTCCCGCCAAAAATTTCTGCGCAGAAGAGTCCAAGGTATCAAATGACAACGATACGCTTAAGGAAATGCGAACCAATATCTTCCGGCCTGTATTTTGATAAACTCCCGAAGGAGGAACAGCTAAATTCTGATGATATTGGAAGCATCTCGAAAAACCCTTCGATTTGATATATTATGGGCTTCATAATTCATCCGGGATCAAAAGTTATGAGCAAATATGCTATGCACTGTTCCCTGATTAAAAAATCAAGAATTACCTCAATAAGGTGTCACGTGCTCACACGTGACCAATGGTCACGTGTTGACACGTGATAGTTAAAACATGAATAAAAACATACGGCTGAAGAAGGACCCAATTGAGGTATCACGTGCTCACACGTGATCAATGGTCACGTGTTGACACGTGATAGTTAAAACAGAAATAAAAACAAATGGCTGAAGGAAATACCTCAACGAGGTAGCACGTGCTCACACGTGACCAATGGTCACGTGCTGACACGTGATGGTTAAAACAACAACATAAACAAGCGGCCATTAAAGAACTCAATTGGGGGTCACGTGCTCACACGTGACCAAGGGTCGCGTGTCAGCACGTGACTGGCTTCGAAAGCCTTACAGTTAATAGAATTAAATTCTAAAAGCTTCTAAATCTTTCCAAATGGAAAAGGATTATGGGGACAGTTGGATTAAAGATCCTAGGGTGATTAAATATCACCAATTTATGGAAAATCTTAGACAAGGAAAGATTTCCCCAAATCTCACCGGAAATAACAAACAGAATATCTTTGGATTTAAAATCCAACGGTGAATAAAATTCACTGAATGATCTAAACGATCATATTACTTATGAAATCAAATCAAATCTTTCAATAAAAGATTTACTAAACAAATTGATTCTTTTCCTTCTCCTATAAATAGGAACCAAGAAAAGAATAGAAAGGGGGACCTTTTTGGAGAGAAAAACAGAGAGGAGAATTTAATTCTGAAGAGAGAAGAAAAGAAAGGAGAATTTAATTCTCAACAATGAAAATCCTAGGTAAGAAAAGAAAGCGAATCGAAACTTTAAAAAGAGAATTTAATTCTAAAAATCCAAGAGTTTAACTCTTATACAAAAAAGAACTTAATTTTTCTTCTGGTTGAAGATCTGCACAGAGCACATCTCCCCATAAGTTGAGAATTTAATTCTCATCAGGTCGAGATCCTGCCATGCAGATCCTAAACTTAGAAGGGAAATTGAGTTTTGAGAATTTAATTCTCCTAAAACAAAACTAGGGTTTAATCCTAATCAAGAATTTAATTCTTTTACATATCTGGGAATTTAATTCCTTTGAAAAGAAATCAGGGTTTTATCCTAAATAAGAATTTAATTCTTTCACAATAGGAATTTAATTCCTCCAAAATCATAATTAGGGTTTAACCCTACAGAGAATTCAATTCTTAAAAGATCGCTGTTCATGAAAAGAACTAGGGTCACGTGCCTCCACGTGACCCTTTAAAGGATCCCTGAAGAAAAGAAGCTTTGAGGCAATGCCTCACGTGCTCCCACGTGACTCCCAAAATGCAGAAAGAAAAAAGCAAAGGAAATATTAGCTTTGGGCGCTCTCATGTGTCCCCACATGACCCCTCAGCAAGTGCTGTAATTATCGATGCATAAATCCCCATCACGTGCCAACACGTGATGCTCTAAAATAAAAATAAAAAGTGTTTAACACTTAATTGCAGAACGAAGAAAAGGGATATGGTCCCACTTTTGGGCGCTCTCACGTGTCCATACGTGACCCCTCTTTCTTTAGTGTTTAACACTAATTTGGGGATTATATTTTCAGTGTTTAACATTGATTGTTTCTAGTGTTTAACACTAAATTGAAGATTATATTTCCAGTATTTAACACTGATTGTCTTTTAGTGTTTAACACTAATTTGAGAGTTCTACCTCCAGTGTTTAACACTGTTGTTCTCTAGTGTTTAACACTACTTTTAGCCAAATTGGCTAATTTTCCAGAGGTAAAAGTCCCTCCTCCAAATGAATCTCAAAATTAAGGAAATCAAGGACAAAATGTTGTCAGAGCCCCCAAACCTCTGTTTAGCACTGCTGAATGATGAGGGGCTGAACCCAGACAAATGTCTAATGGCCCAAAGGGCCAATATTTCAAACATAATTGGACTTAGCCCAAACTGGCCATAAGTCCTCAAATCATCTTGAACCGAGCACATCTGCTCTTTCAACCAACTCATTGGTTCAAGGGTACATCTCTGAACTCCTCTGATATCTGTAGTTGTAATCCTTCAACGTCGTCAGAGAGGTGACGGATCCCGACGGCCATACATTCAATAGACCACTATGTCCCTAAACTAGAACAATAGAGCTCAAATGCTCTTTTGTCGGATCCAAACGATCCTGTTAAGCTGATCTTAGTCTCAAATTAGACTAACGTATCCTTAACAAACGTTTAAGTTGATCTTAGCCTCAAATATGGCTAACGTGTCCTTAAACCAATATTCGTCCCCAAAATAGGAATGTTGGACCACTATGTCCCTAAACTGGCAACGGACCACTATGTCCCTAAACTGGAACAATAGATCCTAAATATTCTTTTGTCGGATCTAAACGATCCCGTTAAGTTGATCTTAGTCTCAAATTAGTCTAACGTATCCTTAACAAATGTTTAAGTTGTTCTTAGCCTCAATAGGGCTAACGTATCTTTAAACCCTCAAACAGACTTTAGTCCCAAATTGGACTATAGATCTCCCAACCAACTTTGGTTCAAAGGTACATCTCTGAACTCCTCTGATATCTGTCGTTGTAATCCTTCAACGTCGTCAGAGAGGTGACGGGTCCCGACGGCCATACATTCAATGGACCACCATGTCTCTAAACTGGAAATCGACCGCAATGTCATTAAACTAAACAATAGAGCCAATTGCTCTCTTGTCGGATCCAAACGATCCCGTTAAGTTGATCTTAGTCTGGAGATTAGGCTAACGTATCCTTAACAAACGTTTAAGTTGATCTTAGTCTCAAATGAGACTAACGTATCCTTAAACCCAACCCCAAACCCAAATCTAAGAAAATACGTATTTGGACTAATCCACGTCCTACGGACGACAACATAAATTAGTCTCCGTATATAATCCACGGGCAATCACAAACAAAACAAACACACGACACGAAGTGACCATGAAGGAGAGAGTTGTTACCGCGATGCGGTAGCGTAATTAACTGCAGGGGCTTGCGCCTGCAGGGAAGAGCGTCCCCACAATCAAAAACCCCTCAAACGAGGGGGAATCTGACGAGGTCTGCTACATCGGCCGCATCCGTTTAAACCTTCGATACATGGTGCCATAAATCAACTTGGCATCTTCGGAGAGGTGGACGGATAACACCAATTAGCATCTGCCCCGAATCTCAGGCAAGACCGTCCGTTTTGCGCGTCTTTCGGCGGGGAACAACGCCACTCTCACCGCGGCGGGGTCATCGGACTGGTTCACCATCAAACATTTCTCCCTCGACCACTTGGTAGGCACGGGCCAGTTCTCGTTCTCGGGTGGGGAAACGAAGAAAAATTTCTTCTTCCAATCATGAATAGAAGAGGGCAAGGCCACGACCCCGGTCCCGGCAGCGCCTCCCGGCCGCTTTCTGAAAGAGAGATAGATCCGTATCGGGTCGTCCGCTCGACCACCAGGATGAATTTTAAAGACGAGAGAAGAATCAAGAAGGGAGAGACTGAAGGGGACCGCCTGTAACTTTAGGCGGATCAAGTACCCGAGAAGGATCCTCCACAAGTTCGGCACTAACTGGCCGGGGGCCAGACCGAAAAAATTCAGCGCGGCGACGACCTCGGGAGAGAAGGGCAGGCACATTCCGCCCCAAAAAGCTTCTAAATACAGGCGATTTCCATGCCCCGTACTTGATCCGCCCTCTCTCCCTCCTTGGCCAGTCGGAGCGTGTAATACGAGGGAATGTGGAAGCGAGCCCGAGCATTGGCGAGCTCGTCCTCATGCCTCACCCAACACGAGGAGCCGGGGGCCGCATCTGCCGCCACCTCCGTGGGGGCTGCCCCCGCCGCACGATCCCGGGGAGAGGATCTGACCCCTACTCTCCGGGGGGACTCGGACACAACTAAAGGGTCCCTAGAATCTACTTCTACAACATCAACTGACTCTACAAAGGAAGACATCTAACCTTGAAGAAGGGAATCTTCGGGAGTCGAAAGCCGGAGAAAGAAGACGAGCGCCGAGCACCAGGCCTTGGAAGAGGGAAATATGAAGGAGTAGGGACCCAAAGACGGGCCCCACCCCTGTTTATTGCTGCAAGCAGCCTCATTCAACGACGCCCGTCATCTCCCGCCGAAGCGACTCCTCGCGTCCAGTGGCTCCGATCGCTCCACGTGTCGACCTGCGCTGAACCGCGTCCCATCAGACGCTGCAGGCCTGCATACGTCGCGTCGGCCAATCGACGCTTGACACGTGGACCGTCGCTTCAATGGCAGAGTGCACGAACCGGCGCACCTTCCTTAAATGCGGAGATCTCGCCCTGATTCGCTAGCAGAAAAGACAACTGATAGCCCGAGGACTCGTCCCGACAAAGCCTTAGGAAGGAGCTCACCCCGGGAGGCTTGGCAGTCCACTCCTGACCCGACCCGCTAGCTGGTCGGGACAAGAGTGGGGGGCTAATGATGATGCTCAATATTGGCGGTCTCCAAGATCTGGACACGTGACAGATGACGTGTCCCAAAACTCAGAAGGAAGGGCCACAGGGGCCGACCGGGCAACCCCTGTACCCGACCAACAAGCACCAGCTGGCCCTCCTCGGGGCCCTCTGCAAGTTGGCCTCCTCGACCCCCCAGCTCGTCCCGAGCTGCCATAGGACCAGGACTCCTCGGCTCTCTTGCTTATCTCCGAGCTCCCTAGCCGAGGCCGTCTTCATTGATCCCTCCGACCAGATCCACCACTCGCAGGCGTAACCGCCGCTCCGCGAATCTCGCCATACGCGGATCCTCCGCCAGCAACATCCCACGTTCCACGCCTCCGCGATCCCCATTAATGGGCGATCCGCTCTCTACGCGGGCGTGACGTCGGGAGCGTAACTGCTGGCGAGATTCTCGCCCCTGCTACTGCGTGCCATCACCGCTATATGAACCCCCATCGCAGAAGGGTCAAGTAAGCCATTTTTTATTCCACTTAGCCGTTACTCTGCTCGGATCTCGTACTAACTTGATCGTCGGAGGGTCCTCGGTGGTACCAAACCATCCCGGGACTTCTTTGCAGGTACTCGGCGTTAAACTCCTCGAATCATCAATCTCCTCAAAACCCATTGAGACCCGCACACAACAGGAGATCACCTTCCAAATCCATCAGGAGATCAACGGAAGACAACATCTGACGGAGGCCTGAAAAGGACCTCCATCAGCTTTGTTTAGTGATGAAACCTGTATTCGATTTCCATATAAGCTATGTTGTAAACCATGTATTCATACAACATTCCTTTGGCTAGACAATATACTTTAATTGTATGCGTTTGGGAAGGAAAAAAAACCTTGAAAATGAGATTGGAGAAGAAAAATATGATGATGGGGAGAAGGACAAAACTAGGTGATTATGAGGTGGATATTGAGTTTGTGCATCGTGCTATGGATATGCACATTGTATATGTGCCAATTACTAACCTTTGGTCCACATATGAATAACTATATGATCATTTGATCTTGTAATACTATTCGAACCGATTTCTAGTCGAAAATATTTAAGCAAGGATTAATCACTCAACCTTGTATTGCATACAAGAAATATATAATTAGAGCGGGTACAAGGAAAGGATTATGTGGCTGCATAAACCACATAGATTCTTTCAAATCAGGCAGGCTTATATTTTCAAGCGGACTGAGTTAGGCTTTTAATAAAGAGGTATTTACCAAAAACCATATTGTGGTTTATTCTTTCACGAGAAACCACGATGTTGTTTTTTCTTTAACAAAAAGCCATCCTGAAGTATGCACAATTAGCGCAAAACCACCATGTCATTAAGTATATAATAAAATGATATTTTTACTCTTTATATTTTGACTACGCCAAATTGCGACTTTCACCAAAAACCACCTTTGATAGTTTTAGTGAAAAACCATCTTATAGTTTAATATTTTTAGCTAGAAACCGCTCTGCATGATAGTTTTTTGCTAATAGTACATACTTTATGGTGGTTTTTCATTAAAGTAAAAATCACATGGTGGTTTCTGGTAAAACGGTCAAACCACATGGCGTTTTTCGGTAAACACCCTCTTTAATAAACCCATATTTAACCAAAATTTCTTTTTTCAATTTTACTTGTTTGTGGTGATTTCAATTCTTATAATTGTTTGTTTTGAATGTGTCACGACCCGAAATTTAGCTCGTGACCGGCACACGAATCACGCAACGTCTAAAGGCGTAATGTAATTCAAGTAAGCCGAAACCCAGAAATCTAAACCTTTTAAAAAAAATAAAAGATGTGAAGTTTTGAAATAAAGGTAGGGTGAAATCAATGTTTTCTAAATGCATAAGTAAAAGAACACGAAAAATGCAAGTAGAATTTATAAGTTAAAAACATTTTTCGTCTTTTAAAAATTTGGGCAGCACCTCCTTTGTATTTGTTGATCCAAAACCATAATACATGATAATATAAAGGCATCCCCAAGCGGGAGCTAACTCTTCGCCAATCGGCGGATCCACAACCACGCAAAGCATAAATATAAGTATACATTGCCCAACGGCGAAATTCACCACAAAAGATAAAGAAATAAGCAAGACATCAAAACCACAAGTAGCGGAAAACCCCTCGCTCTAAGTCTCGCAACCACAAGTCTTACTAAGTCTCATTATTTATACAATTACTAGTTTGATTGATGGAGTTGACTAGATACAATATGAATAGTAAATACAAGAGTGTGTATGATACAAATGCCCCACCTACTATAACAACCCTAAATTTCCTATACAAAATTTTTCAAATATTTCTTTTCAAAAATCCACAAAGGGGTATTTAAGCCTGAGCACAAGATTTAGGTAATTATTTTTGTTTTTAATTACAAGCTACAAGAATGAAATAACTCCATTCTTAGTGTACAAGAAATTACTTTAAATTTAATGTATACTAGGAGTATTTATTCTTGCTGCTATCAGTTTAAGTAATTAAAAACCACAATAATTATAAGAAGGAGCTTGTAGCTCATTGGTAATACCTTGCACTGCTGAACCAAGCCACCGAAGTTCAAATCCCATGTCCTACATTATTTTTGTATTTATTTTTTTTTGGAAGTCAACGGTAAAAAGGCCATAACTCCCAAAATATGTACTGGACAACAAAAAGTAAAAATACCAAGTTGTTCCTCAGGAAAACCCCCGGCCATTGGACCCTTGACTCGGCCCGACTCGGCGCCGCCGGCCGGCGACTCGGCCGACTCGGTCCGACGCCGCCGGCCGGACTTGGCCGGACGGCCGAGTCACCAACTGAGAAAAGTTGGCTCTTGACTTGGTCAACCCTCTTGCACACTTATTATACCTGGATCGGTTTTGATTTGGCCAATAAATCCCTTTTACTCCTAGGTTTAATGATTTTTAATGAATTTTTAATGTTTTTTATATTTTTTTAAAATATTTTTTAAATCCAAACCCTAACCCTAGCCTAGCCCTATATAAAGACCCCTATCCTCTACCTTTTCTCCTCACAACTCTAAGTCCACTCTCTCAAATTCTCGAGAACTCGGTACGAAGAGCGAGAAGCGAAGCGCTGCCGAAATCGACGACGGATTTCGGCGACCGGATCAGAACTTTCGCGACGTTTTCGACGAATCGACAACCACCACATCCCTAAGCTTCCTTAGCTTGTCCAAATAGTAAGTCCCACCTTCTTCTATCTCTCTTTTCTTTAAAGTAAAAATACGACTTTTTGGAACCCGACGGAAATCGGACAAACCGATTTCCGATTCGGTTTTTCTCTAAATTTCCACTTGTCACCTAATACATATTATCTACCCATATTCATGTTGACTATTAATCACCCATAAACCAATTTAATCAAACTTTTTCACATGAAATGATAAGTTCTTTGTAAAACCGTACTCCTTTCATAAAAATACCATAAAGTTCATTTTTCTTAGTTTAATTAATTCCCTCACTCCTAAATAGCTTTATCTTGATCACTAAACTTGTAAAATCCAATTTGAATGAAATTTCACACATAAAATGATAACGTTTTCGAATACCGTATTCTTGCGCTATAATACCTTTAAGTTTAACATAGCATGTTTTACTTTTAAACTTCACCAAAACTTAATATAAGTCACGGGGTAATGACCTACCCCTACACACACTCAATCTAACCCTAATTGATAAATATCAAAAATACAGAATACGAAATTACAGGACTTTTCACTAAAATACCCTAATCTTTATTTAAAGCTTTAAGTTGTAAACTTTTCTAGATAAAATCTTTTAATAAAATGAAAACACGATTGGTCATGGATGTTTCCTGATTTAAAATCAGGAAAGCCTGCGGAAGAGGCTTCAGAAAAGGGTCACATGCTTACACGTGACCAGCAATCTCGTGTTGACACGTGACATCTAAAAGTATCGGTAAGGCAGATCCAGTTTCCCGACCATATCAGAGAAAAGGGCTTCAGAAAGGGTCACGTGCTCCCACGTGACCAGGGTCACGTGTTGGCACGTGACACTCAAAAGCGACAGACTCAATTCCCTGATTTCAAGAAAAAGGCTCTAGACGAGGGTCACGTGCTCACACGTGACCAGGGGTCACGTGTTGGCACGTGACAGCTAAGCAGCGACCAGAAAACAGAGTGCAGAAAGAAAGAAGAGGGCTCGTTCCAAGGGGGTCACGTGCCCACACGTGACCAAGGGTCACGTGGTCAAACGTGACCGACTTTCAAAGCCTGTCTGTTAACAGAAATTAAATTATGAGAAAAGAGCTCGTAAATCTTTCCAAAGAAACCGATTAAATTAAAGATTTAAAGGTGATTAAATACCATCTATTTATGGGAAAATCTCGAATTTGGAAAGATTTCCCCTTTAAATCTAACCGAAATAACAAAGGAGAATCTCTGGATTTAAAATCCAATGGTGAATAAAATTCACCTAATAATCCAAAGGTCCAAAACAAATGGTGAAGACAAATCAAATCTCTCAATGAAAGATTCGCCAAAACTAATTGATTCGGCTGCTTCTCCTATAAATAGGAGCCAAGAGACACATAAAAAAGATATATGCAGAGGGAAGAAAAGAGAGAAAGCTTGATACGTTAGAGGAAGGTTTTTTTTAACAACAGAGTTTAACTCTGATATAAAACAGAAGGACATATTTCTTTTCTCTTTGAGGGAGGATCTGTAAAGTGCACATCTCCCCTTGAGTTGAGAATTTAATTCTCAATGGGTTGAGATCCTGCCATGCAGATCCAAAGCATAGAGAGGGAATGGAAGCACGAGAATTTAATTCTCAGGACTATAGGAATTTAATTCCTTCAAAATAAAATTAGGGTTTGACCCTGTGTTATGGGAATTTAATTCCTTCAGAATGAAAAGAATCAGGGTTTAACCCTAGTTAAGAATTTAGTTCTGTGAAAACAACAAGAATTTAATTCTCTTAATCTTATTCAGCAGAATAATTCTCTAACAGAGAGTGGGGGTTTAATTCCCCAAAGCTTTTATTAGGGTTTAACCCTATTCAGTTCTTCACATATACTAGGAATTTAATTCCTACAGAAAATTCAGAGTTCAACTCTTCAAAAGAAACTAGGAATTTAATTCCTCTGAAATTATTAACAGATCTTCTAAACAACTACAGAAAAGCAGGGTCACGTGTCACCACGTGACCCCCCCAAAAGATCTACAGAAAGCCCTTTGAGGCAGCGCCTCACGTGACCCACGTGACCCTTGGCAGAGGCTTTAACATACCTCATTTAAACACCCGTCACGTGATGACACGTAATGCTCCAAGAGATGCGATCTTCTCAGCAGAACAAACGAAGGGAGGGCACCCTCACGTGCTACCACGTGACCCCTCTTGCCTCAGCGTCTAACGCTAATTGGGAACCCCTGAGCCCAGTGTTAAACACTATTTTGCCTTAGTGTTCAACACTAATTAAAGAGCTTTCTCGCAGTGTTTAACACAGAATTTCTTAGTGTTTAACACTAAATTAAATCTCTGTTGACAGAGTTTAACATTAATTTTCTTAGTGTTTGACACTAATTTGAAGCCTCTGCTGCTAGTGTTTGACACTGATTTGCTCTAGTGTTTAGCACTAAGTTGAACCCCCCTGTTGCTGGTGTTTAACACCAACTGTCTTTTAGTGTTAAAACACTAACTTGATCCCAGTATTCAACACTGCTGAATTAACGTTAGCCCAATTGGCTAAATGGTCAGAGGCAAAGCCTCTCCTTCAAGGGACCAATAAGAGGGCCGATGTCCCAGACGTGATTGGACTTAGCCCAAGATGGCCATAAGTCCTCAATTCAAACTTAACTGGGCTAATGGGCTCATAACATAATTAATTGGTCTTGATCCCAAATTGGGCCAAAGACTATTTAATCCACTCCGGTTCCAGGGTACATCTCTTCACTCCTTTGATACTCGGCGTTGTAATCCCTCAACGTCTTCAAAGAGGTGACGGGTCCCGATGACCACGCATTGATATGGACTGTGGGGTCCTTAAACCCATGGACTACGACGTCGTTAACCTTGACCGATATGTCTTAAAACTAACAATGGACTATGGGGTCCTTAAACCCATAGACTACGACGTCCTTAACCTTGACCGAGATGTCTTAAAACTAACAATGGACTGTGGGGTCCTTAAACCCATGGACTACGACGTCCTTAACCTTGACCGAGATGTCTTAAAACTAACAATGGACTGTGGGGTCCTTAAATCCATGGACTACGACGTCCTTAACCTCGACCGAGATGTCCTTAAACTACCCATGGACCGCAATGTCCTTAAACTACCCATGGACCACCATGTCCCTAAACTAGAACAATAGAGCCACGCATGCTCTTTTGCCGGATCTAAACGATCCCGTTTAAGTTGTTCTTAGCCTTAAATATGGCTAACGTATCCTTAAACCTTTCAAACAGACTTTAGTCTCAAATTGGACTATAGGTCCCCCCAATTAACTCTGGTCCAAGGGTACATCTCTGAACTCCTCTGACATCTGTCGTTGTAATCCTTCAATGTCGTCAGAGAGGTGACGGGTCCCGACGGCTATACATCAGATGGACAACTATGTCCCTAAACTGGAACAATGGAGCCCAAATGCTCTTTTGTCGGATCTAAACGACCCCGTTAAGTTGATCTTAGTCTCATGTTAGACTAACGTATCCTTAACAAACGTTTGAGTTGATCTTGGTCTCAAATATGGCTAACGTATCCTCAAACCAAACCCCCAAACCCAAATCTAAGATAATATGGATTTGGATTAGTCCACGCCCTACGGGCGACGACATAATTCGGTCTACGTAAACAATCCACGGGCAACAAAACATAAAATAAACACACACGACACGAAGTGACCATCTGGAGAAGGAGAAAGTTGTTACCGCGACGCGGTAGCGTAATTAACTGCAGGGGCTTGCGCCTGTAGGGAAGAGCGTCCCCACAATCAAAAACCCCTCAAATGAGGGGGAATCTGATGAAGTCTGCTACATCGGCCGTATCCGTTCAGACCTTCGATACACGGTGCCATAAATCAACTTGGCATCTTCGGAGAGGTGGACGGATAGCACCAATTAGCATCTGCCCCGAATTTCAGGCGAGACGTCCAGCGTCCCGGCCGCCGTTCGGAGGGGAACAGATTCTGGCATGCCCGGTGGGACCTTTTCCTCTTTCCACTCCACACTTCGTGTGTCGTGAGTCGCGAACCAATCGCGGTTCGCTAATGGTTGCCCTTGGGTTTCAAGATACTAAGAATTGGCGTCTTGCTTATTGCAGAAAGCAAACAATTGATGGCTTCTACTTCTGCGAAATGCTCCAACTGCTCGGACTGCAATTGCGACCAACGCTCTGCCTCGCCAGGAGGTATAGCCTACGGACCCCAAGCTGCTTCGTTATTCACAATACCGGTGGACCAGGTGACTCAGGCCACTACCGGATTGTTCTTTGGGACTATGTTCCCACCGACAAGCTTCACGGCGCCGGTGCTGACAAAGGAAGCTCCTAAGAAGTCGGTCTTTGATCGTCTTACCCCTGTCGCGGCTCCTCTCAACGAGTCGCCCAACATCAGCGCCTCGGTCTTCTCTAGATTGGGCCAGAAATTCTGTGGACCCATCATGGGGCCTACAATCCCAGAGAAGGCTGTTTCTAAGAAAGTGTCCGGTCCTGCTCTTGAAGTCATCAAAGCGGCTTCCCCTGCCAAAAAGTCGGTCTTTACAAGATTGACGGTTCCAGCTCCCGCTCCTGCTACCCAAAGGGCATCGGTCTTTGACAGGCTAACATCAGCAGCGACCCCCCACCTACACAGGGGGCAAGACGAAGCCATTCTCACCGCTGAACCAACGCCGTCCGCTCGACACGCTCGACGTCGCCACTGGCGCCGAGTAAGGAAAGCTGGGGGCAACTCCCCCTCTGGGCTAACTCCATCAGCCCCGATGGCAGAAGTTAATGCTGCTGTTCCAACTGGGAACAGCTTCGAGATGCTAAATAAGGTGCGAAGGAATTCTCCTACTGCGGTGCTAAAGCGGTCTCCTCCCCCACTAAAAAAGGTTGTGGAAATAAAGTCAGAACAGCCCCGATCCCCTCAACGGCTGTCTTCCAAAATCTATAAGGTTTGGCGGCAGGCCCGAAACTCGATGATTGATCCAAACTTCTCCCGCCAGCACAAGAAGCTAAAAATCCAATCGGAAATGGGTCACCAGGCTAAACCACGAAAGGCTGTCTGGACGTCCACCTCAACGGCCTCCTTAACCTCCACTGCTCATAAAAGGAGGAAGCCAGAGAAGATCCCCCAGCCTGCAACGACAGCTAAAAGCACTGAGCCCAGACGCCCTAAGTCTGGGGGCATGATGGTCCACACCGTATACATGGCGTCAGGAAAAGAAGACGGCCGTGCGTCTACAGGTCATAGACCGCTTACACGGTCGATGACCAAAGCTCAGGAGCAACAACAAAAGCTCCAAGAAATGATGCATGCTATGGCCGCACTTACCGGGCCAAAAGAAAACCCTGAAACGTCCTCAGACGAACGCCAGGAGGAAGAAACCGACGCCGAATTCCTTCGCCGGATACTGGAGAAGAAGGACAAAGAGGCTGCTGAACAAGCAGCCAACATACAGAGTATGGGCCTTCTCTTCCAAGACATGATAGGAATGATGATCCAGCAGGACCCACCCGCCGAGGATCCCCCAATCGTTCTTGAAGACGACCGAGGAGAAACTTCAAATCCACCACCGGCCCTCTCAACGGCCAAAGAGGAGACAATCTCTAAGGCTGATTTGGTCGACTATATAGCCCAGCAAATCCGGGTTCATCATGCGACTGAGGCAGCTGGTCAAGTCGTAAAGACAGGCCGGCCGTATCCAAGCTGGTATGACCAAATCAAATACCCGCCGGGTTATACAATACCAAAATTCCACGTGTATAAGGGGACCGGCAATCCCCATCAACATGTTGCCCAGTTCAGGGCCCTTTGCGGTAACACCGGCGGTGACGATAAACTGTTGCTTCGCCAGTTCGTGGGCAGCTTATCAGAAACAACGTTCGAATGGTATTCAGAACTCCCGAACGATTCTATCAAGACGTTCGCTGAAATGGAGCTGCTATTTACTCAGCGATTCGCAAGCGCCAGCGAACGCACTCCAATAACGGCACTGATTAACGCCAGGGTAGAACCAGGCGAAACCTGGGTCCAGTATGCTATACGCTGGCAGAATTTATGGTCGAGATGCGAGCAACGCATTGAGGAAGCACCTGCGGTGGGCATGTTCGTGGGAACTCTAGACCCTCACGCAACTATTTCCCAGTTTATGATGTTCTTTAAGTCAACCACATTCCAGGCTTTAATCGACAAGCTGGCTCAGATGGACCAGATGGGTCATAGACCACCTCCCCCGAAGTCGGAACCTCGGAATGACAAAGGTAAAGGGAGGGCAACCTTCGTCGCGAATGCCCAGCAGCAACCTAACGCCCCGAAGCTGGCATATCAATTGGAAGAAAGACGCCGGTATTATAATGAGAAGATGAAGCGTCCCTACTCGTTCCCATGAGACAAGACGAAACGGTTATTCGAGCTGGCAGTACGCAACAGACTTATAAACCTACCAAATCTAAGGCGACCGCCACAACCCGCTGAGGTGAATAACCCTAACTATTGCCCTTACCATCAAACGGTAAGTCATCCGATTGAGGATTGCTTCGTCTTCAAGGGATGGATTGAAGATCAATACCTTCAGGGGAAGTTTGCACTCTCCGAAAAGTGGAAGGTGAACCCACCACAGCCGCATACTCCTAAGAAAGCAGATACACCGGGGGCAACCTGTTCCTTTATTGAAGAAGCTCCATGGGAGGTCGTGCTGTCAACTAAAACCAAAAGAATGCTGAGGGACCTTCATGCATGCCCTGCGATCGAATGGAAGGACCCGCTTGAACCTCAAATTATCGAAGGGATGTTGAAGCCGTGCCCAACTACGAAGACTCGTGATAATGGCCCGAATACTCACGCCCGACCGTCAAAATCTTCGAAGAAAAAGAAGAAGAAATCCAAGAAGCCCGTGAAGCTTGGAGACGAGCACACGAACTTGCAGAAGCAAATCGACGCGCTGGAAGAGTACAATCAAAAGGCGTGAACTCCTGTCACACTGCAAGAGTTCCTCAACCACATCTTTCAAGAGGGAGATGATAGAGAGAGTTCGTCGGATGAATCCGAGGGGTATGTGGCGAGTTGTAACGTGATCTCCCACTCGTTTACCGACGATGAAAAGACTCCTGGCACCAAGAAGCTGGGGACAGAGCCTGAACCAGAGCGTGTGTGGCCAACAGATGAAATGATCAGCGCCTTTCTAGATGAGATTCGTCTAAAGAGTAAAGCGGATCAGGAGCGTGAGATGGCCGCATCGGAAGGAGCCAAATGCAGACGACCGAACGAAAGAGTTGAAGTGCTCCCGCCAGATCAAAAAGCATCCGAGGCAGACAAGAAGATATTCAAGACGAGAAAAAGGTTTGCCAAAGCCATGTCAATGGGAATGAAGCTACCACCTTCGGAAGAAAACACGCTCAATGGGGTGGAGAGGCACCCTGATTATTGCGCATATCATCGGAAAATTTCACACCCCATAGAGGAGTGCGACGCCTTTGAGATATGGTGGCAAGGATATGTTGTTCATCGGCAACATTTTAAGCGCATGAAACGCAAGATTCGTCGGGAACGAAGAAGTACTGCCGACGGGCATAACAGAACCACTGGCAACTGTTACATGGTTAACGCCGGAGGGTCACAAGTTCTCACCTTTGGGAGCGACTCCGATAAAGAAATGGCTCTGGGCCCTCTCTTTAAAGAATCCGTCTTGGGGAAAGAGGAAGAACCAGAGGCCTGCGAAACATTCAGCTGCGCAATCGTACGCTCCCGGAAAAGAATCTCGGGCCCGCGAGTAGAAAAGATAAGGGAAAGGAAAAGGTCACTGAAGATATCACTTTAGATGACCAAGTCATGAAAGAGATGGCTGCCAAAGACCCTCCTAGGAAGGGTGAGGTGGACTATAACATCCTAGCGCATCTAAGGAAGCTACCTTCTCAGCTTAGCATTCTCGATGCCCTCCTATTATCAGAAGAAGCGCGAAACTCACTAATTAAGGCGTTACAAGAACCTGAGCAATTCCAAGCCTTCCACGCCACTGAAAGGATGAAGGATGAATTGGAGGAAGTGCATACGGCCGACATCACTTTCGGTGACGAAGACCTCCTTCTCGGGACGTGCGATCACAACCGTCCCTTATATGTCTCTGGATACTGCCATGATATCAAGATAGGCAAGATCCTCGTGGATAATGGATCCTCCGTCAATCTCCTTAATGTTCGGGTGTTAAAGGAAATCTGCATGAGTGTGCAACACCTCGCTCGTGACAAAATTACTATCTCCGGTTTCGATTCACAATCGTCACGGACTCTCGGATCCGTGATACTAACATTACGCTTTGGACTCCTCGTCACAGACATCAAATTCCATGTCATTGACGCCAAGACCTGCTACAACGCCTTGCTCGGTCGTCCTTGGATACACGAATACAACATCATCCCTTCTACACAACATCAGTGTATGAAGTACTTTAAGGATGGTTTCGAGTATACTGTAACAGGTGAGCTGAACCCATTTTCCGTGAACGAAGTCCGTAAATACGAAGATGCGAAGTACTTTTTGCCAGAGTTCGAGGATACAGAAAGGTGTCGCAAGTCGGGGAACAAAGCCGACGCCACCATCCCTGTTTTCGGGAGCGATACCGAAGAAGAAGAAGAGATAGTTTTTGCCGGGCCATCTCAACGCAACAACCCGGGGATGTCCGCCCCCATGTTGGTCTTCGGAAGTGACTCGGAAGATGAGGTTAACGCCGTATTCTCCAATTGGCCGTCAATACAAGCATCCCCTAGCGACGATCAGAGTTTGCAAATCACCATGGTGCCGCGGGAACACTACAAGGATCTCGACACACTTCAAGCTCACAATGTGCAGGACCTGCAAACATTTTACGTCCCTCCCAGGCAAAGGGGTGAGAAGGTAATTCTATTCTACCGATCCTCAGAGTCGAGAGTAGAGAAAGAGATCTGGCATGGCGCGGATGCTACACTCGATAGGCTCCAACCCATCCGTCTACCCAGATACTATACAAATGGATTAAAGAGGCTATTGAAGCACCAAGGAGTACCCTTAAACAGACTGTTCGACAAGCTCGGTTCTACAACAGGATTTGGGATGTCCCTGGGACTCAACGCAAATTGCCCAACGGGAAAATGGAAACACTTGGGCTTGGATACGCGAGAACCGGAAAACGGGAACGGGCCCACAGTAGCTACGCTATATATACCTTTGATGAAGAAGAGGACGCTCTGTCAGGAAATGCCAACCCCTCATCAAAACTAGACCCCGCGATTGAAGTGCCGAGTCCGTCATTCGAAGAACGGATAGACAAGCTTATCAGGAAAGCGGGTCAAAAAGCTTGGGAAGACTACAACCGCGAGATGGCCATCTACGAGAAGGCCAGGGCGCAACGTCTATTTCAACAGGCTGCAAAAGACGAAGATGCTCATCCCTGTCAACCCGTTGTACGAAAGGCCCGACGCAGAGGCAGAAATAAATCAAGAAGCGGAAAGGGGAGCCGACAACAACGACGCAGGATTAGAGAGTTACGTGATCGGGTATCGCGCGGCTCGGATTCGTCCCTCATGAAGAAGATGAGTCGAGCGTACTCCTTCCCCCGAGACAAGACGGAGAGGTTGCTCAAGCTCGCCATAAAACATCAAATGATCGCGCTTCCAGAGTCTAGACACCCTGAGCAAGCTAACAAGGCTTCTCATCTGAGCTATTGCTCTTATCACCGAGCCATAGGACATCCTACCGAAGACTGCTTCACCTTCAAGAACTGGGTCGAGGACCAGTACCAGCAGGGCAGATTCGCTTTATCCAACGGCTGGAGGGTAACGCCGCCACAAAAGCACGAACCCAAAGCCGCAAAAGCAGAACCAGATCCACCTCAGTCCTGGAAGCGAATTCGCACTTGTTATACGATTACGATATTAAAAGAAGAGCCCGAGGACACGGATGACCTCTCCTGGTGCTTCAAAAAAAGGGATAGAGATGAGTTGATCTCAGAATTTCCACCGGCTCCAAAAGAACTGGAAGACGGCATACATACTACTGCAGACAACCTCAAGAAAATTAAGTTAGGATCGACAGATGACCCGCGACCGACATTTGTCAGCGAGCTGCTATCAGAAGAAAGGGTGGCTGCGTTAAAGAACGTGCTTCTATGGCATAAAGACTGCTTCGCATGGAACTATTCCGAAATGCCAGGATTGGATCCGGAGATTGCTGTGCATAAATTAGCAATATCCCCAGATATCAAGCCAGTCAAGCAGGCGCCAAGAAGGATGCGACTCGAGCTTGAAATGAGCATCAACGCCGAAGTCAAGAAGCTGATCGATTCTGGATTTATCCAAGAAGTCCAGTATCCCGACTGGATCGCCAATATCGTCCCGGTAATGAAGAAAAATGAGACGGTAAGCATATGCGTGGATTTCAGGGATCTCAATAAAGCCTGCCCTAAGGACGATTTCCCAGTACCAGTAACCGATCTAATGATAGATAACACGTCCACTCACGAGGTTTTCTCCTTTATGGACGGTTCGTCAGGATACAATCAGATAAAGATGCATCCCGAAGACCAGAAGCACACCGCTTTCCGGACCCCTTTGGGTATATTCTGCTACAGGGTTATGCCCTTTGGTCTAAAGAACGCCGGCGCTACCTATCAAAGGGCCATGACAAAAATCTTCGACGACCTCATACATGACATTGTCGAGTGCTATATCGATGACCTTGTAGTAAAGAGCATGTTATACGAAGAGCATTTAAAGCATCTGGAGACTGTATTTCAACGCCTTCGGCAATACAATTTGAAGATGAATTCCCTCAAATGCGCGTTTGGAGTTTCCTCGGGTAAATTCCTGGGATTCATCATCCGACATCGAGGTATCGAAATAGATCCATCTAAGATCAAGGCGATCACAGAAATGCCTCCGCCAAGAACCCTCAAACAGTTGCGATCTCTCCAAGGGAAGCTCGCATACATCCGGCGCTTTATCGCCAATCTTTCAGGAAAATGCCGTCCTTACAGCCACCTGATGAAGAAGGGAACTCCATTAATTTGGGATCACAAATGCCAAGATGCACTAGACGAGATCAAGCAGTACCTGCAGAACCCTTCGGTGTTGGCTGCGCCGGTCAAGGGAAACCCCCTCATTCTTTATACAACCGCCCTCGAAGGTTCCTTAGGCGCATTATGGGCACAAGAGAACGATCAAGGGAAAGAGAGAGCACTCTACTACTTAAGTCGAGTTCTGCTGGGGGAAGAAAACAACTACTCTCCCATTGAAAAACACCGCTTGGCGTTAATCTTCGCGATAACAAAACTCAGGAACTATGCATTGGCGCACGAAGTCCGTCTCATTTCGAAGGTGGACCCTCTTAAATATTTGATGGCAAAGGCTATATTGACGGGACGACTCGCTAAATGGGCCCTGCTCTTGATGGAGTTCTCGATAACGTATCGACCTATTAAGGCAGTGAAAGGCCAGGCCATTGCCGACTTCCTCGCTGAGCATCCAGTACCTGCCGGTTCTCCTCTGAACTGCGATTTGCCGGACGAACATTCATTTGACGTGATCGGCGACGGCGATACCTGATGGGAACTCTATTTTGACGGGGCATCTTCCATGAAGAAGCGCAAACAATGTACCCCCATAATCAAATCGGGAGTAGGCCTCATCTTCGTAACCCCACAAGGAGGGATAATGCGCTTTGCTTTCTCCCTAACGGAATCGAGGACGAACAATGAAGCCGAATACGAAGCTTTGATAGCGGGCCTTGAGATCGCCATTAACATGGGAATTGAAGGCCTCTCTATATACGAGGATTCTCAATTGGTTGTTAGTCAAGTAAATGGTGACTACCAAACGTGCAAACCAGAGTTGGTGAAATACGGCGAAAAGGTGCAACAACTATTGACCCAAATTCCCTCCTACACTTTGGAAAGTATACCACGTGCGGAAAATAGCAAAGCAGACACGTTAGCTAAACTCGCTAAAGAGCTGGCTGACGAGAACCTCGATGACGTCAGAATTGTGGTACAAAGCCGTCGAGTGCTCGTCCCAGCGGAAATATCTCCGGAATCATACGAAGAAAAGGGAGCGACTGAGCAGACGACCCTACAAATAAAAGACCGTGAGAAGGCCGAGGACTGGAGGGAAGTCTTCATAGACTACTTTAGGTCCCACCGAATGCCCGAAGAAGCGTCCTCAAAACATCAGCTCATGAAACGAGCTCTATCTTTCGCTTTCGTCAACGATACTCTATACAAGAGATCGTTTGATTTTCTGTGGCTGAGATGCTTAGGACCTGACGAAGCAGAAAGAGTCGTTCAGGAAGTTCACGACGGACTCTGCGGTTCTCACCAAGCAGGCCCGAAAATGAGATTGAAGATCAAACGGCTGGGTTATTACTGGCCCACGATGGTCCAAGACTGTCTCGAGTATGCGAAGCAATGCCACTCGTGCCAGATTCATGGAAACTTTATCCACCAACATCCGAATCCACTACACCCAACGGTGGCTAGCTGGCTATTCGAAATGTGGGGGACTGAAATTGTCGGCCCCATCGAGCCAGCATCGTCCCGGGGACATCGTTTCATCCTGGCGACAACTGATTACTTCTCCAAATGGGCAGAAGCAGTACTGCTGAGGGAAGTGAAGACGGAGAATATCCTCCACTTTTTCAAGACGCACGTCATCTATCGGTTTGGAATCCCACGACGGATTATCTCCGATAATGGGCTAGCCTACAGAAGCCATAAGATTAGCCGCTTCGCGCAGCAGCACAATATAGACCGGAGATATTCTTCAGTTTACAATCCACGAGCTAACGGTCTGGCCAAGGCCTTCAATAAGACCTTGACAAAGATCATAAAAGAGACGGTGTCCCGAAATAAGAAAGACTGGCACGAGAGGCTGCAAGAGGCCCTTTGGGCCTATCGAACTACATTCAAGACGTCCACGAACACAACGCCGTACGCGTTGGTATTTGGGACGGAAGCAGTACTCCCCCTCGAGATAGAGCTACCCTCTCTGCGAGTGGCGGTCCACTACGAGCTGACGGACGAAGAAAATGCTCACCTTCGGCTCGAGGAGCTTGATGCCCTCGATGAAACCCGGCTCATAGCGCAACAAAATCTAGAGGCCTACAAAGCAAAGATGACACGCTCATATGAAAGATTAACCAGGCCGAGGACATTCCGCCAAGGCGAACTCGTACTCGTAGTCAAGAGACCTATGATCCCCAATCGCGCTAAGCGGGGAAAATTCGAGCCAAACTATGAAGGCCCGTACATTATAGACAAGGTCTACCGGGGTGGAGCCTATCTACTCATGGACATGCACGGTGAAAGGCCTTTCAGGCCAATAAACGGCCGCTTCCTAAAGAAATACTATGCTTAATGAGCCACAGCCTAGGTCAATGATAGATGACGACGACTATGTCCGCTCGCTATCTTCCTAAGCTCAGACTTTATAAGCAGTAGCCGGCCTTCCCCTGAATGGACCGAAACGTCCGTAAACTAATGATGGACCGAAACGTCCTTAAACTAACGACGGACCGAAATGTCCTTAAACTAACGACGGACCGAAACGTCCCTAAACTACTACCGCAGTATCCTTAGGCTGACGAGATGAATAAAAAAAAGGAGAAAAAGAAAAATATATATAAAAAAAATGATAAAAACGGTATGTCCATAAGCAAAATGGGCACGGATGAAAACCCGAAAGGGCTCCGTGAGTAAAAACAGCAGGGCTACCGGCGAGCGTTCGTGAAAACCCGAAAGGGCACGACCTTGTAAAAAAAAAGAGAAAAAGAATAAAAAAAAACGGTATGTCCATAAGCAAAATTGGCACGGATGAAAACCCGAAAGGGCTCCGTGAGTAAAAACAGCTGGACTACCGGCGAGTGTTTGTGAAAACCCGAAAGGGCGCAACCTCGTTAAAAGACACTTATAGGGTCCTCTCGACCTTGTAAGGAGAAACCACCCGCGTGAGATCCTTACGACTTACAAAGGAGCAACACACTTAGGGATCCCCACGATTCCTAAGGAGAAAATACACTTGCGAGATCCTCACGACTCGTAAGGAGAATTCTCTTATGGGACCCGCACGGCTCATGAGATTTGAAAGTCTTAAGTTACAGAAACCTGAACCTGTTCTTAAGCAAATCCCCCACAACCTTCGATACTGCCCTACAAGGGACTCAATACCGACCCTTGTATACAATCCACGGGCACGAATAAACATTTCCCCAGCAAAGTCCCACCCGTGACTAGGGATATGTCCATATGATGAGCAACCCTTGTAGGTCCTCTCGACCCATAAGGAGAAAGCCCTCTTGTAGAATCCTTACGACTTGCAGAGGAACATACACTTAGGAATCCTCACGATCCCTAGGGAGAAAATACGCCTACAAGATCCTCACGACTTGTAGGGAGAAATACCTTTGTGGGACCCTTACGACTCATGAAGTCAAAAGCCTTAGTCGACAGGACCTTAACCCTGTTCGCTAAGCCACCTTTTTTCAACATCGACAGAGGCAGATGATGATTTGCTTCTGACCATATCCCAGTTGTAGCGGTGCTGATGCCGAAATCGGTGTCTAATCTCAGGTTTATGGCAAAAAGCCGGCAAGCCACACATGCATACGAAAGAGCCGAAATGATGGGGCAACTTGCAGTAAAAAGCAGCAAGTAAAAATGTATGCATAAAAAAATAGCCGAAATGATGGGGCAACTCGCAATAAAATGCAGCTAGTAAAATTGAAATAAATAGCCGAAATGATTGGGCACCGCGAAAAATAGCCGAAATGATGGGGCAATCGCAACCTTCGCGATATAAAAGCTGAAACGATAGAGCATCGCGGAAAAAGAAATAAAATAAAAATAAAATTTATGCCCTACGGTGATGTTCCATCACACCCTGTATACAATCCAAGGGCGTAAACAAAGAAGTGATCATACTTCCCCCCAGGTTTCACCAAAGAAAGAAGCTAAAATCTCAACGGATCACAAGCGACCTAGAGGTCATCCCAACACTCGTCTCGTAACGACGGACACAACTTCAAGCTAAGCGGAACAGCGACAACTCCCAGTTCCATGGCTCAGTGGTATACCTATCGCCAACAGTCAAACCCCCATCTCGTGAAATGCGGATACAATCAGCAAAATTCCTGGTTAGGTGGAACGCGGATAACGTCACTCTTTGACCCCGTGGGAAACATCCAGAGCGGAGCCTAGTCTTCGCCGAGCACGGCAGTGAACCCGTGTGAAGCATCTAGTGTAAAATTCCTGGTTACGTGGAACGCGGATAACGTCACTCTTTGACCCCGTAGAAAACGTCCAGAGCGGATCCTGGTCCTCGTAGAGCACGGCAGTGAACCCGTGTGAAGCATCCAGAGCGGAGCCTAGTCCTCGCCGAGCACGAGAGTGAACCCGTGTGAAGCATCTAGTGCAAAATTCCTGGTTACGTGGAACGCGGATAACGTCACTCTTTGACCCTGTAGAAAACGTCCAGAGCGGATCCTGGTCCTCGCAGAGCACGGCAGTGAACCCGTGTGAAGCATCCAGAGCGGAGCCTAGTCCTCGCCGAGCACGGCAGTGAACCCGTGTGAAGCATCTAGAGCAAAATTCCTGGTTACGTGGAACGCGGATAACGTCACTCTTTGACCCTATGGAAAACGTCCAGAATGGATCCTGTTCCTCGCAGAGCACGGCAGTGAACCCGTGTGAAGCATCCAGAGCGGAGCCTAGTCCTCGCCGAGCATGGCAGTGAACCCGTGTGAAGCATCTAGTGCAAAATTCCTGGTTACGTGGAACGCGGATAACGTCACTCTTTGACCCCGTAGAAAACGTCCAGAGCGGATCCCGGTCCTCGCAGAGCACGGCAGTGAACCCGTGTGAAGCATCCAGAGCGGAGCCTAGTCCTCGCCGAGCACGGCAGTGAACTCGTGTGAAGCATCTAGTGCAAAATTCCTGGTTACGTGGAACGCGGATAACGTCACTCTTTGACCCCGCGGAAAATGCCCAGAGCGGAGCCTGGTCCTCGCCAAGCACGGCAGTGAACCCGTGTGAGGCATCCAGAGCAAATACCGGACTGTGGAGTCCTTAAAATCCACGGACTATGATGTCCTTAACCTCGACCGTGATGTCTTAAAACTAACGATCAACCACTCCGATTCCCTACGGATTCTGCCTTGGTTTAAGGGTACATCTCTTCACTCCTTTGATACCTGACGTTGTAATTCCTCAACGTCTTCAAAGAGGTGACGGGTCCCTGCAACCAAACATCGGACTGTGGAGTCCCTAAATCCACAGACTATGAGGTCCTTAACCTTGACCGTGATGTCTTAAAACTAACATCGGACTGTGGAGTCCCTAAATCCATGGACTATGAGGTCCTTAACCTTGACCGTGATGTCTTAAAACTAATATCGGACTGTGGAGTCCTTAAATCCACGGACTATGAGGTCCTTAACCTTGACCGCGACGTCTTTAAACTACGATACCTGGAGCAGCCCCCTGGCCCCGTGAGACACGGACAAGGGCGACCACATCCAGCACTTGCAGGCCCTCATGACCTGTAAGGAAGAAAACTCTCTTGTGAGATCCCTACGACTCTCAAGGGAAAACCCGCTTAAGAATCTTCACGATTCTTAAGAAGGACTTACACCTATGGGATCCTCTCGACCTGTAGGGAGAAAAACTCTTTATGAGACCCTCATGGCTCATAAAATGCAAAAGTCTTAGGAAGCAGATCTTAACACTGAATCCTAAGCCATCGCTGTCCTACAAGGAGATCAAGATAGAATACCCGCAGAATACATTCAATAAAAAGGGGACACACCATTGAGAGGAAAAATGTATCTTTTATTCATAAATCCAAAATAGATACAAAGTACAATTTATGAAAGAAACAAAAAAGAAAGATACTCTCATTCATGAGTATGTACAAAAAAAGGGGAAAAGATACAAATCATCAAGCCGGCGGGCGGTGCAGTAATTTTACCAGCTCATCGTTCTGTTGCTGAGCCACGGCTTCATGACACAAGATCTCCAGAAGACGAGCCTCCGCCTGAGCTTGCTGAGCCTGACACGAAGCAAGCCGAGCTTCCAGCTCTTTCTCGGTGGCTTTATGAGCCTCGACCCTCTCACGAGTGAACGTGGCAGCTTTATCGAGAGCCACCACCTCTTTTATGGACTTCTGGAGCACTCGTCAGAGTTCGTATGCTTTGTTAGCCTTGGCTGTGAGGCTGGCCTGAAGCTCGCTTAGCGCCTTAGAAGCTAGTTCCCTCTCCAAGAATTTACGATGAGCTCTTTTCTCGCACAACAATATGTTCGCCACGTACCGTCCTATCAGGCCACGTAAACTCACTTTCATGACTGCAACCTTGGAAACAAGACATTTACAAGACCGTATAAATGGGCTTTCGGTCGACAGGAATAATCGATCTAAAACGCGCTCACATCACCTGATGTGAAAAGCAACAAGAAAGATTTCCAACGTATTTCAAGCATGCATTCGCAATCATATGAGTGTTCAAAAAAAATAATAATAGCATTTGCAATCGTATGAACGTTCATAATGCCCAAAAAGGTCTGATACGCAGGAAAGTGATGATAGCATTTGCAATTAAAGAAAGTTCTCATGAGAAGAACACAAAGTTTATTTATGCAAGCGGAAACATACATACTAGTACCAAGCCTACATGGAAGTTCGGCATAAAGCATAAAAAAGGAGGGACTAATTTAAAAATGTTCTACGCTAACGGGAAAAGGTCACCAAACGCGGGATCAACGGCACAGGGGTTAATGAAGCAGAGGACAAAATTCTCCATCTCTCTCTCTGCTTTCTCTAGCACATCAAAACGACGGTTCTCATGAGGAGTTGCTCCCCATCGATTGGCGCCGTGTTCATCCGCGAAAGCAGACATAATAGCTCGCCGGGCCTTTATCTGGCTCAGCAGATGAACTGAGTAATCCTTCAAAGCCTGAGTAATCAGGCGCGCTTCATGAAAGCCCTCGAGCTTTTCTTCAGCCGCGTCAAGCATCGCCAGGGTCATCTCTGCCGGGTGAGGAGGGATGTCGGCAAGCACGGCCGTGAGAATCATCCGGAGCCAGAGGGAACCCTTCGGGAGGGGGGACCCCCTACGAATCGAGAGTTCATACATTGCTGAGTCGCATTCGTCGTCGGTAAGAAGTGGATCCACCAACCGAGCAGCAAAGCGGGGTATCATCTCCTCGATAGGCACTTCCCAGGGCTGTCGACGAGCGTGTGGACGGTTGCAGGCCATGGCACTCAGCTACTTCTCAAATTAAATCACGTCAATATGGGAATAAATTTCTCTGTGAAGAGGAAATAGGCTATGGCCTCAAGACTATAAAGGGGAGCATTAAATGCTGCGCGTGAAAGAAATTGCATGATGGAACCCTTCCAAGGCCCAAAAAAGGAAAGACATTGGAAATCAGGAAAAGGAGCGATTTCCAAGGCGCCTTCTCTGCATCCAATGCCATGCACAGAAATATGGCATGAAAGATTGAATAGCCCCATAAAAGGCCCCTCACGTGTGGGGCATGTGAGCACCATGCTTGGTGCGTACTAAGAAGTGAAACAATGCCTTGCACGATAAACACATCAACAGCAACAAAAAAAAATGAATGACAAAATTCCAAGAAAGTGGGGGGGGGGGGGCACGCAAACACAAAAGGACACGATAAGTTTATCATTCATGCTTTAAAAAGGTTCATACAAAATAAAAAGAAAACGATTACAACGGCAAGACCTCAGGCGTGGGGCACGGATTGAGAAACTCAAGCTTGACCTTGTCCAAGATCCTCCAAGCATTTCGAACCGCCCGAGTATGTTTTCTCTCGTGATCACAAGCGTCGGGGTCCTCGCGGATGTCCTCCACCCTCCGGTAGGCGGCAAGTATGGCCGACTGCTGAAACGCCTGGTGCAAAAGATCAATGAGGTTGTCACGCCTTCTCTTCGAGATCAGACTCATCAGATACACCGAATGTATCTTATCCTCGGCAACATCCAATGCCCTGAGTGGCACACCGGCGCAGAAGAGAGGAAGCGCCTCCTAAATCGCCAGCACGATGAGCCTCAGAAAAGAAGAGCGACGGGGAAGTAGCCGATGGTTGTACTCGTCAAAGCGGCTCATAATCTCAGCACACTGAGCATTGGTGAACTACTGATTCTGACTACGGCCCAGGGCACGGATATTGCCGTAGGAAATGATTTCGTTGAGATTATACAAATGAGCGTCCATGATACCTGAAATAAAAATCAGGACGATTTATTACAAACCTTCTTCTTCTTCACTAATCACAGAATGACAACCTGGGGTAAGGAGACCCTAAAAAGCCCCTATGAGGAAGAACTTAGTTCTTCACAGGAATTGAATTCCTTTTAGAAAAAGGAATTAAATTCCCCAAAAAAGCCTTCTCTATGAACGGAGTTAAACTCCGCGGATTCGAACTGTCATCATCATCTCCTTGGAAGATCAGATGAACCCTAAAAGAGATTCACTGCTGAAGATTAATTGGTTTCATGGGTTTATGTTTAAAGGGAAAAACCCTTGTTTTGGATTTAAAATCCAAAGGAATGTGAAAATTTACTGTTTGTCCAAGAACATTACCTGAGGAAAAAGGGTCACCTGAACAGAGTTAAACTCTGAAGATTGTTTCAAGACAGAGAACTAAGCTCTGGAAGCGAGAATTAAATTCTCAAGGGAAAAAGTTCTCAAAAGAAGAAGATGAGCAAGGTGAAGGCTCTTCTGAAGAAACATGGGTATTTATAGGAAGTGATGGAAACTTTTCATCTCCCCAAATCCCTAAAGGAATCCAACGGTCACAAAAGGTGACAGCGTTGCACTCACGTGCGGACACGTGAGAACAACGCTGTGGGGGCATTTGTTTCCTGATTTAAAATCAGGAAAGCCTGCGGAAGAGGCTTCAGAAAAGGGTCACGTGCTTACAAGTGACCAGCAATCACGTGTTGGCACGTGACATCTAAAAGTATCGGCAAGGCAGATCCAGTTTCCCGACCATATCAGAGAAAAAGGCTTCAGAAAGGGTCACGTGCTCCCACGTGACCAGGGTCACGTGTTGGCACGTGACACTCAAAAGCGGCAGACTCAATTCCCTGATTGAATCAAGAAAAAGGCTCCAGACGAGGGTCACGTGCTCACACGTGACCAGGGGTCACGTGGTGGCACGTGACAGCTAAGCAGCGACCAGAAAACAGAGCGCAGAAAGAAAGAAGAGGGCTCGTTCCAAGGGGGTCATGTGCCCACACGTGACCAAGGGTCACGTGGTCACACGTGACCGGCTTTCAAAGCCTATCTGTTAACAGAAATTAAATTCTGAGAAAAGACCTCGTAAATCTTTCCAAAGAAACCGATTAAATTAAAGATTTAAAGGTGATTAAATACCATCTATCTATGGGAAAATCTCGAATTTGGTAAGATTTCCCCTTTAAATCTAACCGAAATAACAAAGGAGAATCTCTGGATTTAAAATCCAATGGTGAATAAAATTCACCTAATAATCCAAAGGTCCAAAACAAATGGTGAATACAAATCAAATCTCTCAATGAAAAATTCGCCAAAACTAATTGATTCGGCTGCTTCTCCTATAAATAGGAGCCAAGAGACACACAAAAAAGATATATGCAGAGGGAAGAAAAGAGAGAAAGCTTGATACGTTAGAGGAATTTGGATCTTCTGCAAAAGAAAACCCTAGGTAAGAAAGAGAAGGTTTTTTTTTAACAATAGAGTTTAACTCTGATATAAAACAGAAGGACATATTTCTTTTCTCTTTGAGGGAGGATCTGTAAAGTGCACATCTCCCCTTGAGTTGAGAATTTAATTCTCAATGGGTTGAGATCCTGCCATGCAGATCCAAAGCATAGAGAGTGAATGGAAGCACGAGAATTTAATTCTCACAGGACTATAGGAATTTAATTCCTTCGAAATAAAATTAGGGTTTGACCCTGTGTTATGGGAATTTAATTCCTTCAGAATGAAAAGAATCAGGGTTTAACCTTAGTTAAGAATTTAGTTCTGTGAAAACAACAAGAATTTAATTCCCTTAATCTTATTCCCCAGAATAATTCTCTAACAGAGAGTGGGAGTTTAATTCCCCAAAGCTTTTATTAGGGTTTAACCCTATTCAGTTCTTCACATATACTAGGAATTTAATTCCTACAGAAAATTCAGAGTTCAACTCTTCAAAAGAAACTAGGAATTTAATTCCTCTGAAATTATTAACAGATCTTCTAAACAACTACAGAAAAGCAGGGTCACGTGTCACCACGTGACCCCCCCAAAAGATCTACAGAAAGCCCTTTGAGGCAGCGCCTCACGTGACCCACGTGACCTTTGGCAGAGGCTTTAACAAACCTCATTTAAACACCCGTCACGTGATGACACGTGATGCTCCAAGAGATGCGATCTTCTCAGCAGAACAAACAAAGGGAGGGCGCCCTCACGTGCTACCACGTGACCCCTCTTGCCTCAGCGTCTAACGCTAATTGGGAACCCCTGAGCCCAGTGTTAAACACTGTTTTGCCTTAGTGTTCAACACTAATTAAAGGGCTTTCTCGCAGTGTTTAACACTGAATTTCTTAGTGTTTAACACTAAATTAAATCTCTGTTGACAGAGTTTAACATTAATTTTCTTAGTATTTGACACTAATTTGAAGCCTCTGCTGCTAGTGTTTGACACTGATTTGCTCTAGTGTTTAGCACTAAGTTGAACCCCCATGTTGCTGGTGTTTAACACCAACTGACTTTTAGTGTTAAAACACTAACTTGATCCCAGTGTTCAACACTGCTGAATTAACGTTAGCCCAATTGGCTAAATGGTCAGAGGCAAAGCCTCTCCTTCAAGGGACCAATAGGAGGGCCGATGTCCCAGACGTGATTGGACTTAGCCCAAGATGGCCATAAGTCCTCAATTCAAACTTAACTGGGCTAATGGGCTCATAACATAATTAATTGGTCTTGATCCCAAATTGGGCCAAAGACTATTTAATTCACTCCGATTCTAGGGTACATCTCTTCACTCCTTTGATACTCGGCGTTGTAATCCCTCAACGTCTTCAAAGAGGTGACGGGTCCCGATGACCACGCATTGATATGGACTATGGGGTCCTTAAACCCATGGACTATGACGTCCTTAACCTTGACCGAGATGTCTTAAAACTAACAATGGACTGTGGGGTCCTTAAACCCATGGACTACGACGTCCTTAACCTTGACCGAGATATCTTAAAACTAACATTGGACTGTGGGGTCCTTAAACCCATGGACTACGACGTCCTTAACCTTGACCGAGATGTCTTAAAACTAATGGGGTCCTTAAACCCATGGACTACGACGTCCTTAACCTTGACCGAGATGTCTTAAAACTAACAATGGACTGTGGGGTCCTTAAACCCATGGACTACGACGTCCTTAATCTCGACCGAGATGTCTTAAAACTAACGATGGACCGCAATGTCCTTAAACTACCCATGGACCGCAATGTCCTTAAACTACCCATGGACCACCATGTCCCTAAACTGGAACAATAGAGCCACGCATGCTCTTTTGCCGGATCTAAACGATCCCGTTTAAGTTGATCTTAGCCTTAAATATGGCTAACGTATCCTTAAACCGTTCAAACAGACTTTAGTCTCAAATTGGACTATAGGTCCCCCCAATTAACTCTGGTCCAAGGGTACATCTCTGAACTCCTCTGACATCTGTCGTTGTAATCCTTCAACGTCGTCAGAGAGGTGACGGGTCCCGACGGCCATACATCAGATGGACCACTATGCCCCTAAACTGGAACAATGGAGCCCAAATGCTCTTTTGTCGGATCTAAACGATCCCGTTAAGTTGATCTTAGTCTCATGTTAGACTAACGTATCCTTAACAAACGTTTGAGTTGATCTTGGCCTCAAATATGGCTAACGTATCCTCAAACCAAACCCCCAAACCCAAATCTAAGATAATATGGATTTGGATTAGTCCACGCCCTACGGGCGACGACATAATTCGGTCTCCGTAAACAATCCACGGGCAACAAAACATAAAATAAACACACACGACACGAAGTGACCATCTGGAGAAGGAGAAAGTTGTTACCGCGACGCGGTAGCGTAATTAACTGCAGGGGCTTGCGCCTGCAGGGAAGAGCGTCCCCACAATCAAAAACCCCTCAAACGAGGGGGAATCTGACGAAGTCTGCTACATCGGCCGCATCCGTTCAGACCTTCGATACACGGTGCCATAAATCAACTTGGCATCTTCGGAGAGGTGGACGGATAGCACCAATTAGCATCTGCCCCGAAGCTCAGGCGAGACGTCCCGCGTCCCGGCCGCCGTTCGGAGGGGAACAATGGACATCGATAGTTTATCTAAACTGTCTTGTGGTTCCTAGGCAAGTGTGTCTAAGGCTAGTGGTTTTTAATTAGGCCCACGACTGTGGTTCCTTCCCACTTACCTGGCACTTACCTGGCCGCAATTGACGGTGAAGATGCGATTTGAGGCTTCTAATGACTCATCGTTTAGACCTTAGAAATAGGCTAGTTGGTTTAGAAAACCCTAATAACTAAAATACGGGAAACTGTACTCTTTTGCAAATAAATACCCCATATTTATAAAACCGTTTTCCCAAATGAAAAGTATTTGTTAAACCTAAGCAAAGCGCCGCTACAACCCACTTTTGGGGAACCTGTTAGGAATAGTACGGTTCATCGTGCACCCGCAAGCTAGTAGTGCGAGATTCAGACCTCCGCAAGGAGCATTCGGTCTCGAAAGGTTTAAAATACGACATTTAAGGAAAATGAGATTTTTGAAAATAAAATATTTATATAAAATTATTCATGTGTTAATATATATATATAATTATCATTTAAACACCTATTTTATCATAATATAAAGTTTCCACATTTTTCTAAAAAAATTACAAGATTAAAAGTTACACTAAAATACCATGAATTTCAGATAAGATAATTAATACTTTTATTAGGATATATTCACTAGAATAACATAAATAAAATTCACATTCATTATAACAATTAAGACGATTATTAAATACTTGAGGTGTATTTTGAAAACTATACAAAAGTACTTTTACATAAAAACCCCTCAAGTTTTACAAATTACTATAAGGCCCCTAGCTAAAATTGAACTTCAAATTCTCTTCTTTTAGTCTGACTCGGGTTAGAGTCTGACTATTTCTGACTTGAATATGATTTAATTCAATCTATATTCTTTTATATTCTAATACAATTTGAATACATGAAACCCTGAATCCAGTTAACAATATATTCTTTTTGACTGAATCAAATCATGGATATTCATCCATTATCCTGATATTCCATTTACCTGATTACACAGTTGCAACATGTTTACTGATATCATGGTTTTGGTCAGTCATCCAACTTACATAATCCAACACTACAATACTGTTAAAACACTATGGGGTTTAAGGGGTAGATTGGTACGGAAGGTGTTAAAGGTGGTACGAGGTGGTCAGATTAAGACACCTAACCTGAATCCTATTGCTGTTGTACCGTGGCATAACGATTCCTTGTACTTTCCTTTTTCCCCGATCTCTAGCATATAGAGATCCCCCTCGTATACACTGGTATCCTTCTGTACCAAGCTACAAACAACAGCGTTACACAATGTTCCATAATATTCACAATATAATACCTTAGAAAAATACTGTTGCTCTGTCATTCTCATTCTTCTTATTCTTTTGGGACTTACCGAGCGACCTGTTCGCTGACGACATTCTATCTCTTTCTTCTTTGAATGTCGTCAGGTGCGTTGGACCAAGTTGAGATCGAGCCCACCGGTGAAGATTTAGAGCAGTTCCAGGCAGACCCAGAGCTCTAGATAATTGTACCTTGTTCTTTCCAGTTTATTTCATTTCCTGTTATGCCACTGTTTAGGCATTGCTTTTTCATTCCAGTTGCATTTTTCTTTTCCTGCATTGTAAAAAGAATGTTATTAATAAAAGTTGCTGTTATTTCCATATTATTCGTCTCTTGTGATTTACTTTATATTGCTTAGTTACGCTTAGCGTATATACTTCTGAGTATATACGTAGCGGGCCTCGTCGCGTCCACTTCGCCGTACATTGGGAAGCGGGGCGTGACACCTACCAATGCAAAACACCCAAATGAAGCTATGTGCCAGCGATGCCGCTACTGATCCATGCGGTCAACCTGCAAGAACTGTGGCACAACGGGGGTGAGTTGCTAACTCGTTAGTAGAAAAAAATCAACAGGTACAAATCGAATAAACAACGACTCCTAGGTCAACTATATCATAAAGCTAATACTATGATATCTAGGGTGACCGGGTCTGTATATGTGCCAACACTATAAATAAATGCCTATCAGCATGTGGATATCATCCACAAAATAATCAATGTATGTATGCGCGTGGATCTCGTCCAACCATATCATCAATGTATGTATGCATGTGGATCCTGTCCACCAATAACACAACAACATCATTCATGTAAATATCACAAAAGCATATGCATGAAAATATGAGGATATAAATCAACGTGTGCCCCTCGCGATACATCAAAATCATGGAACTTGAGTGCCCAGCATCAACACTCTAAACATCATGAAACCCGTGTCCAGTATCGACACTTAAATCCTCATATCTTGGGCTCCGTCAGTCCGGATCAGCCCTCGGGCTCCGTCAGTCCGGATCGGCTCATATCATCTCTCGACTCCGGTCGGTATCCTCCGGATATCCGCCGAGCCTAAATACTATCACCGGTAGGTAGTACTTTCCTGCCAGGCTCATCGTCTACTGCGCGACATCCTTTTCTTGCCCGGATACCATACCGGGTCCATCATGTACCCGCAATCGGTCTCATTCAGCTCCTCGAATCGGGTATCGCTGTAATACGTCTCAGAACCGAGAAAACGCATGGTGGACGCACTGAAATATCATATCAAAAGAAACCGGGTTTTTAAAACAGTACATACTTTCTTTTGAAATAAGCACGGTTCTCGAATCCAGAAATCTCACACTATTACAAATAAGGGTTGCCCCTACGGATATATGCGTAGGGGCGAAAAAATACCCCGTAGGTGCAAAGGCCGCAGGTACAAGTTGAGGCCCTGAATTTGCCCCTACGGGCAAATTCTTGCCCCTACGGATTTATGTGTAGGTCCTGTTGCCCCTACGGACTACGCCGTAGGGTAAAAAATTTTATATTATTTACGGTTTTTTTAATATATTAAGTGTACCTACGGACATGTCCGTAGGTCCAAGTTATACCCCCTACGGATAGCTGCGTAGGTACCTATCCGTAGGGGCAAAATATCAGGATTCCTGATATTTGGCCCCTACGGATATCTCCGTAGGGGATAGGCAGTGGCCCCTACGGACATATCCATAGGGGCACTCCCAACCCCCTGGTACTGAGATCAGGGAGCAAATGTCAGTTACTGCTGATATTTTGCCCCTACGGATATATCCGTAGGGGCAACATGTGTGCCTACGGCTTAATCCGTAGGTACATATTGTCTGTATTTTTTTTAAAAATGGGCTGCTTGATTTTTTCCCGCCCTGTGCACAATAATATATATATCAATCAAATCATATATTGCAGTATTCATAATCACATCTCACGCATATATATAATATACAAAAGAAACCCAAAAACTGAATATGATATAAATATAAACCAATATCAATATCGTTTCAAAATGTAGTACAATGTGTATGATATAAATAAATACATGTTTCAAAAAATAAGAACAAAAGTCTACCCTAGCTCGGTCCAGCTCCACCTCTGAATAACGATAGAATAACGCGCGCCTGCTCCTCGGTCAATAAACTCTATAATTCGTCGCGAGCGGGAGTCTGAGCGGCATGTGGAGCTGGCGATGTGGTCTGCGCAGCCGCCGTCGAGGTAGTCGCTTGCGGAGCCGCGGCTGGGGGAGTCTGAGTGGGCGGTGGAGCTACAGGAGTTGTCTGCGGAACCGCAGCCGATGTAGTTGCTTGCGAAGCCGCAGCCGAAGGAGATGCATGTGGAGGCTCGGCCGATCTACCCTGTCGCGTCTGGACATAACGTGTGTAAGAAGCGTGTAAGAACTGTGTATTATTCGAATTCATATCATTATTAAGTTATTTCGAAACCCTGTTTGGATATCTAGTTTGGAAAAGCGTTGTTTATTTTAATTACATATGTATGTATGATTAATCAAACTTAAGTCTAAAGCCAAATAAGCTCAAGCTAAGTACTAATTATGGATATGTTGATATGTATATAATATGATATGATATTTTACTATAAAGTAGTATACATACCAGCATCTCCTTCAACTCATGAACGGTGGCCCTCAAGCTATCCAGTTCCTGATGGACATGTCGGTCACTGGAGACGGAGGAAGTAACCGCCGGGGTGGAGTCCAACCTCATATGGGCCCTGCTAGGGCCCAATCCCCGGCCTCTCTCCCAACCTCCGTGGTGCCCTCCGTGTGCGGCGTCCAGAACTGGGGTCAGTAGCCTCGGATCGTTCTGTCTAGTAAAATCGATCCCCGAGGCCTGGGCCTGCTCAACTACCCGCTCGTACACCCACATTAAGCAGTAAATTATAAGTATAAAATTTAAACTTGAACTTTCCAAAACTAAAATTTCAAATTTGGGTAGAAAAAATATTAACACTTACGCAGTACTCCTGGGTAGCGACGTCGGGATATCGAAGCTCGCCCGTGGCGGGATCTGTCGAGGTGCCGTAAACGGCAAGATATGCGGACAGCACGCTCGGTGTACCACCTAACGCCACGGTCCGAGATGTCTGCAATATTAGAAAGTAACTCTTAATATTAGAAATATTAGAGAATAACTCTTAATATTGCAGAATATTAGAGAATAACTCTTAATTTACCGATAACTCCATGGCTCGAGTAATGTTCCTCGAGCCACTTGTGTAAGTGGGGCGACCCCTCTTCGCCGACTTCTTGTTCTCCGTATTCTGAGCGGCCTGTTTCTGCACAACGCATTAACATTTAGTTTTCTAATTAAGAAACACAAAGAAATAAATTATATCATAAATAATGAATTAAATTTAAAACACATACCTGTTTGCGTTGGGAGTCGAAATAAGCGCACAATAGAGGCCATGTCTCTACGTCGACTCTCGCAAACGCCGGAGTAGATAGGAGGGCCGCTCTCTCTGCCTCGGGGGTCACCATCCACAGGGAGTAGCAGTCGGCCTTCAGCTCATTCCTGTTGTATCAGACCTTGTCCTGCATGTTCTTCATCAGGCCATTGTACAGAGCATGAAGGTCGAGCACCCTCCCCGGGTGATCAGGGTCGGCTACAGGCTGAAAATCGTAATCCAACTGAAAATACAAAGAAGAGGGCGAATGAGCGCTGGTGCTGCTCGCCCCACTCAACATGAAGTGGATAGTTCTTCACGATCCCGCTTTCGTCTCCCAAATACCGGCCGAACCTCTCGGCATGAGGACCGGTATAGCGATAGTCAAAGGTAAAAAATAGGGGGAATGCTGCCTCTCCCCTAGCTCTATCAGGCCTCAGCCTATGGGACTGATTCGGGCCTCGAGTCCCCCTCTGGGGATGGAGAGGCCCTGCGTCTGCACGAAATATCAAGACAATCAATAATAAGACAAAGTTGTATTAAGAAATCAAGGTTAAACAAAAATTCAAGTGTGATATATACCTCCGGTGACTAGCGCACGAGCCTGGGCCCGAGCAGCAGCACGAGCGGGACGATAGTTCCTTTGGCGAGGAACAACCGGGGTCCCGGACCCGGACGCATCCCCTCCAACTATAAAATAAACATCGACGCTAAATTTCCATGAAGTTCATATTTATTCTATAGAGCATATGTAAAATGAATAAATATTTTAAATTTATTCATACTAATCTGCAGACGATGCGGAGGGTATGGAAGCGGCAGGAGTGGCCCCTATGGAAGGTGTGGACGCACCACCTATAATTAGACAATTAAAAATAGATTATATAAGTAATTGCAAAAAGAATGTGTAGATCAATAATATAATGTTCTAAATCAATATGCATGAACTATAGGATATATAAATATACCCGCAGGTGCGGTGGTGTCACCACCTACAGCTAGATAATAATAAAAATTGCTAAGTAAGAGCAAAAGGAATGTGTGTATTTATGATATAGCATTCTAAATTAATATACATACACTATATGATATATAAACATACCTGGAGGAGCGGGGGTGGCCTCTGTCCCAGATGTGGACGCATCACCAACAACTAGACAATCAAACATTGACAATATAAGTAATTTTGACATAAACATGCATGAATATCTGTAATATTACATTCAAAATGGATATGCGTGCAGTATACCTATAGGTGTGGCCAAATCAACACGGAAGGAGGCATCCGAAGGGGTCTCCGATTTGGGTGCAAGACCGGCCCTCTGAAGCTCTCTACGGAGCTCTCCGGGTGGCAAAACCGCTATGCCTCTGCCTCTGCCGCGGCTGGAGCTCCTGCCGCCCCTCGCTGCTCCCGACATCGTCATCAAATCTAGATAAACGGTTCGTGGACGCATTAGACAATCATTAAAAGTATTGACTATATATGATCTAGAGCGTAAAATGTGAAGTAATAATATATTATTGATAACTTTTTTCGTTTCGTGGGCGCATCATACATATCTACTTGGATTTCATCGTCGATGTCATTTCTAACCCACGTAACTTCATGATCGGTCGAAGACAACCCGTCCTTCGAAACAGACGGTCGGAGCACTTTAAGCCTTCTCTCTTCTTCGTCCTCATCGCTGTCCTCGTATTCTGGGACATCGTAGACATCTCTAGGTTTCCATCGGCATACAACACTCCACCCCAGATGCTTCAAACACTGTGAGTAGTATACTTGGAACGCTTGGTTCGGAAAGATAAACGGATCATCCTGAGCGTAAAATCGAAGTGTGTTCACACCGGTCAATCTAAGAAGCTCCTGATGACCATCAAAGTGAACCGTGTCTAACCTATAGGGGTGGTCTGGAGGCAGAAAACGTCGATGGCCGCAATAACAAACCTTCCTGCTAAAATTCAAAAATTTTGATGTTGTGTGTTCATGGCAATGAGGACATGCTTTGTGACCATGTACGGACCAACCTGATAGCATTCCATACGCAGGAAAGTCATTAATTGTCCACATTAAAGCCGCACGCAGTATGAAGGTTGTATTTGTGTTTGAATCATATGTCTCTACACCATCAATGAACAAAGTTTTCAGCTCCTCGATCAGAGGTCGGAGATAGACGTCGATATTGTTCCCCGGTGAGTTTGGTCCGTCGATAAGAAGAGGCATCATAAAGTATGATTGGTCCATAACCAACCAAGGCGACAGATTATAAATTATCATTACAACGGGCCATGTACTGTGACTTCCAGCCATATAGTTGAATGGGCAGAAGCCATCGGTAGCCAGTCCGAGCCGGACATTGCGAGGATCGCTACTGAATATTGCGTGCCTCCTATCGAAATCCTTCCATGCCGGTGAATCTCTTGGATGGCTCATTTTTCCATTTTCGCTTGGAGGTGCACGGTGATGCCAAATCATTGCCTCGGCTGTTTTCTTGCACCTGAATAGCCTCTGTAGCCTCTGTGTTATGGGAAAATATCGTGCTATCTTCACAGGTATATCAGGCTTCTTATCAGAATCTTTCGGCTTATACCTGGTCTCTCCGCATGTTGGACACTCTTTCAAATCTGAATTCTCTTTCCGGTACAACACACAATTTTTAGGACATGCTTGAATCTTCTCGTACTTTAGACCCAAATCAGACATCATTTTCTGGGCTTCGTACCAGCTTTCGGGCACATTATTTCCCGGAGGCATAGAATCTTTCAAGAACGAAAGAAGCATTGTGAATGACTTGTTGCTCCATCCATTTAGGCACTTAATCTGGAAAAGTTGGACGAACCATGAGAGGGTGGAATACTTCGCATTCTCATAAATTGGTTTCCTAGCATCATTCATGAAATTTTCATATTTATCCGCACGCGGTCCTTGACCGGAAGGAATGCCATCTTCGATACGAATAGATTCACCTAGGGCAACCTCTACCATATCCTCTATTTCTTCTGATGGAAATAAATTTCCGTCTCCTGCCGTATTACCGAATTCTTCTTCTCCTGCCGCATTATCGTGTTCTCCTTCTTCTTCTACCGCAGTACTGCATTCTTCTCCTTCCCCGTGATATTTCCAACTTGAATAAAGTCTAGTAAACCCATGTTTTACAATATGAAGCTCTGCCAATTCTACCTTCTGCCAGTACTTATTGCCACATCTATCGCACGGACAGAAAATCTTCTCTATTATGATCTTATTATATGCGCGTGCAAATTCAAGGAAAGCAGCAACTCCTGCGACAAACTTAGGTTGCATACATTGTTTCCAATCCACATACATCCAGTCCTTAACTCTGACGTACTCATGGGCCATGTTAGACCGAATAACATATAAATTGTAGGTTATGCTGACTATATTGAGAAATATAAGAACGGGATAGTTACTGACAAAGGAGAAAATCCGTGTATATGCTTTGTGCGTGCGTTTGTCGCTCTCTAATTATGCGTTTGTATGTATGTGTTCCAGCTGTCGGGGGTAGGCTTCTATCCCATTAAGAATGTATAGAGCGAACGCCCATCACTTGTGCTTTCAACCGTTTCGAGTAAATTTCGGCAGCACCTCCCCGTTGTTCTCCGAGTACACTGTAATAGAATAGATAATCATTTCAAAGCTGTGAAACAACGTTGAAATGAACATCTAATCTATCTTTGTACACGGAGAACCAGTGGAAAGGTACCGACGAAATATCTCGAAACGGATGAAAACACAAGTGAATGAAGGCGTTTGCTTTATACATTCTTAACTTGTCCACACGGGACAAATCTATGGGTTACCATACGATTGAATTTTCTCGTCGCGTAGACTATACGACGGTTGTTAGTATCGAGCTATACTGTCCGATATTTAACAACCTTCGTATAGTTCTAGGTCACGACGAGCATCACACGTATGTTAACCGATAGACGGGGACTAAGTGGCGCTTTTAGTTTCATATACGAGTATCGATGGGAATATGAAGGTTTCATATTATCATCGAGTATCATATATTGGTTTTAACCCGAACATCTCGAATCGCTCTCTAATTATGCGTTTGTTGTGTATTCTTGTTGCATGTATGTGTTCCGGCTGTCGGGGGTAGGCTTCTATCCCATTAAGAATGTATAGAGCGAACGCCCATCACTTGTGCTTTCAACCGTTTCGAGTAAATTTCGGCAGCACCTCCCCGCTGTTCTCCAAGTACACTGTAATAGAATAGATAATCATTTCAAAGCTGTGAAACAACGTTGAAATGAACATCTAATCTATCTTTGTACACGGAGAACCAGCGGAAAGGTACCGACGAAATATCTCGAAACGGATGAAAACACAAGTGAATGAAGGCGTTTGCTTTATACATTCTTAACTTGTCCACACGGGACAAATCTATGGGTTACCATACGATTGAATTTTCTCGTCGCGTAGACTATACGACGGTTGTTAGTATCGAGCTATACTGTCCGATATTTAACAACCTTCGTATAGTTCTAGGTCACGACGAGCATCGCACGTATGTTAACCGATAGACGGGGACTAAGTGGCGCTTTTAGTTTCATATATGAGTATCGATGGGAATATGAAGGTTTCATATTATCATCGAGTATCATATATTGGTTTTAACCTGAATATCTCGAGTCGCTCTCTAATTATGCGTTTGTTGTGCATTCGTGTTGTATGTATAACATGGTTTAAACCATTGAGATCAAGATTGATAGAACTGATCATCCTACATTGCAATAGCATTCATCAACCAAAAACTATTATTGCAATGGTATTCATCTATAACAATCAACAATTAAAACTACAAATGTAGGATACTGATATCATAAAGCGTTATATGCAACATTGATAGAACTGATAAATAAAAAAACGAAACACAAACCGTATCAAGATTTAACAACTTTGATTATGTCATATACGCGGGCCGATATTTTCATATTAGCCAATAGGCAAAAATAGATTGCAGTCTGGATATGGCATATTGGCAGATGTTACCTATATGCATACATGCATGTTGTCTCCCCATTTTTTCATAAATCAAACCAACTACATACATCAAACTAGTCCATGCCACCAATCGGAAACTCCACTATGTCGTTGAATTATTATTTTTCCAAATAGCATTGAGCTTCTATTGACATTGTCCCATCCAACAAATTTGTTGTGCTTGCCTCGACCTTCATCTAGCTTTCACATGACATACACATTATATGAGTAATATAGTTATAAATTATGGTATTTTGTTGTCATCAATCCACCTAACCCTAACCCCAAGTTGCTCTCTGAAAGCACATAGAACCATCCCCCCTAGTCAAGCATAGCTTTTTCTGTGCAATTGTTCTCATTCTTAATTTCTCACATTCATTACTCTCTCATTTTCTTGTCAACAAATTTGTTGTGCAATTGTTCTCATTCTTAATTTCTCACATTCATTACTCTTTCATTTTCTTGATTTTTTCCAACTCCCCACCACTTAACCCCAACCCAGCCCCAGCCCCAGCCCTCAGCCCCAGCCCAGCCCCAACCTAACCCTAACCCCAGCGCGGCCAGCTAAACCCCAACACCAACCCTAAGGCAAACCCTAACCCCAGTCCCACCCTAGCAGCAGCCGAACCCCAACCCTAACCCTACCCCGACCCTGACCCCGACCGCGACCGCGACCGCGACCCCTGCCCAACCCCAACTCGCGCGCGCAACCCCAGACCCAGCCACGAACCCTAAGCCTAAAATAATCCAAAAATTCTTTAATTTACCTCAAGATTTACTCACCTGAACGGCTGCTGCTGGGGCTGGGGCGACGACCTGAACGGCGGTGGCGACGACCTGAACCGCGGTGGCGACGAGAACTGCGGTGATGACGAAACCGGCGGTGGCGACGAGGAGAACGACGGTGGCGACGACGGCGTGGCGATTTGGGGATTTTTTTCGCGCGCGATCGAGAGAGAGAGAGAGAAAGTGAGCGTAGGCGATCGATATGGGGTTTTGTTAAATCGATATTTACTTGCCCCTACGGATATATCCGTAGGTCCTTTGTTTGCGGCTCCGTAGAGACAAACACCAAATTAAGAATTAATATTTTTATTCTTGGACGTCTGTGCCCGTAGGGGCAACCTTTTAGCCCTACGGATTAATCCGTAGGGCCAAGTTAAATCTGCCCCTACGGATTCCAATATCCGTAGGGGCAACCCTCTATTTTACTAGTGTCATGAAAACAGCATATCTCAACGTGTATAATCGTAAAACATGATGTATGCGACATATAACAGAAATGTAAGCATATCTATATATCATGCCACATGGAACGGTATTATGTACATATCGAGGGAAAAATGCTCCTTTAAATAAATCCAGTTTTAAAATATATCCTGCGGTTTCCAGATTCTTCAAAGTCCAATGCAATATCGTATAAAGGTGCATATGCAACTATAGCAAGTAAATTATGTAAAGAGTCATATCATGATGTAGCAATCCTTCTGTGTAGTGGCATGACAATTATCGATGATGAAGTGTGTGAGCCAGCCAATCTGTGTAGTGTAACATACGCATCATCGATAATAGTGCAGGTATACTAGCACATGTATATGCAATGCAATGAGAGTGACATGAGCGTAGCATAAAGTAAATCGTATGCGACTGCTGACAGGTATACATATCTGACATGACCGAGTCGGTGAATCTATCAATCGGCGTCCAGCCTCACAACATCACGGACGTTAAAATTCATTGTACGGCATTCTCTAGTCAAGAGTATGGATCAATCATCATAAAACTCATCACGTATGGAAAATCATCGTACGGCGGTATCAAACCATTAGGGATCCTATCAAGCTATATGACAACGAGGGGTACAAACCTAGCGTCACGTACGACATATCACTCAAGATTCATTATGTATATAGTAAATTGGCTATAAATAGTTTGCATAATGTCTTCAAATTTTGTTTCTTGATTAAATTTGACTTGCATAAAATCAATATGAGAATAGAATGTTATATCAGAGTTCAGTATGACAGAGAAAAACGAACTCTTGTTCAATTACTTGACAAAATGAACATGATCAACTTGGGTGAAAATTCAACTTAACAGTTACACATATATGCAAAATTCCAAATGGAAGTAATATCAACCACATGACTGCCATGTATTTCACTATTCCGAATGCAAAATTCTAAATGTAAGTAAACTATAAGTAAAAATGCAACATTTTTTTTTATCTACGCATTCTAAATGCAAGGTTTTTTTAACCTTAACTGAAAGTAAAATGAAAAGTGGGGGAAGATGAACCTCGATGCAGATGCCATCTGTGTATGATCGCCTGACGCTTATGTCAAGCTTGGATCTGCCCTTGTTTAACAAGGCTTACAAATCATCGAAGATTAGTTAAAAGAAAACTAAACTTATACCAGATGGAAAACTAAATTGTATATGAGGCAAGAAATATACCCCTAAGTCTCATTTATAGACATAACTAATAAGCCTTTTTACACAAAAATCTTCCTTGCTTAGAATATCTTTTTTCGTTGGACAAGCAAAGTATCTCTAATTGTTGACATTACATTATTCCTTAATTTCTTGGGTAAGGTTATTCGTTTCCTCGGTTAAGGTCCTTGTATATGAAGCTAGGATTTGGTAAAAGGAACTGTCAAGTAAAGCAATGGTATATGCCTAATGCAGCAAGATTCTTCGATACAGAAATTTAATCTTAGGTTGGTACGTAATGGCTACCATCTAGGATGACCCAAGAAATCATGAATATATCCAGAGATTGTCATGGATCATGATGGGCGAAGGAACAACCTAATGCGTTCGCATAATCCGAATGTCATGAATCACAGGATCCATTGAATTATGAACAAAAAAATGTGGAATTTATGTAATGGGAGCGTTAGAATCATATGTTTATGATAAATGCATATTAAACAATAATAGTAGATGAAATTTCCAATGATACGACATTCCTCGAGGCAGAGCAAAGTCTATTTTAGGAACATAATTTAGTAATATATATTATGAGGCACAACTATTTTGATGCAGTTTTGGGTTTTCTAATACATGTTTATAGGGTTGGGGGAAGAAGTGCCATACTAACTGCGCTATTATGAGGCACGGCTATAGTTTACTTACCTGAATGCAATCCAGGAGAAGAAGTGCCATACTAACTGCGCTATTGCTCATTTGTCCGATGTTCATTTTGGTTGCTAACTAGGCTTCTTCGAGTAATTTCTTTTAATTGTGGTTATAGTAATGCTACCAATCTTTGAAACGAAGACCATAAATAAAATGCTTAATTATCAAAAACCTTCATGATCATGTGTGTATCTTATTATGTTAAATAAAAAATAATCTTCTTTCTTGTTGAAAAAAGATATATCGACTGAAGCAACTTGCAATAATCAGCTACGATCTTTCCGTCTCAATTATACTACTAATCTACTTGCAATAATCAGCTGAGATGTATGTGGTATACATCATTAATTAACCCTTTATCTTGTAAATGCCACTATAGCCTAATCGTAAACCCCCCTACCGCCGAGTCCCAGTTTTCTTATTTCTGTTTCAGAATCCTCAAGCATTTGGAGCCTTGGTAATATACTCATTGTTAATTACGCGATCCAGACATCTGAATGTGGAATCATAGAGGATTTATAAGATGGACACCACATGGGCCGACGCTCATTATAAACTTTATGCGTGCCATCTCGGGAATTTGAAAGGGTTTAATTAGTTGCGTGGAGGTATAATGTTGTCGATGATGAAATTGCATTGTCTTGTTGTTCTCGAGACGAGCTGGTGGGATACGCACGTGGGCGGGATTATACACATACACCTGAATCATTAGTATTAATTATCTCTATCATACTACTAATCTATACATCATTTGAGACTTTATAATCGATTAATTAATTGATCTCGCTGCTTTACGAGGTGGATGCTTTGAAGGATCATGATGCAGCAGAAATCGCTCAAACTGGCCATTGAATCTCTGGGTTCGAGATGATTTGGTGGGATCTTTGCATGTGGTGATGGTTTTCTAATCACCTGGAGCTTGCATTGCCTAATGCAGATCTTGTAACTTCATACTGCTTCTGTTCACAAATAAATTGTTAACATGTCTGATGGTAAAATAGAGATCAAGCTATATTTGCAATTTGGTTGAGTTGTTTTTTCTTTTTCCGTAATCCAAACAATGAACTTTAATTTGATGCAAGCGGGATTCAAACCCCAAACCAAGAGCCCGACCCACCCAAGCAGAAATTTTGCAGAAAAAGAAACCCATATTTCAATGTAATAAATCAATAATTTATGTATGAGAGTATAATACATATATTGTGTTCATGAAGGAAACATTATGTTATTGTTGCCAAAGTGGTTGTGTGTGATGTTTTTGAGATATAAGAGGTCACGGGCTCAATTCACACCATGTACATGATTTAATTTTTCTTGAGCATTCATCAATACTATCACTTTTTATGTGAATAAAAAAGTTGGGTCTCAACAAAAATGAGAGAAGAAAATATAATATTTTTAATAAAATCTTATTTTATAGATTATCATCTGATGGAGGTCATTTTCGGGTCTTCGTCAGATGTTGTCTTCCGTTGATCTCCCGGTGGACTTGGACGGTTATCCTCTGTCGCGTGTGGGTCTCAATGAGTTTTGGTGGAAGAGATGGTATGAGAGATTTGGCGCCGAGTACCTGCAAAGAAGTCCCGGGGTGGTTTGGTACCACCAAGGACCCTCCGACGATCAAGTTAGTGATGAAATCCGAGCAGAGTAATGGCTTAGAAGAGTAAAGAATGGCTTATTTGACTCCTCTGTGATGGGGGTTTATATAGCGGCGGCTGCACGCAGCAGCAGGCGTGAGAATCTCGTCAGCAGTTAAGCCTCCGACGTCACGCTCGCGTAAAGAGCGGATCGCCCATTAATGGAGATCGTAATGGCGTGGAACGCGGGACGTTGCTGGCGGAGAATCTGCGCATGTCGAGATTTACGGAGCGGCGGTTACGCCTGTGAGTGGTGGAGTTGGTCGGTCGGAGGGACCGGGGAAGACGGCCTCGGCTGGGGAGCTCGGAACCGAGCAAGAGGGCTGAGGAGTCTTGGTCTTATGGCAGCTCGGGGTGAGCTGCGGGGCCGAGGAGGCAAATTTGCAGGGGCCCCGAAGAGGGCCAGCTTGTGTTTGCAGGTCGGGTACAAGGGTGGCCTGGTCGGCCCCTGTGGGCCCTTTCTTCTGAGTCCTGGGACACGTCATCTGCCACGTGTCTTGATCTTGGAGATTGCCAATATTGAGCATCATCATTAGCCCCCCACTCTTGTCCCGACCAGCTAGCGGGTCGGGGCAGGAGTGGATTGCCGGGCCTCCCGAGGTGAGCTCCTTTCTAGGGCTTTGTCGGGACGAGTCCTCGGGCCGTCGGTTGTATTTTCCACTAGCGAATCAAGGCGAGATCTCCGCATTTAAAGAAGGTACGCCGGTTCGTGCACTCTGTAATTGAAGCGACGGCCTACGTGTCGAGCGTTGATTGGTTGATGCGACGTATGCAGGCCTGCGGCGTCTGATGGGACGCGGTCCAGCGCAGGACTGGCACGTGGAGCGATCGGAGCCGCTGGACGCGAGGAGCCGTTTCGGCGGGAGATGACGGGCGCCGTTGGATGAGACCGTACGCAGCAATAAACATGGGTGGGGTTCGCTCTAGGGCCCCTACCCCTTCATATTTCCCTCTTTCAAGTCTTGGTTGCTCGACGCTCGTCTCCTTTCTCCCGCTTTCAGCCCCTGAAGATTCTCTTTTCCAAGGTTAGATGTCTTCCTCTGTAGAATCAGTTGACGTTGTAGGAGTAGGTTCTAGGGTCCCCTTAGCTGTGTCTGAGTCTCCTCGGGGAGCAGGGGTTGGATCCTCTCCTCGGGATCGTGAGGCGGGGGCCGCCTCTAGGAGGGAGGCGGCAGATGTGGCCCCTGACTCCTCGTGCTGGGTGAGGCATGAGGACGAGCTCGCTAATACTCGGGCTCGCTTCCACATCCCTTCGCGCTACACGCTCCGACTGACCAAGGAGAGAGAGGGGGCAGATCAGGTACGGGGCAGGGAAATCGCCATGTATTTGGAAGCTTTTTGGGTCGGAATGCGCCTGCCCTTCTCTCCCGAGGTCATCACCGCGCTGAATTTCTTCGGTTTGGCCCCCGGCCAGTTAGTGCCGAACTCGTGGAGGATTCTCCTTGGGTTCTTGATCCGCCTGAAGTTACAGGCGGTTCCCTTCAGTCATCACCTTCTCGATTCCTCCCTCGTCTTCAAGAGTCACCCTGGTGGTCGAGCGGGCGACCCGAGATGGGTTTATCTCACTTTTAGGAAGCGGCCAGGGGGCGCTGCCGGGACCGGGGTCTTGTCCGCTTCCATTCATGATTGGAAAAAGAAATTTTTCTTCGTTTCCCCTCCCGAGGGCGAGGACTGGCCCGTGCCTACCAAGTGGTCGAGGGAGAAATGTTTGCCGGGGAACCAGTCCGATGACCCCACCGCGGTGAGGGTGGCATCGTGGGAGCCCATCCCCCGACCTGACGTGCTGCTGTCCGAGAGCGTTCTGAGCTGGGCTGGACTCAGCCCCGTTGAGTTCGTCGGTAAGCTAGGTTAGCTTTTTGGCTTGTGTTTTGCTCGTGTTGCTGATTTGTTGGGTATTTGTTTCATGCAGGATCCATCGACTTCGTCTCGCTCCGAGCCTCCATGCGCCAGCTGAGGCATCCTATGAAGGCTGGGGGCGCCAGTTCTTCTCGTGCGAAGCCCGCCCCGGCTTCTCTCGCTCTGGTGGCGGCGTCTCACGAGCTCTCGGTAGCGAATCCTGCCCCGGGTCCCAGCAGAGCATCGGGCCGGAAGCGGGCCCTGATTCAGGAGGACCCGGCCTCGGAAGAGGAGATCGGCTCTCCCTCGGAGCCGCTCAAGAGGAGCTCCCGGAGACCCTCCCGGGGCCGGTCCTCGCCGACCATGGTGGAGGAAGGGGGCCTCCGGTTTGTGGTGCCATCGGGGCTATCCGTGGCGGACAACCTTCTGCATGAAATAGAGACCTCGGCAGGGGGTAGAGTCCCTGGGGGGACCTTCAGGGCTCAGCTGGCGTCCATCGCCCAGGAGTCCATGCAGGTAAGTTTTCGGTTCATTGTGAGATTCAGTGCTTCCTTCATCTTTCTGATTTTTCCTGTGTTTTCCAGGATCTTCAGCACGTAGCCCTCGCCTTACACATGGAGGCCGAGGTGGTAGCCCCGGCGCTGGAGGTTGCGGGTCAGTTCGCCTCGCTGCAAGAGAGCTCCAAGCGGGAGCTGGAGGCGATGACGGCGAGGGTCGCCGCCTTGGAAGGCGAGGTGGAGGCCGGAAAACGGGAGGTGGCCCGGCACCGCGAGGCTGCGGTGATTGCCGAGGTCAAGCTCGAGGACGCCCAGGTGCTCGCCGGCAACCTGAAGAGGACGGTGAAGGCCCTCCGGAAGGAGCTGGGGGCGGCGGCCGAGGTAGCCAAGTCGGCCGAATCGAGGGCGGTGGAGGGCTATAAGAAGTCGAAGGACTTCTATGACGACTTGGCCGTGGCCACGACCCATATTTGGCACGACGCCCTCGATGCCGTTAAGGCCCGGATGCCGGAGTTCGACGATACAGATCTCCGGGCCGAGTTCCCCCTCGTGGGCCCCGACGAGCAGGGGGAAGAGATTCCTGGCGAGGAGGTCGCCGAGGACCCAGCGCGCCACATGGTGGAGGTCGAGGACCTCGAGGTCGTACCTAATCCCCGATGTGTAGAGCCCCCGTTCTCCTCCTTTTATTTTGTTTTCTTGAATTTTGTAAGGCTGGGGAGCTCAAAAAATACCCTTTGTAAAACCTTTGTCTTTGGTGGTAATAAAGTTTTTCTTCGGCTCCATAGAATTGCGCTCTACCATCTGTTTGTGAAGAATGCTCGTAAGATATCTTTGCTTGTACCGTTGTGCTTTTATGTCAGGTCGGCCATCTGTCTGGCGATCGTCCGTCGAGTTGACTTCAATCACTGGCCGATGAGCGTGCTAAGCGCTGCCGAGGAGGTATCCCCATGGCCCCCGGAGTTGAGGGGGGATCGTTTAGACTTGGATAGACCTGACGCCCCTCACTGGGGTCTCAGATCCTCCGCGGGCCACAGGGCATCTCTGATTTCGAGCATTGACCACCATCCGGGGGTGACTGGATAGGTTAGCTGCTCGGTCGCCTCTTGCAAGGGCTTTCTGGTCCCAGGCGTTGTGGTAGGGGAGCTACCCTCCAGGGATGGCCGAGCAAGGACTCGACTGCCTCTGGGAGGACTTGGGTCCTTAGCGGTGGAGTGGCTGTAAGAAGCCCACTAAGGATGACCGGACAGTGAAGCTGCGCGGCTGCCTCTTGGCGAGGGCTTCAGATCCCTGGTGTCGCGGTAGGGAAGCTACTTGCCGGGGATAGCCGAGCAAGGACTCGACTGCATTTGGGTGGACTTAGGTCCTTAGCGCTGGAGGGGCTGTAAGAAGCCCACTAAGGATGACCGGGAAATGAAGCTGCGCGGTTGCCTCTTGGCGAGGGCTTTGATCTCTGGCGTCGTGGGTTCGCAACTACCAGCCTGGGGTGAACGAGCGGGGTAGCCGCTCTGGCGCCTCTTGTGAGGGCTTTTGATCCCTGGCGTCGTGGGTAGGGAGCTACCAGCCGGAGTTGACGGAGCAGGGTAGCTGCTCGGTTGCCTCTTGCGAGGGCTTTGATCCTTCAGGACGGGGACCGAGCAGGGTTGCTGCCCAGTGCCTCTTGGCGAGGACTTTGATCCCTGTCGGTTGTGGTAGGAAGCTACCAGCCAGGGATAGCCGAGCAAGGACTCGACTGCCTCTGGGATGACTTTGGTCCTTAGCGCGGGAGGGGATGTAGAAGCCTACCAAGGACCCTTGGCCGGGCAGGATTACTGCCCGGTGCCTCTTGGCGAGGGCTTTTGTCCTGAAGGATAGCCGAGCGAGAGATCCTCGGGCTCGACTGCCTCTGGGAGGGCTTTTTGATCCTCGGCGTTGTGGCAGGGAAGCTGCCCGCTGGGGATAGCCGAGCGAGGGATCCTCGGGCTCGACTGCCTCTGGGAGGGCTTTCTGATCCCTGGCGTTGCGGTAGGGAAGCTACCCGCCAGGGGTGACCGAGCAGGGTAGCTGCTAGGTCGAATCTTGACGAGGTGTAGCCCGACCGTCCAGCTGTAGGTGCGGGGAATGGGAACGGTCGGGGCAACGGCGCGCGTAGCCAGTGCATTGAATGTGGGGGGAGGCGAAGCGCTAGGGGCGCGTCGCTTTGATTCTACCGGAGAAGGCTTGATGGCTGCCGGGTGACAGCGACTCCCTGGGTGAAAACGGGTGACTGTTGAGCTGCGCAGTGGGCTATATAAGGTTGAACGAGTACTGGTCCTTCCATCCTTCATAAATAGGTCATCGAGAATCCAGGACTTCCCGTTTACCATCCCCGACATCGTCCACTTTGAAGACGTGTACCTTTATGACCCATACTACGCCGAGGACACGGTGCAGCTGGTCTACGGGAGCATTGAGGACCATTTCGGCCGGCTGCTCCCCCGACGCTCCTCCCTGCTGCAGCTGCTGATGTACTCTGGGCTTTACAACCTCCTGTCAGAGCTGCTTTATGACGAGGCCGTGGGCAAGCTGCGGTCTTTGAGGCGCTTCGGCCTAATCTCCGCGAATTGGTTGGCCCGCTCAGAGGCGCTCGTCCGCGAATGCTACGAGCTGAGGCTCGGGATCGATGCGCGCGGGGGGAACCGGGGACAGAGGTTGGACCTTGCGAGGCCCCGGTTGGCGGAGATCTTTACCGAGTACCACGAGCAGTGCTCGCTGCACCCCCTTCCCCCACTGTTGTAATTTTCTTTTCTTTTTGCATGTATGGCTGAGGAGCACATAATACCTTTTGAATAAACAAAGCTTTTCTTTCCTTTTCGCAATGCTCCATTGATCTTTATTAAATTAACAATAGATCCTAGGAAGAGTTTACATTGCTTTAAAAGAAAGGTATAGGTTAGTAGATGACTTTATTGGCTTGGGCCGAGCTCCCTGAAGGACTGTTGGCCCCCGCGCTTGGCATAGGGTATGGGGCTCCCTGAGCTCTGGGCTGGCCGTCCGCTGAAACGAGCATGATCTGACCGATGGTCAGGTCGGATGGAGGGTGATGCTGCTCCTGCTCGCGGTCGGCCTGCCGTTTGTTCCTCAAGTAGGCGGCGAGGTGCCCGGACCAGATGAGCTCTTTGATGTAGTCCCTCAGTTGCTTGCAGTCCTCCGTGGCATGGCCCAGTACCCGGTGGAAAGCGCAGTAGGGGCCCCGGGTTCGCTTTGCGGCCTGACGCGGGATCAGAGGGAACTTGAAGAACCCCTCGTTCTGGGCCTCTTCCAGCAATACTGTGAGGGAGACTTTGAGGGGGGTATACTCCTGGAACTTCGAGTGGTAGGGCTGCTGACGCTCCGTCCTCTCCTCCCGAGCCCTCTTCTTATGGTTGGACCGTTCTGCCCGGGGGAGGTTAGCATTCACCTCGGATTCCAGCTGAACCTCGCGCTCGGTCCACGTCTTGACCTCGGCCATGGTCTTAGGTTGCGCCAGCGCGAAGGAGCGTAACCATTCCTTGTGCCTCAGACCAGATCTAAGCGCCGTAATGACGGTTTCGTCCCGGTGCTCGGGTACCTCGAGAAGGGCGTTGTAGAAACGGGTAATGTAGGCCTTGAACGTTTCCTTGTCCCCACTCTTAACCGTGAAGAGGTAGTCGAATGTGCGCTTTTGTCGACGGTTCCCCACGAAATGGCCGAGGAACTGAGTAGCTAGCTCGTCGAAGGTCGAAATCGAGCGGGGCTCGATCTCCCGGAACCAGTCCCAACCTGCGCGGATAAGGGTGGCCGGAAAGGCTCTGCACTGGGCGGTGTCGGAGTGATCCTGGAAGTTCATCCCCGTGGTGAAAGCATCCAAATGGTCCTTCGGGTCGGTTTCCCGTCGAACGGAGAGACCTTTGGGGGTTTGTTGCGCGAGGAGACGTGGACGGTGAGCAATTCCTCGGTGAACGGCTTTGTGAGCGAGTCGGAGGCATACTTAGCCCCGTCGCTCGAGAGGTGAGCTTCCCGGCGCATACCCTCGATTTTCTTCTCGAGGGCGTCGAGTCGACCGTGGTATCCCGAGGAATCGGCGCCTTGGGATCCCTGGCCTCCCCTGTGGGTGACCTGCGTCTGGGAGCGGCCTCGGTTCCTATCGATTAGGTGCCTGAGATCCCGAGGTGAGATGGCTCTGGAACCGCCGAGGTGAACCCCTTCTGTGCGGCCCCGCCGAGTGTGGTGGTGTCGACCACGCCTGTGGATAGGCGAGGTGACTGACATCTCCTCAGGGGGATAAGGGTCGCGTAGAGGCTCGGGGCGGGGTGTTCTGGCGGCGGATCTTGGTGTGGAGCCGTAGGGCGCCCAGCAGGCCTCAGGGAGTACCGGCTCGAGAGATCGGTGGCTAGGAGTCGTTGCCTGCTAGTAGTCAGTCGCCCAGATGGGGCAGAGCCTTCTGGAGGCAGTGGAGCGGTGATCCGGGGCCCAGGCCCGGCCGTTTGGACGCGGACGAGGGCCTCCACGAGAGATTGCAGCCGATCTATCCGGCCTGCGAGGGCGTTGATGACGGTCATTGGAGGAGGCTCATCCCCTCCATCGGTGAGTGGAAGGCGGCGGCTGGAACCGGGATCTTCAGGGTGGCTGCTTGCCATTTGGGTGGAGATCGGAAGGCCAACTTTGTGTTTTGGGGAGTTTTTCCCACAGACGGCGCCAACTGATGGAGGTCCTTTTCGGGTCTTCGTCAGATGTTGTCTTCCGTTGATCTCCTGGTGGACTTGGACGGTTATCCTCTGCCGCGTGCGGGTCTCAATGGGTTTTGGTGGAAGAGGTGGTATGAGAGGTTTGGCGCCGAGTACCTACAAAGAAGTCCCGGGGTTGTTTGGTACCACCAAGGACCCTCCGACGATCAAGTTAGTGATGAGATTCGAGCAGAGTAACGGCTTAGAAGAGTAAAGAATGACTTACTTGACCTCTCTGTGATGGGGGTTTATATAGCGGCGGCAGCACGCAGCAGCAGGCGTGAGAATCTCACCGGCAGTTACGCCCCCGACGTCACGCCTGCGTAAAGAGCGGATCACCTATTAATGGGGATCGTGATGGCGTGGAACGCGGGACGTTGCTGGCGGAGAATCTGCGCATGACGAGATTTACGGAGCGGCGGTTACGCCTGTGAGTGGTGGAGTTGGTCGGTCGGAGGGATCGAGGAAGACGGTCTCGGCTGGGGAGCTCGGAACTGAGCAAGAGGGCTGAGGAGTCTTGGTCCTATGGCAGCTCGGGGCGAGCTGCGGGGCCGAGGAGGCAAATTTGCAGGGGCCCCGAGGAGGGCCAGCTTGTGTTTGCAGGTCGGGTACAAGGGTGGCCTGGTCGGCCCCTGTGGGCCCTTTCTTCTGAGTACTGGGACACGTCATCTGCTACGTGTCTTGATCTTGGAGATTGCCAATATTGAGCATCATCATCATCATTATAACTAAATCAAATAATTTTACATGTTTTCTTCTCTTTTTCCAAGAAAAAATATCAATTTTTTTAATAACTTAATGCTTTCACATCAACACCATTGTTATTCTATTTCTCTAATATTAATTTGCATTTTGCAAATTCTTCAACACAAAACTTAGAATGAACACACATTTGATGGATACACACTAAATTTGTAGTAAAATTAGTCTATTCCGGTTTCTCCAAAAACGTGATTTGTATGCTATAGTTTACAATATAAAGTCCTTCAAAATTGTTGTCGCAATAATATTTTATTTTATTATTAAACCAAATTAAAAATTTTATTACATATTTTCAATTAAATTAACTTTTGATATATGCATCTGGAATTTTTAATGGAAATTTGCTAAACACCACGTAGTTCTGTGACACGTCCGGTAATCTTCTATTCCATATACCAAGCACAGCCGAAGCTTTCATGATGGCAAGAATTACCTGGCGATGCAGGATTCACACTCTACTCCGACAGAGATTCCGACAACACAGCTTTCAATGTTATTCCATAACGATATAAATTTGAATGATGAGAGAATCGTATTAAGCTCTTGGACCTCTCTCAGCTATTTTTACGCTTCCATGAATGGCTGTTACGTTCTTGATTTATGTGATGGCTCTCCACATTCTACATTAATCGCAGCCACATGGCATAAATTGTTCATATATAAGGATCCATGTATTTATCCGTCTCGACGTTCGTCCGTTGCGATCATTGGTTTCCAACTTTATTATACATATAGCCGTTGGACAGTATCGACCACCCATTGACAGTTGTGATGTCGTCCTTTGGTTTACTGGGCTAGCTTCTGATTACAGGAAATGCTGCACTATTTTGTTTGGTATAATTTAAACTGACAGTATATATGCACAACAGTGGCGGACATCGTCAGTTATGGTGGAGAGGAGAGATGGTGGCCATGACGGTAGTGGGGAAAGTAATGCTAGTCGACTCCTGGCATGGCGTGGTAGTAAGGGCGACACTAATGGGAGTGGCGATGGTGGCTAAAGAAGGCTGACAATAAGGGGCAGTGATGAGAGGGAAGCAATGACGCACACTCGATCGAGCCGGCGGTGTCCGACAGCAGGTAGTGAGCTAACGATGACAACCGATAGCACGAGACCTCAACCATGGTGGGTGGTGACTGCGACCGATGGTAGTCGCTGGCAGTGGGCAGCAGTCATAAGTTGCGATAAACTAAAATATTTCATTAGAAAATTTAGATAGATACTAATCTGCAGGGGATATTATTCCCAGGGAAACTAAATCCTAAGGGTGTGTTAAGCCCAAGTAATTTAAAAATCTTGAATTTCAAAATCAAATGATGAACAATTTGACATGATTCCTCTTCATTTCAAAATGTCACTAATTTGATTTTGAAATCCATATACATCTTTAGTAAATAATATTGTTAATCTAGGCTTCGATGATGATATGGATATAACCAATGGCCGAAGGACGCTGGTGACCTCATTCGGCTAACAGCTGACGCATCAATCATTGGCGAACAATTTCCCCATCGTTGGAATGGCGACGACTTTTGATGGTGGTTGTCAGCGGCAACTCACTCTGGCAATTCCGTGGTGACGACCATTGGTGGACGGTTCCAGGCAAGGCGATCCTTGACTGACGATGGTCATCGGCATATGATCATATGTGGGCAGATGTATGCGGACGAAGGCGATGATGGTAGTCAGCGACGGGCGGTTTCCTGTTGACGACAATTGTCATCAACACGTGGTCATCATCGACCAGCTATTGCCGGCTACATTCCCGACCGACGCTGACGAATGTCGGATCTCGTCAAGATGTTACATTCCGTAGATCTGCTGCGAGCGACGATGGATGACCGAGATTGAGTTGGGGGTTGCCTTCTGAAGCGTGTAGATCTCAATGGGTTTGAGGTGGTTGAGGCCGAGCTACCTGCAAGGAAGTCCCGGGGTGGTTGTACCACCGAGGACCCTCCGACGATCAAGTTAGACCGGATATTTGAGCAGAGTAACGACCTAGTGACGAGAAAATTGCGTACCTCGATCGTCTGAGAGAGGGGTTTATATAGCGGCAGCGATGGGAAGGCAGGCGCGAGAATCACGCCGGCCGTTACGCTCCCGACGTCACGCCCGCGTGATAAGCGGGATCTCGCATTAATGGCGAGACATGCTCGTTAATGGGGGATCATGATGGCGTGGAACGTGGGATCGTGGGCGGCGGATATCTCGGGCGTGGCGAGATTCGCGGAGCCGTGGCGTGGGAGCCTGTGATCAGTGCTGCGGGTCGGTCAGGATGAGACCGAGGAGGATGAGCTCGGCGGGAAGCTCGGGGACAAGCAGGAGGCCGAGGTATCCTGGTTCTGCTGAAGCCCGGAGATGAGCTGAGAAGGCCGAGGAGGCCAGTTGTGCAGGGGGCTCGGAGGTGAGCCAACGGTTGTTTGTAAGGCGGGCATATGAGTGGTGTGGACGGTTGTAGAAGGTCGACCACGTCCATGGGCCGTAGACCCGGGGTATTCTACCGACGTAACGTTCTTAGTCCTTTCTTGCTAGCTTCGGGACACGTCATCTGCTACGTGTCACGATCTGGGAAACCGACGATATCCAGCATCATCATTAGCCCCCCACTCTCGTCCCGACCTGTTCACGGGTCGGGTCGAGAGTGGTCTGCCGGGTCACCCGCAGTGAGCTCCTTTTCGTAGATATCGTAAGCATGCATTCCCGGGCAATCAGCTGTATTTTCTTGATGACGTCAGCGGATCAGAGGCCAGATCTTGCATTAAATAGGATGCGTCGGATCGTGCGTACGCTCACCGAAGCGACAACCCACGTGTCTGGCGCTGGTTGGCTGGCGCGACGGGCCATAGATTTTCGGCGTCAGATGGGATGCGATCCATGCGCGTGCGACAGGTGGAGCGATGGTGTCCATTGAATGCAATGAATCGTTTAGGCAGGAGATGACTATCGCCGTTGGATGTGCACGCCAGCAGTTATAAATAGAGGTGGGATCCCCATCAGGTCCCATACCTCTTCATAATTTCCTCGTCCTAAGTCTCGTTAGCTCGGCGCTCTCCTTTTTACGTCGGATCTCTGTGTTTTCTTCCGATGACTCATCCTCCCCTGTAGATTCTTCTTTTTCCGTTTCTTCTTCTTTTGAGTCGAGCCTGTTTCTCCCTTGGCAGAACAAATAGAACGATCCAGGATCCTTGTTGCCTTCGGTGCCCTGTCCCAGAAGAGAGCCGGGGGCGAGGCCGTGCCTCGGGCTGACCCGAGTTCCGTACCAAGGGAGTCGCAGGTGACGAGGCCATCCGCCTCGACCTGAGCCCCCGATGATTGCCGCGGCAGCGGCCAGATGCATCCGCGGGTTCCCGAACCCCGGATGAGGGAAGCAGAAGAGGACGAAGACGAGGTTCCTCTTAAGAGGAAGAAGACGGTCTCTCGCGCGCCACGGACTAAGGTTCCTGAGGGGATTCTTGTGCAGGAGGGGGACGCTTGCTTTGTAGTCCTGTCCGGGCTTTCCGTTGCGGCCAGCCTGCTCGCTGATATGGAAGAGTTGGCTGGAGGCAAGATTCCGCGGGGGACCCTGAGGGCCCAAGTGATAGCTATAGCTCAGGAGGCGGTGCAGGTACGTACTCCCTTATGTATTATTTTGAGCACCCTTTTCTCAGTTCGAGTGTCTCTGAGTCTCTTTGTTGTTTTTCATCAGGTCCTTCAGCATTGCACCCTCGTTGCTCGCATGGAGGCCGAGGAGAATGCCCATGCCATGAGGTTGGCGGGGGAGTCTTCTTCGGAGTCCGAGGATCTGCGACTCGAGCTGCGTCTGGAGAGGGAGAGGATGGCCGTCCTTGAAGCCCAATTGGCCGCCGGGGAGCTCACCGTCTCAAAGTGCCGGGAGTCCTATCACCGGCTAAGTGAGTCCTACCGAGCCATCGAGGCTAAGTTGGCGGAGCTGGCCGATCGCTATGCAGCAGTGAAGAGGTCGAGGGATGCTAGCAAACGGGATGCTGAGGCTGCGCTTCAGGCGGCGATGGTTGCCGAGGTTCGAGCTCGAAAGGCGGTGGCCGATTACAAGGGGTCGGACCTGTTTTACGCCGACCTCGGCGAAGCCTCTGTCATTGTATGGCACGAAGCTCTTGATGCCGTCAAGACGCAGTTTTCAGAGTTTGCCGACGGTGAGCTCCGTGCTCGGGTCCCACTTTCGGTGGTCGTGCCTCCGGCAGATGGTGATGAGGGAGGGGCTGCTGCTAGAGCGGAAGCCCAGGCTCCTGGGGATGGTACCGAGGAAGGTGAGGTCTACACGGGGCTTGCGGCCTGAACTTTTTGGCTTTCCCTTTCTCTCTCTCTTTTTGTATGCTTCCGGACGATTTGGTAAGGCTGGGGAGCCCAGAGTACCTTGTTAAAGATTTTGGAAGTTTGAATGAAACTTAGTCTTTTTCTTCTGTGTGACAATGCTTTTCCTATGTGAGTACTTGAGCTTGTCAGTTCTGACCTCGATCAAGCGTTAGGCCGCAGGTCGATGGCCCATATTTTAGATAACGATCGCCCTTCGAGTGCTTATCGGTTAATCACTGTGAAAGAAGGTCGGTGTCCTCCAGCCCCCGGAGTCGAGGTGGTGATCGTTTACTTGAACAGTTTGGGGGAACCTTTGTTGCAGGAAGATTGGTTCTTTCCAAAGAATTGGTCGAGCATTGTTGCTGCTCGAGGCCTCTTGGCGAGGGCTTTGATCCTTAGCTCGGGTTGGGCCATAAGAGGCCTGCTAAGGTGGACCGAGCAGGGTTGCTGCCCGGTTGCCTCTTGGCGAGGGCTTAGATCCCCGGCGTCGTGGGGTAGTGAACTACCATCCAGGGATAGCCGAGCAGAGTAGCCTCTCAGCTGCCTCTTGGTGAGTCTTAGATCCCTGGCGTCGTGGGGTAGTGAACTACCAGCCGAGGATAAGCAGGGTAGCCGCTCGGCTGTCTCTTGGTGAGGGCTTCGATCCCTGGCGTTGTGGGGTAGGGATCTACCAGCCAGGGATAACCGAGCAAGGGCGAGCCCGGTTTCCTCTTGGTGAAGGCTTCAATCCTTAGCATGGGAGGGGCCGTAAGGGGCCTGCTAAGGATGGGGCCGAGCAGGGTTGCTGCCCGGTGTCTCTTGGCGAGGGCTTTGATCCTTAAGGACGGGCCGAGCAGGGTTACTGCCCGGTGCCTCTTGGCGAGGGCTTTGATCTCTGGCGTTGTGGGGTAGGAAAATACCAGCCAGGGATAATCGAGCAAAGACGAGCCCGATTGCCTCTTGATGAGGGCTTTGATCCTTAGCGCGGGAGGGGCCGTAAGGGGCTTGCTAAGGACGGGCCGAGCAGAGTTACTGCCCAGTGCCTCTTGGCGAGGGCTTTGATCCTTAAGGACGGGCCGAGCAGGGTTACTGCCCGATGCCTCTTGGGGAGGGCTTTGATCTCTGGCGTTGTGGGGGTAGGGAACTACCAGCCATGGATAACCGAGCAAGGGCAAGTCCGATTGCTTCTTGATGAGGGCTTTGATCCTTAGCGTAGGAGGAGCCGTAAGGGGCCTGCTAAGGACGGGCCGAGCAGGGTTACTGCCCGATGCCGCTTGGTGAGAGCTTTGATCCTTAAGGACGGGCCGAGCAGGGTTACTGCCTGGTGCCTCTTAGCTAGGGCTTTGATCTCTGGCATTGCGGGGTAGTGAACTACCAGCCAGGGATAGCCGAGCAGGGTAGCCGCTCGGCTGCCTCTTGGAGAGGGCTTCGATCCTTAGCGCGAGAGGGCCCGTAAGGGGCCAGCTAAGGATGGACCGAGTAGGGTTGTTGCCTGGTCATGCATGGATTTGTTCGACCCTCCCATTGTATGAACATCGGGAAGGGTAATAGTCACGGACGACACGTTTCAGGAGCGTACGGGGGAAGGCAGAACGTTTCGGGAAGCCGCGTCAGTTTCGCCACGTGGTGGCGTGGCATTGGAGTAGTTGCCGCGATTCCCAAGATTCGTGCCGATACGCGCGAGAATCCAGGTCCTTGAAGATTGTGTTTGAGGTTATAAATAGGGAAGGAGATAGCAGCTCCTTCGGCACCGCTTTCTTTCGAGATGATTGGGCGCGTGTATTTGATCGAAGAGATCATCACCCTTGGTGATGTATCCTTGTACGACCCATCACTGGCCGAGGAGGGGTACCGGGGAGTGGTTTAGCGCCTCGAGGATCACTTCGGCCGGCTTCTCCCTCGGCGGTCGTCCCTGCTTCAGATGTTGATGTACGCGATCTGGAGGAGGTCCCCTGGGTTGTACAACCCCTTTACTAAGGAGCCTCTAGACGAGGCGCTCGATAAGGTGCATTCGATCTTCCTGTTCGGCCTCATCTCAAAAGCCAGTCACGACCGATCCTTGGCTCTGATTTTAGAGTGTTTCAAGATGAGGTACGTTGTGAGCCAAGGCTCAGAGGGTGGAGCATCGGGTGCTTCTGTGGCGTCCCGGGTCCGCATGCAGTGTCGGCAGGAGCGGGCTGCAGCGGCTAGGGCCCGGCTTACGGAAATCTACTCTGAGTATCACCAAGAGTATTTCCTTGATCCCGTTCCACCTTTGTTGTAACTCCTTCTTTTTCTGTAAGGCTGAGGAGCCCATAGTAACTTTTTAAATGAATAAAATTCTTCTTTTCGCAATGTCCTAACGTTCCCTTCTTATTATTTAAATAGAAAGGACTTTAGAAAAGTTTACATTGTCCTTGTGAAAGAAGAAGTACACACTCGTAGATGTTCCCCTCAATGGAATAACTTGAGCTTCTCAGCGTTGTAAGGCCGTGGAAACTTTCGCCCGTCTGCGTCTTGCAAGAGGTAGGCTCCGCCGGAAAGGACCTCGGAGACGAAGAAAGGACCGTCACATTTCGGGGAAAACTTATGCAGCCTGCCTTGATCGGCGAACTCGTTTCGCCTCAGGACCAGGTCTCCGGTCTTGAAGAAGCGACGCTTGACTCGCGTGTTATAGTATTGGGCGATTTGCTGTTGATAGGCGGCAGCTCTGATATGAGCCCGGTCTTGTTTCTCCAACAAGATGTCTAGGTTGGTCCGAAGGGCCGTGGTGTTTGCTTCGTCGTCGAAGTGTTCGACCCGATGACTGGGTAGCCCGACCTCCGCTGGGACCATTGCTTCGGTCCCGTAGCAGAAGCTGAAAGGGGTTTCCCCGGTGGGGGTCTTCTTTGACGTGTGCAGGGCCCATAGGACCCGAGGTAATTCCTTGACCCAATTGTTCCGGCGTCCTTCTAGGTGAGTCAGGAGACCTCGAAGGACGTCCCGATTAGCGACTTCGGCTTGCCCGTTGCATTAGGGATGTGCGACCACGGTAAACTTCATGAGGATATGATACTCATTGCAGAATTCCTTCACTTTCTCATTTTCGAAGTTCGTACCGTGGTCGGTGATGATACACCTCAGGATGCCGAATCGGAGTATCACGTTGTTCTGCAGGAACTTGATTGTCATGGTGGCATTTGGTTTCCTGATGGGGATGGCCTCGATCCACTTCGTGAAGTAATCCACTGCGATGAGGACATACTTGTGCCCGCCCGTATCGGTAGGAAACTGGCCTATCATGTCCATTCACCACTGGGCGAACGGCCACGGGGAGGTTAGGGCGGTCAGCTCGGTAGCCGGAAAGCGAGGTATGCTTCCGTGGAATTGGCAACTTTTGCATCTCCTGACAAGCTTCTGGACATCTTGATAAATAGTTGGCCAGTAGTACCCCTGGAGCAATGCCTTCTGGATTAAGGTGCGGGCCCCTTGATGTGCGCCGCCGACCCTTTCGTGGATTTCACGGAGGACGTAGTCGGCTTCATGGGGTCGACGCACCGGAGCAGGGGCTGAGTGAAGAACTTCTTGTAAAGGTTCCCATTGCTCTAGACGAAGTGACGGGTTTTGGCTCGGAGACGGCAGGCTGCTCCCCGATCTTCTGGGAGCATACATTCCCTTAGGAATTCCACGAGGGGCTTCCTCCAGTCCCGGTCTTCTTCCTGGGCTGTGTACATATGAAGTATTGTCGCCCCGTCTTCTACGCTGGTCCGTGGCAAGATCTCGAAGAGGATAGATCGCTTGTTGTTGGCCGAGTAGAATGAAGCCAGCTTACTCAGGGCGTTGGCTTGGGCATTGAGCTGTCTGGGTATTTGCTCTACCTGGACTTCGTCGAAGTTCTTTCGAAGTCTTCTTACCTTTGCCAGATACTTCACCATTAGAGGTTCCCGAGCCTCGAAATGCCCAGTCACTTGGCCGACGAATAGGGCTGAGTCACTGGGAATCCGAATTGTTTTCAGCCCCTGCCTGAAGGCCATGTGCAGTCCAGCTAGCAGGGTCTCGTATTCTGCCGCGTTGTTTGAGGCCTTGAACCCGAGTTTCAGAGAATACTCCATCTCTGCCTCGTTCGGGCCTGGAATGATGAGGCCGGCACCACAGCCTTCCTCGGTCAAGGACCCGTCGATATAAATGACCCACTCAGGGACTGAGTCGGGCCTCCCCTCGATCGAGGGTTGAGCTGTGAGGGTCGGCGTGGACTCTGGCTCCTTACCGAGGATGGTGCACACGATAAAATCGACCAGGGCCTGTGCTTTGATGGCCTGCCTTGGGCGGTATTTTATGTCAAACTGGGATAACTCCCACCTCCACTTCTTTACGCGGCCCGAGGATTCGGGCGAGGAGAGGATAGCCCCCAGTGGGCGCTCGGTAAGAACGAGGATGGTGTGCGCCTGGAAGTAGTGCCGCAGCTTTCTTGAGGCCATAACGAGTGCCAAAATGATCTTCTCCATGGCTGGATACCTCGTTTCTGCGTTTTTGAAGACGTGGCTCATGTAGTATACCGGTTTCTGCACTCCGTCGACCTCTTGGACAAGCACTGAGCCCGCTGCTTGGTCGGATACCACCAGATACAGTGATAGCTCGTCTCTTTCAATTGGTCGGGTGAGCAGCGGTGGCGTCGTAAGGTGCCTCTTTAATTGGTCAAAGGCGGTCTGGCACTCCTTTGACCATTCGAACCTCGGAATCTTCCTCAGAGCTTTGAAGAACGGGAGGCACTTCTTCCCAGACCTCGACATGAAATGGCTCAAAGCGGCTACCCGACCTGTTAGTCGCATGATCTCGACGTTGGTCTTAGGCGCGGCCATGTTGAGGATAGCGTCAATTTTCTCTGGGTTAGCTTCGATTCCACGGTGGGTGACCATGAAACCGAGGAACTTTCCCCCGGTGACCCCGAATGCCCACTTAGCGGGGTTCAGTTTCATCTTGAACTTGCGGAGGACTTCGAAGGCCTCGCCCAGATCCTTGGCGTGGTCGACCGACGAGACTGACTTGACGAGCATATCATCGACGTAAACTTCCATGTTCCTGCCGATCTGTGGCTTGAACATGCGGTTGACCAACTATTCGTACGTAGCTCCGGCGTTCTTGAGGCCGAAGGGCATCACCTTATAGCAGTATACCCCCCGGTCTGTTGTGAATGCGGTAAGATCTTCGTCTGCCGGATTCATACGGATCTGATTGTAGCCAGAAAAGGCGTCCATGAAGCTCAATAGCTCGTGGCCCGCCGAGCTATCGACGGGCTGATCTATCCGAGGGAGGGGATAGTTGTCTTTGGGGCAGGCCTTGTTGAGGTCGGTGAAGTCGACGCACATGCGCCACTTCCCACTCGACTTTTCGACCAGAACTATGTTCGCCAGCCACTCCGAATAAGGTACATTACGAATGAAGTTGGCGGCGAGGAGCCGATCTACTTCGTCTTCGATGGCCTTCTGTTTGACCGTGGCGAAGCTTCGCTTTTTCTTCCTGACAGGTCGGGCCGTAGGATCTACCCCGAACTTGTGAGATATGATTTTAGGGTCGATCCCAGGCATGTCAACAGGCGTCTAGGCGAACACGTCGAAGTTGTTTCTGAGGAAATGAACCAGGTCATCTCGCTGAGTTCCTATCAGAAGCGATCCGATCTGAACGATTTTTTTGTCATCCCCTTCTACTAGGGGGACCTCTGTCAGTGGCTCCACCGTGGTCCCTCGGACCTCTTTTTGCTCGTATCGATTGTCCAGAGAAACCCTGATGTCACCTTCACCCTCGACATCGTCGGTTGGCTGCTTAGTCGAAGACGTTGCGGTGAAGCAAACCTTTGCAATCCGCTGGTCTCCATAGACCTGACCTATCCCGCCCTGATCGAGAGGGAACTTCATCGCGAGGTGGCAGGTCGATATTTGGGCCCGGAGGGAGTTCAGCGATGGGCGGCCGAGGAGGATGTTGTAGGACGATGGGATTCTAGCTACGATGAATTCCACAGGCACTGTTTGCGTATGGCCGGCCTCCCCGACGTTAAACTGCAGAGTGATTACCCCTTCCGCTGGGATGGAGTGGTTGGTGAATCCTGAAAGGACGTAGGAGGTCGACCTTAGGTTTGCCGGGATGATCCGCATGCACAGAAAGCAGTCGTAGAAGAGAATGTCCGCCGAGCTTCCCGAATCGACCAGTATCCTATGCACCTCGTATTGGTGGACCCGAGCCGTAATCACCAAAGGGTCGTTGTGGGGCAGGAATATGCTGTGGAGGTCCCTGTCGTCAAAAATGATCGGCTCGGTCTCCCTGGCCTTCTTCCTCGGATGGATGTTAGCCTCTATGCCCGGCGTGGGATGCTGAGTCTCGTATGTACTCGACGTACCCCCTGCCGACATGACCATTATTTTTGATGAGCCCCGGTTCCTTTCGATGAGGTTCCTTAGGTCGAGCTGCCGTGACGAGTCCCGTCCACGCGTCCCCATCGAGGGAGGGGGTGTCGGTCATGCCTGGGTGCAGGCAAGCTGACAGACATCTTTTCAGGAGGGACAGGGGCTCGGGGCGAGGCACTCTGGCAACGAACCTCGGTGTTGAACTGTGGGGCGCCCAACGGGTCATAGAATATGTTGGCCCGGGAGATCTACGGTCGTGGAAAGCAGCGAGGCGGTGGTCGGTCGTGTCGACGCGAGCAGAGTCTTCTCTCCCTCTGTATGGGTCCCGGTCCCGAGGTGGGGGAGCGGAGACCTGGGGAGCTTGCCCTGCTGTTTTGACATGGATGAGCGCATCCAAGACAGACGCGAGTCGATCTATCTGGGCGGCTAGGGCATTGATGGCATTCGGGGGAGGAGATTCGTCCGTGCCTCCATTGTGGGGGAGGCGGCGGCTAGCGCTTAGATCGTCGCGGTGATTGCTCACCATTGAGTTGAGATCGGAAGATGAACTTTATTCAGTAGAGTCAATCATTTCCCACAGACGACGCCAGCTGAAGGATGTCGGATCTCATCAAGATGTTACCTTCCGTAGATCTGCTGCGAGCAACGATGGACGGCTGAGATTGAGTTGGGGGTTGCCTCCTGAAGCATGTGGATCTCAATGGGTTTGAGGTGGTTGAGGCCGAGCTACTTATAAGGAAGTCCCGGGGTGGTTGTACCACCGAGGACCCTCCGACGATCAAGTTACACCGGATATTTGAGTAGAGTAACGGCCTAGTGAGGAGAAAATTATGTACCTCGATCATCTGAGAGAGGGGTTTATATAGCGGCAGCGATGGGCAGGCAGGCGCGAGAATCACGCCGGCCGTTACGCTCCTGACGTCACGCCCGCGTGATAAGCGGGATCCCGCATTAATGGCGAGGTAGGCTCGTTAATAGGGGATCGTGATGCCGTCGAACGTGGGATCGTAGGCGGCGGATATCTCGGGCGTAGCGTGATTCGCGGAGCCATGGCGTGGGAGCCTGTGATCAGTGCTGCGGGTCGGTCAGGATGAGACCGAGGAGGATGAGCTCGGCGGGAGGCTCGGAGAAGAGTGGGAGGCTGAGGTATCCTGGTTCTGTTAAAGCCCGGAGACGAGCTGAGAGGGCCGAGGAGGCCAGTTGTGCAGGGAGTTCGGAGGTGAGCTAACGGTTGTTTGTAAGGCGGGCATAGGAGTGGTGTGGACGGTTGTAGAAGGTCGGCCACGTCCATGGGCCGCAGACCCGGGGTATTCTACCGACGTACCGTTCTTGGTCCTTTCTTGGTAGTTTTGGGACACGTCATCTGCCACGTGTCACGTTATGGGAAACCGACGATATCCAGCATCATCAGACGTCGTTATCAACAGACAATTGCTGATAGTAATCGAGGAATGGAGGAAGACGGCGGCAGTCAAAAGAAGACGTCATATGGTCGGCGGCGGCCGTTGGTGGTTGGCGGCGCCGGACTGCGAAGTTCATCAACCAACGGTCGTCAATCCACAACAACGAGCGGTCATTATTCGTCGATGAGCGGTTATGACGACGATCACAAGAGAGCAATTGCTGACAGTCAATGGTCGTTGACGGATGGTTATTAGTTGTTGCTGGCAGTCCGTACACTGCGACAGTCGACGGAGTACAACAATTCTTGTCTTTCAGCGGACTACGATGATCGGTTGTCGACGGAGGGCGATAGTAATCGATGCGGACTGCAGTGGTCATCGGAGGATGGTCATCGGTCGGTGGACAGTGGGCAGTTGTCAGTCATCGGTGAAAAGTCGTCAGCTACGATTATCAACGAGCAGTTGCGGGAGACGACGGCGGCGGTCGGTGTACGACGACGATTGTCAAAGGACTATTGTCAATTGCCGAAGGAGACAGTTACGGGTGTAGCCGTATGTCATTGGCAATTGGTGGTAGTGATCATGATTGATGTTAAGGCAGTTTAGATTTAAAAATATATAAGCTAATTTGAGATTCAAAATTTTACACATGTTTCTTTTATAATTTTTTATGAGAAGTTTAAAAATCTAATTCTAGCATTTCAATTAGACACCATTACCTGCACTCTATTCTGAAATACTAGCTACAAATTACTTAAAGCTAATACTTTTATTTTTCCAAATTCTATAAAATTCTAGGTATCTAATTTTCAAATGATTTAGAACTAACACCCTTTAAAGATCGCAAACTTGCCTATTCTATAAAAAGGAATAAGAAAATAAACATTTCTCTTAGACTACCACTTGTTAGTTATGTATATGCCCTAGAGGCCATTGTTGTACATATGATGTATATTATAATAGATACTTGGATATATATAGAGAGGACTTTCTTGCTCGTCATGATAGTATGCTATTTGGGTTTTCTTTATCTTAACATGTTGACTTGTAAATGTTTACTGTCTTACTCTCACATGTTGATAAAGCCCTTAGGATATGTACTCGACTACTGGGACTATGATGAGATCATATTAGTGGGGCCAGAGTAGTCGATGAGTACATCCTATAGCTGTTCCTAGTCGAGGGTGTGTCGAGACAGGGCATCGATACACCAGAGTAGACTAGCGTATACGCATCTTGACCCATATGATGGGCGATGGATGATCCCATATCTATCGGTGTTTTGACATCAAGGATGGTGTACGGGTGATCAGTAGAGACTGGGTACACTGGACGGACTCGCCGAGAACTCCCAGATGGTGATATACCACACGTCAGATGGCAGTTCTCCGGTGACACTGGTACAGGGTAGTCTGTAGACCCGAGATCGTCATAGAGTCTTGTGTGATTCCCACTGTGCTTTGATTTCCACCTTACCACATCCAAGAGGGCGTGCAAAACGGTGGCTTTTGGGTGCAGTCCCGAATCACATGGAGGCAATGAGCGATAGGAGGGGATTCGTCTCTCCCGGTATAGGGAGTTGATGTTGTGCTGTGTTCGATTGGCTATAACTGGAAGTCCCTGGCCAGGGCTGATATAGAATTTACTGGTAAGTGTTACCAATAGTTTCTCGACCCGTTATGAGCCTCACATCGACACGACTTATTGGTTACCGGGGTCTGACGTATACCACCCCTAGACTTGATATGCGACATATCAGACGAAGAGACCGGACTGTACGGGAGTGTTACTGATTGGATTCACAGGAGAATGTACATGCTAGCTTGTTGATCTTCTGATCGCTCAATACCTAGATGGCTGTTACGTTTAGCTGACCGCTTGCAGCTTGTGGGTGTTTGATATGATCATCACCTGCTACCGGCGTATTGACGATTATTTAGAGTCCTACACAGAGGTTTCTTGACTCAGGCAAAATGGAGTAGGGGCACATATGTGATATGTGCACGACCGAGGATAATGCGATATGAGATACCGTATTATATTCTCGCGATATTTAGATATGAGCCGGGTCATCGGATCAAGTGTTGATTCGATGAATCGGTACATGATATATTAGTCGGTTATATTCGATATAGCCGGATTGTCGGATCAAGTGTTGATTCGATAATTTAATGTATATTAATACATATGATATATTGCATTACATTATCTAATATTGGCTCGCTTTATTATTTCATTTTCTCACCGAGTAATACATTGATATATATGCGATATATATTAATTGTATTATTTTCTTTTGTTACAAATATATAATATATATGTGATATATATTATTGTAACATGATGTGATTACTAATGAAACATGTTTAGTGGAGATTAAACAAGGTTAGGGTTTGAATTGGGTTAGTTTTTTCATGAACCTTCTAGAAGGTTTTCTTTTGTCATGAAGAAGATATTATGGTTGATATTTTCTAGTGACTCATTGTTTAACCCAACCCAAACCCCAGCCCTAGTTAATTCTCTACATGGGTTAGCCTAGTCATAGTTGACCATGGTTACATTATTAATCATATATCATTTCATTATTCATCACAAAAGGAATTAATTCATTTTTCTTCTTCTTCTTCAACCTTGAGCTTTGAGAAAGCTTACTAGGTTTTCATTATGTGATGTTTTTGTGTGAGAATTGTAAGTCTACGCTAGCGCCCCGGCCGTCTACAGACGCCAAATGCGGAATAAAAACTTTTTATCTGGCGCTATCGTATACTTTAACCCGGATCTGCCATTATTGCTAAACTAACAATCTGTAAAGAGTGTAGAAAGGTTCTACCGAACGAACCGAGTCCTTCGTTCTTCAACCATCATCCCACGCTCCGTTGCGGCTGCTCCGATCTCGTCGATCTCCGATATCCTCGTCGAAGTGGCACCACGTCGACGATTCTTTAAACGGGCTCCCGCCTCTGACTTGAGGCAACTCGGTCGTCAAGTTTGCTAAAAGAGACGACCAATAATGATGTAGAGAATGAGTAGATGACTTTGTCTCACTTCGTCCAAGTCCGTGGACGATCGGTAAATGAAGCTGCCATTTTTATCGGGTGATGGAATGAAAGAGGTAATGAAATTTCCATGCACCCTTAACCATAGTCTTTTCTCTCCAAAAATGAAATCATTCTCTCTCTCTCTCACAAATAGTGGCCGGCCAATATATGTAGAATGAGGAGGGTGAGTGTAGGAGCAAAGGGGGTGATTGTAAGCATAAAGATCTAAATCAAAATATCAAAGCAAAAACAAAAGGAATTAATGTAAAGGATGACTCATTAACCTTAGTCATCCTTTCATTAAAAGCACAATTAAAGCTCTAATGACTCACCATGTCAAGTCACCCTTTCTAGAACCTTCTAGAAGCTTGACTCACTCTCATCCAAGAAAAGATAAATCCGTCTTTAACCAAATGTTAAAAGACGGCTGATAGAAACTGGAAACTGGCAACTTCCAAAAGTGATCCTGAAACGACTTTCAGGATAACCCCGTAACTGTATAAATATACCCGCATTTGTATTACGACCGAATACAAATGCAACCGAGACAAAGATATTATACCTACTCAATATAATACTCGGATCCGGCTTAAACCAAAGCCGACGAGTATCACCTGTCCAAAAATCGACACGTGCGTAAACGCACGTGCATTTTCCGAACCCTGCCATAAAACCATACGGCCTCTACAACGTTTCGCCCGAACTTGGGAAACTGTCTGTGGGGGACTCTAATGACTCGTCAGTACCCTGGCAGCGGGTTTAACCACAAACCGTCAGCGGCACTAGCAATGCGTAACGGCTGCCCATGGACTGACCTCAAGGGAGGCTGATGAGCGAACTCATCCAGAAACCCTACTGAGCCTAACAGTGACAATGTATATACAGTCCGGACCGTTCGTCTATGAGTATCGCATATCTGCCTAGGGGGCTAGTAACGTCAGACCCCCAATAGCAGTATAAGTCGTGTCGGAGTGAAGCCCAATAACACCCTGAGATACTACTGGAGTACTTACCAGTAAATCTCCTGCCACGACCGTGGGCTTTGTGTAATGGCTCTCCTAGACACAGCACGATCTCACCCCCAATACCGGGAGAGACGAATCCCCCGCCGATCCGCTCACGTGCCTCCATATGGCTCGGGACTGTACCCAAAAGCTACCTGTTTGCACGACTCCTTTGAGCCGTGGTAGGGTAGAAATCAAAGCACAGTGGGAACTCACACGAGACAAATGACGACCTCAGGTCGATGAACTAACCTGTACACATGTCACCAGGGAACTGCTATCTGACGATAGATATAGTACTAACTAGCAGATTCCCGGCGAGTCCTGTCCGGTGTACTCATAACCCAATGAGCACCTGTATACATCTTAGGTGATCCAACTGACACCAGTGGCTTGTGAGACCGGCCACCGCCCCTCGTCGGGGTTTCGACTGTACACACTAGTCTACTCCGGAGTATCGATGCCCTGTCTCGAAACTCCCACGACTAGGGACCACAATTAAGGATATGCATATAAACCACCCAACTCTCACGTATATGATCGCCATCATACTGTTGGTGGTAAAGCAAGATCCTAAGGGCTCTATCAAAGTGTAACATGTAATCAGTCACCTGAACATGTACACGACTGATAAAGGCAAACCAGATAGCATACTATCATCTTGAGTAAGACTGTCCTACCGGTATAGGTCGTCCGCAATCATTGCAATCACGTACCTGCGATTCAATAATTGACTATGAGGGCACTATCTCCAACAATCTCCCACTTGCACTCAAGGCTAATTATTGCGATGTCGACTACTCACAGCCCGTGTGAAACCGAACATCCAACTCCTCTACTAATCAGTTTCACAAAGCCCGTTTGTAAAACTATTGTGTTCGAGAAATAGCCTCAGTGAGTGGATCCGCCTAAATGTTTCTTTCTATATCTCTCTAAATCTCAAGTTCGCGGAGAAAGCCATCTCCCGAATCGAGTAATACCTGTCTTAGAATATGTCTGGATATCTGATGGGACCTAGTTCATAAATGAACTCCAAATCCAAACTTCTTAGACTGTATCGATCACTGAACCTAATCAGTATCCGGCACCATGCCTCCCACAGTATTCTCTTGGACCACCTATCCATAATACTGTCCCTCTTCGTCAGAGGGAAAACTATAACTCTGACAATCACTCTGTCAACCATGTCACCTTTGAAGCCTGGAATGATAACCGTCTCCCGAAGGAGGCTGCCGTCATCAAATCCGTAGAACATGTACTTATGTTCTAAAACTGCTTCCTTATGTTTCTCTAGGATTGGATTAATACAAACTTATTGCATCTAGTGCAAAACCAACATTTGGTGTGGTACTTGACATCTCATGATTGACTCAATTGCCTAAGCAAGTGATCTGCCAATCATGCACATCCCTCTCCACTTTAGTCTGTAAGACACATTTAGAGAGGGTGACTCCATCACTTGCAGGTACACCACCATGCTAGGAGTCATCTATTCTAAAAACCATTAGAATACTGTCAAAGTACCTACATTGGGAAACTACCCAAATCCAGATCTAAAACCGTAGATCTAGAAACCAGAATGTCAAATATTATATCCATATCCTGTCTGGAGAAACAACTGTGTGACGACCACAGTTCAACCGATCGTAGTATAATAATTTTACTTCCTACTCTGTGTATGTCATCCAGATACCATGACATCACACCCTACTACCTTCTTAACAGATCCATCCCCTATTCTGATTGAAGTCAAAACCATGACTGTCATATCAAAATTAGATGATCTATCTCCGCTATAACTGCTCAAGTCTATAAATAGATATAAGCTACTTGCCCACTATGCTTCCGATGCTCCCACTGACTATGACAACCCTCCTACCGGGTCTCATAACCTGGAACAACAGTAGTGTCAAGTCTGGGTAGATAAGAACCTCCCTGTCACCGTCCTTGAGGCTACTGGAGTACCTCTCGGGTGTCTGAGGTTACCTACCATATCTGCGGAGTGGCTATTGGAATGTCAAACCTGATTGAATATATAGGTCCTATTAAATTTTCCGTAATCGTTCACGGTTCTGGACTCACTTCCAGTTCTACCATACTCCCACTACTGTTTTCTGAAAAAGATCTATTTTACTAAAACTGTGGCGAGTCAAGAACAATATCACTATTGATCTTCCAAATGGTAGAATATCAACCCTCGTCATAGCCAGGGTCAACCCACAAACAACCATTACAGAAACGTGCCCTGAGTTATCCAGAGTCTGGTTTTAAGCATAAGCTGGACAACTCCCCGTACCTTAATATCTTTTAAGGTACGAACTATTCTATATCCAATATAGAAACTTTGGCACTAATTTAATTGGAACCAGATTCAAATCATGCAACTGTCTCCAGTGCATATCAACTTAATAGAAAGAGGCTAATCAGTATTATTCAACTTAGGAATCCATCCAATTATGAGTAACCTGAAAGAGAAAACTCGTTTCTCAAAACCATCACTATCATCTGAATACCATTCACAAGAATCTACATCTTCGATCTCTTTGAAGAATCCCGATACTTGTGACACCTGGTTTTCTACTTTATTCTTATACCCACAACTTCTCAAAACTTAGACCTTGTATTTCTACGAAACACTTGTCTAAATATTAGAGAAGTTATAAGTAAACAGAACATAGTACGAGGACCTACCCCTTTGTCCTGATGGACACTTGGACAACATACAATACTCTGTATAAGTCCGCTGAGTTAAACAACTCAAAACCTACGCGTCGTAGGTTGAAAACTGTACCCTGGCGATTTCCTCAAATATCACCAATTACAACGAATTCCGATATAATGAAGATAATCACCTAATTCCCAATAACTTACTCCCACTCATCATCTGTAAAACCATACAGATATGAGAATGAAACCTGGTAAATACATACCCTCGGAGTAAGTGTCTAATCGGGAAAACAGTTTTTCTTTAACAATGCACTGAAACATGAAAATGTTTCGTAGGGGTATCCTGGTATTCATAGCAACGCCTCTTCCATAATCCAATTCATGACTTCAACCATATATTTTATTGCCATCTCACCAAATCCCTTCATTTGTCTTTAGTCGTTACCTTCTGTACACCATCGTTAGGCTAAATGGTTTTCTTCCTTCCCTACCGTTCGGCATCAGCCTATGGTTTGGAAGAAGACTATCCAGTAAGCATAATAGGTGTACCCTCCTAAACCAAGGAGTACTCGCATCTTGAGAGAAGGTGATGATAAAAGACAGCTGAATAATACCTTATTCTTTTAAAGGTGAAATAGGAGTGGCGATGAAGTACGCGGTTTTGGTCGTGAATGATAACAGTCGCAATTTACTTTGCCCTCTTTCTAATCCCTTTATTTTGTCTTTACATATTACCTTCTGCACACCCTACTTAGGCTAATTGGTTTTCTTCATTCCCTACCTTTCGGCACCAGCCTATGATTAGGAATAAGACTATCCAATAAGCGTAATAGGTGTACTCTCCTAAACCAAGGAGCCCTCGCAACCTGTGAGAAGGTGACAATAAAAGGCAACTGAATAAACCAATTCTATTTCTCCTGAACCTGGATCTATCCTCGAAGAAGTCCCTTCGAGTTCGTATATAACCATACGATGGATCTATCCAATGGAAGTGGATATCCGTAGTAATACGGGTGTTCTGAGAAATTCAAAGGGTAAAAGAAGGAGTGGCAATGACTTATGCAACTCAGACAATCCAAAAGCCAGTATTATAAGAAGGTTCGGTCAACCTGGTCACTGAGTCATAGTCTAGGGTCGGTCAAAGGTCGCTGCCAAAGAGAGAGAGAAAAGAAACACTCTGCGTGCACTCTATCCTAGATCAGAATGGTCATCACTTTATCTAATCCGGAAACCTCCCACTGTCCTGTCAAATTCTTCTCCAAACCAAAAAGAAGAATCAATCGGGATCGCCCGAAGAGTAAACCAACTCATCAGTGGGAATCGGGATCCAACTCTCATCGCATGATAACGTGATGGAATGCATCCACGTTACTCATACTCCAGAAGGTATGCGCATACTTGGCAAGTTTCAGTTTCTTTAGAAACTCCCGATATGATTTTTGCCCCATGCTCTTATAACCTTGGCTTTGGTCAAAGTGTCATAAGTCACATGCCAAGTTCTACCCGTCACTATCTTGTCAATTTGAACCCACCCGCACATGCCCCTGACTTTGGCCAATCGGCAGAACGACTGTCCCAAACTAACTCATCTATCTATGCAACAATTGAATACCCAGCAGCTACCAAACACTATGCCTTAACTTTGGCTAAAATACATAGCTTGAATACTACTGAATACTCAAAAGAAGTGACGGAGGGCTACGGCTGGTTTTTGGCGAAAAACCTTTAACGTAGTGAACTTGATATCGCTGAAGGAACCTGATAGCTTTTTTTAAAATATAGTGACGAAAACCTTTTGCTAAAGAGGTCACTCCCGGTAAAGGGATCTCGGCTCTTTCCTCGTGAAATGAGGTGCAGGATATTCCACTGAATACCGCTATGCAAAGCAACTTGTAATCGACTATAGTGAAGTTATTACGCTGACGCAAACTTCTGCCCAAGGGGTCAGTCCCGGTGAAGGGATATCGGCCCTTGCCCCGTCGAATGAGGTGCAGGATATTCCACTGAATACCGCTATGCATAACAAAAGGAAACGTCTTTGCAATAACACTTTTTAAATTTGTTCCAACAACTGTAAACATGTTTGTTTAACTTTGCATTGATCAGAATCAACGCAGTCCCATCATTTAATCACACCAGAAAAGAACGAACATAAAATGTACGTATATGCCATCCGCATTCGTCACTGGGTCCCGTCATCACTCGTTAGGTTACTTAACTAACGACAGAGCGGGGACTGGACTAGCGCGGGTGTAAAACATATACAACATCTAATAGTATATAAACCAATATACAATAATCGCTCCAGGCGTGATAGTATGCAACATTACAGAAAAGTAATAAGCATCACAGAACAATACAGATAATCTGGGATCCCCGAGTTTCACAGAGCCACTGCTGAAACCCGACGTTCCCCTGTCGTGTGGATAGCCTGTGCAATGAAACCTAGACCCCTACGGGTGCGGCAAGTTACCCGCCAAAACCTGAAGCGAGGCAGCCCCCTACAGCATAGTGAATGGACCACCCAGCACTTCACGGAATCCGGTAATCTTGGGCACCCCTCCTTGGGTCAACCTGTACCCCCTACGAGTGCGGCGAATAGTCTGCCAATTCTAGAGTGGGCCCCCTCTGCCTCTCAAAGCCATGGGATGCGGACCCGTTGCCCCTCCAGAACCCGGCTATCTGTGCACTCCGTCGCGGGGCAAAACCTAGTACAGCAATGAAAAATAGTACAATAGGTACATCGACCGCAACCTGGTCGTGCCCCAAAAAAATATTATACAACAGGCAGTGACGGCAGTCCACAAGTTGGACGCTCGCCCCGCAATATCAAATGTACAAATAAACTCAAACTGTACTACCATTGCACACTGCTATCCACCACGACAAATCCGCAACATCACAGCACAACACAGAACATCAACGCGAATGTCACATTCGCAAACCCGTCTAAAAGAACTATAGCAATCAGACGCGGTTTACCGATCAAATGACATTCCCGGTCGGAGATATAATGTAAGCACTGTAAACTAACGTGTTTAAATTTCGATTGACCAAATATCAAGAAGTGGGCCCCACGACTTACTGGTGAACAGTAACAAAACCTGGGCCCAAACTATATATACCAAAAACCCCAATTTCCAACATAGAATGCACTGTAGAAATTTGGCCGAGTGATGTCACTTTCCTGCGGCTGATCCGCGGCCAAACCCATGCTTGGGCCGCGGATCCGCGGCGGAACAGTCGACTCGCTTTGTCGAATTTCTGCAGTATTCCTAAAAAACCCTGCTCGATTTTCTGATATGGTCAAAATGACATTTGGACCAGTTTTAAAATTAACAGAAACTGTCAAATGAAAAAATGCGATTTTTGATTTCCGGTTCGATCGATGTTTTAAACGCGTTAGCACAAGTTAGTATAGCAAAATGGTGAGGCTCTGATACCACTGTAAGTCTACGCTAGCGTCCCGGCCGTCTACAGACGCCAAATGCGGAATAAAAACTTTTTATCTGGCGCTATCGTATACTTTAACCCGGATCTGCCATTATTGCTAAATTAACAATCTGTAAAGAGTGTAGAAAGGTTATACCGAACGAACCGAGTCCTTCGTTCTTCAACCATCATCCCACGCTCCGTTGCGGTTGCTCCGATCTCGTCGATCTCCGATATCCTCGTCGAGGTGGCACCACGTCGACGATTCTTTAAACGGGCTCCCGCCTCTGACTTGAGGCAACTCGGTCGTCAAGTTTGCTAAAAGAGACGACCAAGAATGATGTAGAGAATGAGTAGATGACTTTGTCTCACTTCGTCCAAGTCCGTGGACGATCGGTAAATGAAGCTGCCATTTTTATCGGGTGATGGAATGAAAGAGGTAATGAAATTTCCATGCACCCTTAACCATAGTCTTTTCTCTCCAAAAATGAAATCATTCTCTCTCTCTCTCACAAATAGTGGCCGGCCAATATATGTAGAATGAGGAGGGTGAGTGTAGGAGCAAAGGGGGTGATTGTAAGCATAAAGATCTAAATCAAAATATCAAAGCAAAAACAAAAGGAATTAATGTAAAGGATGACTCATTAACCTTAGTCATCCTTTCATTAAAAGCACAATTAAAGCTCTAATGACTCACCATGTCAAGTCACCCTTTCTAGAACCTTCTAGAAGCTTGACTCACTCTCATCCAAGAAAAGATAAATCCGTCTTTAACCAAATGTTAAAAGACGGCTGATAGAAAACTGGAAACTGGCAACTTCCAAAAGTGATCCTGAAACGACTTTCAGGATAACCCCGTAACTGTATAAATATACCCGCATTTGTATTACGACCGAATACAAATGCAACCGAGACAAAGATATTATACCTACTCAATATAATACTCGGATCCGGCTTAAACCAAAGCCGACGAGTATCACCTGTCCGAAAATCGACACGTGCGTAAACGCACGTGCATTTTCCAAACCCTGCCATAAAACCATACGGCCTCTACAACGTTTCGCCCGAACTTGGGAAACTGTCTGTGGGGGACTCTAATGACTCGTCAGTACCCTGGCAGTGGGTTTAACCACAAACCGTCAGCGGCACTAGCAATGCGTAACGGCTGCCCATGGACTGACCTCAAGGGAGGCTGATGAGCGAACTCATCCAGAAACCCTACTGAGCCTAACAGTGACAATGTATATACAGTCCGGTCCGTTCGTCTATGAGTATCGCATATCTGCCTAGGGGGCTAGTAACGTCAGACCCCCAATAGCAGTATAAGTCGTGTCGGAGTGAAGCCCAATAACACCCTGAGATACTACTGGAGTACCTACCAGTAAATCTCCTGCCACGGCCGTGGGCTTTGTGTAATGGCTCTCCTAGACACAGCACGATCTCGCCCCTAATACCGGGAGAGACGAATCCCCTGCCGATCCGCTCACGTGCCTCCATATGGCCCGGGACTGTACCCAAAAGCTACCTGTTTGCACTACTCCTTTGAGCCGTGGTAGGGTAGAAATTAAAGCACAGTGGGAACTCACACGAGACAAATGACGACCTCAGGTCGATGAACTAACCTGTACACATGTCACCAGGGAACTGCTATCTGACGATAGATATAGTACTAACTAGCAGATTCCCGGCGAGTCCTGTCCGGTGTACTCATAACCCAATGAGCACCTGTATACATCTTAGGTGATCCAACTGACACCAGTGGCTTGTGAGACCGGCCACCTCCCCTCGTCGGGGTCTCGACTGTACACACTAGTCTACTCCGGAGTATCGATGCCCTGTCTCGAAACTCCCACGACTAGGGACCACAATTAAGGATATGCATATAAACCACCCAACTCTCACGTATATGATCGCCATCATACTGTTGGTGGTAAAGCAAGATCCTAAGGGCTCTATCAAAGTGTAACATGTAATCAGTCACCTGAACATGTACACGACTGATAAAGGCAAACCAGATAGCATAATATCATCTTGAGTAAGACTGTCCTACCGGTATAGGTCCTCCGCAATCATTGCAATCACGTACCTGCGATCCAATAATTGACTATGAGGGCACTATCTCCAATAAGAATTTGATATAAAAAGAAAGCATAAATACTACTCCATCATCCTCATCTAATCTAGCCAATTAGATTAGGGTGTTCACCTCATTAGAGTGAGAGAGCTTGAGTTATAGAAATTTCGAGGTAGATCATCGGAGAAAAGGAACACTAAAAGCTAGCATGGATCGTTCGAGTTGTGGAGCCTCTCTTGAGTCCGAGTGATAGTGGATCTCGGCGAAGAGACTTCTACTCGGAGCTTATGAAGTGAAGGAGCGGACTACAAAGGTTGTAATCCCTCACTTTTAGTTGTAAAGATGTTTACTTGCATGTGTAACCCTAATTATCTAGCAAAGATCCCGGTTTTGGGTTGTTCGGCACGTCTAAATTTTTATCCGGGCATGGTTGATGCCTTATAGACCCTTGTATGAGTGCCTAGGAACCCTACAGTGGTATCAGAGCCAAGCTAGAGCATTAGGCGACGTGTATACGAACTTAAAACTCCGATCGAACCCCGAAATACCCATTTTGACCCCCTCTCTGGACAATTTTTAAAAATGCGATTTTTTTCTGCATTAAAAATACTCAAAAATATCAGCAGGGAATTCTAAGAGTTACTGTGCAAAATGACACCAAAATGCCACTAAAGCGCCGCGGAACCGCGGCCATACCATACTTTCTGCGGCGGTTCCGCGGCAGGACTGTAGCATTAGGGTTAGTTTTTGGCACAGTAATATCCGTAGGTGATTCAGTATATTTCTGGGTATTTTTAATCTGACTCAAGTGTTGAGTGTTCTGGGGATTATTTTGAATTCGTTGATTCGATCGGAAAATTTAATTTCGTTTTGTTTTTCGGATGTTTTAGAAACTGTTAAAATGTTCGAACGGATATCATTAACTCACTTTTTCCCGGCACGAAAAACTTTCAAGTGTTGAATTTTTCTTGGATTTAAATCTTTCGGAAAAACGTGCAAGTAACGCGATGGACTCTCTAGAAGAACACAAACCTTAACTCGATTATGTGACCGTCTGAACCGCCTCTAAACCTTAGGGTTTGAGGCAGTACGACGTGCCACATGTGAGGCGTTGGCTTGACCCTTCTACGGCTGGACCATTGGTACTGTGATATATTCTGGGATTATTTGAACTCCGCTCAAGTGTTGAGCTATTTAGGAAATCTTGGGTATTTGATTATTCGATCCGAAAGTTTAATACTGTCTATTTATCTGGAATGTGATACGATATGTGGAATTCATATAGTTAGGCGAAATGCGAAGTATGTGATATTTCGGATTTACGATGTCTATAGAGATTGTGGATTCCAAATATTGTAGTTTTACAATTTCTTTTCTGTGACCGTAAGTGTAGTATGTAGTTGTATTGCCGGTTTTCGTTGCTATACATCAACGACGATCGGTATATGCATACTTACTTACGTTGATGATATGAGATATTATGTGTTGCTGTGATATGTTATATTGGATCGTCGTGTTCTGAATAGCCGGGGGTTTTATGTGAGATGAGGGTTTTTATTTTTATTCATGTAAAATTCATATGTATGTAATATTCTTTTATTGGGGCACTTCCGGGATGAGGTTGATGTCACCAGTGTATATTATTTACTTTTCCGCATTAGGTAGACCCAAAGAGGGGAGCACAAGTAACCGGGTTCTAGGGTCCAGTGGGAGGTCATCTCGAGGAGTCGAGACCGGGTCTCCTAATCTTAGAATTGGCAGTGTTGCTTGCCGCTCTCGTAGGGTTCTTGGGATGTGGGTTTGGCTATTCATCGCGACCGTGGAATCCGTGTTTTATACCGGCTCGTATTAAAAATACGGACATCCTAGTATATCCAATATTTCATATATGTTCTTCTGCCGCAATGTTCTGCGATGAGATCATATTACTTCCTGAGACGAATGCTTATACTATATATATGCTGATATATAAATATTACTGCTTTCGTTTCTTCTGTGATGCTTAGGAAGCATAAATTGATGGGATTTTTATTAATAAGATTAATAAAAAGAAAAGAAACCTAAAAGATGTTGTAGAGTCAAAACTTTATAAAAAAAGGGTAGCTACAGTTTTGCTTTGCACAGGTATATATGATATACCCTGCACCTTATTCGATGAGGAAAGAGCCGAGATCTCTTCACCGGGAGTGACCTCTTTAGCTAAAATGGCAGATGCTACAAACTCACGGTTTAGTTTTTGACAGCTTATATAGTTCTTGCTTTGCACAGCGGTATATATGATATACCCTGCACCTTATTCGATGGGGAAAGAGCCGAGATCACTTCACCGAGAGTGACCTCTTTAGCGAAACTAGAAGTCTCAAAAATACTCCTTTTCAAAATTACTTGTTTCTACAACAATATCAAGTTCATTACGCTCATGGTTTTCTGAAAAACCTGCGTAGCCCTCCGTCATTTCAGATAGATATTACTTAGTATTCGTTCTACGTTTGTTGGCCTGCGTCAAGGCGTAGTGTGCGGTAGCTAACTAGTACTTATCTGCAACATGAGATATGATTGGATTAGGGTAGTTGTATGACTTTGTTGGCCTGCGTCAAGGGTCGTACGGGTAGGTTTAATTCAATCAAGAAATGTACGGGTTGAACTTGACTAGCGGACTATGGTTTGTTGGCCTGCATCAAGGTCATAGAACGCTAGGGGTAAAAGCATTATCGGGAATTTCAAGTGTTGAAATTTACAATGAGATTGCATACCTTCTATGAGATAGATGGATCCTGATACCCATTACGAGTAAAAGTTACTCCTGGGAGAGTTTTACACATGACAATTAGCCGATTAAGTAGGTGTCTAGAAAGGTGTTAACGGGGTTATGCCTCTGGGAAGACGAGGTTTATTTTAATTAGGTCCGTGCGAAAGCACGGGGAACCTCCCTCAAGTACCAACACTGATCTGGCTGAAAGATTGGCGAAATTGTAGGGTGTAATTAATCCCGGCTAATCTTACCTTTTAGGGTTTGAAGGAAGATTTGATAAAAACAGTAGGAGACATCCTGATTAGATAAGATAATAACCAATCTAATCTTACAAGAGCACACGCTAAAGTGTTTCCTTCTCTCTCTCCAGGTAGCGACCATGTCAGGACTTAATCAAGATAATAAAATGGATGTATTAACTGAACCCGCATATTATACTGAGCAGGGACCGTTGGTCCCGTTCTTTCTTATAAGAGTTATAAGACTGAACAGGAAACATGAGAATATCTGGATTCTTATGCCGCCCAAACGAAGAACAAGCATGTTGATGCATCTTCTTCGGGTGTGTTAGTTATTGAGAACTGTTTCTCAGTTCACCCTACGTCCTGGGTATTAGATACCGGATCGGGATCCCACATATGTAAATTATTACGTGGGCTATGTAAAGGTAGAGAACTGGGAAAAGGTGATCATTCCGTACAAGTAGGGAATGGTGCAAGTATTGCAGCCAAAGCAGTTGGCGAATATCACCTCGTATTACCAAGTAGTAATACACTGATTCTGAATGAGTGCTATTATATACCGAACATGATGTGCAACATTATATCAGTTTCTTTATTAAGGAAAGAAGGATATAATTTTGTAATACAGGATAATGTTATGAACATCTTCCTAAATCAAAAGTTTATTGCATCAGGCTCGTTACATAATGGCATATTCATTCTCAATCAAAATACAGTCCTTAATATACAAAACACACATAAGAGGAAAAGTTCAGAAATGAACGAATCCTACTTATGGCATTGTAGACTTGGTCATATCAATGCGATACGACTAGCAAAGTTACATAAGAATGGATATTTGAATCCATTCGAATTATCATCTTATGATACTTGCCATTCATGTCTCAAAGGAAAAATGACCAAAACTCCATATAGTGGACACGGAGAAAGAGTTATGGAACTCTTAGGACTGGTACATAGTGATGTATGCGGTCCCATGTCTACACACGCTAGGAACGGTTCTTCCTACTTCATTACATTCACTGACGATCTCTCAAGATTCGGACATGTGTTCCTGATGAAACAAAAGTCTGAAGCTTTTGAGAAATTCAGAGAATATAAGAACGAAGTAGAGAACCAAACGGGCAAAAGTATTAAGATCCTTCGATCTGATTGAGGAGGAGAATACTTGAGCAATGAGTTCCTAGACTATCTAAAAGAGAATGGAATTCTCTCTTAGTTTACTCCTCCTTATACACCACGGCACAACGGTGTATCGGAGCGGAGGAATCGCACCCTATTAGATATGATGCGCTCTATGATTAGTACAGCTGAGTTACCTATTTCCTTCTGGGGATATGCACTGGAGACAGCTGCAGACCTATTGAATATGGTCCCCACCAAATCTGTGCCAACCACTCCATATAAGATATAGAAAGGAAATAGACCATATCTTAATTATGTTAGGATATGGGGTTGTCCGGTATATGTGAAAACACACAATCTGGACAAGCTCGGGGCAAGGTCTATTCTGTGTAAGTTTATTGGATATCCCAAACATTCGCGCGGGTATATCTTCTGCCACACCGAGGAACAAAAGGTGTTTGTTTCTCGGCACGCCACCTTTTTAGAAAGGAATTTCTTGAAAAAGAGATTAGTGGCTCTGAGGTAGAATTGGAAGAAGTTCCAGCAACACAAACTACGACAAATGATTTAGTGGAACCAGAGGATTCAGTAGTACCCGACGAACCCCAGCCTCTCCGCCGATCTAGCAGGGTTTCTCATCCACCTGAGAGATACTACGGTTTTCTCATTGATGGTGGAAGCGAGGATTGCATCATGGAAGATGATGACCCAACTAGTTTCGAGCAGGCCATCACGAGTGGTGACTCTGTGAAATGGCTGGATGCAATGCGATCTGAGATGGAATCCATGTACACCAACAAAGTATGGACTTTGGAAGTTACTCCTGAAGGGGTAAAACCCATTGGGAGCAAATGGATCTTTAAAAAGAAAATTGGTGTAGATGTAAAAGTTGAGACTTTCAAAGCTAGACTTGTTGCAAAGGGTTTTCGTCAACGACCAAGTGTGGATTATGACGAAACCTTTTCTCCAGTGGCTATGCTTAAGTCCATCCGGATCTTACTTGCCATTGTTGCATACCATGACTACGAAATCCGGCAAATGGATGTTAAGACCGCCTTTCTAAACGGTGATTTAGAAGAGTGCGGTACATAACTCAGCCAGAGGGCTTCGTAGATAGTGGGAGCAGCGGAAAGGTGTGCAAATTGCTTAAATTCATTTATGGGTTAAAGCAAGCATCGCGGAGTTGGAACATCTTCTTTGATGTTGTAGTCAAAGAGTTTGACTTCATTAAAAATGTAGATGAACCTTGTATTTATAAGAAGGTTGCAGAGAGTAAGGTTGTCTTCCTCGTATTGTACGTCGATGACATACTCTTGATAGGAAATGATGTTCCTATGCTGCAATCAGTCAAGCTCTTCTTATCACAAAGATTCTCAATGAAAGATCTAGGTGATGCCTCCTGCATATTGGGAATCATGATCTATAGAGATAGATCTAAAAGGATACTGGGATTGTCCCAATCTAGGTACATTGACACCATACTAAAGAGGTTTAGTATTGAAGAATCCAAGCGTGGGAACCTACCCACGATCTCTGGACTCACTCTTTCCAAAGAGATGTCTCCCAAGACTGATTTGGACAGAGCTCGCAAGCAAGGGATACCCTATGCTTCGGAAGTAGGCTCTATCATGTATGCGATGCTATGTACCAGACCCGATATAGCATACTCACTAAGTGTAGTAAGTCGGTATCAAGCAGATCCTGGAGAGAGTCACTGGATAGCTGTGAAGAACATTCTCAAGTACTTGCGAAGGACTAAGGAGATGTTCTTGGTGTATGGTAACGGAGAACTCCAGGTGGAGTCCTTAACCGATTCCAGCTTCCAAAGTGATAAGGACGACTCTAAGTCGCACTTGGGATTTTTCTTTACCCTCAATGGAGGGGCGGTATGTTGGAAGAGTTCCAAACAGGATACCGTTGCAGACTCGACGATGGAGGCTGAATACATCGCTGCCAACGATGCTGCCAAAGAGGCTGTCTGGATAAAGAAGTTCATTAGTGAACTTGGTGTGGTTCCATCCATTGAACATCCAATACCTCTGTATTGCGATAACAATGGAGCTGTGGATTTAGCCAAGGAACCCAGGTCCCATCAAAAGTCCAGACATATTCTGAGGCGGTATCACCTGATCAGGGAGATAGTTGATCGCCGGGAGTCGAGGTCAGGAGAGTAGATACGAAGGACAACACTGCGGATCCACTCATGAAGGCCATTCCCCAGATATAGTTCGAGAGATTATTTGGGATGCTAGGTATGAGATACTACAACAGCTGGCCTTAGTGCAAGTGGGAGATTGTTAGTTATGTATATACCCTAGAGGCCATTGTTGTACATATGATGTATATTATAATAGATGCTTGGATATATATAGAGAGGACTTTCTTGCTCGTCATGATAGTATGCTATTTGGTTTTTCTTTATCTTAACATGTTGACTTGTATATGTTTACTGTCTTACTCTCATATATTGATAAAGCCCTTAGGATATGTACTCGACTACTGGGACTATGATGAGATCATACTAGTGGGGCCAGAGTAGTTGATGGGTACATCCTATAGCTGTTCCTAGTCGAGGGTGTGTCGAGACAGGGCATCAATACACCAGAGTAGACTAGCGTATACGCATCTTGACCCATATGATGGGCGATGGATGATCCTATATCCATCGGTGTTTTGACATCAAGGATGGTGTACGGGTGCTCAGTGGAGACTGGGTACACTGGACGGACTCGCCGAGAACTCCCAGATGGTGATATACCACATGTCAGATGGCAATTCTCCGGTGACACTGGTACAGGGTAGTCTGTAGACCCAAGATCGTCATAGAGTCTTGTGTGATTCCCACTGTGCTTTGATTTCCACCTTACCACGTCCAAGAGGGCGTGCAAAACGGTGGCTTTTGGGTGCAGTCCCGAATCACATGGAGGCAATGAGCGATAGGAGGGGATTCGTCTCTCCGGATATAGGGAGTTGATGTTGTGCTGTGTTCGATTGGCTATAACTGGAAGTCCCTGGCCATGGCTGATATAGAGATTTACTGGTAAGTGTTAGTAGTTTCTCGACCCGTTATGAGCCTCACATTGACACGACTTATCGGTTACTGGGGTCTGACGTATACCACCCCTAGACTTGATATGCGACATATCAGACGAAGAGACCGGACTGTACGGGAGTGTTACTGATTGGATTCACAGGAGAATGTACAGGCTAGCTTGTTGATCTTATGATCACTCAATACCTGGGTGGCTGTTACGTTTAGCTGACCGCTTGCAGCTTGTGGGTGTTTGATATGATCATCACCTGCTACCGGCGTATTGACGATTCTTTAGAGTCCTACACAGAGGTTTCTTGACTCAGGCAAAATGGAATATGGGCACATATGTGATATGTGCACGACCGAGGATAATGCGATATGAGATACCGTATTATATTCTCGCGATATTTAGATATGAGCCTGGTCATCGGATCAAGTGTTGATTCAATGAATCGGTACATGATATATTAGTCGGTTATATTCGATATAGCCGGATTGTCGGATCAAGTGTTGATTCGATAATTTAATGTATAATAATACATATGATATATTGCATTACATTATCTAATATTGGCTCGCTTTATTATTTTATTTTCTCACCGGGTAATACATTGATATATATGCGATATATATTAATTGTATTATTTTCTTTTGTTACAAATATATAATATATATATGTGATATATATTATTGTAACATGATGTGATTACTAATGAAACATGTTTAGTGGAGATTAAACAAGGTTAGGGTTTGAATTGGGTTAGTTCTTTCATGAACCTTCTAGAAGGTTTTCTTTTTTCATGAAGAAGATATTATGGTTGATATTTTCTAGTGACTCATTGTTTAACCCAACCCAAACCCTAGCCCTAGTTAATTCTCTACATGGGTTAGCCTAGTCATAGTTGACTATGGTTACATTATTAATCATATATCATTTCATTATTCATCACAAAAGGAATTAATTCATTTTTCTTCTTCTTCTTCAACCTTGAGCTTTGAGAAAGGTTACTAGGTTTTCATTATGTGATGTTTTTGTGTGAGAATTTAATATAAAAAGAAAGCATAAATACTACTCCATCATCCTCATCTAATCTAGCCAATTAGATTAGGGTGTTCACCTCATTAGAGTGAGAGAGCTTGAGTTATAGAAACTTCGAGGTAGATCATCGGAGAAAATGAACACTACAAGCTAGCATGGATCGTTCGAGTTGTGGACCCTCTCTTGAGTCCGGGAGATCGTGGATCGCGGAGAAGGGACTTCTACTCGGAGCTTATGAAACGAAGGAGAGGACTACAAAGGTTGTAATCCCTCACTTTTAGTTGTAAAGATGTTTACTTGCATTTGTAACCCTAATTATCTAGCAAAGATCTCGGCTTTGGGTTGCTCGGCACGTCTAAATTTTTATCCAGGCATGGTTGATGCCTTATAGACCCTTGTATGAGTGCCTAGGAACCCTACACCACTCACCAAATTAATGCCCCCCTGAAAGCCTTTCCTAAAAAGTAAAAATCAACGACAACCTTACTTTTCCACAATCATGATTATTTTCTAAAATTTTCCTCCATCCTCTTAATTACTTCCTTTCCAAAATCCATTTTCCATAACTCCTAACAATCCGACATAATCTCACACTTGAAGAATTATTCCATTTACCAGCCGTATATATCCGGATAAAAAAGAGAAGATAAAGAAGTGTGGTCCCCACACACTGCACTAAGATGCCCGAAACTCCTATCCTCTGTCACCCTCTGTCCGGATGTATTACACCCGACACATCGAATAATTTCTTTAACATTTTCAAAGACAAAGGAATATACTTGCATGTTTTCCTCCATTCTTAATTTCGCACATCTCTTTTTCCCATGCCTCACACGTGCACCCTCCCTCTTTTATAAAGCTTCACCTCATTTCCCCCCATTCATTCCTCCCCTAACCCGATACCAACCCAAAACGCAAAATGGTATGAAAGAGTTTCGGCCGATCTCTCTCGTTCCTGATCCTAACCGCCTTGACCTCGGCCCTAAAGATCAAAGGCCGATGCACCACTACGCTCCCTTTCCGCTCCAGTCCCTTCGTCTCCAACCTCTACGATTAGATCCGCAACCTGCTGATGTGGCACTCTCAGCCCCAACCATTATCCTGATCGTGGATCGTCGATGGCTTATCGAAGCTCGACTGCCTCCATGCCGCTGTCGACGACCTCCTCTAGCACCCATAGGCATGGGACCCACACTATCGCCGGTCGGCGCAGACCGATCGCCTCATCGAGGACTTCTGCCTCACCGACGCGTACGACTTGATCCGCTCCATGATCCCCGACTTCAAGGACCACGTCTTGGCGATGCACGCTGCGACACGACGAGGAGAGTCTATAGATCAAGCTCCTACTTCAAATCCGAAGTAACTAGGGCAGCTAGTTCGTTACAGTAGATGACCTAGATGATATAGATTCTATAGATGGATTAGAATGTCTCCTTTTGCCCTAGGTTTCTCAACACATGAGAGGTTTAGGGTTTGAGGAAAAGAAGATGGTTTGAGGAAAAGCTAGTGAAGACTTAGCATGAAAAATAGAATATGAGTTCTTGTTTCAAACTGAACCATACCCAAAATGATTTCCCAGAATGTAACAGTCTTGCTCAAAATGGTAGTATTCTACCTGGTTTTTTTCTACCTCAATATGTGCATATGTTTCTTTTTGCATATTGCTTATACATATTAGTAGAGCCCTTAGGAACTTTGCTTAATTACCAGCATTGTGATGACAGTCACACTAGTGGGAGTTGGGTAGTCTATAAGCATATCCTTATACAGGTCTCTAGTCGTAGGATTATCGAGATGGGGCATCGATATTCCAGAGTAGATTAGTGTATACACTTCTTATCCCAGCAAGGAGATAGTTCGTCCCACAGCCATTAGTATGTCGTACTGGAGATAGTATGCAAGTGCTCATTAGGTTATGAGTACACTGGACATGACTCGTCGGGAACTGTTGGTAGGTATTATATTTATCGTCGGGTAGCAGTTCCTAAGTGACATGAGTACAGTATAGTCTGTTGACTTGATACTGCTACTTCGCCTCGGTGTGTTCCCACTGTACTTTGATTGCGGATCGCGACAAGCGCAAGGTCGCAGAGGAGGGCGGAGAAGGACCTGATCAGGATTGCTGCGGCGGCGGCGGGGAATGTGGGGCGGTGGGGCCCATTCGGAGAGGACGATGTAGCCGGGGCGGTCAGGGACACGGCGGCGGGGACGGAGGAGGCGACTGTCTCTGCGGTGGCGGAGATGTCGGCGCCGGCGATGGGGGATCGTCGCTGGGCTAGGGTTAGGGTTTTGTAGGTCATGCGTGGTGGGGTCTATATCGAAAAAGGGAAATAAGTAGAGCGGGGTGGCGTTGGAGGAGTCGGGGGAGTGCATTGGTGTTGGGATGAAGTTATTCTACGGAAAAATGCTCACGACAAACCAAATCATGTAATCAACAACCAATCACGCAATTAAAAACAAAAAGACAAATTAATAACGACGTGAGAATAAATAAATAAGAACTAAAGAGACGAGAGATTTGTTAACGAGGTTCACCCACCGTATGGCTAGTCCACGACAGAATGGAATCTGCAATGTCTACTATAATTGTTGAATCAAGTACATCGAGCAACCCTAAAAGATTTCTCACAAATCTCTCTAGATCACACAAACCCTAGCCTCACCCTCTCAATACAACGATCTCTATCTCTATTAAATTTGGCTGTAAAGAATACATATGAGAGGTCCTATTATATAGGCAAACTTAAATCCTATAGTAAATTGAGATAAATCACAATATGGAAATATTTGATTCGCAGCAGACTCACCGACTATAGACGTCTGAAGCATACTTGGGCAGACGTCTGCCCCGACTCTGTATCTCTTCAGCCCCTTGGCCAGATGTCCAACCCACGCTTGGGCAGATGTCTGCCTGCGCTCTAGATTGGCCTTCACAGCTTCTGTAAACGTCTGCCTCGCTGGATTTCAGACATCTGCAGTTGCTCTGGTTTTCTGACATGCTATTCTGTGCACATCTAGACGTCTGCCTTTCCTTTCATCTGACATCTGACCTGAAGTTTTTCTGCATAATTTCAACAATCTCCCACTTAAAGATACTTCAACCTTAATTCCCAACGCTGGTAGACTTCACACGACTCCGCTCTACTCTCTCCTCATCAGATTTTCATGGAGAGGTTCACCAAATTGCAACAGAGCACCAACTTGTCTCTGTCTATGACTTTGGTGAACATATCCGCCGAATTCTTTTCTCCACGATCTTTTGCAATGTCAACCCGCCTTCTTCCATCGCAATGCGAATAAAATAATAACGCACCTTGATGTGCTTCGTCCTCAAGTGATAAGCCGCGTTCTTCGCCAAATGTATCGCATTTTGGCTGTCGCTCCACAAGGTATTGAAGTCTTGCTTCTTTCCCAATTCTGTAAGTAGCCTTTGCAACCATATTATCTCCTTATTGGATTCCGTGATCGCCACGTATTCAGCCTCTGTAGTCGACAATACCACCACCCTTTGCAATTAAGAGACCCAACTCACCAATGTTCCCCCAACCGTAAATACGTATCCCGTTGTGCTCTTCCTTTATCTCGATCACCCGAGTGGTCCGCATCAATGTAACCTTGCACCTTTAGAGAGTCATCCTAAAACATAAGCAGTGACTTGATGTACCCTTTAGATACCTCAACATCCACTTCACCGCATTCCAATACTCCTTCCCTGGGTTTTGCATATACCTGCTAACAATTTCCACTGCATGTGTAATATCTGGTATCGTACTCACCATCGCTTATATCAAACTCCCCACCACAAATGCATAAGGCATATTTTCCATCTTATCTTTCTGCTCTTGAGTTGTCAGGCACAACTCCTTATTGAGTTTGAAGTGTCTCCTAAAGGCGCACTTACTGGCTTTGACTTTTCCATGTTGAACAACTTCAAAATCTTCTCAATGTAGTCCCTTTGCGATAACTACAGCTTCCGCTGTTTTCTATCTTTCACGGTCTTCATGCCCAGGATTTGTTTGGTCGCTCCCAGATCCTTCATAAAGAATTTCTTAACTATCATCTTCTTCGGACTTTGAATTTTCTTGAAATTCGGACCCGCTAATAATATGTCATCTATATAAAACGACAAAATAATGTAGTCCTCCGTCCTTGAAAGTCTGAACGTACACGCACAAATCCCGTCTTCAACATAAACTGATCGAATTTGAGATATCACTGCCTTGGAGCTTGCTTGAGGACATACAAGTTTTTTCGTAGTTTACATATCATATTCTCTTTCCCCTTCACCTCGTATCCCGGTGGCTGCATCATATAGATATTCTCCTCCAAATCTCCATGAAGGAACGCGGTTTTAATATTCAGCTGCTCTAAGTGCAAATCCTCCACCGCCACAGTACTAAGAATTACCCGAATAAATGTCATCTTCACCACTGGGGAAAGTATTTCTTGATAATCAATACCTTGCTTTTGCGTGTGGTCCTTGACTACTAAGCGAGCCTTACACCGCTTCGCACCATCAGCCTCATTTTTTATCCTATACACCCGCCTGTTTAGCAATGCTTCCCGACCCTTGGGTAGCTTCACTAGATCCCACGTACGATTCTTCTTCAAAGAATCCATCTTCTCGTCCATAGCTCACTTCCACTGCTTTCTAGCACCATCCCTTGTTGCTTGTTCAAGGGATTTGGGCTCCCTCGAATCTGTGTACAGAATGAAGTCGGCTATAAGTCTTTCAGGTAGCCGCCTATCCCGCGTAGATCTCGTCAGGTACATATGGTTGATGAACATGGTCACTATCCTGTTCTTGAACCTGATCCTGCACTATAGTTTCCTCCATGTTCTAATCTCCACCTGTAGGTACCTGAATGCTCTCTTAAGTTCCGTCCAATTCGACGAACTCCAATGCCGCACCATTTTTGGCTTCTTCTCTTCTTTGTACAAGTGTTGCTCATCAAAGACAACGTTCCGGTATCGTATTACTTTCTTGCTTATGTAATCCCACGGCCTATATCCAAACTCTTCTCCAACATACCCTATGAAAGAACACTTCCTAGATTTGGAGTCAAGCTTACTCCTTTCTGCCTTATCAACAAAAAAATATGCAATACAACCAAATATTTTTAGGTGCATGTGATTAACCAGTTTACCTGACCAAATTTCTTCTGGAATGCCTCCATCAAGCGCGCATGCTGGGCTTCTATTGATCAAGTACCCAGTAGTATCGACAGCTGCTGCCCACAGGAACTTTGGCACATCCGCATCCAAGGTCATGCATTGCACTCACTCTATGATCGTCATGTTCACCCTTTCAGCAATGTCATTCTGCTATGGCGCCCTCGGTACCGTTTTCAACCAACGAATACCCTTCTGCGAGCAAAACATCTCGAATTCCTATTGTTGGATATATGTATGCCCTAGATGCCGTTATATGATAGTGGATGTATCGATATGTGTATATATATATATATATTCAAAGGACATTCTTGCTCGACATGATAGTATGCTATCTGGTTGTTCTTTATCTTAACATGTTCACTTGTTCATGCATATTACTCATTTGGTACATATTGATAAAGCCCTTAGGATATTTGCTTAACTACCGGGATTATGATGCAAATCATACTAGTGGGACATGTGTAGTTTATAAGCATATCCTTGAAATGTTCCTAGTCGTGGGTGTATCGAGACGGGGCATCGATATTCCATAGTAGACTAGCGTATACGTTACTTGACCCATATGATGGGCGATGGATGATCCCATATCCATTGGTGTGGTGACACCAAAGACTGTATACGGGTGCTCAGTGGAGATTGGGTACACTGAACGGACTCTCCGAGAACTCCTATGTGGTATTATATTTATCGTTGGATAGCAGTTCTCAGGTGACACTGGTGCGGTTAGTATGTAGTCCCGAGATTGTCATAGAGTCTTGTGTGTCCTCCTACTGTACTTTGATCTCCACCTTACCACGGCTCTACCGAGTCGTGCAAACATGTGGACTTTGGGTACAGTCCCATGGCACATAGAGGCAATGAGCGTTAGGAAGGGTTTCGTCTCTCCCGGTATAGGGGGTTGATGTTGCGCTATGCAGATTGGCTATAACAGGAAGTCCCTGGTTAGGGCTGATGAGATTTAATGATAAATGTTATCAGTAGTTTCTTGATCTGTTATGAGCCATATACCGGCATGACTTATTGAGTTATTGGGGTTGACGATACCATCCCTATACTCGATATGCAGCATATCTGGCGAAGAGACCGGGCTGTACGGTAAGTGTTTCCAGTTGGCTCGACAGGAGTTTTGACAGGTTCGCTTGTGTTTCTTCTGATCGCTCAATACCTGGGAGCCGTTACATACAGCTTGTGCCACTGATGGTTTATGGGTATGTGATATGATTACTGCCTACTGCTAGCGTATTGACGAGTCTTAGAGTCCCACAAAGGGGTTTCCTAGCTCAGGCGAAAAGATGTGGGGTGCATATGGGATATGCGCGGGAGCTCGATTAAATGCATGTATTTGATACCGTATTTTAATTGGGCATTTTCTATTGGACGGGTCGTATGTGATATGACCGGATTATTAAATCAAGTGTTGATTTAATATTAAGTCCATTAGCTCATTTATTAAAACCTATTTTTTTATGACGCATGCATGCGTGTATGTATATGTTGATATGGATGCACAAATGCAAGCATACATATGTCATGGTTGATGATACATTGGTGATGGCAATGCAAGACTCACATGGTAACATATTTATATACTTTGATTATTGAGAAAAGCAAACTGGGAATAAAATCATGGTTAACTTTTCTACACTTTTCTCTTGTGTTGACTAAAGTAAAAACCATGGTTTCCTTGCCCATGGTTTTTGTATCCCATGGTTTTGCTTACACTCAAGTCTTAAAATATTTAGATATTTTGTAACCATGGTTAGGGATGAGATAACTCCCCCTCTCTCTCTTGATTAGTTTCATTATTCTCTCATGAGTCAAGTTTAGCCATTCTCCTTCTTCTTCCTCCTTCAAGCTCTCTAGGTTTTTGAAAGTGAGTGAAGAACATAAAAAGAAAATGTTTTTAAGTGAGATCCAAACACACATCACCAATCTATATTAGTCTAGCCCACCAGTATAGGTTGTTTGCTCCACTTCTTCAAAGATCAAGTGAAGCTAGGAGCTTGAGCAAAGGGACTCCGTGGTGGATCGTCGTGGACTTGGAAGGATTCAAACGAACCGGTTCAAATCCTAGTTGATCCAAGGAGTCAAGGAGGGAGGTTTACAAAGGTTGTATTTCTCACCTCTTTGTATTAAACACTTTGTAGTATGTGATACTTGTTCTTTGTTACCCTAAATTTCTAGTTCGATTCATGGTTGGTATTGTTTAGCACCCTCTAAATTTTTATTATAGCATGTGTGATGCAACCCAAACAGTAGGCATGTTGCTAGAGAATCCCTACAGAGGTATCAGAGCCAAGCTAGAAACTTAGACGATGTTAGAAATATTACGAAACCGAAACAACTCCGAAAATACGATAAACTGAAACCCTGAAATATGCTCTCTATCGATTTTTAAAAGACCTCTAAATTTTTTTTAAGCAACTGCAGAAGCTTACATATGATGCACTGACAACACTGGAGAAAAACGAGCGATTCCACCGGTTTTGACCCGGTGACATGCCCCATTTTTCCGGCCTGGCCGGCCCTGTTCACTCCGTTTCTCCTCATTTTCCTCTGGTGCTCTGGTCTGTTGGTTTTGGGGTTACATGTATTGTTTGTTTAGCCCAAAATTTCATGTGATGTTAATTTTGTTAAGGGACTAATTCGGAGTATTTCGTAGTCGTAATTTTGACATTGTTTCTGGTAACTTGGACGACGTTTAACAGTTCGAACAAACATCAAACACCACCTCATTACTCTCGCTGAAAATTTCTAAGTGTTGGAATTTTCCAAGTTAAAGATATTCGAATGTTCATGCAAGTAATCCTATGGACCTTCTAGAGAAACGCAACCCTAACTCGATTCTATGACCATGGAACCGCGGCCAAACCTTAGAGTTTGCCGTAGTTCCGTGGCGCCATAGGTGAGGCAAGGGTTGACCCTTCTACGGTTGGTCCATAGGCACTGTGGCATGTTTTGGGTATTTTAGGTTTGCTCAAGTGTTGAGCTCTCGGGGTAATTTGTCGGTGTTTGTTGATTCAATCAAAACGTTTAATATCGTCTAGATATTTGTGAATGTGATACAATAATTGGAATCTACACTAATTAATTTTGTGAAAAGTAATTAGTTGCGTGTAAATCTAACATATTGGCCTCGGGTGGAATCGGGAATCTTGTTGAATTACCCGACTTCTTTTGAAAAGGTGTTTTCATAGATGAGACCCAAATGTAAGATTTGCATCGTTAGACATGAAATCCAGAATATGTGATAATCCAGGTTTATGATGTCTAAAGGCAGTGATGATTCCAATTGTTGTAGTTTTTCACTTTCTTTTCTGCGAACGTAAGTGTAGTATGTGGTGTATCGCCGGTTTCGTTGCTATACATCAACGACAATTGGGGTACGCATACTTACTTACGTTGATAATATGTGATATTATGTGTTGCTGAGATATGATGTACAGGATCGTTGTGATTGAATGTCCAGAGGTTTTATGTGAGATGAGAGTTTTTCTTTTCATTCATGTAAAATTCATTGTATGTAATATTCTTTTATTGGGGCACTTCTGGGTTGAGGATAATGTCACCATTGTTGTATATTATTTACTTTTCCGCATTAGGATAGACCCAAGATGGGGAGCACAAGTGACCGGGTTCTAGGGTCCATTGGGAAGCCATCTCAAGGAGTCGAGACCTGGTCTCCTAACTCTAGAATTGGTAGGGTCACTTGCCGCTCTCGTAGGGGTCTAGGGGTGTGGGCTTGGCTATTCATCGCGACCGTGGAATCCGTATTTTCTATTGTTGGCTAAATACAAAATACGAACCTCCTAGAATATTTTATATTTTCATATATGTGCTTCTACTGTTGATATTCTGTGATGTGATCACTTTATATGCCGAGACGAATGATATATTATATATATGATATATAATAAACGTTGCTTATATTTTGCATCTGCGCTAGTCCCGCCCCGCTATACCGTTAGTTAAGTAAGCTAACGGTACATAACGGGACACTGTAGCGAATGCGGATGGCATAAACGTACGTTCTATTATCATTTCTTTTATGTAATGGCTTAAATACTTAAATGATGGGACTACATTAATAAGATTAATGTAAAGAAAAAGGAACCTAAAAGATGTTGTAGAATCGGATTTGAAACATACTCGACTTTTTATGAAAAGGTAAGTTTTCAAAATGCGGAGTTTAAGCCACTCCTTTTAAAACTATTAGATTCTACAACGATATCAAGTTCAAAGCGTTAAAAGTTTTCTTAAAACTATTCGCAGTTTTCCGTTATTTTAGGAAGTAGAGTACTTAGTATTCGTGCCGCGTATTTTGACTATAGTTAAGGCGCAGTGTACGGTAGCTAATTAAGGTCTTCCTATACAGCATATGATGCAATTAGTTAGGACATTCATATGATTATGTTGACTATAGTTAAGGGTCATGTGGGTGGGTCTAGTTAATCACGAAATGATGGGAAGAACTTGACTAGTACTTATGATATGTTGACTATAGTTAAGGTAATGAGTGCTAGGGGTAAAAACCATATCGGGAGTTTCAAGAGTTGAAATTTGCAATGAGATTGCATACCTTCTATGTGATAGTAAGATTCCGATCCTACTGTGAGCAAAAGTTGCTCCCAGGAGAGTTTTGCACTTTACAATTAGCTAACCCATTAGGTGTCTAGAAAGGTGTCAACGGGGTTACGCCTCTGGGAAATTGAGGTTTATTTTAATTAGGTCCATGCGAAAGCACGGGGAACCTCCCTCAAAGTATCGGCATTGGCCTGGCTGAACGGTTAGCGAAGTTGTAGAATATAATTAATCCTGGCTAATTTTCTTTTTAAGCTTTGAAGGAAAATTTGATAAAAGCAGTGGGAGATATCGATTAGATAAGATAATAACCAATCTGATCTTTGCAAGAGATTTTGCTGAGTGTATTATTTTCTCTCTCCTAATGGCAGATAACCATGACTAGACTTAAGCTACTATTAGAGAAAAATAAGCTAACTGGGCCGAATTATAAAGATTGGCTGAGGAACATTAACATCGCTCTCACATATGATAAAGTATCATATGCTCTCACTGCCTCAGCCCCTTCCAGCCCAGGCCCTGAATCTTCTGTTGCGGATAAGGAGATCCGCAAAACGTGGGATATTGACTGTGCTACTGCTAAATGCCTCGCGCTTGCATCGATGGACAATACACATCAAAAGTAGAACGAGCATATGGATGTTCAATCCATCTTTCTCCATACAAAAGAGTTGTATGGGGACCAATCTCATATCCTACGATATGAAGCGTCTCGAAAGCTGTTTCAGATGCGGATGGCTCCTAGCACACCAGTAGGTGATCACGTTTTGAAGATGATAGCTCTTATTGAAAAGCTTGAGGGACTCGGATGGACAATGGAGAATGAGCAATATATTGATATTGTTCTACTGTCTCTTCCCTCTGCCTTTGCTCCATTCATAGTGAACTTCAACATGCATAACATAGAGAAGTCACTACTCGAACTTCTCAATATGTTGAGATGTACAGAGAGCACGCTTAAGGCGAAGTCTCCCTCTCTGATTGTTGTACAATCTTCCTCTTCCATCCCAAAATCCAAGGCCAAAGGAAGGAATAAGAAGAAATCCACCAAACCGAGAGGTGGAATCAAGAAGGCACACGGAAGAGACAAATCCAAGGTTGAGAAGTCGGGAAAAGGGGAATGTTTTCACTCCAAGAAGACAGGGCACTGGAAGAGGAACTGTACTGAATACCTTGATCTCAAGAAAAGGAAGCATGATGATGCTTCTGCTTCACGTGTGTTCTTAACTGAAAATTGTTTTTCTATAAACTATGATTCCTGGGTATTGGATACCGGTTCGGGTTCTCATATCTGCAATTCTGTGCAAGGCTTGAGAAATAGCAGAGTTTTGAAGACCGGTGATCATACTCTCGAAGTTGGAAATGGTTCTAATGTACATGCAGTTTCAGTAGGAGAGTATCACCTAGGGTTGCCGTCGGGTTGTATATTGGTTTTGAACCCATGTTATTTTGTACCTAGCATGCTTTGTAATATAATATATGTTTCTTTGTTAGACAATGAAGGATATCATTTTGTATTGCGGCATAATATTATGAACATTAAACTAAATCAAGAGTTGATTGGTTCTGGTACACTTAATAACGGGATATACGTCCTAAATCAACACACAGTTTTCAACATACAACACACAAATAAAAGAAAATTTTCAGATATAAATGAAGCTTTTCTTTGGTATTGTAGACTTGGTCATATCAATGAAACAAGACTAAACAAGTTTCATAAAGATGGATATTTAAATCCTTTTGAATATAAATCTTATGCGACTTGTCAGTCTTGTATCAAAAGAAAAATGACCAAAACTCCGTTTACTGGACACGGAGAAAGAGCTACAGAGCTCTTGGGCCTCATACATAGTGATGTATGTGGGCCAATATCTACACATGCGAGAGGCGTTTTTTCTTACTTCATAAATTTTACTGATGATTTCTCGAGATTCGGTCATATGTTTTTATTAAAGCATAAGTCTGAAGCTTTTGAGAAATTCAAGGAGTACAAACTTGAAATAGAAAAACAAACAGGAATGAGCATCAAAATACTTCGATCAGATCGAGGTTAAGAGTATCTTAGTACAGAGTTTTTGAACTTCCTAAAAGAGAATGGGATTTTCTCTCAGCTCACTCCCCCTTACACACCACAGCACAACGGTGTGTCAGAGCGGCGGAATCGCACTCTGTAACAACTCCAATTTTAGTGTACAAAAATTTGTTTAGAAGTTAATGTATACTTGGGGTATTTGCATTTACTGTGAGTACTATAAGTAATTTTTTTGCTTTTTAATAGAAAGAAGGAGCTTGTAGATCATTGGTAAGACCTTACACTGCTGAACTAAAGCACCAGAGTTCAAATCCCATCCCCCACATTATTTTTTATATTGTTTTCTTTTAAATTTTTAGAAGTCCAAGAGTCTACACATGCATAACTCATAAAAACCCTACTTCATATGTAAAACAAACTGTCCCAGGGGGTAAAGGAATCGACGAGGGACACGTGGCATGACCTCGACCCGACTCGCCGTGACTCGGCCAGCGACTCGGCCGACTCGGCCGCCGCCGCCGGCCGAACTCGGTCGGATCGCCGAGTTATCAACATGAAAGTTGTGCCTCTTTGTCTTCTTAACTCCCATATACACTTTAAATTTCTTGCACAGTTCCAGAGCCTTTTAAATTCAATTAAAACCCCAATTAAACCATATTTTTAATACAATTTTTAATACATTTTCAATACAACTTTTCATCTACCCTAACCCTAGTATTACCTTATAAATACCACCCCTAAATACACCCCCTCACTCAAAATTCTATCCAAAACTCTCAAGAAAACTCTCTAGAATTTTAGTGTGTAATTGTAGTTAGCAAAGGGCGAAACTTTGGCGAAATTCCGACGACGGCCCTAGGAGCTCCCGGCGACGAAACGACACACCGGCGCCTCCTACCGCTTTCTCTCCTTCTTCTCTTTAATCTAAACCCGTAAGTCCCACCTCCTTCTTATCTAATCTATTCTTAAAACCCGACGGAAGCGGAGTTAAATCCGACTTCCGATTCAGTTTTTTTTATAAAGTTCAATTTTACTTAACACAACCATATTAAACTCTTACATCTTGACTATTAATCATTAACAAAATATGTTGAACAAATTTCATAGCAAAATATTTCATTTTGTAACTTTTACCGCTCTTTTTCAGTAAAATACCATGTAGTATAGTTTCGACTTTAAAACATCATTAATCTTGCTATACTTTTAGTTAGATCACGAGGTAATGACCTACCTCTTCACAACACTCATATGCAACATAGCACAATACCTTTTGGGAAATATAGATTCGAGAAATACCGTTTTACACAAAATTACGTTTAACTTATAAAAAAACTGTTTTCTACAAGATTACGTATTTTTATAAATCTTTGCAAAGCGCCGCTACAACACATTTTGGGGAACCCGACTGGGATGGTGCGGATTATCGCACATCCTTAGGCTTAATAGTGCGAGATTCAGACCTCCGCAAGGAGTATTCGGTCTCGAGAGATTTAAAATACAAAAATCTTAAGAAAATGAGATTTCTAGAAAATAATAAATTAAAAATTATTTTTATAAATATATAAATATATATGTATTATAAAAATATCTATTTTTGTTATAATAACAATATTCCAACTTTTTTAAGTCAAAAGAATCATGTTATATGAAATTCCATATAAGTCAACACTTTACAATTAAATACCATGTATTATGAAAAATAGGTTTATCTTACTAGAAATGTCACACATATAAAATCTACATCTATGAAAACTCTAAAGACGATAATAAAATACTTGAGGTGTATTTTGAAAACTATACAAAATTATTTTTACATAAACCCCCTCAAGTTCTATAAATTACCCTAAGGACCCTAGTAAACATAGGTTTAAGCGGGACCAGTCTCTTGAGTCTCAGGGAATCGGAGATATGGGTGCTTGCCTATTTAAGGTAGATAACTTAACAAACGGTGTTATCAACACGGTAATCGTCTTTGAAAAAGACACAAATCCTGCCGTCCATGTCCAGCGGTTACCGATAACATCAAAACCTAATTCAGTACTTCAATTTCTTTTCTAATTGTTCTGACTCAGACCGAGTCTCATTATAAATAATCTAACTTGAATATGATTCAAGTACAATCTACAATACTACAATTCAATATGAATCCATGAATCCATATATTCAATCTATTCAATCTGTATTGACTGAACCGAACCATGGATATACTTCCATCTACATGATTCTTCAGTTACATCCATTCTACTGATATCATAGTTTTGGCAAGTCATCCACCTATACAAGACAATATAATTTACAATACAATACTACTATACAATCAATACATCGCGGGGTTTCTAAGGGGTAGATTAGTATGGAAGGTGTTAGAAGTGGCACGAGACTGCAAGACTTAAGACACCTAACCTGAATTCATGTTGCTGTTGTACCGTGGCATAAACGGTTCCTTGTACTCCTGTTGCCCTTAGTCTCTGGCATATAGAGACTCCTCTCGTATACACTGGCATCCTTCTGTACCAAGCTACAAACAACAGCATTAACCATATAATACAACTTTAAAAGCTACTTTCTCTCTCTCTCTCTATTCTATTTCTCCCTTATCTTTAGGACTTACCGAGCGATTGTTCGCTGACGACATTCCTTCTCTTTCTTCTTTGGAATGTTGTCAGGTGATCTGGACACTCAGAAGATCGAGCCCACCAGCGAGGACTTGGATCAGCTAGCCTACGACCCAGAGCTCTAGATTCATTATACTCATTTCATTCAGTACTTTTCATTTCTGTTATGCTACTGTTTAGGCATCGCTTTATCCCATGTATTTACTTTTCCATGTATTTTAAAAAGAATGTGAATAAATAAAGTTGTTGTTCAGTTATATCTTTTATCTCTTGTGCATTTTTAATTATATTTCTTAGATACGCTTAGCGTATTTACTTTAGAGTAAATACTTAGCGGTCTCGTCGCGTCTCCTCGCCGTACACCGGGAAGTGGGGCGTGACACAACCTATTAGATATGGTGCGATCCATGATGAGTGATGCTGAGTTACCTCTATCCTTTTGGGGGCATGCATTGGAGACTACAACTTTTCTATTGAACAATGTTCCAACCAAGACCGTATCTACCACTCCATATGAGATATGGTATGGGATGAGACCATCTCTTAAACGAGTTAAGATTTGGGGTTGTCCGGCTTTTGTCAAAAAACAGAATCCAGACAAACTCGAGACATGATCAGTTAAATGTATATTTGTGGGATATCCAAAACATTCGTTTGGATATCTGTTCTACCACAAGGAGGAACAAAAGGTGTTTGTTTCTCAGTATGCCACGTTTCTAGAAAATGAAATTTTTCCAAATGATACGGATGGCAATGTGGTAGATCTAGAAGTGGTTCTGGAGACACAAGTTACAAATGACGACTTGGTTGAACCTGATGTTGCAACAGAATCTTATGAACCTCAGCCACTCCGTAGATCTGGTAGGACTTCTCGCCCACCGGAGAGATACTACGGTTTTCTCATTGATGGTGATGGAGAATATTACATCATGGATGATGATGACCCTACCAGTTTTCAGCAAGCTATCACGAGTGGTGACTCTGTGAAGTGGCTGGATGCCATGAGATCCGAAATGGAGTTTATGTACACCAATAAAGTATGGACTTTGGATGTTGTACCCTCTGGGGTAAAACCCGTAGTGTGCAAATGGATCTTTAAGAGAAAGATCAGTGTAGATGGGCAGGTGGAGACTTGTAAGACAAGGCTTCTGGCGAAAGGATTTCGTCAAAGACCAGGACTGGACTATGACAAAACCTTTTCTCCTGTGGCCATGCTTAAATCCATTCAGATCCTACTTGCTATTGCTGCTCACTACGACTATGAAATCTGGCAGATGAACGTTAAAACTGCTTTTCTAAATGGTGATTTAGAAGAATGCGTTTATATGGATCGGCCAGAGGGATTTATTGATAGTGGGAGCAGCGGGAAAGCATGTAGGTTGCTTAAATCCATTTATGGATTAAAGCGGGTATCATAGAGTTGGAACATCTATTTTGATGATGTTATCAAAGAGTTTGATTTCGTCAAAAATCCAGATGAACCTTGTGTTTATAAGAAGATTGTAGGAAGTACTGTCACATTCTTCGTATTGTACGTGGATGCCATTCATCTGATAGGAAACGATGTTCCTATACTACAATCAATCAAACTGTTCTTATCACAAAGGTTCTCCATGAAGGACCTGGGTGATGCCTCGTACATATTGGGCATGAAGATCTATAGGGATAGATCTAAAAGGTTGTTGGGATTGTCCCAAACCAGGTACATTAACACCATCCTAAAGAGGTTTACTATGGAAGACTCTAAGCGGGGTGCCTTACTCTCTAGTCATGGAGTCACTCTCTCCAAGGACTTTTGCTCAAAGACTGATGAAGAGAGAGCTTGCATGAGCATTATACCCTACGCTTCAGCTGTAGGATCTATAATGTATGCGATGTTATGTACACGCCCTAATGTAGCTTATGCACTGGGTGTAGTAAGCAGGTATCAATTCAACCCAGGGGAGAATCACTGGACAGCTGTGAAGAACATTCTTAAGTACTTGCGAAGAACTAAAGAAATGTTCTTGGTGTATGGTAATGGGGATCTCCAAATGGAGTCCTTTACCGATTCAAGCTTCCAGAGTGATAAGGATGACAACAAATCTATCTTAGGGTTTGTATTTACCCTTAATGGAGGGGCAGTATGTTGGAAGAGTTCCAAACAGGATACCGTTGCAGACTCCACGATAGAAGCTGAGTATATTGCTGCAAATGATGCTGCCAAGGAGCCGTCTGGATGAGGAAGTTCATCTCGGAGCTAGGAGTAGTTCCAACCATTATTGATCCAATACCATTGTATTGTGATAATAATGGGGCTATGGCATTGGCCAAAGAGCCCAGGTCTTATCAGCGATCCAGACACATCCTGAGACGATATCATCTGATCCGGGAGATAGTTGATCGCCGCGAGATCGAGATTCGGAGAGTAGATACAAAGAATAACACTGCGGATTTACTCACCAAGGCCCTCCCTCTGCTGCAGCATGAGCGACTTTTTAAGATGTTGGGTATGAGATACGCCAATAATTGGCCTTAGTGCAAGTGGGAGATTGTTGGATATATGTATGCCCTAGATGCCATTATATGATAGCGGATGTATCGATATGTGTGTGTGTGTGTGTGTGTGTGTGTGTGTCTATATATATATATTCAAAGGACATTCTTGCTCGACATGATAGTATGCTGTCTGATTGTTCTTTATCTTAACATGTTCGCTTGTTCATGCATATTACTCATTTGGTACATATTGATAAAGACCTTAGGATATTTGCTTGACTACTGGGATTATGATGCAGATCATACTAGTGGGACATGTGTAGTTTATAAGCATATCCTTAAAATGTTCCTTGTCGTAGGTGTATCGAGACGGGACATCGATATTCCAGAGTAGACTAGCGTATACGTTACTTGACCCATATGATGGGCGATGGATGATCCTATACCCATTGGTGTGGTGACACCAAAGACTGTATACGGGTGCTCAGTGGAGACTGGGTACACTGAACGGACTCGCGGAGAACTCCTATGTGGTATTATATCTATCGTCGGATAGCAGTTCTTAGGTGACACTGGTACAGATTAGTCTGTAGACCCGAGATCGTCATAGAGTCTTGTGTGTCCTCCCACTGTACTTTGATCTCCACCCTACCATGGTTCTACTGAGTCGTGCAAACAGGTGGACTTTGGGTACAGTCCCGAGGCACATGGAGGAAATGAGCGATAGGAGGGGTTTTGCCTCTCCCGGTATTGGGGGTTGATGTTACGCTATGCACGATTAGCTATAACAGGAAAGTCCCTGACCAGGGTTGATGAGATTTACTGATAAGTGTTATCAGTAATTTCTCGATCTGTTATGAGCCATATACCGTCATAACTTATTGAGTTATTGGGGTCGACGATACCATCCCTAGACTCGATATGCAGCATATCTGATGAAGAGACCGGACTGTACGGTAAGTGTTGTCAGTTGGCTCGACAGGAGTTTTGACAGGTTCGCTTGTGTTTCTTCTGATCGCTCAATACCTGGGAGCCGTTACGTACAACTTGTTCCGCTGACGGTTTGTGGGTATGCGATATGATCACTGCCTATTGCTAGCGTATTGATGAGTCTTAGAGAACTACAAAGGGGTTTCCTAGCTCAGGCGAAAAGATGTGGGGTGCATATGGGATATGTGCGGGAGCTCGATTAAATGCGTGTATTTGATACCGTATTTTAATCGGGCGTTTACTATTGGACGGGTCGTATGTGATATGACCGAGTTATTAAATCAAGTGTTGATTTAATATTAAGTCCATTAGCTCATTTATTAAAACCTATTTCTTTATGATGCACGCAATATGTTGATATGGATGCACACATGCAAGCATACATGTTTCATGGTTGATAATACATTGGTGATGGCAATGCAAGACTCACATGGTAACATATTTATATATTTTGATTATTGAGAAAAGCAAAATAGGAATAAAATCATGGTTGACTTTTCTACACTTTTCTCTTGTGTTGACTAAAGTTAAAACCATGGTTTCATTGCCCATGGTTTTTGTAGCCCATGATTTTGTTTAAACTCAAGTCTCAAAATATCTAGATATTTTGTAACCATGGTTAGGGATGAGATAACCCCACCTCTCTCACTTGATTAGTTTCATTATTCTCTCATGAGTCAAGTTTAGCCATTCTCCTTCTTCTTCCTCCTTCAAGCTCTCTAGGTTTTTGAAAGTGAGTGAAGAACATAAAAAGAAAAGGTTTTTAAGTGAGATCCAAACACACATCACCAATCTATATTAGTCTAGCCCACCAGTATAGGTTGTTTGCTCCACTTCTTCAAAGATCAAGTGAAGCTAGGAGCTTGAGCAAAGGGACTCCGTGGTGGATCGTTGTGGACTTGGAAGGATTCAAACGAACCGGTTCAAACCCTAGTTGATCCAAGGAGTCAAGGAGGGAGGTGTACAAAGGTTGTATTTCTCACCTCTTTGTGTTAAACACTTTGTTGTATGTGATACTAGTTCTTTGTTACCCTAAATTTCTAGTTCGATTCATGGTTGGTATTGTTTAGCACCCCCTAAATTTTTATTATAGCATGTGTGATGCAACCCAAACACTAGGCATTGTGCTAGAGAATTCCTACACCTATGTGAATATTCCACTCAATTATCGGACTGAGGTATATTACTTAGCCTCCGTTTGGTTCTCAACCTGCGCAATTCAGTGTTTGAAGATACCAAATGCATCAAACTTCTTATTCATCGCATGCATCCATATCTTCCGGCTTGCATCATCTATGAATGTCACGAAATACCGATTCCATGCATAAGACTCCACCGAGGCCGGACCCTATACATCAGTATGCACTATCTCTAGCTTTTTGGCCTTTTTAGCCATGTATCCAATCTAAAATTTGAGCGCTTTGCTTCCCACAAATGCAGCTCTCGCAAATCCCTAACTCCACCTTCTTCAGCCCCAAAAGAAGCCCCTACCCTGAAGAATTTTTATGTTCTTCTTGATGAGGTGCCCTAATCGTTTGTGCCATATCGAAGTCTCCGAATATATCTCCTAACCCGTCGCTAATGCAACCGAATCTCCACTAATTCCACTGAAAGAATACAATGAACCGCTCAACTTGCCCGTTGTGACCACCAACGATCTTTTAGAAATCTTCCATTGAGAATTCCCAAACACCGTCATATAACCTTCGTTTTTCAGCTAACTTGTAGAAATTAAGCTTTTCTTTAGATCTGGAATACGTCGTGTGTTCTTCAGCTTGATTTGACCTTCTCCTAATGGTTGCAAGATGATCGTACCTTTTCCAACGATCTTACATGGCCGACCATTTCCCACCATCATATGTCTAAAATCGCCTTAAACATTCTCGCTGAAGTGATGCCGGCCCGAAGTGCAATGAAAATATGCGCCCGAATCTAGGAACCAAGTATCCGCTTTTGTGTTCTCGCTTGCCGATAGAAAAAGACATTGTTCCTCTTGTTCTTGTGTACGCTTCCCTTTCATCCGCCTTCTCATCCGAGCCTTTCTTTGGAGATTTGCAGTCACTTTTCCTGTGACCCTTCTTCCCACATTTTCAACATGTGCCTTGGATTTTTCCTTGAGAATTTCCTCGGCTTTTAAACTTAGCCTTCTTGCCTTTTCCCCTTTCCATCTTTTTACCGCGATTCTCCACCGAAAGTGTAGAAGTTCTTGAACTCCCACATACTGCTTTTCTCCGCATCTCACCGTTTAATATGCAACTCACAGCATCATTAAACCTGAAAGTCCCTGAGATAGAGTTGCTAACCACCATAACTAGGTTCTCCCAACTCTCTGGCAACGAACAGAAGAATAACAAGGCCCGAATCTCGTCTTCAAACACGATCGAGATGGATTCTAACTGGATTGTAACACTGTTGAACTCGTTCAAGTGTTCTGTCACCGAACCACTCTCAGCTATCTTCATATTGAAAAGCTTCTTCATCAAATATATCTTATTTGATATTGAAGGCTTCTCATATAAATTCGCTAACGTCGTCGTTAGCGCCATGGTTGTCTTCTCTTTTGAGATATTAAGGACCACTTATGGAGTCAACGACAATCTGATCTTCGCCAAGGCTTTCCTATCAAAAAGGTTCCACTCCTCACCGGTCATCTTCTCGGGCTTTTCTCCTAGCAACGAAAGATATAGGTCCTTTTGGTATAGGTAGTCCTCCATCTACATGCGCCACCAACCATAATTATGACTATTGAATTTTTCGATTCTTATTTTATCCTCCGCCATCTTTTCTTCTAACTTCGCAACAAAACACAATTTCTCCCTTGATCTGAACCAACGCCTTCAAAATAACAATCTAAGAAAGTGGGGTAGAGGGCATAGACATCATTACCCACCGTTAACCTAGATCGTAAAATTGAAGAAACCTAGGTTTCCTAACTATGCTCTGATACCAGTTATTGGTGTTTACCGCTGAAAACGGTGACGAACCGAAATAGGTCGTCTTGCCAAAATTTGGGGGCAGATACTATTTAGAACATATCCGTTCACTACTTCGAAGATGCCAAGTTGATTTATGGCACCATATATCGGAAGTTTGGACAGATACGACTGACGCAGCATGACTTTATCAGACCCCCCTCATTTTTAAGGGGTTTTTGATTGTGAGGACGCTTTTCCCTGCAGGCGCAAACCCTTGCAGTTAATTACGTTATCGCGTTGTGATAACCACTTTCACTTGCTCCAGTATGTCACTTCGTGTCGTATTATATATCTATATATTGTTTATTATGGTTGCCCTTGAATTGTATACGGAGACTAGTTATGTCGTCGCTCGTAGGGCGCGACTTAGTCCAAATTCGTATATTAAATTTGGGTTTGAACTTAGGACACAGATCTTGTATGAATAAGGTCCATTAATTCGAGATATGTTATCTGAGGATCGTTAGTCATATTTGAGACTAAGGTCGACTCAGAAATATGTAGTTAAGCCTCGTTAATCTTGTTTTGGATTAAGTTCAAGTTAACAAGTATGGATTAAGGACTTTTAGTCATCTTTAAGATTAAGATCACTTAGGTTCATTGATATTTTGATCAATACATGACATTTGAGAAACCAGAAACGTCATCATTTAATTAATCTTGGTTTGAGTGATTAAATGATGTTTTGTAGTACAAGTGCGCAGATATATATGACACACATACCCGTTGATTTCATTTGAAAAGAGCACGTACGTGCGTTGCACGTAGATACACACTATTTTGTTTCAAAGATGTTGCACATGTATATACGTAAGTCAACATGCATTGCATTTAACATTTGCACATCAGTGCGCATGCCTTCATAGGAGATTTTTATTAATTGCGCACACGTGTATATCACGTGATGCGCATGCCTTCAGAGGCCATTTCCATTAAGTGCGCACACGTGGGTATCATGTGATGCGCATGCCTTCAGAGGCAATTTCTATTAAGTGCGCACACGTTTGTATCGCGTGGTGCGCACATCTCTGGGAGATTATTTTCCCAAGAGCAACAACTTTTATCATTAAGCACGTACTGATTTGGGCGTGCACTTGTTTCTATCAGAAAGCACAAACTTACGTTAAGAAGTAATGGCTTCTGTTTTATCTTCTTTTCTTCTTCTATTATTTGTAAAGAAGTGAAAATCTCGGTTTTCATCTGTATTTTTGTGCGCCTCTTATTTTTAAGAACGAAGGATGAACCCTAAGAACATTTGATCTCTTTTAATAGCGAATCGATAGATTCAAAGAGAAGCAAATGTTTCTGTATAAAAGTGAAAACTTTTTAATAGAAAATGAGACGTTTTATCTTCATTTTTACCTTTCGCAATTTCTTTAATGAAGGAGAAGTCTTGAAAATTTTCAAGCTTGTGGAGAGTTTTTTTTCTTCTGTCTCTGATTTCTTCATATGAGGCTCCTATTTATAAGAGAGAGAAAATTAGGGTTTGTTTGGTTTGTTTTAGTTTGTTTCGATCTCAATATGATTTTAAATTGATTTAAAAAATTTAATTGATTTATATCAATTAAGGGTGACATGTGCACCGTTGGATTCTTGATCCAGAGATATTTCTTGCTAAGGTGTTTAACCAATCGAATATTTTTCTGTTAATTATGGATTTTGATTGCTTATTAATAAGGATTTTTTTAATATGTGTCTGTTTGTGAAAATGTGCATGTACTTACACTTGTTGTTGATTAAGTACGCATTGCGCCTGTGCATACGGCAAATATATGTGCACTTATTATATACGCACTTGCTTTGCACATCCCTTGGCTAGTATGTGCGCACATGCTTTGCATTCGCATATCGCACTAAATGACTTTTGGTAAGTACGAGTGTCAATGATGTTTCTATCAATTGCGCACTTAAATGTAAGTGTGCAAATTGATGACCCATAATTTTCAGTGCTTTCCACATCTTTTTCAACACTTTCTTTGATCAAAGCTTGGGAATTGTCCTTATTTTAATGACATGCAAAATTTCTGTGCCAGGACTTTAACACTCCTCCTTATAAATTAGAGAAGTGTCTCTCTTCTCTTTCACATCCATATAGAAAAATAATATGGTTTGAGACCGCCCACACACTTCTCGACAGCCATGGGAAGTACCCATTGAAGAGCTCATTCCCCATTTTGCTGCCCGCTTAGTGAACCCCGGTCTCACGGATACTCAGTGTGACACCGTGATGTATGAGTTGATGTCCCGTAGGTGATCTCCTCTTCCCTCCGGCTCTATATAGCTTCACATGATCTTTCTCTCCGTTCTCGACGCTGTTCCTCCTCACTCGGCTGAGATGACTTTGGCGATGCTCGACGTCGTGGAAAACAAGGTCGAATGCTTTCGGGAGGCAGGTCTGATCACGAAGCCTTTAAGAGACTGCTCCGTCCACATGTTGAGTCAGATACGGGCTCGGCGAGCAGTCATGTTTTCTTTTGTCGACGAACACGGTGCTGATAGGTGGGGAGCGAATTTTCGTGACAATTGTCGCTTTGACATGTTGAGAGGGCCGAGAGAGAGTTAGAGAATTTTGTATTTTGTTTCACTAATCCTTATAGCCCGGATCCCGTGTTTGGTGATCTTTTCCCCATGGAATAAAATGTTTATTTAAACGCATGTTTTTATTGTTATCTAATAAATATTTCATCTCCAACAAAGTTCCTTCCACTGATATGCACACCTTGCATGTGCGCACATGCTTTACACATGCATATGGTAAGCATATATGCATGTGCTTTGCACGTGTACTTTGTATTTAGGAATCTCTGCTAAGTGCGAACGCCAATGATGCATGCGTATGCTGCACTCGTGTCATGCATTAACCCTCGCATGCGCACAAGCCTTTAGACTTAGTCTTCCCTCAAGTGCGCACTTAAATAGGTGAGAATAAATGCCCCTACCGACTGTGTGCACATGATCTGCATGTGGATGCGAACGGTGCCAAGCTGCGACCCATCGGATTCGTCTCGAGATTCACGAGGAAATGGGCCGACCTTAGACCCCCTATAAATAGGACCTTACTCCATCCTTTCGAGCCGCGTCTTTTCTTTCTTCATCTTCAAAAATCAGTGCTTACGTACTTTTCTGAAGCTTTTGCTTCCTGTTTGAAGCCTTTGCTTCCTGTTTGAAGCCTTTGCTTTAACGCCTTTTCTTTGACAAAACAGACTTTTTCCATCAAGGTAAAGTGCGCATATTGAACCTGAAGCCTTTGCTTCCATCAAGTAATGCACCCCCCATTTTGGGTTGCGTATTCCTACTCAGAAAATCTTTTAGATTTTCATGAGACGCGCACATCCTTTTAGTAGAATACCATGATGGGCGCAAGGTCCAACTTTTAATGTATCAATCCCTACCTATTGGGGTTTCTTGGCTTCTAATATTAGGAACTCCAATCTTGGCCGCTACCTTACTTCTACTGATTTTTTTAGGTATTATGACCGGTCATTTGTATGACATCGAGGAGATTGTTTCCTACGAAGAGATTCGCATTCAAGGTTGCCTTCAAGGCCAGGAGTATACTGCCGTCCATGACGTGATGCGTCGTTTCCTTGATCACAATAGCCGATTCCTCCCCCGTCGCTCTGCCCTTTTGAAGATCGTCGTTGGGTCGATCTGGGAAGCTTTACCTGGGCGTCTTGAGGTTATACCGCTTCAGGCGCTCGATGACGCTGAAGATAAAGTGCATTCAGTATATTTGATGGGCCTAATCTCGAAGAAACGGAGAGATGATCTCGTCACTATCTTGCACCGTGTCTTCCAACAAAAAAAATAGTATCATCGTACCAGAAGATGGAGGACATCAGCGGTGACCCTGAAGCTTGCATCCAAAAGAAGATGCATAAGAAGATGGTCGATGAAGCTGAAGGTGCCTTACTCAAACTTTCTTTTGATTTTGAGAATCCGAATCCGGAATTTAGCGTCTTGCCACTGTAAGTCCTGTATGATGCGATAGCGTTTGTTTTTAATTTTGTTTTTTTTAAATTTCCTTTGTAGTCGTCATGAGCCGTCAGTGTGTAATCCTTTTTTTAAGATGAATGAAAAGCCTCTTTCCTTTTCATATCTGCACTTTTCTTTTCTTTTTGTGCTGAAGTGGTTTAGCTTAGTTTATTTACTCATTCCAGAGTGTTTAATTTACCTTTCCCTTAGATTTATAGGCATACTCTCCCTAACGTTAAATATCGCGTCGGCTGATATATTCTCGATATGCAATCCCTTGGGCTGCGGCTCGAGTATTCCCACGTTTGTCGTGTCTCTGATCTCTTTTGAGTCTGGACAAGACGTCTTCAAGTAATCTTCTTAGGTTGTAATATCCATATTACCATCAGAAGATCAAGCGTTAGGTATTGCCGTAGCGCTTTACTTGAGGTTAGGCTTGATTTGAAGCCCCGATGAGTCATAACCGCACCATTCTAGGGTGGGATGACATCCAATGGTCTTTAGGCATGCCATCAAGATCCGAAGCTAGGCACATGCCATCACTTCGCTTTCGCTTTGGTGTCGTATCGATTCTTCGCTGAAGTAAGGTAGACATCCGTATGACTTCTATACTGTATGTATCACCATCAAGATCTGGTGCTAAGAATATGTCATCGCTCTGATTTTATTTGGCATTTGCACTCGCACCCTGTTAGAATGAGGAAGAATGTCGAGGTAGTCTCTAGGCTATAGATGTACCGTCAAGACTTGGCTCCTCTTCTGACAAGATATGGTGGGAAGATACGGTTCCCTTCTTTCATTTGTGCCCATGGATTGTATACAAGACTCGTTGTGGACCTACTTGCAAGGCAGAATTTTTTTATTTTATTATTATTATTATTTTATATTTCCGCGGTACTGTAACACCCGGCCCTCTTTATACCAATATTTGAGTTCCTCGTTAACTTATGAGATTTCAATTTTGTTTATAATTAATTATTAGTTTACTTATTTTGGAAATTCCATTAGACCCTAAACTCCCAATCACTTTTACCCCGCTATCTTCTCAAACCCAAATTCTAATCCCTTATTTTTCCTTTCCTATTTATATAAATCTCGATCTCGGCCTAGAACTCCATTTCATTTTAAGTATTTTCCTTAGCCAAGTTTAAAACAAAATATTAAATGTAAAGCCAAATTCCCAAACCATTCTTTTATAACTTAAAATGTTTTTAAACCCAAAACTCATTCCCGGCCCATTCCATATTTTTCCCAATGAATTCTCTCTAAATTTCCTAATTTTAATTCCTGGCCCGACTCAGCCCCAGCCCACTCCATTAAATTCTTTATCTAAAATTCTTTTTTTCTCTTCAACTATTTTTGCATCTCATTGGCCCGGCCCACTACTGCAGCCCGCATCCCTCTCTTTCTCTTCAAATTTTCTATATATTTTCTTATTATGTACTCAGCCCACACATTCCTATTTAATCACTAATTTAATTTCCAGCCCACTCCTTCGGCCCACTTCCTCATTACCCGACCCGACCCGCTACACATGTCTTCTTCCCCAACGGCTACCCCCGGGTTTCCCGTGCGAAATCCTCCCGTTGCACCCTCGCCGCCGCTCCCCACGCCCACGCTCGCTGACCGTTACCCCCCCACGTCGCGCACTCCCCTCTCCAACTCTCGTCATCTCTTTCTCTTCTCTCTCTCTTCCATCACTTTCTCATTCTTCCTCCTTTTTCCCGCTGCCACTCCCAACACCGCGACTACCAAAGCCTCACCCTCCTCATCGTCGTCGGCGACCACCATCACCGAACACACCCACCCTTCTTTCCACCTCCTCACTCGCTGACACCCTCTCCATCACCGGGGCTCGAGCTCGAGCTCGAGACGATCTCACTGCAAACCCGAGCCCCCTGCGCCCTCTCACCGGCGAGCCCTCTCTACATCACGTCGACTTTCCCCCGCAGCATCATCATCGTCGTCGTCGTCGTTTTCCCCCTCACTCTCTCTTCCTCTGCAACCCACCACCTTCTCTCCCCGGCTTCTCTCTCTCTAGCCCTCTGTCTCTCCCCTGCAATCTCCCTCTCTCTTTCTCACTCTCTGTTTCTCTCCCTCTTCCTCTGTCTCACTCTCTCTCTCTCTCCTCAATCTCCCCGTGCTCTCTCACTCATCCCTCTCTCTGCCTGCACACACACTCTCAGCTCCCTCTCTTTCTCAGTCTCTCTCCCTGTCTCTCTCTCACTCACTGTCTTTCTCTAGCTCTCTCTCTCACTCACTGTCTTTCTCTAACTCTCTCTCTCTCTCTACATTCTTTCTTTAACCCTTCTCTCTCGTCTCCCGTCCTCTGCAACCTCTCGCCATCGGGCGCACAGCACCGTCACCTCCCCTGTTCCGGCTAACCAACGCCGCAGTTTCAGTCGCCGTCGTTACCGTCAAGCGAAGCTCGAGCTGAGGCCAAGCTTTGTCGTGATCGCGTCTGGCCATTTCAATAGACCGCATCGCTGCCGTGCATCGTCTAGACGCCTCCAGGAAAGTTTTATACTTGCTACATGCTATTTAGTATTTGTTACAACTATAATCGTATAAATTTCATACTAAACATGTTCGATATATTACCCTATGCAACCATTTGATATAGGATCCCAATGAAATTATTTGTCTAAATTGACGGAACTGGAGTGCTCTCATTGGCCCTTGCTATGCTGAGTACCTTGTGCAAGTTTCGTTGAAAAATTTGATCGTTAATGACTAAAACAACCACCCCCAAGTTTAACCGTAAAACTGGAATGTTATTGTAACTGAAAATCGTTAAATCCACCATAAATCATATACATACTAAAATGGTGCGTTCAAGGGCTCAAATCGAAGCCAACTCGACGAACATTAACCCTATACCAGTTTCCTGACATTCCTGTACTTAAACCGTGATGATAATTGTATCGGAGTGCGACTCTGGACTGCAGTCCAGAGCGACTCCAGTCGTGCTTGCTGTTCCGTATTGGATACCATAGGATTTCCTTAACTAGTAGGTTGCGGAACTCCACTGCTTATTATAGGTAACTCTGTTAGCTAGACAACACAATTGGTTTCATTCTGTTTCGTTACCGTTTGATATTTAATCTGTAATTTAATATATCGGAACACCTAACAGTCCCAACAGAATCAGAATTGACATGTTAATATTAAACAGATTATAACTTCTAACATACAGATGCGATTGACGATCCGTCTATTGCGTTGAAAACCATACTGAAAACCCTAGAATTCATTCAACTGTAGCATCGCTAAATTCTGATCCCAACTAGAATTAAAATGCGTTGCGAAACGGACTTCTGATTCTGAAACCGGATTTCCAGCCGCGAGCGTTTAAAATGAAATGGTTATAATTAATGATCCTGAAACTCAATTGGCTCGAAACCAAATTAGATGGATAGCTAACTGAACATATTAATTACTACCTGTTTATCGTTTCGCTAAATTATATACATATGTTTTATGATAAATCGTGCAAGTGATAGACTGTTGTTTCTTTATGACACCTTAATTGTGCTTCTTATACTGTTCATGCATCACATCATACCCATATCATTGTAGTGATAACCTAGTGACATCATGCATTTACCCAGTGTTAGATTTTAGTGGTGATTGTGGCAAGTACGTCAGTGTTCGTGTATCCGTGATTAAGTGAAAGTGATATGTACTGGTACACAATCAACGATCATATTATTTCATTGCATTGTCGACGTCTGTGAGATGCGTGTACGTGTGACTATAAGTGGAATGGGACATTTATGGAAGCGTTGCATGGGTGTCACAGATAAGACACCAGACACTGCCGTTTATCTTAGGTATTAGTCGGGACGTGCTTGATGGAGGTCCTGCCTCCAGTTCTCGCGCAGACTTGTCACGGATCGATTAGTATTTAGGTTGATGGTTAGCGTTTGATGTAGACCACGGGGTGTGGGGTAGTTTAAGTGTGAGTTCAACAGAATCTCGGGAGTCCCATGCCGGCTTATATATTTAGGGAGTTATATGGAGATTTACAGGGTACGTGATATATACACCGTGATATTCTTGTTACATGTTGGGCCCGTGGTCCCTTGCCCTTGGGTTCCCTTGGGTGGAGGACACTCGCGAGTGGTTGACTCTCACACTTGGACTGACGATAGGCTTAGTGACCTGTACAGTGAGACTTAGAGACTGATAGGGATACTGGCATTTTATTCATGATATACTATGTGGCATACGTGACATATCGTTATACTAATTTACTGTTCCGCTGCATTGATTACTGCACATCCATATTCATGCTGTCGTTGATTTACTGTTATTCATTTCCATTACCACTGTTAGAACTATCACTTGATTTTATATATATATTATTTCTATTATGTCGCTCTGACGACCTGAGTATGCATGCTCAGTGTGAGGAGAAGATTTAGCTTGGATCAGAACTAGACGTGCTTCACAGACTTCTTGACTTGCTACTCCGAGTTACTTTCGTTTGTTCCACTTCAGGTCAGTTTATATTATTGTATCTTTCAGTTACTGCACTTCTCATTACCTGCGCATCGTTTACTGTTTACCATGATAAACTAGAAGCCGAAGTATGACTACGGCAGGACATTTCCTTGACCGTAGGAGCATGGCTGGCCTTGTCTACCCCTCGTATTCCGTATTTTGGGAAGCGGGGCGTGACAGGTACTCTATCTTTTCATCTTTTTATATCGCGAAAGTCGTGATCGTTCAATCATTTCGGTTATTTATTCACAGTGCCAAAAACTTGTTGGAACTTCACCCCCACGCGCTTTTATGGTTTTGAAAGAAAGGTTTTAGAAATGTGGCGCACGCGAGCTCAGTCTCGTTTTAAAATTTATAAAACGCAAGTGCATGGCACGTTGTAGCGAGCTGACAAGTACGTGTCGATCCACAGGGAATTAGTGATTAGGAGTTGTTGTTAAAGGTTCAAAGAGAAAGAATGTTTTAGAATAGGTTTGTCACGAAATTAAGAAAAGCAAGGTATAAAGAAAGATAAGTGATCGTGGTTCTGGATCGGATGGTTGAGTCATGACGAATTCTTCGACGCTCCCTTGATCATGATTTGTTCTGTCCTTGTGTTGATTCCGACGTAAAGCATGGCTTGTCAAAGAGTTCATGAAGCACAAGCCATCAAGATATCGAAGTCCAACTTAAGAACGAAACGAATCCGTATTTTTCTTACTTACCGTTTGTATGTCCAAGCATGAAGTATCAAACTAAGCACAAGGGTTAGCAATTATAAATCATCAACAAATACACAAATTAGCACATCAGAGCAAGTGGTTTAGCATTAAACTTGCTAAGTTAGTGTTGATAGTATAGGGTATATGAATAAAGAAGGGTGTCAAGCAACTTGTTAACAAAATACCGTATCTAAACACTTGGTAACCTTAACACTAGTGTGAGTATAAGTTTTACATTGTCTAAGGGAAACTTAGAGAGAATATGGTATGTGATGAGGTTACCAAGTAACCATGGAATCAAAATACCAGATCAAACCAAAACCAATAGGTAATCTTAAACTTACAATCCTATTTTAAGCACATTAAATATTCACAAGAGAAGGAGGAAGGCAAATTTATTCATCTCACATCTTCACCTTTACCACAACCAAAGAATTTACTCAAATATCACAAAAAGAGAAAATAAAACACAAGAGAAGAACATGAAGAAAACAAGAAAGTAAAAGAAAACAAGTGCAATTTTTTATTCACATTTGGAAGGACCTGGGTACAAGATAGCTTACAACTTCAACTTTCACTTTCCAAGCTCTCAAATGAGAGCTTGTAAGAGGAAGAAGATAAAGTAGACAAGCATTACAATTTGTTTTTCAGTTTAAGAATCCAACTCTAGAACTTAATCTAATATCTGCTATATATAGGCAACTCAAAATCAAAAGTTGCGTATAAAAATAGACCGATAAGACCACTAGAGACCCACCAAAAGAGCACGAGCCAAATTTTCTCTAACATGGCCGCAATTTGCGGCCAAGAGGAATTAATTGGCGGCTAGAAAATGGAGGATATGGCCCATCTTTTCACTGTAGTCTTCTGGTCACATGAGCATCTCCCTGTAGTTGCAATTTCTTTTAATTCAGACATGGGTGCAATCTAGAGCTAAAATATAGAGAAGAGAATCAAGTGGGTGTGTGTTCACACTTCACATCAATTCTTTTTATCACACAATCCATTTGCACACCCACTTCCATGCACCATGATGGTGTTTGCCCACTTAATTCTCATGATAGCTCATGCCTACTTGATCCTCATGATGGCTGATGCCCACTTGTTCTCATGAACCATTTGTTCATAAATGATCATGTTGGACCAAAAATGAATTATTATTGTACACAACTTTATTTGTTGCAAAACCCATTTGACTTGATCTGTATTCTATCCCGTTTGTAGTTTCGGTTAAAAACCGTCGTTTTGGTGTATTGTACAGTCTCTAGTGTTTTTTCCTGTGTACCTATAATCTGTAATAATGAGCATACACGGATTAAATAGCACTATTTATTGACAAAATGATAAGAAATGAGTGGTATTAAAATGTAATAAAATGTGCTGAACACCCATCATTTCGACCATTTTTTTCTTTTTTTTGTACTCATCAATTTTGTTGTGAGTCGATTACTTGGGGTCTGATGCCAGCTTCAACATCGGTATCGCTACAACTGGAATATTTCCAGGAGCGACTCATCATATGCTATTGCCAAGTTTGATCAAATGGTGGCTTAGGTAACAGGTTTAGACCCCTGCTAGCTAAGGCTTTTTCAACTTTACGAGCCATGAGGGTCTCATAAAGGTATTTCTCCCTATGAATCATAAGGATCTTATAAGAATACTTTCTCCTTGCCAGTCGAGGGGACTTGCACGTGTTGTTCACCTTATCAAGCAATATTTCTCATTTTCCGTAAGACTTGGTCGAGAATATATCTATTTACTCATGTGGATTACAAGGGTCGATATTGTACTACTTATAGGGCATAAATTTATAGGGTTTTAATAGCTTAAACAGATTTAGATTCCTGTAGCTTAAGGCATTTTGAATCCTGTAAGCCGTGAGGGTCTAAAAGAGGATATATTCTCCTTATGAGTCGTGAGGATCTTGTAAGTGTATTTTCTCCTTAGGGATTGTATGGATTCCCAAGTGTGTTACTCCTTTGTGAGTCGTAAGGATCTCATGCGGGTGTTTTCTTCTTACAAAGTCGGGAGGACTTTGCAAGTGAATCCTTTCCCTTCTTTTAACGAATTCACGCATTTTCGAGTTTTCACAAACTCTCCTGTAGTCCTGCTATTTTTACTCACGGTGCCCTTTCGAATTTTTATCCGTACCCATTTCGCTTGTGGACATAACCCTTTTTTTAGGCGGCTCATAAGATAACGCGCTCACAGCTGTAGATCACGACATTCTTCGAAAGACCGCATCATATGAGACCTGGGAAGGATGTAAATTGTTCATCCCCGTGGATTGTGCACGGCTGGTCATATAACCCATACCGTAGGGCAATATACTAGTTTAAGGACATCGCGGTCCAATATTAGTTTAGGGACATTTCGGTCCAATATTAGTTTGGGGACATTTTGGTCCAGCATTCTCGTATTTGGGACGAATATTAGTTTAAGCACATCTCGGTCCATCATTCCCGTGTTCGGGACGAAATATTAGTCTTAAGTACGTTTCGGTCCAATATTAGTTTAGGGACGTTTCGGTCCAATAGAGATATGAAGAGCATGGATCGTTTATGCACGTGGATTATGTACGGCTGGTCATATAGCCCATATCGTAAGGCAATATATTAGTTTAAGGACATTTCGGTCCACCATTAGTTCAGGGACGTTTCGGTCCAACATTAGTTTAGGGACGTTTCGGTCCAACATTCCCGCGTTTGGGATGGATATTAGTTTAAGGACATCTCGGTCCAACATTCCCGTGTTCGGGACGAAATATTAGTTTAAGGACTTTTCGGTCCAATATTAGTTTAGGGACGTTTCAGTCTAACATTCTCATGTTTGGGACGAATATCATTTGACACCACTTTCAGAGTTTTGACTTAGGAAGTTAGTGATCGAACACAAATGTCGTCATCTATCATTGACTTAAGTCGTGACTCTTCAGGCGTAATACTTTTTGAGAAATCGACCGTTTATCTGCCGGAATAGCCTTTCGCCATGCATATCCATGAGCAGATAAGTTACACCTTGGAAGAACTTTTCTATGATGTATGGGCCTTCATAGTTTGGCTCGAACTTCCCCCGTTTTGAATGATTAGGAATCATTGGTCTTTTGACAACCAGCACAAGTTCTCTTTGGCGGAATGTTCTCGGCATGGTCAGTCTTTCATATGACCATGTCATCCTTGCTTTATAAACCTTCAGGTTTTTCTGTGCTATAAGGCGAGTTTCGTCGAGAGCATCGAGTTCTTCAAGCCTAATATAAGCATTTTCTTCATCCGTTAGATCGTATTGAACTGCTACTCATAGTGAAGGGAGCTCTATCTCCAGTAGGAGTACTGCTTCAGCGCCAAACACCAATGTGTATGGTGTTGTATTCGTGGCCGTCTTGAACGTTGTTCGGTACGCCCAAAGAGCTTCATGCAGCCTCTCATGCCGGTCCTTTTTGTTTTTGGACACCGTTCTTTTTATAATCTTCGTCAAGGTCTTGTTGAATGCTTCAGCTAGACCATTGGCCCAAGAATTATAGACGGAGGAGTATCTCCAGTTTATCTTGTGCTGCTATGTGAAGTGACTTATTTTTTGGTTTCTATAGGCAGGTCCATTATCCGAGATTATCCATCGCAGAGTTCCGAACCGATAGATGACATGTGTTTTGAAAAAGTGGAGGATATTCTCCGTCTTCACCTCCCTTAGCGGCACTGCTGCCGCCCAATTAGAGAAGTAATCGGTCGTTGCTAGTATAAACCGATGTCCTCTGGATGACACTGGTTCGATAGGGCCGATTATATCGGTTCCCCACATCTTAAATGACCAACTGGCCATTGTCGGATGCAACAGATCCGGATGTTGATGTATGAAGTCCCCGTGTATTTGGCACGAGTGACACTGCTTCACATATTCGAGATAGTCCTGAATCATCATAGGCCAGTAATAGCCCATCCTTTTTATCTTCAGCTTCATTTTTGGTCCTGCTTGATGAGAACCGCAAAGTCTGCCGTGTACTTCTTAGACTAATTTCTTTGCTTCTTTCGGCCTTAGACATCTTAACCATACAAAGTCGAAAGATTTCTTGTACAGAGTATCGTTGATGAAAGCGAATGACAGAGTGAGCTGGTGTCTAGATGATGCATCTTCATGTGTGCTTTGGGACTTAAAGTAGCTTATGAAGACTTCTCTCCAATCGTCGACCTCCTGCTCGTTCTCTATTTGGAGAACTTCTCGTTTGGTCGTTTCTTTTTCTTCGGATAGTTCTATCAGAGCTTCCGAAGGTATATCTACCGGTGCTAGGATCTTGCAGCTTTGAATAACGTTCCTTATGTCATCGAGGTATTCATCGACCAATTATTTAACGAACTTGGTTAACGCATCTGCCTTGCTGTTTTCCGCTCGCGGTACGCTTTCCAGGGTGTAAGAAGGGATTTGGGTTAACAGCTGCTGCACCCTTTCGCCATACATTATTAGTTCTGGCTTGCGTATCTTGTAGTCACCATTTACTTGACTGACAATCAGCTGAGAATCTCCATATATGAGGAAGTCCTTGATTCCCATATCGATAGCGATCTCAAGACAGGCTATCAAAGCTATATATTCCGCTTCATTATTAGTCATGGGTTCCGTCAAGGAGAGGGCGTAACGCAATATTCTTCCTTGCGGGGTCACAAAGATAAGACCCACCCCAGTTTTGATTATGGGAGTGCTCTTCTTTCGCTGCTTCATAGAAGACACTCCATCGAAGTAGAGTTCCCACTGAAACTCATTTTCTTCTTTCTCCTCTTCGACCGTGTCGAAAACGTGTTCGTCCGGCAGCTCACAATTTAGGGGAGAATTGGCGGGTACCGGATGTTCCGTAAGGAAATCGGCGATGGCTTGCCCTTTTACCGCTTTGAGGGGCCGATATGTTACCGAGAATTCCATCAAGAGTAGGGCCCATTTGGCAAGCCTTCCTGTTAGTATGGATTTTGACATCAAATATTTAAGAGGATCCACTTTTGATATGGGACGGACCTCATGCGCCAAGGCGTTGTGTCTGAGCTTCGTTATTATGAAGATCAGCGCCAAACAGTGCTTTTTGATGGGGGAGCTGTTGCTTTCTGCCCCCAGGAGAACTCGACTTAGATAGTAAAGAGCTCTCTCTTTTCCTTGATCTTTCTCCTATGCCCATAGTGCGCCTAGAGAACCTTCAAGGAATATTGTATATAGGATAAGGGGATTTCCTTTAACCGGTATGACCAATACCGGCGGATTTTGCAGGTATTGTTTGATTTCGTCCAATGCATTTTGGCATTTCTGATCCCAGACGAACGGGGTCCCTTTCTTTATCAGATGGCTATAGGGACGGCATTTTCCGGAGAGGTTGGTTATGAACCGCCGGATATATACGAGCTTTCCTTCGAGAGATCGCAGCTGTTTGAGGGTTTTTGGCGATGTCATCTCCATGCTCTCCTTGATTTTCGAAGGATCAATTTTGATACCTTGATGACGGATGATGAAACCTAGGAATTTACCTGAGGTGACTCCAAACGCGCACTTTAGATGGTTCATCTTTAGATTATACTTTCGAAGACGCTCGAAAACGATTTTTAGATGCTCTTAGTGTTCCTCATGAGATTTGCTTTTGACCACGAGATCGTCGATATAACATTCGACGATCTCGTGTATGAGGTCATCGAATATCTTCATCATGGCTCTTTAGTATATAGCTCCAGCGTTTTTCAAAGTGAAAGGCATCACTTTGTAGCAAAATACGCCCAACGGAGTTCGAAAGGCGGTATGCTTCTGGTCTTCAGAATCCATCTTTATTTGGTTGTATCCTGAAGATCCATCCATGAAGGAGAAGACTTTGTGGGTGGATGTGTTATCAATCATCAGCTCGGTAACGGGTACTGGGAAGTCATCTTTCGAGCACACTTTTTTGAGGTCCCGAAAGTCCATGCAAATGCAAACTGTCCCATTTTTCTTCATCACCGAAACGATGTTAGCGATCCAGTCAGGATATCGAACTTCTTAGATGAAACCAGAGTCGATTAATTTCTTGATTTCGGCATTGATACTCATCTCAAGTTTGAGTCACATCCTTCTTGGCGCCTGTTTGACTGGCTTTATGTCTGGCGATATGGCCAGCTTGTGTACTGCTACCTTTGGATCTAAACACGGCATTTCAGACTAGTTCCAATCGAAGCAATCTTTGTACTGCATAAGCACATCTTTTAATGTGGCTACCTATTTTTCGGACAGCAGCTCACTGATAAATGTCGGCCTCAGATCATCCTTCGTTCTCTAGTTGATTTTACTTAGGTTGTCCGCCGTGGTATGTATTCCATCTTCCATCTCTTTTGGTACTGGTGGAAATTCTGAGATCTCCTCGTCATCGTCTTCGTCTTCGAAGCATCCAAAGAGGTCAATCATATTCTTATCCTCTCCCTCTTTTGAGTGTGTTATCATATGACAGGTGCGAGTTTGCTTCCATTTTTGCGGTCGAGCTGGTCCCATCCTAACAGTATAGGTCTTTTTTGGCTCGTGCTTTTATGGCGGGTGATGGATATGTATGATCTAGAGGCCTTCATTGTATAGGATGGTAGGGTTATGTATGTACATGACCAATCTTTGTAATTCGGTCCCGTGAGTTTATTTTTGTTTAATAAAAGCTTAAGTCCCGTCATAGATATCTGCTATTAGGAGAGAGAAAAGAAGACACTCAGTGATTGCTCTTACATAATTAGATTGGTTATTAATCTTATCTAATTGATGTCTCCCACTGCTTTTTATCAAATTTTCCTTCAAACCTTTTAGAAGGAAAACTAGCCAGGATAAATTACAATCTACAAGTTCGCTAACCGGTCGGCCAGGCCAGTGTCGGTACTCTGAGGGAGGTTCCCCGTGCTTTCGCACGGACCTAATTAAAATAAACCTCGTTTTCCTAGAGGCGTAACCCCGTTGACACCTTTCTAGACACCTACTGGATTAGCTAATTGTAAAGTGCAAAACTCTCTCGGGAGTAACCTTTACTCACAGTGGGATTGGGATCCAACTATCATATAGAAGGTATGCAATCTCATTGCAAATTTCAACTCTTGAAATTCCCGATATGATTTTTATCCCTAGTGTCTTATGACCTTAACTATGGTCAACAAATCATAAGCACCAGTCAAGTTCTACCCGCCATTTCGGGATTGATTTAGACCCACCCGCATGGCCCTTAACTATGGTCAACAAAGTCATGCGAATGTCCTAATCGATCGCATCAAATGCTTTGTAGGAAGACATCACTTAGCTACCGTACACCACGCCTTAACTATAGTCAACAAACATGGCACGAATACTAAGTACTCTGCTTCCTAAAATGGCGGAGGGCTACGGATGGTTTTTATGAAAACCTTTAACGTTTTGAACTTGATATCGTTGTACAATCGAGTGAGAAGGAGCGGTTTAAGCTCCAGTTTTAAAAATCGAATGGTTTTATATCATTTTTCTAATCTTGCTAAAGAGGTCATTACCGGTGAAGAGATCTCGGCTCTTTCCTTATCGAATAAGGTGCTGGATAAATAAATACCGCGATGCAAAGCAAAATTAGATCAACTATAAAATCAAGTCGAGTTCTTTGTAACATTTGCCAGTTTCGCTAAATGGGTCACTCCCGGTGAAGGGATCTCGGCCCTTTCCTCATCGAATGAGGTGCAGGATATTCAAGAATACCACTATGCAAAAAAAAGCTAGAGTTACCCATTTATAAAAATTTGATTCTACAACATCTTTAGGTTTCTTTTTCTTAACATTAATCACATTAATGTTGTCCCATCATTTATGTTTCTTAAACATCACAGAAAAGAAATGAAAATAGAACGTACGCCTATACCATCTGCATTCGCTACGGGGCCCCGTCATGCACCGTTAGGTTACTTAACTAACGGCAGAGCGGGGGTTGGACTAGCGCGGGTGCAAAACATAAGCAACGTTTATTATATATCCCATATATAAATATAGCCATTTCAGATCACAGATGAATACATTGGATATACTAGGAATTCCGTATTTCATTCAAGCCCTTAATGAAAGACGGGTTCCATGGTCGTGATGAATAGCCAAAACCCCCACCCTAGACCCCTACGGGTGCGGCAAACTACCCGCCAAATTACCGAAGTGAAGCAACCTCCCTCAACTAAGTGAGTAGGCCACTCGGCACTTCAAAAACCCGGTAGTTTGTGCACCCCACTTTGTGTCTATCCTAGGAGCAAAAACAGTAAAAAGAAATTATACAACGGTGGCTACAACCTCAACCCAGATGTTCCCCGCAAAATAATATTACATTGCTTTTCACAAATTACATTGAATGAAAGAAAAGGAAAAAAAACTCTCTTCTCACAGCCCCCGACCATTCATCACGACGATCCAACATATTCATATACACAAACCAACGCAGAAGTGTGCAACCCCGACTAATCGACTTATAGCAATTAGTCGACGTTTCAAACACACATATAAAATAAGAAAGGATAAACGATATTAAAAGTTCGAATTCAAAACACTCCATATTTCCCTAACACTTAGTTTACATCACATATAATCTGGAAATAATCAAACAATACCATAAATCCCCAAACTCGGTGTACAGATAACCCAAGAAAATCCAAGCCCAAACCAAGTAGGAAATCCGGCGACGCCGGAAAAGGTGGTCTCGTCGCCGGCCAGAGGCCGGTGGTTGGGGCTCGTTTTTCTAGGGTTTTCTAGTTATCATATAACAAGTATTATGCACATGTTTAAATAATTTTCAGAACACTTTTGAAAAATTTCCAGAGGGCAGGGTTTAAAAATACGGTTTTTGGAGTTGTTTCGTATTCGAAGCTTTAAACATCGTCTAAACATCTAGCTGTGGTTTAGTTAGGCTCTAATACCATGTTAGTGCATGATGCATGCTCCCACAACTCTTGTGAGGCAACGGAAGTGATAAACGAAAATTTTCTTTGCATACAACACGCACTTTAGCCAAGATATAGTCTAAACCACAACTAGTGAGCCCTAACTAGAGATGTTATCTACTATGTTAGGGATTATACCTTGATGATCCGGTCCTTCGGGTCTTCTTTGATGAACTCGTTGGCTCCTTAGACGTTGCCGATGTACTCGATCTCCGGCCACCCCAAGACCTAGATGATCCACACGAGAGTTGTCGTACAAGCTAGAAACCCTTCTCAAGAGTTTAACCTAGAGAACAAATTTGCTAGAAGAGGTCACTAGGATCATGTAGAGATTAGTGTATTGGATTATCTTTAAACCTAAGCCTTTGTTTCACAACACATGTGAAGGGTAAAGCTTAGGATGAAGAAGGAGGAGAGAAGAAGGAGAGAGAAAGTGTTTGTGATAATGAGAAAATTCAAGCATGGAAATTAAATATGGCTCAAATGAAATAATTGAAGCATGCATTATAAAATTAGCACCATGCTTCAATAGTAACTCCAAAACAATATAAAATAAAACAACCCATTCTTTCAACCATGCTTGGACTTTCTAAATTCCACCTCATTTATTTATTTTCACAAAAAAATAATGTAATTATGAGGTGGCACCTTCTAGAAGGTATTCTTGTAACGATTACAAAAATACCCCTCCTCTGTATACCGTTACCGTATACGTATACCCGTATCCAAATTCCGAAAAATACGAATACAAATAATCCAATAATATAATATCGGTATCCGGCTTAAACCAAAGCCTACTAGTATTATCCTCCCGATCATTATTCCTGTAACAATTACACGAACATGATCGAAATCCTGCCGTAACACCTTACGGCTGCCGTAACAACTTACGGACTCTACATCTTTCGCCTGAACGAGAGAACCCTCTGTGTGGGACTCTAAAGACTCGACAGTACGCTGGTGGGTTTAACCACAAGCACGTCTGCGGCATTAGCTGTGCGTAACGGCTACCCAGGTACATGACGAAAAAGTGGCCGACGAGCGAACTCATGACAACCCTAACGAGCCTGTAAGCAACACATACCGTACAGTCCAGTCTCTTCGTCTGATACGTCGCATATGAAGTCTAGGGGTGGTAAATGTCAGACCCCAGTAACTTTATAAGTCATGCTGATTTACAGCTCAAAACGGTTCGAGGAACTACTGATAACACTTATCAGTAAATCTCGAGAACCCTGGCCAGGGATTTAGGTGTTATAGCCGATCATACATAGCGCGACATCAACTCCCTATACCGGGAGAGACGAAACCCCTCCTATCGCTCACTGTCTCCATGTGATTCAGGACTGTACCCAAAGTCCACCTGTTTGCACGACTCAATAGAGCTGTGGTAGGGTGGAAATCAAACTACAGTGGGAATCACACAAGACACCATGACAATCTCGGATCTACAGACTAACCCGTACAAGTATCACCAGAGAACTGCTATCTGACAATAGGTATATATACCATCTAGGAGTTCTCGGCCAGTCCTGTTCGGTGTATCCATTCTCCAATGAGCACCTGTGTATAATCTTTGATGTCAAACACCAATGGCTGTGGAATCAACCATCGCCCCCAGGGTCAAGAAACGTACACACTAGTCTAATCTGGTAATACCGATGCCCTGTCTCGATATACCCTCGACTAGGAACTATTAAAGGATATGCTTGTAGACTGCCCAGGCCCCACTAGTATGATCTCATCATAATCCTGGTAGTCAAGCATAATCCTAAGGGCTTCATCAACATGCATATAAAGATATGAAATATAACACAACACATCACAAGTTAAGATGAAGATAAACCAGATAGCATACCATCATTTCGAGAAAAGATTGTTTCTGTACATGTAACACCCGAGCCCAATAATACTATGTATATTACTAGTTGAGGGTTATTTATTGCTCTTTCCAATTTTCCTGATTTTCTGGTGTTTATTGCTAAATTTTACCCGGTTAAGTCATTTTGGCACGTAACAAATTTTAACTCCGAAAATGAAATTTAAGATGTCCATGTTAGCCTACTCGTCGCCACTAGTCGCGTGGTAGCGTCCGCGTGTCGAGATTCCGTTCCGTTTGGCTAAACGGGCAAGTTTGGGCGACTACGCGCGCGTGCAAGTGTCCGACTTGGGGGCATGCTTTTTAATCATTAAACACCTATTTTCAAAATTTGGAACCCGCTTAAAATCTTATAATTTGAATTTGGATCATTTGGGCGCAACCCGGGCGCGATTTGGAGATGTTTCATTTCGCGCCAAAAAGGGCCCATTTGAATTTAATATCGAATATATATTTATATACCTTCTAATCTATTTTCCCTAACTGCATATCCCCAAAATCCTTCAGAAATTCCCTTTTTGATTAACCCTCAGCCAATCGCGAAGGAGGATTGCTTCTCGTGGGCCCCGCTCTCTTTCCCTCAGTCTCTCTCTCTCATCCTCACAAATCTCTTTGCCTCTCTCCGCTTTCTCTCTCTCTCTCTATCTCAACACTCTCTCTCTCTTTCCATATATATTTCCATGCAACAGCCGCCTCCTCCCCTTAACCCACCACGGGCGAACCCCTCAAACCCTAACCCTAGCCTACCGCGACCTCACCACCGTCGCCACCGCGACCTCGCCGTCACCGCCTGCGACGCCTCCGCGACAACCGCGCCTTCCTCCTCCCTCCTTCCTCCTCTCTCCCGCACCTGCACGCAACCCCGGCCCCGTCTCCATCCCTCGCGACCTCGCCGTCGACGTCGCCTCCGACCGTCGAAGCCTCCCACGACCCCCTTCACCCTCCTCGCCGAGACCTCGCCGTCACCCCCTCCTCTCCTCGCCGGACCACCTTCAGACCCGAGCCCCACACCTGCACCATCTCCAGGTCGCCGGAAATCGCGCCAACGACCTCGTCGACGCCACCTTCGTCCACCTACCTCTTCCCCTCGACCACCAGAGCCGACCCCCTCTCCTCCAGCTCGCCGCAACACCCCTTTCCAGCGACCCCGAACCCTCCAGCCGTTCCAGCACCCTCGCTGCACCTCTTGTTCGCCGCCGGTGGGTCCATCGCCGTCGGGCCCATCATAGTTACCCCTGTTCCTCCTCTGTAAGCATCCCTTTACTTTCTTTGGTGCAAACCCCGCTGATCTTGTATGTTATCCTATTGCTAACTTGTTGCCGTTAACCGTTGCCGGAATCCGACCGTGCCGTCTGACGAACCCGACGCTCCAGCGAAGTCCCCTGGTCCGTGTGATCCCGTTGACCTCTGTCGGGACTCGATCCGTGGCCCGTGCTTCCATATCGCAGTTTCTGCCGACATCGCATCCGTGTTTCGGTTTGCGGAACCGCCGAGGCAAGTATCTGAATACTTGCTTAACATGCTACAACTTAATCATCATATTATAACCACACAACTAATATAATATCGTTACCTGTTATAACTTAGAACTGCTAGCCACGATTATCCGTAACTTTAAATCAATGAAATCATTGCTCGCGTTAACCGGTCTGCTATTAAGTCACACTTAACTAATCAAACCAAGTAGATCATCCCCAATTCATTTGTTAAAATCACTCATGAGACAATTATTGTGCTTAGTTCAGATTCATGTAACTCCATTACGCTTATTATCGATATTGCTCGTCTTGTGGCTTTTGCACCTCGAAGGTGCGTGAACCGGATTAATAAGAGAATACAAACATCACCGTGTTCACATAGAATAATAATTGTTATTTACTGTTTCCTGCTACTGTTCATTATTTGTTACTATACCTGTTATCATCATATACCTGATTGCATTACATATTGACCGATCTTGATACACCTGACACATGTACTGATACACCGGACACAACACCTGTACATATCGACTCTACCTGTTGAAAGTAACCTGACCTGTTACCTGATCTTATGCCTAATGCCGACAAACCTAACCATTCCTGCTGTCGATCCAGACAGACCTACCTTTACTTGACTTGTGTTGGCATTAGTGCTTGACTACTGAATACCTGACTGACATACATAGTTTGGGGGTATGGGGAAATCAAAGGTGAAACCGACTTGTAACTCAACAGTTCGATACATTGTTCTGATCAGTCTTACGGGCTTGGCCAGCTCCGGAGTGTTGATGCTGACATCACTCATCTATCCTACTACCTTTTACTGCTTAGCGGCACGTCTCGGATTCAGCCCCGAGAATTATGACCGTGGTCCCGGGCACGCACGGGATACTATTGAGTTACATCGACGATTCATCAATTGGTTTCAAAGACTATAGAGTAGAAAACCTGATAGGACAGTTTAGTCACTACTGCACGTTACCCTGTTTATTACTTCTTATTACTGCTTATTCATGTTCACGCTTGCACTGTTCATTACCATGTTTATGCTACTTACTTGATATCATGACGCGCTGACGTCTGGATTTTGCATGGCCCAGATTCCGTACCTTTGCCGCCGACCGAGCAGGAGTACTTCAGCCAGCAGGCTGAACTGTGAGTTCTTTAGAGTTTAGTTTATTTATGTCATTTCATTTCCAGATGTGAGCCCGCATTATGGGACATACTGTTTATTCATTGTATTGAATCATTAGCTTCCGCACTTATTGTTTATTGATTCTTGTTATTATGGATTTGGACATGTATTAGTTTAGTTTATTTTACTGTTCTTGATATCTTTACAACCGTAATGTGACTGTGGATGGATACTTCCTACCCGCAGGTAGCATGGTTGGCTATGTCACGTGCCCAAATCTTGCGTACTCTGGGAAGCGGGGCGTGACAGTACATATACATGCCTAGCATCCTATACAATACAGGCCTCTAGGGCATACATATCTAACAATCTCCCACTTGCACTAAGGCCTGTAGTTGATGCAATAAGTACCCACTGTCTGCACTAGAACCAGTTGCCGGCGTAACGCATACCCAACAGCTCGAACAGTTTCTCAAACTGGACTTGAGGGATGGCCTTGGTGAATGGATCCGCTGTGTTGTCTTTCGTGTCTACTCTCCAAACCTCGATATCCTGGTGATCCACTATCTCCCTGATGAGGTGATACCGCCTCAAGATATGTCTGGATTTCTGATGGGACCTCGGTTCCTTTGCCAAAGCCATGGCTCCATTGTTATCGCAATACAGAGGTATTGGATTAGCAATGGATGGAACTACTTGAAGTTCGGAAATGAACTTCCTCATCCAGACTGCCTCTTTCGCGGCATCATTAGCAGCAATATACCCAGCTTCCATCGTGGAGTCAGCGACGGTATCTTATTTGGAACTCTTCCAACATACCGCCCTTCCATTTAGAATAAATACAAACCCTGAGATGGACTTACTGTCATCCTTGTCACTCTGGAAGCTGGAGTCGGTAAATCCCTCCATTTGGAGATCTCCATTACCATACACCAAGAACATTTCTTTAGTTCTTCTCAAGTACTTCAGAATGTTCTTCACAGCAGTCCACTGTTTCTCCTCTGGGTTAGATTGATACCTGCTTACTGCATTCAGTGCATAAGCTACATCTGGGCGAGTACATAACATCGCATACATTATAGATCCTACTGCCGAAGCGTAGGGTATAATGCTCATGCAAGCCCTCTCCTCATCAGTCTTTGGAGACATCTCTTTTGAGAGGGTGATCCCGTGACAAGCGGGTAAATTACCCATCTTGAAATCTTCCATACTAAACCTCTTTAGTATGATGTTAATGTATCTCGATTGGGACAATCCCAATAATTTCTTAGATCTATCTCTATAGATCTTAATCCCCAGAATGTATGAGGCATCGCCCAGGTCTTTCATGGAGAACCTCTGCGATAAGAATAGTTTGACCGATTGTAGCATAGGAATATCATTTCCTATCAAGAGAATGTCGTCCACGCACAATACGAGGAATGTAACAATACTCTCTACAATCCTTTTATAAATACATGGTTCATCCATATTTTTGATAAAACCAAAATCTTTGATTGTATCATCAAAGCAGATGTTCCAACTCCGTGATGCATGCTTTAATTCATAGATGGATTTAAGCAGCCTGCATGCCTTTCCGCTGCTCCCACTATCAATGAAGCCTTCTGGCTGATCCATAAAAATGCATTCTTCTAAATCACCATTTACAAATGCCGTTTTAACATCCATCTTCTAGATCTCATAATCATAGTGAGCAGCTATAGCAAGCAGGATCCGAATGGATTTGAGCATCCCGACTGGTGAAAAGGTTTCATCATAGTCCAAGCCTGATCTTTGACGAAATCCTTTTGCTACCAGCCTAGCTTTATAGGTCTCCACCTGACCATCCACACCGATCTTTCTTTTAAAGATCCATTTGCACCCTATGGGTTTTACTCCAGAAGGTGCAACCTCCAAAGTCCATACTTTATTGGTGTGCATGAATTCCATTTCGGATCTCATGGCATCCAGCCATTTCACTGAGTCACCACTCGTGATAGCTTGCTAAAAACTAGTTGGCTCATCATCATCCATGATGCAATCTTCTCTATCACCATCAATTAGAAAACCGTAGTATCTATCAGGTGGGCGAGAAGTCCTACTAGATCTACGGAGTGGCTGAGGTTCGTCAGGTTCTATTAAAACCTCAGGTTCAACCAAATCATCGGTAATTGTTTGTGTATCTGGAATTTCTTCCAGTTCTACCGCATTGCCAACAGTATCATTTGTAAAAAATTCATTTTCTAAAAATGTGGCATACTGAGAAACAAACACCCTTTGTTCCTCCTTGTGGTAGAAAAAATATCCATACGAGTGTTTTGGATATCCCACAAATCTACACAAAACCGATCGTGTCTCAAGTTTGTCCGGATTCTGCTTTTTCACATAAGCCGGACAACTCCATATCTTAACTCTTTTAAGAGATGGTCTCTTCCCATACCATATTTCATATGGAGTGGTAGACACGGTTTTGGTCGGAACCCTGTTCAATAGATAAATCGCAGTCTCCAATACGTGCCCCCAGAATGATATTGGTAACTCAGCATCACTCATCATAGATCGTACCATATCTAATAGGGTATGATTCCTCCTTTCAGATACACCGTTGTGCTGCGGTGTGTACGGAGGAGTGAGCTGAGAGAGAATCCCATTCTCTTTTACGAAATCTAGAAACTCTGAGCTTAGATACTCACCTCCTCGATCCGATCGAAGTTTCTTGATACTTAAGCCTTTTTTTTCTACTTCAGATTTATACTCCTTGAATTTTTCGAAGGCTTCGGACTTATGTTTCAACAAGAACACGTGCCCGAATCTTGATAAATCATCAGTGAAGGTTATGAAGTACGAAAAACCACCTCTCGCATGTGTAGACTGTTTCCTGATTTAAAATCAGAAAGGCTTATGGAAAAAGCTTCAGAAGAGGGTCACGTGCTTACACGTGACCAGCAGTCACGTGTTGGCACGTGACACCTAAAAGTATCGGTAAGGCAAGTTCAGTTTCCCAACTACATCGAAGAAAAGGGCTTCAGAAAGAGTCACGTGCTCCCACGTGACCAGGGTCACGTGTCGGCACGTGACATTTAAAAGCAAGCGGCAAAGGCACATTGGTTCCCTGATCAAATCAAGGAAAAGGCTTCAGAAGAGGTCACGTGCTCCCACGTGACCAGGGTCACGTGTTGGCACGTGACGCTCAGAACATCAGACTCATTCTCCGGTTAAATCAAGAAAAAGACTCCAGACGAGGGTCACGTGCTCACACGTGACCAGGGGTCACGTGGTGGCACGTGACGGCTAAGCAGCAGAAGAAGGCAGAGTGCAAAGAAGAAAAGGGCTCGTTACAAGGGGGTCACGTGCCCACACATGACCAAGGGTCACGTGGCCGCACGTGACCAGCTTTCAAAGCCCATTTGTTAACAGAATTAAATTCTGAGAAAAGACCTCTCAAATCTTTCCAAGAGCAACCAATTGAATTAAAGATTTAGAGTGATTAAATATCATCTATCTATGGGAAAATCTCGAATTTGGAAAGATTTCCCCTTTAAATCTAACAGAAATCACAAAGGAGAATCGTTGGATTTGAAATCCAATGGTGAATAAAATTCACCTAATAATCCAAAGGTCCAGAACGAATGATGGATGCAAATCAAATCTCTCAATGAAGATTCGTCAAAAACTAATTGACTCGGCTGCTTCTCCTATAAATAGGAGCCAAGAGACATACAAAAGGAGATATGTGTTCAGAGGAAAGAAAAAGGAGAGAGAGCCTTGATACTTTGAGGAGTTTGGATCTTCTGCAAAAGAAAACCCTAGGTAAGAAAGGGAAGGCTTTTTGAAAGAAAGAGAATTTAATTCTCAACAGAGTTCAACTCTGATGTAAAACAGAAGAACATATTTCTTCTCTCTTGGATGGAGGATCTGTAAAGCGCACATCTCCCCTTGAAGTTGAGAATTTAATTCTCAATGGGTTGAGATCCTACCATGCAGATCCAAAGCATAGAGAGGGAATGGAAGCACGAGAATTTAATTCTCACAGAACTATAGGAATTTAATTCCTTTAAAATAAAATTAGGGTTTGACCCTGTGTCATGGGAATTTAATTCCTTCAGAATAAAAAGAAATAGGGTTTAACCCTAATTAAGAACTTAGTTCTGTTAAAACAACAGGAATTTAATTCCCTTAATCTTACTCCCCAGAATAATTCTCTAACAGAGAGTGGGAGTTTAATTCCTTAAATCTTTTATTAGGGTTTAACCCTATTCGGTTCTTCATATATATGAGGAACTTAATTCCTACAGAAAATTCAGAGTTCAACTCTATTCCAGAATATAAATCTTCAAAAGGAAGTAGGAATTTAATTCCTCTGGAATTTAAAGCTTTTATTAGGGTTGAACCCTATGATGAATCTAATTAACAGATCTTCTAAACAACATACATAAAGGCAGGATCACGTGCCACCACGTGACCCTCCCCCCCGAAAGATCTACAGAAAGCCCTCTTGAGGCAGTGCCTCACGTGACTCACGTGACCCTTGACAGAAGCTTTAACACACAAGCGTTTGAATCCTCGTCACGTGATGGCACGTGATGCTATAAAAGATGCATCATCTCAGAAGAACAAGTGAAGGGAGGGCGCTCTCACGTGTTGCCACGTGACCCCTCTTGCCTTAGTGTTTAACACTAAAAACGGAACCCCTGAATTCAGTGATAAAACATTGTTTGGCCTTAGTGTAACGCTAAGCACAAAACTATATTTGCAGTGTTCAACACTGATTACCGTAGTGTTCAACACTAGCTTGGGACTCCTATTGACAGTGTTTAACACTGGTCTCTTTTAGTGTTGAACACTAATCCTATTCCCAGTGTTCAACACTGATTCGTCTTTAGAGCTTAACACTAAACACTGGCCCAATTGGCCGAATGGATAGAGGCAAAGCCTCTCCTTCAAGGGATCAACAGGAAGCCAATATTCCAGACATGATTGGACTTAGCCCAAGATGGCCATAAGTCCTCAATTCGTAATTGACTGGGCTAATGGGCTCATAACGTAATTGGTCTTGACCCCAAATTGGGCCAAAGACTATTTAATCCACTCCGGTTCCAAGGTACATCTCTTCACTCTTTTGATACTTGGCGTTGTAATCCCTCAACGTCTTCAAAGAGGTGACGGGTCCCGATGACCACGCACTGATATGGACTGTGGGGTCCTTAAACCCATGGACTACGACGTCCTTAACCTCGACCGAGATGTCTTAAAACTAACAATGGACTGTGGGGTCCTTAAACCCATGGACTACGACGTCCTTAACCTCGACCGAGATGTCTTAAAACTAACAATGGACTGTGGGGTCCTTAAACCCATGGGCTACGACGTCCTTAACCTCGACCGAGATGTCTTAAAACTAACAATGGACTGTGGGGTCCTTAAACCCATGGACTACGACGTCCTTAACCTTGACCGAGATGTCTTAAAACTAACAATGGATTGTGGGGTCCTTAAACCCATGGACTATGACGTCCTTAACCTTGACCGAGATGTCTTAAAACTAACAAAGGACCGCAATGTCCTTAAACTACCCATGGACCGCAATGTCCTTAAACTACCCATGGACCGCCACGTCCCTAAACTGGAACAATAGAGCCCCGCATGCTCTTTTGCCGGATCTAAACGATCCCGTTTAAGTTGATCTTAGCCTCAAATATGGCTAACGTATCCTTAAACCTTCAAACAGACTGGACTATGAATCCCTACAATCAACTTTGGTCCATGGGTACATCTCGGAACTCCTTTGACACCTGTCGTTGTAATCCTTCAACGTCGTCAGAGAGGTGACGGGTCCTGATGGCCATACATACGATGGACCACTATGTCCCTAAACTGGAACAATGGAGCCCAAATGCTCTTTTGTCGGATCTAAACGATCCCGTTAAGTTGATCTTAGTCTCAAGTTAGACTAACGTATCCTTAACAAACGTTTGAGTTGATCTTAGCCTCAAGTATGGCTAACGTATCCTCAAACCAAACCCCCAAACCCAAATCTAAGATAATACGGATTTGGACTAGTCCACGCCCTACGGGCGACGACATAACTCGGTCTCTGTAAACAATCCACGGGCAACAAAACAATAAAAGAAACACACACGACACGAAGTGACCATCTGGAGAAAGAGAAAGTTGTTACTGCGATCCGGTAGCGTAATTAACTGCAGGGGCTTGCGCCTGCAGGGAAAAGCGTCCCCACAATCAAAAACCCCTCAAACGAGGGGGAATCTGACGAAGTCTGGTACATCGGCCGCATCCGTTTAAACCTTCGATACATGGTGCCATAAATCAACTTGGCATCTTCGGAGAGGTGGACGGATAGCACCAATTAGCATCTGCCCCGAATCTCAGGCAAGACGCCACGTCGTCGCCGTCCTTCGGAGGGGAACAAATTCTGGCACGCCCGGTGGGACCTTTTCCTCTTTCCACTCCACACTTCGTGTGTCGTGATTCGCGAACCAATCGCGGTTCGCTAATGGTTGCCCTTTGGTTTCAAGATACTAAGAATTGGCGTCTTTCTTATTGCAGAAAGCAAAGGATCGATGGCTTCTACTTCTGCGAAATCCTCCAACTGCAATTGCGACCAACGCTTTACCTCGCCAGGAGGTATAGCCTATGGACCCCAAGCTGCTTCGTTGTTCACAATGCCGGTGGACCAGGTGACTCAGGCCACTACCGGATTGTTCTTTGGGACTATACTCCCACCATCAAGCTTCGCGGCGCCGGTGCTGACAAAGGAAGCTCTCAAGAAGTCGGTCTTTGATCGTCTTACCCCTGCCGCGGCTCCTCTCAACGAGTCGCCCAACGTCAACGGCTCGGTCTTCTCTAGATTGGGCCAGAAATCCTGCAAACTCATCATAGGGCCTACAATCTCAGAGGAGGCTGCTTCTAAGAAAGTGGCCGCTCCTGCCTCCGAAATCGCCAAGGCGGCTTCTCCGGCCAAAAAGTCGGTCTTTACAAGATTGACGGCTTCAGCTCCCGCTCCTGCTGCCCAAAGGACATCGGTCTTTGACAGGCTAACACCAACAGCGACCCCCCACCCACACAGGGGGCAAGACGAAACCATTCTTACCGCTGACCCAACGCCGTCCGCTCGACACGCTCGACGTCGCCATTGGCGCCGAGTAAGGAAGGCTGGGGGCAACTCCCCCTCCGGGTTGACTCCATCAGCCCCGATGGCAGAAGTTAATGCTGCTGTTCCAACTGGGAACAGCTTCGAAATGCTAAATAAGGTGCGAAGGAATTCCACTACTGCAGTGCTAAAGAGGTCCCCTCCCCCATTAAAAAAGGTTGTGGAAATAGAATCAGAACAGCCCCGATCCCCTCAACGGCTGTCTTCCAAAATCTATAAGGTTTGGCGACAGGCCCGAGACTCGATCATCAATCCAAACTCCTCCCGCCAGCACAAGAAGCTGAAAATCCAACCGGAAGCTGGTCACCAGGCTAAACCCCAAAAGGCTGTCTGGACGCCCACCTCAACGGCCCCCTCAACCTCCATGGCTCATAAAAGGAGGAGGCCAGAGAAGATCCCCCAGCCTGCAACGACGGCTAAAAGCACTGAGCCCAGACGCCCGAAGTCTGGGGGCATGGTGGTGCACACTGTTTATATGGCTTCTGGAAAGGAGGAAAGCCGCACTTCTACGGGCCACCGACCGCTAACCCGATCCGTGACGAAAGCCCAGGAGCAACAACAAAAGCTTCAGGAAATGATGAATGCTATGGCCGCACTTACCGGGCCAAAAGAAAGCCCAGAAACGTTCTCAGACGCACGCCAGGAGGAAGAAACAGACGCTGAATTCCTTCGCCGGATACTGGAGAAGAAAGACAAAGAGGCTGCCGAACAAGCAGCCAACATACAACGTATGGGCCTTCTCTTCCAAGATATGATAGGAATGATGATCCAACAGGACTTACCCGCCGAGGATTCCCCAATCGTTCTTGAAGATGACCGAGGAGAAACTTCAAATCCACCACCGGCCCTCTCAACGGCTAAGGAGGAGGCAATCTCTAAGGCTGACTTGGTTAACTACATAGCCCAGCAAATCCGGGTTCATCATGCGACTGAGGCAGCGGGTCAAGTCGTAAAAACGGGGCGGCCGTATCCAAGCTGGTACGACCAAATAAAATACCCGCCAGGCTATACGATACCAAAATTCCACGTGTATATGGGGACCGGCAATCCCCATCAACATGTTGCCCAGTTCCGGGCCCTCTGCGGTAACACCGGCGGTGATGATAAACTGTTGCTTCCCCAGTTCGTGGGCAGCTTATCAGAAACAGCGTTCGAATGGTATTCGGAACTCCCGAACGATTCTATCAAAACGTTCGCTGAAATGGAGTTGTTATTCACTCAGCGATTCGCAAGTGCCAGCGAACGCACCCCAATAACTGCATTGATTAACGCCAGGGTAAAACCAGGCGAAACCTGGGTCCAGTATGCTATACGCTGGCGGAATTTGTGGTCGAGATGCGAGCAACGCATTGAGGAGGCACCCGCAGTGGGGATGTTCGTGGGAACCCTAGACCCCTACGCATTTAAGCCAACCACATTCCAGGCTTTAATCGACAAGTTGGCTCAGATGGACCAGATGGGTCATAGACCACCTCCCCCGAAGTCGGAACCTCGGAATGACAAGGGTAAAGGAAGGGTAACCTTCGTCGCGAATGCCCAACAGCAACCTAACGCCCCGAAGCCGACAGATCAATTGGAAGAAAGACGCCGGTATTATAATGAGAAGATGAAGTGTCCCTATTCGTTCCCACGAGACAAGACGAAACGGTTATTCGAGCTGGCAGTACGCAACAGACTTATAAACCTACCAAATCCAAGGCGACCGCCGCAACCCACCGAGGTGAATAACCCTAACTATTGCAATCCGATTGAAGATTGATTCGTCTTCAAAGGATGGATTGAAGATCAATACCTCCAGGGGAAGTTTGTACTGTCCGAAAAGTGGAAGGTGAACCCACCACAACCGCATACTCCTAAGAAAGCAGATACACTGGGGGCAACCTGCTCCTTTATTGAAGAAGCTCCATGGGAGGTCGTGCTATCAACTAAAACCAAAAGAATGCTGAGAGACCTTCATGCGTGCCCTGCGATCGAATGGGAGGACCCTCTTGAACCTCAAATTATCGAAGGGATGCTGAAACCCCGCCTAACTACGAAGACTCGCGATAAGGGCCCAAATACTCACGCCCAACCGTCAAAATCTTCGAAGAAAAAGAAGAAATCCAAGAAGCCCGTGAAGCTTGGAAACGAGCACACGAACTTGCAGAAGCAAATCGACGCGCTAGAAGAATACAATCAAAAGGCGCGAACTCCTGTCACACTGCAAGAGTTCCTCAACCACATCTTTCAAGAGAGAGATGATGGAGAGAGCTCGTCGGATTAATCCGAAGGGTATGTGGCGAGTTGTAACGTAATCTCCCGCTCGTTTACCGATGATGAGAAAACTCCTGGCACTAAGAATCTAGGGACAGAACCTGAACCAGAGCGTGCGTGGCCAACAGATGAAATGATCAACACCTTTCTAGACGAGATTCGTCTAAAGAGTAAAGCGGATCAGGAGCGTGAGATGCCAGCGTCAGAAGGAACCAAATGCAGGCGACTGAACGGAAGAGTTGAACTACCCCTGCAGAGCGAAAGGCATCCGAAGTAGACAAGAAGATATTCAAGACGAGGAAAAGGTTTGCCAAAGCCATGTTAATGGGGATGAAGCTACCACCCTTGGAAGGAAACACACATGATAGGGTGGAGAGGCACCCTGATTATTGCGCATATCATCGGAAAATCTCACACCCCACGGAGCAGTGCGACGCCTTTAAGATATGGTGGCAAGGATATGTTGCTCGTCGGCAACATGTTAAGCGCATGAAACGCAAGATCCGTCGGGAGCGAAGAAGTACTGTCGATGGGCACAATAGAACTACTGGCAACTGTTATATGACGCACGCCGGGGGGTCACAAGTTCTCACCTTTGGGAGCGACTCTGATGAAGAAATGGCTCTGGGCCCCCTCTTTAAAGAATCCGTTTTAGGGAAAGAGGAGAAATCGGAGGCCTGCGAGAACATTCAGCTGCGCAACCGCACACTCCCAGAAAAGAATCTCGGGCCCGTGAGTAGAAAAGATAAGGGAAAGGAAAAGGTCACTGAAGATATCACTTTAGATGACCAAGTCATGAGAGAGCTGGCTGCCAAAGACCCTCCTAGGAAGGGTAAGGTGAACTATAACATCCTCGCGCACCTAAGGAAGCTACCTTCTCAGCTTAGCATTCTCGATGCCCTCCTATTATCAAAAGAAGTGCGAGACTCACTAATTAAGGCGTTACAAGAACCTGAGCAATTCCAAGCCTTCCTCGCCACTGAAAGGATGAAGGATGAACTCGAGGAAGTGCATATGGCCGACATCACTTTCGGTGACAAAGACCTCCTTCTCGGGACGTGCGACCACAACCGTCCCCTATATGTCTCTGGATACTGCCATGATATCAAGATAGGCAAGATCCTGGTGGATAATGGATCCTCCGTCAATCTCCTTAATGTTCGGGTGTTGAAGGAAATCTGCATGAGTGTGCAACACCTCGCTCGTGACAAAATTACTATCTCCGGTTTCTATTCACAATCGTCACGGACTCTCGGATCTGTGATACTAACATTACGCTTTGGACTTCTCGTCACAGACATCAAATTCCATGTCATTGACGCCAAGACCTGCTACAACGCCTTGCTCGGTCGTCCTTGGCTACACGAGTACAACACCATCCCTTTTACACAACATCAATGTATGAAGTACTTTAAGGATGGTTTCGAGTATACCGTAACAGGAGAGTTAAACCCATTTTCCGTGAACGAAGTCCGCAAATACGAAGATGCGAAGTACTTTTTGCCAGATTTCGAGGATACAGAAAGGTGTCGCAACCCGGAGAACAAAACCGCCGCCACCATCCCTGTTTTCGGGAGCGATACCGAAGAAGAGGAAGATATAGTTTATGCAGGGCCATCTCAACGCAACAACCTAGGGACGCCCGCCCCCATGTTGGTCTTCGGAAGTGATTCAGAAGATGAAGTTAATGCCATGTTCTCCAATCGGCTGTCAATACAAGCACCCCCTAGCGATGATCAGAGTTTGCAAATCACCATGGTGCCGCGAGAACACTACAAGGATCTCGACACACTTCAAGCTCACAATGTGCAGGACCTGCAAACATTCTACGTCCCTCCCAGGCAAAGGGGTGAGAAGGTGATCCTATTCTACCGATCCTCAGAGTCGAAAATGGAGAAAGAGATCTGGCATGGCGCGGATGCTACACTCGACAGGCTCCAACCCATCCGTCTGCCCAGATACCATACAAATGGATTAAAGAAGCTATTGAAGCGCCAGGGAGTACCCTTAAAACAGACTGTTCGGCAGGCTCGGTTCTACAACAAGATTTGGGATGTCCTTGGGACTCAACGCAAATTGCCCAACGGGAAAATGGAAACACTCGGGCTTGGATACGCGAGAACCGGAAAACGGGAACGGGCTCACAGCAGCTACGCTATATATACCTTTGATGAGGAAGAGGACGCCTTGTCAGGAGATGCCAACCCCTCATCAAAACTAGACCCCGCGATTGAAGCGCCGAGTCCTTCGTTTGAAAAACGAATGGACGAGCCTATCAGGAAAGTGAGTCAGAAAGCTCGGGGAGACCACAACCGCGAGATGGCCATCTACGAGAAGGCCAAGACGCAACGTCTATTTCAACAGGCTGCAAAAGACAAAGATGATCATCCTCGTCAACCCGTTGTACGAAAGGCCCGACGCAGAGATGAAAATAAATCAAGAAGCGGAAAGAGGAGCCAACAACAACGACGCGGGATTAGGGGGTTACGTGATCGGGTATTGCGCGGCTCGGATTTGTCCCTCACGAAGAAGATGAGTCGAGCGTACTCCTTCCCCCGAGACAAGACCGAGAGATTACTCAAGCTCGCTTTAAAACATCAAATGATCGCGCTTCCAGGGTCTAGACACCCTGAGCAAGCTAACAAGGCTTCTCATTTGAGCTATTGCTCTTATCACCGAGCCATAGGACATCCTACCGAAGACTGCTTCACCTTCAAGAACTGGGTCGAGGACCAGTACCAACGGGGCAGATTCGCTTTATCCGACGGCTGGAGGGTAACGCCGCCACAAAAGCACGAACCCAAAGCCGCAAAAGCAAAACCAGATCCACCTCAGTCCTGGAAGCGGATTCGCACCTGTTATACGATTACGTTATTAAAAGAAGAGCCCGAGAACGTGGATGACCTTCCCTGGTGCTTTGAGAACAGCGATGATGAGGTGGTCTCAGAATTTCCGCCAGCTCCAAAAGAACTGGAAGACGGTATACATACTACTGTAGATAACTTCAAGAAGATTGAGTTGGGATCGGCAGATGAACCGTGACCGACATTTGTCAGCGAGCTGCTATCTGAAGAAAGAGTGGCTGCTTTAAAGAACGTGCTTCTACGACATAAAGACTGCTTCGTGTGGAACTACTCTGAGATGCCAGGATTAGATCCGGAGATCGCTGTGCATAAATTAGCAATATCCCCAGATATCAAGCCAGTCAAGCAGGCGCCAAGAAGGATGCGACTCGAGCTTGAGATGAGCATCAACGCCGAAGTCAAGAAGCTGATCGATTCTGGATTTATCCAAGAAGTCCAATATCCCGATTGGATCGCCAATATCGTCCCGGTAATGAAGAAGAATGGGACGGTACGCATATGCGTGGATTTCAGGGATCTCAATAAAGCCTGTCCAAAGGACGATTTCCCAGTACCAGTAACCGAGCTAATGATAGATAACACGTCCACTCACGAAGTTTTCTCCTTTATGGACGGTTCGTCAGGATACAATCAGATAAAGATGCATCCCGAAGACCAGAAGCACACCGCTTTCCGGACCCCTTTGGGTATATTCTGCTACAGGGTTATGCCCTTTGGTCTAAAGAACGCTGGCGCTACCTATCAAAGGGCCATGACAAAGATCTTCGACGACCTCATACACGACATCGTCGAGTGCTATATCGATGACCTCGTAGTAAAGAGCATGTCATACGAAGATCATTTAAAGCATCTGGAGACTGTATTTCAACGCCTTCGGCAATATAATTTGAAAATGAATCCCCTCAAATGCGCGTTTGGAGTCTCCTCGGGCAAATTCCTGGGATTCATCGTTCGACACCGAGGTATTGAAATAGATCCGTCAAAGATTAAAGCGATCATGGAAATGCCTCCGCCAAGAACCCTCAAACAGTTGTGGTCTCTCCAAGGGAAGCTCGCATACATCCGGCGATTTATCGCCAATCTTTCAGGCAAATGCCATCCTTACAGCCACCTGATGAAAAAGGGAACTCCATTCGTTTGGGATCACAAATGCCAAGGTGCACTAGACGAGATCAAGCAGTACCTACAGAACCCTCCGGTGTTGGCTGCGCCGGTCAAGGGAAAACCCCTCATTCTTTATACGACCGCTCTCCAAGGTTCCTTGGGCGCATTATGGGCACAAGAGAACGATCAGGGGAAAGAGAGGGCACTTTACTACTTAAGTCGAGTTCTACTGGGGGCAGAAAGCAACTACTCTCCCATTGAAAAACATTGCTTGGCGTTGATCATCGCGATAACAAAGCTCAGGCACTATGCGTTGGCGCATGAAGTCCGTCTCATTTCAAAGGTGGATCCCCTTAAATACTTGATGTCAAAAGCCATAGTGACAGGACGACTCGCTAAATGGGCCCTGCTCTTGATGGAGTTCTCGATAACGTATCAACCTCTCAAGGCAGTAAAAGGCCAGGCCGTTGCCGATTTCCTCGCTGAGCACCCGATACCGGCCGATTCTCCTCTGAACTGTGATTTGCCGGACGAGCATGCATTTGACGCGATTGGCGGCGGTACCACCCGATGGGAACTCTATTTCGATGGAGCGTCCTCCGTAAAGAAACAGAAACAGGGTATCCCAATGATCAAATCGGGGATAGGCCTCGTCTTTGCAACTCCACAAGGAGGGATAATGCGCTTCGCCTTCTCTTTAACAGAGCCGAGGACAAACAATGAAGCTGAATACGAAGCTCTGATAGCAGGCCTCGAAATCTCCATCGACCTGGGAATTGAAGACCTCCTTATATACGGGGATTCTCAACTGGTCGTTAGTCAAGTAAATGGTGACTACCAAGCGTGCAAACCGGAGTTGGTGAAGTACGGCGAAAAGTTGCAACAACTATTGACCCAAATTCCCTCCTATACTTTGGAGAACATACCACGCACGGAAAACAGCAAAGCAGACGCGTTGGCCAAACTTGCTAAAGAGCTGGCTGACGAAAACCTCGATGATGTAAGAATCGTGGAACAAAGCCGTCGAGTGCTCGCCCTGGCAGAAATACCTCCGGAATTATATAAAGAAAAGGGGGTGACTGAGCAGACGACCCTACAAATAAAAGACCGTGAGAAGGATGAGGACTGGAGGGAAGTCTTCATAGACTACTTTAAGTCCCACCGAATGCCCAAAGAAGCGTCCTCAAGACATCAGCTCATGAAACGAGCTCTATCTTTCGCTTTCGTCAACGATACCCTATACAAGAGATCGTTTGATTCTCTATGGCTGAGATGCTTAGGACCTGACGAAGCAGAAAAAGTCATTCAGGAAGTTCACGATGGACTTTGCGGTTCTCACCAAGCAGGCCCAAAGATGAAGTTAAAAATTAAACGGATGGGTTACTACTGGGCCACGATGATCCAGGACTGCCTCGAGTATGCGAAGCAATACCACTCGTGCCAGATTCACGGAGACTTTATCCACCAACATCCGAATCCACTACATCCAACAGTGGCTAGCTGGCCGTTCGAAATGTGGGGGACTGACATAGTCGGCCCCATCGAGCCAGCATCATCCTGGGGACATCGTTTTATCCTGGCGACAACTGATTACTTCTCCAAATGGGCAGAAGCAGTACCACTGAGGGAAGTGAAGACGGAGAATATCCTCCATTTCTTCAAGACGCACGTCATCTATCGGTTTGGAACCCCACGGTGGATTATCTCCGATAATGGGCCAGCCTGCCGAAGCCATAAGATTAGCCGCTTCGCGCAGCAGCACAATATAGACTGGAGATACTCTTCAGTTTACAACCCACGAGCTAACGGTCTGGCCGAAGCCTTCAATAAGACCTTGACGAAGATCATAAAAAAGACCGTTTCCCGGAATAAGAAAGACTGGCACGAGAGGCTGCAAGAAGCCCTTTGGGCTTATCGAACTACATTCAAGACGGCCACGAACACAACGCCGTACGCGTTAGTATTTGGGACGGAAGCAGTGCTCCCCCTCGAGATAGAGTTACCCTCTCTACGAGTGGCAGTCCACAACGAGCTGACGGACGAAGAAAATGCTCACCTTCGGCTTGAGGAGCTTGATGCCCTCGACGAAACCCGGCTCATAGCGCAACAACATCTAGAAGCCTACAAAGCAAAGATGACGCGCTTGTATGAAAGATTGACCAGGCCAAGGACATTCCGCCAAGGCGAACTCGTACTAGTGGTCAAAAGACCTATGATCCCCAATCGTGCCAAGCGGGGAAAATTTGAGCCAAACTATGAAGGCCCGTACATCATAGACAAGGTCTATCAGGGTGGAGCCTATCTACTCATGGACATGAACGGTGAAAGGCCTTTCAGGCCAATAAACGGCCGCTTCTTAAAGAAATACTACACTTAATGAGCCACAGCCTGGGTCAATGATAGATGACGACGACTATATCCGCTCGCTATCTTCCTGAGCTCAAACTTTACAAGCAGCAGCCGGCCTTCCCATCACGACGGACCGAAACGTCCTTAAACTAACGACGGACCGAAACGTCCTTAAACTAACGACGGACCGAAACGTCCTTAAACTATCGACGGACCGAAACGTCCCTAAACTACTACCGCAGCATCCTTAGGCTGACGAGATAAAAAAAAAGAGAGAGAAAAAGAATAAAAAACGGTGTGTCGCAAAATGGGCACGGATGAAAACCCGAAAGGGCTCCGTGAGTAAAAACAGCAGGACTACCGGCGAGTGTTTGTGAAAACCCGAAAGGGCGCAACCTCGTTAAAAGACACTTATAGGGTCCTCTCGACCTTGTAAGGAGAAACCACCTGCGTGAGATCCTTACGACTCACAAAGGAGCAACACACTTAGGGATCCTCACGATTCCTAAGGGGAAAATACACTTACGAGATCCTCACGACTCGTAAGGAGAACTCTCTTATGGGACCCTCACGGCTCATAAGATTTGAAAGTCTTAAGTTACAGAAACCTAAACCTGTTCTTAAGCAAATCCTCCACAACCTTCGATATTGCCCTACAAGGAACTCAATACTGACCCTTGTATACAATCCACGGGCGCGAATAAACATTTCCCCAGCAAAGTCCAACCCTTGTAGGTTCTCTCGACCCATAAGGAGAAAGCCCTCTTGTAGGATCCTTACGACTTACAGAGGAACACACACTTAGGAATCCTCACGATCCTTAAGGAGAAAATATACCTGCAAGATCCTCACGACTTGTAGGGAGAAATATCTTTGTGAGACCCTTACGGCTCATAAAGTCAAAAGCCTTGGTCGACAGGACCCTTAACCCTGTTTGCTGAGCCACCTTTGTTCAACATCGACAAAGGCAAATGATGATTCGCTCCCGGCAACATTCCAGTTGTAGCGGTGCTGATGTCGAAATCGGTGTCTAAAATCCAAGCTTGCGGCGAAAAAGCTAGCAAGCCATACATGCCTACAAAATAGCCGAAATGATGGGGCAACTTGCAATAAAAAGCAGCAAGTAAAAATGTATGTATGAAAAATAGCCGAAATGATGGGGCAACTCGCAATAAAAAGCAGCGAGTAGAGAATAAATAAATAGCCGAAATGATTGGGCACCGCGAAGAATAGCCGAAATGATAGGGCAATCGCGACCTCCGTGATGTAAAAGCTGAAATGATAGAGCATCGCGGAAAAAGAAATAAAATATAAAAAAGGGCGTAAACAAAAAGGGAACGTACCTCCCCCCCAGGTTTCACCAAAGAAAGAAGCTAAATCTCGACGGGCCACAAGCGACCTAGAGATCACCCCAACATTCGTCTCGTAACGACGGACACAACTTCAAGCTAAGCGGAACATCGGCAACTCCCAATTCCATGGCTCGGTGGTATACATATCGCCAACAGTCAAACCTCCATCCCGTGAAATGCGGATACAATCAGCAAAATTCCTGGTTACGTGGAACGCGGATAACGTCACTCTTTGACCCCGTGGAAAAAGTCCAGAGCGGATCCTGGTCCTCGCAGAGCACGGCAGTGAACCCGTGTGAAGCATCCAGAGCGGAGCCTAGTCCTCGCCGAGCACGGCAGTGAACCCGTGTGAAGCATCTAGTGCAAAATTCCTGGTTACGTGGAACGCGGATAACGTCACTCTTTGACCCCGTGGAAAACGTCCAGAGCGGATCCTGGTCCTCGCAGAGCACGGCAGTGAACCCGTGTGAAGCATCCAGAGCGGAGCCTAGTCCTCGCCTAACGCGGCAGTGAACCCGTGTGAAGCATCTAGTGCAAAATTCCTGGTCACGTGGAACGCGGATAACGTCACTCTTTGACACCGTGGAAAACGTCCAGAGCGGATCCTGGTCCTCGCAGAACACGGCAGTGAACCCGTGTGAAGCATCCAGAGCGGAGCCTAGTCCTCGCCTAACGCGGCAGTGAACCCGTGTGAAGCATCTAGTGCAAAATTCCTGGTCACGTGAAACGCGGATAACGTCACTCTTTGACACCGTGGAAAACGTCCAGAGCGGATCCTGGTCCTCGCAGAACACGGCAGTGAACCCGTGTGAAGCATCCAGAGCGGATCCTGGTCCTCGCAGAGCACGGCAGTGAACCCGTGTGAAGCATCCAGAGCGGAGCCTAGTCCTCGCCGAGCACGGCAGTGAACCCGTGTGAAGCATCTAGTGCAAAATTCCTGGTTACGTGGAACGCGGATAACGTCACTCTTTGACCCCGTGGAAAACGTCCAGAGCGGATCCTGGTCCTCGCAGAGCACGGCAGTGAACCCGTATGAAGCATCCAGAGTGGAGCCTAGTCCTCGCCGAGCACGGCAATGAACCCTTATGAAGCATCTAGTGCAAAATTCCTGGTTACGTGGAACGCGAATAACGTCACTCTTTGACCCCGTGGAAAACGTCCAGATCGGATCCTGGTCCTCGCAGAGCACGGCAGTGAACCCGTGTGAAGCATCCAGAGCGGAGCCTAGTCCTCGCAGAGCACGGCAGTGAACCCGTATGAAGCATCTAGTGCAAAATTCCTGGTTACGTGGAACGCGGATAACGTCACTCTTTGACCCCGTGGAAAACGTCCAGAGTGGATCCTGGTCCTCGCAGAGCACGGCAGTGAACCCGTGTGAAGCATCCAGAGCGGAGCCTAGTCCTCGCCGAGCACGGCAGTGAACCCGTGTGAAGCATCTAGTGCAAAATTCCTGGTTACGTGGAACGCGGATAACGTCACTCTTTGACCCCGTCGAAAACGTCCAGAGCGGATCCTGGTCCTCGCAGAGCACGGCAGTGAACCCGTGTGAAGCATCCAGAGCGGAGCCTAGTCCTCGCCGAGCACGGCAGTGAACCCGTATGAAGCATCTAGTGCAAAATTCCTGGTTATGTGGAACGTGGATAACGTCACTCTTTGACCCCGCGGAAAACGCTCAGAGCGGAGCCTGGTCCTCGCCAAGCGCGGCAGTGAACCCGTGTGAAGCATCCAGAGCAAATACCGGACTGTGGAGTCCTTAAAATCCACGGACTATGATGTCCTTAACCTCGACCGTGATGTCTTAAAACTAACGATCAACCACCCCGATTCCCTACGGATTTTGCCTTGGTTTAAGGGTACATCTCTTCACTCCTTTGATACCTGGCATTGTAATTCCTCAACGTCTTCAAAGAGGTGACGGGTCCCTGCAACCAAACATCGGACTGTGGAGTCCCTAAATCCACAGACTATGAGGTCCTTAATCTTGACCGTGATGTCTTAAAACTAACATCGGACTGTGGAGTCCCTAAATCCACGGACTATGAGGTCCTTAACCTTGACCGCGATGTCTTTAAACTACGATACCTGGAGAAACCCCTGACTCCGTAAAACACGGACAAGGGTGACCACATCCAGCACTTACAAGTCCTCACGACCTGTAAGGAAGAAAAACTCTCTTGTAAGATCCTTACGACTCTCAAGGGAAAACCCGCTTAAGAATCCTCACGATTTTTAAGAAGAACTTACACCTATGGGATCCTCTCGACCTATAGGGAGAAAAACTCTTTGTGAGACCCTCGTGGCTCATAAAATGCAAAAGCCTTAGGAAGCAGATCCTAACCCTAAGTCCTAAGCCATCGCCGTCCTGCAAGGAGATCAAGATAGAATATCCGCAGAATACATTCAATGAAAAGGGGACGCACCATCGAGGAAAAAAAATGTATCTTTTATTCATAAGCCAAAATGGATACAAAGTACAATTCATGAAAGAAACAAAAAGGAAATACTCTCATTCATGAGTATGTACAAAAAAGGGAGAAAAGATACAAGTCCTCAAGCCGGCGGGTGGTGCAGTAATTTTACCAGTTCATCGTTCTGTTGCTGAGCCACGGCTTCATGACGCAAGATCTCCAGAAGACGAGCCTCCGCCTGAGCTTGCTGAGCCTGATACGAAGCAAGCCGAGCTTCGAGCTCTTTCTCGGTGGCTTTATGAGCCTCGACCCTCTCACGAGTGAACGTGGCAGCTTTATCGAGAGCCACCACCTCTTTTATGGACTCCTGGAGCACTCGCCAGAGTTCGTATGCTTTGTTGGCCTTGGCTGTGAGGCTGGCTTGAAGCTCGCTCAGCGCCTTAGAAGCCAATTCCCTCTCCGAGAACTTGCGGCCAAGCCTCTTCTCGCACGACGTCATGTTGGCCGCACATCTTGCTATCAGACCCCGCAACTCCGCTTTTGCCGCCACGGCTTCCGAGGAAAGGCGAGAACATTCGAGAGCGTACAAACAAGCCTCCACCTTCCTACAGAACTCCATCCAGACCCGCACCACCTCCTCGCTATGATAGGTGGCGAGAAAAGGAAGGGAGCCGTTAGCTTCAGCGGCAAACGCTTCGGCTGTGATCGTACTACCAGCACGGAGCTCCTCGACGAAAGAAGATAGGGAGACAAGGCTCAATTGGGCCAAGCGTTCTGAAGCCCGCAAAGCGTAGGGGCCGGGCGGCATCATAATGCGCGATTCCATAGCCATGGAGACTGGCAGGGCTGTTCAAATTTGGAAAATGTTAGTAAAACTCTTAAACACAGAACGAACGGGGCTATAATGAAATGTCACTCACCGACAGTCATGCAAGTAGGAGCTGAAGGTTCCCCTGGCCCTTCAATGACCTCGACCTCATCGTCGGCTTCCAAAACTATAAGAGACATCAACGTCATTTCGCAAAATAGTAACAATGCTATGGTAAAAAATGGCGAATGACACTAACCTTGCCTAGAGGAAAGGACAATACGCTGAGGGGAGATCGCCTGCGGAGCTGCCATCTCCAATAAACGCTGAAATGACTGTCGAGGCGACAGATCCGCGATTGTGGCCGCCAAACCGCGCAATTCTGGGAAAGATAAAAGAGTTCAGACTATGAAGGGGTTGCTAAATTAAAACACAGAAGGATACCTTCAACACTCCTCTCATTCTGAGCCGGGGGGATAGCAGCTTCAACGGTCTCCGCCGTGACCTCAGGCTCTAGCAAACGAAGAGTAGTCCCGACTACCTCTCTTCCAGCCTCTGGGCCGCCCTCAGTAAGAGTCATTGGGGCGGCAGCCTCCAAAGGAGCCTCCCCCAAAGGGACAAGCGCTCCCTGATCAAGAACCATCGCTGGAGGCTCTACTATGAGAGGAACAGCCTCATCAACCCCCTCCACATCAAGCAAGGCTTCATTGAGAATTTCGGCGGGCTTCAACTTTAATGGGCCCGTAGGGAGCTCCCCCAGCGTCGAAGGTTCTGCACGATTCAAATAAGAATAATGATACATATGCACGGGCGTAAATAATCGGAAAGACTGTAAAAGAAGCACAACGTACCTATACGCAAAGAAGCCCTCAATATGGCTTCTTCAAGCCGCCGCTCCTTCTCAAGTAGGTGGGCTCGCCGGGGTTCAAGGGTAGACTCATGACCGCCGGTCCATAAAGAAAGCGCATCAGCGGCGTCTTCTGAAGCGGCCTGCTTCAAAGCCCTTTCCCCCCATTCCTCCAAAGGGCCGATAAATCGCCGCCGAATCCACGAAGGGTCTTCATAAAAAATCACAGCGGGATAAGACTTCTTCGGAACCTTGGCGTTATGAGACGCATCTTTTGAACGCCGTATGGCCTCAGCCAACTGTGCGGCCTCCTCATCAGCCGAACTCGGGAAGAGAAGTCTAGCGTCTGACTCCTGCAGGGCCAATGATTCGTCCTCAAGGATAGGCTCAGACTCCGCCACAGAATCAAGAGGGGTGGTGGCCGCTTTCCTCCGCCGTTTGGACCCAGAGCCGGTCGCTGAGGATGACCGCTTCCTCCCTCGCGAAACCTTAGGGCGGCGCTGGCCTACATCGCCCTCAGCGCCCTCATCCCTGTTACTCTCACTCGGTGCCACAACCGAGGATGACATCGCCATCGTCGACGCCACAGGGGGCGGTGCCGCCACCGGCAGGGGTGCTACCACTGGGGCCCGTTTACCCCTCGATCGAGAACCCAAGGGCATACCAGCTGTTGGAGTAAGGTCTACCCCTGACTCCCCCGGAATGAGCGCGGTGCCAATCTCCCTCAAAGGGAAGCGGACTGGAACCCTCGGTCGTAACTTAGCTCCCGAAACCTGAGGAGGGGCGTCGTGACCAAGAAGCACCCTTCTTTCTTCAAGAATAATTGGGCTGATCCGATGAAGATACCAGCCCGTAAATGCACCCACACATCGGGGCATGTACTCGGCTTCAGGGACCATGAAACGGGAGCCGGTGTTCAGCCTCATGAAATGATGAGCGGCATCGCGAACAGCATCAAGCGAAGGGATCGGGGCGACTATAAAAGCCTCGAAAGGAACGCCCTGGTCGTATCCGAGCTGCCGGGCGAATCGATGCGGATTGTACCTCATAAAAAGAGCTGCACTGTCCTGGCGAAACACCAAGTAGCCCGGTCTAATTGTATACAAATGCGCGGCCTCCTGGGGCTTCAAAGAAGGTGCGTTGTCCTTCGACTGGTCCCAGAGTTGTTGAACGGGACCCGAAGGAGTAGACAAGACCCGATCATTAAAAAATAACCCGCCAGCGGTGACATGAGGAGAAATCAGCACCCGAATAGCCCCGAATTGAGTCGGGTCGGCAGCAGAAGCACCCACTAGTCGCATAAGTCGCGGGAAGGGATAAGCGTCGTAAAAGGTGGGCCTCTGATGCATAGCGAAAGCCCCCAGCACATGCATTTCGATCCAGGACGTGAAATAATGAAGCGAAAAGTTCACTACATCCACGCCGGGTGTAGATGTATTAGCTGCGGTGCCCAATCCATGATAGAGGTGCGCCAAGGCCGGGATGCCGATGGCCAACCGCGTCCCCTCAGCAATACGATGAGCCGGGTAGATAACCGAGGCTCTCATGAAGCGGCGATGCATGGGGATAACGAACCAACTGAGCCAAACACTAACAAACCCCACAAAGAACGTCTCCTCGTCCATGCCTGGGACATCAATGGATTCAAAAGATATCGGCGATATAATAGGGATGTAGTACTGAGGTAAATCTGATTCGGTGGTCGGCAACCTCTTCGGACCGAACCCAAAAGGGTCCCCAATGTTGGCAAACTTCGGGGCTGTCTTCAATAAGGCGTCCTCACGAAGGAAACGAGCAATGGAGCTCTTGAAAGTAACACCCTGCTCTTCGGACTCGGTGAATAATCGGTCGAAGATGCCTAGCGCCTTGATTAAACTGGGGCGCTTGTGGCGAACAGCATTCTCAGCAGACAAGCCGTCAACCGGGGCGGGCTCGGGTTCAAAAACGTACTCGTTAGGAGGCAACAACTCCTCATACAAATTACCCCTGATTGGCAACCCCGAAATATCATAGAATTCTGCTAGGGAGATCGAGACCTCGCGATCTCCTAGGATGAAAGTGTTGGTAGGAAGATTCCATTGGTTTAAAAACGCCTTAACCCACCAGACATGCGGGGACTTATAATGGAATAGTGACGCGTATATGGCCTAATAAAGCCCGACTTTCTGCAACCGCGCACGATGGGCAGAAAGGATGTAGCGAGCCCAGAGAAGGTAGCCCGTAGGATGCCGGGGAGTAAGCCCTATCTTATAAATTTGCCCCCACGGGTGGGCCTCACCCTGGCAGATACGCCGCCCCAAGATGTCTATAGCCGGGATCGGATGGTTCGGAATACCGGTCGTCGAAGGATCGAGCCTTCCCGTTGGAGTCCAGTTGGGCATTTCCACGGCAAAAACCGTCCTCGGAGGATCCATCGGTAAAAATGGGAAAGTGGGCTCCGTCGGCACTGCTCAAAGAAAACTCCGGCGACCCTGAATAATCTGACTATACCAAGATCCCCATTGAAGAAGGTTGGTACAGTTCGGGTCATGGGCCCGAATCATCGCCATCGCTTCCTCATCAGATGGTGACTGAGGAAAAGCAGCCTCCGAGCGAGAAAAGGGAAAGCGTGGAACAGAAGCCATCGCACCTGAAATCCAATAAAGGAAGACCGTTAAAAGAAAAGTCAGCAATATATATTCATGCATGAACATGAAGACCAGTTAAAGAAAGCAACAGTAGAGTTTTCTGGGACCATTGGCTACAAAACACATGGGCCCCACAGAATCCGGATGACGGCTCATTAATAATGAGACCAAATAGTTACAATAAAACAAAGGGGATATCCTCATTTAATAAAGAATGATGACCATGCACATTCCCCCCAACAAGATCTGTCTCGGGCTCTACAATGAATCCAACAAGATCAAAGGAATTAAATTCCCACAGAAGACATCATTACAAAACCCCTATTTCATTAATTGCAGAAGAACAACCTCGGGTCGAGAGCCCCCAAGAAGCCTCCGTGTGAAGAAACTGAATTCTTCGTTGGAATTAAATTCCTTATTAAGAGAAGGGAATTAAATTCCCAGAAACATTTTTGGATGGAATTAAATTCCATGGAGTTGAAACGCCATCATCATCTAAACCCTAAGAGATCTACAGTTCGAAGGTTAGGAGGTTTCATGTTCTTATGGACAAACATGAAGAAAAATGGGTAAAAACCCTTGTTTTGGATTTAAAATCCAAAGGAATGTGGAAGTTCGCTGTTTGTCCAAGAACATTACCTGAGGAAAAAGGGTCACCTGAACAGAGTTAAACTCTGAAGATTGTTTCAAGACAGAGAACTAAGCTCTGGAAGCGAGAATTAAATTCTCAAGGGAAAAGTTCTCAGAAGAAGAAGATGAGCAAAGTGAAGGCTCCTCTGAAGAGACAGTGGTATTTATAGAAGGCGATGGAAACGTTTCATCTCCCCAGATCCCTAGAGGAATCCAACGGTCACAAAAAGTGACAGCGTTGCACTCACGTGCGAACACGTGAGAACAACGCTGTGGGGGCATTTGTTTCCTGATTTAAAATCAGAAAGGCTTATGGAAAAAGCTTCAGAAGAGGGTCACGTGCTTACACGTGACCAGCAGTCACGTGTTGGCACGTGACACCTAAAAGTATCGGTAAGGCAAGTTCAGTTTCCCAACTACATCGAAGAAAAGAGCTTCAGAAAGAGTCACGTGCTCCCACGTGACCAGGGTCACGTGTCGGCACGTGACATTTAAAAGCAAGCGGCAAAGGCACATTGGTTCCCTGATCAAATCAAGGAAAAGGCTTCAGAAGAGGTCACGTGCTCCCACGTGACCAGGGTCACGAGTTGGCATGTGACGCTCAGAACATCAGACTCATTCTCCGGTTAAATCAAGAAAAAGACTTCAGACGAGGGTCACGTGCTCACACGTGACCAGAGGTCATGTGGTGGCACGTGACGGCTAAGCAGCAGAAGAAGGCAGAGTGCAAAAGAAGAAAAGGGCTCATTACAAGGGGGTCGCGTGCCCACACGTGACCAAGGGTCACGTGGCCGCACGTGACCAGCTTTCAAACCCCATTTGTTAACAGAATTAAATTCTGAGAAAAGACCTCTCAAATCTTTCCAAGAGCAACCGATTGAATTAAAGATTTAGAGTGATTAAATATCATCTATCTATGGGAAAATCTCGAATTTGGAAAGATTTCCTCTTTAAATCTAACAGAAATCACAAAGGAGAATCGCTGGATTTGAAATCCAATGGTGAATAAAATTCACCTAATAATCCAAAGGTCCAGAACGAATGATGGATGCAAATCAAATCTCTCAATGAAGATTCGTCAAAAAATAATTGACTCGACTGCTTCTCCTATAAATAGGAGCCAAGAGACATACAAAAGGAGATATGTGTGCAGAGGAAAGAAAAAGGGGAGAGAGCCTTGATACTTTGAGGAGTTTGGATCTTCTGCAAAAGAAAACCCTAGGTAAGAAAGGGAAGGCTTTTTGAAAGAAAGAGAATTTAATTCTCAATAGAGTTCAACTCTGATGTAAAACAGAAGAACATATTTCTTCTCTCTTGGATGGAGGATCTGTAAAGCGCACATCTCCCCTTGAAGTTGAGAATTTAATTCTCAATGGGTTGAGATCCTGCCATGCAGATCTAAAGCATAGAGAGGGAATGGAAGCACGAGAATTTAATTCTCACAGAACTATAGGAATTTAATTCCTTTAAAATAAAATTAGGGTTTGACCCTGTGTCATGGGAATTTAATTCCTTCAGAATAAAAAGAAACAGGGTTTAACCCTAATTAAGAACTTAGTTCTGTTAAAACAACAGGAATTTAATTCCCTTAATCTTACTCCCCAGAATAATTCTCTAACAGAGAGTGGGAGTTTAATTCCTTAAATCTTTTATTAGGGTTTAACCCTATTCGGTTCTTCATATATATGAGGAATTTAATTCCTACAGAAAATTCAGAGTTCAACTCTATTCCAGAATATAAATCTTCAAAAGGAAGTAGGAATTTAATTCCTCTGGAATTTAAAGCTTTTATTAGGGTTGAACCCTATGATGAATCTAATTAACAGATCTTCTAAACAACATACATAAAGGCAGGGTCACGTGCCACCACGTGACCCTCCCCTCCGAAAGATCTACAGAAAGCCCTCTGGAGGCAGTGCCTCACGTGACTCACGTGACCCTTGACAGAAGCTTTAACACACAAGCGCTTGAATCCTCGTCACGTGATGGCACGTGATGCTATAAAAGATGCATCATCTCAGAAGAACAAGTGAAGGGAGGGCGCTCTCACGTGTTGCCACGTGACCCCTCTTGCCTTAGTGTTTAACACTAAAAACGGAACCCCTGAATTCAGTGATAAAACATTGTTTGGCCTTAGTGTAACGCTAAGCACAAAACTATATTTGCAGTGTTCAACACTGATTACCGTAGTGTTCAACACTAGCTTGGGACTCCTATTGACAGTGTTTAACACTGGTCTCTTTTAGTGTTGAACACTAATCCTATTCCCAGTGTTCAACACTGATTCGTCTTTAGTGCTTAACACTAGACACTGGCCCAATTGGCCGAATGGATAGAGGCAAAGCCTCTCCTTCAAGGGATCAACAGGAAGCCAATATTCCAGACATGATTGGACTTAGCCCAAGATGGCCATAAGTCCTCAATTCGTAATTGACTGGGCTAATAGGCTCATAACGTAATTGGTCTTGACCCCAAATTGGGCCAAAGACTATTTAATCCACTCCGGTTCCAGGGTATATCTCTTCACTCCTTTGATACTTGGCGTTGTAATCCCTCAACATCTTCAAAGAGGTGACGGGTCCCGATGACCACGCACTGATATGGACTGTGGGGTCCTTAAACCCATGGACTACGACGTCCTTAACCTCGACCGAGATGTCTTAAAACTAACAATGGACTGTGGGGTCCTTAAACCCATGGACTACGACGTCCTTAACCTCGACCGAGATGTCTTAAAACTAACAATGGACTGTGGGGTCCTTAAACCCATGGACTACGACGTCCTTAACCTTGACCGAGATGTCTTAAAACTAACAATGGATTGTGGGGTCCTTAAACCCATGGACTATGACGTCGTTAACCTTGACCGAGATGTCTTAAAACTAACAATGGACCGCAATGTCCTTAAACTACCCATGGACCGCAATGTCCCTAAACTGGAACAATAGAGCCCCGCATACTCTTTTGCCGGATCTAAACGATCCCGTTTAAGTTGATCTTATCCTCAAATATGGCTAACGTATCTAGACTATGAATCCCTCCAATCAACTTTGGTCCATGGGTACATCTCGGAACTCCTTTGACACCTGTCGTTGTAATCCTTCAACGTCGTCAGAGAGGTGACGGGTTCCGACGGCCATACATACGATGGACCACTATGTCCCTAAACTGGAACAATGGAGCCCAAATGCTCTTTTGTCGGATCTAAACGATCCCGTTAAGTTGATCTTAGTCTCAAGTTAGACTAACGTATCCTTAACAAACGTTTGAGTTGATCTTAGCCTCAAGTATGGCTAACGTATCCTCAAACCAAACCCCCAAACCCAAATCTAAGATAATACGGATTTGGACTGGTCCACGCCCTACGGGCGACGACATAACTCGGTCTCCGTAAACAATCCACGGGCAACAAAACAATAAAAGAAACACACACGACACGAAGTGACCATCTGGAGAAGGAGAAAGTTGTTACCGCGATCCGGTAGCGTAATTAACTGCAGGGGCTTGCGCCTGCAGGGAAAAGCGTCCCCACAATCAAAAACCCCTCAAACGAGGTGGAATCTGACGAAGTCTGCTACATCGGCCGCATCCGTTTAAACCTTCGATACATGGTGCCATAAATCAACTTGGCATCTTCGGAGAGGTGGACGGATAGCACCAATTAGCATCTGCCCCGAATCTCAGGCGAGACGCCACGTCGTCGCCGTCCTTCGGAGGGGAACATAGACATTGGTCCACATACATCACTATGTATGAGGCCTAAGAGTTCAGTAGCTCTCTCTCCGTGTCTAGTGAACGGAGTTTTGGTCATTTTACCCTTGATACAAGACTGGCAAGTCGCATAATATTTATATTCAAACGGGTTCAAATATCCATCTTTATGTAGCTTGGTTAGTCTTGTTTCGTTAATATGACCAATTCTACAATGCCAAATGAAAGCTTCATTTATGTCTGAAACCTTTCTTTTGTTTGCGTGTTGTATATGTAAAACTGTAAGTTGATTTAGGACGTATATCCCGTTATTTAATGTACCATACCCAATCAACTCTTGATTAAGGTTAATGATCATAACATTAGATTGCAATACAAAATTATATCCAGCATTGTCCAACAACGATACAGATATAATATTACATAACATCGAAGGTACAAAATAACATGGGTTCAAAACCAATATACAACCTGACGGCAAACCAAGATGATACTCTCTTACTGCAGTAACATGTACCGAGGAACCATTCCCAACCCGGAGAGTGTGATCACCTTTATTCAAAAACCTGCTATTTCTCAGCTCCTGCACATAATTGCAGATGTGAGATCCTGACCCAGTATCTAATACCCAGGAAGCAGAGTTAATTGAAAAACAGTTTTCTGTTACAAACACACCTGAAGTGGAAGCATCACCATGCTTCTTCTTCTTGAGGTCGGCCAGGTATCCAACGCAGTTTCTCTTCCAGTTCCCAGTCTGGTGGCAGTGGAAACATTCCCCTCGTCCTGTCACAACAGCCCCTTTCTTGTCCCTTCCCGGTGCTTTTTTCACTCTGCCTCTCTGCTTGATGGGATTCTTCTTCTTCTTTCCCTTGGCTTTGGCTTTCGGGACGGAGGAAGAAGATGGCCAAGCAATAAGAGCGGGGGTTTTTGCAACATTTAGTGTGCTCTCTGCACTCCTCAACATATTGAGGAGTTCAGGTAAAGACTTCTCCATGTTGTGCATGTTGAAGTTTACAATGAATTGAGCAAAGGCAGGGGAAGGGACTGTAGAATAATATCAACAAACTGCTCGTTCTCCATGGTCCAACCCAGGTCCTCAAGTTCTTCGATAAGTCCAATCATCTTCAATACATGGTCATCTACAGACGTGCTAGCAGCCATCCGCATCTAAAACAACTTTCGAGATGTCTCGTATCGGAGAGTACGAGATTGCTCTCCATACAACTCCTTTGTATGGAGAAAGATGGATTGAACATCCATCTTCTCATGCTGCTTCTGATGTTCATTGTTCATAGAAGCAAGCGCGAGGCACTTGGCTGTTGCGCAGTCTATATCCCATGTCTTGCGGATTTCTTTATCCGCAACTGAAGAATCAGGGCCGTGGCTAGGAGGGGCTGGAGTAGTCATGACGTATCCGACCTTATCATAGGTCATGGCAATATTCATGTTCCTTAGCCAATCTTTGTAATTCGGTCCCGTGAGTTTATTTTTGTCTAATAAAAGCTTAAGTACCGTCATAGGTATCAGTCATTAGGAGAGAGAAAAGAAGACACTCAGCGATTGCTCTTGCATAATTAGATTGGTTATTAATCTTATCTAATTGATGTCTCCCATTGCTTTTTATCAAATTTTCCTTCAAACCTTTTAAAAGGAAAAATAGCCAGGATTAATTGCAATCTACAAGTTCGCTAATCGGTCGGCCAGGCCTGTGTCGGTACTCCGAGGGAGGTTCCACGTGCTTTCGCACGGACCTAATTAAAATAAACCTCATTTTCCTAGAGGCGTAACCCCGTTGACACCTTTCTAGACACCTACTGAATTAGCTAATTGTAAAGTACAAAACTCTCCCGGGAGTAACCTTTACTCACAGTGGGATCGGGATCCAACTATCATATAGAAGGTATGCGATCTCATTGAAAATTTCAACTCTTGAATTTCCCGATATGATTTTTACCCCTAGTGTTTTATGACCTTAACTATGGTCAACAAATCATAAGCACTAGTCAAGTTCTACCCGCCATTTCGGGATTGATTTAGACCCACCCGCATGGCCCTTAACTATGGTCAATAAAGTCATGCGAATGTCCTAATCGATCGCATCAAATGCTTTGTAGGAAGACATCACTTAGCTACTGTACACCACGCCTTAACTATAGTCAACAAATGTGGCATGAATACTAAGTACTCTGCTTCCTAAAATGGCGGAGGGCTACGGATGGTTTTTATGAAAACCTTTAACGTTTTGAACTTGATATCGTTGTAGAATCGAGTGAGAAGGAGCGGTTTAAGCTCCAGTTTTAAAAATCGAATGGTTTTATAGCATTTTTCTAATCTTGCTAAAGAGGTCATTACCGGTGAAGGGATCTCGGCTCTTTCCTTATCGAATAAGGTGCTAGATATGTAAATACCGCGATGCAAAGCAAAATTAGATCAACTATAAAATCAAGTCGAGTTCTTTGTAACATTTTCCAGTTTCGCTAAAGGGGTCACTCCCGGTGAAGGGATCTCGGCCCTTTCCTCATCGAATGAGGTGCAGGATATTCAAGAATACCACTATATAAAGCAAAAGCTAAAGTTACCCATTTACAAAAATTTGATTCTACAACATCTTTAGGTTTCTTTTTCTTAACATTAATCACATTAATGTTGTCCCATCATTTATGTTTCCTAAACATCACAGAAAATAAATGAAAATAGAACGTACGCTTATGCCATCCGCATTTGCCACGGGGCCCCGTCATGCACCATTAGGTTACTTAACTAACGGCAGAGCGGGGGCTGGACTAGCGCGGGTGCAAAACATAAGCAACGTTTATTATATATCTCATATATAAATATAGCCATTTCAGATCACAGATGAATACATTGGATATACTAGGAATTCCGTATTTCATTCAAACCCTTAATGAAAGATGGGTTCCATGGTCGAGATGAATAGCCAAAACCCCCACCCTAGACCCCTACGGGTGCAGCAAACTACCCGCCAAATTACCGAAGTGAAGCAACCTCTCTCAACAAAGTGAGTAGGCCACTCGGCACTTCGAAAACCCGGTAGTTTGTGCACCCCACCTTGGGTCTGTCCTTGGAGCAAAAACAGTAAAAAGAAATTATACAACGGTGGCTACAACCTCAACCCGGATGTGCCCCACAAAATAATATTACATTGCTTTTCACAAATTATATTGAATGAAAGAAAAGGAAAAAAACTCTCTTCTCACACCCCCAGCCATTCATCATGACGATCCAACATATTCATATACACAAACCATCACCGAAGTGTGCAACCCCGACTAATCGACTTATAGGAATTAGTCGACGTTTCAAACACACATATAAAAGAAGAACGGATAAACGATATTAAAAGTTCGAATTCGAAACACTCCATATTTCCCTAACACTTAGTTTACATCACATGTAATCTGGAAATAATCAAACAATACCATAAATCCCAAAACTCAGTGTACAGATAACCCAAAAAAATCCAAGCCCAAACCAAGTAGGAAATCCGGCGACGCCGAAAAAGATGGTCTCGTCGCCGGCCAGAGGCCGGTGGTTGGGGCTCGTTTTTCTAGGGTTTTCTAGTTATCATATAACAAGTATTCTGCACATGTTTAAATAATTTTCAGAACACTTTTGAAAAATTTCCACAGGGCAGGGTTTAAGAATACGGTTTTTGGAGTTGTTTCGTATTCGAAGCTTTAAACATCGTCTAAACATCTAGCTGTGGTTTAGTTCGGCTCTAATACCATGTTAGTGCATGATGCATGCTCCCACAACTCTTGTGAGGCAGCGGAAGTGATAAACGAAAATTTTCTTTGCATACAACACACACTTTAGCCAAGATATAGTCTAAACCACAACTGGTGAGCTCTAACTAGAGATGTTATCTACTATGTTAGGGATTATACCTTGATGATCCGGTCTTCTTTGATGAACTCCTTGGATCCTTAAACGTTGCCGATGTACTCGATCTCCGGCCACCCCAAGACCTAGATGATCCACACGAGAGTTGTCGTACAAGCTAGAAACCCTTCTCAAGAGTTTAACCTAGAGACCAAATTTGCTAGAAGAGATCACTAGGATCATGTAGAGATTAGTGTATTGGATTATCTTTAAACCTAAGCCTTTGTTTCACAACACATGTGAAGGGTAAAACTTAGGATGAAGGAGGAGGAGAGAAGAAGAAGAGAGAAAGTGTTTGTGATAATGAGAAAATTCAAGCATGGAAATTAGATATGGCTCAAATGAAATAATTGAAGCATGCATTATAAAATTAGCACCATGTTTCAATAGTAACTCCAAAACAATATAAAATAAAACAACTCATTCTTTCAACCATGCTTGGACTTTCTAAATTCCACCTCATTTGTTTATTTTCACAAAATAAATAATGTAATTATGAGGTGGCACCTTCTAGAAGGTATTCTTGTAACGATTACAAAAATACCCCTCCTCCGTATACCGTATACCGTATACCTATACCCGTATCCGAATTCCGAAAAATACGAATACAAATAATTCAATAATATAATATCGGTATCCGGCTTAAACCAAAGCCTACCAGTATTATCCTCCCGATCATTATTCCTGTAACAATTACACGAACTTGATCGAAACCCTGCCGTAACACCTTACGGCTGCCGTAACAACTTACGGACTCTACATCTTTTTCCTGAACGAGGGAACCCTCTGTGTGGGACTCTAAAGACTCGACAGTACGCTGGCAGTGGGTTTAACCATAAGCACGTCAGCGGCACTAGCTATGCGTAACGGCTACCCAGGTACATGAAGAAAAAGTGGCCGACGAGTGAGCTCATGACAACCCTAACGAGCCTGTAAGCAACACATACCGTACAGTCTGGTCTCTTTGTCTGATACGTCGCATATGATGTCTAGGGGTGGTAAATGTCAGACCCTAGTAATTTTATAAATCATGCTGATTTATGGCTCATAACAGTTCGAGGAACTACTGATAACACTTATCAGTAAACCTCGAGAACCCTGCCCAGGGATTTAGGTGTTATAGCCGATCATACATAGCGCGACATCAACTCCCTATACTGGGAGAGACGAAACCCCTCCTATCGCTCACTATCTCCATGTGATTCGGGACTGTACCCAAAGTCCACCTGTTTTCACGACTCAATAGAGCCATGGTAGGGTGGAAATCAAAGTACAGTGGGAATCACACAAGTTACCATGACGATCTCGGGTCTACAGACTAACCTGTACAAGTGTCACCAGAGAACTGCTATCTGAAAATTGGTATATATACCATCTAGGAGTTCTCGGCGAGTCCTGTTCGGTGTACCCATTCTACAAGGAGCACCTGTGTACAATTTTTGATGTCAAACACCAATGGTTATGGAATCAACCATCGCCCCCAGGGTCAAGAAACGTACACACTAGTCTGATCTGGTAATACCGATGCCCTGTCTCGATATACCTTCGACTAGGAACTGTTAAAGGATATGCTTGTAGACTGCCCAGGCCCCACTAGTATGATCTCATCATAATCCTAGTAGTCAAGCATAATCCTAAGGGCTTCATCAACACGCATATAAAGATATGAAATATAACACAACACATCATATGTTAAGATGAAGATAAACCAGATAGCATACTATCATTTCGAGCAAACATTGTTTCTGTACATATACATGCCTAGTATCCTATATAATATAGGCCTCTAGGGCATACATATCTAACACGCGCCGTGTTCGGTTGGCCAACACCATAAGTCCCTGGTCAGGACGGATTGAGAATTACTGATAGTTAGATCAGTAGATTCTCGGATGGTCTTGAGCCACATCAGCACAACATGTCAGGTTATTAGTTGTATGACATTTGCCACCCCCTAGACCTGGCATGCGATACTCTCAGACGAACAGACCGAGCTGTACGAAGATTATCATGGATAGGCTCAGTAGCAGTTCGGATGAGTTTTCTCGTCGGCCTTCTTTTCAACAAGTATCTGGGTAGCCGTTACGTACAGCTAGTGCCACCGACGTGCTTGTGGTTAAATCCACTGCCAGTATACTGTCGAGTGTTTAGAGTCCCATACAGAGGGTTTCCCTGGTTCAGGCGAAACGATGTAGAGACCGTAGATTATACGTGCAGGGTTCCAATCATATACGTGTACTAGCTACACGGATTTTTGTTCGGACGGATAATACTAGCGCGCTTATGATTAAGCCACATTATTGAATCACGTATTGATTTAAAAAGGATCTAGTATTATATTATTGGATTGTTTTTTATCTTTTGGTATTTGTATTTTTTGTAATACGAATAGGGGTATGTATATACGGTGAGGGTATTCTTGTATTTACACTAGAAGGCTTCTAGAAGAAGACACCTCATTTTGTGTTAATCTATTTGTTTTAATAGATAATGATGTGGAGGGATGAGGTGTTATTAAAGCATGGTTTGAAGCATGGCTTCTTATTTTATTCATTCATTTGTGATAACTATTCAAGCATGATTACAATATTTTTATTGTAAATGAAATGCTTGATAGTTTTCATCCTTAGCCATTCTTCACTTCACTTTTTCTTTTCCATTCTCTTTCCTCCTTCGAGTTCTTCTTCTTCTTTAAGCCCTATCCCTCTCATGAGTTGAGAAACCATGGGTTTATGAGATAAAAAAATCCAATCGATATTCTCTACATCCACTAAACCATATAGATTAGCAAATTAGGTGCTTTACTTACCTCACTTTTGAGGTTGGAGCTTGAACTATAGACTCTTGGGTGGATCGTCTTTGACACAAGAAGACCGACGACCAAGCTTGTTCCTAACGGACGAGGAGCTTAAGAAAAGGATAAGAAGACCCGAAGGACTTGAGCACATAGGTATAAATCTCTTCATAGTATATTAGAACCTATGTTAGTTTTGTTAGCTAGGGCTTATGGTTGTTCTTGGGAGATTAGTCGATTTTGCCCGTTTAAACTTATTTTTTGTAAATTCTGTCTCTCTACAACCCTGTGGAGTGTTCGACATCGGCTTACATGGTATCAAAGTCACTCCATAAGCCTTAGATAGCTCGTAGCGACGTTAGAAATCCGCCATTTTTGTCGTGCACGAATTGTCGACAAAAAAGTCCATAAAATTTAAGTTTTAGCATGTTTGCTCACCCCGCGGGCTTACGGTTTGAACTGAGAAACAGCGGGGTGAAGCTTGGACACCTCGGGGAAACCTCAGGTGGGACCAAAGGTCGGGCCCAACTCCCAAGACCACCGTAAGGTGGCCTTAGAAGTTGGGGACCCGAGAGCACCCCAAACTAGTGCTCTCGGGTCTGCCCAGCTCATGGGGTCACCTCATGGTGGCCCCCAGGGCTGGGTGTTGGATATAGTGTCCTCAAGGCAATTATTGTGATTGCAAGTAGGCAATTATGATAATTGAGTGAGGACCTATACGGGTATAACAGTCTTACTCGAAATGATAGTATGCTATCTGGTTTGTCTTCATCATTGATGAAGCCAATATGATTCTTGCTTGATGACCAGTATTATGATGGCGATCATATACATGGGAGCTGGGTTGTCTATAAGCACATCTTTAAAGATACCTAGTCGTAGGAGTATCGAGACTGGGCATCGATATTCCGGAGTAGACTAGTGTATATGTTTCGAGACCCCGACAAGGGTCGGTGGATGGTCTCACAAGTCATTGGTGTTGTATCACCTAAGATAGTATAAATGTTCTCACTAGGGGTGGATACACTGGACAGACTCGCCGAGAAATTCTAGATTGTATTATATCTATCGTCAGATGGAAGTTCTCAGGTGGCATGAGTACAAGTTAGTCATTTGACCAGAGATCGTCATTTTTCTCGTGTGAGTTTCCACTATACTTTGATTACTATCCTACCATGGCTCAAAGTAGTCGTGCAAACAGGTTTTAGTTGGGTATAGTCCCGAGCCACATGGAGGCAGTGGTCGATTGTCAGGGGTTCGTCTCTCTTGGTATTAGGTTTCGATGCCCTGCTATGTTCAGTCGGCTATCACTAGAAATGGCCACAGTGGATGCGATTTACTGATAGTTGATCGGTAGTATCTCTGTTGGTGATGAGCTTGACTCAGACACGACTTATCGAGTTAGTAGGGGTCTGATATTATCCACCCCCTAGACCCGATATGCGATACTCTTAGACGAAGAGACCGAACTGTACGAAGATTGTCACATTCAGGCTCAGTAGGGTAAGGACGTACTTGATTGTTGACCCCCCTTTCAGCAAGTACCCGGGTAACCATTACGTACAGCTAATGCCGCTGACGTGCTTGTGGTTAAACCCATTGTCAGTGTATTGTCGAGTTTTTAGAGTCACACACGGAGGGTTTTCCCGGTTCAGACGATAGATGTAGGAGGCGTACGTTGGTACGTGCTGGGGTCCGATTAAATATATGAACAGGATACACGGATTTTAATCGGACGGTTGATAATACTAGCCAGTTTAGGATTAAGCCGGATTATTAAATCTGATTTTGATTTAATAATTTATATATATATTTTGATACATATATTTTAGTATTATTGTTCACTATTTATTTTCTCTCTTTGGTGCTATCCGTATTTTTATACGGATACGCGTGTATGTAGCGATACATATACCGGGTGAAGTATTCCGTATTTATACGGGAATGCTTCTAGAAGAAGGACACCTCATATTTGTTTTTTTTAGAAAAACAAATAGGAAAATGAGGTAGCATGAGGCATGGTTGTGCATGTAGAAGGAATGGCTTTGGTTTTAATGTGTGCATTTATTGATGTATGGTTGCACTATTGAACCATGATGGTTGAAAAAGCAAAGCCATTCACTTTCTACACCAAGATTTTTCATTACACAATTTCTTGAGTTCATGCTTCATGGTTGCAAGTCACTTAGAAACTTTCCTCACCTCTCTTTCCTTCTTCTTCTTGCTCTCTAATGAGCATGGTTTAGAGAGAAAATATTTAGTGGGAAAATTTCTACATCACCCACCATCCATCCTTAGCAAGTTTGGATCGTCGATCAGAGCCTTTTCCGGTATCCCTCAGGTGGATCTTCTTCGGAGAGGGTGGTCGACTTTCAGGCGCAATCCCGGCGTCTACGAGTTTGTAGGGGTCTTCCACAATTCGGTGGAAACGCGTCGAAGGTTGTAATTTCTGCACCATTGCATTTCTAGTTTGCTAGTTTAAGATTTTGGATCGATTTCTTGGGTATGAGTGTTTGGTGCTCGCAAAAAGTTTTGTTTTCGCTTCCTCCTCGGTCGCGGCCTCCGTGATGCAAGCATCGAACTCCAACACTGGGTAACCCCTTAAGCCCCCAAGTCAATATTTAATTTTGTATCCTTCACCTCGGTGAAGATTTGGACGGATTTCGAGTTCGTTTTGACTCCTGGATTGGCTTAAAACGAATTTTTTGGGGACTTTAGTGGACAGAATTTTCAAGTCTTAGAAAATTGGTTTTGTTCGCTAATTGTGCGCTGAATTCTAATGTCGTGGTTTTCTTTACTTGCTTTTGTGATGTGTATATGTGATTTTAAACGTCTTCTAATCGCTATATGTCGATTAGAAGAGGTTGTACATATCTTGTGATGTTCTGTTGCGAATGGTTTGATGGATCATCATGTGAATGACCCAGTGTGAATTTAGATGTGAGATGTGAGTGGATTTTTTGTAATTCATGTACTAATTGATAATTATTGTTTTATTGGGGCACATCTGGGTTGAGGATGTAGTCACCGGTTGTATATGATTTTTCATTTCCTCATCTAGGATTGACCCACGGAGGAGTGCACAAGCTACCGGGTTCTAGGATTTGGTGGGTGGCCATCTCGAGAAGTCAAGACCTGGGTCACCTAATTCTAGGATTGGCGGGTAGCTTGCCGCACTCATAGGGGTCTAGAATTATTCACACCCAGCTATTCACACGACCGTGAAGGACTGTGTTTCATAGGTGGCTCAATGATATGCAAATGTTCTACTTAATCTATTTTTCCATTCTCTATGATGTTTATATCTTCCTGTGATGGATATATATATATATATACATACATATATACATTCATACATATATATACATATACATATACATACATACATACATATATATATGTATGTATGAATAAATAAATGTTGTATATGTTTTGCATCTGCGCTAGTCCAGCCCCCACTCTGCCGTTAGTTAAGTAACCTAACGGTGCATGACGGGCCCCGTGGCGAATCCAGGTGGCATATTTCGTTCTTTTTCTGGTGTGATTAAGGTTAATTGATGGGGCCACATTAATCTCACTTAATGCAAAGCAATAAAGCTAAAATTTGACATCGTTGGAACAATTGCAAAACCACTCGGTTTTCTTCAAAAACAACTTTTTAAAGCGGAGCCTAAACCACTCCTTTTTCATAAGCTATTCGGTTCCTTTGACTATATCAAGTTCATTACGTTCACGGTTTTCGCCAAAACCAACCGTAGCCCTCTGTCATTTCAGATAGGTATCAACTAGTATTCATGCTATGTATTTTGACCTTTGCCATGGTATAGTGTTTGGTAGTTTACGGGTTCTTATCTGTAGCATAGATAGATGCATTAATCTACGATAGGCATACAACTGTTTTGACCTTCGTTAAGGGCTTGTATGAATGGGTCTAAATTAATCTGGACAATGACGGGTTGACCTTGACTTGCGACTTATGATATTTTGACCTTCGTCAAGTTTATAAGCGCTTGGGGCAAAAACCACATTAGGAGTTTCAAACATACAGGAAACTTGCTAGTGTTGCATACCTTCTAGAGTGTGGTACTTTTGGTAGGCTTCCTTCAAAATTATCACACAATGATAGTTGGGTCCCGATCCTACCGTGAGTATCAGCTATTCTTTGGTAGAAATTTTCACTTTGCAATTAGCTAATCAAGTAGGTGTCTAGAAAGGTGTTAACATGGGCTACACCTTTAGGAAAACGAAGTTATTTAATTGGGTCCGTACGAATGCACGGGAGACCTTCCTCTGAAGTACCAACACTGGCCTCGCTGAAAGATAAACGAACTTGTAGGGTGCAATTAATCCCAACTAATTCTTCTTTTAGAGTTTGAAGGAGAATTCGAGGAAACAGTGGGAGCCATCTTGTTTAGATAAACTAATAACCAATCTAAACTTGCAAGAGCATATGCTAAGTGTTTCTTTTCTCTCTCTCCTAATTGCAGCGACCATGACAGGACTTAAGCTTATACTAGATAAAAATAAACTGATTGGGTTAAACTATAACGACTTGCTGAGGAACATCCATATGACCCTTACTTATGATAAGGTTGTATATGTCCTCACGGCTAAAGCCCTTCTATTCCAGGTCTAAGATTTTTGGTCGCGGACATTGAGGTCCGTAAGACTTGAGATCTTGATTGCTCGAAAGTCAAGTGCCTCCTGCTGGCCTCCATGGATAATGGACATCAAAGGCGGCACGAGAAGATAGACCTTGCTTCTATTTTCCTCCATACCAAAGATTTATATGGAGAGCAATCTCGTATCGCAAGATACGAGATCTCGAAGAAATTGTTTCAAGCGATATTGGTTGTCGGATCATCTATTGGAGACCACATCCTAAAGATAATTACTCTTATTGAAGAGCTCGCGGACCTGGGAACTACGTTGGAGAATGAGTTGTATACCGACTTGATTCTGCAGTCCCTTCTCTCCACCTATGTCCAATTCGTATTAAATTTCAATATGCAAAAGGCGGAAGTTATACTTTCTGAGCTCCTCAACATGTTGAGTGCGGCAGAGAGCACCTTGAAGAAAGCCAAGGAAACACCCGCTCTGTTTGTCGGTGAATTTTATTCCACTAAATCCAAGACTAAAGCTAAAAGGAAGAAGAAGAAGGCCCTCATCAAACCAAAAGGAGGTATGCAGAAGGTGCAAGCTAAGGGAAAAGATAAGATTGGGGGATCAGCCATAAAGGAAGGATGTTTCTGTTGTGATACGCCCCACCCCCAATACAGAGAGTATTGTCTGCTCTGGCCGAAGCCGCACGGTTTTGTCCTACGGGACAAACCAGACCCGACCAGGGGGCACTTCCCATGAGGTCACCCATCCCAAGACTTTCCTGGCCTGAGCATGCTTAACTACGGAGTTCTCAAGCTCCTATAGTGCCGGTTCACTTAAAAGGCACCTCTGTATTGAAGTGTTGTATCATTTCATTTATAGTTCCGGATCTGCCCTCTTTTGGAATGTATTATTCCCCATTGTTCTACAGTGGGTCCCATGGATTCAAGAGGTGGCCCCCACGAATTCAATAGGTGGCCCCCGCCCCCTTGGCATGGTACTTTGTTCCGTGAGCAAGAACCGGGTCCCGACATTCTCCCCACCTTTGAACAATGGTTCGTTCTCGAACCACAGACATACTATTGAGAGACCGACTCTGATACCATTCTGTCATGCCCCACCCCCAATACAGAGAGTATTGTCCACTCTGGCAGAAATCGCATGGTTTTGTCCTTCGGGACGAACCAGACCCGACCAGGGGCCACTTCCCAGGAGGTCACACATCCCAAGACTTTCCTGGCCCGAGCATGCTTAACTACGGAGTTCTCAAGCTCCTGTAGTGCCTTAAAAGGCGCATCTATATTGAAGAGTGGTATCATTTAATTTATAGTTCCGGATCTGCTCTCTTTCGGAATGTATTATTCCCCATTGTTCTACAGTGGGTCCCACGGATTCAAGAGGTGGCCCCCACGGATTCAAGAGGTGGCCCCTGCCCCCTTGGCATGACACTTGGCATCGCACTTTGTTTCGTGTGGCACTTTATTCCATGAGCAAGAGCCGGGTCCCGACATGTTGTCACAAGAAAGGACATTGGAAGAAGGACTGTCAGGGTTTGAAAGCCAAGAATCAGGACACGAAGCAAGTTGTGGCTTCGGTTTCAGATGTGTTCGTGATTGAAAATTGTTTCTCTATTAACTCTATTTCCTGAGTATTGGATATCGGATCAGGATCTCACATCTGTAATTATTTGCAGGCGCTGAGAAGCAGTAGAGTTTTGAGAAAAGGTGATATGTCCCTTAGGGTTGGCAACGGAACCAGTGTGGATGCTGTTGCAGTGGGAGAATATCACTTTGGATTGGAGAGTGGACATATTTTGTTGTTACATAACTGATTTTGTGTACTCAGTATGATGTGTAATATTATATCTGTATCTTTGTTATCTAATGAAGGATATAATTTTGCATATGAAAGCAATGTCATAAATATTCACCTAAATCATAAAATGATTGGATCGGGTACACTTAATAATGGAATATACGTTCTCAATCAATATCAATTTTTCAACATCCAAAACATTCTTAAAAGAAAGACACCAGAATTAAATCAAGTTTTCTTATGGTATTGTAGACTTGGTCATATCAATGAAACACGATTGACTAAGTTACATAAAAATGGATATTTAGATCCATTTGAATATCAATCATATGCAACTTATCAATCATCTATCAAAGAAAATATGACCAAAACTCTGTTCACTGGACATGGAGAAAGAGCTACTGAGCTCTTAGGACTCATACACAGTGAAGTGTGTGGGCCAATGTCTACACATGCAAGAAGTGGCTATTCCTACTTAATCACTTTTACTGATGATTTCTCAAGATATGGACATGTATTTTTGATGAAACATAAATCCGAGGCCTTTAACAAATTCCAGGAGTATAAGAATGAAGTGGAAAAGTAAACCGGCAAAAGTATCAAGATGCTTCGATTTGATCGGAGCGGTGAATACTTAAGTGCCAAGTTCCTGGAATATTTAAAAGAGAATGGAATTCTCTCTCAGCTTACTCCTCTATACACACCACAACACAGCGGTGTATCAGAAAGACGGAATCACACCTTGCTAGATATGGTGCGTTCCATGATGAGTAATGCTGAGTTGCCGCCATCCTTCTGGGGTTTTGCATAGAATCTGCTGCATACCTATTGAATAAAGTTCCAACTAAGTCTGTGCCTACCACTCCATATGAATTGTGGAGTGGGAAGAAACCTTTTCTTAAGTTTCTTAAGATATGGGGGTGTCCTGCTTTTGTCAAAAAGATTCATTCGGACAAGCTCGAGGCACACTCAGTATTGTTTAAATTTGTGGGATACCCTAAGAATTCTAGGGGATGTTTTTTCTATTACGCTGAGGAACAAAAGGTTTTTGTTTCTCATTATGCCCGCTTTATGAAAACTTAATTTTTTGAAAAATAAATTAGTAGGAGTGCAATAGAACTGGAAGAAATTCCAGAACCACAAACTATTACTGATGACTTAGTAGAACCTGAAGTTTCAATGGAACCGGACGTATCTACACCACTCCGCAGATTTATTAGGCAGTCCCATCCGCCCGAGAGATACTCGTAGATGGGGATCGAAAGGATTGCATCATCAAAAATGATGAGCCGACTAATTTTCAGCAAGCCATCACGAGTAGAGACTTGGTGAAGTGGCGGGATGCTATGTGATTCGAGATAGAATCCATGTACACCAATAAAGTATGGACTTTGGATGTTGCTCCTCCTGGGGTAAAACCTGTTGGTTGCAAATAGATCTTCAAAAAGAAGATTGGTGTTGATGGACAGGTAGAAATCTACGAAGCTAGACTTGTTACTAAAGGTTTTCGTCAAAGACCAAGTTTGGACTATGACGAAACTTTTTCACCAGTGGCTATGCTTAAATCCATCTGGATCCTACTTTTCATTGTTGCCTTCCATGACTATGACATCTTGCAGATAGATGTTAAAACCGCTTTTCAAAATGGAAGTTTAAAAGAGTGTGTTTACATGGATCAACCAGAGGGTTTCATAGACAGTGGGAGCAGCGGAAAGTTATGCAAGTTGCTTAAATCTATTTATGGATTAATGCAGGCATTGCGGAGTTGGAACATCTGCTTTGATGAGACGGTCAAGGAATTTGACTTTATCAAAAATATAGATGAACCTTTTATTTATAAAAAGATTGTAGGGAGAACTGTGGTATTTCTCGTTTTATATGTAAATGGCATTTTCCTGATAGGAAATGATATTCCTATGCTACAACCGGCCAAGTTGTTCTTGTCACAGAAGTTCTCTATGAAAGACCTGGGTGATGCCTCGTACATTCTAGGGATTAAGATCTATCGTGACAGATCTAAAAGAATGTTGGGAATTTCACGGTCAACGTACATAGACACCGTACTAAAGAGGTTTAGCATGGAAGATTCCAAGCGCGGTAATTTACCAGCTTGTCACGGAATCACCCTCTCCAAAGAGATGTCTCCCAAGATTGATGAGGAGAGGGCTCACATGAGTATTGTACCCTATGCTTCGGTGGTGGGGTCTATAATGTATGCGATATTGTGTACCAGATCAGATGTAGGTTACGTACATAGCGTCGTAAGCAGGTATCAGTCCAATCTAGGTGAGAAGTATTGGATAGCAGTAAAGAACATTCTTAAGTACCTGAGAAGGATTAAGGAGATGTTCTTGGTGTACGGTAATGGGGACCTCAAGATCGAGCCTTTTACCGATTCTGGCTTCCAAAGTGATAGGGATGACTCTAAATCCGTCTAGGGTTATGTGTTTAACCTCAACGGATGGGTGGTCTGTTGGAAGAGCTGCAAACAGGACAACATAGCAGACTTGGCGATGGAGGCTGAGTATATCGCTGCTAACGATGCCGCAAAAGAGGCAATCTGGATGAGAAAGTTCATTTCTGAACTTCAGGTGGATCCATTTATTGCTAATGCAATACCTTTGTATTGTGATAACAATGGAGCCATGGCTTTAGCAAAGGAACCACTGTCCCATCAGAAATCCAGACATATCTTGAGTCGGTATCACCTGATCAGGGACATCGTGGATTGCCGGGAGATCGAGGTGCAGAGAGTAGGTACAAAAGACAATATGGCAGATCCATTCACCAAGGCCATCCCTCAAGTCCAGTTCGAGAGACTATTCGAGATGTTGGGTATGTGGTATGCCAGCAACTGACCCTAGAGCATACGTTGGGTACTTGATATGCCAATTATAGGCCTTAGTGCAAGTGAGAGATTGTTGGATATGTATGCCCTAGATGCCTTTATTGTATAGGATGCTAGGGGTATATATGTACATGACAATCTTGCTCAATATGATAGTATGCTATTTGGTTTGCCTTTATCTTAACATGTGTATATATTTTACTTATTATTTCATATCGCTTATACATGTTGATAAAACCCGTAGGATCATTACTTAACTATCAGCGTTATGATGGCAATCATACTTGTGGGAGCTGGGTAGTCGATAAGCACATTCTTAAATGTCCCTAGTCGTGGGAGTATCGAACTGGGTATCGATACTCCAGAATAGACTGGTGTATACATTTCTAGACCGTAACGAGGGGCGGTGGTTGGTTCCGCAACCATTGGTGTGATGTACCTAAGATTGTATACAGATGCTTACTGGGGGTGAGTACACTGGACAGACTCGTCGAGAACTGGCTAGATGGTATTATACCTATCGTCAGATAGCAGTTCTCTGGTGACATGAGTACAGATAGTCTGTCGACCTGAGGTCATCATTTGTCTCGTGTGAGTTCCCACAATGCTTTGATTACTACCCTACCACGGCTCCACTGAGCATGCAAACAGGTTTTAGTTGGGCATAGTCTCAAGCCACATGGAGGCAGTGAGAGATTGTTGGAGATTCGTCTCTCGCGGTATAGGGAGTCGATATCGCGCTGTGTTCGGTTGGCCAACATCATAAGTCTCTGGTTAGGACGAATTGAGAATTACTGATAGTTAGATCAGTAGATTCTCGGATGTTCTTGAGCCACATCGGCACGACTTGTCAGGTTATTAGGGGTCTGACGTTTTCCACCCCTTAGACCCAGCATGTGATACTCTCAGACGAACATATCGGACTGTATGGAGATTGTCATGGACAGGCTCAGTAGGAGTTCAGATGAGTTTGCTCGCCGGCCTTCTTTTCGACAAGTATCTGGGTAGCCGTTATGTACAGCTAGTACCACTGACGTGCTTATGGTTAAACTCACTGCCAGCATACTGTTGAGTCTTCAGAGTCCCACACAGAGGGTTTCCCTGGTTCAAGCAAAACGATGTAGATGCTGCATTGTTATATGTGCAGGGTTCATGTACTGGCTACATGAATTTTTGTTTGGACGGATAATACTAGCGGTCTTAGGATTAAGCCGTATTATTCAATCAAGTATTGATTTAATAATGATCTAGTATTATATTATTGGATTATCTTTTATCTCTTTTTATTCATATTTTTTGTAATACGAATACGGGTATGTATATACAGTAAGGGTATTCTTGTATTTACACTAGAATGCTTCTAGAAGAAGACACCTCATTTTGTGTTAATCTAGTTGTTTAAATAGATAATGAGGTGGAGGGATGATGTGTTATTAAAACATGGTTTGAAGCATGGCTTCTTATTTTATTCATTCATTTGTGATAACTATTCAAGCATGGTTACAATATTTTTATTGTAATTGAAATGCTTGACAGTTTTCATCCTTAGCCATTCTTCACTTCACTTTTGCTTTTCCATTCTCTTTCCCCCTTTGAGCTCTTCTTGTTGCTCAAGCCATAATCCTTTCATGAGTTGAGAAACCATGGGTTTATGAGATAAACAAATCCAATAAACATTCTCTACATCCACTAAACCACTTAGATTAGCAAACTAGGTGCTTTAGTTACCTCACTTTTGAGGTTGGAGCTTGAACTTTAGACACTCGGGTGGATCGTCTTCGACACAAAGAAGCCGACGACCAAGCTAGATCCCGACGGACGAGGAGCTTAAGAAGAGGATAAGATGACCTAAAGATTTGGGCACATGGGTATAAATCTCTTCATAGTAGATTAGAAACTATGTTCGTTTTGTTGGCTAGGGCTTAGGGTAGTTCTTGGGAGATTAGTCGATGTTGCTCGCTTAAAATTATTTTTTGTAAATTCTTCCTCTCTACAAACTCTGTGGAGTTTGCGACATCGACTTACAGCGAGTTTATCCTCCAGCTGTCAAATAACATAAACCTGCATTGTTGATATTTGTCCTCGACCCAGTTTTTGAACGTGAAGCAGTCTTCAAGGGGATGACATATTGCTCGGTGATAGGAGTAATAATCCGGGAGATGAACTGTTAGGAACATGTATTCCCTAGAGACCATTATTTTATATTATAATGGATGCTTGGATATATATATAGAGGACTTTCTTGCTCGACATGATAGTATGCTATCTGGTTACTCTTTATCTTAAAATGTGCACTTGTTTTAGTTTACTATTTCATTGATTCATGTTGATAAAGACCTTCGGATATTGGCATGACTACCAAGACCATGATGCAGATCATACTAGTGGGGCTTGTGTATTCCACAAGCACATCCTTAACAGTTCCTAATCGAGAGAGTATCGAGACAGGGCATCGATATTCCAGAGTAGACTGATGTGTACGTTTCTTGACCCGGAATGGGGCGATGGTTGATCCCATAACCATTGGTGTTAACATAAAAGATTGTACACAGGTTCTCATTGGAGAATGAGTACACGGAACATGACTCGCCGAGACCTCCTAGATGGTATCATACCTATCGTTAGATGGCAGTTCTCTGGTGACACTTGTACAGGTTATTTTGTAGACCCAGGATCGTTATAGTGTCTTGTGTGGTTCCCACTGTGCTTTAATTTCCTCCCTACCATGGCTCAAATGAGTCATGCAAACAGGTGGTTTTTGGGTACAGTCCCAAGTCACATGGAGGCAGTGAGCGATAGGAGGGGTTTTGTCTCTTCCGGTATTGGGAGTTGATATTGCGCTATGCTGATTGGCTATAACAGCAAGTCCCTGGCCAGGGCTGATGAGATTTACTGATAAATGTTATTAGTAGTTTCTTGAAAGGTTATAGGCCACACATCGACATGAGTTATCGAGTTATTGGGGTCTGACGATTCCACACCCTGGACTCGATATGCGACATATCAAATGAAGAGACCAGACTGTATGGTAAGTGTTGCTTATAGGCTCTACGGGAGTTTGGACAAGTTTGCTTATTGATCATCTATTCGTTCAATGCCTAGGTAGCCGTTATGTCCAGCTAGTGCCACTGACGGCCTGTGGGTATCTGATGTGATCATTACCTACTGCTGGCGTATTGACGAGTCTTTAGAGTCCCATATAGAGGTTTCCTAACTCAAGCGAAACGAAGTAGGGCACGTATGGAGATATATCCAGGAGCTTGATTAAATATGAGTATATGATACCGTACTTTAATCTAACGTTTTTGATATCAGTCGGGTTATATATGATATAACCGGATTATTGAATCAAGTGTTGATTCAATAATTTGATATATATATATATATTTGATATTAGACGGGTTATATATGATATGACTGGATTATTGAATCAAGTGTTGATTTAATAATTTGATATATATATATATATATATATATATATATATATATATATCTTTATATATATATATATATAAACTAATATTAAATATTAGCCGGTTATATATAATATAACCAGATTATTGAATCAAGTGTTGATTTAATGATTTGATATATATATATATATATGCATATTGTATCATGGTTGATAATACATAAAACAAAGATGTGTGAGAATCACATTTAAGTAAAGATAATGATAAACATTTATGAATTAAAAGAAAAGAAGAATGAGTCATGGCTTTGGGTGCTTGGAGAAGCATTGAGAAGCCATGACTCATTTTCAATTATCATTTTTTTTATAGATATTTGTCATTCTCATTTTTTATATCATCTTAATGCTAATGGTTCACTCTCACTTCCAAGTTCATCATTCTTCATCTCCTCACTAGTTTTTCTAGGGTGAGAAAAAGAAAAAGAAAAAGAAAAAGAAAGATTTTTAGTGAGAAAAATTTCTACTTCATTAACCTACACTGCTCTAGCAAATTAGTATAGGTTGTTCTTTTCACTAATACCTTGATTGGTGAAGTATGAGCTAGAGTGTGAGTTGCATCAAGGTGGATCATCTTCGACGACGAAGATTACAAGTAAGCTCGTTCTATCCTTCAAGTGGAGTCAAAGAAGAGTTCTGGAGACTACTACTTGGAGTTTTAGAAGTGAAGGACTAGACTACAAAGGTTCAAGCTCTCTTCACTTAGTTTAGAACTTGTTTGCTTAACTTTGAAACCCTAATTCTCTAGTTCGATTCTTGTTTAGTATACTTAGCCCTCTATATTTTTTTAAATTGCATACTTGATACTCATTGAAACCTAGTAGAGCTACTAAGACATACTTTCATGTATCAGAGCCAAGTTAGAGGCTTAGAAATATATTAGACAAAATTAAAGTGTTCGATCGACGTTTTAAATACGGAATTTTGCATGTTTCTGTCCAATTTTTCAAACTTCATTTTTTCACGATTAAAAATGCTTAGAAAATCCTGCAGGTAATTCTATGGAGGCACAAGAAATACGAGAGTCTAATACCTCAAAGTAGCCATGGAACCGCCGCCTAGACCATGTCTTGGCCGCGGTTCCGCCGCTTACTTGAGGAGTTAGAACCTCATTTTTCTTCTGCTGCTTCATTTTGACATTTTGGATTTTCTAGATGTTTTTAATGAGGCTCAAGTTGTTGAGGTCTCTGTGAATTGCTGTTGTTTGAAACATTGATTGAAATGTTTAATATCGTCTATATTGCTTTGGTTATGTGATACAATTTTTGGAATCCACATTGATTAGTTTTGCGAAAACTAGTTATCGATTTGTAAATCTCGCATTTTAGTCTCAAATGATCGATTACCATTTAGTTTTGTTTTGGATTGAAACTCCATCGTAATCTCGTATTGTACGCGAATACTCACCGGGAGACACTAGTAGACAGCCACGCCTCTTTTCCCCGACCAAGTGACTATGTTCCGCCCAAGTCCACTTCGTTGACGGTCTCGGGGGTGCGGCCATCCACTAAAGTTCCCGACGAGCATTCGATCTTTTAATCGGGAATCTTATTGAATTGCCCGGCTTAAATTTTGAAAAGGTTTTTCAATTTGAGACTTAAATGTAAGGTTTATAATATTAGGCATGAAATTCGGAATATATGATAATCCGGGTTTATGATGTCTACAGATGCAGATTCTAATTATTATAGTTTTCATTTCTTTTCTGCGAACATAAGTGTAATATGTGGCAGTATCCCCGATCTCGTTGCTATACGACAACGATATTAGAGATACGCATATTTACTTACGTTGATGACATGCGATGTTATTGTGTTACTATCGATATGTTATATTGGATCGTCATGATTGAATAACCAGGGGTTTTATGTAAGATGGGAGTTTTTCAATTTTTATTCATGTAAATAATTATATATAATATTCTTTTATTGGGACACTTCTGGATTGAGCTTGTTGTCTCCATTAGATATATATTATATACTTTACAGCATTAGGATAGACCCAAGGCGGAGAGCATAAGTAACCGGGTTCTAGAGTTCAATGGGAGGCCATCTCGAGGAGTCGAGACCGGTCGCCTAACTCTAGAATTGGCAGGGTTTCTTGCCACTCTTGTAAGGGTCTAGGGGTGTGGGCTTGGCTATTCATCACGACTGTGGAATCCGTGTTTTTCGTTACTGGTTTAATCTAAAACACGGACTTCCTAGTATATCCTATATTTCATATATCTTCTTCTGTTGTTCTGTGCTGTGATGTGATCATATAACTGCGTGAGATGAATACTACTTATATATATGATATATTAGTAGACACTATATATGTTTTGCATCCGCGCTAGTCCTGACTCCGCCCTGCCGTAAATTAAGTAACCTTACGGTGAAGACCCGGGTCCCTGTGGCGAATGTGGATGACATATATGTGTGTTTTATTTTCGTTTCTTCTATGATGTTTAGGAAACATAATTGATGGGACTTCATTAATAAGACTAATGAAAAAAAGAAACCTAAAAGATGTTGTATAATCAAATTTTTTAAAAAGGTAGCTCTAGTTCTTGCTTTGCATAGCGGTATTCTATTATGAATATCCAGCACCTCATTCGATGAGGAAAGTGTCAAGATCCCTTCACTGGGAATGACCTCTTTAGAAAAAACTAGCATATGCTACAACCCACTCGGTTTGTTTTGAAAACTACTCGATTTTTAAAGCGGGGCTTAAACCACTCCTTTTCAAATCACTAGGTTCTACAACGATATCAAGTTTATTACGTTAAAGGTTTTCTTCAAAACCAGTCGTAACCCTCCGTCATTCAGATATGTAGTGTTTAGTATTCATGCTGTTTTTGTTGACATCCGTCAAGGCAAAGTATACAGTAGTTGGGTAATACTTATCTGCAGTATGTTGATGCGATCAGTAGGGACAGTCACACAGCCTTGTTGTCATGCCCCGCTTCCCAGAGTGCGCTAAGATCAGAATGTGACAGTGCCAACCATGCTTCCTGTGGCTAGGAAACATCCCTCCACAGTCACATTACGGTTGTCTATAAGATATCAAGAATAGTAAAATAAAATAAACTATCTAGTACATGTCCATATGCCTGAATAAACGAGTTAAGAAATATAAATGTGCGGAAGCAATAAATCCAATAAGCAAACATCTGGAAAGTACGTCCCAAATATGGTCTCACATCAGGAAATGAAAATGCTGAAAGAAAACTAAACTAAACTAAATACGGATAATATGCGTATCAACCAAAACCAAAACAGGATATCCGGGTAATGAAAAAGCATACCTCCAAGAACAGATGCACGTAGAGTGCACATAGCTATCGAAACGAGTCTGTTTCACTGAACGGGACGAGAACACGATGTACGGATGCCACCAAAGGGTCAGGGGTATGATGCAGGCCTTACTAGATATTTTAAAAATATTTGATTTGAGTTTATTTATTTTATTATTAAAAAAATGCAGATGCCAGATATAATGCAAGTATGTAGTATAAACAATATAAAAGTGCACGGATTCTCATAACAAGCCGGGAAAGATCATAAATAGGAATCGAGACGGGTTTCCAGCAAGGGGGTCGGGTTGGATGCAAATACAGATACCAATTACAATATTCGCACACAAAACACAATAAATCAAGAAATAGCCATAAATAAAGAAATACTCAAAATAGAACTGGTATACATGAACTAGGGTGTTACACTTGTTGACCTCCGTCAAGGGTTTGTGTGGGTGAGTTCAAATCGATCAAGAAATGACGGGTTGAACTTGACTGGCGGCCTATGGTTTGTTAACCTCCATCAATATCATAGGTCGTTAGGGGTAAAACCAATTATCGGGAAATTCAAGTGTTGAAATTTGCAATGAGATTACATACCTTCTATGTGATAGTTGGATCCCGATACCCACTATAAGTAAGTGTTACTCCTGAGAGAGTTTTCCACTTTACAATTAGCTAATCCAGTAGGTGTCTAAGAAAGGTGTTAACGGGGTTATGCCCCTGCGGAAACGAGATTATTTAATTAGTTACATGCGAAAGCACGGGGAGACTCCCTCGAAGTACCAATACCAGCCCGGCTAACCGATTAGAGAATTTGTAGGATGTAATTAATCCCGGCTAATCTTACTTAATAGGGTTTGAAGGAAGATTTGATAAAAACAGTGGGAGCCATCCTGATTAGATAAGATAATAACTGGTCTAATCTTCCAAGAGTGCACGCTAAAGTGTTTTCTTCTCTCTTTCTCCAGGTAGCGACTATTTCACGCCTTAATCAAGATAATAACATGGATGTATTGACCGAACCCGTTTATTATACTGGGATGGGGAACGTTGGTTCCGCTCTATCTTATGACAATTGTCATAAGTCTGGACAAGAGATATGGGAATGCAAGGATTTCCACGCAACCCTAATGAAAAAAGAGTATTCTAATGCATCTTCTTCGGGTGTGTTAGTTATTGAAAACTGTTTTCCAGTCTTCTCTACGTCCTGGGTATTGAATATCGGATTAGGATCCCACATTTGTAACATGTTACAAGGGTTAAAGAAAAGTAGAGAATTGGAAAATGGTGATATGTCTCTCAGAGTAGGGAATGGAGCAATTGTTCTGCCGAAACTGTTGGCGAATATCACCTAGTATTGTCAAATGGTAATACATTGATTTTGAACGACTGTTATTTCATACCGTCGATGATGTGCAATATAATATCCATTTCTTTATTAGATAAATGAGGATATAACTTTGTATTAGAGAAAAATATTATGAACATTTTTCTAAATCAAGTGTTGATTGGGTTTGATGTGCAATGGTTTATACGTTCTAAATCAAAATACAATTCTAAATATACAAAACACCCACAAGATGAAAAGTTCAGAAATGAACGAAGCTTTCTTATGGCATTGTAGACTTGGTCATATTAATATGACCAGACTAGATAAGTTGCATAAAGATGGATATTTGAATCCGTTCGAATTTACATCTTATGAAACTTGTCAGTCATGTCTCAAAGGTAAGATGACCAAAACTCTGTTTACGGGACACGGAGCAAGAGCTACTGAACTCTTGGGACTGATACATAGTGATGTATGCAATCCTATGTATACATATGCCAGAAATAGTTCCTCGTACTTCATTACATTCACCGATGATCTCTCAAGATTCGGACATCTGTTCATGTTGAAACACAAATCTGAAACTTTTGAAAAATTCAAGGAATATAAGAGCGAAGTAGAGAACCAAACGGGTAAAAGTATTAAAATCCTTCATCTGATCGAGAAGGTGAATACTTAAGCACGGAATTTCGAGATTATCTAAAAGAGAATAGGATTCTCTCAGCTTACTCCTTCGTATACACCACAGCACAACGGTGTATCGGAGCGGAGGAATCGCACCCTATTGGATATGGTGCGCTCTATGATGAGTGTTGCCGAGTTACCTATTACCTTCTGGGGATTTGCGCTTGAAACAACTGCTTATATATTGACCAAGTCTGTGCCTACCACTCCATATGAGATATAGGTGGGGAAGAGACTATATCTTAATTTCATTAAGATATGGGGTTATCCGGCTTATATTAAAAAGCAAAATCTGGACAAACTCGAGGCAAGGTCTTTTTTATGTAAGTTTGTTGGATATCCCAAATATTCACGAAGGGGTATCTTTTACCACACCGAGAAACAAAAGGTGATTGTTGCTCAACATGCCCCCTTTTTAGAAAATGAATTTCTTGTAAAATAAATTAGTGGTAATAAGATAGAGCTGGAAGAAGTTCCAGAAACACAAATTGCAATAGAAGATTTGGTAGAACCAGATAATTCAATAGTCTAAGATGAATCTCAGCCATTCCGCAGATCTAGTAAGGTTTCTCATCCACCTGAGAGATATTACGTTTCCTAATAGACGGTGGGAGCGATAATTGAATTATGGAAGATGATGACCCAACTAGTTTCGAGCAGATCATCACAAGTGGGGACTCTGTAAAATGGCTGGATGCTATGTGATTTGAGATGGAATCCATGTACACCAACAAAGTATAGACTTTAGAAGTTGCTCCTGAAGGGGTAAAACCTATTGGGAGCAAGTGGATCTTCAAGAAGAAAATTGATGTAGATGGAAAGATTGAGACCTTCAAAGCTAGACTTGTAGCAAAAGGTTTTCGTCAATGACCAGGTGTCGACTATGACGAGACCTTTTCTCCAGTGGTTATGCTTAAGTCCATCGGTATCCTACTTGCCATTTCTGCATACCGTGACTATGAAATCTGGCAGATGGACGTCAAGACCGCTTTTCTAAATGGTGATTTAGAAGAGAGCGTGTATATGACACAACCAGAGGCTTTATAGACAGTCGGAGCAGCGGAAAGGTGTGCAAGTTGCTTAAATCAATCTACGGATTAAAGCAAGTGTCACGAAACTGGAAAATCTGTTTTGATGTAGTAGTCAAAGAGTTTAACTTCATCAAAAACGTAGATGAAGCATGTATATATAAAAAGGTTGTAGAGAGTAAAGTTGTATTCCTTGTATTGTACGCGGATAACATACTCTTGATAGGAAATGATGTTCTTATACTGAACTCGGTCAAACTCTTTCTATCACAAAAGTTCTCTATGAATGATCTGGGTGATACCTCCTACATCCTGGGGATAAAGATCTATAGGGATAGATCTAAAAGGATGTTGGGATTGTCCCAATCCAAGTACATAGACACCGTACTAAAGAGGTTTAGTATGGAAGATTTTAAGCATGGTAATTTACCCGCTTGTTCAAGAATCACTCTCTCCAAAGAGATGCCTTCCAAGACTGATTTGGAGAGTGCTCGCATGAACGTGATACCTTATACTTCTACAGTTGGGTCTATCATATACGCGATGTTATGCACCAGACCGGATGTAGCTTACGCACTTAGTGTGGTAAGTAGGTATCAATCAGACCTAGGGGAGAAGCACTGGATAGCTGTGAAGAACATTCTTAAGTACTTGAGAAGAACTAAAGAGATGTTCTTGGTGTATGGTAACGGAGAACTCCAAGTTGAGTCATTTACCAATTTGAGCTTCCAGAGTGATATGGATGACAATAAGTCTGTCTCGGGCTTTGTCTTCACTCTCAACGAAGGGGCGGTATGTTGGAGGAGTTCCAAGCAAGATACCATTGCGGACTCGACGATGGAGGCTGAATACATCGCTGCCCACGATGCTGCCAAAGAGGCTGTCTGAATGAAGAACTTCATTATTGAGCTTGGTGTGGTTCCATCCATTGAAGATCCAATACTCTTGTATTGTGATAATAATGGAGCTGTGGCTTTGTCCAAGGAACCCCGGTCCCATCAGTGATCTAAACATATTCTGAGATGGTATCACCTGATCCGGGAGATAGTTGATCACCACGAGATCGAGGTCAGAAGAGTATACACGAAGGACAACACGGTGGATCCACCCATGAAGGCCTTCCCCTAGACACAGTTCGAGAGACATTTTGGGATGTTGGGTATGCGATATTACAACAACCGGCATTAATGCAAGTGGGAGATTGTTAGGAATATGTATGCCCTAAAAGCCATTATTGTAAATTATAGTGGATGCTTGGAAATATATATAGAGGACTTTCTTGCTCGACATGATAGTATGCTATTTGGTTGCTCTTTTTCTTAACATGTGCACTTGTTTTAGTTTACTATCTCATTGATACATGTTGATAAAGCCCTTAGGATGTGGGCTTGACTACCAGGACTATGATGCAGATCATACTAGTGTGGCTTGTGTAGTCCACAAGCACATCCTTAACAGTTCCTAGTCAAGGGAGTATCGAGACAGGGCATCGATATTCCAGAATAGACTAGTGTGCATGTTTCTTGACCCTATATGAGACGATGGTTGATCCCATAACCATTGGTGTTTGACATCAAAGATTTTACACAGGTGCTCATTGGAGAATGAGTATACCAAACAGGACTCGTCGAGAACTCCTAGATGGTACCATACCTATCGTCAGATAGCAGTTCTTTGGTGATATTTTTACAGGTTACTCTGTAGACCCGAGATTATCATAGTGTCTTGTGTGGTTCCTACCGTGCTTTGATTTCCTCCCTACCACGGCTCAAATGAGTCGTGAAAATAGGTGGTTTTTGGGTATAGTCCCGATTCACATAGAGGTAGTGCGCAATAGGAGGGGTTTCGTCTCTTCCAGTATTGGGAGTTGGTGTTGCGCTATGCTCGATTGGCTATAACAACAAGTCCCTGAGCAGGGCTGATGAGATTTACCGATAAGTATTATCAGTAGTTTCTTGATAGGTTATAGGCCACACATCGGCATGACTTATCGAGTTATTGGGGTCTGACGATTCCACCCCCAGACACGATATGTGACATATCAGACGAAGAGACAAGACTGTACGGTAAGTGTTGCTTAGGCTCTACGAGAGTTTGGAAAAGTTTGCTTATTGATTTTCTATTCGTTCAATACCTGGGTAGCCGCTTATTGATTTTCTATTCGTTCAATACCTGGGTAGCTGTTACGTCCAGTTAGTACCGCCGATGGCTTGTGGGTATCTGATGTGATCATTACCTACTGCTGGCGTATTGATAAGTCTTGAGAGTCCAACATAGAGGTTTTTTAGCTAAAGCGAAACGAAGTAGGGCACGTATGGAGATATATGCGGGAGCTTGACTAAATACGAGTATATGATACTGTATTCTAATCTAGCGTTTTTTATATCAGCCAGGTTATATATGATATAACCGGATTATTGAATCAAGTGTTGATTCAATGATTTGATTTATATATATTTATATATTTGATATTAGCCGGGTTATATATGATATAACCGGATTATTGAATCAAGTGTTGATTTAATAATTTGATATATATATATACTAAATAATATTAAATACTAGCCGGTTATATATGATATAATCGGATTATTGAATCAAGTGTTGATTTAATGATTTTATATATATATATATATATATATATATATATATTTGATATTAGCCGGATTATATATGATATAACCGGAATATTGTATATTTGACATTAGCCGGATTATATATGATATAACCGGAATATTGAATCAAGTGTTGATTTAATAATTTGATATATATTTACATATTCTATATATATATATATATATATATATATATATTAACTAATATTAAGCTCACTCAAGATTTTTTTCTCTTTATATATATTTATATATATGATATACAATATATATATATATATATATATATATATTGTATCATGATTGATGATACATAGAACTAGGATGTGTGAGAACCACATTTGAGTAAAGATAATGATAAACATTTATGAATTAAAAGAAAAGAAGAATGAGTCATGGCTGTAGGGTGTTTTTCGTCACCCCATTGAGATGAGAATACACGCCGCTTGTCAGGCGTACTACAGATTACTCCTTGTCTAGGGTAGGCGGGGGTTTATTGATTGTGGGGATCCGAATCTCCGGCAGCCGTGGATTAAGCTGCCGTTAATTACCCCTCGCCTTTGGAGCGAAGGAATCTCTGATTGGCTGGTCAAATTGGTCATGCGAACTCAATGTGCAATGCGCGTGTGTTGTGTTTTGAGGGGTCTTGGGTATATCGGGGCCTCGCAGAGTTTACGGGGGTCCTACGAGTCACGTAGGCGTTAGACACGTTTTAGGTGTGGAGTGCATGGAAAATATGGGATGTGGAGCGTCTTAAAGATGCATGCATGGCACATTGACGTTAGACACCCACGGGTTATGTGCCTAGCACATGAGCACTTGGCGCCTGCGGGTCACATCACGTGCCTGGCACATAGGCGCTTTGCGCCCGCGGGTCACGCACCGGGCGGTGGGTGTTAGTGTATATGCCCTAGAGGCCATTACTGTATCATACTAGTTTGTATATTACTTGATGGAAGCTTGGGATATTCACAGTTGTATATACAATCTTGCTCGAAATGGTAGTATGCTACTTGGTTTGTCTCTACTTCAATATGTGCATGTGTTTCTTTTAGCATATCGCTTATATACATATTAGTAGAGCCCTTAGGATCTTTGCTTGATTACCAGCGTTGTGATGGCGCTCACACTCGTGGGGGCTGGGTAATCCATAAGCACATCCTTATACAGGTCCCTAGTCATTGGACTATCGAGACAGGGCATCAATACTCCGGAGTAGACTAGCGTATGCGCTTCTCATCCCAGCGTGGGAGACGGTCTGTCCCACAGCCGTCAGTACGTCGTACTTGAGATAGTATGCGGGTGCTCGTTAGGTTACGAGTACACTGGACAGGACTCATCGGGAACTGTTGGTTGGTATTATACCTATCATCAGTTCTCAGTTCCCAGGTGACATGAGTACAGCTTAGTCCGCTGACTTGACACTGTCACTTCGCCTCGAGTGTGTTCCCACTGCACTTTGATTACTACCCTACCACGGCTCAAAGAAATCGTGCAAACAGGTAGTTTTTGGGTGCAGTCCCGAAGCACTTGGAGGCAGTGACGGTTAGACAGGATTCGTCTCTTCCGGTATTGGGGGTTGACATCGCGCTGTGTCCAGGAGAGCCATTACACAAGTAGTCCCTGGCCATGACAAGCGAGATATACTGGTAGGTTTCCAGTGTTATCTCAGGGTGTTCTGGGCTACACTCCGACACGACTTGTACCGCTATTAGGGGACTGACGTTCACCGCCCCCTAGGCCCGCCATGCGATGTATCAGACGAACAGACCAGGCTGTACGGAGACTGTCACATACAGGCTCAGTAGGAGTTCAGATGAGGTCACCTCGTCAGTCTTCTTATCGGCATCTACCTGGGGACCGTTACGTACAGCTAGTGCCGCTTGCGGTCTATGGTTAAACCCACTGCCAGCGTAGTGTCGAGTCTTTAGAGTCCCACACAGAGAGCTATTCGCCTTTAGGCAAAATGAGTAGAGGTCGCATGGTTTTGCGACAGGGTTCGTTCACATCCGCGCACTTGTGCACGTTTGTTGTCCGGATAGCTTATACTAGCGGGCTTTGGTTTAAGCCAGATCCTAATATATGATTTGGGATTGGTTTTATCTCTTTGTATTCGTGTTCCTCGGATCACGAATACGGGTACGTATGCACAGTTGCTTGAGACAGAGGGAGAGGACTTTGATTAGGGTTAATGACCATTGTCATTTTATTAACCCTAATGCTTATGTGTGTATTATGGTTAATTGATATTAGTTTAATATAATTGTGCATGGTTATGGTTGTTGACCATTTGACATTCTTGACTTGTTGACCTAGGTTGACACTTTGACCATCATCATTTCATTTGGAAGATACTCTTTGATCCTTACAATTTGCATTAAAATGAAATGATAATGGTCATGTCTTGATTAAGCCATGACAATTATCTCACTAATTATCTATTTACAATAATTCACACATATATGTGAGAATGCTTCATAATTCTCTCATTCTATCATATACTTTCTCTCTCTTGCTCTTCCTCTTCCTCAAGCTCTCCCCTCTCATGTGTTGAGAAACACTTGAGCTTGAGAAAAACCTCTTCTTGATAATCTCTACTCTCATCTAAGATTCTAGGATTAGCACTTCTAGCACCCTAGTTATTTCTAGCTGGAAGTTGAAGCCAAAGGTTGAGGCTTTCGGGTGGATCCTTCTTCGACGTGAGAAGACGACAAAGGTGATCCCTTTCTACTACTCTAACGAGCAAGGAGAGAAGGACATAAAGTCCTAGGTATAACCATTCTACCCTTTAGCTAGTTTCTAGTTAGCTTTAGCTTGTTTTTGTTTAGCAAAGATCCTCCTTTGTTTAGTCCATGTTGCCTAGAGTAGTAAAAATCCGATTTTTATTCCGTTTTCCGCCTCCCCGTAAGCACCGGGGTGGACAACGTGGACTTACAGTGGTATCAGAGCCTAACTAAACATAAACTAGCTAGGTAGTAAAGTGTATGGAAGTTCAATCGGAAAAATCACAAAACTAAAAAACACAAAACCCTAACTTTCTGTTGAAATTTTTTCTGTTCAAAATAAAATAAATCTTACGTCAAAAATCATCTCAGGGTTTTGTGAAGAAAGCCACCAAAAACGATCCAGTGAATCGCTCAAAGCGCGGCGGTTCCGCGGCAAAAGCATGCCTATTGCCGCGGAACCGCGGCCGTTTTGACTCGGTTCTGGGTCGAGTTTGGTGCAGTGTTCCTATGACTTGGTTTTGGGATTTTTAAGATGGTTTATTTGTGCCCAGGTTTTCCAGAAAAGAAATTTGTTTTTGGGGGCCTATAAATCCGTATTTTTGATCGAACTTCACTACACTTTGACTAATGGGTTATATCTGTGATGTTTATATGTATTGAATGTCGGTTAATCGCTATATGTCGATTAGTGGGGGTTATACATATCTGTGATCTGTGTTTGATGATGGTATGTGTATATGAATGCGTTGGATTGTCGCAGGTGAATAGCCGGGGTGGATGTGAGATGCGTATTTCTTTTTCTTTCATTCATTGTAATATGTAAATTGATGTAAAATTATTTATTTGGCCGCACAACCGGGTCGGGGTTGTAGCCGTCATTGTATAATTCTTTTTACTGTTTTTGCTCCTAGGATAGACCCATGGAGGGGGTGCACAAACTACCGGGTATCTCGAAGTGCCGAGTGGCCTACTCACGGTGTTGAGGGAGGTTGCTTCACTTCGGGTACTTGGTGGGTAGTTTGCCGCACCCGTAGGGGTCTTGGGTGGGGTATTGGCTATTCACCGCGACCGTGTAATCCGCTTTTCGTTGCAGGCTCGAACGGATTGCGGATTCCTAGTATATCCAATGTATTCATCTGTGATCTGTAATGTCTATCATTGCTATATATTTATATATGATAACTATTTAGGCGTTGCTTATGTTTTACAGCCGCGCTAGCCCAGCCCCCACTCTGTCGTTAGTTAAGTAACCTAACGGGTGATGACGGGGCCCCGTGGCGAATGCGAATGGCATAAGCGTACGTCATATTTTGGTTGTTTTCTGCAATGGTAGGATTAAATGATGGGACACATTAAAAGAACTAATGCAAGAAAATAAACCAAGTAAAAGTCGATTGGAACACTTTGAAAACCACTCGGTTCTTTTCAAAACTAAACTTTTAAATGCGGAGCTTGAACCACTTCTTTTAAAAGCTATCTCGTTCCATCGATTATATCAAGTTCACTACGTTCACGGTTTCGCCAAAACCATTCGTAGCCCTCCATCATTTCAGTTAAATATTCGGTAGTATTCAAGCTATGTATTTTGACCTCCCGCCAAGGCATAGTGATTGGTAGCTGCCGGATATTTATCTGTTGCATAGATAGAATGCGTTGGTTTGAGACAGTCGTACTGCCATTTTGGCCTACGTCAAGGGTAGGTACGGGTGGGTTCAAATTAACCGGGATAATGATGGGAAGAACTTGACATGTGACTTATGACATTTTGACCTCACACCAAGGTCATAAGAGCATGGGGCAAAAATCCACATCGGGAGTTTCATAAGTACTGAAACTTGCTAGCGCTGCATACCATTTGGAGTGTGATGATTCTGGTAGGATTCCTTCGGTTTTATCACGCGATGATATTTGGATCCCGATCCTACTGTGAGTATATGCTACTCCTCGGGAAAACTCTCACTTAACGATCAATGCTATAAACCTAGTAGGTGTCTAGAAAGGTGTTAGCGGGGCTACGCCCCAGGGAAAAGAGGTTCCTAAATTAAGGAACTTCGCAAAAGCGTTGGAAAACCTCTCTCGAAATACCGACACTGGCTTGGCTGAATGGTTAAGCAAGTATTGTACGGTGAGATTGATCCCGACTAACCTTTTCTTTACGGTTTGAGAAGGGATTCGAGATACAGTGGGAGCCATCCAGTTTAGACAAACTAAAAACCACTCTAAACTTGCGAGAGCATCATGCTAAAGTGTTTCTTTTCTCTCTCCTGATTGCAGCGACCATTCAACATGACCGGACTTAAGTTATTACTAGATAAAAACATACTGACAGGGCCAAACTACAAAGATTGGCTCAGGAATGTCAAGATGGCAATCACTTACGACAAGTTGGGGTATGTCCTTACCACCAAAGCTCCCCCTGTCCCAGGTCCCACCTCCAGCGTCGCGGATAAAGAAATCCGTAAGACATGGGAGATCGATTGCGCGAAGGCCAAATGCCTCGTGCTTGCCTCGATGGACAACGAACATCAGAGGAGGCATGAGAATATGGACCTAGAGTCCATATTTCTCCATACAAAAGAACTGTATGGAGAGCAGTCTCGTATCGCAAGATACGAAGTGTCGAAGAAGTTATTTTCGGCAAGATTGGCCGCCGGATCATCGGTAGCGGAACACGTGCTTAAGATGATTGGCTACATAGAGGAGCTCGTGGACCTTGGGACCACGTTGGAGATTGAACTCTATACTGATTTGATTCTCCAGTCCCTTCCTTCCACTTACGCCCAGTTTGTCCTAAACTTCAACATGCAAGGAAAGGAGGTTGAACTTTCCGAACTTCTGAACATGTTGAGGAGTGCCGAGGGCACCCTACAGAAGGGTAGGGAGACATCCACTTTGTTTGTAGGAGGATCTTCCTCTTCTAGATCCAGGGCGAAAGCCAAGGGTAAGAAGAAGAAAGCCCCCGCCAAACCAAGAGGCGGTGTCAGTAAAGTGGATACGAAGGGAAAGGGAAAGGCAACAAAGGTAGCGGGAAAGCTGGTGTGAAAGGAAGAATGCTTCTATTGTCACAAAAGTGGACACTGAAAACAGGATTGCAAGGCTTGGAAGGCCAGAACACAGGATTTGAAGCGAGTTGCGGCTTCAGCTTCAGGTGTGTATGTTATTGAAAACTGTCTATCAATAAACTCTACTTCCTGGGTATTGGATACCGGATCAGGATCTCATATCTGCAATTCTTTGCAGGCGTTGAGAAAGCGTAGAGTTTTGAAGGCAGGTGACATGACCCTCAGAGTTGTAAACGGTGCTAGCATGGATGCTGAGGGCGTGGGGGACTATCACCTGGGATTGTCAGATGGACACTTTTTGGTTTTGCGTAGTTGTTATTATGTACCAAATACAACCTGTAATATCATTTCTGTATCTTTATTATCTAAAGAAGGTTATGAATTTGCATTTGTAAGTAATGTAGTGAACATTCACCTTAATCAAGTTTTGATTGGGTCAGGTACATTAAACAACGGTATATACATTTTAAACCAGCCACAGATTTTCAATGTCCAGAATACACACAAAAGAAAGTCTCCAGAAATCAATAAAACTTTCTTATGGCATTGTAGACTGGGTCACATCAATGAGAGAAGATTGACTAAGTTACATGCAGAAGGATATTTGGATCCGTTCGAATATCAATCGTATGCAACTTGTCAATCCTGTCTCAAAGGAAAGATGACAAAGACTCCGTTCACTGGACATGGAGTAAGAGCGAGCGAGCTCTTGGGACTCGTACATAGCGACGTGTGCGGTCCAATGTCTACACATGCACGAAGCGGTTATTCTTACTTCATTACTTTTACGGATGATTTCTCAAGGTTCGGACATGTCTTCTTGATGAAGCATAAATCCGAAGCTTTTGAAAAGTTCCAGGAATATAAGAATGAAGTAGAAAAACAAACAGGCAAAAGTATCAAGACACTAAGATCTGATCGAGGTGGTGAATACTTGAGTGCCGAGTTCCTGGGTTACTTAAAAGAGAATGGAATTCTCTCTCAGCTTACTCCTCCATACACTCCGCAACATAACGGTGTATCGGAGAGACGGAACCGAACCCTATTGGATATGGTACGGTCCATGATGAGTAACGCTGAGTTGCCGCGATCGTTCTGGGGATATACGCTAGAATCAGCTGCATACCTTTTGAACCGAGTTCCCACTAAGACTGTGCCTACCACACCATATGAGTTATGGAGTAGGAAGAAACCCTATCTTCAATACCTGAAGATTTAGGGATGTCCAGCTTATGTCAAAAAGTAGCATACGGACAAACTAGAGGCACGCTCAGTACTGTGCAAGTTTGTGGGATACCCAAAGAACTCCAGGGGGTATCTTTTCTATTACGCAGAGGAACAAAAAGTCCTTGTTTCTCGTAATGCCCATTTTCTGGAGCATCAGTTCTTAGAAAAAGAATTAAGTGGGAGCGCAATAGAACTGGAAGAAATTCTAGAACCACAAGCTATTACTGAAAGCTTAGTAGAACCAGAGGGTTCGAAAGATCAGGACATTCCCACGCCACTCCGCAGGAGTAGTAGGCAGTCTCATCCGCCCGAGAGATACTACGGTTTTCTCATTGACGGGGATAGAGAGGATTGCATCATAGACTGTGATGAGCCTACTAGCTTCCAGCAAGCCATTCAGAGCGTCGACTCGATAAAATGGCTGGATGCAATGCGGACCGAAATGGAGTCCATGTACACCAACAAAGTATGGACGTTGGACATTGCTCCAGATGGGGTAAAACCCGTAGGATGCAAGTGGATCTTCAAAAGGAAGATTGGTGTAGATGGACAGGTTGAGACCTATAAAGCTAGACTGGTTGCAAAGGGTTTTCGTCAGCGACCTGGTTTGGACTATGACGAAACCTTTTCTCCAGTAGCTATGCTGAAATCCATTCGGATCCTTCTTGCCATTGCTGCCTTCCACGATTATGAGATTTGGCAGATGGACGTAAAGACAGCTTTTCTAAATGGACATTTAGAGGAGTGTGTCTATATGGACCAGCCAGAGGGTTTCATTCAGAGTGGGAGCAGCGGAAAGTTGTGCAAGTTGCTTAAGTCCATTTATGGACTAAAGCAGGCATCACGGAGTTGGAACATCTGTTTTGATGAGACGGTCAAGGAATTTGTCTTTATCAAAAATCCAGATGAACCATGCATCTATTGTAGATTTGTAGCGAGAACTGTAGTATTCCTCGTTTTATACGTGGATGACATTCTCTTAATAGGAAATGACATTCCTATGCTACAATCTGTCAAGGGGTTCTTGTCACACAGGTTCTCCATGAAAGACCTGGGTGATGCCTCATACATTCTGGGGATCCAGATCTACCGTGACAGATCCAAGAGGATTTTAGGACTATCACAGTCCAGGTACATCGACACCATACTGAAAAGATTCAGTATGGAAGATTCCAAGTGCGGTAATCTACCGGCTTGTCATGGGATCACCCTCTCCAAAGAGATGTCTTCCAAGACTGATTTGGAAAGGGATCGCATGTCTATTATACCCTACGCTTCTGCGGTAGGCTCTATAATGTATGCGATGTTGTGTACCAGACCGGATGTGGCTTATGCACTGCGTGTGGTAAGCAGGTATCAGTCAAACCCTGGGGAGAAACATTGGATAGCGGTAAAGAACATTCTCAAGTACCTGAGAAAGACTAAGGAGATGTTCTTGGTGTATGGCGGAAAAGACCTCCAGATTGAGGCCTTTGCTGACTCCAGCTTCCAGAGTGACAAGGATGATTCCAAGTCCATGTCGGGTTTTGTCTTCACCCTCAATGGAGGGGCGGTGTGTTGGAAGAGCTCCAAATAGGAAACCGTTGCTGGCTCGACTATGGAAGCGGAATATATCGCTGCATCTGATACCGTAAAAGAAGCTGTCTGGATGAGGAAGTTCTTGAAAGAACTTCAGGTGGTTCCGTCCATTGTTGACCCAATACCTCGGTATTGCGACAACAACGGGGCTATAGCTTTAGCGAAGGAACCCAGGTCCCATCAGAAATCCAGACACATCTTGAGGCGGTATCACCTGATCAGGGAGATCGTGGATCGCCAGGAGATCGAGGTTCGGAGGGTTGCTTCAGAAGATAACACAGATCCATTCACCAAGGCCTTGCCCCAGACTCAGTTCGAGCGGCTGATCGAGATGATAGGTCTTCGATACGCCAGTACATGGCCTTAGTGCAAGTGGGAGATTGTTAGTGTATATGCCCTAGAGGCCATTACTGTATCATACTAGTTTGTATATTACTTGATGGAAGCTTGGGATATTCACAGTTGTATATACAATTTTGCTCGAAATGGTAGTATGCTACTTGGTTTGTCTCTACTTCAATATGTGCATGTGTTTCTTTTAGCATATCACTTATATACATATTAGTAGAGCCCTTAGGATCTTTGCTTGATTACCAGCGTTGTGATGGCGCTCACACTCATGGGGGCTGGGTAATCCATAAGCACATCCTTTTACAGGTCCCTAGTCGTTGGACTATCGAGACAGGGCATCGATACTCCGGAGTAGACTAGCGTATGCGCTTCTTATCCCAGCATGGGAGATGGTCTGTCCCACAGCCGTCAGTACGTCATACTTGAGATAGTATGTGGGTGCTCGTTAGGTTACGAGTACACTGGACAGGACTCGTCGGGAACAGTTGGTTGGTATTATACCTATCGTCAGTTATCAATTCCCAGGTGACATGAGTACAGCTTAGTCCGCTGACTTGACACTGTCACTTCGCCTCGAGTGTGTTCCCACTGCACTTTGATTACTACCCTACCACGGCTCAAAGGAGTCGTGCAAACAGGTAGTTTTTGGGTGCAGTCCCGAAGCACTTGGAGGCAGTGACGGTTAGACAGGATTCGTCTCTCCCGGTATTGGGGGTTGACATCGCGCTGTGTCCAGGAGAGCCATTACACAAGTAGTCCCTGGCCAGGGCAAGCGAGATATACTGGTAGGTTTCCAGTGTTATCTCAGGGTGTTCTGGGCTACACTCTGACACGACTTGTACCGCTATTAGGGGACTGACGTTCACCGCCCCCTAGGCCCGCCATGCGATATATCAGATGAACAGACCGGACTGTACGGAGACTGTCACATACAGGCTCAGTAGGAGTTCAGATGGGGTCACCTCGTCAGTCTTCTTATCGGCATCTCCCTGGGGACCGTTATGTACAGCTAGTGCCGCTTGCGGTCTGTGGTTAAACCCACTGCCAGCGTAGTGTCGAGTCTTTAGAGTCCCACACATAGAGCTATTCGCCTTTAGGCAAAATGAGTAGAGGTCGCATGGTTTTGCGACAGGGTTCGTTCACATCCGCGCACTTGTGCACGTTTGTTGTCCGGACAGCTTATACTAGCGGGCTTTAGTTTAAGCCAGATCCTAGTATATGATTTGGGATTGGTTTTATCTCTTTGTATTCGTGTTCCTCGGATCACGAATACGGGTGCGTATGCACAGTTGCTTGAGACAGAGGGAGAGGACTTTGATTAGGGTTAATGACCATTGTCATTTTATTAACCCTAATGCTTATATGTGTATTATGGTTAATTGATATTAGTTTAATATAATTGTGCATCGTTATGGTTGTTGACCATTTGACATTCTTGACTTGTTGACCTAGGTTGACACTTTGACCATCATCATTTCATTTGGAAGATGCTCTTTGATCCTTGCAATTTGCATTAAAAATGAAATGATAATGGTCATGTCTTGATTAAGCCATGACAATTATCTCACTAATTATCTATTTACAATAATTCACACATATATGTGAGAATGCTTCATAATTCTCTCATTCTATCATATACTTTCTCTCTCTTGCTCTTCCTCTTCCTCAAGCTCTCCCCTCTCATATGTTGAGAAACACTTGAACTTGAGAAAAACCTCTTCTTGATAATCTCTACTCTCATCTAGGGTTCTAGGATTAGCACTTCTAGCACCCTAGTTACTTCTAGCTTGAAATTGAAGCCAAAGATTGAGGCTTTCGGGTGGATCCTTCTTCGACGTGAGAAGACGACAAAGGTGATCCCTTTCTACTACTCTAAGGAGCAAGGAGAGTAGGACATAAAGCCCTAGGTATAACCATTCTACCCTTTAGCTAGTTTCTAGTTAGCTTTAGCTTGTTTTTGTTTAGCAAAGATCCTCCTTTGTCTAGTCCATGTTGCCTAGAGTAGTAAAAATCCGATTTTTATTCCGTTTTCCGCCTCCCCGCAAGCACCGGGGTGGGCAACGTGGACTTACAGTGGGCGCATTGCGCCCGCGTGTCACGTGCCAGGCGCGTGGGCGCTGGGCACCCACGAGTCATATGGGCGGCCGGCGCCCGCTGGGCGCCCGCGGGTCACGTGCCCTGCACGCGACCACTGAGCGCTGAGCGCCCGTGGGTCACGTGCCCTGCACGCGACCACTGGACGCCTGCGGGTCACATGCGTGACACCCGACCGCTGGACGTCAGTGGGTCACGTGCACGGTACGCGACCGCTGGAAACACCAGCAGAAAAAGGGCTTAGCCCCTGGGCTGGGAGTTGAACTCCCAAGGGGATTTGGAGTTGAACTCCTAACAAGGATTATGTATAGATTTGGAGTTAAACTCTTAAGAAAGGCTTTATTTATGGAGTTAAACTCCAACAAATCTTGAGTGGAGTTAAACTCTTAGAAATCTTTGAAGATGATCAAAGGGGACCCATTTCTTCTCCCCTTTAGCCCTGGATCTTCTTTTGAGCTTTGGATATTTCCGGAATGGGATTTTTGGAAAATGGTCACCTTCTTCCTCCTCTCCGTTGGCTGTGTCTCGAAGAAGGAGAGGGGTGAAACTCAAAAATCTCCCATTTTGGGGATTTGATGAAAGATCTGAATTCCCCTTTAAGGGTTTTATGGTGAAAGACAGTTTCTTTTTGGAAAAAAGAGAGTTAAACTCTTGATTTAATTCAAAAAAGAAAAAAGGTTTAAAACCTTGAGAAAGGGGAAGAAGGCACAAACCCTAAAATTTGAGAGAATGAAAAGGTTTTTTCATCATGTCTACATTTATAAGCTACACGCTTTACATATAGCCCCTTGGGCTTTGCTAAATGGCACTTATGCCACCCCATGCCTTATGTGCTTATCTCTTTTTGCACATAAGCCATAGGGTTTACAAAATTTTTGCTTTTTGCTTATTTTACATATATTTATTTCTATACATATATATAAAAAAGAATTACATTAAACCAATTTATGGCTTCCTTTTGTCATGGGGCCGGTTCTTTTGACCTGGCTTGGGCCCACTTGATTTGGGGTTGACTTTGATTTTGACTTGGTCAACCGAGGTGTAATTTTTTACCCCAACAATGGCTTTGGGTGTTTGGAGAAGCATTGAGAAGTCATGAGTCATCTTCAATTCTTGTTTTATTCATAGATATTTGTCATTCTCATTTTTTAGCTCATCTTAATACTAATGGTTCACTCTCACTTCCAAGTTCATTATTCTTCATCTCCTCACTAGTTTTCTTAGGGTGAGAAAAAGAAAAAGAAAAGAAGAGAACAACCTATACTAATTTGCTAGAGTAATGTAGGTTAATGAAGTAGGAATTTTGCTCACTAAAAATCTTACTGATACCTTGATTAGTGAAGTGTGAGCTTGAGTGTGAGTTGTCTCAAGGTGGATCATCTTCGACGACGAAGACTAAAAGCAAGCTCATTCCATACTTCAAGTGGAGTCAAAGAAGAGTTCTATGGACTACTACTTGGAGCTTTAGAAGTGAAAGACTGGACTACAAAGGTTGTAGAGTCTCTTCACTCAGTTTAGAACTTGTTTGCTTAACTTTGAAACCCTAATTCTCTGGTTCGATTCTTATTTAGTATACTTAGCCCTCTAGATTTTTTAAAATTACATATTTGATGCTTATTAAAACCTAGTAGAGGTGCTAAGACATACTTTCATGAACTTCATTTATCTATTCGGGATGTCGAGACTCCGGAAGCGTCATCATTTGGTGCTTCATGACAAGACTGAAGATCTTTCCTGTCTTGTCTCGAGGAAATGAGTATTTCCAACCCATTTTCTTTATGAGGGATGGGATAAGAGCAAACTTTCCTCGTTTAGAAGGCGTCCTGAACTTACTTTGTTGTCCTTGAACGTTGCTCGTGATTGCTTCCTCCTTCCCGTCTCCATTTCGGAATTTTCCTCCTTCAAAGGCGTATGCAGCGGGTTAGAGAGTATCATTACCTATTCCTTCCACTGATTGCCGACCGAGACGCTGCGTCTTGGCCTTTTCGTATATGGCCATTTCGCGACTATGGTTGTCTCGGCTGGCTTGACAAGATTCTTTTATTAACTTGTCAATTTGCTCTTCGAGTGACGTACTTAAGTTTCTTTGATCAAGACTTTTCTCTTATTTGGCAACATGGCTGTTTGTAGAAACATTTTCTTCTCCATTCGAGCTATTTATGGCGTGGTAGTTATAGATTTGCTCCCGCTTCTTGAACTGAACATATCCCAGCCCGGTTATTTCCATCTTTTCGTTAGACTTCTTTTGTTGAGTCCTGGGTTGGGTTTGCGGAACTGTTTGTTCGAGAGATACGCCTTGGCACTTTAACAACTTTTCTAATCCCTCCGTATAATATCTTGGCATACAGATGGGCTAGAACATGTCAAGAGTGAGATTGGCACCATGCCAGACTTCTTTTTCTACCTTAATCTCCATAAATTTGTAGAAGATGATCTCCTTTTCACCTCTTCGTCTTGGTGGCAAGGAGAAAATTTTCAGTTCTTGCACGTTGTATGTATTGAGCGCGTCAAGCTCCCAGTAGTGTCGAGACGGAGTCATCATAGTGTGTAGACTCTGATCCGCTACGGAAAGAGTTTGAGTTGATGGGCCAATAGAGAACACTACATTCGTCTCATCTTCGGAGTTGCTACCAAAAACCAGGAAAGAGGTCGATGGTCCGGGCTTAATGTTTTCCCTTTGAGATTGTCCCGAGTAGACTATTTGTTCGTCTTCCTTAGTATCACTTTTGAAGACCGGGATGGTGGCCACAGACTTTTGCTTATTCTTCGGCTTATGGAATCTTTCAGTGTCTTCAAAATCCGGTTGAAAGTACTTTGCGTCTTCATAATTTCGCACTTCGTTCACCGAGAAAGGATTGAGATCTCCCGTGACGGTGTACTCCGAGCCATCTTCGAAATAGTTCATGCACTGATGTTGTGTAGAAGAGATGACGTTGTACTCATGTAGCCAAGGCCTGCCTCGTAAAGCGTTGTAATAAGTCTTGGCGTCAATGACATGGAATTTAATGTCAGTGATGAGCAGCCCGAAGTGGAGCGTCAATATTATAGACCCAAGCGTTCGTGACGACTGCGAGTCGAACCCCGAGATGGTAATTTTATGTCGGGCAAGGTGCTGAACATTCATACATATTTGCTTCAATACTCTCACGTTGAGAAGATTGATGGAAGATCCGTTGTCGACAAAGATTTTTCCTATCTTGATGTCGTGGCAGTACACAGTGATATAGAGCGGTCGATTATGTTCGCATGTACGGAAGAATAGATGTTCATTGCTGAATGAGATGTCAACCGTGCGGACCTCTGCTAGTTCTTTTTTTATCTTCTCTTCTGCGAGAAAGGCTTGAAACTGATCAGGCTCTTGCAGGGATTTGATCAAGGAGTCCCGCGTCTCTTTGGACAAGAGCAAAGTATTCAATATGCTTAGTTGTGCGTGTATTTTACTCAGCTGTGTAAGGACATTATAATCCACCTTAGTTTTCTTAGGCAGGTCTTTCGCGGCAAATTCTTTGGCCACCTCTTCATTGAGAGCAATCTCATCGAGCATTTCCCCCTTCCTTTTATCCTTTTTATTCGAACTCTTGTTTGCGGGCCCGAGGTTCTTTTCAGGCAGCGTGCGGTTGCGCAACTGAATGTTCTTGCAATCTTTTTCCACTTCTTCTTTCTCCAAGGCGGAACTTTCAAAGAGAGGGTTGAGGGGAATTTCATCCTCATAATCGCTCCCGAACATGAGAACTTGAGGTTTTTCCCCTTATGAACAGGTACCGGCTATATGACAGCTGCTAGTTGCTTCTTTGTGTGCTGTCGTTTTATCGTTCTCATCTCGACGAGCTCGAGCTTCACGCTTCTCTTTCTTAAAGTGCTTTTTGTAAGCAACGCATCCTTACCACCACTTCTTAAAGGCATTGCATTCCTCGATGGGATGAGCGATCTTTCGATGGTATGCATAGTATTTTGGATGTTCCTCTCCACCATCGAAATATGGGATCCCAGGAGTGTACATCATGAAAGGTGGTAGCTTCATCCCTATCAATAGGGCTTTGGCAAACTGCTTCTACGTTTTGATCCTACTCTTATTTGTTGCAGGTATGTCTTGGTTCGGTTAGAAAGCTTTATGACTCGTCCTCGCCTCAGCTTCTTTATTCAAATGCTATCGTTTGGCCTCTTCATAAATGGGCGTCTCGCGTTCTTAGTCATCTTTGCTCTTTTGGAAGGCTTCTTTCAATAGCCTTTCAATCGGGTCTTCTTCCGGCGGTTTCATAGAGTTTAGTACCGATTCTGCCCTCAGTTCGTCTGTGTCGTTGTCCGATGCCGGCGGAGCTTCTTCATCAAACATGAACAAATGGGAGATCATGTGGCAACTTGCTACATGTCCCCCGCTTCATCTGATGAGTCGTTTTCTTCATCATCGTCATTGTTCTCATCTTCAAGAAAATGGTTGAGGAATTCTTCGAGTGTGACTGGCATTCGCGCTTTCTGATTGTATTCGTCTAGCACATCTATATATTTCTGGAGGTCTGTGTGCTTGTCGATATATTCAGCAGGCTGCACCGACTTCTTGGTCTTCTTCTTTTTCTTAAAATACTTCGAAGGCTTAACATAAGGACCTTTCCCCTTGTCGGCGGCTTTCGGCGCGGGATGCGATTTCAATATCCCTTCTATAATTTCGAGTTCAAGCAGGCTTTTCCACTTGATCGCCGGACATGCTTGTAAATCCTTCAACATTTTTTTAGTTTTCGCTGAAAGAAATACTTCTCATGGAGCTTCCACGAGAGAGCAGGATGCCCCCTGCGCATCCACCTTTTTGGGAGCGTGCTTTTGGGGCGGATCTACCCTCCAACTATCAGACAGTGCAAACTTCCCCTGCTGGAACTGGTCCTCGGCCCTGTTTTTGAAAACGTAGTAGTTCTCGATTGGATAACTCGCTACCCTGTGATAGGATCATTGGTTGGCATTATTGACGTCGCCGGCTTATGCAGGTCGCCGCAGGTCTAGCAATGTTATCAGATTATTTCGCATCACCAGTTTAAACAACCTCTTCGTCTTATCGCGAGGGAACGAATAAGTACGTCCCAACCTTTCTTTCAAGGATGGGCGCGTACGAGTATTGTTTTGGCGAACAGGTGCTTTCGGACCGCCCGGTTGTTGTTGCGTTTTGGCAACAAAGGTCGCCTTTCCTTTGCCCTTATTATTCCGGGAGTCCTTGCTTGAGGAGGAAGAACTATGACCCATCTGATCTATCTATACTAACTTATCAATCAGCGCCTGGAACATGGTGGGATTGAAGAAGGTCATAAACTGGGACACGTTCGATTGAAGATCAATAGTCCTAATGAACATTCCTACAGGTGGAGACTCCTCAATGCGCTGTTCACATTTAGATTACAAGTTCCGCCATCAGATCACATATTGAGCCCACATTTTCACTGGCTTGACCCTGGCATTGATCGGCGCTGTGATAAGAGTGCGTTCCCTTGCACTGGCAAACCTTTGCGTGAACAACAGCTCCATTTCAGAGAAAGTTTTTACGGAGTCATTTGGAAGCTTCGAGTACTATTCGAAAGCTTCCGATGAATTGGCGAAGCAGAAATTGTTCTCCACCTTCGGTATTGCCGCACAGAGCTTTGAATTGTGCTACGTGCTAATAGGGATTACCCGTTCCTTTATATATGTGGAGCTTCAGGATCGTATATCACGGTGGGTACTTTATCTGGTCGTACCAGGCCGGATATGGTCGCCCGGTTTTAACCAGCTGGTTTGCTGCTTCATTAGCCTGAGCTCTGATTTGCTGAACAATGTAATCAACCAATGTTGCTTTGGAGATTGTCTCCTCCATGGCCGTTGATAAGGCATGGGTAGGATTCGATGTTTCCCCTCTGTCATCTTCGATAATCACCGGAGGATTTTCAGCCGATGATTCTAGTTGGATCATCATCCTAACCATATCTTGGAACATAAGAGCCATCTGTTTTATGTTAGCATTCTGCTCCGCAGTTTCCTTATTTATCTTTTCCAGCACCCGTCACAGGAACTATATATCGGTTTTTTGCTCCTAGCATTGTTCAGTTTCTTTGTCTGGGATTTCTTTTAATCTGGTAAGTGTTTCCATCTTGGCAAGCATTTCTTGGAGCTTCTGCTGTTGCTCCTGATCTTTCATCAACGACCGAATATGCAGTCTGTGTCTCACAGATGCACGGCTCTCCTCTTTACCATGTCATATAGACTGTATGTATGGTTATGCCTCCATACTTGGGGCGTTTGGAGCCTTCGCCTTTAGATTTTGCCACTGGTGATAGAATTTTCTCCGGCCTCACTCTTTTATGAGAGGTTAGAACAGGAGGAGCCGCTGTGACAGGTACCTCTTTATGAGAAGTTCCCCATTGTATGGCGGAGGAGCGATCATTTTCTTGTCGGACCTTTGATTTTTTCGGTTGACGAGGATAGTTTTCATCGAGCACTGGGTCTTGGACTTTTCTCCTAACTCTGTGGATTTGTGAGGAGGGTCGTTGATACGGTTGCTTAGGCTTTGCCTGCACTGCAGTTTCTGCAGGAAGAGGTGATTTCTTTAGCACCGCCGTCGAGGAGTTCTTGTGCACCTTTTTAAGCGGGTTGAAGTTGTTCCCAGTTGAAACAGCAGCGTTAATATCCACCATCGGAGCTGGCAGGGTGAGTTCGTAAGGGGAGTTACCCCCAGCCTGTCTTACTCGGCGCTAGTGGCAACGTTGAGTATGTCGTGCAGTAGGAACTGCCTCGGTATTAGAGGCGTCTTCGTCATGCCCTTAGCATTGCTGGTTAGCTTTCCAGAATAGGATAATCTTATCATAAAGTAAATGAGGTTTGAAGATTTTTGTGGAGGGGAGCTTCACTTGGTGCCAGCTTCTGGAAGACGGACATTTTTGGCAGAGCGAGCGCAAAGTTGGCCAATCTGTTGAAGATTGACCGTCTTGTAGGTGAAGCACTTTTGCTGGCTTCACGTGTGGCAGGAGCAAGGAGGGGCGGCCGTTTTAGGGCAGCCCCCTCTGGAATCACGGGATTCTTTACAAGCCCGTTTGAGCTTCCTTTCAACCTATTAAAGACAAAACTTCCGGGGTTGGACGGCTTGCTAATAGGAGCCGTCACAGTAGCTAGCCGATCATAGACCGACCTTCGGGGAGAATCTTCTTAGGGCGTTGAGGCGCCAAAGCTCATAGGCGGGAGCATGGTCCCAAATAATAGCCTGGTAGTGGCTTGAGTGACCTATCCCATCGGCATCGAGAAGATGGAGGCCGCGTTAGGCCCGTATGTTACTCCTCCGGCTGGGGTGGAGAGGGAGTTGTTGTTGCAGGAAGTGCAGTGAGAGGCCATTGATTCTACACAGAGGTGAAATACCAAATTTTAGTATCTCGAATCTAAGGGCAACCATGAATATAGCGAACCATAATTTTGTTCGCGAAACACAACACACGAGGTGTAGAGTAGAAAGAGAAAGAGGTTTATTGATATTTTGATCAATACATGAAATTTGAGAAACCAAAACGTCATCATTTAATTAAACTTGGTTTGAGTGATTAAATGATGTTTTGTAGTACAAGTGCGCAGATATATGTAACACACATATCCGTTGATTTCATTTGAAAAGGGTGCGCACGTGCTTGCATGTGGTTACACACTATTTTGTTTCAAAGATGTTGCACATGTATATACGTATATAAGTCAACATGCATTGCATGTAACATTTGCACATCAGTGCGCATGCTTTCGTAAGCGATTTTTATTAAGTGCACACACGTGTGTATCACGTGATGCGCATACCTTCAGAGACTATTTTCATCAAGTGCGCACACGTGGGTATCACGTGATGTGTATACCTTCAGAGGTAATTTTATTAAGTGTGCACATGTGTGTATCGCATGGTGCACACATCCCGGGTGATTATTTTCCCAAGAGCGGCAAATTTTATCATTAAGCACACACTGATTTAGGTGCGCACTTCTTTATATCAGAAAGCACAAGCTTTCGTTAAGAAGCAATGGCTTCTGTTTTATCTTCTTTTCTTCTTCTTTTATTTGCAGAGAAGTGAAAACCTTGGTTTTCATCTTTTTTGTGCGTGTCTTATTTTTAAGAACGAAAGATGAACTATAAGATCATTTGATCTTTTTTAATAGCGAATTGATAGATTCGAAAAGAAGCAAAGGGTTCTGTATAAAAGAGAAAGCTTTTTAATAGAAAAAGAGAAGTTTTCTCTTCATTTCTACCTTGCGCAATTTCTTTGATGAAGGAGAAGTCTTGAGATTTTTCAAGCTTATGGAGAGTTTTTTTCTTCTGTCCCTGATTTCTTCATATGAGGCTCTTATTTATAGGAGAGAAGAAATTAGAGTTTGTTTGGTTTGTTTCGATCTCAATCTGATTTCAGATTGATTTAAAAAGATTTAATTGATTTATATCAATTAAGGGTGACATGCGCACCGTTGGATTCTTGATCCATATATATTTCTTGTTAAGGTGTTTAACCAACAGAATATTTTTTTGTTAATTAAGGAATTTGATTGCTCATTAATAAAGATTTATTTCCTTTTTAATAAGCGTCTGTTTGTGAGAATGCACATGCACTTGCACTTGTTGATTAAGTGTGCATTGTAACCGTGCGTTGCACGTGCATATGGCGAATATATACGCACTTATCATATGCGCACTTGCTTTGCGCATGCTTGTGGCTAGCATGTACGCACGTGCTTTGCATTCGCACATCACACTAAATGACTTTGTTAAGTACGAGTGTCAATGATGTTTCTATCAAGTGCGCACTTAAATGTAAGTGTGCAGACTGATGATCCATAATTTTCAGTGCTATCCAACTCTTTTTCAACACTTTCTTTGGTCAAAATTGGGAATTGTCCCCATTTTAATGACATGCAAAATTTTCTGAGTCAAGACTTGAATACTCCTCCTTATAAATTAGAGAAGTGGCCCTCTTCTCTTTCACATCAATAGAGAAAAAGAATATGGTTTGTGACCGCTCACACGTTCCTCGACAGCCATGGGAAGTACCTATTGAAGAGCTAATTCCCTATTTTGCTGCCCGCTTAGTGAACTCCGGTCTTACGGATTCTCAGTGTGACACTGTGATATATGAGTTGATGTCCCGTAGGGGATTTTCTTTTCCCGCCGGCTCTATATGGTTTCGCATGATCTTTCTCACCATTCTAGACGACGTTCTTCCTCACCCGGCGGAGATGACTTTAGCGATACTTGACGCGGCGGAGGACAATGTCGACTACTTTCGGGAGACAGGTTTGATCATGAACCCTTTAAAAGACCGCTCTGTCCACATGTTGAGCCAGATACGGGCTCGACGAGCTGTCATATTTTCTTTTGCTGACAAACACGGTGCTGATAGGTGGGGAGCAACTTCTCACGAGAATCGTCGCTTTGACATGGTTGAGAGGGCCGAGAGAGAGTTAAAGAATTTTGTATTTTGTTTCACTAAACCTTGTAGCCCGAATCCCATGTTTGGTGATCTTTTCCCCATGGAATAAAATATTTATTTAAATGCATGTTTTTGTTGTTATTTGATAAATATTGCATCTCCAACAAATTTCCTTCCATTGACTTGCGCACCTTGCATGTGCGCACGTGCTTTGCACATGCATATGGTAAGCATATGCACATGTACTTTGCATGTGTACTTCGTATTTAAGAATCTCTGTTAAGTGCGAATGCCAATGATGCGCGCATATGCTGCGCACGTGTCATGCATTAACCCTCGCACACGCACATGCCTTTAGACTTATTCTTCCCTCAAGTGGGCACTTGATTTGGATACGCAGGTGCGAACAGTTGGGATGAAGTCGTTCCACGGAACAATGCTCGCGACAAACCAAATCACGCAATTAATAATCAATCACGCAATTAACAATGAAAAGACAAATTAATAATGATACGAGAATAAATAAATAAGAATCAAAGAGACGAGAGATTTGTTAACGAGCTTCACCCACCGTATGGTTAGCCCCCGGCAGAGCGAAATCTATAATGTCTACTATAATTATTGAATCAAATATACCGAACAACCCTAGGTGATTTCTCATAAATCTCTCTAGATCTCACAAACCCTAGCTGTTACCCTCTCAATACAAAAATCTCTCTCGATTAAATTTAGCTGTAAAGAATACATATGAGAGATCCCCCTATATAGGCAAACCCTAATCTGATAATAAATAGAGATAAATCACAATATGGAAATAATTGATTCGCAACAGATTCACTGATGACAGACGTCTGACCTACACTTGGGCAGACGTCCGCCTGCGCTCTAGATTGGACTTCACGGCTTCTGTTAGTGATATATGCCCTAGATGCCATTATTGTATAGTATTAGATTGTATATTACATTTTTGAAGCTTGGGATACACAGATATAATAACTGCCTTGCTCAATATGATAGTATGCTATCTGGTTTGATTCTATCTTAACATGTGTATATGTTTCTTTTAACATATCGCTAATACATGTTGATAAAAGCCTTTAGGATCTTTGCTTGCTACCAGCGTTGCTAAGACTTAGCCATTCTTCACTTGCATTATTCTATCATGATTCTACACTTTGCACTCTCTCTCCATTGCTCTCCTCCTTCTTCCTCAAACCCTAACCCTCACACATGTTGTGAATCTCAGGGTTCTTTGAGATAAATTAGTCCAATTAACTCTTTATATCTTCTAAGTTACCTAGATTAACAAACTAGGTACTTTAGTTACCTCATTCTTGAGGTTGGAGCTTGAAACATAGACTTTCGGGTGGATCATCTTCGACACGAGGAGGCCGACGACCGAGCTTGATCCTCATCTTCTATGAGCTCAAGAAGAGGAGAGGAAGACCCAAAAGACTTGTATCTTGGAGCTATAAACCACTATCACAGTAGTTTAGAACCTCTATGTATTTTGCTAGTTAGGGTTTCTGAACGATCTTGGATATTTAGTCGATGTTATTTGTCTTAAAATCGTTTTTTGTAAATTTTGCCTCTCCACAAACCATGTGGGGTGTGTGATATCGACTTACACCGGTATCAGAGCCTACTCAAACCTTAACTAGGTCATTAGACGAAGTTTATATTTACGAAACCGAAATAACTCCGAAACAATAAAATCTAGATCCAAGTTTCTGTTGATTTTAAAAGAGCTTCTAATTTTTTTAACAAGTGCAGAATGCTTCTCATAAAGTAACTAGAACAATAGAGAAAAACAAAGCTCACACTCCTAGAAAAAACCGCCGGAAATGGCCTTTTTCCCGTCGTCACCGGTTTTCCTAAAAAGTTGGGTCTTGAGTTTTTCGTGTTCTATACCCTTAGATTTAGTATTTATGGTATTGTTTGATTTTGCCCAGATTTCATATTGTGTTATTTTTGTGCTTGGGCAATACGGATTATTTCGAAGCCGAAATTTTAACATCGTTTATTCGTTTAAGTTCGTATATATGTTTCTAAACGTCTACTAATTGCTATATGTCGATTAGTGGGGGTTGCACATATCTTGTATCTTGTTTATGGTTTATGGGTATGAAGTATTAAATCATCATGAATGAATAGCCGGGGGATGTGAAAAGAGTGTTCTTTTCTTTCATTCATGTATATTTATAAATTGATGTAATATTCTTTTGTGGGACACATCCGGGTTGAGATTGTAACTACCGTTGTATTATTTCATTACTTTTTCTTGCACCTAGATTAGACCCAAGGTGGGGTGCACAAACTACCAGGTTCTTGAAGTGCCGAGTGGCCTACTCATTTTATTGAAGGAGGTTACTTTACTTCGGAAATTTGGCGGGTAGTTTGCCGCACCCATAGGGGTCTAGAGTGAGGGTTTGGCTATTCATCGCAACCGTGGAATCCGTTTTTCGTTATAGGCTAAAACGAAACACGGAAATCCTAGTATATCCAATATATTCATCTGTCTTGCTGTGATCTGTGATCTGGAACGGATATTATTGCATGAGACGAATGGCTATATATATTATATATATAATAAATGTTGCTTATATTTTGCACCCGCGCTAGCTCTGTCCCCATTCTGCCGTTAGTTAAGTAACCTAACGGTGCATGGCGGGGCCCCGTGGTGAATACGGATGGTATAAGCGTACGTTCTATTTTCGTTTCTTTCTGCAATGATAGGGTTAAATGATGGGACAACATTAATATTGTTTTATACAAAGAAAATTGTTCACCGCCGAAAACAGAGACGAACCGGGATGGATCATCTTACATGAATTTGGGGGCAGATGCTATTTGGGTTTATCCGTCCACCTCTTCGAAAATGCCAAGTTGATTTATAGCACCGTATATCGGAGGTTCGGACGGATGCGGCCGTTGTAGAAAACTTCGTCAGATTCCCCCTCGTTGTGAGGGGTTTTTGATTGTGGGGACGCTCTTCCCTGCAGATGCAAGCCCCTGTAGTTAATTATGTTATCGCATCACGATAACCACTTTCTCCTGCTCCAAAAGTTCACTTCATGCCGTGTGTGTTTGTTTTATTTTTGGTTGCCCGTGGATTTTATATGGAGACTAATTTATGTTGTCTCCTATAGGGCGTGGATTAGTCCAAATCCGTATGTCTTAGATTTGGGTTTGGGTTGATTTAAGGATCATTAGTCACGTTTGAGATTAAGATCAACTTAAATTTTTTTGTTAAGAATATGTTAGGCCAATTTGAGACTAAGATCTACTTAACAGGGTTTTAGGATCATTCAGATCCAACAAAAGAGCATTTGGGCTCTATTGTTTTAGCTTAAAGACGTTATGGTCCGTTGTTAGTTTAAGAACGTTTCGGTCCGTAGATCACCATTTTTGAGGCGAGGGTTTAGTTTGAGAACGTTGCGGTCCGTAACAGTTTGAGGACGTTGCGGTCTGTAGAAGTTTGAGTACGTTGCGGTCTGAAGTAGTTTGAGGACGTTAGGGTCCGTAGTAGTTTGAGGACGTTACGGTTCGAAGTAATTTGAGAACGTTACGGTCCGTAGACCACCCTTTTATGCCTGTGTATTTGTTACATGACGGGATATACGGCGATGATGTGGGATACACCTATTGGGGTGTGGTTTGGTTTAAGGTGTGCATGTCAGCTTGGGAAGTGCACCCTAAAATAGTTGGTTGTCGGGACCTGCCACCTCTCTGACAACGTTGAGGAATTACAACGACATGCATCAGAGGTATGGAGAGATGTACCCTTGAACCAATTTCCGTGTCTGGGGGAAGAGATCATGGTGGACCATCTAAGAATCATTAGCCATTTTTGGAGGATTAAGATTAACTTAGGAAATGTGGGATGAATCATTTGGATGGCATGAGTCATGTTTAGAAAGCAATGAACCCACGGTCTCAGTTGACCTGAATTAGGGACCTAGCCAACTTGGGCTTTACCTACTCAATTTTCTTTTATTTGAAAGAAGTGCTAAGCACTGGTTTCGGCTCAGTCCTCTTTTCTTGCAAAAAGTGCTGAGCACTTATATGAGTTCTGACGCTCACACTTTACTCTCTCTTTTCTTTTGTCTCTATATGGAGTGTTGAGCACTCTTTATGGCGCACATATGGAAAGCACGTGAGGCGTTAGGCACTGAATAATGAGTGTCAAGCACTTTTATATTCTGTGGCGCCCACGTGCGAAGCACGTAAGGCGTAGGGCGCAGAGCGCCAGCAACTGAGTGCTAAGCACTCTTTATTTTATAGCGCCCGCGTGAGGGGCACATGAGGCACTGGGCGCCATCCACTGAGTGCTAAGCATTCTTTTTTTATGGCGTCCACGTGAGGGGCACGTGGGGCGCTGGGCGCTGAGCGCCGCCCACTGAGTGCTAAGCACTCCTGAGTTCTCTCTCTTCTTCTTTTTTTGAATGATCTACAGGATCTTTATCTAATTTTATTTACCTAAAATTTCCAAGAAGATAGTTCTTCTTCCTCGAGAATTTAATTCTCTGTTTTTTCAAAACTTTCTCCTTTTTTTAAAGTTTACGGGGGGTTCTTCTTTTTAAACTTGAAGTCTTGGGTCCTTTATATAGTAGACGCAAGTCTGTTGATTGGTTGAAAAAATCTCTCATTGAGAGATCCTAATTGATTTGGGGAGTTTACCCACCATTGAATCTTTGATCCAAGGACTTCTGTTTTACAGAAGATATTTTTCTTGTTTTTAACAAGATTGGGGAAATATTTTCCTATACAGAATTTATTCTGTAGCTCGGTGATTCTTTAATCACCATTGGATTTTTAATCCAACGGTACTCTGTTTTACGGAGAGTAATCTTTCTTATTTAGAAAGATTTGAGGAATATTTTCTCAACGGAGTTTAATTCTGCATTCTGATAATTTATCATCTCCATTGGATCTTTGATCCAACAGTCCTGTTTAACAGAGAGTTTAATCCTATCAGGCGCCAGCGCTCACGTACTGTGCATGTGAGACGCCAATAAGAGTTTTTAACTCTGGCGCTGGCGCCCTCGTGGAAGAAACGTGAGGCGCTGCCTCTTGAGTTTTGAAAGAGTTTTTTTTAACTCTGACGCTGGCGCCCTCGTGGCAGACACGTGAGGCGCTGTTTTTTGAGTTTTGAACAGAGCTTTGCTCTTTTATTGGGGAAACAAATGTCCCCCCACCGCCGCGCTCACGTGACTCACACGTGAGTGCAGCGGTGACATCTTTTCCACTGTTGGATCTTCTCAGAAGTGGAACTGTTTCCTTGTGCCTATAAGTAGGGCCTTTGGCCCTTGAGATGACTGCTGTTCATCTTCCCTAAACTTCTTATTTCTGAGAATATAATTCTCTTTCCAGTGCTTAGATCTCTGCCCAAGGATACTCTTTTAGAGTTAGAACTTTGCCAATAACTTGGTAAGGATTACAATTGAACCCATTAATAGAGCTTTGCACTTCTTAGATCGTAGATCTTTAAAATGTATTTTAAGGTTTTTAACCCGTTAATCAGAGCTTTGCACATCTTTCATGAAGAACTCTTAGAATTTTTAGCATTTTTCTTGCAGATCTTAAAGATCTTGGGGTTTTACCCTGTTAAAAAACTTTGCTTTTGAGGGTTCTAGTAGATTATCCCATTGTTTTACAGAGCATGGCTCTAAGAAATTTTAGGGAATTTTATTCCCTCCTTAATTTTCTGACAGATGTGAAATCTGTTTGCAGATCACAGCTCTCGAGGGAGTTTAACTCCTTAGTCCAATGATATTTCTCATTAAATGAGAATCCTTTTAGAATTCTATTCTTAATGACTGACTGCCCCATCAATGATGGGGCATCACCTTAATTTTGTAGGTCCCCTTTTGTCCCACTGCAATGCAGTACAAAGTTTTTTAAGTATCAAAGAACGTTAAAGTTCTGAACATAACGTCAATAGCTGAACCTTCTCCTTTTGTGCAGGTGCAATGGCCTTCGACTCTTCCTTCCCTTTCGTACGTTCAGAGAGCGCCTTTGCCGACGCGCCCGTAAATCGAGAAGTCTTCGCGCTTATTAAAGATCGTGACCCAGAGCAGAAATCTCTTCACCTGTGGGGGTCATGGTATAATTAGATCATTCGGGGTTGGCGCAGTTTTTCTTGTGCAGCGCCCTCAGAGCCAATTTCAGTGATTCATTACGCTGATTCGCCTCAAGTGACTTATGCCATAGAAGAGGTCAACTGGACCTCGGAGGGTCGCCTTCAACCCTCCATGGCATCAATACCCGTACAACCACCGATGGCTTTGGATATTTTGGAGCGGCGCATATGCCAAAGCGAGTCGCGCCCTTGGGGGCAAGTCTATATGATAGGGTTGACTCCTTGCCATTCAGCCGGCTACCTGTAGTAAGCTCGGTATATCTTGTCGGCCAAGAAGTCGCTGTTGCTGAAGCTTGGGCTATATCCTGAAATACATGTGTCCTCTTTTCAATATCCCGCGTCTTATGAATGGTAGGTTAAGGCTATTCTGGAACAGTGGAACATCCCAACCCACACATTTCTTCTATCAGACCGGGAGGTCTCAATTTCCTTGGAGGAGTTTGCGGAAATTTCCGGTTTACCCGTCAGAAGGGAACATTACGAGGAGATGCTTCCCCCTGATAAGTACATCTTTGCTACTAAATCAGTGGTGATGAGCCTTACTCCAGAAAATGTTGTTCAATACCGGTTCCCAAGCCTAATCAAGGTGTTAAACATTTATGAGAGTTTATTCTTAGAGTCTGGAGGGCACGGAGTTGGCTTTGCAGATTTCATCGCCCGTTTTCTTTGCCGAGAAGTCCTGTCAAAACAAGCCGCGAAATTCGCTAAGCTTGGTGACCCGTTCGGTTTTGGTTTGGATAACGTGCTGACGGCAGAGGCGGATTTGAGGAATTTCTTCATTCCAGACGTTTCGGCCATCCCTTTCGCAGAGCTCGCAGCTCCAGACATCGACGAAGAGACGTTCTTTCTGGGGTTCATCGGCCTGTGGTTGAATTAGTTTATGCTTCTGACGCATCCTCACTATATGAGGTCGTCCTTCTTTTCTCCAGCCCACCGCATGATTGCAGGGACACATGTGGCTATTGGGATCGCAGGGCTAGCTATATCACGGCTTGAGCTTAGCGGCAGACTCTGCTCAGCCGAGGGTAAAGCCCGTACATCTTCCGTTGCACTACTTCACGTCGTGGATCGAGATGCACGTGCTAGGTGCTTTCATTGTTCACAAATGACCCCGCACCCCGCTTCTATGACATCTACAACTTTCTTCGGGTCATGTATCTGGTTGACGCTTCTGCGTCAGACCCGTCGCAGCGAGAGGCTCGGCGATAGGTCCTCCGCCTATGCATGGTTGGGGACATCATGACCTTTGTCGATAAAGTCTTGACTATCAGCAAGGAATCTACTAAGGTGGTGCAACCGTTGCGTGACACTTTCAAAGACGGGGCTTCCATGTTAAACGCTCGGGAAATTTTGCACTTGTATTCTATCAGGCCGAGCTTTTTAGTATTCAAACAGAAAGCCTCGGCACTGTTCATGAGGTACAACCCGCACCACTTCGCTCAACAGTCGGGTTATAATCAGGGTGTTCCTCTCGAGGGATTCTTAGCCGAGCCGGCTGCTACGGAGGAGGGTATTCATAGAGTGTTGCACCACTTTATGCGATTAAATACAGGATCTAATTTTCTCATTAGCGAGCCAAGCTATGTGCCGAAAGCTTCGAACGCTTACGTGGCGTGGTACCAGCATGCGACGGGTGTTGTTATCAGAGAAGAAAGGCGGCTATTGCTCGATCACAAGGATGCAGTCCCCGCTGGTAATCCATCTGTCCCCTTAAAGCGACGGACTGCCGTTCGTCCCTCCTTAAGAGAAGATATTACGGCTGTGGTCCCACGAGCTTTCCCTGAGAAGCTTCAATCGGGTATTCCCGTAACTGCGGTAGCCATGGCGTCCCCGGAATCTGGCGCTGGTACAGAAATCGGGACCCGCCGCCCGAAGATGCCTGTCAAGCGCAAGCTCTTGTCATCGGCCGCAGGTGTCTGTTCGCAGAAAAAAATCTCTATTTTCTGCCGATGTCGTATTTGGCCAGGATCCACATGCTACAGTGAGGGCTTGTGTGAATACGGCACCAATGAAGGTTTGTTCGACACGCCTGCGACCGATACTGATCTACAGGCTGCCCTTGCATCTTCCGAGCGACTGGCTCGCGAGGAAGCGGCATTGATCTCTATCGCGAAGTCAGGTATACTTCAGTTATATTCTTCTGTGCCTATCCTTTCTCTCTTTATTATGCTTCTATTAACGATTTCTTCTTCAACAGGTATTTCTGCCGAAGAGGCTTTCACGGCTTCCCTCAGGACGTTCGAGGAGGAAGAGAGGCTCCGCGCTTCTTTAGGCCTTGGCATAATTCGTTTCATTACACCTTTACTCTTTTTTATTCATGATCTGACCCTTCTCTTCACCCTATTGCAGAAACTACAGCAACTCAGGTCATTCCAAGTGCAGTGCCAATCCCAAGTGGTGATGCAGCAAAGCTTCTAGAGCCAGCTACTATGGCCACAGCCATCCCAAAGTCACTACAGGAGGCATTGCTGAAGCAGCCGATGATGGATGTCGTAGCAGCTCCGAAGACAGAGCTAGGTTCGGACGACGACATCCCCCTGTCGGAAGTCTTAAGGAGGTCAGTTCTCACTGCTCAGACTGAAAGGAAGCGCAGGAAGCATGCAGCGAAGGAACGCGATGCTGTTTTGTCCGCAGGTGTAGGCTAAAGCAGTATTCCGCCTACTAACATTCTTTCGGCGGATGTTTCTTCCGCCCTGTCTACCGCACAAAAACAGGTTGCACGTGCAGCTCGGAAAGAAACTGAAAAGCTACTTCAAGATAATGTAACACCTAGTCCTTTATTAGAACTTGGTCCTCGAATTCTGACATACGTATTTTCTTTTAAATAGGGCCGAGTCCTGACGATGGTATGGCAGGTGAAACGCCGATGATTACAGAGCCCGAAGTGGCCACTCTTTCTCGGGAATCCGGGACTGTCTAGACTGCTGCTCTTTCTCCTTGTGGCTCCTTGGTATCGGAGGGTGTCGTAAGCATTACGACGGCCCTTGTCGTGTCAGGGGATGAAGCTATGAGTGTAGAATCTATTCCCCCGAGAGAGAGTGAGGAAGTCGTTACACTTGGTGACGCTTCCGGCGCGGTTTCGGTCCCTGATCTATCAGAGAGTCCTTGAGTTGTTGTTTTTGAGTTTTTCAATCCTGTTAAGCCCTTCTAATGATATTTCGTTTGTCTTGAGTATAGGCGCGGTAAACAGTGAAGCTGTGCCGGCTGAAGAAGTGTCATCGGCCGCTATTTTGATGGTCGTTGTCCCTTTGTTTTCTTCTGCACCTCCTCAAATCTTAGAAGGTATGGGTTTCTTACTTATTTGTTTCACTTTGGATACAATCCTTCTTGTATTGACTGTATATTGTCGCAACTCTGCAGGAGTACTTTTCGACCATTTGTATCAAGTGTTAAACCCGCATTTTTCCTTTCAGTCGGAAATCGTTCCACCTTCTGGTGTTGGTCAGTATATTCTTCACCTAATGTTTCTCCCTCTTTTTTATGAGTAGACTTATTGTTGCTGAGCTTTCCTTATATTGACCACAGTATCACGGGTCAGAGGAGGAAGCAAAAGAATAGTCGCGCCTCCGGTACTCCCTATTCTGCCGCCTGCCACAGCCGGTACGATAGATTCCATCCCTCAGGTGTTTTCTTTGTCTCCCGATTCGAAATTTGACCGTAATTCATTTTGCAGCGATTACACTGGCTCCAGCTCCTTTTGAGTCTCGCATTCCAATGCCCGTGGGGCCCTTCGCTAAACGTACATCCTCTAGGGGCGCCGCGAATAGCCGACGAACGCTAAGCGAGTTTATCAAAGATCTCAATGCTGAGGCCCTCATTTCTGCTGCGGATTTTGCCGTCGAAGTCAATCCAATGATGGCGATGCTCATGAACTTCCATAATGAAGATCTCATTGGTTCTTGGGTTGATTATTGCAGGAAGATCGAGTCTTGCATGCACGAGATTGAGCTTAAGCGTCTCGCTCCTGAGGTGTTGGCCTTGAACTCTCAACGGGCTGCGTGGGTTGAGCAGAGTGTTCCTTTCATTCTCCATTTTGAACAAGAGGCGGCCCTGAGGTGAAAGGAACATGAGGCGGCTTCCAGTGAATCCGTCCAATTGCACGCCCAGGTTGAAGTGAATGGTGCGCAGCTAAAATCTATTTTCGACAACCTCCAGCGATATATTTCGGATGGGTTGACGCTAAGGCGGAAGCTTGACTTCACCGAGCGGAGCACGCAGGACTGCGAAGTTGCCAAGCAAGAAATCGATGAAAAGCTTTCATCCTGTTTGCAGTAACAGACTCAAATCGAAGTGGAGTTGGCCGCTGTAGCTGACCATGAGAAAGAATTGAGAGGAGCACGCGAGCGGCTTGTCAATTTGTTGAAGACGCATCCTCCTTAATAACTGTCATTGTACCCCTTTTCTTATACTGGTTGTAAACTTATAATTCATGAATAACATGTATTCATTTTGATTCCTTTATGAAATTTATCTTGTATTCACTTGAATTCATGAATAAAAGACATATTTTATTTCATACTGGCATTTCTCTTTTCTTCGATGTCTTGATCTGGTGTGAAGTAGTTTATATACTCATTATGGAGTTTGTAATTTATTCACTCATCCCGGATCTCTAGTTTATGAACTCATTTCGGAGTTTGTAGTTTACCTTCCTTGGGCTTGTAGGAAATCATGTCCTAACGTCACAGTTAACCCCTGCTCTTTACAACAGAGGTCCGTTAGGGTCTGTGGTACAAGGGTTTTGTCCGTCGTACCGTCGCGTTGGCTGATATATTCCTCGATATGCAGACTTTACGCTGCTGTTCGAGTAGCCCCACGACTGTCGTGTCTCCGATCCCTTCGGGGGCTAGACAAGACATCTTCAAGTGATCTCCTTAGGTCATATTACCGTCGGAAGAGCAAACGTCAGGAATTTTCCATAACGCTTTTTACTTGAGATTAGGCTCAGTTTGGGAGCCCCGATGAGTCATAACCATTCTGCGCTGGTGTGGGACGATCTCCAATAGTCTTTCAGGTTTTATTTGAGTTGCCGTCAAGACCCTAAAGCTAGGAATTTGGCCTTCGCTTCCTTTGTTGACACCGCGTCTTCTGTAATAAGACGAATGTCGAGGTGATCTCTAGGTTGTTTATGAACCATCAAGATTTAGAACTAGGGACTTTGCCATGGCTCCACTTTGTTGACGTCGCGTCTGTATCCTGTTGGAGTGTGAAGAAACGCCGTTGTTGATCTTTAGGTTTTCTGTGAGCCGTCGAGATTTGAAACTAGGGACTTTGCCATGGCTCTATTTTGTTGACGTTGCGTCTGCTGTAATGAGACAAATGTCGAGATGGTCTATAGGTTGTCTGTAAACCGTCGAGATTTGGAATTAGGGACTTTGCCATGGCTACATTTTTTTGACCTTGGGGTCGCTTGTTGACATCGCGTCTGCATCCTGTTGGAGTGAGAAGAAACGCCGATGTTGATCTTTAGGCCGTAGATGTTGCCATCGAGACCTAGCTCTCTTTCTTATGAAGCATGGTGGGAAAATATGTTTCCCTTTTCGTTTGTGCCCATGGATTGTATACAGGGGTCGATGTGGACTCACTTGTAGGGCAAAAGTTTCATTTTCATTCTTTTTTTTATTTCTTTCCGCGACGCTCTATCATTTCAGCTTTTTATATCGTGAAAGTTGCGATTGCCAAATCATTTCGGCTTTTTATCGCGGTGCCCAATCATTTCGGCTATTTTTTTCTTTTTACTCGCTGCTTTTTATTGCGAGTTGCCCAAACATTTCAGCTGTTTTTATATGCATATTTTTTGCTCGCTGATTTTTATTATGAGTTGCCCCATCATTTCAGCTATTTTTATATGCATATTTTTTGCTCGCTGATTTTTATTGCGAGTATGGAACTTAAGATTTGATAGCAATTTTGGCATCAGTATCGCTGCGACTGGAATATTGCCAGGAGCGAATCATCATTTGTCGTGAAAGGCCTTGGAATTTGATACTGATTTAGGCATCAGCATTGCTACAACTGGGATATTGCCGGGAGCGAATCATCATTTGCCCTTGTCGGTTTGAATAAAGGTGGCTTAGCAAATAGGGTTAGGATCCTGTCGACTAAGGCTTTTTGTCTTTATGAGCCATAAGGGTCTCATAAAGGTATATCTCCCTACGAGTCGTGAGGATCTCGTAGGGTATTTTCTCCTTAGGAATCGTAGGGATTCTTAAATGTGTGTTCTATCATAAGTCGTAAGGATCTTACAAGAGTGTTTTCTCTTTATAAGTCGAGAGGACTTACAAGTGTCGTTCACCATATAATAACATTCTTCGTGATTGGTGGAACTCGGTGGGGGGAAACGTTTATTTGTGCCCGTGGATTATATACAAGAGTCAATATCGGACCGCTTGTAGGGCAATTTGGAGAGTATGACGGCTTAAAGATAGATTTGGATCCCTGTAACATAAGACTTTGAATTCTATGAGCCGTGAGGGTCATACAGGGAGAGTTCTCCTTACGAGTCGAGAGGATCTCGTAAGGAAAAATTTTACGAAATTGCGCCCTTTCGGGTTTTCACAAGCTCGACAGTAGCCCTACTGTTTTTACTTATGGCGCACTTTCGGGTTTTCATCCGTACCCATTTCGCTTGTGGACGTACCTTTTTTTAACCTCTCTGTTTGCCTATGGAACTTAGGGGGGCTTCGCCACCGGAGCAGCTGTGCAGCCAGCGGGACTTGAGTTACAGTCCTCTCCGTTGGGACTTGTGAACTTGAATTCCACTATCGCCGTCTTGCGACGTATAAGTTTAAGGACACTACGGTCCATTATTAGTTTAGGGACATCTCGGTCCAGGGCCAGCTTCGAGGCGAAGTTTTGCCGGATACTACTTATAGAGTCTTGACTCGGGAAGACAGCGAGCGGACACGAGCGTCGTCATCTATCATTAACCTAAGCCGTGACTTGTCAATCGGAGTATTTCTTAAGGAACCGGCCGTTTATTGGCCGGAAGGGCCTTTCGCCATGCATATCCATGAGCAAGTAGGCCCCACCTTGATAGACCTTGTTTATGATGTACGGACCCTCATAGTTCGGCTCGAATTTCCCCCGCTTTGCACGGTTGGAGATCATAGGTCTTTTTACGACTAACATGAGTTCGCTTTGGCGGAATGTTCTCGGTCTGGTTAATCTTTCATATGAGCGCGTCATCCGTGCTTTGTAAACTTCCAGGTTTTGCTGCGCCAAGAGATGAGTTTCATTGAAGGCATCGATCTCCTCAAGCCGAAGATGGGCATTTTCTTCATCCGTCAGCTCATATCGAATTACCACTCGTAGAGAGAATATCTCTATCTCCAAGGGAAGTATCGCTTCAGTGCCGAATACCAACGCGTATAGGGTTGTATTCATAGCTGTTTTGAACGTGGTTCGATATGCCCAGAGAACTTCATGTAGTCTCTCGTGCCAATCCTTTTTGTTTATGGACTCCGTTTTCTTTATGATCTTCGTCAAGGTCTTGTTGAAAGCCTCAGCTAGACCATTAGCTCGGAGATTATAGACTAAAGAGTATCTTCAATCTATATTATGCTGCTGTGCGAAGTGGCTGATCTTATGGCTTCTGTAGGCCGACCCATTATCCGAGATGATCCTTCGCGGAGTGCCGAATCGGTAGATGACATGTATCCTGAAGAAATGGAGGATGTTCTCTGTCTTCACTTCCCTTAGCGGTATTTCCTCTGCCTACTTAGAGAAGTAATCGGTTGTTTTCAATATAAACCGATGTCCTTTGGATGATGCTGGTTCGATGAGCCCAATTATATCGGTTCCCCACATTTCGAACGGCCAGCTGGCTGCCGTTGGGTGTAGCGGATTTGGATGTTGGTGGATGAAGTCCCAGTGAATTTGGCACGAATGACACTGCTTCGTATATTCGAGGCAGTCCTGAATCATCGTGGGATAATAGTAACCCATTCTCTTGATCTTCAGATTCATCTTTGGCCCGGCTTGATAAGAACCGCAGAGTCCGTCGTGAGTTTCTTGGACGACCTTTTTTTCTTCTCCTGGCCACAAACTGTCGAACGATCTCTTATATAGAGTATCATTGACGAGGGCGAAATACAGAGCTTGTTTCATGAGCTGATGTCTCGAAGATGCGTTTTCGAGTGTTTGATGGGATTTGAAGTAGTCTATGAAGACTTCTCTCCAATCCTTAGCCTTTTCTTCATCCTCTAATTGGAAGGCTGCTTGGTCTGTTGCTTCCTTTCTTTTAGACGACTCCGGAGGTATTTCTGCTGGCGCGAGAATCCGGCGGCTCTGCACAATGATCCTTACGTCATCGAGGTTTTCGTCGGCCAATTCTTTAGCGAGCTTGGCTAACGCATCCGCCTTGCTATTTTCCGCACGCGGTATGCTTTCCAGGATGTAAGAGAGAATTTGAGTCAGCAGTTGCTGCACTCTTTCGCTATATTTTACCAACTCCGGTTTACACGTCTGATAGTTGCTATTTACATGGCTAACGACTAGCTGGGAGTCTCCATATATGAGGAGATCTTCGATTCCTATGTCGACAGCAATCTTAAGACCCGCTATCAAAGATTCATACCCAGCCTCGTTGTTTGTCCTTGGTTCTGTTAAGTAAAGGGCAAAACGCATCATCCCTCCTTGCGGCGTCACGAAGATAAAGCCCACCCTAGCTTTTATTATGGGGATGCTTTGCTTTCGCTTCTTCAAGGAAGATGCTCCGTCAAAGTATAGTTCCCATCGGGCATTATTTTCTTCCTTCTCCCCTTCGATTGTGTCGAACGCGTGTTCGTCTGGCAATTCGCAACTTAAGGGAGAGTCGGCCGGTATCGAATGTTCAGCGAGAAAGTCGGCGATGGCCTGGCCTTTCACTGCCTTGAGGAGTCGATATGTTATCGAGAATTCCATCAATAGGAGGGCCCATTTGGCTAGTCTTCTTGTTAGTATAGCCCTTGACATCAGATATTTGAGAGGATCCACCCTTGATATGAGATGGATCTCATGTGCCAAGGCATAATGTCGAAGCTTCGTTATCACGAAGATCGGTGCCAGGCAATGCTTTTCAAAGGGGGAGTAGTTGTTTTCTGCCCGCAGAAGAACTCGACTCAAATAGTAGAGAGATCTCTCCTTCCCCTGGTCGTTCTCCTGTGCCCATAGCGCGCCTAGAGAACCTTTAAGGGCTGTTGTGTACAGGATGAGAGGCTTTCCCTTGACCGGAGCAGTCAGTACTGGCGGGTTCTGCAGATATTGCTTTATTTTGTCCAGTACATTTTGGCATTTACGATTCCAAACGAACGGGTCCCCTTCTTCATAAGATGGTTGTAGGGGCGGCATTTGCCGGAGAGGTTGGCTATGAACCGTCGGATATACGCGAGCTTTCCTTGGAGAGACCACAGTTGCTTGAGAGTTCTTGGTGAGGGAATTTCCATAATCGCCTTGATCTTTGATGGGTCTATTTCGATACCTCGGTGTCGTACGATGAATCCTAGGAATTTTCCTGAGGAGACTCCAAACGCGCATTTCAGAGGGTTCATCTTCAGATTATATTTCCGAAGACGCTGGAACACTATTTTCAAATGCTCCCAGTGCTCCTCGTACAATTTTCTTTTCACCACAAGGTCGTCGATATAACATTCGACAATCTTGTGTATGAGGTCATCGAAGATCTTCATCATGGCCCAGCATTTTTCAGACCGAAAGGCAGAATATGTCCAGTGGAGTCTGGAAGGCAGTATGCTTTTGGTCTTCGGGGTGCATTTTTATTTGGTTGTATCCTGAAGATCCATCCATGAAAGAGAAGACTTCATGAGTAGACGTGTTGTTGATCATCAACTCGATAACAAGTACTGGGAAGTCATCTTTCGGACAAGCTTTGTTGAGGTCCCGAAAGTCCACGCAGATGCGCACTGTCCCATTTTTCTTCATCATCGGAACGATATCAGCGATCAACTCAGGGTATTGAACTTCCTTATGAAGCCAGAGCCAATTAGTGTCTTAACTTCAGCGTTGATACTCATCTCGAGTTCGAGCCGCATTCTCCTTGGCACTTGTTTGAATGGCTTGATGTTCGGCGATATGGCCATCCTATGTACTGCTACTTCTGGATCTAGACCCGACATCTCGGAATAGTTCCATGTCAAGCAGTCTTTAATATTGCATAAGCACGTCCTTTAGTATGGCCACCTATTTTTTAGACAATAGCTCGTTGACGAACGTTTGCCTTGGATCATGTCCCTAAGTCAATTTTTCTTAAATTTTCCGCCGTGGTGTGTATCCCATCCTCCAGCTCTTTTGGCGCCGGTGGAAACTCTGAGATCATCTCGTCCTCATTCTCATTTGCGAAGCACTGGGAGAGGTCGTCCATATTCTCGTGATCCCCCTCCTTTGAGAATGTTATCACGTGGCAGGTGCAAGTTCGTTTCCAAGCTCGATGTTGATCTGGACTTACCCTCACAATATAGGTTGCTTTTGGCTCATGCTTTCGTGGTGGGGTTACCCTCCAACTGTCGGATAGAGCAAACCTGCCTTACTGATACTGTTCTTCAACCCAGTCTTTGAAGATGAAGCAGTCTTCAAGAGGATGTCCTACTACTCAGTGGTAGGAGCAATAAGCCGGGTGATGGACCTCGTTTATTTGTTCGGAGTGCCGAGACTCCGGGAGCTTCATCATTTGATGCTTAATGACAAGGTCGAATATTTTCCTTGTTTTGTCCTGGGGGAAAGAGTATTCCCGACCCATCTTCTTTATTAGCGATGGATTCCAGCTGACTTTTTCTCGATCGCGTAGCTTCTTGGATCCGCTTCGCTGTTTTTGAACGTCATTCTCTTTCTTCCTCTTGTTATTGCCTCTATGCCGGGCTTTTTCCTTTCCACGAGAACGTACAGCGGGCTGAGAGTGAAGGGCATCGTAATTTTCCTTTTCTCCAAACTGCTGAGTAAGACGTTGTGTCCTGGCTTTCTCGTAAATAGCCATTTCACGGCTGTAGTCATCCCGGACCTTTTGACCTGCTCCCCTTATTAGCTTGTCAATCTGTTCTTCGAATGACAGACTTGGCATTGTTACGGTGGGATCTTGCTCTGGTTCAATATCAGCGCTATCTGGAAAAGTATTTCCTTCTCCACCAGGGTTATTTATGATACGGCAGCCATGGAATCGCTCCCGTTTCTTGGACCGAACGTATCCAAGTCCAGTCATCTCTATCTTCCCATTGGGCATCTTTCGCTGCATCCCAGAAATGTCCCAAATCTTGTTGAAGAACTGAGCTTGTCGAGCGGTTTGTTTGAAGGGTACGCCTTGGCATCTTAATAGCCTTTTCAGTCTCTCTGTGTAATATCTGGGCAGACGGATTGGTTGAAGCCTGGCAAGCGTAAGTTTGGCACCATGCCAGACTTCTTTTTCCACTTTAGTCTCCGTAGATTGGTAGAAGAGGATCGCCTTTTCACCTCTTCGCCTAGGAGGGACGTGAAGGTCTACAGCTCTTGCATGCCATACGTATCGAGCGCATCAAGTTCTCTGTAATGTCACTGCGGAACCATGGTAATTTGTAAACTATGATCAGTTCCAATGAAGTTCTGCATTGACGGGCGGACGGAGAACACTGCGTTGGCCTCGTTCTCAGAGTCACTACCGAGGACCAAAATAGGGGTAGATGGTCTGAGCCTGTTGCCTTGGGATTGCCCCGAGTAGACTATCTCTTCATCTTCCTCGGTATCGCTCCCAAAGACCGGGATAGCGGTGACGGCTTTTTGTTGGTTCTCTGGTTTATGACATCTTTCCGTGTCTTTAAAGTCTGGTAGGAAGTACTTGGCGTCTTTATATTTGCAGACTTCATTTACGGAGAATGGGTTTAGCTCCCCTGTAACTGTGTACTCGAAGCCGTCTTTAAAGTACTTCATACACTGGTGTTGTGTAGAAAGGATGACGTTGTACTCGTGTAACCAAGGCCAGCCGAGCAGAGCGTTGTAGCAAGTCTTAGCGTCGCTGAAATGAAATTTGATGTCAGTGACGAACATCCCAAAGCGTAATGTCAATATCACAGACCCAAGCGTTTGTGATGACTGCGAGTCGAACCCGGAGATGGTAATTTTGTCCCAAGCCAGGTGCTGAACATTCATGCAAATCTCCTTTAGCACCTTCACGTTAAGAAGATTGACGGAGGACCCGTTATCGATCAGGATCTTCCCTATCTTAATGTCATGGCGGTACCCAGTGACATATAGAGGACGGTTGTGCTCGCACTCCGAGGAGGAGATCTTCATCACCGAATGTGATGTCAGCTGTATGAACCTCTGCCAGCTCGTCCTTCATCTTTTCTTCCGCAAAGAAAGGTTGGAATTAATCAGGCTCTTGTAATGCCTTGATCAGAAAATCTCGTGCTTCTTTGGACAGGAGGAGAGCATCCAGTATGCTTAGTTGTGAGGGTATCTTCTTCAAATGAGCCAGGACATTGTAATCCACCTTGTTTTTCTTAGGCGGGTCCTTGGCCATGAGCTCTTTGACGATTCTATCGTCGAGGGCAATTTCCTCAGGGACTTTCTCTTTTCCCTTGTCCCTTTTGTTAGAACCCTTGTTTGTAGGCCCGAGATTCTTTTCAGGAAACGTACGGTTACGCAGCTAAATGTTATCGCAGTTCTTCTCTTCTTCTTTTCCAGAGGTGGATTCTTTGAAGAGAGGACCGAGGGTTATTTCTTCCTCAAAATCGCTCCCGAATATAAGAACTTGACATTTTCCTTTTATCTAAATGGTATCAACCATATGACAGTTGCCAGCCGTTCCTTCATGCTCGTCTGTCGCACTTCTTTGTTGTCGACGGGCTTCGCGTTTCATCCGTGTGAAGTGTTGTCGGTGGGCAATAAATCCTTGCCACCATTTCTTGAAGGCATTGCACTCTTCGGTGTTAGTAATATGTATGCCCTAGAGACCATTACTGTACATACGATGTATATTGTAGTGGATGCTTGGACATATATAAGGAGGACTTTCTTGCTCGACATGATAGTATACTATCCGGTTGCACTTTATCTTAACATGGACACAGATTTTCTCTATATTATATGTTGATAAAGACCTTAGGATGAGTACTGGACTACCAGGATTATGATGTAGATCATACTGGTGGGGACAGAGTAGTCGACAAGTACATCCTTCAAATGTTCCTAGTCGTGGGAGTATCGAGACAGGGCATCGATACTCCAGAGTAGACTAGCGTATACGCTTCTCGACCCATATGATGGGCGATGGATGATCCCATATCCATTGGTGTTTGACATCAAAGAAGGTATACGGGTTCTCAGTGGAGACTGGGTACACTGGACGGACTCACCGAGAACTCCTAGATGGTATTATACCTATCGTCGGATAGCAGTTCTCTGGTGACACTGGTACAGGTTAGTCTGTAGACCCGAGATCGTCATAGAGTCTTGTGTGATTCCCACTGTGCTTTGATTTCCACCTTACCACGTTCAAGAGAACGTGCAAAACGGTGGCTTTTGGGTATAGTCCCAAGTCACATGGAGGCGGTGAGCGATAGGAGGGGTTTCTTCTTTCCCGATATAGGGAGTTGATGTTGCGCGATGCTCGATTGACCATAACAGGAAATCCCTGGTAAGGGTTGCTGAGATCTACTAGTAAGTGTTATCAGTAGTTTCTTGAACCGTTATGGACCTTGCATCGGCATGACTTATCAGGCTATTGGGGTCTAACGTTATACCACCCCCAGGCTGTGATATGCGACATATCAGATGAAGAGACCGGACTATACGGTAGTGTTACTGATTGGATTTACAGGAGTACGAGCAGGCTTGCTTGTTGATCTTCTGAGCGCTCAATACCCGGGTGGCCGTTACGTTTAGCAGACCGCTTACGGCTTGTGGGTGTTTGATATGATCATCAACTACTGCCGGCGTATTGACGAGTCTTTAGAGTCCTACACAGAGGTTTCCTGGCTCAAGCGAAACGGAGTAGGAGCATATATGTAATATATGCAGGACCGAGATTAATGCGAGTATGCGATACCGCATTCTATTCTCGCGATGTGTGACATGATAGGTTATATATGATATAGCCGAGTTATCGGATCAAGCGTTGATTCGATAAGATGTTGCATTTGATATTAGTCGGTTATATGTGATATAGCCGGATTATTAAATCAAGTGTTGATTTAATAATTTAATGTATAATTATATATTTGATATATTACATTACATTAACTAGTATTAGCTCACTTAAGATTTCTTTTCTCACATTTGATATACTTTACATATATATGATATATGTATTGTTTTCTTTTTGGCACAAAATATATATGTGATATATATAAGTGTGTTATACTAGGTTACACATGCAACATGGATGTATGAGACTTATACCATGCTAGGGTTAAGTTAGGGTTTTTATTTATGTTAAGCTAATTCAAAAGAGTGTAAGTTTGTCATGGTTAAGCTTGGACAAAAGATTTTGGATAACTATTGACAAAGTCAACTCTTTTGTCAAGTTTAGGACATTTATTTAACCCAACCCTTAACCTTAGTGTATGGTTAATTCTCTACATGAGTTAGGCATGATATCTTGTGACCATGGTTGCATTTGTAACCTCAAGAGTTCATTATTTCTTTCATCACAACTTCATCTTCTTCTTCCTCATTCTTGAGCTCTCTTGATTTTGACAAAGTGATGAAACCTTGTGAGAAAATGATTTCTAATGTGAGCAAAATTCCTACTTCATCATCCTCTACTACTTGTCATTTAGTATAGGGTGTTTGCTTCACTAATTCCATGATTAGTGAAAAGATAGCTTGGGTTAGTGTCTCCTCGACGTAGATCATCTTCGGCCTCGAAGTCTTCGAATCAAGCATGTTCATTTCTTCAAGGGAGCCTCTCTAGAGTCCAGAGTTCACGATCGCAGCGAAGGGGACTACTACACGGAGCTATTGAAGTGAAGGACCGGTCTACAAAGATTGTATTCCTTGTTCACTTTTAGTTGCAAAGTGTTTGCATATGAATTCCGTACGATTTCTAGTTAACGATTCAATATTTAGGGTTAGCTAAAACGGCAATATTTTAATTCGGCATGGACGATACCTCCCGAAACCTTGCTGCCGTGCTAGGCAACCCTACAGTGGTATCAGAGCCAGGCTAGAAATTTATACGGATTTTGTTAAGATTACGAAACCGAAATACTCCGAAACTTGAAACGCGAAAATCTTGTGTCTGTCATTTTTAAATAATTGTCAAAAAAAAATTCAAACAAGTACAGAATGATGTATGAAATATATCATGAACACCATCAAAATTTCAGGGCATTCTGTGAAAAAGTGGCCGGCCACCATACTAGAGATCTCGGCCAAATCCGAGCCCACCCCTCCTGAATTTTTTTCTATGTTCCAGAGACTTGGTTTTGATGTTTCAGGTGTTGTTTGTTTTTGCTAATTTTGCATGTGCTGTGAACTTACACTATAAGTAATTCGGAGTGTTTCGTATTCGTAGTTTTAACATTGTTTTAGGTTATTCGCATGTTGTCTAGACGAAGTTAAAAAGTTCGATCGAATTTCCAAAACCCATTTTTCCAAGTTCATCGTATTCGGAAAAACATGCAAGTGATTCTGTGGACCCTCTAGAAGAACGAAACCTTAACTCGATTATGTGACCGTTAGAACCGCTACTAAACCCTAGGGTTTGTGGTAGTTCAGCGTTGTCACATGTGAGGCGTTGGTTTGACCCTTCTACGGCTGGTTCACAGGTACTGTCGCATCTTCTGGGTATTATTGAACTGTGCTCAAGTGTTGAGCTGTCGGGAAATTATGGGACTTTGATGAATCGATCGAAAAGTTTAACGTCGTCCGGGTATCATGTGATGGGATACAATATTTGGAATCCACATGTAGTTATGAGATAACTAATTTGAATGTTATAAATCTAGCAATTTAGTCTCAGTTGATCGGTTGCCACGGGATTTTGATGTGATCAAAAGTCCGTCGCAATCACGTAGCGTACGCGGATACTCGCCGGGTAAACTTAATAGATAGCCATGCCCCATAGCCCCGACCAAGTGACTGTAGGAGAACCCCGTCGCCAAAAGCATCCGTTCGGGTGCTCGCGGCAGCGGTGTTCCGCCTTAGTGCACTTCGTCGACGGTATCGGGGGTGCAGCCGTCTACTAAAGTTTCCGACGAACATTCGCTCAGGATGTCAGGAATATTGTTGAATTGCCTAACTAGATATTGAAAAGTGTTTTCGAGATCGAGACTAAAATGCGGGGTTTATAATTGTTAGGCATGCAATGTCTAAGGAATTCATTTGGTTAGGCATGTGATGTCTAAGGTAGTTGCGGATTCCAACTGTTGTAGTTTTTCACTTTCTTTTCTACGACCGTAAGTATAATATATGGTGTATTGCCGGTTTCGGTGCTATATGTCAACGACAATTGGGATACGCGTATTTACTTACGTTGATGACATGTGATATTATGTGTTGCTGTGATATGTTATATTGGATCGTCGCGTTTGAATAGCCGGGGGTTTTATGTAGATGAGATTTTTTCATTTTCATTCATGTAAATTTCATTGTATGTAATATTCTTTTATTGGGGCACTTCCGGGTTGAGGATGATGTCACCATTGTATATTATTTATTTTTCCGTATTAGGATGACCCAAGGCGGGGAGCACAAGTAACCGAGTTCTAGGGTCCAGTGGGAGACCATCTCGAGGAGTCGAGACCGGGTCTCCTAACTCTAGAATTGGTAGGGTTGTTTGCCGCTCTCGTAGGAGTCAAGGGATGTGGGTTTGGCTATTCATAGTGACCGTGGAATCCGTGTTTTATACTGGCTTAATATAAAACACGGAAATCCTAGTATATCCAATATTTCATATATGTTCTTCTGCTGCAATGTTCTGTGATGAGATCATATTACTGCCTGAGAAGAATGCTTATATTATATATATATGATATATTTTGTATATTGTTGCTTTCGTTTCATATGTGATGCTTGAGAAGCATAATAAATGGGACTTCATTAATGAGATTAATGAAATAAAAGAAACCTAAAATTGTTGTAGAAACTTGTCGCGAAAACTGGTAGCTCTAGTTCTTGCTTTGCATAGCGGTATTCCTTGTAGAATATCCAGCACCTTATTCGATAAGGAAAGAGCCGAGATCCCTTCACTGGGAGTGACCTCTTTAGAGAAACTAGCAGATGCTGAAAACTCGGTTTGTCTTTTGATTGCTTTTATAGTTTTAGCTTTGCATAGCAGTATTCCTTATGGAATATCCAGCACCTTATTCGATAAGGAAAGAGCCGAGATCCCTTCACCGGGAGTGACCTCTTTAGCAAAACTAGTAAAAGCCTCAAAAACACTCCTTTTAAAAATTCACTCAATTCTACAACGATATCAAGTTCATTACGCAAAGGGTTTTCTTAAAAACCTGTCGTAGCCTTCCGTCATTTCAGATAAGTATTATTTTAGTATTCGTGCTACGGTAGTTTGGCCCCCGTCAAGGCGTAGTGTACGGTAGCTAAATTAGTGCTTATCTGCAGCATATGATGTGATTGGACTAGGGTATTCGTACGGCGTAGTTTGGCCTCCGTCAAGGGTCGTGCAGGTGGGTCTAATTCAATCAGGAAATGACGGGTTGAACTTGACTAGCGGACTATGGGTAGTTTGGCCTCCGTCAAGGTCATAGGACGCTAGGGGTAAAATATTATCGGGAATTTCAAGTGTTGAAATTTGCAATGAGATTGCATACTTTCTATGAAATAGTTGGATCCCGATACCCACTGCGAGTAAGAGTTACTCCTGGGAGAGTTTTACATATTACAATTAGCCGATCAAGTAGGTGTCAAGAAAGGTGTTAACGGGGTTACACCACTGGGAAAACGAGGTTTATTTTAATTAGGTCCGTGTGAAAGCACGGGAAACCTCCCTCAAAGTACCAACACTGGCCTGGCCGAAAGATTGGAGAACTTGTAGGGTGTAATTAATCCCGGCTAGTCTTTCCTTTTAGGATTTGAAGGAAGATTTGACTAAAACAGTGGGAGCCATCCTGATTAGATAAATTAATAACTAATCTAATCTTACAAGAGCATACGCTGAATGTTTTCTTCTCTCTCTCTCTCCAGGTAGCGACCATGTCACGCCTTAATCAAGATAATAATATGGATGTATTGACCAAACCCGCTTGTTATACTGAGATGGGGAACGTTGGTCCCACTCCAACTTATAATTGTTATAAGACAAAGCAAGAAATAGGGGATTGCCAGAATTTCCGTGCCGCCCAAACGATGAAAGTGCATGATGATGCATCTTCTTTGGGTGTGTTCATTACCGAGAACTATTTCTCAGTATCCTCTACGTCCTGGGTATGTGATACCGGATCAGGATCCCATATATGTAATTTGTTACATGAGCTGCAGATAGGTAGAGAACTGAAAACGGGTGATAAAGTTTCAAGAGTTGGAAATGCTGCAAGTGTTGCAGCCAAGCTTATTGGTTATTATCACCCTGTATTACCAAATACATTGATTCTGAACGAATGTCATTAGATACCGAACCTGATATACAATATCATATCAGTCTCTTTATTTAATAAAGAAGTATATAATTTTGTATTGTTGGATAATGTTTTGAACGTGAAGATACCGTACACAGAAGATGCACGTAGCGGAGATGCGCATGCTTCGTTGGTTGTGCGGTAACACTAGAAAAGACAAGGTGCGAAATGAGGATATTCGTGCAAAAGTTGGTGTAGCACCCGTGGAGGAGAAGATGCGGGAAAACCGGCTTAGATGGTTTGGTCATGTGCGACGCAGACCTATGGAAGCACCGGTTCGACGAATAGATACTCTCGATATGGGTAATGGCAAAAGGGCAAAAGGGAGACCGAAGAAAACATGGATGGAGGTGATACGAAACGATATGGTTGCCAAAGGACTCAATGAAAGTATATTGTTCGATAGAAGTGAGTGGAGACAGAGGATTCATGTGCTGGACCCGGCGTGATTCTCATGTTGGTTCATGTAGCCTACCCCATATGCTTGGGATAAAAGGCTCAGTTGTTGTTGTTGTTGTTGTTGTGGATAATGTTTTGAACATTTTCTATATCAAGAGTTGATCGGTTCAGGCACGTTATCTAAAAGCATATACGTTCTAAATCAAACTACAGTTTTTAACGTATAGAACACACACAAGAGGAGGAGTTTAGAAATGAACGAATCCTTCTTGAGGCATTATAGACTAGGTCATATCAATGCGACCCGACTAGCTAAGTTACATTAAGATGCATATTTAAATCAGTTTGAATTTACATCTTGTGAAACTTGCCAGTCATGTCTCAAAGATAAGATGACCATAGCTCTGTTTATTGGAAACAGAGAAAGAGTTAGTGAACTCTTGGGATTGATACATGATGATGTATGAAGGTCCCCTGTCTACACATGCCAGGACTGGTTCTTTGTAATTTATTATATTCACTGATGATCTCTCAAGATTCGGACATATGTTCCTGTTGAAACACAAGTCTGAACCTTTTGAGATATTCAAAGAATATAAGTTAGAAGTAGAGAACCATAACGGGTATAAATATTATATCCTTTGATGAGATCAGGGAGGAGAATACTTGAGCACGGAATTCCTGGACTGTTCTAAAGGAGAATGAGATTCTCTCTCAGCATTACTCCTCCGTATACACCATAACACGTCGGTGTATCGGGGCGGAGAAAACGCACCCTATGTGATAAAGTGTGCTCTATGATGAGTACTACTGAGTTGCCTATTTCCTTATCGGGTTATGCACTTGAGAAGCTGCATACCTATTGAATAGGGTTCCAATCAAATCAGATTCCTACCACTCCATATGTGATATGGTATGGGAAGAGCCCATCTCTTAAAGATGTTAAGATTTGGGGTTGTCCGACCTATGTTTAAAAGAAAAATCCGGACAAGCTCGAGGCAAGGTCGGTTCTGTGGAAGTTTGTTGGATATCCCAAGCATTCGCAAGGGAATATCTTGTACCACACCAAGGAACAAAAAGTGTTTTGTTTCTCAGCATGCCACCTTTTTAGTGGTCATGAGGTAGAACTGGAAGGAGTTCCAGCTATACAAACTACAGCTGACGATTTGGTAGAACCGCAGGATTCAATAGTTCCCGACGAACCTCAGCCTCTCCGCCGATCTAGTAGGGTTCCTTATCCACCTGAGAGATACTTCGGTTTTCACTATGACAGTGGGAGCGAGGATTGCATCATGAGATGATGACCTAACTAGTTTTGAGCAGGTAGGGGGTCTCTCGTGGTTACTATGCCGCTGCATTTCCTAGTTCTTTTCTTTTAGTGCTTCGACCCGAAGCGATAGCTTCTTTTCACATAGGATTCCATGGATAGTTGTTTCATTCGACATCATGATGGATTGAAGCAAATTCCGAGCAAGTCAGGTAAAACCTTCGAGTTTTTTTTCCGTAACACCTGGCTATTCTCCTGGACTGGTTCGGTGACAAGAAATAGACTCAGGAGTGGGGACTTTGTAAGAATGGCTGGATGCTAAGCAATCTGAGATGGAATCCATATACACCAACATAGTATGGACTTTGGTTGCTTTATCTGAAGGGTTAAATCCCCATCAGGAGCAAGTATATCTTGAGAAGATTACTTGGTGTACATGGAAAAGTTGAGACTTTCAAAGCTATTCTTAAGTCCATCCGGATCCTACTTGGGATTGCTACATACCATGACTACGATATCTGGCGGTTGGGTGTCATGACTGCTTTTCTAAATAGTGATTTAGAAGAGAGCGTCTATAAGTACACAGCCAGAGGGCTTCGTAGACAGTGGGAGCAGCGGAAACGTGTGCAAGTTGCTTTATGGGATAAAGCAGGCATCGCAGAGTTGGAACGTCTGTTTTGATGTGGTAGTCAAAGAGTTTGACTTCATCAAAAGGGTAGATGAACCTTGTATATACAAAAAGGTAGTAGAGAGTATAGTGGTGATCCTCGTATTGTACATGGATGACATACTCTTAATAGGAAAGGAGTTTCCTATGCTACACTCGGTCAATCTTCTCTTATCACAAGGATTCTCCATATAGGATCAAGGTGATACCTCCTAAATCCTGGTTTTGGATCTATGTGATAGATCTAAATGGATGTTAGGATTCTCACTAGGTGTAGTGAGATGGTATCAATCGATCCTGGGGAGAATCACTGGAAAAATTCCAGGGTGATAAGGTCAATTGAATGTCAGTCATAGGCATTGTCTTTTCCCTCAGTGGAAGGACGGTATGTTGGAAGAGTTCCAAGCTAGATACCGTGACAAACTAAACGATAAAGGCTGGATACATTGCTGCTAAGGATGCTACCAAAGAGGTAGTCTAGATGTATATTAGTTCATGAGATGAACTTCGTTCCTACCATTGTGTGACAATGGAGTTATGGATTTGGCCAAGGAACCCCCGTCCCATCAGTGATCCAGACATATTCTTAGGCAGTATCACCTGATCATGGAGATGGTTGATCGCCAGGGAGATCCAGGTTTAAGAGAGTAGACACAGAGGACAACACGGCGGATCCACTCACAAAGGCCTATTCCCATGAGAGACTTTTATGGGAAGGTTGAGTATGAGATACTTCAACCACTGCTGATTGTTGGGTATGAGTTACTACAACAAATGGCCCTAGTGCAAGTGGGAGATTGTTAATAATATGTATGCCCTAGAGGCCATTACTGTACATACGATGTATATTGTAGTGGATGCTTGGACATATATAGGGAGGACTTTCTTGCTCGACATGATAATATGCTATCTGGCTGCACTTTATCTTAACATGGACACTGATTGTCTCTATATTACATGTTGATAAAGCCTTTAGGATGAGTACTTGACTACCAAGATTATGATATAGATCATACTAGTAGGGACAGAGTAGTCGACAAGTACATCCTTCAAATGTTCCTAGTCGTGGGAGTATCGAGACAGGGCATCGATACTCCAGAGTAGACTAGCGTATATGCTTCTCGACCCATATGATGGGCGATGGATGATCCCATATCCATTGATGTTTGACATCAGAGAAGGTATGCGGGTTCTCAGTGGAGACTGGGTATACTGGACGGACTCGCCGAGAACTCCTAGATGGTATTATACCTATCGTTGAATAGCAGTTCTCTGGTGACACTGGTACAGGTTAGTCTGTAGACTCGAGATCATCATAGAGTCTTGTGTGATTCCCACTGTGCTTTGATTTCCACCTTACCACATTCAAAAGAACATGCAAAACGATGGCTTTTGGGTACAGTCCCGAGTTACATGGAGGCGATGAGCGATAGGAGGTGTTTCGTCTCTCCCGGTATAGGGAGTTGATGTTGAGCTATGCTCGATTGGCCATAACAGGAAATCCCTGGCCAGGGTTGCTGAGATCTACTGGTAAGTGTTATCAGTAGTTTCTTGAACCGTTATAGACCTTGCATCGGCATGACTTATCAGGCTATTGGGGTCTGACGTTATACCACCCCTAGGCTGTGATATGCGACATATCAGATGAAGAGACCGGATTGTACGGTAGTGTTACTGATTGGATTTACAGGAGTACGAGTAGGCTTGTTTATTGATCTTCTGATCGCTCAATACCCGGGTAGCCGTTACGTTTAGCAGACCGCTTGCGGCTTGTGAGTGTTTGATATGATCATCACCTACTGCCAGCGTATTGACGAGTCTTTAGAGTCCTACACAGAGATTTCCTGGCTCAAGCGAAACGGAGTAGAAGCACATATGTGATATGTGCAGGACCGAGATTAATGCGAGTATGTGATACCGCATTCTATTCTCATGATGTGTGACATGATAGGTTATATGTGATATAGCCGAGTTATCGGATCAAGCGATGATTCGATAAGATGTTGCATTTGATATTAGTCAGTTATATGTGATATAGCCGGATTATTAAATTAAGTGTTGATTTAATAATTTAATGTATAATTATATATTTGATATATTACATTACATTAACTAGTATTAGCTCACTTAAGATTTCTTTTCTCACATTTGATATACTTTACATATATGTGATATATGTATTGTTTTCTTTTTGGCACAAAATATATGTGTGATATATATAAATGTGTCATGCTAGGTTACACATGCAACATAGATGTATGAGACTTATACCATGCTAAGGTTAAGTTAGGGTTTTTATTTATGTTAAGCTAATTCAAAAGAGTGTATGTTTGTCATGGTTAAGCTTAGACAAAAGTTTTTGGATAATCATTGACAAAGTCAACTCTTTTGTCAAGTTTAGGATATTTATTTAACCCAACCCTTAATCTTAGTGTATGGTTAATTCTCTACATGAGTTAGGCATGATATTTTATGACCATGGTTGCATTTGTAACCTCAAGAGTTTATTATTTCTTTCATCACAACTTCATCTTCTTCTTCCTCATTCTTGAGCTCTCTTGATTTTGACAAAGTGATGAAACCTTGTGAGAAAATGATTTCTAATGTGAGAAAAATTCATACTTCATCATCCTATACTACTTTCCATTTAGTATACGGTGTTTGCTTCACTAATTCCATGATTAGTGAAAAGATAGCTTGGGTTAGTGTCTCCTCAACGTATATCATCTTCGGCCTCGAAGTCTTCGAAGCAAGCATGCTCGTTTCTTCAAGGGAGCCTCTCTAGAGTCCTGAGTTCACGATCGCAGTGAAGGGGACTACTACACGGAGCTATTGAAGTGAAGGACCGGTCTACAAAGGTTGTATTCCTTGTTCACTTTTAGTTGCAAAGTATTTGCATATGAATTCCGTACGATTTCTAGTTAACGATTCAATATTTAGGGTTAGCTAGAACGGCAATATTTTAATTTTGTATGGACGATGCCTCCCGAAACCCTACTGCCGTGTTAGGCAACCCTACATTCGGTGGGGTGTGTGACCCTCCGATTGTATAAGCAGTAGTTCGGATGTACATTCGCTTCGTCGAAGCATGTACTCCTGGGAGTGTTTTCCATGAGAGGTGGCAGCTTCATTCCCATTGACAGGGCTTTGGCGAACAGCTTCTCTGCTTTGATCCTGCCCTTGTTTATAGCAGGCGTGCTTTGGCTTGTATGGAGTATTTTATGACTCATCCTTACCGCGGCTTATTCATCCTGACGCCGATGCTTGGCCTTTTCGTATATGGTCGTTTCACGTTCTCGGTCAGCTTTGCTCTTTTGAAGGGTTTCGTTTAGCAGCCTGTCAATTGGGTCTTCTGATAGTCCCAGGGATTCTGACGCTGAATCTGCCCCAGTTCCTCTGCTTTGCTTTCCGACGCCAATGGAGTTTCTTCATCTTTTAACGACGAGTGAGAGACCATATGGCAACTCGCTACATAATCCTCGGGTTCTTCTGACGAGCCGTTTCCCTCATCAATGTCATTATCTTTGTTCTCAAGTATGTGGTTGAGAAACTCTTCGAGTGTGACTGGGGTCTGCGCCTTTTGGTTGTAATCCTCTAGTGCGTCGATGTATTTTTGTAGGTCCGTACGATTGTCGTCGGGCTGCATGGGTTTCTTGGTCTTCTTCTTTTTCTTTGAAGGCTTGGCCTGAAGGTTTTGCCCATCGTTAGTAGTTTTCGATGTTGGGCACGGTTTAAGCATTCCCTCAATGATCTCGGGCTCCAGCAGGTTTTTCCACCTGATCGCCGGACATGCTTGAAGGTCCTTCAGCATTCTTTTAGTTTTAGCTAAAAGGACAACTTCCCACGAAGGTTCTTCTACAAACGAGCATGATTCCCCCGACGTGTCCACCTTTTTAGGAGTGTGCTTCTGCGGTGGGTTCACCCTCCAGTTTTCGGACAGCGCAAACTTTCCTTGTTGGTATTGGTCTTCGACTCAGTTTTTGAAGACGTAGCAATCCTCAATGAGTGGCCCACTACTCTATGGTAGGAGCAGTAGTTGGGACTTTTGGCGTCACCGGGCTGCAGTGGACATTTCAGATCCGGCAGAGTGATGAGTTTGTTGCGCATCGCCGGTTCGAACAGTCTCCTCGTTTTATCACAGGGAAACGAGTAAGGACGTCCTAGTTTCTCCTCGAGTGATTGGCGCGGGCGCACGTTAGTTTGGCGAACAACCGGTTTCAAGTTTCTTGGCTATTGTTGAGTGTTGGTAACGAAGGCCGCTTTCCCTTTGCCCTTTTCATTCCGAGGATCCATTTTTGAAGAGGATGGCCTATGGCCCATCTGGTCCATTTGGGCCAGCTTGTTGATCAGGCCCTGGAAGGTGGTCGGCTTGAAGAACACCATAAACTGGGATACAATCGCCTGAGAATTGAGAGTCCCTATGAACATGCCCACGGCCGGAGCTTCCTCTATGCGTTGTTCGCATTTTGACCATAAGTTCTGCCACCGAATTGCGTATTGCACCCAGGTCTCTCCTGGCTTCACCCTGGCATTGATTAATGCCGTGATCAGGGTGTGCTCGCTTGCGCTCGTGAACCGCTCTGTGAACAGTAACTCCATCTCCGTGAATGTTTTGACGGAGTCATTTGGGAGCTCCGAGTACCATTCAAAAGCCGTCTCTGACAAGCTGCCAGCGAACTGGAAAAGCAGCAATTTTTCGTCGCCTCCAGTATTACCACACAAAGTTTTGAACTGAGCGACGTGCTGATGTGGATTGCCTGTCCCTTTGTATATATGGAACTTGGGGATCGTATATCCCAGTGGGTACTTGATTTGATCATACCAGCCTGGGTAAGGTCGCCCGATTCTGTCGACTTGGCCAGCCGCTTTTCTTGCCTGATAAGCTCTTATTTGCTGAGCTATGTAGTCATCGAGGGCAACTTTGGAGATCATTTCCTCCCTGGCTGCTGATAAAGCCGGAAGAGGGTTTGATGTTTCCCCTCTATCGTCCTCAATAATTATCGATGGATCTTCGGCTGGAGGTTCTGGTTGGATCATCATTCCAACCATGTCTTGAAACAGGAGTGCCATTTACTTTATATTAGCCGCTTATTCTGTGGTCTCCTTATCCTTTCTCTCCAGCACCCTTCGCAAGAACTCCGTATTTGTCTCCTGCTCTTGGCGCTGCTCAGACGCTGCTTCCGGGCTTTCTTTTTGCCCGGGGAATGCTGCCATTTTCGTCAGCATCTCCTGGAGCTTTTTGTTGCTGCTCCTGAGCTTCCGTTAATGACCGAGTTTGCGGCCGATGAGCCACGGAAATACGACTCTCCTCTTTTCTGGAAGCCATGTACACATGTGCATGATTATACCCCCAGACTTGGGGCGTTTGGATCCAGCACCCTTGGGATTTGCCGCCGGCGGCAGGAGATTCTCTGGCCTTTTCTTTTTATGAGAAGTCAAAGTTGAAGGAGCCATCGTAACAGGCGCCTTCGTGAGAGAAGTCCGTCGTTGCATGGTGGAGGGATGGTCCTCCTCTTGCCGAGCCTTTGTTTTCTTTAGTCGGCGAGAGTAGTCTTTATTGATCACAGAATCTTGGACCTTCCGTCAGACCCTGTGGATTTAGGAGGACAGCCGCTGAGGGGGCTGCTCCAGCTTCGCCTGTATCATGTTTTCAACAAGTGGGGGCGATTTCTTCAACACCGCGGTCGAAGAGTTCTTTTGTACCCTCCTAAGCAGATCAAATCTGTTCCCGGTTGGGACAGCAGCGTCAACTTCCACCACTGGAGCTGGTGAAGTAAGTCAAGAGGGGGAGTTGCCCCCAACTCTTCTCACTCGGAGCCAGTGGCGACATCTACCATGTCTTGTAGACGGGACTGGCTCAGTTGCGGTAGTGGCTTCCTCATGCCCTCTGCTTTGGTTAGGGGCTAGTGCCGGGGCCAGCCTGTTGAAAACTGACATCCATTGAGATGGGACAGTCAGTCTTTCGAAGGCCGACCTTTTAGTAAGGGAAGCAATCTTGATGACTTCGCCGAAAGCAGGAGTTAGAATGGCCAATCTCGCGAAGACTGATCCTTTAGCAGGAGAAGCCCCTTTGACGATTTCACCCGCCGGAGCTGGAACGGCTATCCGTTTCGGGATAACCACTTCAGGTGTTGCGAGCCTATTTGCGGGACCACTTGAGCTTCGGTTCAGCCTGTTGAAGACTGAGGTGGCAGACTTGGATGACCCGTTAAGAGGGGTCGTAGTAGTTGCAAGTCGATTGAAGACCGACTTCTTTGGAGCTTCCTGTGATGGCACTGGGGTTCCAAAGCTTGTTGGCGGGAGCATGGTACCGAAAAACAATATAGTGGTGGCCTGAGTCACCTATTCTACTGGCATCGAAAAGATGCAGGCCGCATTTGGTCCGTATGTTACTTCTCCAGCGGAGACGGAGCGGGAGTTGTTGTTGCACATGGTACACTGGAAAGCCAGTGATCTTCTTTTCTCTGCACAGGAGCAAGACACCAAATCTTAGTACCTTGAATCCAGGGGAAACCATAGTAAACCGCGATTTATTCGCGAACACAACACACGAAGTGTGGAGTGGAAAGAGGAAAAGGTCCTACCGGGCATGCCGTTCACCGCCGAAAACAGAGACGAACCGGGATGGATAGACTTGCCTAAATTTAGGGGCAGATGCTATTTGGGTTTATCCGTCCACCTCTCCAAAAATGCCAAGTTGATTTATAGCACCGTATATCGGAGGTTCGGACGGATGCGGCCGTTGTAGCAGACTTCGTCAGATTCCCCCTCGTTGTGAATGGTTTTTAATTGTGGGAACGCTCTTTCCTGCAGGCGCAAGCTCCTGCAGTTAATTACGTTATCGCATCACGATAACTATTTTCTCCTGCTCCAGAAGTTCACTTCGTGTCATGTGTGTTTGTTTTATTTTTGGTTGCCCATGCATTGTATACAGAGACTAATTTATGTTGTCTCCCATAGGGTGTGGATTAGTCCAAATCCGTATGTCCTAGATTTGGGTTTGAGTTGATTTAAGGATCATTAGTCATGTTTGAGATTAAGATCAACTTAAATTTTTTTTGTTAAGGATATGTTAGTCTAATTTGAGACTAAGATCTACTTAACAGGGTTTTAGGATCATTCAGATCCAACAAAAGAGCATTTGGGCTCTATTGTTTTAGTTTAAGGACGTTACGGTCCGTTATTAATTTAAGGACGTTTCGGTCCGTAGATCACCATTTTTGAGGTAAGGGTTTAGTTGGAGGACGTTACAGTCCGTAGTAGTTTGAGGACGTTGTAGTCCATAGTAGTTTGAAGACGTTACGGTCCGAAGTAGTTTGAGGACGTTACGGTCTGAAGTAGTTTGAGGAAGTTACGGTCCGAAGTAGTTTGAGGATATTACGGTCTGTAGTAGTTTGAGGACGTTACGGTCCGTAGACCACCCTTTTATGCCCGTGTATTTGTTACGTGACGGGATATACGGCGATGATGTGGGATACACCTATTTAGGGTGTGGTTTGGTTTAAGGTGTGCACGTCAGCTTAGGAAGTGCACCCAAAAACAGTTGGTTGTTGGGACCCGCCACCTCTCTGAAGACGTTGAGAAATTACAACGACATGCATCACGGGTATGGAGAGATGTACCCTTGAACCAATTCCTGTGTCTGAGGGAAGAGATCGTGGTGGACCATCTAAGAATCATTAGCCATTTTTGGAGGACTAAGATTAACTTAGGAAATGTGGGATGAATCATTTGGATGTCATGAGTCATGTTTGGGAAGCAATGAACCCATGGGCTCAGTTGACCTGAATTAGGGACCTAGCCAACTTAGGCTTGACCTACTCAATTTTCTTTTATTTAAAATAAGTGCCAAGCACTGGTTTGGGCTAAGTCTCATTTTCTTACAAAAAGTGCTGAGCACTTATGTGAGTTCTGACACTCACACTTTACTCTCTCTTTTCTTTTGTCTCTATATGGAGTGCTGAGCACTCTTTATGGCGCCCACGTGCGAAGCACGTGAGGCGCTAGGTGCTGAATAATGAGTGTCAAGCACTTTTATGTTCTGTGGTGCCCACTTGCGAAGAACGTGAGGCGCTGGGCGCTGAGCGCCAGCCACTGAGTGCTAAGCACTCTTTATTTTGATGCGCCCATGTGAGGGGCACATGAAGCGCTGGGCGCTGAGCGCCAGCTACTGAGTGCTAAGCACTTTTTTTATGGCGCCCACGTGAGTGGCACGTGGGGCAATGAGCATTGGGCGCCGCCTACTGAGTGCTAAGCACTCCTGAGTTCTCTCTCTTCTTCTTTTTTTGAATGATCCACAGGATCTTTATCTAATTTTATTTACCTAAAATTTCCAAGAAGTGAGTTCTTCTTCCTCGAGAATTTAATTCTCTGTTCTTTCAAAACTTTCTCCTTTTTTAAAGCTTATGGGGGGTTCTTCTTTTTTAGACTTGAAGTCTTGGGTCCTTTATATAGTAGAGACAAGTCTGTTGATTAGTTTAAGAAATCTCTCATTAAGAGATCCTAATTGATTTGGGGATTTTACCCACTGTTGGATTTTTGATCCAAGAACTTCTGTTTTACAGAAGATATTTTTCTTGTTTTTAACAAGATTAGGGAAATATTTTCCCATACAGAATTTATTCTATAGCTCGGTGATTCTTTAATCACCATTGGATTTTTAATCCAACGGTACTCTGTTTTACAAAGAGTAATCTTTCTTGTTTAGAAAGATTTGAGAAATATTTCCTCAACAGAGTTTAATTCTGCATTCTGATGATTTATCATCTGCGTTGGATCTTTGATCCAACGGCCCTATTTAACAGAGAGTTTAATTCTACCAGGCGCCGGCGCTCAAGTGATGTGCACGTGCGGCGCCAATAAGAGTTTTTAACTCTGGCGCTAGCGCCCTCGTGGCAGACACGTGAGGCGCTACCTCTTGAGTTTTGAACAGAGCTTTGCTCTTTTAAGAGTTTTTTTAACTCTGGCGCTGGTGCACTCGTGACAGACACGTGAGGCACTGCCTCTTAAGTTTTGAACAGAGTTTTGCTCTTTTATTGGGGAAACAAAAAAAAACCAAAGATAAATCGTTAGAACAATTTCAAAACCACTCGGTTTTCTTTAAAAATAACTTTTAAATGCAGAGCCTAAACCACTCCTTTTAAAAACTATCATGGTTCTTTCGACTATATCAAAGTCATTACGTTTACGGTTTTCGCCAAAACCAGCGTAGCCCTCCGTCATTTAAAATGGGTATTCAGTAGTATTCAAACTATGTATTTTGACTATCGCCAAGGCATAGTGATTGGTAGCTGCTGGGTATTCATCTGTTGCATAGATAGATGCGTTAATCTGGGACAGGAGTACAACCATTTTGGCCTTCGTCAAGGGTTTGTACGAATGGGTTCAGATTAACCTGGACAACGACGGATAGAACTTGACTTGCGTCTTATGATATGTTGGCCTCCGTCAAGGTCATAAGCGCCTGGGGCAAAAATCCACATCGGGGGTTTCAAAGGAAAAGAAAACTTACTGGTTTAGCATACCATCTAGAGTGTGATAATTTTGGTAGGATTCCTTCAAATTTGTCACACAATGATAGTTGGATCCTGATCCCACCGTGAACTTTATTACTCCTCAGGAGAATTTTTCACTTTACAATCAATACTATAAACCAAGTAGGTGTCTAGAACGGAGTTAGTAGGGCTACGCCTACAGGGAAAAGAGGTTATTTAATTAAAGAATTTCGCGAAAGCGTTGTAAAACCTTCCTTGAACTACCGACACTAGCCTGGCCGAAAAGTTAAGCAAGAATTGTAGGGTGCGATTAATCCCGACTAATTCTTCTTTTATGGTTTAAAGGAGCATTTGAGGAAATAGTCGGAGTCATCCTGTTTAAATAAATTAATAACCAATCTAAACTTGTAAGAGTATCATGCTGAGTGTTTCTTCTCTCTCTCCTAATTGCAGTGCCCAAAATGACCGGGCTTAAGTTACTGCTAGATAAAAATATATTGACGGGGTCAAACTATAAGGATTGGTTAAGGAATGTCCAGATTGCCATTACCTATGACAAGCTGGGCTACCTCTTTACTACCAAAGCCCCCGCCATTTCAGGTCCAGATTCCACCGTCACGGATATTGAGATCCGTAAGACATGAGAATTAGACTGTGCGAAAGCCAAGTGTCTCGTGCTAGCCTCAATGGATAATGAACACCCGAGGCGGAAAGCGAAGATGGACTTACTTTCAATCTTCCTCCATATCAAGGATTTATATGGAGAGAAATCTCGTATCGCAAGATACGAGACCTCGAAGAAATTATTTCAGGCGAGATTGGCTATCGGGTCATCTGTAGGGGGACCACGTCCTTAAGATGATCAGTTATATTGAAGAGTTCGTGGACCTTGGGACCACGTTGGAGAATAAGTTGTATACAGACTTGATTCTATAGTCCATCCCCTCTACCTATGCTCAGTTTATATTGAATTTCAATATTTAAAGGAAGGAAGTTACACTTCCAGAACTTCTCAACATGTTGAGGAGTGCAGAGGGCACCTTGAGTAAAATTAGGGAGACACTTGATCTGCTTATTGGGGAATCTTCTTCCTCTACATCCAAGGCAAAAGCCAAGGGGAAGAGAAGAAGGCCCCCACCAAGCCGAAAGGCGGTGTCAGTAAGATACAGGGAAAGGGCAAGGCAAAAGTTGGGGAGCCAACAATAGCGAAAGAGGAATGCTTCTATTGTCACAGGAAAGATCATTGGAAGAAGGACCGCAGGGCTTGGAAAGCCAAGAAGCAGGATTCGAAGAAAGTTGTGGTTTCGACTTCAGGTGTATTTATGATTGAAAACTGTCTGTCAATCAACTCTACTTTCTGGGTATTGGATACCGGTTCAGAATCTCATATCTGTAATTTATTGCAGGCACTGAGAAACTGTAGAGTTTTGAAGGCAGGTGATATGACCCTCAGGATTGCTAATGGAGCAAGAGTGGATACTGTTTCCATAGGGGAATATCACCTAGGATTGATAAGTGAACACATTTTGGTTTTGCATAACTATTTTTGTGTACCTAGTTTGACATGTAATATCATTTCTGTATCTTTTCTATCTAAATTAGGTTATGATTTTACATTTGTAAGCGATATTATAAACATTCATCTTAATCATGGTTTGATTGGGTCAGGTACACTAGACAACGGTATATACGTATTAAATCAACACCAGATTTGCAATGTCCAGAACACACTTAAAAGAAAGTCTCCAGAATAAAATCAAGCTTTCTTATGGCATTGTAGACTAGGTCACATCAATGAAACACGGTTGACAAAGTTACATAAAGAGGGATATTTGGATCCGTTTGAATATCTGTCTTATGCAACTTGTTAATCATGTCTCAAAGGAAAGATAACAAAGACTCCATTCATTGGACACAGAGTAAAAGCCACCGAGCTCTCGGGACTTATACACAGCGACGTGTGTGGTCCAATGTCTACACATGCAAGAAGTGGTTATTCCTACTTCATTACTTTTACGGATGATTTCTCAAGGTATGGACATGTATTCTTGATGAAACATAAATCCGAGGCCTTTAAAAAATTCCAAGAATACAAGAATGAAGTAGAAAAACAAACAGGCAAAAGTATCAAGACACTTCGATCTGATCAAAGTGGTGAATACTTAAGTGCCGAGTTCCTAGATTATTTAAAAGAGAATGGAATTCTCTCTCAGCATACTCCTTCATACACACCTCAACACAACGGTGTGTCGGAAAGACGGAACCGTACCATATTAGATATGGTACGTTCCATGATGAGCAACGCAGAGTTACCGCGATCCTTCTGGGGTTATGCACTAGAATCTGCTGCATATCTTTGAACAAAATTCTTACTAAGTCTGTGCCTACCACACCATATGAAATGTGGAGTGGGAAGAAACCCTATTTTAAATATCTTAAAATATAGGGATGTCCAGCTTTTGTTAAAAAACAGCATACGGACAAGCTCGAGGCAGGATCAATATTGTGTAAGTTTGTGGGATACCCAAGGAACTCCATAGGGTATTTTTTCTATTACGCAGAGGAACAAAAAGTTTTTATTTCTCGGCATGCCCACTTGTTGTAGACTCAATTTCTTGAAAAAGAAATAAGTGGGAGTGCAATAGAACTGGAAGAAATTCTAGAACTAGAAACTATTACTGAAAGTATGGTGGAACCAGAAGTTTCAAAAGAACCGGACATCTCTGCGCCACTCCGCAGATCTAGTAGGGAGTCTCATCCGCCCGAGAGATACTGCGGTTTTCTCGTAGACGGGGAGGATTGCATCATCAATGATGATGAGCCAACTAGTTTCCAGCAGGCCATTACGAGCAGAGACTCGGTAAAGTGGCTGGATGCAATACGAACTGAAATGGAATCCATGTACACCAACAAAGTTTGGACTTTGGACATTGCACCTCAAGGGGTAAAACTCGTAGGCTACAAATGGGTCTTCAAAAAGAAGATTAGTGCAGATGGACAGGTTGAAACCTATAAGGCTAGACTTGTAGCAAAAGGTTTTCGTCAAAGACCTGACTTGGACTATAATGAAACCTTTTCTCCAGTGGCTATGCTTAAATCCATTCAGATCCTACTTGCCATTGCTGCCTTCCATGATTATGAAATTTGCCAGATGGACGTAAATACCATTTTTCTGAATGGAAATTTGGAAGAGTGTGTTTATATGGATCAGCCAGAGAGTTTCATAGAGAGTGGGAGCAGCGGAAGAGTGTGCAAGTTGCTTAAATCTATTTATGGATTAAAGCATGTATCGCGAAGTTGGAACATCTGCTTTAATGAGACAGTCAAAGAATTTGATTCTATCAAAAATCCAGATGAACCATGCATTTATAGTAAGATTGTAGGAAGAACTGTAGTATTCCTCGTCTTGTACGTGGATGATATTCTCCTGATAGGAAATAACATTCATATGCTACAATCAGTCAAAGGATTCTTGTCACAGAAGTTCTCCATGAAAGACCTGGATGATACCTCCTACATTCTGGGGATTCAGATCTATCGTGATAGATCTAAGAGGATGTTGGAATTTTCACAGTCCAGGTATATTGACACCATACTAAAAAGATTTAGTATGGAAGATTCCAAGCGTGGTAATATACCGGCTTGTCACGGGATCACCCTCTCCAAAGAGATGTCTCCCAAGACTAATTTTGAAAGGGATCGCATGAGTATTATACCCTACGCTTCTGCAGTATGATCTATAATGTATGCAATGTTGTGTACCAGAACAGATGTTGCTTACGCACTGAGCGTGGTAAGTAGGTATCAGTCAAACCCTGGGGAGAAGCACTGGATAGCAGTTAAGAATATTCTCAAGTACCTGAGAAGGAATAAGGAGATGTTCTTGGTGTACGGTAGTAAAGACCTCTAGATCGAGGCATTCGCTGACTCCAGCTTCTAAAGTGACAAGGATGACTCCAAATCCATGTCGAGTTATATCTTCACCCTCAATGGATTGACGGTCTGTTGGAAGAGTTCCAACCAGGATACCGTAACTGACACGACGATGGAGGCAGAGTATATCGCTGCATGTGACGCCGCGAAAGAAGCAGTCTGGATGAGGAAGTTCATTACAGAAGTTCAAGTGGTTCCGTCCATTGTTGATCCAATACTTTTATATTGTGACAACAACGGGGCTATAGCTTTAGCGAAGGAACCAAGGTCCCGTCAGAAGTCTGGACATATCTTGAGGCGGTATCACCTGATCATGAAAATCGTGGATCACCGGGAGATCGAGGTGCGGAGAGTAGACACGGAGAACAACACTGCAGATCCACTCACAAAGGCCATCCCTCAGACGCAATTCGAGAGGCTATTCGAGATGCTAGGTCTGCGATATGCCAATCCATGGCCTTAGTTCATGTGGGAGATTGTTAGTGATATATGCCATAGAGGCCATTATTGTATAATACTGGATTGTATATTACATTTTGGAAGCATAGGATATGCACAGATATAATAGCTGTCTTGCTCAATATGATAGTATGCTATCTGGTTTGATTCTATCTTAACATGTGTATATGTTTTTTTAACATATCGTTAATACATGTTGATAGAACCCTTAGGATCTTTTCTTGACTACCGGCATTGTGATGGCAGTCACACTAGTCGGGGCTGGGTAGTTTATAAGCACATCCTTAAACATGTCCCTAGTCGTAGGATTATCGAGACAAGGCATCGATACTCCAAAGTAAACTAGTGTATAAGCTTCTTATCCCAATCTGGGGAGGTGGCATGTCCCGCAGCCATTGGTATACGATACCAGAGATAGTATACAGGTGCTCATTGGGTTATGAGTTACACTGGACTGACTCGCTGGGAACTGCTGGTTAGTATTATACCTATCGTCAGTTAGCAGTTCCCTAGTGACATGAGTACAGATTAGTCCGTTGGCTTGACATCACTATTCATCTTAAGTGTGTTCCCACTGTACTTAGATTACTACCTTACCGCGGCTCAAATGAGTTGTGCAAACAGATAGTAGTTGGATGCAGTCTCGAAGCACTTGGAGGCGGTAGGGGATAGAAGGGATTCGTCTCTCCTGGTATTGGGAGTTGATACCGCACTGTGTACAGTTAGCCAATACACAAAGTCTCTGGCCAGGGCAGGTGAGATTTACTGGTAGGTACACCAGTAGTTTCTCAGGGTGTATTGGGCTCTACACCGACACGACTTATTACGCTATTAAGGATCTGACGTTTACCACCCCCTAGGCTCGATATGCAATACTCTTAGACGAACAGATCGGACTGTACGGAGGTTGTCACGGACAGGTTCAGTGGGGGTTCGGATGAGTTCGCTCGTCGGCTTTCTTTTCGACAGGTACCAGGATAGTCGTTACGTACAGCTAGTGCCACTGACGGACTTGTGGTTAAACCCACTTCCAGCGTACTATCGAGTTTTTAGAGTCTCGCACAGAGGGTTTTCCTGGTTCAGGCAAAACGATGTAGAGGCCGTATGGTTTTACATGCAGGGTTTTGATCACATACGTGTACTAGATGCACGGATGTTGTCCGGACGGATAATACTAGTGCCGCATTCTAGTATTATATTATTGGATTATCTTTATCTCTTTGTATTCGTATTTTTTGTAGTACGAATACGGGTATGTATATACGGTGAGGGCATTCTTGTAATTTTACAAGAAGTGCTTCTCGAAGGGGACACCTCATTTTGGATATATCTATTTTTGGTAAATAGATAATGAGGTGGAAAATGGAGATATTTGTGGCATGGTTTGAAGCATGGCTAATTCTTTAGTTTATTCATTTGATTTTATTATTCAAGCATGATCACATTTTTCTATGGAAAAATATTGCATGCTTGATTTTGTAAAAGACTCAGCCATTCTTCACTTGCATTATTCTATCATCATTCTACACTCCGCACTCTCTCTCCATTGCTCTCCTCTTTCTTCCTCAAATCCTAACCCTCACACATGTTGTAAATCCTAGGTTTTTTTTAGATAAATTAGTCCAATTAATTCTCTACATCTTCTAAACTATCTAGATTAGTAAACTAGGTACTTTAGTTTCCTCATTCTTGAGATTGGAGCTTGAACCATAGACTCTCGGGTGGATCGTCTTCGACACTAGGAGGCCGACAACCGAGTTTGATCCGCACCTTCTAGGAGCTCAAGAAGAAGAGAAAAAGACCCGAAGGACTTGTATTTTGGAGGTATAAACCACTATCATAGTAGTTTAGAACCTCTATGTGTTTTTCTAGTTAGGGTTTCTGAACGATCTTGGAGGTTTAGTCGATATTACTTGTCTTAAAATCGTTTTTTGTAAATTCCGCCTCTCCACAAACCATGTGGGGGGTGTGACATCGACTTTCAGCTTCTGCAAACGTGTGCTTCGCTGGCCTTCAGACGTTTGCAGTTGCTCTGGTGTTCTGACATGCTCTTTTGTGCACATCCAGACGTCTGTCTCTCCCTTCGTCAGACGTCTAATCTGAAGTATTTCTTTATAATTTCAACATTAGGGCGGTGGCAAGGGGTGTGAGAGGTTGTTTAGGAATTTGGTGAATGTTAGGGTTTGTTTGCTCAATGTCTTGACTCCTTGTTAGTGAAAAAAAATTAAAATTAGGAAATATTAAGTGGGGGAAATTAGTGGGGAAATTGGTGGGAAACATGAGGCTGGTGCTTTCGGACAGTGTTTCCACATGCGATGAGGAATTGAGAGTATCATAGCGGGTCTTGATCTTGTATTTTGTATCTGTTATTTTTTGAAAATTGCGAATTTTTATACATGTGTTGAACCTGTTATAAAGGTTGTGGTGCACAAACACTCTTTCTTTATCTTTTTGCAAGCTTTTGCCCATGACGGTTGTTATTAGAGTTCCGTACGTGTGATGCACGTGTAAATTTTAAAATCATTGACAAAAAATTTGAGTAGTTTTGAGTTTGATAAGATCTCATCTTGAAAAATCAAATTGACAATAACGATCTTTAAGACACGCTCTTCTTTTGCTTTAAAAGTAAAGATTTTGCTTTTCTTGGTACTATTTGAACTTTTTTATACACAGTAGAGGAAGATTAGTGTATTATTAAATGGATGTTTGAATTAAAATTGTTATGATCCGGGGCTTATTATATGATCAATAGTTCAATATATGCTAATTATGAGTTGCGAGGCGAGTTGTTTGATTAAATCGAATATGCCAGCTTTAGTCTCAGCTAGCTTTCTCAACTTTCTAGAGATTCATTCTTCTTCTATGTATGCATAGGCTCTTCCAATTATGTTTGGTACCGTATGTGAAAGGCTCGCATAGCTTTGAGCACAAAGATGCTAGATTACGATATTGTTATGAGGAAAAGGACTGATGATTAAAACAAAAATTATCCTTAACGAAAATTATCTTTGTTCTTTAATCTTGGATAATATTCTTCCTTTTTTCGAATTTATTTGACGGCACATTTTGAATTTTAATATTTTGTCTTATTCTGTTTGCATCGAGTTATTGTTTGTCATCGATAAGATAAGAATGAAGGGTTTAATGGTAGCAAGGTGATAGAATGATAGTCAACAGAAAAACATACTAGCATCTTCATAAAATGATCGAGTTCGTGGCTTAACAACATGAATTTTGGAGCAATAATCATGCTCGGAAACTGGATATGAGATCCGGACATTATCATCTACACTGTTATACTCGGCCGACGGTGGTGTTAGGGTAAAGTAGGGGGGTCCATGAGTGGGGATGTTTTGATGGTTGATCGAGGACCCAGATTATCCAAACATGTAAAATTAGAGCAGAAACCCCTAGCTCTAGAAAACTCAAGAAAATGATAATGGGTTGAGCTGCCAAGTAACCATTACACTTTAGTCATGTTGACACCGGGCTTTATTAGGGGTCTATGATGTTAATAGCTATTTCTGATATTTTAATTGCCCCAGGCATAACTAATAAAACTTATAGGACCCGAAGTATTATTTGTGTTATTCTGTGAGTTCATAAAATTAACAAACAACACTGGCAGAGTTTTTATTTCTTAAAATAGGAACTAATATGGCCTAGTTTGGCAACACTGTTACAATTTCTGAAACGGTGGTTTCATGAGGTCTTGAGAAAAACTCTAAATTTTGTAACTGAAATGCCAAAAAGCCTTTGCTCGAGCGGCAGCGACACTCTCCCATTTGATAAGAGATGTCTTTGAGTTCGAAACTCCCACTTGCATTGGTTATGGGCCTGAAGGCCCACCCCCACCAACACACAAATGCCTAGGACTGTTGCAAAACAAAAAAGCAACCAAAATGAAGTTTCTCAAACCGTGGTTTTAAAAAGTTTCAAAGGCTTAAAACCATATTTTTCTAAACTCCAAAAATATAGATTTTCGGAAAGTTTCGTGTCGTCTCTTTTTACTCTCTCTCTCTCTCTCTCTCTCACCCTCTCTCACCATTGAAAATAAGTTAAATTAGACAAAATCTTGGTTTCATAAACTTTGTTATGCAACGGCTCTAAACTTTATGAAACCCTAATATTAAAAAATCATGGTTTGCACACATGCATACCGTGATTTTATTTTAGTCTAATCGAAATTGTAATTTTGGAACGTCGTCCGTAGGCCTAAACAATTCACAGATAGCCCAGTAGGACTGGACTTATGTATTTTCCTGGATTTACAACTGGGTTTCCTATTGAGGTTTGCTAGTTTTTGTGTGATAATTTAATTCAGGCTGTTTCCAAATTGTACAAAGCTAAATTGAATGCAGGCTCAAGTTTCTATTCAGGATGGCCGTATGTATTTACTTGTTTGGCACTGGGCTCTAAGTCCTAGACTATGCATACAACACACACAACACACTCATACAAACGCACTAGGAGGACTTACGTATTTGCCCTGGAAGCATTAATTTGTGACCACTTCCCATCCAGAGGTTTCTGGGATTCGAACCCCGCACTCTTCTTGGCCAAGAGGGGAAGTGCACATGCCAACTGAGCTATAGCTCATTGGTGTATATTTACTTGTAAGGTGTTGGGTCTATAATTTACCCAATTCCCTTTCCTGTCTGAAATTGGTCTTTTCCTTTTGGTTTAGTTTGTTGCATATCTTCAACATGTTATGATGGTGAATGCTTAAAGCTATTATGCCATATTACATTAGTGATGCTTATGCATTTATAGGTGAAATCGGCCTAGATATAATAGATAGATTATAATGTTACTGCATTAAACCGTAACGATGACGCACAATGTAAGTTTTCAGTTTTTATTTATTTATTACTGTTGTTGTTGTTTTGCGGGAGGGGGGGGTGGGGGACATGTTAATTCCCCCCCCCCCCGCCCCCCCCACCCAATCCTCAGGGAGCCCAACGTTCTTGTTTTCCATATTAAAATAATGTTGTTCATAATAATATTTTTAAGGTTCGTAATATAGTGTTGGTCTTCGTTGTCCCAAAAGTAATCTATGAAAAACATATTTTATTTAAAACGACTCAAGATGCTGGACTAAACTTCCTTAGGTAAAAAATTCTTAATACGAGACAATAACTTTTCTTGTTACAAACCCAAATGATTCTGTATTCAGTTAAATAAAATTTCAAAATTAATGCGAATGTAGAGAAATAAACTTCTACTAGGAATTAAGGCAACTTATCAGCTGAGGCACACATTAGTAAAAATATATATAATATATGCTAACGCAGGACTAGGGTGGAGTGATCCCTAGATCCTAGATCAAAAATCGACTTACGCAGATCCGAATCCACAAGGAGATCTCATATAACAACGGAATCATATAATCAATTAGTGTCCTACAAAACTAAGATCTGCGTAGCTGCAGGATAGTAGATCACCTAAAAACTGTCGGACTGTTAATCCGTTCGTCATACGCATTTCTTCTTCTTCTTCAGAAGGTTGGGCGGGAAACAATCACGGTGTTACTCAGAAAGTCTCCCAATCTATCGTGGCTCCTAGAGACTTTGAGGAAGATGGCCAAGAATCAACGAAACCCCAGTTCTCCATAGGTTGCATACTCTCATATATTTCTTTCTTAATGTATGTGTCCATCCATAGTTTCATTATTTACAAACCCTAACCTCTATCTATTGTATATATAGGTAGAGGGACAAAACCGTCAGTTAGGATGAGGTCGAGCCCAAACCTTTAGAAGGTTTGACCTCAACCCTTAGTCGCCGCCTCATGAGCCCGAGCCCCATGGCTCAGCTCTATAAGGTATGACTTGGGTCGAGTCACCGACCTTATGACCTGTCCATTCGATTGAGCGGGTTTCGAGTTGGGCCCACAACCCGAATGCCAACATACTCCCACTCGTACGATCAAGTAGGTACCGTCATATCTGCCCAGTTCCATAAGTTCTTTCTGCATCAATCCTCTCCATACAATGCTAGTACCATCGTGCGACCATAGATACCTGCAAGCAGGTAGTCTTGCAACCAGATTCGTTAAAACTGACATAAAGATCTTCTTATAAGCAAACAATATCATCCAAAACTCGGACATCGTGCACCCCAAATCCAATCAGCAAAGTGATGTCTCTTTAAATACCTCCAATCCATCACAGTGCATATTCAAACACCAAGGTAATCCTTTGATTCACCACACTCTAATGCTGCCTCATAGGCTCATGTAAGAGTTGTTCATGTAGTGCACTTAAGAAGACATGTCTGATTGATCATCCTCTCGACTCGTCAAGTTGGGTCCACCACCCATCTGCTTTTCTGACACTACCCACTCTATACAATATGGTAAATCATCTTACTATTGTGATAGCAGCCAAAGTAGCGGACGCTCATATCTATTCCTCCTTGACAGTCAATATCACTAAGGGTACGGTTGATCAGGTCATTCTCAACATAATATCGATCAGTGAGAGCTCACACAGTCAGGAAGATAGGATCGATCCGTGAGCCTCCTTTAGGACACTAGCACACGTCATATGGAAAATGCGCTATGGTGCTACTTCTTTGTTACGAGGGCACCAAGTCAAATTTGTACCATACAGATTTCAGGTCCCATCGTCTCGTGATGTACTCGATAGCTACATTCCAAATGTGCCTAGATCCTAATCAGTAAGATCGAGTCCCAGCCCGAATTTGTGAGATCCGTAATCTGGCTTCACAACAGTTATCTATATAATGGAATGTGGAGCAATTCCATTATGCTAAAAACTCGCCGAGTTTTGGGCTCATCCATATCTCCAGATAAGGGGTCATTTGAATGCTCACACTGTCGTGCACATCCCAGCGCTGAATAAGTGTGCAGTCGCTAGCCTAACTAACACCGGAAAGAGCAAACGTTCGTATCTCGCATGCCTCCAATAATAGAGTGGATTGCTCGTACAAGAGAGCCGATCCTACCTGCTAACGTATCCTTTTACTCTATGCTCAAGAATAAAGCAACAAAATACAACATTCTTTTCAAAAAAAAATTTAAGTGAGGATACCTGCCCTCACTCTTCTCTATTTGGATTTGCCCATACATAGAGTGAAGAAAATTTCGAGATTAACTCTAATTGGAGGTAGAGACTATACAAACTCTAGTTTGCAAAGCCTTACCTTCATTTTAAAATCTTAATTTTGATGGGTATTTTTTGGGGGTTTTTTGAACTCTAAAATATCGTTTTGAGTAACATAAACTCCAAAATCGGTGTTTTCTCCACAAATTCTTGGGTTTAGAAAACTCTGGTTGGATTAGAGTTTAGAAAAATCCCGCTTCGCTCAACTTTGGATATTAGATAAGCAGAGTTTTTTAAACTTCAAAATAGAAGCCCAACATGACATTATTACGGCTCCGGTTATCTAAACTTAACAGCAGTCCGTGTATATGTCTTTATATCCAGAAAAATATTTTATGTTTATCCTATCAAGAAATATGTGATATACAAAATTTCATAAAATTGGACAGAGGAGTGGGGTTGGCAGATGCATGAAGAGGCCATGTAGATTTGTCCTCATACGCAACACACACGTGCAACATCGAATCTGTAACATTAAAGCTGAGAGGCACCTTTTCATTTGTTTAAAACTAAGATAACAAATTAACAATGCACTTACCAATAAGTTGCATATAATATGAATGTGTCCTTTTTCTTTATATAAGTTAACAAACGCAAATGTCACTTTTGTAATATGTTTCATTCCATGGCTGATATTAATTAATCAAATATCTTTATACATAAGGTGCATTGTTTATTTTCAAATTTTGGCCACATTTGGATGAATTTGCTACTTTAATTTTTATGAAGAGTTAGAAAGTTTTAAGCTGGTTCAATCTCCTTAGTTTGAGGAGTTATTGACACCTTCTATAAGATTAAAATATTCGATGTATCGGTCATATATGTCCAGCCATAAAATAAAGACCGAGTTGATTTAGGTTTCATTATATCATGTCTCATTATGAAATGACTGAGTTGGTATTCGTTATAACGGTATAACAGTCAACGGCTCATCCGTAACTCATCTTCATTTTTATCAGTAGTCTAGCTTTTCGAAAATACGTAAATCCCTACAAATATCCATTTAGAATCCTTTTATGAATCATCGGTATTTGCCTCCAACAAAATCAAGTCTGCACAGCCACTTATTTCCACGACGCTTCTCAGCAGCATACTCTTCTTTCTCGGCATCTTCGGTGAGAGCGATTTTGAGGCATGGGTCCGCCAAGCTTATGTACATCTTGCGCTGAATTTGATCAAGACTGTTAGAATATAAATTATCTTCGTGTAACTGTAGTTGATATTGTACTTAGCATGGATACCGTCAGCTGTCTTAAGAGTTGGATTTTCAAATTCATCACATAACAAATCTTTATTTGGATATTTGTCCAAAAGGCATCTTCCAGGCTGGTCCAAGATTTGTTCCAAAGTCCACACCATAAACCAAAACAGAGACAGCGAATGAACAGCTCCATTGTGTTATCAAATTAGGCTATGGTATGATTCCAAAAATTGCACTTGTTGTCTTTTTTGCCGCAAATGTACATATTTTGCAAATTTTGTCAGTTTGCACACAACGACATCTCGGTTTAAGCTCTTACTCCATTAAATTGATCCTATCCATATATAATGCGTTAAGGCCCTGGTCCTTTATAAAATGCCAATTTGTCGCTCTTTTAATTGTTTCGATCCCAAATTAGAAAATATCCCTAAATTATCTTGTTTCTTTACTATTATAAAGGAAAAGAGGTGGGGACACGCGGCGCCCTCACAGTTAATTAGAATAAAATATTCGGAAAAAATGAGAAAAAGCCTTGATTCTTAGACGGTCCATGTCATCGTATTTTTGCACGTATGAAATATATAAATACTAGTATCTTGAACGTGCGATGCACAAGTTCAAATAAAAATTATGCTTTATTTTTTTAATTTGAATTCAAAAAATTTATAGAAGATTAAAACTTACATTGTGGGTGTGGTTAATTTTTTTTATAAAATGATTCACAATAATCCTAGTAGTTATTTAAGATCTGCAGAGATAATTAAATTGTTATAACTGATTCAGTTGATGATTTTATTTATTAAATATTTTTTAAAGAAATTCTACATTTTACATTTTTTCTGCTGATGTAGCGTTATTAGAGGCTATGTTAGACCATCAAATTGAAATCGATTTGGTGACCCTTAAGTTTTGTGGTTATAATAGTAGAGATATGTTAGAATAAAAGATTTGGAAATATTCTAAAAGGATTTTAGTTAAGATATTGTTAGAGGATTTTAGTTAAGAAAATGAAGGTATCTAAATCAAACTGATATTTTATTATACACGTTCATCGCACGTGAAAATACTAGTTTTATATAATCCTTGGGTACCATTTCAAGATTCGGAGTGGCTGCTATGAGCAGCAAAATAGCACATATGCTATTGCAAGGAATGATTCATATCCATCCAAAATTGAAACCAATAGTCGAGATTTGTGTCAAACAGGGGGTCTTTGATATCAGTGTATCTCACGTGCAAAACACGTAAGATTTGTGGTCAGGATTGGAGCAGAGCACCCCTGCTATTATTTGTTGCAGAGCATCCACTCTTTTTCCCCCTTTCAAACTATCTTTTCTTCTTCTTTTCAATAGTTTATATGTACTAATATATTTATTTGAACAAAAAAAATTAAAAAGAGCGAAAATCAAAATTGGTTGCATTAGGCAATGTTGGATATAGTGCCTTCGAGACAATTATTGTATTCGCAGGCATGCGATTACGATGATTGAGGGTGGACTTATACGGATATATCAGTCTTACTCGAAATGATAGTATAATATCTGGTTTGACTTTATCATCATGTACATGTCTTGTGGGGTATTGCATATCACTATTACATATTGATAGAGCCCATAGGATTTATACTTGACTACCAGGGTTATCGCGGTGACCACACTTGTGAGAACTGGGTAATCTATAAGCATATCCTTAAATGTCTCTAGTCGTGGGAATATCGAGACTAGGCATCGATATTCCAAAGCAGACTAGTGTATACGTTTCTTGACCCCGACGAGGGGCGATGGCCGGTCTCACAGCCGTTGGTGTTAGTCGATCACCGAGATTGTGTACAGGTGCTCGTTGGGTTATGAGTTACACTGGACGAACTTACCGAGATCATGCTAGATGATATTATACCTATCGTCAGTTAGCAGGTCTCTGGTGTCATTAGTACAGGTTAGTCTGTCAACCCAAGATCGTCATTTGTCTTGTATGAGTTCCCACTGTGCTTTAATTACTATCCTACCACGGCTCAAGGGAGTCGTGCAAACAGGTTTTAATTGGGTACAGTCCCGATCCACATGGAGGCAGTGAGCAGATTGCGGGGATTCGTCTCTCCCGGTATTGGGGGTTGATGTCGCGCTGTGCCCAGTTGGCCATCACCATAAGATCTGGTCAGGCAGCTGAGATTTACTGATTTGGATCAGTAGTTTCTCGGATGGTGATGAGCTTAATATCGGCACGACTTATTGCGTTATTAGAAGTCTAACGTTTACCACCCTCCCAGACTCGATATGCGACAGTCTCAAACGAACAGACCAGACTGTATGGTACATGTCGCTGATAGGCTCAGTAGGGTTTCAGACTAACTTGCTTGTCGATCTATTTTTCGATAATACCTTGATAGTATTTACGTACAGCTAGTGCCGCTGACGTGCTTGTGGTTAAACCCACTGTCAGCGTATTGTCGAGTCTTTAGAGTCCCGCACAGAGGGTTTCCGGCTATAGCAAAATATTGTAGTTGCGGTACATTTGTACGCGTCAGGGTTCGATTAAAACTAGTGTATTTTATACACTGACGGTAATCGGACGGTTGTAATACTAACCGATCTTTTTGGAAAGACGGATATTAAATCGGGTGTCGATTTAATATTTAATACATATATACATCGCATATGTATTTACTAGTATTATATCACTATGAATTAATCTCTCTTTTATGTATTTTAAATACCTTAGATAACAATTACAAGTATATGTATTTAGTATGATATATATATATATATATATGAGGATAATGGAGGAAAGATACCATAGGAGGGAATTTCCTCCTATGGCGTCGAAAAAGTACGTCCTTCGTGTAAGTGTACGGTAGCGCCCCGGCAGTCAATCTGACGCCAAATGCGGAACAAAAACTTTTAAAACTGACGCTATCGCATACTATAACCCGGATCTGCCATTAACGCTAAACTAACAAACTACAAAAAGGGTAGAAAGGTTATACCGAACGATCCGAGTCCTTCGTTCTTTAACCATCATCCCACGCTCCTGTTGCGGCTGCTCCGATCTCGTCGATCTCCGATCTGCTCGTCCAGTTGGCTCCACGTCATCGGATCTTTAAACGGGCTCCCGCCTCTGACCCGAAGCAACTCGGTCATCAAGTTTGCTAAAAGAAATGACCAAGATTGATGTAGAGAATGAGTAGAACACTTTGTCTCGCTTCGTCCAAAGCCATGGACGAACGGTTAATGAAGTTGCCATTTGAGTTGGGTGATGGAATGAAATGAGCTATGAAATTTCCATACACCAAAACTATCATAATCTTTTAACCAAGTGAGAGTCAATCAATCAAGTGGGGATCCAAGAGGGGCCGGCCACATATAGAGTGTGGGGAGGTGAGTGTAGGAGGGGGGTGACCATTAGCACATAAAAAAAAGCATGAGTCAAAGATACACCTAGTATGAACTCATTTAAAGAACTAATGAATCACTTAACCTTGTCATCAAAAAACATTAAATGCACTAATGAGTCACAAAGATGCATGAACCTAGTCACCACCTTCTAGAAGCCTCTAGAAACTTCCATACTCATCTCAAGAAAAGATAAATCCGTATTTAACCGAATGTTAAATACAGCTGATAGAAAACTGGAAACTGGCAACTTCCAAAAGTGATCCTGAAACGAATTTCAGGATAACCCCGTATCAGTATAAACATACCCGCATTTGTATTACGACCGAATACAAATGCAACTGAGACAAAGATATTATATCTACTAAGTATAATACTCGGATCCGGCTTAAACCAAAGTCCACCAGTATTATCTGCCCGAAATATGACACATGCGTAAACGCACGTGCATTTTCCGAACCCTGCCATAAAACCATACGGCCTCTACAACGTTTCGCCCGAACTTGGGAAACTATCTGTGGGGAACTCTAATGACTCGTCAGTACCCTGGCAGTGGGTTTAACCACAAGCTGTTAGCGGCACTAGCTGTGCGTAACGGCTGCCCATGCACTGACCTCAAGGGAGGCTGATGAGCGAACTCATCCAGAAACCCTACTGAGCCTAACAGTGACAATGTATATACAGTCCGGTCCGTTCGTCTATGAGTATCGCATATCCGGCTTAGGGGGCTAGTAACGTCAGACCCCCAATAGCGGTATAAGTCGTGTCGGAGACAAGCCCTGAACACCCTGAGAAACTACCGGAGTACATACCAGTAATTCTCACATGCCTTGGCCAAGGACTTGGTGTAATGGCTTTCCTAGACACAGCGCGATCTCCACCCCCAATACCGGGAGAGACGAATCCCCTGCCGATCCGCTCACGTGCCTCCATGTAGCTCGGGACTGTACCCAAAAACTACCTGTTTGCACGACTCCTTTGAGCCGTGGTAGGGTAGAAATCAAAGCACAGTGGGAACTCACACGAGACAAATGACGACCTCAGGTCGATGAACTAACCTGTACACATGTCACCAGGGAACTGCTATCTGACGATATGTATAATACCAACTAGCAGGTTCCCGGCGAGTCCTGTCCGGTGTACTCATAACCCAATAAGCACCTATATACATTGTCACGCCCCGCTTCCCAGAGTACGCAAGATTTGGGCACGTGACACAGCCAACCATGCTACCTGTGGGTAGGAAGTATCCATCCACAGTCACATTACGGTTGTAAAGATATCAAGAACATAAAATAAACTAAACTAATACATGTCCAAATCCATAATAACAAGAATCAATAAACAATAAATGCGGAAGCTAAAGATCCAATACAATGAATAAACAGTATGTCCCATAATGCGGGCTCACATCTGGAAATGAAATGACATAAATAAACTAAACTCTCAAGAACTCACAGTTCAGCCTGCTGGCTGAAGTACTCCTGCTCGGTCGACGTCAAGGGTACGGAATCTGGGCCATGCAAAACCCAGACGTCAGCGCGTCATGATATCAAGTATATAGCATACACATGTAATAAACAATACAAGCATGAACATGAATAAAGCAGTAATAAGAAGTCATGAACCGGGTAATGTGCAGTAGTGACTAAACTGTCCTATCAGGTTTTCTACTCTATAGTCTTTGAAACCAATTGATGAATCGTCGATGTAACTCAATAGTATCCCGTGCGGGCCCGGGACCACGGTCATGATCCTCGGGGCTGAGTCCGAGACGTGTAGTAGGATAGACGAGTGATGTCAGCATCATCACTCCCGGACCGGCCAAGCCCGTAAGACTGATCAGAACAATGTAACGAACTGTTGAGTTACAAGTCGGTTTCACCTTTGATTTCCCCATACCCCCAAACTATGTATGTCAAGTCAGGTATTCAGTAGTCGAGGACTAATGCCGACGCAAGGTCAAGTAACCGTAGGTCTGTCTGGGTCGACAGCAGGAATGGTTAGGTTTGTCGGCATTAGGCATGAGATCAGGTAACAGGTCAGGTTACTTTCCACAGGTAGAGTCGATATGTACAGGGTGTTGTGTCCAGTGTGTCAGAACATGTGTCAGGTGCAATCGGGTATATGATCAATAGTGGACAGCATCATGAAACAATAATTAATCACAATATTCCGTATAACGGAAGTGATGTTTGTATCCTCTTATTAACAGGTTCAATCGTCTTTAGGGTGCAACAATTTCCAGGGTAAAACAGTATTATTAACACGAAGCAATGAAACCATTAAATTACAGCATAATAATAGTTACAAGAATGAGCTTGCAATTTAAGCAATGATGTGCCAATTGGTTAATTAGTTAAAGTGTGAAATTGATAGCATACCGATTAACTACAAGTAACCACTATGTTGATTTATCGTTACGGATGATTATAATTATCATCAAGTCGTGCGGTTATAACAGGTATCATGATTATTAAGTTTGTAGCATGTTAAGCAAGTATTCGGATACTTGCCTCGGCGGTTCCGTAAACCGAAACACGGATGCGGTGTCGGTAGAAACTTCGATACGGAAGCACGGGCCACGGATCGAGTCCCAACAGAGGTCAACGGGATCACACGGACCAGGGGACTTCGCTGGAGCGTCGGGTTCGTCGGACGGCACGGTCGGATTCCGGCAAAAGTTAACGGCAACAAGTTAGAAATACGATACATAAACAAGATCAACGGGGTTTGTATCAAAGGGAATAAAGTGATGCTTACAGAGGAGAAACAGGGGTAACTAAGGCGGACCCGACGGCGATGGACCCACCGGCGGTGAACAGGAGGCGCGGCGAGGGTGCTGGTCGGCTGAAGGGCTCGGGGTCGCTGGAAAAGGGGGCTGCGGCGAGGTCTCGACGAGGAGGGTGCAAGGGTGTCGTGGGAGGCTTCGACGGTCGGAGACGGCGTCGACGGCGAGGCCTCGAGGAGGTGGAGGCGTCGGGGAGATGGGTTGTAGGCGCGGGGATCGTCGGAGAACAGGGGAGGAAGGTGCGGCGGCCTCGTGGTGGCGAGGGCGGCGACGGCGGAGTCGCGGAGAAGTCGGCGGTGGGATCGCGAGGGCTAGGGTTCGTGATGGGTTCTCGTGGTCGCGTGGGTTAAAGGGAGGAGGCGGCTGCTGCATGCGTTTAAATATAGAGGAGGGAGAGAGGGATAGGAGAGAGAAAGTGAGAGATTAGAGAGAAGAGAGAGAGAGAGATGAGGAAACCGGAGCGGGGCCCACGAGCTCAAGTAAGAGCTCGTGATTGGCTGATCACGAATAAAAAAAAAAGATTTGAGAATGAATTGCGTAGGATCTGTGAGGGGAATTAGTTAAGGAAATTAGATTTGAATAGGATATATATATTTAGATATTAAATTGAAACGGGCCCTTTTTGGCGCGAAATGAAACATTTCCAAATCGCGCCCGGTTTGCGCCCAAATGTTCCAAATTCAAATTATAAGATTTTAAGCGGGTTCCAAATTTTGAAAAGAGGTGTTTAGTGATTAAAATGCATGCCCCCAAGTCGGACACTTGCACGCGCGCGTAGTCGCCCAAACTTGCCCGTTTAGCCAAACGGAACGGAATCTCGACACGCGGACGCTACCACGCGACTAGTGGCGACGAGTAGGCCAACATGGACATCTTAAATTTCATTTTAGGAGTTAAAATTTGTTATGTGCCAAAATGACTTAACCGGGTAAAATTTAGCAATAAACGCCAGAAAATCAGGAAAATTGGAAATAGCAATAAATAACCCTCAACTAGTAATATACATAGTATTATTGGGCTCGGGTGTTACATCATACCCAACTACAAAAGAATTTCGTCCTCGAAATTCCCAAAATACAAGATAACTAATCACTGGAAAAGGTGAGGGAATTTCTGCCGGATCTCGTCTTCTCGCTCCCAAGTAGATTCTCCATGCGATCGGTTACCCCAAGAAACTAGCACAAGAGGGATAACCTTATTCTTAAGAACCTTTTCTCGTCGATCCTTGATTTCGACTGGTCGCTCCTCAAAAGTCAGGTCTTCCCGAACGGTCAACTCCGAGTGATCCAAAACATGGGTCTCATCACGAACATACCTCCGTAGTTGAGACACATGAAACACATCATGAACTCCTGCCAATGACGATGGTAACGCCAACCGGTACGATACCTCTCCGACACGCTCCAATATCTCGAAGGGTCCAACGAATCGGGGACTAAGCTTTCCCCGACTTCCAAAGCGAATCACCCCTCTAGTCGGTGATATCTTCAGGAATACCAAATCGCCCACGGCGAACTCTAGAGGTCTTCTTGACGTGTCGGCCCAACTCTTCTGTCTGTCTTGAGCTGCCTTCATGTGCTTTCTGATTGTATTCACCTTCTCAACTGTCTGTACCACTAAATCTGGCCCTAGCAGCCTTCGTTCACCCACATCATCCCAACATACAGGTGAACGGCACTTACGACCATACAATGCTTCGAACGGGGCCATCTGAATTGTCGCTTGGAAGCTATTGTTGTACGAAAACTCCACCAGGTGTAGATGATCTTCCCAAGAACCTTTAAAGTCTAACATGCAAGCCCTCAACATATCTTCAAGGGTCTGAATCGTTCTCTCTGATTGTCCATCAGTCTGGGGGTGATAAGCTGTGCTGAACTTCAATCGAGTCCCCAAACTATCTTGTAAACTCCTCCAAAAGTGTGACAGAAACCGAGTGTCCCGGTCGGACACGATGCTTACCGGCACTCCATGCAATCTGACAATCTCCTGCATGTACCGCTCTGCCAGAGTCTCTGTCGATTGACCAACCCGAAACGGAATAAAGTGAGCTGCCTTGGTCAACCGATCGACAATCACCCATACTGCATTGTTGCCCTTTGGACTCCGCGGTAAAGCCGTCACGAAATCCATGGTTATATGTTCCCACTTCCATTGAGGAATCGGAAGTGGTTGCAACAAACCAGCAACCCTTTGGTGTTCAGCCTTGACTTGCTGACACACCAAGCATCTAGCCACGAAACGAGCAATTTCCCGTTTCATACCTTCCCACCAGAAATGCTGTCGAATATCTCGGTACATCTTGGTCCCTCCTGGATGTACAGAGTAAGCTGAACTGTGTGCCTCCTTCATAAGCTCTTCACGCACATCTCCTTTTGGCACACAAAGACGGCTACCATATCTCAACGAACCATCCTCATGGATCAGTAGATCGGTTCGTAGTCCGGCTCCAACCTGCTCTCGAAACTTTTGCAGTCTAGGATCCTGCGATTGCGCCGCTTTAATCTTCTCAACTAAGGACGATTGTACTTGTAACTGCATCAACTGTCCTGTAGCACGCGGTAGCACAACCTCCAAGTCAAATCTCCGAAACTCCTCAATGATCTCTTTCTGTGCAGTCAATAACTGAATTGCTGGTAACCGACTTAGCGCATCTGGCACGACGTTAACTTTTCCCGGATGGTACTTAAGATCAAGGTCGTAGTCGGCCATCAGCTCCAACCATCTGCGTTGCCTCATGTTCAACTCCTTCTGAGTGAACACATATTTCAAACTCTTGTGATCCGTAAAGACTTCAACTCTCTCGCCCAGAAGGTAGTGTCTCCAAATCTTCAGGGCGAAGATCACGGCTGCAAGCTCCAAGTCGTGAGTCGGATAGTTCTGCTCATGAGTCTTCAGCTGTCTCGATGCGTAAGCGACGACTTTCCCATTCTGCATCAGAACACATCCCAATCCCTTTCCAGATGCGTCGCTGTGAATCACCAGTCCTCCTGAATCATCCGGTACGGTTAGAATAGGGGCGGTTATCAACTTCTGCTTCAACGTCTCGAAGGCCAATGCACATCCATCTGTCCAAACAAACGGTACCTCCTTACGCGTAAGCTTGGTTAACGGCTCAGCTACACGAGCGAAGTTCTCCACAAATCTTCTGTAGTAACCGGCGAGTCCAAGGAAACTTCTTATCTCTGCAACATTCTTTAGAACAGGCCAATCTCGAACTGCTGCAATCTTCTCGGGATCAACGGCGATTCCATCGCCCGACACGACATGCCCCAGAAACTTCACTTCTTCCAGCCAGGATTCCCACTTACTCATCTTCGCAAATATCTTCTCTTGTCTCAGCGTCGGCAGTGCGATCCTTCCTCTCCACTAAGAGAACTGGAGTTCCCCACGGTGAGTTGCTGCTTCGAATCCATCCCTTCTCGAGTAATTCACTTACTTGTTTCTTAACTCCCTCCAACTTTACTGGTGCCATTGGATAGTCAGCTTTTGATACTGGCGTTGCACCAGGAGTAAGGTCGACGCAACCTCCACATCTCGCTTCGGCGGTAAGCCCGAAATGTCTTCAAACACATCCATAATGTCGCGGACGACTGCCGGCTCTTCATCACTCTCCACTACCATAGCCGCAAGAACACTGTTCGTCGGCCTAGCCCTAAACTCGACTGGCCCGACAGAACTTCTTTCTCCAATGAAAGTAAACTTAGGATGTCCGGGAATCTGGAAATTTCCTTCCTTACCCTACGGCCAATACGGGCGTGGAAAGTGCCAAGAAAATCCATCTCCAAGACAACCTCATAACTGCTCGTATTTATCACCAAGAAGTCTGCAAAAAGCTCCCGTCCGCAAACAACAACTGTACAAACTCTACCTTCCTTACTAGCTATAATTTTCCCATTCCCAGTGTGTATGTCCCAGAAACTAGACAGGGTCGTGCAGGTGATCGAGTGTGTAGTTATAAATTTGGATGACATAAACAATGGGGTGCTCCGAAATTAAGTAATGCCAAAGCGGGAAAACCATGGACGAGTAAATTACCTGAAACCACTTCTCCCGATGTCTTAGCTTCTTCCGTTGTCAACACGAACGCTTGAGCCTGCTGTGGTCCTTGATTAAGCGGTTCCTGTCCTTGGAACGGTCCCTGCGGAGGCCTCTGTGTATCATCCTTTGTGCGAGGCTTCGACGGACAAGCATCAACGGTGTGATCTGCCGCTCCACATCTAAAACAAAGTCCCAGCCTCAAACGACACTCCCTTCGCACGTGTCCGGGTTTGTGGCAGTAACTACAGATCACGCTCCCCTTCCGATCACCCATACTGGTTTTCTTCATTGGTGCTACGTTGCGCCTGTTCACTGGAATGCGTCTACGTACGGACGTGGGGTCCATTGTAAGTGCTGGTTCCAGCTCGAGTTGTTCCTTTAGTTTCTCCAGCAATCCCCTTATCACTCTATGCCTGGCGGCTAAGACCGCATGCCCTGGGTCCATCTTCAAATTCTGATCGGCCATATTCCTGGAAATCAAAGTACCCAACATTAGCATGATGATAGTTTTCGAGTATAGATCAAGGCTAGAACTCCAAGATACTTAAATAGAGTGCTGCATTGTAGCTATGCCGCGGTATCATAGCCGCAATTACTTAACTCCACCCAAGTCGCCTAAGTCCTAGAGATAACAAGAAATTAGGCTTTCGAGTTGACAATGCAAAGTAAGTTTGCATGTCGACATAATCTGGAAGAATGATTCAAGAACGGTAAAACTGTCAAGGTGGCAGGACATGTTTCCTAATCAAGGGTATTCTGATTCGTGTATCGGGTGCAATACCCAACTACAAAGAGTCAACCCAACTAACCTATGGCTCTGATACCATAGAACCATGTCACGCCCCGCTTCCCAGAGTACGCAAGATTTGGGCACGTGACACAGCCAACCATGCTACCTGTGGGTAGGAAGTATCCATCCACAGTCACATTACGGTTGTAAAGATATCAAGAACATAAAATAAACTAAACTAATACATGTCCAAATCCATAATAACAAGAATCAATAAACAATAAATGCGGAAGCTAAAGATCCAATACAATGAATAAACAGTATGTCCCATAATGCGGGCTCACATCTGGAAATGAAATGACATAAATAAACTAAACTCTCAAGAACTCACAGTTCAGCCTGCTGGCTGAAGTACTCCTGCTCGGTCGACGTCAAGGGTACGGAATCTGGGCCATGCAAAACCCAGACGTCAGCGCGTCATGATATCAAGTATATAGCATACACATGTAATAAACAATACAAGCATGAACATGAATAAAGCAGTAATAAGAAGTCATGAACCGGGTAATGTGCAGTAGTGACTAAACTGTCCTATCAGGTTTTCTACTCTATAGTCTTTGAAACCAATTGATGAATCGTCGATGTAACTCAATAGTATCCCGTGCGGGCCCGGGACCACGGTCATGATCCTCGGGGCTGAGTCCGAGACGTGTAGTAGGATAGACGAGTGATGTCAGCATCATCACTCCCGGACCGGCCAAGCCCGTAAGACTGATCAGAACAATGTAACGAACTGTTGAGTTACAAGTCGGTTTCACCTTTGATTTCCCCATACCCCCAAACTATGTATGTCAAGTCAGGTATTCAGTAGTCGAGGACTAATGCCGACGCAAGGTCAAGTAACCGTAGGTCTGTCTGGGTCGACAGCAGGAATGGTTAGGTTTGTCGGCATTAGGCATGAGATCAGGTAACAGGTCAGGTTACTTTCCACAGGTAGAGTCGATATGTACAGGGTGTTGTGTCCAGTGTGTCAGAACATGTGTCAGGTGCAATCGGGTATATGATCAATAGTGGACAGCATCATGAAACAATAATTAATCACAATATTCCGTATAACGGAAGTGATGTTTGTATCCTCTTATTAACAGGTTCAATCGTCTTTAGGGTGCAACAATTTCCAGGGTAAAACAGTATTATTAACACGAAGCAATGAAACCATTAAATTACAGCATAATAATAGTTACAAGAATGAGCTTGCAATTTAAGCAATGATGTGCCAATTGGTTAATTAGTTAAAGTGTGAAATTGATAGCATACCGATTAACTACAAGTAACCACTATGTTGATTTATCGTTACGGATGATTATAATTATCATCAAGTCGTGCGGTTATAACAGGTATCATGATTATTAAGTTTGTAGCATGTTAAGCAAGTATTCGGATACTTGCCTCGGCGGTTCCGTAAACCGAAACACGGATGCGGTGTCGGTAGAAACTTCGATACGGAAGCACGGGCCACGGATCGAGTCCCAACAGAGGTCAACGGGATCACACGGACCAGGGGACTTCGCTGGAGCGTCGGGTTCGTCGGACGGCACGGTCGGATTCCGGCAAAAGTTAACGGCAACAAGTTAGAAATACGATACATAAACAAGATCAACGGGGTTTGTATCAAAGGGAATAAAGTGATGCTTACAGAGGAGAAACAGGGGTAACTAAGGCGGACCCGACGGCGATGGACCCACCGGCGGTGAACAGGAGGCGCGGCGAGGGTGCTGGTCGGCTGAAGGGCTCGGGGTCGCTGGAAAAGGGGGCTGCGGCGAGGTCTCGACGAGGAGGGTGCAAGGGTGTCGTGGGAGGCTTCGACGGTCGGAGACGGCGTCGACGGCGAGGCCTCGAGGAGGTGGAGGCGTCGGGGAGATGGGTTGTAGGCGCGGGGATCGTCGGAGAACAGGGGAGGAAGGTGCGGCGGCCTCGTGGTGGCGAGGGCGGCGACGGCGGAGTCGCGGAGAAGTCGGCGGTGGGATCGCGAGGGCTAGGGTTCGTGATGGGTTCTCGTGGTCGCGTGGGTTAAAGGGAGGAGGCGGCTGCTGCATGCGTTTAAATATAGAGGAGGGAGAGAGGGATAGGAGAGAGAAAGTGAGAGATTAGAGAGAAGAGAGAGAGAGAGATGAGGAAACCGGAGCGGGGCCCACGAGCTCAAGTAAGAGCTCGTGATTGGCTGATCACGAATAAAAAAAAAAGATTTGAGAATGAATTGCGTAGGATCTGTGAGGGGAATTAGTTAAGGAAATTAGATTTGAATAGGATATATATATTTAGATATTAAATTGAAACGGGCCCTTTTTGGCGCGAAATGAAACATTTCCAAATCGCGCCCGGTTTGCGCCCAAATGTTCCAAATTCAAATTATAAGATTTTAAGCGGGTTCCAAATTTTGAAAAGAGGTGTTTAGTGATTAAAATGCATGCCCCCAAGTCGGACACTTGCACGCGCGCGTAGTCGCCCAAACTTGCCCGTTTAGCCAAACGGAACGGAATCTCGACACGCGGACGCTACCACGCGACTAGTGGCGACGAGTAGGCCAACATGGACATCTTAAATTTCATTTTAGGAGTTAAAATTTGTTATGTGCCAAAATGACTTAACCGGGTAAAATTTAGCAATAAACGCCAGAAAATCAGGAAAATTGGAAATAGCAATAAATAACCCTCAACTAGTAATATACATAGTATTATTGGGCTCGGGTGTTACATACATCTTAGGTGATCCAACTGACACCAGTGTCTTGTGAGACCGGCCACCGCCCCTCGTCAGGGTCTCGACTATATACACTAGTCTACTCCGGAGTATCGATGCCCTGTCTCGAAAACTCCCACGACTAGGGACAACTATTAAGGATGTGCTTATGGACTACCCAACTCTCACGTATATGATCGCCCTTATACTGTTGGTAGTCAAGCAAGATCCTAAGGGCTCTATCAACGTGTAACATGTAATCAGTCACCTGAACATGTACACGACTGATAAAGGCAAACCAGATAACATACTATCATCTCGAGTAAGACTGTCGTACCGGCATAGGTCCTCCTCAATCATTGCAATCACGTATCTGCGATCCAATAATTGACTTTGAGGGCACTATATCCAACACTTCGTCGTGTTTTCCGACGATCGGCACCCATCATCTTCATCGTTACCATCTAAGGTATGGGTACACCAAATTTCATGTGATTCTACAAGTTTTTCACCGTTGAAATAGTGGGTTCAAAATTAACAGTTTACCAACAATAGAACTTTTTACATTGCTAAATCAACGGTGAAAAAGTTGTAGAATCACATGAAATTTGGCATACCCACATCTTAGATGATAACAATGAAGATGATGGATTCCGATCGTCGGAAAACATGACGGATGACGTACCTTTTCGATGTCATAGGAGGAAATTCCCTCCTATGACCTCTTTCCTCCATTATTCTCTCTCTCTCTATCTATCTATCTATATATATATATATATATAATATTATTTTTGTTTATTCTTTTTCTTTTATTTTCTTTAGCTTATTTTATTCCAAAAGAATAACATAACCTTTGTCTCACTCTTTAGAGTGACATGTGGAGGGAAGAGAAGAGTGTGGACACTTGGTAGCTTGACTAAATCGTATGGCTAGGATTTTGCAGAGAATATTTTTATTAGTAACCATTTTCGTTTTAAGAAAATGGTTAACTAATTCATTTTCTCTAGTTCTTTCACTCTTTAGCCATGAAGCTCTCATCTCCCTCCTCTAAAACGAGAAAATAAATTAGAAAAAAAGGTAAAATGAGAGAAAAATTATAGTGAAGAAGAAATTACAACTCCTAATTAGTCAGTTTAGCAATCTAACTACTTAGATTATCTCAACTTGAGATTGGAGCTAAAGTTCTTGAGTTTTTAAGGTGGATCATATTCGATGGAGAAGGTGGGCTTGCAAGCATATTCCATGCATCTTCAAGGAGCCTACAATGGAGTCCAACCCAATTGGAGCAAATAAAGATACTACAAAGGTTGTATGGTTCTAATCTTGAATGAAAACTCTTGGTTTATTTTTACATGTTTAATTCTTTAGATAGTATCCTAGTTTATATAGACCATAGTCACAAATTCGTCGTTCGGGTATAATTCGGCAAGGTCGAAAATTCGGATTCGGAGAACTATTCGGAAAAAATCGGCAGGTATTCGGGAAAGATTCGGTAAGTGTTCGGGAAATGTTCGGGAAGGATTTCGAGCAAGAAATTAATATATGAGACGCTAGGTTTTGATTTTGTGAATTATTTGCTGTTTTTTGAATTATTCGCTGTTTTTTCACATAATTCGGGAATAATTCATGAATTATTCAGCCCGCCGATTAATTCGGCGATTAAGTCGGTTGATCAAAAATTCGTGAATTATTCGCGAATTCGGCGAATAATTCGCGAATTATGTGACTATGATATAGACTTGAGATTACTAGAAAATTTTAAAACCTAGTTTTGCTTGTTCTAAAATTATAGTAGTGGGCTCAATGTCTCCTAACATGGTATCAAAGCCAAACTAAAGAATTAAACTTGATATCTTGTAGTCAAAATAATTCATTAACCCATTTTAGTAAAACCTTGTTTTGAAAACTTGCATGAAAAGGTCTCTTTTTGTTGTGTCAGAGCCACCGAATTCTTGGTTCGGACCTTGAATTTCGTGTAGGCACATAATAACCAAATACCCATCCGATTTGTACTTAGTTCGGCCTCGAAACAGGGCCGAACCAAGGCCGAAACAGCCCCGAAACGGGGGCTGGAATCAGCCCAGATCAGCCCTGTTCCGGGGCTGTTCCAGCCCTGTTTCAGGGCCGATTCCGCCATTGATTCAGCTCCATTTCGGGGCTGAATCAAGGCTCAAATCGTGTGTGTGTGTGTGTGGAGGGGGGGTTGGGGTTTAACGGGTTTCGTTTTCGTGCAAAAATGAGAGATTTTTGATGCTTCAGTTTGCAAGATCCCAAGTATGAGTGCGCTTCAGCACATCAAGTTGAAGTTCAAATTGTTTGGAATTTCGAATGTATAACTTTGTGGGTTAGTGATAGTTTGGTTACGGATTCGATGCGTGCTTGTTCTATGACTGTGAGTATCATAACGTTTGATAAAACATCGTCAAATTGCTATAGGTATTAATTAGACGGGGTTATGAAATTGATACTCGCATTGATATTCTGTGTTGCTCTGTGATTATGGTTTTGTTGGATTGTTGCGATGGATAGACCGGTGTATGTAGAATTAGATAGCTCTGTGATGTAATGTATATTTGTATTACGTGGCGAGCATCCGACACGTGGACTGCCGTCATTGCGGCTTATATTATTCTTTGGGGCGCGTCCAGATTGCGGACGTAGTCACCGTTGTATATTCAGGTATTCTTCTCCGGTGCTAGGTTTACCCTGCGGCGGAGTGCTCGAGTAACCAGGTTCTAGAGGACAATGGGCTACCATCTTATGGCATTGAGACCGGGGTGTCTTACTCTAGAATTAGTGGGCCACTCGCCGCACTCGTAGGGTGTATAGGATTGACTCGTAGAGGGGTACTCATGTTACGGAATTTTGGAAGTCGGATAGTCGCCTGTGGCTAAAGCCGCTTGAATATCCGGATCTAAGCCTTGTTGGAATCGTCAAACCCGAATCTTATCGATAGGGATCAGGTGTGCCAAAAACCTGATATAATGTTGATGTCAGAATAGTTATGTGTTTTACGGATGTCACGCCCCGCTTCCCAAAATACGGAATACGAGGGGTAGACAAGGCCAGCCATGCTCCTACGGTCAAGGAAATGTCCTGCCGTAGTCACACTTCGGCTTCTAGTTTTTCATGGTAAACAGTAAATGATGCGCAGGTAATGAGAAATGCAGTAACTGAATGAAACAATGTAAAGAACTGACTTGATGGGAAACAAAAGGGTATACTCTGGATAGCTAATCATGAAACAATGAAATAGATATGTATAACAGTAAATCAATGACAATATGGATATGAATATGCAGTAATCAATGCAGCGGAACAGTAAAAGCAGTAGAACGATATGCCACGTATGTCAACACAGTAAGTAAGATATATCAATACCAGTATCCCTATCAGTCTCTAAGTCTCACTGTACATGTCACTAAGCCTATCGTCAGTCCAAGTGTGAGAGTCAACCACTCGCGAGTGTCCTCCACCTAAGGGTAGAACCCAAGGGCAAGGGACCACGGGCCCAACATGTATATCACGGTAATAATCATGTACCCTGTAAATCTCCATATATCTCCCTAAATATATAAGCCGGCATGGGACTCCCGAGATTCTGTTGAACTCACACTTAAACTACCCTACACCCCGTGGTTTACATCAAACGCTAACCATAACCCTAGATACCAATCTGTCGGTGACAAGTTTGCGCGAGAACTGGAGGCAGGACCTCCATCAAGCACGTCCCGACTAATACCTAAGATAAATGGCAGTGTCTGGTGCCTTATCTGTGACACCCGTGTAAGAGCTTCCATAAGTGTCCCATACCACTTATAGTCACACGTACACGCGTCCCACAGACGTCGACAATGCAATAGAATCATAAGGTTCACTGATTGTGTACAAGTACGTATCACTTTCACTTATTCACTGATACACGAACACTGACGTACTTGCCACAATCATCACTAATACCTAACATTGGGTAAATGCACGTTATCACTATGTTATCAATGCAATGACATGTGTATGATATGATGCGTAAACAGTATATAAAGCACGTTTAGGATGTCATGAATTAGTAATCTACCACTTGAATAATGTATCATAAATCATACGGTTACAATTTAGTGAAATGATGAACGGGGAATAAATAGTATGTTCAGTTATCTATCCAGCGAATTTTATTTCATGCCAATCGGGTTCCAGGATCATTAATTATAGCCATTACATTTTAAGCGTTCACGGCTGGAAATCCGGTTTCAGAATCGGAGGTCCGTTTCGCAATGCATTTTAATCCTAGTTGGGATCAGATTTTAGCAACGTTACAGTTGAATGAAATCTAGGGTTTTCAGTAAGGTTTTCAACGCAATAGACGGATCTTCAATCGCGTCTGTACGTCAAGAGATATACACTGTTCAATACTAGTATGTAAATTCTGATTCTGTTGGGACTGTTATACGTCCCCATCTTTTAAATTACAGATTAAATATCAAACGATAACAAAACAGGATGAAACCACTTGTGTTGTCTAGCTAACAGATTCACCTATAATAAACAGTGGAGTTCCGCAACCTACGAGTTAAGGAAACAGTGTGGTACCCATTACGGGACAGCACACAGTAAATAGAGTCGCTCTGGACTGCAGTCCAGAGTCGCACTCCGATCCAAATCTTGTCACCATTTAAGTACAGAAACTAATAGAAAATTGTATAGGATTATAGTTCGTCGAGTCGGCTTCGATTTAAGCCCTCGAGCGCATCGTTCCAGTGTGTATATAATTTATGGTGATTTTAACGGTTTTCAGGTACAAGAAAATTCCAGTTTTACGAGTAAACTTGAGGGTAGTTGTTTTAGTCGTTAACGGTCATATTTTCCAGCCAAATTTGCAAAAGGTATTCATCACAACAAGGGCCAATACAGACAATCTAATTCCGTCAAAATAGACAAGTATTTTCATTGGGAACACACATCAAACAGGTATGGCACATAATTGATCTAAAATTGTAACTTCATGATCTATGTAATTAACGATTGTAACTTGAGTATATAGCATGTAAGCAAGTAAAATACTTGCCTGGGGACGTGTCGACAATAATACTGCAGTGGTATCAGCACGATCGCGCCACGAACGCAGCACCGGCTCAGTCTTTTAGAATCCGACAATTTTACTCGATCTAGCTGCTCTTCGTGCCCTCCTTTTCTTCACTGCTTCACGTTGTTCCTTAATTTGATGTGAGGGAAGGTGAGACGCTGATAAAGGGAGAGAAATTTAGAGAGAGGAAGAGAGAATTAGAGAGAGAGAGAGAATTAGAGAAATTGAGAGAGAGAGGGAATTCGAGAGAAAGAATGTGGGCGAGATGAGAGAGGGGGAATAAAATGAATGAGAATTAAGTGGTGATTAATAGGATTTTAAAAGGAATTAATGGGGGAAATTAATTGGGATTAAAGAGGCATTAACTTGGTGGTTTAATAGGAATTTATAGAGGAGATTTGTGTTTGGATTTGAAGGGATTTAAAAGAAATGAGGTGGGATAATTGTTATTTTAATGGGCTGGGGAGGGAAAATGGGCTCGGGCCAAGGGATAAGATAGTAGGGAAAAGAAAGGGGCCGGGCTTGGGATTTTAAGTGAATGAGAAAAGGATTAGAGGAGTGGGCCGGCTCTGGGCTTGGGGAAAGTAACGGCTGGGCTAAAAATGAAAAAGAAAGGGGATAACAAAAGAGGAAGGGAATGAGGGTTTGGGTTAGGGAAAATTAAAAGATATGAGATTAGATTAGGATTTGGGTTTTTAGAATAATACAAATAATAATTATAAAATAAATAAATTTTGGGAGTGACAAAAATACGGATATTGGTATTCAAAAGGACTGGGTATTACATCATACCACCCTCACAAAAATTTCGTCCTCGAAATTTAAAAGAAACAACAAGCTATAAAATAATAAGCGAAGAGTTATCATATCGAACACTAATACATGTTGATTTACTTAAAACGAGTAGACAAAATTTTGAGGGTACATATATATATATATGTAAGAACCACATACAAAGGATAGGCCTAATAGGTATAATGCAGGAACACTATAAGGGCAACTACAAGTATACGAGAATATAGGTAACAATAACGAACAATAATAATCAAAGTGTGTTCGATAAAAGTCGAAACCCAAATATGTGCACATTTAAGCCTATCAAAAGCAAGCAGAAAAATAAGTATAAGGCTCAACCATATATAATAGTAATTATAGGCACAAAACCCGAAAATAAAGTAACGACAATAAAGTAGTGAAAACTAGTCGATAGGTTAAAACATTTTAGGACGATGTATCGATCAGATAATTTTAAAATAACTTAGAAAACTCACATGATGAAAATGAGGAATATGGAACAAAATATGCGCGGTGTATGGTTACGCTACTGAAAAAATAAGGATAATAGTAGTGCACTTTAAAATACGTAAAACTAAGCAGTCAATAACACGCACTCTTCGACAAATACAAGATAATGAAAACCAAATTTCGAATAATAAAGTCCCTAAATATATATAGGGTAATAGGAAAACACAAAAAAAATGTATAGGGCTAGCTAGGGTAAAGATTACAAGGAAGTGTGGATCATTCAAAGGTTGGAGTATGGCGGCTTTAGGCTGAATGTTAAGGAGATTGAGATCGGGTCAGCACATGAAGTAAGAGTGAGCAACAAAGGACTACAAGGGAAAAGTATGGGGAGGATAACGTTCGGTACATCATATGAATCAAGAATTTGAAGGGTTAGTGAACTCGGAAGTTTCACAAGAAATGTTCTCCTCCCAGAAGGATCTCAAATGGGGCACAGACGAAGGATGAAGGGTGGACCTCTAAAAGATCGGGTATGGTACTGGTTAATCTCAGTGAGTGTTAAGACAATGTAAGGAGTAGGGGTGGACAGATCGCAGTAGAAAAAATAATTGTATAGAAGAAATAATCAAACATCAAGGGAACTAAGAAGATCGATAGATTAGCGAACTCAACAATTTATTTCATTTCAAAAGATTTTAAACAAAGCATTCTCAAAGACGAAAAGTGGCCCTAAACTATACACAGTTTTATTTGGCCAGAATAGACAACATCTAAAAGAAATCCCGTCAGTCGCGGTTGTGGAGATTCAGCAGGTTGCGGTAGGCTCGCGCGCTCAGGTAGGGTCGTCCATTCCCATATCGTCTTGCAGGGATCGCCATTGGGAGTTCTTCCACAACAGGGTCTTGATCTTCTGGTTCTTCTTCCTCGGATGGAGCTTCTTCATCGAGGTCCGATTCCATGCGATTCTCTTCTTCTGGATTTTCTTCCACGGGGTTTTCCTCCGCTGGATTTTCTTCTATCGGGTCTTCCTCGGGATCTTCCTCTATCGGGTTCTCTTCAGGGTCTCCTTCTTCTTCGTCGGAATCAGCTATCATGTTAAACTCTGGGGTGGCTACTCCTTCGTCCTCTGAATCGTTGTTTCCGAAATTGACCTGGGGACCGTTGATCTCATCGTCAGAACTCATCAGCGTGTGGTCTAAGGAAACGCATGACTGTGCATCCTCATTTAGATGCGGCGCTGCTCCGGGGTGGGCCATGGCCTGAAAAGAAGAGTCATGATTAGACAATGGAATACCTCAAGAGAATATCTAAGTATACGAAGTATAGAAAGATATTCGGTGGCAGGAACTGAAAGATCAGGATTAAAATACTGTGATAATGAATAGTATAAATAAGGAGAAAGTAAGAGAATAATACTTATATTACGATTCAAAGTTTTATTGCATTCAACTAAAAATTCAACGGATACAAGATTTCAAACGGAAAGAAATATTCATAAGAGGATGACAACATTCTTACTGAAAGTAGAAAACATGAAAATTCTTCTTTGACTACTAGAACGTTGCACTCTCGTCGCGTGAGTTGAATTCTGCGCTGGGTCCGCCTATTCTCGAAGCTCGATCTACGAAATATCCATCAATTAGCAGGAGTGGGGAGTGTGGGCGATCTGCCTCCTTGTAGCTCCTTCCTATTAGGGCAACCGTTGATAAGATGTTCGTTGGATCCGCAAATCAGGCATTTTCCTGGGCGCGGCGACAATCCCTCTGAAGATGTCCTGGCCTCCTGCAGTACCCACAACATTGGGTCTTCTGCTGCTTCTGTCTCGGGGGAACAAATGGGCGCTTCATCTTCTTCTCTTTTCCTCGTCTAACAGGGATCCCTTTACGATTAGAGACTCCCGCTGGTGCCTGATTCACCTGCCTTCTCAGTCCTTCAGCTAACAAGTCGTTTGTTCGCTCCTGGGCTTCCTTCAGACCTTGCAGTACACTTAGAATCTCAATGGTCTGATTCTGGGAAGTGGAGATAGAGGAAGAGTCGTTGGAAGACATAATTCTGAAACAATAATTTTGAGAACGATATAAGGCACAAGCTATAGGAATCAAAATGTAATATGGATTGGACAAAGATTCAAGAATATCAGATGTGATGAAATTCTTCACAAATGGAAAAAATCAACTGTAGGGCTCTAAGTCACTTAAACAGAGTACGGTAGTGCAATTGCAACCACGTAACCTTGCCAAGTCACCCGAAACCCTAGCGAATGGATAGCTGAACACACGATGTGAATATGGATCAAGAATGACAAGTTTACAACCTAGACCAAGGAATGTCTTAGATTGCCAAGCTATACACGGAAAACTGCAATCCCAATCGAAGCAAAACCTGGGCTCTAATACCAACTAAACCATGTCACGCCCCGCTTCCCAAAATACGGAATACGAGGGGTTGACAAGGCCAGCCATACTCCTACGGTCAAGGAAATGTCATGCCGTAGTCACACTTCGGCTTCTAGTTTTTCATGGTAAACAGTAAATGATGCGCAGGTAATGAGAAATGCAGTAACTGAATGAAACAATGTAAAGAACTGACCTGATGGGAAACAAAAAGGTATACTCTGGATAGCTAATCAAGATATCCGTGATGTGCGTCTGGTCCCGGCTAAATCCTCTCCTCACACTGAGCATGCATACTCAGGTCATCAGAGCGACACAATAGCAATATAATATATAAATTCATGTGACAATTCTAACAGTGATAATAGATATGTATAAACGTAAACCAATGACAATATGGATATGAATATGCAGTAATCAATGCAGCGGAATAGTAAAAGCAGTAGAACGATATGCCACGTATGTCAACACAGTAAGTAAGATATATCAATGCCAGTATCCCTATCAGTCTCTAAGTCTCACTGTACATGTCACTAAGTCTATCGTCAGTCCAAGTGTGAGAGTCAACCACTCGCGAGTGTCCTCCACCTAAGGGTAGAACCCAAGGGCAAGGGACCACGGGCCCAACATGTATATCACGGTAATAATCATGTACCCTGTAAATCTCCATATATCTCCCTAAATATATAAGCTGGCATGGGACTCCCGAGATTCTGTTGAACTCACACTTAAACTACCCTACACCCCGTGGTCTACATCAAACGCTAACCATAACCCTAGATACCAATCGGTCGGTGACAAGTCTGCGCGAGATCAAGCACGTCCCGACTAATACCTAAGATAAATGGCAGTGTCTGGTGCCTTATCTGTGACACCCGTGCAAGAGCTTCCATAAGTGTCCCATACCACTTATAGTCACCTGTACACGCGTCCCGCAGACGTCGACAATGCAATAGAATCATAAGGTTCACTGATTGTGTACAAGTACGTATCACTTTCACTTATTCACTGATACACGAACACTGACGTACTTGCCACAATCATCACTAATACCTAACACTGGGTAAATGCACGTTATCACTATGTTATCAATGCAATGACATGTGTGTGATATGATGCGTAAACAGTATATAAAGCACGTTTAGGATGTCATGAATTAGTAATCTACCACTTGAATAATGTATCATAAATCATACGGTTACAATTTAGTGAAACGATGAATGGGGAATAAATAGTATGTTCAGTTATCTATCCAGCGAATTTGATTTCATACCAATCGGGTTCCAGGATCATTAATTATAGCCATTACATTTTAAGCGTTCACGGCTGGAAATCCGGTTTCAGAATCGGAGGTCCGTTTTGCAACGCATTTTAATTCTAGTTGGGATCAGATTTTAGCAACGTTACAGTTGAATGAAATCTAGGGTTTTCAGTAAGGTTTTCAACGCAATAGACGGATCTTCAATCGCATCTGTACGTCAGGAGATATACACTGTTCAATACTAGTATGTAAATTCTGATTCTGTTGGGACTGTTATATGTCCCCATCTTTTAAATTACAGATTAAATATCAAACGATAAAAAAACAGGATGAAACCACTTGTGTTGTCTAGCTAACAGATTCAAATATAATAAACAGCAGAGTTCCGCAACCTACGAGTTAAGGAAACAGTGTGGTACTCATTACGGGACAGCACACAGTAAATAGAGTCGCTCTGGACTGCAGTCCAGAGTCGCACTCCGATCCAAATCTTGTCACCATTTAAGTACAGAAACTAATAGAAACTTATATAGGATTATAGTTCGTCGAGTCGGCTTCGATTTAAGCCCTCGAGCGCATCATTCCAGTGTGTATATAATTTATGGTGATTTTAACGGTTTTCAGGTACAAGAAAATTCCAGTTTTACGAGTAAACTTGAGGGTAGTTGTTTTAGTCGTTAACGGTCATATTTTCCAGCCAAATTTGCAAAAGGTATTCATCACAACAAGGGCCAATACAGACAATCTAATTCCGCCAAAATAGATAAGTATTTTCATTGGGAACACACATCGAACAGGTATGGCACATAATTGATCTAAAATTGTAACTTCATGATCTATGTAATTAACGATTGTAACTTGAGTATATAGCATGTAAGCAAGTAAAATACTTGCCTGGGGACGTGTCGACAATAATACTGCAGTGGTATCAGCACGATCGCGCCACGAACGCAGCACCGGCTCAGTCTTTTGGAATCCGACAATTTCACTCGATCTAGCTGCTCTTCGTGCCCTCCTTTTCTTCACTGCTTCACGCTGTTCCTTGATTTGATGTGAGGGAAGGTGAGACGCTGATAAAGGAAGAGAAATTTAGAGAGAGAGGAAGAGAGAATTAGAGAGAGAGAGAATTAGAGAAATTGAGAGAGAGAGGGAATTAGAGAGAAAGAATGTGGGCGAGATGAGAGGGGGGAATAGAATGAATGAGAATTAAGTAGTGATTAATAGGATTTTAAAAGGGATTAATGGGGAAAATTAATTGGGATTAAAGAGGCAATAACTTGGTGGTTTAATAGGAATTTATAGAGGAGATTTGGGTTTGGATTTAAAGGGATTTAAAAGAAATGGGGTGGGATAATTGTTATTTTAATGGGCTGGGGAGGGAAAATGGGCTCGGGCCAAGGGATAAGATAGTAGGGAAAAGAAAGGGGCCGGGCTTGGGATTTTAAGTGAATGAGAAAAGGATTAGAGGGGTGGGCCGGCTCTGGGCTTGGGGAAAGTAACGGCTGGGCTAAAAATGAAAAAGAAAGGGGATAACAAAAGAGGAAGGGAATGAGGGTTTGGGTTAGGGAAAATTAAAAGATATGAGATTAGATTAGGATTTGGGTTTTTAGAATAATACAAATAATAATTATAAAATAAATAAATTTTGGGAGTGACAAAAATACGGATATTGGTATTCAAAAGGACTGGGTATTACAACGGAACAGAATTTGGGATGAGTTCTTTACCTGTTAAACATGATGAATTCGGCATCATATTCATCCACTGATTTTACCCACATAGAGCCTTATTGCATGTGGATGAACTGTTGTTCGATGTCAAAATGGACAGTTTCGGAGAAAAACTTCGCATCGAATAGGTCGCTGAAGTCTTCCACTCTATTGGTTGTGCAAGACGGCTTTTCTTAGCCTTCCACCAGACTCTTGCGTTGTCCGTGAACTGAAGTTTTGCCACACGAACCCAAGCTATGTCTGGTACCTATGCTACTGTAAGGGCATCCTCAATATTTTAGGTCCATTCTTCAGCCTCAAGAGGACTCTCTTTGCCTGAGAAGTTCTTTAGACGCAACGCCCGAAATTACTTTACTCTAGGTGCTTCGGTTTCGGGGCAGTTCATAAGGATAGAAGTCTGTTGCTGTTGTCGTCCAGAAGGCTTTTGATGGCTTGCAGAAGCACCGTCTGTTCGTTGATTTGTCCGATCCTGATCCGTACAATACCGCACGTATCTGATCGAACCCTGCCATATCTCCATACGGCCTCTACAGCGTTTCGCCCGAAACTTGAGTAACTGAATGTGGGGGACTCTAAAGACTCGTCAATGCTATGGCTGTGGATTTAACCACTAACACGTCAGAGGTATTAGCCATACGTGACGGGCTACCAGCTATTGACCAAAAGGGACGTCGATGAGCGAACTCATCCTGACACCCTACTGAGCCTGTCAGTGACAATATCCGTACAGTCCGGTCCGTTCGTCTGTGAGCATCGCATGGCGGGCCTAGGGGGTTGGTAAAAGTTAGACCCCCAAAAGCGGTACAAGTCGTGTCGGAGTGTAGCCCAGAACACCCTGAGATACTACCGAGATACCTACCAGTAAATCTCCTGCCTTGGCCAAGGACTTCGTGTAATGGCTCTCCTAGACACAGCGCGACCTCACCCCCAATACCGGGAGAGACGAACCCCCGAAGATCCGCTCACTGCCTCCATGTGGCTCGGGACTGTACCCAACTAAAACCTGTTTGCACGTCTCCTTTGAGCGTGGTAGGGTAGTAATCAAAGTACAGTGGGAACTCACACGAGACAAATGACGATCCCCAGGTCGATGAACTAACCTGTACACATGTCACCAGGGAACTGCCATCTGACGTCAGGTATAAGACCAACTAGCATGTTCCCGGCGAGTCCTGTCCGGTGTACTCATAACCCAATGAGCACCTGTATACATCTTAGGTGAACCAACTGACACCAGTGGCTTGTGAGACCGGCCACTGCCCCTCATCGGGGTCTCGACTGTATACACTAGTCTACTCTGGAGTATCGATGCCCTGTCTCGAAACTCCCATGACTAGGGACCTTTTAAGGATGTGCTTATAGACTACCAGCTCCCACGTATATGATCGCCCTCATACTGCTGGCAGTCAAGCAAGAATCCTAGAGGCTCTATCAACGTGCAATAGTGACCTGTCAGGTCACCTAAAGCAGTACACGATGATAAAGGTAAACCAGATAGCATACTATCATCTTGAGTAAGACTGTCCTACCGGAATAGGTCCTCCCTCAATCATTGCAATCGCGTGCCTGTGATCCAATAATTGACTCTGAGAGCACTATCTCCAACAATCTCCCACTTGCACTCAAGGCTAATTATTGCAATGTCGCATACTCACAGTCCGTGTGATACCGAACACCCAACTCCTCTACTAGTCAGTCTCACAAAGCTCGTTTGCGAAACTATTGTGTTCGAGGAATAGCCTTAGTGAGTGGATCCGCTTTGATGTTTCTTTCTATATCTCTCTATATCTCAAGTTCGCGGAGAAACCTATCTCCCGAAATGAGTAATACCTGTCTTAGAATGTGTTTAGATGTCTGATGGGACCTAGCTCATAAATGAACTCCAAATCCAAACTTCTTAGACTGTATAGTCAACTGAACTTAATCAGTATCCTGCGCCATGCCTCCCTCAGTATTGCCTTGGACCACCTGTCCAAAATACCGCCCCTCGTCAGAAGGAAAAACTATAACTCTGACAACCTCCCTGTCGTCCAGGTCACCTTGGAAGCCTGGAATGATAACTGTCTCCCGAATGAGGCTGTCGTTATCATATCCCTAGAACATCCACTTATGTTCTAAAACTGCTTCCGACTGTTTCTCCAGGATTGGATCAATATCAACTTATTGCACCTACCGCAAGAATAACATCTGGTGTGGTATTTGACATCTCATGATTAACTCAATTGTCTAAGCAAGTGATCTGCCAATCATGCACATCCCTCTCCCCTTTAGTCTGTAAGACACCTTTAGAGAGGGTGACTCCATCACCTGCAGGTACACCACCGTGCCAGGAGTCGTCCATCCTAAATACTCTTAGAATGCAGTCTAAGTACCCTTAATTGGGAAACCACCCAAATCTAGATCTAAAACCATAGATCTAGTAACCAGTATGTCTGATATAATGTCCAAGTCCCATGTGGAGAAACTACTGTGTGACGACCAAAGTATAACCGATCGTAGTATAGGAATATTACTTCCTACTCTGTGTATGTCATCCAAATACTATGATATCACACCCTACTACCTTCTCAACAGATCCATCCCCTATTCTGACGAAGTCAAACCTATGACTGTCACGTCAGAAATAGATGATCTATCTCCGCTATATCTGCTTTAGTCTATAAATAGACATAAGCCACCTGTCCACCAATGCTTCCGTTGCTCCCACTGACTACGACAACCCTCTGGCAGAGTCATATAGACGTACACTTCTAAAGCTAGTTTAGAACGACGCTATACTCATCCTCCTGCCGGGTCTCACAGTCTGGAACAACAGCAATGGCAAGTCCGGGTAAACAAGAACTTCCCTGTCACCGTCCTTGAGGCTACCGGAGTACCTCTCGGGTGCCTGAGGTTACCCACCTTATCTGCGGAGTGGCCAATGGAATGTCAAACCAGATTGAATCTTTAGGTTCCTATCAAATCTTCAGTAATCGTTTGTGGTTCTGGAATCACTTCCAGTTCTACCATACTCCCACTACTGTTTTCTGAAAAAATCCATTTTTATTAAAACTGTGGCGAGTCTAGAACAATATTACTATTGATCTTCCAGATGGTAGAAAGTCAACCCTCGTCATAGCCTGGGTCAACCCACAAACAGCCATTACAGAAACGTGCCTTGAGTTATCCAGACTCTGGTTTTAAGCATAAGCCGGACAACTCCCTTTACCTTAACATCATTAAGATATGAACTGTTCTATATCCAATATAGAACCAGAGGCACTGATTTAATTGAACCAGATTCAAATCATGCAGCTGTCCCCGGTGCATGTCAACTAAATGGAAAGAGGCCGATCAACGTTACTCAACTTAGGAATGCTTCCAATTATGAGTAACCTGAAAGAGAAGCAAGTTCTCTTAATCATTACTATCAACTGAATAACATACTCAAGTATCTACATCTTCGATCACTTTGAAGAATCCCGATACTCGCAATACCTGGTTCTCTACTTTATTCATATACCTATAACTTCTCAAAATTCGGACCCTGTGTTTCCACGAAACACCTGTCTAAAAACTAGAGAAGTCATAAGTAAACCGAATATAGTACGAGGACCAACCCCTCTGTCCTGATGGATCCTGGACAACATACAATACTCTGTATAAGTCCCTTGAGTCTGAAAATCATTCACTGTGTGTTGTAGGTTGAAAACTGTACTTATGGTTAAGAAGAATTACACCGATGTTCAATGCTCCTTACCTAATCATCCACCGATATAGGTAAATGTCATGGACATAATTTCAAAAAGGTAAATCTCACTCTATAAAAATAGACGTACAGATATATCAATTTGAAATTGGTGCATAACAACGGATATTCAAAACCAAATATTTGCCAACCGGCAAACAGCCCAGGTGACTTCCTCAAATATCACCGATTACAACGAATCCCGATATAATGAGGATGATCACCCAATTCCCAATAACTTACTCCCACTCATCATCTGTAAAACCATACAGATGTGAGAATCATACCTGGTAAATACATACCCTGGAGTAAGTATCTAATCGGGAAATCAGTTTTCCTTTAACAGTACACAGTGAAACTGAAACATTGAAATGTTTCGTAGGGGTTTCCTGGTATTCCTAGTAATGCCTCTTCCATTATCCAGATTCACAACTACAACCGTGTAATTCTTAGCCACCTCTCCAAATCCCTTTATATGTCTTTATTCATTACCTTCTGTACACCCCTTTAGGCCAAATGGTTTTCTTCCTTCCCTACCGTTCGGCACCAGCCTATGGTTTGGAAGAAGACTATCCAGTAAGCATAATGGGTGTACTGTACTAATCCTAGGAGCACTCGCAATGCGAGAGAAGGTGAAGATAAAAGACAACCGAATAAACCTTATTCCTATTTCTCTTGAACCAGAATCCATCCCCGAACTGGAACAAGTTCCTTTCGAGTTCGTATATAACCATACGATGGAGTATCCAATAAACTGTGGATCTTCGTAGTGATACGGAGTGTTCTGGAGAAATACAAAGGTGATTTTAGGATTGGCGAAGAAATACTTGGTTTGGTCGTGAATAGCAGTCGCAATTTACTTTTCCCTCTTACTAATCCCTTTCTTTGTCTTAACTCGATACCCTCTGCACACCATCGTTATGCTAATTGGTTTTCTTCATTCCCCACTGTTAGGCACCAGCCTAAGGTTTGGAAGAAGACTATCCAATTTGCGTAATAGGTGTACTATCTCCTAAACCAAGGAGTACTCGCAACCTGAGAGAAGGTAAAAAGAAAAGACAACTGAATAGTTTTATTCGTTTTCTCCAGAACCGGAAACCATCCTCGAATAAATTCCTTCGAGTTCGTATATAACCATACGATGGTTTTGTCCAATGGAAGTGGACGTTCGTAGTAATACGGGGTGTCCTGGAGAAAAGGGTAAAAGTAGGAGTGGCAATGAGGTTCGCAACTCTGACAATCCAAAAGCCAGTGTTAAGAAGGTTCGGTCAACTTGGTCACTGAGTCATAGTCTTAGGGTTGGGTCAATGGTCGCTGCTAAAGAGAGAGAGAAAAGAAACGCTCAGCGTGCACTCTAACCTAGATCAGAATGGTTACCAATTTATCTAATCTGGAAACCTCCCACTGTTACCTCAAATTCTCCTCCAAACCTGAAAGAAGAATTAGTCGGGGTCACCCGAGGAGTAAACTAACTCATCAGTGGGAATCGGGATCCAACTATCATCGCATGATAACGTGACGGAATCCGCTCACGTCATCACACTCCAGAAGGTATGCGCATATCTGGCAAGTTTCAGTTTCTTTAGAAACTCCCGATGTGATTTCTACCCCATGCTCTTATGACCTTGACTTTGGCCAACATATCATAAGTCACATATCAAGTTCTACCCGTCATTCTCCAGGTTAATTTGAGCCCACCCGTACATACCCTTGACTTTGGCCAAAATAGTAGTACGGCTGCCCCAAACCAACGCATCTATCTATGCAGCATATGAATACCCAATAGCTACCAATCACTGTGCCTTGACTTTGGCCAACATACACAGCTTGAATACTATTGACCACCCATATGAAACGACGGAGGGCTACGAATGGTTTCTGGCGAAAACCTTTAAAGTAAAGAACTTGATATCGTTGAAGGAACTGGATAGCTTTTTGAAAATATAGTGACGAAAACCATTGCTAAAGAGGTCACTCCCGGTGAAGGGATCTCGGCTCTTTCCCCGTAGAATGAGGTGCAGGATATTCCAACTGAATACCACGGTGCAAAGCAAAAGTAATCGGCTATAGTGAAGTTATTGCCCTGACGCAAACTTTTTGTCCAAGGGGTCACTCCCGGTGAAGGGATCTCGGCCCTTGCCTCGTCGACTGAGGAGCAGGATATTCCAACTGAATACCACGGTGCAAAACAAAAGTGAACGTCCTTGCAATAACAGCTTTTTGAAAAATGTTCCAACAACATCAGATTAGGTTTGTTTTTAACTTGCATTGATCCGAATCAACGCAGTCCCATCAATTGATCACACCACAAAGAACGAAAATAATATGACGTACGTATATGCCATCTGCATTCGCCACTGGGTCCCGTCATTACCCGTTAGGTTAGCTAACTAACGACAGAGTGGGGAATGGACTAGCGCGGATGCAAAACATATACAACATCTACTAATATATATACTAATATATAATTTTCGCTCAAGGCGTGATAAAATGCAACATCACAGAAATGTACAGCATCACAGAACAATACAGAAAACTGGGATCCCCGGGTTTCACAGAGCCACTACTGAAACCCGACGTTCCCCTGGTCGTTTGGATAGCCTGTGCAATGAAATCCTAGACCCCTACGGGCGCGGCAAGTTACCCGCCAAAACCTGAAGCGAGGCAGCCCCCTTCAGCAACGTGAATGGACCACCCGGCACTTCACGGAATCCGGTAACTTGGGCACCCCTCCTGGGTCAACCTGTACCCCCTACGAGTGCGGCGAATAGCCCGCCAATTCTAGAGTGAAGCCCCCTCCGTCTCAATGCCATGAGATGCGGGCTTGTTGCCCTCCAGAACCCGGCTATCCGTGCACCCCACCTTGGGGTAATCATAGTACAGAAAGTAAAATATACATACAATGGGTACATCGACCGCAACCTGGTCGTGCCCCAAAAAAAATAATATACAATCAGGCAGTGACGGCAGTCCACATGTCGGACGCTCACCCCGCAATATCAAATGTACATAATACAACAAAAACTGTACTAGCATTGCATCCAGGCTATCCCCCACGACCAAGCCGCAACATCACAGCATAACACAGAACATCAACGTGAAAGTCACGTTCGCAAATCCGTCTAACCGGGATATAGCAGTTAGACAGGATTTACCGATCAAGTGACATTCACGGTCGCAGATATAATGTAAATACTGTGAACTAATGTGTTTAAAATATCCGATCGATCAAATTTACTAAGTGGGCCCCAAGCATTACTGTAGCAGTTAAAGAAATTCTGGGCCCAAAAATAATATTCCAAAAGCCCTATTTTAAAGTCTGGAGCTTTCTGAAAATTTTTGGTGCACTGAACAGTGTAAGTCGCGGCGGAACCGCGGCCCAAGCATGGGTTTGGCCGCGGTTCCGCGGTGGTTTAGACTATTCACGAGACCAAATTTTTCCAGAACTCTTACAATTCCCTGCACATGATTCTGCAATGTACTGAAAAAAATTCGAGCCAGAAAAAAATCGACAGAAACTGATGCTAGGAAAAATACGGGTTTTGGAATTTTGTTCGATCGGAAATGTAAAACACATTAGACCAAGCTAGACTATGTTAATGGCGAGGCTCTGATACCACTGTAAGTGCACGGCGGCGCCCCGGCCGTCAATCCGACGCCGGAATGCGGAAGCGGTGATTTACTTTAACTTTTCAAACCGGCACCACCGCGCACTATCAACCCGGATCGGGCCATTAAACTAGTCCTAGCTATCTAGAGAGGGGTTAGGGAGATATACCGAGCGATCCGTGTCCTTCGGTCTTCTCGTCGTCGTCCCGATCTCCCCGCGGAATCTCCGGTCTCCACCTCCTCGCCAGAAGGGCACCACGTCGCTTGCTTCTTTTACGGGCTCCCACCTCTATACCGAGGCAACTCGGGCACGAAGTTGACGAGTCGACGTGCCCAAGATTTGCTGTAGAATGTAGTGTAGAACCATGTCTCATTTTGGGGTTCATGGAGCTTGCCTTTTGAGATGGTGGAGGAATGAAGTTTAGGAGATGAAACTTTGGGAATTTTGTAGCATGAAAAGAGCAAAATTCCCACACCCAAAAAATTGGGCAGCCCTCCCTCTAACTTGGCCGGCCATGCATATGGAATGGAGAGAATGAGAGAGGGAGTGTATGTGTGAGAGAGTGAGCCAACCAATCAAGCAAGAGAGAGAAAGGGTGATGATAATAAACAATGATCACAAAGCAAACCCTCACTCCACCAACCAATCAACAACCATGATTGCTTCAAAGGTCAAGCCATCATGATAGAAGAAGAAGTCAAATGGTCAAAGGATGGTGCAACCATCATGACACAAGAATATGCAAAGACCACCCTCCACAAAAGCTAATTTGCACAAATGCAAATAAGCCCTCCTCCACCAATATTCAGCCAATGAAAGATACAAAGAAATATGGCTGAAACGGAAAACAAACTGGCAACTCCAAAAACCTGATCCCGTAATAAATTACAGGAAAAACCCCGCTACTGTGCATACACACCCGCATCTGTATTCCGACCGGATACAAATGCAATGAGACAACATCTACACTGTACTATACTAGGATCCGGCTTAAACCAAAGCCGGCTAGTATTATCTGTCCGATCCGGATCCATGCAATACCGCACGTATCTGATCGAACCCTGTCATATTTCCATACGGCCTCTAGTACTAACCGTCCGATCCTGATCCGTGCAATACTGCACGTATCTGATCGAACCCTGCCATATCTCCATACAGCCTCTACAGCGTTTCGTCCGAAACTTGAGTAACTGAATGTGGGGGACTCTAAAGACTCGTCAATACTATGGCTGTGGATTTAACCACTAGCACGTCAGAGGTATTAGCCATACGTGACGGGCTACCAGCTATTGACCAAAAGGGACGTCGATGAGCGAACTCATCCTGACACCCTACTGAGCCTGTCAGTGACAATATCCGTACAGTCCGGTCCGTTCGTCTGTGAGCATCGCATGGCGGGCCTAGAGGGTTGGTAAAAGTCAGACCCCCAAAAGCGGTACAAGTCGTGTCGGATTGTAGCCCAGAACACCCTGAGATACTACCGGAATACCTACCAGTAAATCTCCTGCCTTGGCCAAGGACTTCGTGTAATGGCTCTCCTAGGCACAGCGCGACCTCACCCCCAATACCGGGAGAGACGAACCCCCGAAGATTCGCTCACTGCCTCCATGTGGCTCGGGACTGTACCCAACTAAAACCTGTTTGCACGTCTCCTTTGAGCGTGGTAGGGTAGTAATCAAAGTACAGTGGGAACTCACACGAGACAAATGACGATCCCCAGGTCGATGAACTAACTTGTACACATGTCACCAGGGAACTGCCATCTGACGTCAGGTATAAGACCAACTAGCATGTTCCCGGCGAGTCCTGTCCGGTGTACTCATAACCCAATGAGCACCTGTATACATCTTAGGTGAACCAACTGACACCAGTGGCTTGTGAGACCGGCCACTGCCCCTCGTCGGGGTCTCGACTGTATACACTAGTCTACTCTGGAGTATCGATGCCCTGTCTCGAAACTCCCACGACTAGGGACCTTTTAAGGATGTGCTTATAGACTACCAGCTCCCACGTATATGATCGCCTTCATACTGCTGGTAGTCAAGCAAGAATCCTAGGGGCTCTATCAACGTGCAATAGTGACCTGTCAGGTCACCTAAAACAGTACACGATGATAAAGGTAAACCAGATAGCATACTATCATCTTGAGTAAGACTGTCCTACCGGAATAGGTCCTCCCTCAATCATTGCAATCACGTGTCTGTGATCCAATAATTGACTCTGAGAGCACTATCTCCAACACATGAGTTGCGGGCCCGTTGCCCTCTAGATCCCGGCTATTTGAGCACTCCTCCGCGGGGTATCCCAGTACAGAAAAGAAAAATATATACAATGGTGACATTGACCTCAACCCGGTCATGCCCCAATAAAAGAATATACAAACTGGCAGAAACGACAGTCCACATGTCGGACGCTCGTCCCGCAATAATAAATATACAAATGCATCTGAACTGTACAATTACCATTGCACTATAGGTTATCCAGCACAACAATCCATCCATAATATCAGTGAAACACAGAAAATCAACACGAATATCATGTTCGTAAACCCATCTGATTGTACATATAACAACCAGTCGGATTATACGCGCTATGATATTCATTCGCAGAAACAAACAAATGCACTAAAACCATGAATTTAAAATTTCGATCGATAAAAACTTTCCGCATTGGCCTTAAGTATAAACCAGTACTCAAACAAATCTGGGCTAAAACTAAATATCCCAAAAATCATATTTCTATGAACTAGAGCACCAGAAAAAATTTGGGCATAACGGCCAAAATTTGACCGCGGAACCGTGGCCTAATGGCACATTCGGCGGTGGTACCGCGGTCAAATTTTGGGCTCATGTGCCCAAATTTCTTTCTGGTATTTACTTTTGCCTGAACATAATTGTAATGCAACCTGAACAATTTTTTGAATAACTTTAAATTTTGAATAGAAAGCAATGAAATGGAAATGCGAATCGGAAAATTCCGTCGATCGAAACTCTAAACTAGTGCAAACTAACTAGTTAAGGTATATGGAGTGGCTCTGATACCATGTTGGCATCCGGCGCCCGCACCGCGAAGGCCGCGGCCGAGGCGGAAGCGAAAAAAAACTTTTCTCGGGCACCGAACGCGCGAACCCCAAGATACGATCCAAAACCTTAAACTAGCAAAATAGAAATGCAAGAGTTTAGAAACTACAACTTTTGTCGTGTGTCCGCCCAATTGTGAAAAATCCCCCCAAGCTCGTAGCCACTGGGATCGCGCTTGAAAGTTGACCATCCTTACCGAAGAAGATCCACCAGAGGGAAACCGGAAGAGGTTCTAACCGATGATCCAAACTTGCTAGGTGTGGATAGTTAGTGATGTATGAATTTCTCACTAAATTTTCTCCCTCTTTTTCTCAAGCTCAAGTAAGCAAGAGGAAGAAGAAGGAGAAGAGAAAATAAGGCTAAGTCTTTTTTCTCTCCACTATGAAGCATGAATCATGAAGAATGAAAAAATGATCAAGTGTTAAAAGAAAAGAGAATGGCTACATAAATAATAACCATGAAGCAATAGTGCACCAATAAATGCACATCACAATACAAGTCATTCCTCTCTACAATCACAAGCATGCTTCATGCCACCTCATTTCCTATTTATTTTTCTAAAAAGAAAAATAAATATGAGGTGTCCTTCTTCTATAAGCATTCTCGTATAAATACGAAATACTTCACCCGGTATATGTATCGCTACATATACGCGTATTCATATAAAAATACGGATAGAACCAAAGAGAGAAAATGAATAGTGAACAATAATACTATAATATATATATATCAAAATATATATATATTATTAAATCAAAACCTGATTTAATAATCGGACTTAATCCTAGGCCGGCTAGTATTATCAACCGCCCGATTAAAGTCCGTATATCCTATACACGTATTTAATCGGACCCCTGCACATACCAACATACGGCTCCTATATTTATCGTCTGAACCGGGAAAATCCTCTGTGTGGGATTCTAAAGACTCAGCAATACATTGGCAGTGGGTTTAACCACAAGCACATCAGTGGCACTAGTTGTACGTAACGGCTACCCAGGTACTTGCCGAAAGGGAGGTCGACAATTAAGTACGTCCTTACCCTACTGAGCCTGAAAGTGACAATCTCCGTATAGTCCGGTCTCTTCGTTTAATAGTATCGTATATCGGGTCTAGGGGGTGGATAACGTCAGACCCCTACTAACCTGATAAGTCGTGTCTGAGTCAAGCTCATCACCAACAGAGATACTACTGATCAACCATTAGTAAATCTCATACACCGTGGCTACAGATTTCTAGTGATAGCCGACTGAACACAGCACGACATCAACTCCTAATACCAGAAGAGACGAATCCCTGACAATCGACCACTGCCTCCATATGGCTCAGGACTGTACCTAACTAAAACCTTTTTCCATGACTCCTTTGAGCCGTGGTAGGGTAGTAATCAAAGTACAGTGGGAACTCACATGAGACAAATGATGATCTCAGGTCAAAGGACTAACCTGTACTCATGCCACCTGAGAACTTCTATCCAACGATAGATATAATACCATCTAGAAGTTCTCGGCGAGTCTGTCTAGTGTACTCATCTCCAGTAAGCACATGTATATTATCATAGGTGACACAACACCAATGGATTGTGAGACCGGACATCGCCCCTCATCGAGGTCTCAAAACGCATACACTAGTCTACTTCGGAATATTGATGCCCAGTCTCGATACTCCCATGACTAGGGACCATTAAGGATGTGCTTATGGACAACCCTGCTCCCACATGATCGCCATCATAATGCTGGTCGTCAAGCAAGAATCCTATGGGCTTCATCAACGATGAAGACAAACCAGATAGCATACTATTTGCCCGAGTAAGACTGTTACACCTGTATAGGTCTTCCTTCAATTATCATAATCGCCCACTTGCAATCACAATAATTGCCTTGAGGGCACTATATCCAACGCATTCCAAAGAAAAGAAATAGAGAGGAATGTTGTTAGCGAACTAGCACTCGGTAAGTCCCTAAAAGAATTAATAAAAGATGATTGAATAGTATATAAAGTGAATAGAAACCAAGTAATGTGAACAGGTAAGATTGTATAAACGAGTATCTAAGCATGATCATTTACAGGTATAAGATTTGCTATTCTAACGTGGTTGTTTGTAGTTTGATAAAGAAGGTATTCATGTATACGAGAGGAGTTCATCTTACCCCGTGGATTATGGTAACGTGTAGTATAAGACCCCGTCATAACCCATGGGATAACGACACGTGAATTCATGTAGATGTCTTTTAAAGTGACTACTCGTGCCACGATATACGTTCCGTACCAATCTACACCTTTATCCCCGTGTATTATAGTGTATAGTTCAAATTAACAGGTCTTGGCCGAATCCATGAATATAAAAATAATGTGCAAGTTCATGTTCAAGTTGTAACCATGTATTCAAGTATTCATGTCAAGATCATGTCAAGTTATATTTATGGTTCGGTCAAGTCAAGTATTCAAGTTCAAGTGTTCGAGTTTGATATCAAATATTCAACTTTGAATTTGAGTTTGGACTCTGGTTCGAACTTGTATTCAGGTTATAGTTATTTCTTGTGAATGGATTTAACTGTTGAAATTCTTATGTTCGGGGGTAATCGGGCAACTGCTGCATATGGATGGCAGGATTTGTTTCTCTTTCTAAAACAATTGCCATTGATGACTCTTTTAATTTGCAGTGTTGTCTAACCTGAGTAGGCAAGCACTCACTTTCTCCGGCTCCCTGGGGCTCAAGAGAAATGATACCGCTTAAACCTATATTAATCTAGGTCCTTAAAGATTTATTCTTGTTGTTTCAATTATGTTTACATTGTTTGTAATTTTCGAGGGGTTTTATGAAAAAGGTTATAATATTGTTTTAAAAATAAATCTCGAGAGTGATTTATAATATTAAAAGTTTTTTTATAACAATGTATTTTAGTTTCAATGGTATTTTAGTGATAAAACCTAGCTTTTAAAAATTTATGGTATTTTTATGAAAACTATACTTTAGGAATTTGGTGGTATTTTATTAAAATTTTAATCTTTCAAAATATAATTTTCACAATTTATTTTCATGAAAAATACGGATTCATAATTTTATATAATTTTCCAAAGTTTAATTTGTTTAAAAAGTCGTATTATTTAAAATCGGATTTTTATTTACCTTCGAGACCAAATTCTCCGTTAGGAGTTCTGTATCCCGCTCTACTATCGCAAGGACATGCAATAATCCGCACCATCCGTAAATGGGTTCCCCTAAAAGGGTTGTAAAGGTGCAATTGCAAAGGATTTAAAAATAGCGATAAAAAATATTTTTTTTATAAAAGTAATAGCATTTTATTGTAAATCTTAATCTTTAAATTCAAGCTACATCTAAAACATTGTGATATGAAACCATAGTGTATGTGGTGAGGTAGGTCGTTACCCCTTAAATTTTTATAGTTATATATCCTAGCTATCGGTATAGGGGTACTTTTTAAGTTCATGGTATTTATATAAAATTGTTTGATTTATATGGTTATTTCACATGAAATTTTAATTTTATGAAAAGTTAAGTGACGTGAATAATAAGTTAAAGTGATATTAGAGATTTAGAGTGAAATATTAACATAGTAAAGGTGACAAAAGTTTTTTTAAAAAAAAGATTACAAGCTAACTCCACTTTTGTCGATATGTTTGAAGAATTGTTTTGAGGGAAAAGAAAGAGAGAGAAATGGACTTACGGGTTGTGTAGCGTTGAGAAAAGAGTAAGAAAAAAAGGGGAAGTCTTCGTGGCGTCGCAGTAGCACCGGAAATGGCTCTAATCTTCAACGGAATGAACTTGGATTGCTAACTCCACTTGACTAGCCTTAACCTCTTTCTTGAGCTTAGGAATTTAGAGAAATTTTGAGAAATTTTCATAATAGGGGAGAGATAAAGGGTGTGGTTGTATTTATAGGAATGAATATAGGTTTATGGTGAATATAGGAATGAATATTCGTTTCTGTGTCTTAGTCATTGTTTCATTTGGAGAATAGAGAGTGTAAATGAGTAGATGAAGGGGTGGACTGCTCTCTGTTTAATTACAGTGAAATCAAACAATAAAATAGAATAGAAGGGAGCTGAAAGGGTGTACGGGTGAGGCACAGATGCAGTTGAGCTCATCTTAGCCGCCGATAGCGGCCCAAAGAGGAAAACAGGAGGCCAGATTTTGGCACCCTATCTCGACGTTCGTGCCATGGGTGTTATTCTGTCTCAACTCTTCATTTATCCTGTTTGATTTTCCTGAAATTTTCAATTCTCCGTGTATTGCACGTGCAACTTTTGTGCTTCTGAAAAGTTAAAAAGGAAAAATATTAAAAATAATTGGGACTAATGGGAATCGAACACGCAGGTTATGGCACAGCAGTGTAGAGGTTTAACCAATAGGCTACAAGTTATTTCTTGCTTTTACTGAATAATAATAACGTATAACTCCTAGTTAGTCTGAAATACCTTTTCTATACATTGAACAAGTTACATTTGTACAGAGATTTCAGAGTCGTTACTTCATTGGCCGATAAGCTCATTGAATTCATTTCCTCTCCTTCCGAATCTCCAGACAGATAATTGGGTTGATCGATAGTCGCTCGAAATGATTCCGAGATGGCGATTATAACATTCATCCATATTTCACCGGCTGACGCGTCTGGCTTGGAACTATCCTTCTTAGGCACCTATCGCTAATTGGTCGTTGTCGACATCTCAATAGCAGTGCCCCCAGTCTTTGTCGCAACTGAGCCCAGCTTTTGTGCCGGCTTCTTCAGATGTTTGGCATCGCTCTCTTTGCCTTGTCCAATGCCGCTTGGAGAGCGGCTTCCCGCTCTTCATTTATTAACCGCTTCCATATTGAGATTAAGATCAACTTAAACGCTTGCTGAGGATACGTTAGTGTAATTTTAGACTAAGATCTACTCAACAGGATTTTGGGATCATTTAGATCCAACGAAAGAGTATTTGGACTCTATCGTTTTAGTTTAGGGACGTTACGGTCCATTGGGTTTAAGGACATCATAGTCCATGAGTTTAAGGACCCCATAGTCCGGTTTAAAGACATCATAGTCTAGTTTAAAGACTCCTTGTGGTTGTGGGTTCGAGCCCCACGGTGGGCGCCAGGAGGAATTTGTTTCCCCCAATCAGAGCAAAGCTCTGTTCAAATTTTGAAATTTCAAAATAAAGCAGCGCTTCAAAAAAGCGCTGTCTCTAAAAGCGCCAGCGCTAAGAGTTAAAGACTCTGAGGCAGCGCTCACGTGCAAAGCACGAGAGCGCTCACGCCAAGAGCGCCAACGCTAAGAGTCAAAGACTCTGAGGCGGCGCTCTCGTGCACAGCACTAAAACTAAATGTTCTCCACCCTTGGATCAAAGATCCAACTAAGATGAATAAATCATCAGATCACGGAATTTAATTCTGTTGAGAAAATACTCCTCAAATCATTCCAAACAAGAAAGATTGTGCTCTATAAATCAGAGCGCCGTTGGATCAAAGATCCAATGGTGATTAAAAAATCACCAAAATACAGAACAAGTTCTGTATGGAAAAATATTTTCCCAATCTTGTTAATAACAAGAAAATTATTTTCTGTAAAACAGAAGCCCTTGGATCAAAGATCCAACGGTGGATAAATTCCACAAATCAATTAAGAAATCTCTCAACGAGAGATTTCCTTAACTGATTCAACAAATCAGCTTCCCCTATATAAAGGACCCAAGACTTCAAGTCTTAGAGAGAAGAACCCCCTATAAGTTTGAAGTTCTCAAAAAAAAAAAAAAGAGCAAGCTCTAAGAAGAAGAACCCACTTCAAGGTAAATAGAAAGAAGAGAGATCATAATATCTCCTCGATTTTTTTGAGAGTTTAACTCTCACATCAAAAGAACTTAGTTCTTTTTTTAGATCACAGATCTGTAAGACAAAGTCTTTCATAAAAATAGAAGAGATCATAGCATCTATTCATAAAAAGAAGAACTTAGTTCTTAGATCCATGAGACAAAGTCTCTTATAAACGAGAATTTAATTCTCAAAGCACAGAACTGACCAGAACTGCCAAAGAAGCACTTCAGCGCTCCAAGTCTGGCGCTCAGTGCCAAGCGTACCACGTGCTCCTCACGTGTGCGCTATTTCAAAAGAAGCGCTTCAGCGCTCTAAGTCTGGCGCTCAGCGCCAAGTGCACCACGTGCTCCTCACATGTCGCTATTTCAAAAGAAGCGCTTCAGCGTTCCAGGCCTGGTACTCAATGCCAAGCGCACCACGTACTCCTCACGTGTGCGCTGAGGGAACACAAAGTGTTCTTTAAATAAAGCCCAGCACCATAAATAGTGTTCAACACTCAGTAAAAGACAAAAAAGGGGTGTCAGAACCTAATTTAATGCTCAGCGTTATTGAACCAAAAGGGACTGAGCCCAAACAAATGTTCAACATTTTATTCAAATCTGATTGGACTGAGCCCAAGTCGGCCATAAGTCCTTAATTCAGATCAACTGAGCCCATGTGCTCATAATCTTTTTAATTGGTCTTGGTCCCAAACCTGACTATAGATCTCTCAACCAATACTAGTTCAAGGGTACATCTCTTCATACCTCTGATACATGTCATTGTAATTCTTCAACGTTTTCAGAGAGATGGAGGGTCCCAATAACCAAAAAAAAATTGGCGCATCATTAAATCGTGAAACCAAAATACCAGACTATGACGTCTTTAAACCAGACTATGATGTCTTTAAACCGGACTATGAGGTCCTTAAACTTATGGACTATGATGTTCTTAAACTTTACAGACTATGATGTCCTTAAACCCAATGGACCGTAACGTCCCTAAACTAAAATGATAGAGTCCAAATACTCTTTCGTTGGATCTAAATGATCCAAAAATCCTGTTGAGTAGATTTTAGTCTAAAATTAGAATAACGTATCCTCAGCAAACTTTTAAGTTGATCTTAATCTCAATGATATTAACGATCCTTAAACCCAAATCTAAGAAAATACGGATTTTGACTAATCCACGTCCTACGGGCGACAACAAACATTAGTCTTCGTATACAATCCACGGGCAACCAAAAATAAAACAAACACACACGACATGAAATGACCATCTGGAGAAGGAGAAAGTGGTTACCACTATGCGGTAGCGCAATTAACTGCAGGGGCTTGCGCCTGCAGGGAAGAGCGTCCCCATAATCAAAAACCCCTCGTACATGAGGGGGAATCTGACGAAGTCTACTACAACGGCCGCATCTGTCTAAACCTCCAATACACGGTGTCATAAATCAACTTGGCATCTTCGGAGAGGTGGACAGATAAAACCAAATAGCATATGTCCCTAAATTTAGGCAAGACGGCCTATGCGGTTTCGTCTCCGTTTTCGGCGGCGAATAGATTCTGGCACGCCCGGTGGGATCTTTTCCTCTTTCCACTCCACACTTCGTATGTCGTGTTCGCGAACGAATCGTGGTTTGACATGGTTGCCCTTGGATTTGAGATACTAAGATTTGGTGTCTTGTTCCCGTGCAGAGAAAATGGCTTACAACTACACTAGCTGCAACAACAACTCTCACTCCGTCCTTACTAGAGGAGTAACTTATAGGCCCCAAGCGGCCTCCATCTTCGCCATGACAGTGGAACAGGTGACTCAGGCCACCACTGGATTGTTCTTCGGGACCATGCTCCCACCAATGAGTTTCAACGCCCCAGTGCCATCGCAAGAAGCTCCAAAGAAGTCAGTCTTTGATCGGCTTGCAACTACCGCGGCCCCTCTCAACGGGTGCCCAAATCCAACGCCTCGGTCTTTAACAGACCGAGCCAAAGCTCCAATAGGCCCATGAAGAAGCCCGCAATACCTGAAGGGGTTATCCTGAAACGTATAGCCATCACTGCTCCAGTAAATGAACCCATCAGAGAGACTTCTCCTGCTAAAGGATCAGTCTTTGCAAGATTGGCCGTTCCAACTCCTGCTCTAGGCGAAGTCACCAGGGCTGCTACCCCTGCTCGAAAGTCTGCCTTCGACAAGTTGGCCATCCCCTCTCTACGGACGTCAGTCTTTGACAGGCTAACACCAACAACAGTTTCTCATCAAAGCATGAAGCATGATGCAGCTACCCCAAAAATGGAGGTGATCCTATCTGCAAGACGCACTCGACGTCGCCACTGGCGCCGAGTGAGGAAAGCTGGGGGTAGGTCCCCTACTGGATTGACTCCACCAGCTCCGATGGTAGAAATTGACGTTGCTGTTCCAACCGGGAACAGTTTTGAACTACTCAGGAGGGTACGCAAGAACTCTCCGACCGCCGTGCTTAAAAGATCTCATCCGTCTATGGAGAATGTTACTGAAACAAATCCAGAGCAACCCCCTCAGCGGCTGTCCTCCAAAATCCACAGGTCTGGCGAAGAGTCTAAGACTCTGTGATCGACCAAGACTACTCCCGCCGACAAAAGAGAATGAAGATCCGGCAAGAAGAGAATCTCACAGCCGTTGTACCACGGAAAGCATTGGCTACAACAGCCCCCGCAACTTCCACCGCCCATAAAAGGAGAAGGCCGGAGAAGATCCCTGTGTATGCGAAAAATCTCAAGGGTGCTGAATCCAAACGCCCCAAGTATGGGGGCATGGTAGTGCACACCATCTACATGGCTTCCGGGAAGGAGGATAGCCATATCTCTACGGGTCATCGACCACTCACCCGATCTGTGGCAAATGCTCAGGAGCAACAACCGAAGCTCCAGGAGATGCTAACAAAGATGGTCGTGCTCACTGGGCCGAAAGAAAGCCCGGAGACGTCGTCAGAACAACGCCAAGAATAGGAAACTGATGCCGAGTTCCTCCGAAGGATGCTCGATAAGAAAGACAAAGAGTCCACGAAACAAGCCGCTAACATAAAAGCAAATGGCGCTCCTGTTTCAAGATATGGTTGGGATGATGATACAGCCGGATCCTCCAGCTGAAGACCCTCCAATAATCCTCGAAGACTACAGAGGGGAGACATCAAACCCTCTTCCAGCTCTATCAGCAGCCAAGGAAGAGATCATCTCCAAAGCCTCCCTTGACGACTATATAGCTCAACAGATACGAGCTCATCAGGCGAATGAAGCAGCCGGCCAAATTGTCAAGATTAGACGACCCTATCCGGGTTGGTACGATCAAATAAAGTACCCGCTAGGATATACTATCCATAAATTCCATGTGTATAAGGGGACGGGTAATCCACACCAGCACATTGCTCAATTCAGGGCTCTGTGCGGTAATACAGGGGGTGACGACAAACTGCTGCTTCACCAGTTTGTTGGCAGCTTGTCGGAGACAGCATTCGAATGGTATTCCGAGCTCCCGAATGACTCCGTCAAGACTTTTGCAGAAATGGATCTATTGTTTACACAAAGGTTCGCAAGCGCCAGCGAACGTACCCCAATCACGGCATTGATCAATGCCAGAGTGAAGCCGGGAGAGACATGGGTTCAGTATGCAATTCGGTGGCGGAACCTATGGTCAAAGTGCGAACAACGCATAGAGGAAGCTCCTGCTGTGGGCATGTTCGTAGGAACCCTCGATCCTCAGGCGACCATATCCCAGTTCATGATGTTTTTCAAGCCGACTACCTTCCAGGCCTTGATTGACAAGTTGGCCTAAATGGACCAGATGGGCCATAGACCGTCTTCCTCGAAAATGGATCCTCGAAATGAAAAGGGGAAAGGGAAAGTGACCTTCGTCGCCAATGCTCAGCAGCAACCCAGTGGTCCAAAACCAGCTGATCGCCAAAACGATAAACAACGATTCTTCAACGAGAAGCTAAAACGCCCTTATTCGTTTCCCCGGGATAAAATGAGAAGACTGATCGAGCTGGTGATGCGCAACAGGCTTATCACCCTGCCGGATCCGAAACGCCCACTGCAGCCAGATGACGTCAACAGTCCCAACTATTTCCCCTACCATCAAATAATGGGCCATCCAATCGAGATTGCTTTGTCTTCAAAAACTGGATTGAGGACCAGTACCAGCAAGGCAAATTCGCATTGTCTAAAAACGGAGGGTAAACCCGCCACAACCACATGCTCCGAAAAAGATGGACACGCTGGGGGCATCATGCTCATTTATAGAGGAAGTTCCATGGGAAGTTGTTCTTTCGACAAAAACTAAAAGAATGTTGAAAGATCTCCAAGCATGTCTGGTGATTAGGTGGAAGAGCCCGCTGGAGCCCGAGATTATTGATGGGATGTTGAAGCCGCGCTCAACGCTGAAAGTTGGAGAAGGTGGACAAAATATGCAGGCCAAGCCTCCAAAGTCTTTAAAGAAAAAGAAGAAGGCCAAGAAGCCGGTCCAACCCGACGATAGCCGTACAGGTCTGCAGAAATACATCGATGCACTTGAAGAATATAACCAGAAAGTGCGGACACCAATCACATTGGATGAATTCTTTAAGTATGTTCTTAAGAATGAAGCCGATGACGCTGATAAAGGAGACAATTCTTCAGAAGAGCCCGAGAATTATGTGGCAAGCCGCCACATGATCTCTCACTCGTCAATAAATGACAAAGAAGCTCCTGATGCAGAGAAACTGGGGGCAGATCCAGAACCCGAATCAAAATCCATGGAGCCATCGGACGAATTGATTGACTACTGAGCAAAGCTCTTCAGAAAAGCAAATTTGACCGAGAGCGTGAAACGACCATATATGAAAGGGCCAAGCGTCGGCGTCACGTTGAAGAAGCTCCGGTATTGAGAAGCCATAGAGTACCCCAACCGGATAGAAGCACTTCTGCCGCCAGCAAAAGCAGATTTAAGACAAGGAAGCAGTTTGCTAAAGCCCTGTCGATGGGAATGAAGTTGCCACCTTTCAAAGAAGACACTTCAGAAAATACGTTCCCCGATGAACTAGATGCACATCCAAACTACTGCTTATACCATCAGAGGATCACACACCCTACCGAGGAATGCATGGCCTTTAAAAATTGGTGGCAGGGATACGTTGCTCATCGACAGCATTTCAAGCGGATGAAGTGCAAAACTCGTCGAGAGCAGAGAAGCACGACAGATGAGCGCAAAAGAACTGCCGGCGACTGTTACATGGTTGATTTCGGGGGATAGCAAGTTCTCACCTTCGGGAGCGATTCTGATGAAGAAATAGCCCTCGACCCTCTCTTCAAAGAATCCATCACCGAAACAGAAAAGATGAAGAACTGTGAGAATATTCAGCTGCGCAACCGAACCTTGCCCGAAAAGAATCTCGGACCTGCAAACAGGGGATCAGATAGAAAATATAAGGGGGAGGAAAAATCCCCTGAGGGTATCGCCCTCGATGATCGAGTCGTCGAAGAGCTGGCAGGCAAGGACCCGCCAAAGAAAAACAAGGTGGATTACAACGTTCTGGCACACCTGAGGAAGATACCCTCGCAGCTAAGAATTCTCGATGCCCTTCTACTATCTAAGGAGGTGAGAGATTCTCTGATCAAGGCACTATAAGAGCCTGAACAGTTTCAAGTTTTCCTTGCCGAAGAAAAGATGAAGGACGAGCTGGAAGAAGTGCACACTGCTGACGTCACTTTCGGTGATGAAGACCTCCTCCTCGGAACGTGCGAGCATAACCGTCCCCTCTATATCTCCGGGTATTTCCATGATATCAAGATAGGGAAGATCCTAATTGACAACGGGTCCTCTGTCAACCTTCTCAACGTTGGGGTGATTTGCATGAGCGTGTATCACCTAGCTCGAGATAAAATCACCATCTCCGGGTTCAACTCCCAGTCATCACAGACGCTAAGGTCTGTAATACTGACATTACGCTTCGGGTCGCTCGTCACTGACATAAAGTTCCACGTCATCGACGCCAAGACTTGCTACAACGCCTTGCTCGATAAGCTTTGGTTGCACGAGTACAACATCATCTCTTCTACACAACATCAGTGTATGAAGTATTTCAAGGATGGTCTCGAGTACACAATAACGGGGGAGCTAAACCCGTTCTACGTGATTGAAGTCCGCAAATACGAGGATGCAAAGTATTTCCTGCCAGACTTTGAAGACACGGAAAGATGCCATAAACCAGAGAATAAGCAGAAAGCTATCACCACTATTCCGGTCTTTGGGAGTGATACCGAGGAGGAGGAAGAGATAGTCTATTCAGGACCGCCCCAATGCAACAAACCGGGACCGTCTACCCCTATTTTGGTCTTTGGCAGTGACTCTGAAGACGAGATCAACGCAGTATTCTCGGTCCGTCCATCAGCATAAGCCTTCACTGGAGATGATCAGAATTTCCAAATCGCTATGGTTCCACGGTAGCACTACAAAGAGCTCGACGCACTTGATACCTATAGTGTGCAAGAACTGCAGACGTTCTACATCCCTCCCAGGTGGAAAGATGAAAAGGTGATCCTCTTTTATCGATCTGGGAAAACCAAAGTGGAGAAAGAAATCTGGCATGGTGCCGATTCTACGCTTGACAGGCTCCAGCCCATCCGTCTGCCCAGATATTACACAGAAGGATTAAAAAGGCTGTTGAGGCGCCAAGGCGTACCCTTCAAACAGACTGCTCGACAATCTCAGTTCTACAACAGGATCTGGAACGTCCCCGGAACTCAGGGAAAATTGCCCAACGGGAGAATGGAAACGATCGGGCTTGGATATGTTCGATCCAAGAAACGGGAGAGATTCCATGGCTGCTGCGTTATACATGACTTCGATGAAGAAGGAGATGCTCTGTTAGAAGACACTGCGATTGAACCAAAACGAGATCCTGCCGTAAAAGTTCCAAGTCCGTCGTTTGAAGAACAGATGGACAAGCTAATAAGGGAAGTGGGTCAAAAGGCCCGGGATGACCACAACCGTGAAATGGCCATTTACGAGAAAGCCAGGACGCAGCACCTCCTTCAGCAGGCTTTGGAGAATGATGATACCCTTCGTCGCCATCCTGTCATACAGAAGACCTGACACGGAGGCAAAAACAAACTAAAGAACGGAAAAACGTTCGACAGCGAAAAAGCGGGTCCAAGAAGCCACGCGATCGAGAATTGAGCAGCCGAGATTCGTCTCTTATAAAAAGATGGGTCGAGCATATTCTTTTCCCTAAAACAAGACAAGGAAGATATTCGATCTTGTCATGAAACATCAAATGATTACGCTCCCGGAGTCCAAACACCCCGAACAAGCAGACGGGGTCTCTCATCCGGATTATTGCTCCTATCACCGAGCGATAGGACATCCTCTCGAAGACTGCTTCACATTCAAAAACCGGGTAGAAAACCAGTATCAGAAAGGCAGGTTCGCTCTATCCAGCAGTTGGAGGGTAATCCCACAACAGAGGCATGTTCCAAAAGCAACGTACATAGCGAGAGTATAACCAGATCAACATCGGTCTTGGAAACTATCTCGTACCTGTCACGCGATAACACTATCAGAAGAAGGAGTACCCAAGAACATGGATTACCTGTCCTGGTGCTTCGAAAATGAGGATGAAGATGAGTTGATCTCAGAACTTCCACTGGCGCCAAAAGAGCTGGAAGATGGGATACATACTACTGCGGACAACCTAAGGAAGATCGACTTGAGGACGGCAAACGGCCCGAGGCCTACGTTCGTCAGTGAGCTGCTGTCTAAAGAACAAGTGGATACGCTAAGAGACATGCTCATGCAGTATAAAGACTGCTTCGCATGGAACTACTCCGAGATGCCAGGGCTAGATCCGGAAATAGCTGTGCATAAATTGGCGATATCCCCGGACGTGAAGCCAGTCAAACAAGCACCGAGGAGAATGCGGCTCGAACTTGAAATGAGCATCAACGTCGAAGTCAAGAAGCTAATCGACTCTTGCTTTATCCAAGAAGTTCAGTATCCCGACTGGATCGCCAACATTGTCCTGGTGATGAAGAAAAATGGGACGGTGTGCATCTGTGTAGATTTTCGGGACCTCAACAAAGCTTGCCCGAAGGATGATTTTCCCGTACCGGTTATCGATCTGATGATAGACAACACGTCCACTCACGAAGTCTTTTCCTTCATGGACGGATCATCAGGGTACAATCAAATAAAGATGCACCTCGAAGACCATAAGCATACCACTTTCCGGACTCCCCTAGGAATATTCTGCTATAAAGAGATGCCTTTCGGCTTGAAGAATGTCAGCGCTACCTATCAGAGGGCCATGACAAAGATTTTCGATGACCTCATACATGAAATCGTCGAATGTTATATCGATGACCTCGTGGTGAAAAGCAAGTCGCACGAGGAGCATTAGGAGCTTCTGAAGATCGTGTTTCTATGCCTTCGGAAATACAACCTGAAGATGAACCCTCTGAAATGCACGTTCGGAGTTTCCTCGGGAAAATTCCTAGGATTCATCGTACGACACCGGAGTATCGAGATAGACCCTTCGAAGATCAAGGCGATCATGGAAATGCCTTCGCCAAGAACTCTCAAGCAACTGCGGTCTCTCCAAGGAAAGCTTGCATATATCCGGCGATTCATAACCAATCTCTCCGGCAAGTGCCGCCCCTACAGCCATTTAATGAAGAAGGGGACCCCGTTCGTCTGGGATCGCAAAAGCCAAAGCGCACTGGACGAAATCAAGCAATACCTGCAAAATCCGCCGGTACTGACCGCTCCAGTCAAAGGAAAGCCCCTCATCCTGTACACAACAGCCCTTAAAGGTTCTTTAGGCGCATTATGGGCACAGGAGAACAACCAAGGGAAAGGGAGAGCCCTCTACTATTTGAGCCGAGTTCTACTGGGGTCAAAAAACAACTACTCCCCCGTCGAAAAACACTGCCTGGAATTAATCTTCACGATAACGAAGCTCAGACGCTATGCTTTGGCGCATGAGGTCCATCTCATATCAAAGGTGGATCCTCTCAAATATTTGATGTCAAGAGCTATACTAACAGGACGAATCGCTAAATGGGCCCTCCTCTTGATGGAGTTCTCGATAATCTATTGACCCCTCAAAGCAGTGAAAGGCCAGGCCATCGCCGACTTCCTCGCCGAGCATTCGATACCTGCTGACTCACCCTTAAATTGTGAACTGCAGGACGAGCACACGTTTGACACGATCGATAGGGAAAGCGAAGGGAGTGATACCCGATGGGAACTCTACTTTGATGGGGCATCTTTCATGAAGAAGCGAAAGCATAACACCCCTATAATCAAATCGGGGGTAGGCCTTATCTTCGTGACTCCGCAAGGAGGGATAATGAGCTTTGCCTTTTCTTTAATAGAACCAAGGACAAATAATGAAGCAGAATATGGGGCATTGATAACGGGCCTTGAGATCGCTGTTGACATGGGAATCAAAAACCTCCCCATATACGAAGACTCTCAGCTGGTCGTTAGTCAAGTAAACGGTGACTATCAAACGTGCAAACCAAAGTTGGTAAAGTAGGGCGAGAGAGTGCAACAATTGCCGACTCTAATCCCTTCCTACATCCTAGAAAGCATACTGCGTACGGAAAATAGCAAGGCGGATGCATTAGCCGAACTCGCTAAAGAATTGGCTGATGAAAATTTCGATGACGTGAGGATCGTTGTACAAAGCCGTCGGGTTCTTGCACCGGAAGAAATATCTCCGGAGACATCCGAAGAAAAGGGAGCGACCAAGCAAACGGCTCTATAAATAAAAGACCAGGAAAAGGCTAAGGATTGGAGAGAAGTCTTTATAGACTATTTCAAATCCCGTCAAACACCTGAAGATGCGTCCTCAAGACATCGGCTCTTTAAACGAGCTCTGTCTTTCGCCTTCGTCAATGACACGCTGTATAAAAGATCATTTGACTCTCTATGGCTGAGATGCCTGGGACCGGAAGAAGCAAGGAGAGTCGTCCAAGAAACTCACGACAGACTCTGCGGTTCTCATCAAGCCGGCCCGAAGATAAAGCTGAAGATCAAAAGGATGGGCTACTATTGGCCCACGATGATTCAGGACCGTCTCGAATACGCGAAACAATGCCAATCGTGCCAAATTCACGAGGACTTCATCCACCAGCATCCAAATCCGCTACACCCAATAGTGGCTAGTTGTCCGTTCGAAATGTGGGGAACCGACATAATTGGGCCTATAGAACCAGCATCGTCCATAGGACATCGGTTCATACTGGCGACAACTGATTACTTCTCCAAGTGGGCAGAAGCAGTACCGCTAAGAGAACTGAAGACGGAGAATATTCTCCATTTTTTCAAGACACACATCATCTATCGGTTTGGCACTCCGCGACGAATTATCTCCGATAACGGGCCATCTTACAGAAGGCACAAAATCAGCCGCTTCACACAGCAGCATAATATAAACTGGAGATACTCTTCGGTCTATAATCCCCGAGCTAACGGTCTAACTGAGGCTTTCAACAAGACCATAACAAAGATCATGAAGAAGACGGTGTCCAAAAATAAGAAGGACTGGCACGAGAGACTGCATGAAGCTCTCTGGGCGTATCAAACCACGTTCAAAACAGCCACAAACACAACGCCATATGCATTGGTATTCGGCGCTGAAGCAGTACTCCCCTTGGAGATAGAGTTACCCTCCCTACGAGTGGCGGTTCATTATGAGCTAACAGACAAAGAGAATGCTCACCTTCGGCTCGAGGAGCTCGATGCCCTCGATGAAACTCGGCTCATAGCGCAACAAAACTTGGAGGCTTACAAAGCGAAGATGACGCGCTCATACGAAAGATTGACTAGGCCGAGGACATTTCGCCAAGGCGAACTCGTGCTAGTGGTCAAGAGACCTATGATCCCCAATCGTGCCAAACGTGGGAAGTTCGAGTCGAATTATGAGGGCCCGTACATCATAGACAAGGTCTACCAAGGTAGGGCTTACTTGCTCATGAATATGCATGGCAAAAGACCCTTCATACCAATAAACGATCGGTTCATGAAAAAAATACTACGCCTGACCGAAACGTCTTTAAACTACTACAAACCCCCGGCATCCTAGGCTGACGTGGTGTAAAAAAATGGTACGTCCACAAGCAAAATAGACATGGATGAAAACCCGAAAGGGCTCCGTGAGTAAAAAATAGCAAGGCTACCGGTGATATTTGTGAAAACCCGAAATAGCGTAGACTCGTAAAAAAAAGGATACGTCCACAAGAAAAATGGGCACGGATGAAAACCCGAAAGAGCTCCATGAGTAAAAACAGCAGGGCTGCCGGCGAGTTTGTGAAAACCCGAAAAGGCGCAATCTCGTTAAAAGACACTTGCAAGGTCCTCTAGACCTTGTAAGGAGAAAACTACCTGCATGAGATCCTTACGACTCACAAAGGAGCGACACACTTAGAGATCCCCAGGAATCCTAAGGAGAAATTACATTTACGAGATCCTCACGACCCGTAAGGAGAACCCTCTTATGAGACCCTCACGGCTAATAAGATTCAAAAGCCTTAAGCTACAAGGATCTGAACCTATTTTTAAGCCATCACCTTTCCCAGATTGCATTACAAGCGGTTCAATACTGATCCTTGTATACAATCCACGGGAATAAATAATCATTTCCTTGCCGAGTCCGACCAACGACGAGGAATGCCCTCATTTGATGAACAAACACTTGTAGGTCCTCTCGATTTACAAGGAGAAAATACTCTTGCAAGATCCTTACGACTTACAAGAGAACATACACTAAGGAATTCTCACGATTCCTAAGGAGAAAAGACACCTACGAGATCCTCACGAATCGTAGGGAGAAACACCTTTATGAGACCCTTACGGCTCATGAAGTCAAAAGCCTTTGTCGACAGGATCTTAACCCTGTTTGCTAAGCCACCTTTGTTCGAACTGACAAAAGCAGAAGATGATTCGCTCCTGGCAATATCCCAGTTATAGTGATGCTGATGCCAAAATCGGTATCAAATTCCAAGTCCTTTTATGGCAAATGATGATTCGCTCCTGCCAACATTCCAGTCGCAGCGATACTGATGCAAGATTGGTATCAGACCTTTGAGTTCCATACTCGAAAAAAAATGCATAAGAAATATCCGAAATGTTTGGGTAACACGCAATAAAAATCAGCGAGTAAATTGTATGCTTACAAAAATAGCCGAAATGATTGGGCAACTCGCAACAAAAAACAGCAAGTAAAAAGGAAAAAACAGCCGAAATGATTGGGCACCATGAAAAATAGCTGAAATGATTGGGCAATCGCGACTTTCGCGATACAAAAAGTTGAAATGATAGAGTATCGCGGAAAGAAAACAAAAAATACATATAAAATGAAACTTTTGCCCTGCAGGTAAGTCCATACTGACCCCTGTATACAATCCATGGGCATAAACGAAAAGGGAACCACATGTCCTAACAAACTCTATCAAAGAGAGAGTCAGGTCTCAGCGGCAATATCTGCATCCCAGAAGACCAGCAACGATGTTCCTCCTCATGCCAGCAGGACATGGACGCGACACTACCAATCGGAGCCACGGAAAAGCCCCCAGTTCCAAGACTCTGCGGTTCATAGACAACCTAGAGTCGACCCCGACACCGTAGAAAACGGAGAAAGTCGACCCCGACACCATAGAAAACGGAGAAAGTTAACCCCGACACCGTAGAAAACGGAGAAAGTCGATCCCGACACCGTAGAAAACGGAGAAAATCGATCCCGACACCGTAGAAAACGGAGAAAATCGATCCCGAGACTGTTGAAAACGGAGAAAGTCAACTCTCGACCTCCCCGTCGAAGCAACGCTTCGACTTGGGAACAAGTCAACTCATCAACCACTTACGAGTCCTCTCGACTTGTAAGGGAGAAAATTCTCTTGCAAGATCCTTACGACTCTCAGGAGAAAGCAACACTTAGGAATTCTCACAATTCCTAAGGAGAAAATACACCTACGAGATCCTCTCGACTCGTAAGGAGAAAAGTCTTTATAAGACCCTCACGACTCATAAAATTGAAAAATCTTAGGCAACAGATCTGAACCTGTTTCCTAAGCCATCACTACCCTACAAAGAGTTCAAAATGAACTGTTATCTATCGTCTACAAGTTACACTTGCTGAAATAACATGCCCAACAACACAGCAAAGAAAAGAAGGCGATGGTACAAGATAGAAAAGAAATGAGTCCTTTATTCATGAATTCAATTGAATACAAGATACATCATATATAAAAAAAAATGAATGATGAATGAAATAAAAAAAATGAAATGAATACATGTTATTCATAAGTTACAAATTTTCAATTGATACAAGGCAGCTACTAAGAAGGAGGCGTTTTCAATAAATCAGCCAGCTGCTCGCGCACTCCTCTCAACTCCTTTTCATGGTCGGCCGTTGCGGCCAGCTCCGCTTCGACTCGAGCCCGTTGCTGCAAGCAAGATGAAACCCTCTTATCGATTTCCCGCTGGGCAGCCTCACGACTCTGCGTAACCCGCTCAATGAAGTCGAGCTTTCGCCTCAATACCAGCCCGTCCGAAATGCATCGCTGCAGATTGACAAAGACAGCTTTCAACGACGCTGCATTCGCTTCGACCTCGGCGCGCAACCGGGAAGATTCTCCTGAACCCTCCTCACGTTCCTTCCGCATCAAAGTCGCCTCTTGTTCGAAATGGCGGAGGAAGGGAATGATCTTCTCAACCCATGTGGCCCGTTGGGAGTTCAAAGCTAACACTTCCGGATCGGGACGCCTAAGCTCAATCTCATACAGTCAGACCTCAATCTTCCTGCAGTGATTAACCCAAGACTCAATGATGCCTTCGCTATGGAAGTGCATGAGCATCGCCAGCATGGGATTAACCTTGACAGCAAAATCTGCAGTGAATGCGGGAGCCTCGGCGTCAAGATCCTCGACGAACTCGCTCAACATTCGCAGGCTATCCGCAGCACCCCTGGAAGATGGGCGTTTATCAAAAGGCCATGTCGGCATCAGGATGCGAGACTCGAAGGGAGCTGGAGCTGGTGCGATTGCTGCAAGACAAGTTATGGTCAAAGGTAGGCTCAAGAGATAAAGAAAATGCATGAGCAATGGAGTCTACTATACCGGCTGCGACAGGTGGTAAAGTTGGGAGTACCGGTGGCATGACTATTCTCTCATCCCCTCATTCAATTTGTAACGCTGTAATAAATTCAAAAAAGAATTAAAAAATGACATGGTCGCCCATAAAAGGAAGGAAAGGATGTCGGTTAAAAACTATACTCACCGACACCAGCAGGCAGACTGACTTCCGACTGGAAGGAGAAATGCGGGTTCAGCACCTGATACAGATGATCAAAGAGAACTCCTGCAAGGTTGCGACGATACATGGTCAGTACAAGGAAAATGGTACCCATAATTTAAATTAATCGCAAACCCATACCTTCCAGCATTTGAGAGGACATAAGAGAAGGCGAAGGGATGGCGATCGTCAGAGCAGCAACTGGTGACGCTTCTTCGGGTGGCACAACCTCAGCGTTCACCACACCTGCATTCGAAATAAACGAAATGTCATCATAAGGGACTAAAAGGGATTGCGAAACAAAAAGTAAACAGCGACTCGAGACCTACCCGATGGGTCATCAGCCAAAATTGCGACGAAAGCATCATTGGGCGTTGGGGTTTCTTCGCTCTCCATCAGTGGAATGGTTTCGGCGCCAGTGGTTTCATCCCCTGATTCTACAAGGGTCGTCATGACACTCGCAATGCCCGCCGATGGCAAGGAACCAAAAGGAGAAAGAGCGGCAATTAGGGTAGTCCCAGACTCCTGAGAAAGAGTAGCCGCTTCGGGCTCAGTGGTTGCCGTCATCTCACCTTCCACCTCATCAATGGGACTTGGCCCAGCAGGATATGATATATAAGAATTTGAAGATCAAATTCTAATAAAAAAAAACCCAGTATTACGTTACTTTGAGGCGGCTTTTCAGTTTCTTCCAGAGCCGCGCGCGCAACCTGTCTATGAGCGGTAGACAAGGCAACTGGAGCATCCTCTGAAGAAATGGCGATAGAGGGAGTAGTACTCGAGCCTGCACCCAAAGCCAAGCTGGCATCACGTTCCCTCGCCGCACGCTTCTTACGCTTCCTTTCGGTCTGAGCGGTGAGAAGCGATCTCCGCAAGACCTTCGTCAAAGGGACGTCATCGTCCGAACCAAGTTCTGCCTCTGGAGCCGCTACGGCATCCGTCATCGGCTGTTTAAGTGAAGCCTCTTGCGATACTGACGGGGGAGCTGGGGCCACGATAACCGGCTCTGGAAGCGTCGCCACATCACCGCTCGGGATCGGCACCATGCTTGGATAACCCGCGTTAAAGTAGTCCTCGCAACAAAATGAAAGAGGGGGTCAGACTACAAATAAAAAAAAAGGAATGAAAGCATAATAAGCCGAATTATACCAAGGCCTAAAGAAGCACGGAGCCTCTCTTCCTCTTCAAATGTTTTGAGGGAAGCAGCGAGAGCCTCTTCGGCAGAAATACCTGTTAAAGAAGAGAGCGTCAGTCAAAGCATAATAAAAAAATATAACGGCGGAAAGATGCGACTGAAGTTTACCTGATTGTGCAATAGTAATCAGCGCTGCTTCATCGCGAGCCAGTCGCTCGGAAGCCAAAAGGGTGGCCTGAAGATCAGTATCATCCGCAGGCTCGATAAATAGACTCTCATTGGTCTCGTACTCACTCAAGCCCTCGCTATAGGGAGCATGGGGCTCCTGGCCGAGTACGGCGTCGACAGAAAATATCGACTTCTTCTTTTTCTATGAGCGAGTGCTGGCAGCCGATAACACGAGCTTGCGCTTAGCGGGCAATTTTGGGCGATGAGTCCCGATCTCCGAACCCAACCCAGAATCCGAGGACGCTACAGCCACCGCTTCTACAGGCGCACGAGGTAGAGGCTTATCAGGAAAAGCATGCGGGACAACAACCACATCAGCTTCTCTTAAAGTAGGACCAACAGTGGTCCGTTGCTTTAAAGGAAGAGTTGGATTGCCGGCAGGAACCGCACCTTTGCGATCGAGCAAAACCCGTCTTTCTTCCCTAATAACGGCGCCCATCAAATGCTGGTACCATGCCACATATACATTCAAGACCCTTGGAACTCAGCTCGGCTCACTGATAAAAAAGCTGGACCCGGTGTTAAGCCGCATAAAATGGTGTAGTGTGCTACGAATACCCTCCTCTGTAGCAGCCGGCTCAGCCAGGAAAGCCTCTAGCGGAATACCCTGATCGTAGCTCGATTGTTGAGCGAACCGGTGAGGGTTGTATCTCATAAACAACGCCGAATCATTCTGCCTAAACACCAAAAAGCCCGGCCTGATTGAGAACAGGTGTAAAATCTCCACGGCTTTCAATGTAGAAGCCCTGTCTTTGAAGGTGTCCCGCAGCGCCTGCACCGTCTTAGTAGACTCTTTGCCGATAGTTAAAACCTTATAGACAAAGGTCATGCCATCTCCAACCATACGCGGACGAAGGACCAAACCCCGAGCCTCCCGCTGTGACGGATTTAAAACGGAAGCGTCAACTAGCCGCATAATCCGAGGGAAGTTATAACTGTCGTAGAAACGAGGCCGTTTGTGGGCTCCAAAAGCGCCAAGCACGTGCAGCTCGATCCATGACGTAAAATAGTGCAGCGAGAAAGTGACGGGCTGTACACCTGGCTGAGTGGTGTCCGCCGCTAAGTTGAGACCATGATACAGGTGTGCCAACCCTGCGATCCCGATGGCCACTCAGGTTCCCGCAACCATACGATGGGTAAAAGACTGATTGCCTCATATAACGAGGGTGCATCGGAAGCACGAACTAGTTTAACCATAGGCCAATAAATCCCAGCAAGAACGTCTCTTCATCGACGTCCGAAGCAGCAAGCTCTGCGAAAGGAACGACATGGGCATCCGGAATAAAGAAGTTTTTTAAATCCGCCTCCACCGTCGGTTGTTTATCCAAATAAAAAACAAACGGATAGTCAAGCTTGGCGAACAGCGCAGCTTGCTTCAATAAGACTTCCGGACGAAGAAAGCGAGCAATGAAGTCTGCGTAGCTCACTCTGTGCCTTCCGGACTCTAGAAATAGACTTTCGTAGATATTCAACACCTTGATCAAGCTCGGGAATCGGTGTTGAATGGCGTTCTCTGGGGTAAGACCCATTACCACTGATTTGGTGGCAAAGATGTATTCGTCCGGAGGAAGTAGCTCCTCGTAGTGTTCTCCCCTGACGGGTAAGCCGGCTATCTCTATGAACTCCTCCAAAGAAATTGAAACTTCCCGATTTGACAGAAGGAAGGTGTGGGTCGGAATATTCCATTGTTCCAGAAAAGCTTTGACCCACCATACAGGAGGCGTAGAATACTGAAAGAGAGAAGCATAAATCGCAGGATACAACCCAAGCTTCAGCAGTTGCGATTTCCTGGACGATAAGATGTATCGGGCCCACTGCAGGTACCCAGCTGGATGGCAAGGAGTCAAGCCTATCATGTATGGCTGTCCCTAAGGGCACGACTCGTCTTGACATATACGTCGCCCCAAGGTATCCAAAGCCATTGGAGGCTGTACGGGTATCGTGGCCATGGAAGACTGAAGGAGACCCTCCGAAGTCCAGTTGACTTCCTCCACGATATAGTTCACTGGGGTGGATCAGCGTAGTGGATCGCTGAAATGGGTTCCGAAGGTGCTGCGCAAGAAAAGCTATGCCGACCCCTGATGATTTGATTGTACCATGTCCCCCATAAATGAAGGTTCTTTTGCTCCGGGTCATGATCTTTGATCAACGCGAAGACTTCCCTATCCACAGGCGCTTCAGGGAATCCGCTTTTTGAACGAACAAACGGGAAAGAAATGTCGAAAGACATAGTACCTGCGCGAAAAGAACAAAATTTAGCCGTCAATGCTACAGTTTAAGTTATGGCACTTGGTACTTTAAATTCGTACCGTACTGCAATGCAGTGGAAAGGAACCAAAGGGGACCCACACAATCTAGATGACGACTCATCATGAGACAGTCTCATCATTGATGAGACACTCTTTAAATAGAAAATCCTAAAGGGATTCTCATTTAATGAGGAGCCCCTTGGGCCAAGGAGTTAATCTCCTTTGAGAACAACGCTCTGCAGATAGGGGTGACACCTGTGAACCCTAATCATGAGGGGAATAAAAATTCCCCAAGAATCCTAAATAGCCATGCTCTGCGAAGAAGATGGAATAATCCATCAAAAAACCCTAAAAGCAAAGCTTTTTACAGAAGTTAAAAACCTCAGGATCTTTAATATCTGTAAAGTGGACTCTAAGAGTTCTTCATTACTGGGTTAAGAAACCCTAAAAAAGATCTCTTTAGATCTATAATCTAACAAGAGAAAAACCCTGTTGAGAAACCCTAAAAAATCTATATGATTTGAGAAGAGCAAAGCTCTGTTGATGGGTAAAACCCTAAAATATATTTTTTAGGATCTATGATCTGAGAAGAGCAAAACTCTGTTAATAAGTTCAATTCATACCGAATTTGGGCAGAGTTTTGACTCTGAGAAATTTCTTAAGGGCAGAGAGCTTGGCTCTGGAAGAGAATTAAATTCTCAGGAAACAAGAACAAAGCAAGAAGATGAACAGAGGTCATCTCAAGGGCCAAAGACCCTATTTATAGGCGCTGGAAGTCGATCTAACTTCCAAGGCAATCCAACGATAGAAAAGCTGCCACCGTTGCACTCACGTGTGAACCGCGTGAGCGCAACGGTGGGGGGCATTTGTTTCCCCCAATCAGAGTAAAGCTCTGTTCAAATTTTGAAATTTGAAATAAAGCAGCGCTTCATAAAAGCGCAAGCGCCAAAAGCGCCAGCGCTAAGAGTCAAAGACTTTGAAGCAGCGCTCACGTGCAAAGCACGATAGCGCTTGCGCCAAGAGCGCCAGCGCTAAGAGTCAAAGACTCTGAGGCAGCGCTCACGTGCAAAGCACGAGAGCACTCGCGCCAAGACCGCCAGTGCTAAGAGTCAAAGACTCTGAGGCAGCTCACGTGCAAAGCACGAGAGCGCCAGCGCTAAAACTAAATGTTCTCCACCCTTGGATTAAAGATCCAACTAAGATGAATAAATCATCAGATTACAGAATTTAATTCTGTTGAGAAAATACTTCTCAAATATTTCCAAACAAGAAAGATTGTGCTCTATAAATCAGAGCACCGTTGGATCAAAAATCCAATGGTGATTAAAAAATCACCAAGATACAGAACAGGTTCTGTATGGGAAAATATTTTCCCAATCTTGTTAATAACAAGAAAACTATCTTCTGTAAAACAGAAGCTCTTAGATCAAAGATCCAACGGTGGATAAATTCCACAAATCAATTAAGAAATCTCTCAACGAGAGATTTTCTTAACTGGTTCAACAAATCAGCTTCTCCTATATAAAGGACCCAAGACTTCAAGTCTTAGAGAGAAGAACCCCCTATTAGTTTGAAGTTCTCAAAAAAAAAGAGCAAGCTCTAAGAAGAAGAACCCTCTTCAAGGTAAATAGAAAGAAGAGAGATCATAACATCTCCTTGATTTTTTTTGAGAGTTTAACTCTCACATCAAAAGAACTTGGTTCTTTTTCTAGATCACAGATCTGTAAGACAAAGTCTTTCACAAAAATAGAAGAGATCATAGCATCTCTTCATAAAAAGAAGAACTAAATCAATCTCTAAATCACAAGTGACAAGAGGCTCGGTAGATACGTGAAGGCCAGTGGTGGACTGACTTAGAGGGTTTTTTTGTGTGTCCTGGCAACACTCAGTCAATTCTATTGTATCATCATCTATGCAGTCATCAAAATTTGGTTGACCGTTTATCTCACTTAGGTGACTTCCTAGATGGCAGATACTAACACTATTTGGTTATGATTAATTGTGTTCACTCCCTAGAATCCTCACAACTAAATATTTGACTTGTTCCTCGATTCTAACCAATGATTGAGCTTGAGCAACAAATAGTTGCTCAGATTGCTGTATAAGCAGGGCTAGCGTCACAGCTGATTGATTCTCGACTGCAGTCATTACTTCAATACCTTTTTATAGAGCGATCAACCTAGCATCCATCTTACTATCATACCCTAATGATGGTTCAATTGTTTCGGGTTGAAGGGGTTGTGATGGTGGTATTAAAATGTAGTTTTCTGTGATGAACACTTAGAGTCCTTTCCTTTGGCTTGTAGTTTTCGAGGGAATCGATATGCCATTGAATGGTCGATTTCCCCGCCGACTCCTTTTCGCTTCGAGCCGCACCTTTCTTTTTCTTCTTCTTTAGCCTTTTGGATTTTGAGCCGAATTGTTAGCTGGAACAGTGGGCTCCTTCTGCCCCTCCCACTCTATTCTGGACTCTTTCTGAAGTAGCTTTAGTATCTTCTTCGTCTTATTAGATATATGCATACTCCACGGAGGCTGTGGCGGGTCAGATTCATTTCTCGGGGCAGCAGATTCAGTCGTCTGCTCCTAGAAGGATTTGGTTTCTGTCTGTATAAAGTTCATAGATGCAGCTTGATTGTTCACCAACAAACTCTTGGACAGCTCGATCTCATCGGTCTTGTATTGCTTATCGACCCGGTCTTTGAAAATATAGCAATCCTCGTTCGCATAGCTCGCTACTCTGTGGTATGGTCAATACAGAGGATTGTTAGTCATTTTTGATTCGTGAGGTCTCTTCGACTCCGGCAATTGTAGACCATTGTTTAGGGCATCTTTGAATATCTTGCGGATCTTATCCCTCCTGAAAGAGTAAACCTTGTTCTTTTTCTCCTCTAAAGATGGTCCTTCTCCTCCTAGCACTGGCTTTCAAGAGCGGTTTGTTTTTAATCCGCTCGCCTTTCGTTTGTTTTCATTATCAGACGCATTGAAGGTGTTGGTATTATTGGAATTCCCGCTTTTACGATTGTCATCCTTTCGGTTCTTCTAAGGCTTGTCACTCTGAGAGTCCGAGGCAGACTCTTGCTTCGAGCATTCCAACATTTGAACTCTTTTGGTTAGCTCTTGAAACGTTTTGAGGCCCGCGGTACATAAGAATGGGACCATCCAATTGGTGAGGTTCCTAATGAGGAGGCTGGCGGACTGGTCTTGCTCCAGCGGTGGTTCGCACTTGACTGTGAGATTGCGCCATCGGGTGATAAAGTCCGTGTTGCTTTCATTCTTCCCCAGCTTGGTCCTCATATGTTCAGCAATGGAGATTTTATTACTGATACTCATATATCTTTGCTGAAACAGAAACTCTATTTGGGCGAAAGTAGTGACGGACCCGTCTGGTATGCTCGCGTACCAGTTGAAAGCGACACCGGTCGGGCTGTTGACAAACTGACGAAGAAGGAGTGCATCATTGCCCCTGTATTTCTGCACGATGCTTTAAAGTAGGCGACGTGCCGATTTACGTTTCCTGACCCGTCAAATCTTCCGAACTTAGGAATATCATAGCCGATGGGGAACTCGATCATATCATACTGTGCGGGGTACAGCCTCCCACTGCTGTCAACGTCCTTTTCGGCCTCGGCTTCGGCCACCAATATTTTGATTTTGCTGGTGACCAAATAAATTATCCAATCTTGTGTTAGCAGGATGGTGCCATCTGGGGCCAAAGCGTCCCCAGAAGTGGAATGTGGCTGGCTTTCGTGCGGCTCGCCCAAACTTAGACTTAAGGGGACAAGCATCGGTTGCTTTGGGTTATCATCACCCAGCTTATGAGTAGAGACTTACACTTGATTGGAGGGCACCCGAACAACTTGAGCCATGAGCCGCATCACGACGTTCATCAGGTAATCAATTTTTGAGTAAAGTTTGGACATCTCTTTATCTTTGCTCCTGAACTGTTTTTGGAGCTTTTGAAGAAGCTCTTGCTCTACGGTTCTGGGACGGAAAGTTAGCTCTTCCTTGATGTCCAAGCTTGACTCCATATAGACTGAGAAGTCTTTCTGCCTATCGGCTTCATCAAGAGGGTTTTCATCGTCATGCGGAGGTGGATGATCTTAGGAAGTGGCAACCATATTCAAGCCAGATTGGACTTGGGATGTGGCGGTCCCATCCTTACTTTTGCTGCACAGGTTGTCGCTGGGACGCATTCCCGCCATGTAGACCGTGTGGATAACATATCCAGCCGTATTTTCATCATTGACATCTGATTTCGCGGACCACTATCGTGGTCCTTCTGCTTCAGAAAAGGACAATCGACTAAAAACGGTTGGCCTGACCGGGTCATTAGGCGGCGCTGACGCTTTTTTTCTGGCTTTGCCCCTCTGCTTTCTCACGGCATGAACTGCTTGGTAGACTTCTGAAGGGAGAGTTTCATGGATTTTGTGCTAGGGCTTGGATACCTCCCTTCGTAGCACAATTTGAAATGCGACCTTCTTAATCTTGGCAGACATCGCATTCTTCTGGACCCACTTTAAGGGCTCGAACGAATTGCGGATTTTCATGGCTTACACGGCTGTGGTCGCGGGGCAATCCTGTTCTCGGAACCTCATAAAATTCAACTTGCCCGAAGTCGTAGCCCTCTTGTTGTCTCTATATCTGAGCCGCTTCTTTCTCAACTTTTCTGTTCTTAGCACTTGGCAAGGTTCAACTCTTCGGGAAGCCGTCATAGGAAGAGTGTGTTGGGGTTCCTAGCACCCTGGCCGCCAACCGCGGCCGTTGAGGAACAAAAAACTTTAACTTTTAAAATAAACCGGTGCTAGAAACTGCTACCTAGAATCTAACCAAATATTGAAACTAGCAAGCTAAAGGAATCTAGCTACTGTGATAGAGGGTAATACCAGAAGATCCGTGTCCTTTAGGTCTTCATTCCTCTTCTTGAGCTCCTAGGGATCCTTGATCAAACTTGCTTGAGGGCCTTCTTGATCATAGATGATCTACCCGAGAGTTTGTAGTCCAAGTTTAGCTTCACTAATGAAGCAACTCAATAACCTAGTTTGCTAATCAAGGTTGCTAAGATGATGTGGTGAGTTTTCTAGTGTATTTCTATCTCTATTCTTCCCTTTATTCTCAATTTATGAAAAGGTAGGGAGGAAGATGAAAGAGAAGGATGGGGAACTCAAGAAAGGCTAGTGAGGAGAGAGAAACTCATGGTGAGAATGAGAAAATTCTTGTGTGAAAAAAAATAATGAAGCACGGTTTTGTATATCTCATTTTTCCAATAAAAATTTAGCAACCATATTTGAATAGTTTGCACAAATGAATATACAATTCATTTGTCAAGACTATTCAAACATGGTTCTCACCATTCTCACCTCACTACCTTTACACCTCATTTTCCATTTTGCACCTCATTTTCCATTTTACAAATAAAATAGAAAATACATGATGAGGTGTCCTCCTTCTAGAATGACTTTCCGTAAAAATATGGAATATATTCTACCGTAAATCCATACCTGTATTCGTATCAAAATACGAACACCAAAGAGATAAAATAATACATAGAACATAATACTAAAATATACATATCGAAATATACATATGTAAATTATTAAATCAATACCTGATTTAATAATCCGGCTTACTCTTAAGCCGACTAGTATTATCAACTGTCCGATCGGAACCCTGCACGTATTAAAATACGGCCGGTACATCATTTCGCCTGAACCAGGAAAACCCTCTGTGTGGGACTCTAAAGACTCGACAGTACGCTGGCCGTGGGTTTAATTACAAGCATGTCAACGGCACTGGCTGTACGTAACGACTAGCTAGGTACTTGTCGAAAGGAAGGCCGACGAGCAAGTTCATTCGAACCCCTACTGAGTCTATCCGTGACAATCTCCGTACAGTCCAGTCTCTTCGTCTAAGAGTATCACATACCGGATTTAGGGGGTGGTAAACGTCAGACCCCCTACTGACCTGATAAGTCGTGTCGATATGGCTCAGGACCAATCCGAGAAACTACTGATCTAACCATCAGCAATCTCAACTGCCTTGGCCAAGATCTTATGGTTCTAGCCAACCGGACACAGTGCGATATCGACTCCCAATACCGGGAGAGACAAATCCCTGACAATCACTCACTGCCTCCATGTGGCTCGGGACCGTATCCAACCAAAACTTATTTGCACGACTCAGTAGAGCCGTAGTAGGGTAGTGATCAAAGCACAGTGGGAACTCACACGGGACAAATGATGATCTTAGGTCCAAAGACTAATCTGTACTTATGTCACCTGAGAACCGCTATCTGATAATAGGTATAATACCATTTAAAAGTTCTCGGCGAGTCCGTCCATTATACTCACCCCCCGGTGAGCACCTGTATACAATCTTAGGTGATCACACCAATGGCTGTGGGACCAACCACCGCCCCTCGTTGGGGTCAAGAAACGTATACACAAGTCTGCTCTGGAATATCGATGACCGGTCTTGGTATTCCGGTGACTTGGGACCTTTAAGGATGTTCTTATAGACTACCCAGCTCTCATAAGTATGATCACCATTATAATGCTGATAGTCAAGCAAAATCCTACGGGCTTTATCAACATGTATCCACCATATATGATATCAAGTATAACATATGCACATGTTAAGATAATGAAAAACCAAAATAATATACTACTATAACAAGTCTTTATCAACATGTATACGCAACATAAAGCAGTAAGAAAAACAAATACACATGTTCAGATAAAGAAAACTCAAATAGTATACTATACAACTGAGCAAGATTGTCATGTATATACATATCCCTGGCATCCTATAAAATACGGGATTTTAGGGCATACATATCTAGCAATCTCCCACTTGCACTAAGGCCTATAATTGGCGTACTGAATACCCAACATTTGCTCTAGGGCCAGTTTTTGGCGTATCGCATACTCAACATCTCAAAAAGTCGTTCGAACTGCGCTTGAGGGAGGACTTTGGTAAATGGATCCGCCGTGTTGTCTTTTGTATCTACTTTCCGGATCTTGATCTCCCGGCGATCTATGATCTTCCTAATCAGGTGATACCGCCCCGAAATGTGTCTGGATTTCTGATGGGGCCGTGGTTCCTTCGCTAAAGCCATAGCCCCATTTTTATCGCAATATAAAGGTATCAGATCAACAATGGACGAAACCACCTCAAGTTCAGTAATAAACTTCTTTATCCAGACCGCTTCTTTTGTGGCATTGTTTGCAGCAATGTATTCAGCCTCCATCGTCGAGTCTGCGACGGTGTCCTGTTTGGAGCTCTTCCAATAGACCGCCCCTCCGTTGAGGGTAAACACAAAACCCGAGACAGACATGCTGTCATCCTTATCACTTTGAATGCTTGAGTCGGTAAAGGACTCGACCTTGAGCTCTCCATTGTCGTAAACCAAGAACATCTCCTTAGTCCTTCTCAGGTACTTGAGAATGTTCTTCACGGTTGTCCAATGATTCTCACCTGGGTTCAACTGATACCGGCTCACCACGATAAGCGCGTAAACTACATCTGGTCTGGTACAAAGTATCGCATACATTATAGATCCTACCACTAAAGCGTAGGGTATAGTGCTCATATGAACTCTCTCCTCATTAGTCTTGGAAGATATCTTTTTGGAGAGGGTGATTCCGTGAAAAGCGGGTATATAACCGCGCTTGGAATCTTTCATACTAAATATCCTTAGTATGGATTCTATGTACCTAGACTATGAAAGTCCCAACATTCTCTTGGATCTATCTCTCTAAATCTTAATCCCCAGAATGTATGAGGCATCATCCAGGTCTTTCATGGAAAACCTTTGTGACAAGAACAGTTTGACTGATTGTAGCATAGGGATGTCATTTCCTATTAAGAGAATTTCATACACGTACAAGATGATGAATACGATAGTTCATCCTACAATCTTCTTGTGGATACATGGCTCATCTTCATTTTTGATGAAGTCAAATTCCTTGACGGTTTCATCAAAACAGATTTTCTAGCTCCGCGATGCCTACTTTAATCCATAAATGGATTTAAGCAACTTGCACACCTTCCCGCTGCTCCCACTGTCTATGAATCCCTCTAACTAATCCATATAAATGCACTCTTCTAAACATCCATTCAGAAAAGCCGTTTTAACGTCCATCTGCCAGATATCATAGTCATGGTAGGCAGCAATAGCAAGCAGGATCCAAATGGATTTCAGCATAGCCACTGGAGAAAATGTTTCGTCATAGTCCACTCCAGGTCTTTGACGAAAACCTTTTGCAACAAGTCTAACCTTACAAGTTTCCACTTGTCCATCTATACCAATCTTCTTTTTGAAGATCCACTTGCATCTAACGTGTTTTACCCCAGGAGGAGCAACATCCAAAATCCAAAATTTGTTGGTGTACATAGATTCCATTTCGGATTGCATACCATCCAGCCATTTATCAGAGTCCCTACTAGCAATGGCCTGCTTAAAACTAGTAGGATTATCTTCTTCCAAGATTTAATTCTTTCGATTCTCATCTATGAGAAAACCGTAGTATCTCTCGGGCGGATGAGAAATCCTACAAGATCTGCGGAGTGGATGAGGTTCGTCCGGGATTATTGAATCCTCTGGTTCTATCAAATCTTCAATTATAATTTGTGTTTCTGGAACTTCATCCAGTTCTACTGCACTCCCACTAATTTCTTTTTCAAGAAATATCCTTTTAAGAAAGGTGGCGTGTTAAGAAACAAATACCTTTTGTTCTTCGACATAGTAGAATAGATATCCATTTGAATGCCTGTGATATCCCATAAACTTATATAAAACTGATCGTGCCTGAAGTTTGTCCGGATTCTGGTTTTTAACATAGACCGGACAACCCCATATCTTAATTCATTTAAGACATGGTTTTTTACCGCTCCATATTTCATATGGAGTCTTAGGCACGGATTTAGATGGAACCTGATTCAATAGGTATGCTGATGTTTCAAGCGCAAGTTCCCAGAACAAAAGAGGCAATTCAGCATTACTCATGATGGAGCGAACCACATCCAATAGAGTAAGGTTTCTCCGCTCCAATACACCACTATGTTGTGGTGTATAGTAGGAGTAAGCTGAGAGAGAATACTATTCTCTTTTAGAAAGTCTCGGAATTCTGTACTTAAGTACTCCCCTTCTCGATCAGATCGAAAGATCTTGATACTTTTTCCTGTCTGGTTCTCTACTTCGCTTTTAAATTCTTTGAACTTCTTAAAAGTTTCAGATTTGTTTTTTGTGAGAAATATATATCCGAACCTAAAGAGATCATCAGTAAATGTAATGAAGTACGAGAATCCACCCGTTGCATATATAGACATTGGACCACATACATCACTGTGTATGAGTCCCAAGAGCTCTGTTGTTCTTTCTCCGTGTCCCGTAAACAGAGTTTTGGTTATCTTTCCTTTGAGACAAGACTGACAAGTTTCATAGGATGAAAATTCGAACGGATTTAGATATCTATCTTTATGCAACTTACTTAGTCTTTTCTCACCGGTATGACCAAGTCCACAATGCAATAAGTAGGGTTCGTTCGTATATGAACTTTTCCTCTTGCGTGTGTTTTGTATATTGTTAACTTTGTTTTGATTTAGAACGTATATACCATTACACAGTGTACCTTCTACAAACAATACCTGATTAAGGTAAATGTTCATGATATTTCTATCTAGAACAAAATTATATCCATATTTATCAAGTAAAGAAACTGATATGATGTTGAAAAGCATGGAAGGTACATAGTAGCAGTTGTTCAAAATCATGGTATTGCCGCTTGGCAATACTAGGTGATATTCACCGACGGCAACAGCATCAATTTATGCTATGTTCCCTACTTTAAGGGACATATCACCTGGTCCAACTGTCACGCCCCGCTTCCCAAAATACGTAAATACGGCACGTGACAAAACCAACCATGCTACCTATGGCTAGGAATAATCTTTCCATAGTCATATTACGGCTGTCAATCGGATATCAAGAACAGTAAAATAAAATCTATCTAACACATGTCCATCTGTCACAATAAAAGTCAAGAAATGCATATAGTGGAAACGAAACAAGATCCAATAAAACAATCTCTGAATCAAGTCCCTTATGGGCTCACATCGATAAAAATAAAACCATGGAAATAAAAGAAACTAAGCATCTCTAATCTAAACATATAGCTCCTCATTGCTCGGCTTGCTTGCTAAATACTCCTAATCTGCCTGCGTTAAAGTCAGAGGAACTGGGCCATTCAAAACCCAGACATCAGTGCGTCATAAATATCAAACTAATAGTAATAACCAGGATAGGATGCTATGATTAAACATGAGTATAAATAATAAGCAAAGGTATTAAACAATGAGCTACATGTATGTGATGTGTATCCTAAGGTCTGTGCTTCTAGGTTATCTATTCTACAAGTCTTTGAAATCAATTTAATGGAATCGTCGATGTAACTCAGTTGTATCCCGTGCGTGCCCAGGACCACGGTCAAGATTTTCGGGGCTGAATCCGAGACGTGCCGCTAAGCAGTAAAACAAGTAACATGTACAAACAAATGATGTCGGCAGCATCATTCCGGGGCTAGCCGAGCCCGCATCAATTGATCCGTATCTGGAAGTATCAAACTGTTGAGTTACAAGTCAGGTTTCATTATTGATATCCCCTTACCCCCAGGTTTTGTGTTCAAGTCAGGTATTGATGATATAAATCTAATGCCAATACATGATCAAGGAGGTATAGGTCTTGTCTATGTAGACAACAAGTCACGTCCGTCATGACAATAAATCCGGATTGTCGGCATTAGTAAAAGATCTAAGTAACAAGTCTGGTAATGGGTCGTGGATATGTCATGCAATATATTTTAACCAGAATAGACACCAAATGTAAAACTATAACCAATATCCAAACACGGTAAACATAACTAATACCAGGATGTATATGTATTTATCTGTAGTAACCGTTTTACGTCCATTACCATATATATTGCAATCTAGATAAAAATTACTGAACTGATATAGTAGTATGATAATATTGTGATTATCCGGCATGCAACTAGATAAACCATGATTGGTACGGATACAGACTGATAATATAAAACTGTAAATCGGTACTATTTGCTGAATAATAAAACACGTATACTATCATTAATCATATAAATATAAATAAAGTAGCATATTGCAAGTTTAAAACTTGTCTGATCGAAATCTCACAACGAGTATCCGGATATCACGTTCCCAACGTCGAATAACATCACGATGAAAAACCTACATACATAGGACTTGACCTGGCTAAGCAACTACGTGATGTGGTAACTGGGTTAGACGACGACAGTGACTGAATCTCTGGATCATCGGCGACGTGTATAACTCTGGCGAATCGATCGAAGATCAAGAAAAGAGAAGGAAAAGAAAGAAGAAGAAGAAGAAGAAAGAAAAAGAAGAAGAAAGAGGAAGAGAGAAATGGGGTTCTCTGGATTTGGCGAGGACAGAAGAAATGGTAGTGACGAGGTGATGGGGAAGCAGATGACGACAAGGTGTCGTGGCCGTAAGGGTTGAAGGTGATCGGGGATGAGCAGGGGAAGAAGAAGAAGGTGTGTTAGTGGTGTGTGGGTGCTCTGGGGTTGCTGGGAGACGAAGAAGGTGACGGGGTGATGGTGGTGGTGGTCGGGTTCCGACGAGGTCGACGACGAGGAGGTTTGAAGGTGGGTTCTTGATGTCGGGGTGTCTTCAGTCGAGGTCTCGGGGAAGGAGGAAGAAGATGCTGGCGAGGTAGAAGGGAAAGCGAGGACGTGGGATGACGACGACGACGCGAGGGGTGGCGACGAGAGGGAGCGACGAAGCATGGGTTTGGGTTCGGTGTGAGCGGGGCGAAAGGGAGAAGACAAGGGAGAGAGAGGATTTTTAATAAAAATATTATATTAATATAATTATATATATAGGGAGGGAGGGAGAGAAGTGGGGACGAAGAGAGAGAGACATAGAGAGAGTTAGAGAGAGAAACGGGGAGTTTTAATAATTAAAATTAAAATATAATATATGTATATATATAAACTGTATTATATATTAGTTATATAAAATATTTATATAGTAATATTTTGTAGATAATACCAGATTGCTCCGAATATTACCCGTATCTCTCTAAAAATATAGATTTTAAATATGAAAGATATAAGTAAGGATTTAAATCATGATGCAATATCCTATCATTAAAAACATATACCCCCAAAAAAATCTACATAAATATACGTAGCAATCCAATAATCTGTCTGTCTAACTCTTATAATACGAACATGATATATGGGCGCAACTACCTGATATGGGGTAATTTGCCATGCAAGATTAGATAGGAAAATAGTATCATTTGTTTTTATATTGTATTATAAAAAGAATGTAGCACTTAAAATATATATTATATGTATATATATTCTAGATTTGCATGGATACATCGTACTTGCAAATATTTGATATAATCTCGCACCATATCGAGTTTCATACATGCGGGTCTGGTCGGATAATAACAACCGCTACTAATTGCATCATTCGCAACCCAATAGCAACAATAGTAAAAAAGTTTGCCGCAAAATCTAAAATACCCAAAAATATATAGTATAAAAGTGCTAGGGTGTTACATTATACCTAACTACAAAAGAATTCCGTCCTCGAAATTCACGGAACAAGGAAAAGACAAGAAAACACGGATTTAAGAAAAGAGGTGTAGAAACTTCTGTCGGATCTCGTCTTCATATTCCTAAGTAGATTCTCCGTGCGAACGATTCCCCCGTGAAACGAGTACTAGTGGGATAACTTTATTCTTGAGGACCTTTTCTCGTCAATCTACAATCGCCATTGATCGCTCTTCATACGTTAAATTTTCTCTTACTGTCGGTTCCGAGTGATCTAGAACGTGCGTTTCATCTCTAACATACTTGCAGAGTTGAGATATATGAAACACGTCATGAACACCCGCCAAGGATGGTGGTAAAGCCAATCGATAAGCTACCTCTCCAACACGCTCGATAATATCGAAAGGCCCCACAAATCAAGGACTAAGCTTGCGTCGACTGCCAAATCGGATTACTCCTCTAGTCGGTGATATCTTCAAAAACACAAGATCACCAACTGCGAACTTCAAAGGTCTTCATCCAGTATCACCCCAACTTTTCTGTCGATCCTGTGCCACCTTCATATGATTTCGGATCACGTTAACATTCTTCACAGTTTGCATAATAAGATCTGGTCCCAACAATTTTTTTTGTCCAACATCGTCCCAACCTACAGACGAGCGACACTTACGACCGTATAGTGTTTCGAACGGAGCCATCTGTATAGTCGCCTGAAAACTGTTATTTTAAGAAAACTCCACTAAGTGCAAATGATCCTTCCATGAACCTTTGAAATCTAACATGCATGCTCTCAATATATCTTCAAGAGTTTAGATCGTTCTTTCAGACTGGCCATCCGTTTGAGAATGATAGGCTGTGCTAAACTTCAAGCGAGTTCCCAAACTTTTCTGTAAACTTGTCCAAAAGTGTAATAAAAATTGAGTACCACGATCAGAAACTATACTCACGGGTACTCCATGCAGTCTCACAATCTCCTGCATATACCGCTCTGCCAAAGCCTCCGTCGACTGACCAACTCGAAATGATATAAAATGAGCTGCCTTGGTCAATCGATCGACAATCATCCAAACTGCGTTATTGCCCTTTGGACTCTGTGGTAATATTGTCACGAAATCTATGGTTATATGTTCCCACTTCTATTGAGGACTCGGAAGTAGTTGCAACCAACCAGCTACCCTTTGATGTTCAGCCTTGACATGCTGAAACACCAAGCATTTTGATACGTAGCGAGCAATCTCCTTTTTCATGCCTTCCCACCAGAAATGTTATCGCAGATCTCTGTACATCTTTGTGCCTCCTCGGTGTACTGAATACGCGGAACTATGAGCCTCCTTCATGACTTCTTCACGAACATCTCCTTTAGGCACACATAAACGACTCTCATATCATAACGAACTATCTTCATGAATTAACAAATCTGTTCGCAGTCTCGCTTCTACTTGTTCTCGAAACTTCTGCAATCTTAGATCGTGCGACTGTGCTTCTTTAATGTTATCAATCAAGGATGACTGTACTTGCAACTGCATCAACTATCCTAAAGAATTTGGTAGTATAATCTCCAACTCAAACCTCTGAAGATCGGCTATAATCTCCTTCTGTGCAGTCAACATCCGTATCGCTGGAAACAGACTTAGAGCATCCGGCACTACATTAACTTTTCCCGGATGGTATTTTAGATCAAGATCATAGTCAACCATCAGCTCTAACTATCAACGCTGTCTCATGTTGATCTCTTTCTGTGTGAACGCATACTTTAGGCTTTTGTGATTTATAAATACTTCTACCCTTTCGCCCAATAAGTAGTGTCTCCAAATTTTCAGAGCAAAAATCACTGCTGCTGACTCCAAATCATGAGTTGGGTAGTTCTTCTCATGAGTTTTCAATTGTCTCAACGCATAGGCTATGACCTTCCTATGCTGCATTAGAACACATCCCAAGTCTTTCCCAGACACATCGCTGCGAATAACTAGTCCTCCGGAACCATCTTGCACTGTCAGAATAGGAGTGGTGGTCAATCTCTACTTCAGCGCTTCAAAAATGACGCACACTTCTCAGTCCATACGAACGGTACAACTTTTTGTGTTAGCTTGGTCAATGGTTCTGCTATTCGAGCGAAGTTCTCCACAAACCTTTTATAATATCCGCCAAGCCCAAGAAAACTTCTGATCTCCCCCGCATTCTTTGGAATTGGCCAATCGTGAACAGTTGCAATCTTTCCAGGATCAACGGAAATTCTATCTCCGGATACAACATGACCCAAGAACTTCACTTCTTCGAGCCAAAACTCGTACTTGCTCATCTTAGCATATAATTTTTCTTGTCTCAACGTTTGCAGTGCGATCCTCAAGTGTTCGGCATGCTCTTCTTTGCTCCTTGAATAGACCATAATATCATCATTAAACACCACTATGAACTGGTCCAGGTATAGTGAAAAGATTCGGTTCATCAAGTCCATAAATATTGTCGATGCATTAGTAACTCCAAATGGATCACTAAGTACTCATAATACCCATATTGTGTTCGAAACGCCGCATTGCAAATGTCTTCTGATTTCATCCGAACTTGATGATACCCAGATCGCAAATCCAACTTCGAGAATACCCTCGCGCCATTAAGTTGATCGAATAGTTCGCCGATGCGAGTAATTAGGTACTTATTTTTTATAGTCACCCTATTTAATTCTCGATAGTCAATGCACATCCTCCGTGTGCCATCCTTCTTCTTAACTAGCAGAACTGGAGCTCCCCATGGTGAACCGTTGCTGCGAATCCAACCCTTCTCTGGTAATTCATCAACTTATTTCTTTACCTCTTCCAGTTCCACTGACGCCATTGGATAATAAGCCTTTGAAATCGGCGCTGATCCAGGAGTAAGATCAATCGCAAACACCACATCTCATTTTGGCGGTAAACCTAAGATGTCCTCGAACACATCCATAAAATCCTGAACTACTGTTGGTGCTTCTTCCTTGTTTACTTCCATCGATGAAAGAATGGCACTAGTCGACCTAGCCCTAAATTCGACTGGCCCGACAGATCTACTACCTCCCCAAAATATGAACTCCGGATGTCTAAGGATCTAGAAAATCACTTTTTCGCCCTACAATCAATGTGGGCGTGGAAGATACCAAGAAAATCCATTCCCAAGACAATATCATAGATGTCCTTATCAATCACCAAGAAATCCGCGAACAACTTATGTCCTCAAATAATAGTCGAGCAACCCTTGCACTCACTGCTGGATATAATTCTCCCATTCCTAGTGTGTATGCCCCAGCAACTAAATAGGGTCGTGTGTGGAATAGAGTGTGCACTAATAAACTTGGACGACATGAAGCAATGTGATGCACCTGAATCGAATAATACAAATGCGGAAAAATTATAAACTAGTAGGATACCTGAAACAACATCATCTGACGCCTTAGCCTCCTAGGCCGTCGAGGTGAAGGCCCGTGCTTGATTAGGGGCCTCTGAGTGATCAGCTTCTGCCCAAAGGTCTGCTTCTGCGGTGGTTTCTGAATATCGTCTTACGGTCATAGTTTCGAAGGGCAAGCACTAATGGTATGGTCAGCCAATCCACAAACTACACAAAGTCTGAGCCTTCTTTGACAGTCCTTCCATATGTGTCCGGGTAGATGGCAAAAGTCACAGATCACACTTCTTTTCTGATCGGATACAACAGGCTTCTTCATGGGTACAGTGCCTCACTTGTTTATCATAATGCTTCTGCGTACAGGAGCTCTATTTGGCGTAAATGTCGGCTTCCGCACTATAACCTCTTGCTGCAGATTACCCTTTACTTTTACCGATAAACTCTGTTGCTCCCTAACCGCCTTAAGAATTTGGGAGAAGGTGGTCAATCCTAGATATATGATGTGTCGCTGAATCTCTACATCCAAACTACGCATAAACCGTCTTGCCCTATCTGTCTTATTGGCAACCAAGGGCCCCGCAAATCGACTAAGCCGGGTCCACTCAACCGCATGTGTATCAACGGATCCGCCATTCTGCTTCAAGCTAATGAACTTCACTTCCATTTCCTCCTGAGCAGACTACGGAAAGAACTTCTCTAAGAAACTTCGCGAAAACGTTACCCAGCTAATCGTCTTGGTCAGACGGGTCTCCTCTACAAGCCACCACTCGCGAGCATAATCTACCAATTGGATGCGTACTACATCCATCTTTTTCTCATCTGGAATCTGCGCGGCAACGAGCATGTTCTCTGTATCGACTAGCTACTGCTCCGCTGGCAATGGCTCCTCCAATCCTGTAAATGTGGACAGACCGAGCTTTCTAAAGTCCGCCACGGTGCCCTCACGCTGTATTGGCCTAGGTGCTACTGCAACTATGGATTGTTGGACCGTCCGCAGACCCTCCTGGAAAGCATCGACCTGCTATTGATTCAGCTCAGTTTGTCGCTTCTGGTTTTCAAGCATACCATGTACAACTCCGAGTAATGTGGAGTTATCTACATGCCTCTGGTACAACCACAAATCTCTATCCTCCATGATTCTGAAGACAAGACACGGAAGGGGATTTGTAACGGTAAACACGATTCAATAAACAAGATATTGATAACTATGTATTCAAGACTGGCAATGTAGTAATGTGACAGGACATGTTCCTAATTCTGGGTTTTCTGGTTAGTGTATTGGGTTCAATATCCAACTACAAAAAGAACCAAACCCGACTAACCCTAAATCTTATGTCTCTGATACCAAACAAACCCTGTTACGCCCCGCTTCCCAAAATACGTAAATACGACACGTGACAGAGCCAACCATGCTACCTATAGCTAGAAATAATCCCTCTATAGTCACATAACGGCTGTCATTTGGATATCAAGAATAGTAAAATAAAATCTAGCTAACCCATGTCCATCTGCCACAATAAAAGTTAAGAAATGGATATAGCGGAAATGAAACAAGATCCAATAAAACAATCTCCGAATCAAGTCCCTTATGGGATCACATAGATAAACATAAAACTATGGAAATAAAAGAAACTAAGTATCTCTAAACTAAACATCTAGCTCTTCATTGCTCGGCTTGCTTGCTAAAGTACTCATGATCTGCCTGCGATAAAGTCAGAGGAACCGGGCCATGCAAAACCTAGACGTCAGTGCGTCATAAATATCAAACTAATAGTAATAATTAGGATAGGATGCTATGATTAAACTTGAGTATAAATAATAAACACAGGTATAAAACAATGAACTACATGTATGTGATGTGTATCATAAGGTCTGTGCTTCTAGGTTATCTATTTTACAAGTCTTTGAAATCAATTTAGTGGAATTGTCGATGTAATTCAATAGTATCCCATGCGTGCTCGGGACCACGGTCAAGATTCTCGGGGCTGAATCCAAGACGTGCCACTAAGCAGTAAAAAAAGGTAACATGTACAGACGAATGATGTCACCAGCATCATTCCGGGGCTAGCCGAGCCCGTATCAACTGATCAGTATCTGGAAGTATCGAACTGTTGAGTTACAAGTCAGATTTCATTATTGATTTCCCCTTGCCCCCAGGTTTTGTGTTCAAGTCAGGTATTGATGAAATAAATCTAATGCCAACACAGGATCGAGCAGGTACATGTCTTACAAGTCACGTCCGTCAGGACAATAAATCTGGATTATCGGCATTAGTAAAAGATCCAGGTAACAAATCTGGTAATGGGTCGTGGACATGTCATGCAATATATTTTAACCAAAATAGACACCAAATGTAAAACTGTAACCAATATCCAAACACGGTAAACATAACTAATACCAGGATTTATATGTACTTATCTGTAGTAACCGTTTTACGCCCATTACCATGTATATTGCAATCTAGATAAAAATTACTGAACTGATATAGTAGTATGATAATATTGTGATGATCCGGCATGCAACTAGATAAACCATGATTGGTACGGATACAGACTGATAATATAAAACTGTAAATCGGTACTATTTGCTGAATAATAAAACGCGTATACTATCATTACTCATATAAATATAAATAAAGTAGAATGTTACAAGTTTAAAACTTACCTGATCGAAATCTCACGACGAGTATCCGGATATCACGTTCCGAACGCCGAATAACGTCACGATGCAAAACATACGTATGTAGGACTTAACCTGACTGAGCAACTACGTGACATAGTAACTGGGTTAGATGATGACGGTGACTGGGTTTTCTGGATAGTCGGCGACGTGCGCAACTCCGGCGAACCGATCAGAGATCAAGAAAAGAGAAGGAAAAGAAAGTAGAAGAAGAAGAAAGAAGAAGAAAGAGGAAGAGAGAAATGGGGTTCTCTGGATTTGGCGAGGACAGAAGAAATGGTGGTGATGAGGTGACGGGGAGGCCGACGACGACTAGGTGTCGTGGCCGTGAGGGTTGAAGGTGATCGGGGATGAGCAGGGGAAGAAGAAGAAGGTGTGTTGGTGGTGTGTGGGTGCTCTGGGGTTGCTGGGAGACGAGGAGGATGATGGTGGTGGTCAGGTTTCGGCGAGGTCGACAACGAGGGGGGTTTGAAGATGGGTTCTTGATGTCGGGGTGTCTTCAGTCGAGGTCTCGGGAAAGGAGAAGGAGGTGCTGGCGAGGTAGAGAGGAAGGCTACGAAGTGGGGATAATGACGACGACGCGAGGGGCGGCGACGAGAGGGAGAGGCGAAGCGTGGGTTTGGGTTCGGTGTGAGCGAGATAAGAGGGAGAAGACGAGAGAGAGGGAGGATTTTTAATAAAAATATTATATTAATATTATATATATATATATAAGGGAGAGAGAGAAGTAGGGTCGGAGAGAGAGAGAGAGAGTTAGAGAGAGAGGGAGGGGGGCGGAGAGTTTTAATAATTAAAAATATAATATATGTTTATATATATATATATTATATAAACTGTATTATATATTATTTATAAAAAAATATATATATATATGGTAAGATTTTACAGATAATACCAGATTGCTCCGAATATTACCTGTATTCCTCTAAAAATCTAGTTTTTAAATATGAAGAATATACGTAAGGATTTAAACCGTGATGCAATATCCTGTAATTAAAAAAATATACCCTCCGAAAAAATCTACTTAAATATACGTAGCGATCCAATAATCTGTCTGTCTAACTCTTAGAATACGAACATGATATATGGGCGCAACTACCTGATATGGGGTAATTTGCCATGTAAGGTTAGATAGGAAAAGAGTATTATTTGTTTTTATATTGTATTATAAAAAGATATGTAGAGCTTAAAATATATATTATATGTATATATATTCTAGATTTGCATGGATATACCATACTCGCAAATATTTGATATAATTTCATATCATATCGAGTTTCATACATGCGGGTCGGGTCGGATAATAGCCACAGCTACTAATTGCATCATTCACAACCCAATAGCAACAATAGTAAAAAAATTTGCCGCAAGATCTAAAATACCCCAAAATATACAGTATAAAAGTGCTAGGGTGTTACACCAACCATTCTAATTTTTCTCAGTTCTTATAATAAATTACAGATATGAGATCGTGATCCCGTATCTAGTACCCAGGTGTTAGAATTGACCGAAAAACAGTTTTCAATAACAAATACATCCGAAGATGTATTAGAATACTTCTCCTTCATTAGGGTCTATCTGGAATTCCTTATAGTTTTCTTTCACTTGCTCATAGTCATGATGGTTGTCACAAATTTGAGCCGAACCGATATTCCCCAGCCCGGTATAATAAACTGGTTCGGTCAAGTCAAATATTTTATTATCTTGATTAAGGCATGAATTGGTTACTACCTGAAGAGAGAGAAAAGAAACACTCAGCGTGCACTCTTGCAAAATTAGATTGGTTATTAGTTTATCTAATCAAAATGGCTCCTACTGTTTTCTCGAATTTTCCTTCAAACCTTAAAAGAAAAACTAGTTGGGATTATTCGCACATTACAAATTCGCTAACCGTTTAGCCAGGTGAGTGTTGCTATTCCGAGGGAGGTTCCCCATGCTCTCGTATGGACCTAATTAAAATAAACCTCGTTTCCGCAGAGGCATAGCCTCATTAACATTTTTCTAGACACCTAATAGGTTAGCTAATTGTGAAGTGAAAAATATCTCTCAAGAATAATCCTACTCATTAGTGGGATCGGGATCCAACTATCATTACGTAATAACGTAGATGGAAGCCACTCTATTTACCACACCCTAGAAGGACACTAGTAAGTTTCCTGTGTATTTGAAACTCCCGATGTGGTTTTTGCACCAAGCGCCATATGGTCTTGATAGAGACCAACGTACCATAAGTCGCAAGTCAAGTTCAACCCGTCATTATCCTGAATTAGCTTAGATCCACCCGCATAAGCTCTTGATAGAGACCAACATGGCTATACGACTGACCTAACTAATCGCATCAAAAGGCAACGAATAAACAACATATACCTACCGTACACCATGCCTTAATAGAGACCACTGTATATAGCACGAATATTAACTTCTACTTATCTGAAATGACAGAGGGTTATGGTTGGTTTTTGGCGAAAAAACCTTTTAACGTGATGAACTTGATATCGTTGAAGGAACCGAGTAGTTTTGAAAAGGAGTGATTTAGGCTCCGCTTTTGAAAACTAGTGGTTTTGAAGAAAACCGAGTAATCTACAGTAATATAAACTTTTGCTCAAGAGGTCACTCCCCGTGAAGGGATCTAGGCTCTTGTCTCCTCGAATGAGGTGCTGGATATTCCTAACCGAATACCACTATGCAAAGCGAAAAAGTATGACTATAGTTTTTCGAAATTTATTCCAACAATATCTTATTAGGTTTCTTTTCCTTGCATTAATCAAAATTAATGTGATCCCATCAATTAAATCCTATCACACCAGAAAAGAACAAAAATACAATATACGTATATGCCATCCGCATTCGCCATGGGGCCCCGTCATGCACTGTTAGGTTACTTAACTACCGGCAGAGCGGGGGCTGGACTAGCGCGGATGCAGAACATATACAATATCTACCAGTATATATAAATATATATGTAACCATTCGTCCCAGGCATGATATAAGAAACATCACAGAATAGCGATAAGCAACATAGAATAGTGGATAATCTAGAATCCCCGGGTTTCATTTGAGCCGTAAATGAAACTCGACGTTCCCCGGTCGTGTGGATAGCCAGTGCAATGAAGAACCTATACCCTTACGAGTGCGGCAAGTAACCCGCCAATCCCGGAAGTGAGGCAACCCCAATCAATGAAGTGAATGTGCCACCTAACACTTCATGGAATCCGTTAACTAAAGCACCCCTCCATGGATCATCCTATGCCCCCTACAAGTGCGGTGAATAACCCGCCAATTCTAGAGTAAGGCCCCCTCGGTCTTAACGCCATGAGGTGCGGGCTCGTTGCCCTCTAGAACCCGGCTATTCGAGCACTCCTCCGCAGGGTAATCCTAATACAGAAAAGAAAAATATATATACAATGATGATATCGACCTCAACCCGGTCGTGCCCCAATAAAAGAATATACAAACCGGTAGAGACGGCAGTCCACATGTAGGACGCTCGCCCCGCAATAATGTATATATAAATGAATATAAACTATACACCTGCCATTGCACTAGAGGTTATCCAACACGACAATCCGAACAAACCATCACAGATATAAACATCACAACAACAGAAGCAAGTATGTGCAACCCCGTCTAAATGACATATAGCAAATAGACGATATTTGAAAACACATACACCACATCACAGAGATCAACGATGCAAAAGTTTCAAGTTCTAAACTTTCTAAGTTGCCCCAAAGCAAAGATAACACTAAGTGAAATCTGGGGCAAAACAAACAAGACCAAAAATACCAATTTTCAAAACCCAAGACACTGGATGAGCGAGGTCCAAATATGAACAGTAAACCGCCGGTAGCGGGCTTTTGGCGAAAATGGGTGGTTTTTCTATGGTTGTTTTGCCTCTTTTTCATCGTGTGTCATGTACACATCAAGAGTAAGCCTCAACACTTGTTTAAAAAAAATTCAGATACAAAAAAAATTTGGACAGAGAATGGGTATTTGAAAATCGGAATTTTTCGGTTTTGAAACTAAAGTATCGTCTACTACTAGTTTCTATTGTTTGGGTAGTTCTGATACCATGTTAGAGTTCCTAACGCCGTGGCCGCCAACCGCAGCCGTTGTAGAACGAAAAACTTTAACTTTTAAAATAAACTGGCGCTAGAAACCGCTACCTAGAATCTAACCAAATATTGAAACTAGCAAGCTAAAGGAATCTAGCTACTGTGATAGAGGATTATACCAGAAGATTCGTGTCCTTCGGGTCTTCTCTCCTCTTCTTGAGCTCTTAGGGATCCTTGATCAAACCTGCTTGAAGGCCTTCTTGATCCTAGATGATCACCCAAGAGTTTGTAGTTCAAGCTTAGCTTCACTAATGAAGCAACTCAACAACCTAGTTTGCTAATCTAGATTGCTAAGATGATGTAGTGAGTTTTCTAGTGTATTTTTATCTCTCTTCCTCCATTAATTTTCAACTCATGAGAGGATAGGTTGGAAGATGAAGGAGAAGGAGGAGGAACGTAAGAAAGGCCAGTGAGGAGATAGAAGCTCATGGTGAGAATGGGAAAATTCTTGTGTGAAAACAATAATGAAGTATAGTTTTGTATATCTCATTTTTCCAATAAAATTTTAGCAACCATACTTGAATAGTTAGAACAAATGAATATACAATTCATTTGTCATGACTATTCAAGCATGATTCTCACCATTCTCACCTCACTACCTTTACACCTCATTTTCCATTTTACACCTCATTTTCCATTTTACAAATAAAATGGAAAATACATGATGAGGCGTCCTCCTTCTAAAATGTCTTTCCATATAAATATGGAATACATTCTACCTTATATACATACCCGTATTCATATCAAAATACGAACACCCAAAGAGATAGAATAATACACAGACCATAATACTAGAATACACATCGAAATATGCATATGTAAATTATTAAATTAATACCTAATTAAATAATCTGGCTTACTCCTAAGCCAGCTAGTATTCAACCGTCCGATCGGAACCCTGCACGTATCAAAATACGGCTGGTACATCATTTCTCCTGAACCAGGGAAACCCTCTGTGTGGGACTCTAAAGACTCGACAGTACGCCGACAGTGGGTTTAATCACAAGCACGTTAGCGGCACTAGCTATACGTAACGGCTACCCAGCTACTTGTCGAAAGGAAAGCTAACGAGCAAGTTCATCCGAACCCCTACTGAGTCTATCCGTGACAATCTCTATACAGTCCGGTCTCTTCGTCTAAGAGTATAACATACTGGGTCTAGGAATGCTAATGGCAGACCCCCTATTGACCTGATAAATTGTGTCGATATGGCGCAGATGGATCCTATCCCCCGATATCGAAGACGCTCAGGATTAATCCGAGAAACTACTGATCTAACCATCAGTATATCTCAACTGCCTTGGCCAAGATCTTATGGTTCTAGCCAACCAAACACAGTAAGATATCGACTCCCAGTACAGGGAGAAACAAATCCCTGACAATCATTCACTGCCTCCATGTGGCTCGGGACTGTACCCAACCAAAACCTGTTTGCACGACTCAGTAGAGCCGTGGTTAAAGGTTACGCTAGTGCCCCGGCCAACTACCGTGACCAAATGCGGAACAAATTTTTTTCTAATGAATAGAACATGGCACTAGAATAACTTTTAACTCGGATCTTACCATAAACCTAACTAGCTAGTTAAAGAGAGCTATCTACTATGATGAAGAAATCTCACCAAATGAACCAAATCCTTCGGTCTTCTTTCTTCATCTTTAGCTCTAAATGGCCACCTTGAACATGCTTGATCTTTTTTTCCCGCTCCATCGATCCTCCGGTATCGAGCTTGTTCTCCGGTCCTCCTTTGTCATAGATGATCCAGCTGAGAGATATGATCCATGGCTCTAACTCCTCACAATGTTTCAAGTGGAGCAACTAGAAAACTTTGGTTGCTAAACCAAGTAGTCTAGGATGTAGTGTGAAGATCTAAGTGTTTGCTATCTCTTTCTTGCCTCTTCACTTATTTCTCAACTCATGAGAAGGATAGTGAAGAGGAAGAAGATGAAGGTGGGGGAAACTCAAGAGGAGAGAGGAGATGAAGAGAAATGGGAGCTCAAGAAAAATAATGAAGCATCCATAAGAGAGAAAATCCACACAAAGGTTTTATGTATGAATTTCTTGAATAAACAATCAACAACCATACTTCAATAGTAACTCCAAATGAATTAAAAATTCATTTGTTAAATATTGAAGCATGGTTATCTCCATTCCTGTCATACCTCACACTTTACACCTCATTTTTCATTTATCAAATAAATGGAAAAAGCATAATGAGGTGGCCACCTTCTAGAAGATAATCTGTAATAATTACGGATTACAGTTTGCTGTATATACATACCTGCATTCGGATAAAAACATGAATGACGAAAGTGATGGAATAACACAAAGAACGTAATACTAGAATATACATATCGAAATACATATATGTAAACTATTAAATCAATACCTGATTTAATAATCCGGCTCAAACCCGAGCCGGCTAATATTACCAACTGTCCGATCGAAATTCCGAGTACAAAGTACATCAATCGATCGAGACCCTGCATGTATCCAATACGGCTACTACATCATTTCGCCTGAACCAGGGAACCCTCTGTGTGGGAATCTAAAGACTCGACAATACGCCGGTAGTGAGTTACTGGATAAATCAATAACCACAAGCATGTCGGCGGCACTAGCTGTACGCAACGGCTACCCGGGTACCTGTCGAAAAGGAAAGCCGACGAGAAAACTCATCCGGATCTCTACTGAGCTTATCTGTGACAATCTCCATACAGTCTGGTCTCTTCGTCTGAGAGTATCGCATACCGGGTCTAAGGGATGGTAAATGTCAGACCCTGATAACCTGGTAATTCGTGCTAATGTGGCTCAGGACCAATCCGGGAAACTGGTGATCAGGCTATCAGTAAATCCCAACTGCCTTGGCCAAGGTCTTATGTGTAGGGTTACTAGGCACTATCACAAGGGTCTATAAGGCATCAACCATGCCCGATTTAAAATTTAGAAGTGCCGAACAACCTAAAGCAAGGATCTTTGCTAGATAATTAGGGTTAAACATATATCTTTACATCTAAGAGAGAGGGATTACAACCTTTGTAGTCCGCTCCTTCGCTTCATAAGCTCCGAGTAGTAGTCCCTTCGTCGCGATCCATGATCTCCCGGACTCAAGAGAGGCTCCACAAGCCGAACGATCCATGCTTGCTTGAAGTCTTCCTTTTCGAAGATGATCTACCTTGAAGTTTCTTTAACTAAAGCTCTCACTTCTCTAATCAAGTATTAATTAAGCGAACATCCTAATCTAATTGGCTAGATTAGATGAGGATGATGAAGTAGGAATTATGCTCTCTTTTATTTTCAAAATCCCACACTCATTCATCACAAAATTAAAAGCTAGAAAGCTTTTCATGGAGGAAGAAGAAGATGAAGTCTTTTGTGATGAATAATGAAAAATGTTACTATGCTTACAAAAGAACCTTGAGTTAATAATATCAAGTATTAACTCATGTAGAGAGTTTACTAGGGTTAAGGGTTTGGGTTGGGTTAAATAATATCTCCAAAATATCAACACATAATATCTTTGCTTAAAACAAAACAAAAACTTCTCGAAGCTTCAAGAAAAGTCTAACCCAAATCAAACCCTAACCATGTTTAATCTCCACTAATCATGTTGCATTTGTAATCATAACTTGTTACAATATTATATATCACATATATAATATATTTTTGTAACAAAAGAAAATAATACAATTAACATATATCGCATATATATCAATGTATTATCCAGTGAGAAAATGAATCAATAAAGCGAGCCAATATTAGACAATGTAATGTAATATATCACATATATAATTATACATTAAATTATCGAATCAACACTTGATCCGACAATCCGGCTATATCGTATATAACCGACTAATATATCATGTACTGATTCATCGAATCAACACTTGATCCGATGACCCAGCTGATATCAAATATCGCAAGAATAGAATACGGTATCTCATATCGTAATATTCTCGATCCCGCACATATCAAGCGGTCAGCTAAACGTAACAGCCACCCAGGTATTGAGTGATCAGAAGATTAACAAGCAAACCTGTACATTATTCTGTGAATCCAATCAGTAACACTCCCGTACAGTCCGGTCTCTTCATCTGATATGTCGCATATCCAGTCTAGGGGTGGTAAACGTCAAACCCCAGTAACTGATAAGTCATGTCGATGTGAGGCTCGTAACAGGTCGAGAACCTACTGATAACACTTACCAGTAGTACTCTATATCAGCCCTGGCCAGGGACTTCCAGTTATAGCCAATCGAACACAGCACAACATCAACTCCCTATACCGGGAGAGATGAATCCCCTCCTATCGCTCATTGCATCCATGTGATTCGGGACTATACCCAAAAGCCACCGTTTTTCACGCCCTCTTGGACGTGGTAAGGTGGAAATCAAAGCACAGTGGGAATCACACAAGACTCTATGACGATCTCGGGTCTACAGACTACCCTGTACCAGTGTCACCAGAGAACTGCCATTTGACCTGAGGTATAATACCATCTGAGAGTTCTCGGCGAGTCCGTTCAGTGTACCCAGTCTCTACTGAGCACCCGTACACCATCTTTGATGTCAAACACCGATAGATATGGGATCATCCATCACCCATCATATGGGTCAAGATGCGTATACGCTAGTCTACTCTGGTGTATCGATGCCCTGTCTCGATACACCCTCGACTAGGAACAATTATAGTATGTACTCATAGACTACCGTGGCCCCACTAGTATGATCTCATCATAGTCTCAGTAGTCGAGTACATATCCTAAGGGCTTTATCAACATGTGAGAGCAAGACAGTAAACTAATATAAGTCAACATGTTAAGACAAAGTGAAACCAAATAGCATACTATTATGTCGAGCAAGAAAGTCATCTCTATATATATCCAAGCATCCACTATAATATACATCATATGTACAACAATGGCCTCTAGGGCATATATATAACTAACAATCTCCCACTTGCACTAAGACCAGCTGTTGTAGTATCTCATACCCAGCATCCCGAAGAGTCTCTCAAACTGTGTCTGGGGAATGGCCTTCGTGAGTGGATCCGCAGTGTTGTCCTTCGTATCAACTCTCCTGACCTCGATCTCCCGGCGATCAACTATCTCCCGGATCAGGTGATACCGCCTCAGAATATGTCTGGACTTCTGATGGGACCTGGGTTCCTTGGACAAAGCCACAGCTCCATTGTTATCACAATACAAAGGTATTGGATGCTCAATGGATGGAACCACACCAAGTTCAGTAATGAACTTCTTCATCCAGACAGCCTCTTTTGCAGCATCGTTGGCAGCGATGTATTTAGCTTCCATCGTCGAGTCTGCAACGGTTTCATGTTTGGAACTCTTCCAACACACCGCCCCTCCATTGAGGGTAAAGACAAATCCCGAGTGCGACTTAGAGTCGTCCTTATCACTTTGGAAGCTTGAATCGGTAAAGGACTCCACCTGGAGTTCTCTGTTACCATACACTAAGAACATCTCCTTAGTTCTTCTCAAGTACTTGAGAATGTTCTTCACAGCTATCCAGTGACTCTCTCCAGGATCTGCTTGATACCTACTCACTATACTTAGTGAGTATGCTACATCGGGTCTGGTACACGGCATCGCATACATGATAGAACCTACTGCCGAAGCATAGGGTATCCCTTGCATGCGAGCTCTCTCCAAATCAGTCTTGGGAGACATCTCTTTGGAGAGAGTGAGTCCAGAGATCGTGGGTAGGTTCCCATGCTTGGATTCTTCCATACTAAACCTCTTTAGTATGGTGTCAATGTACCTGGATTGGGACAATCCCAGTATCCGTTTAAATCTATCTCTATAGATCATTATTCCTAGTATGCAGGAGGCATCACCAAGATCTTTCATCGAGAATCTTTGTGATAAGAAGAGCTTGACCGATTGCAGCATAGGAACATCATTTCCTATCAAGAGTATGTCATCGACGTACAATAGGAGGAATGCAACCTTACTCTCTGCAACCTTTTTATATATACAAGGTTCATCTACATTTTTGATGAAGTCAAACTCTTTGACTACAATATCAAAGCAGATGTTCCAACTCCGCGATGCCTGCTTTAACCCGTAGATGGATTTAAGCAGCTTGCACACCTTTCCGCTGCTCCTACTATCTACGAAGCCCTCTGGCTGAGTCATGTACACGCACTTCTCTAAATCACCATTTAGAAAGGCGGTCTTAACATCCATTTGCCAGATTTCGTAGTCATGGTATGCACCAATGGCAAGTAAGATCCGGATGGACTTAAGCATAGCCACTGGAGAAAAGGTTTCGTCATAATCCACACCTGGTCGTTGACGAAAACCCTTTGCAACAAATCTAGCTTTGAAAGTCTCAACTTTTCCATCTACACCATGTTTCTTCTTAAAGGTCCATTTGCTCCCAATGGGTTTTACCCCTTCAGGAGCAACTTCCAAAGTCCATACTTTGTTGGTGTACATGGATTCCATCTCAGATCGCATTGCATCCAGCCACTTCACAGAGTCCCCACTCGTGATGGCCTGCTCGAAACTAGTCGGGTCATCATCTTGCATGATGCAATCCTCGCTCCCACCATCAACGAGAAAACCGTAGTATCTCTCAGGTGGATGAGAAACCCTACTAGATCGGCGGAGAGGCTGGGGTTCGTTGGGTACTACTGAATCCTCTGGTTCCAATAAATCATCATTTGTAGTTTGTGGTGCTGGAACTTCTTCCACCTCTACCTCTTTGCCACTAATTTCTTTTGCAAGAAATTCCCTTTCCAAAAAGGTGGCATGTTGAGCAACAAACACCTTTTGTTCCTCAGCGTGGTAGAAAAAATATCCTTGAGAATTCTTTGGATATCCCACAAACTTGCAAAGAACTGATCGTGCCTCGAGCTTGTCCGGATTTTGCCTTTTGACATAGGCCGGACAACCCCATATCTTAACTCGTTTAAAATATGGTCTCTTCCCACTCCATATCTCATATGGTGTGGTGGGTACAGATTTAGATGGAACTAGATTCAATAGGTATATGGCTGTCTCAAGCGCATACCCCCAGAAGGAAATAGTCAACTCAGCATTACTCATCATAGAGCGTACCATATCTAATAGGGTGTGATTTCTCCGCTCCGATACACCGTTGTGCTGTGGTGTATAGGGAGGAGTAAGCTGAGAGAGAATCCCATTCTCTTTTAGATATTACAGAAACTCATTGCTTAAGTATTCTCCTCCTCGATCAGAACGTAGGATCTTAATACTTTTGCCCGTTTGGTTCTCTACTTCGTGCTTATGTTCCCTGAATTTCTCAAAAGCTTCAGACTTGTGTTTCATCAGGAACACATGTCCGTATCTTGAGAGATCGTCAATGAATGTAATGAACTAGGAAGAACCGTTCCTGGCATGTGTAGACATGGGTCCACATACATCACTATGTTTCAGCCCCAAGAGTTCTGTAACTCTTTCTCCGTGTCCACTAAACGGAGTTTTGGTCATCTTGCCGAGACATGACTGGTAAGTGTCATAAGATGATAATTCGAACGGATTCAAATATCCATCCTTATGCAATTTAGCTAGCCGTGTCGCATTGATATGACCTAGTCTACAATGCCACAAGAAGGATTCGTTCATTTCTGAACTTTTCTTTTTGTTTGTGTTCTGTACATTAAGAATTGTAGTTTGATTTAGAACGTACATGCCATTATTTAACGATCCTGATCCTATCAACTTTTGATTCAGGAATATGTTCATAACATTATCCTGTATTACAAAATTATATCCTTCTTTATTCAATAAAGAAACTGATATAATATTGCATATCAGGGTCGGAATGTAATAGCATTCATTCAGAATCAATGTATTACCTTTTGGTAACACAAGATGATATTCGCCAACAGTCTTGGCTGCAACATCTGCACCATTCCCTACTCTTACGGAATGATCACCCATTCCCAGTTCTCTACCTTTACGTAGCCCACGTAACGTATTACATATGTGGGATCCTGATCCGATATCTAATACCCAGGACGTAGAGTGAACTGAGAAACAATTCTCAATAACTAACACTTCCGAAGAAGATGCATCAGCATGCTTGTTCTTCGTTTGGGCGATGTGAGAATCCAGATATTCTCTTATTTCCTGCTCAGTCTTATAATACTTATAAGAAAGAATGGGACCAACGTTCCCCTGCCCAGTATAATAAGCGGGTTCAGTCAATACATCCATATTATTATCTTGATTAAGGCCTAACATGGTCGCTACCTGGAGAGAGGGAGAAGGAAACACTTTAGCGTATGCTCTTGCAAGATTAGATTGGTTACTATCTTATCTAATCAGGATGTCTCCCACTGTTTTTATCAAATCTTCCTTCAAACCCTAAAAGGAAAAACTAGCCGGGATTAATTACACCTTATAAGTTCGCCAATCTTTCAGCCAGATCAGTGTTGGTACTTTGAGGGAGGTTCCCCGTGCTTTCGCACGGACCTAATTAAAATAAATCTCGTTTTCCCAGAGGCATAACCCCGTAAACACCTTTCTAGTCACCTACTTGATCGGCTAATTGTCCTGTGTAAAAGTCTCCCAGGAGTAACTCTTACTCGCAGTGGGTATCAGGATCCATCTATCTCATAGAAGGTATGCAATCTCATTGCAAATTTCAACACTTGAAATTCCCGATAATACTTTTTACCCCTAGCGATCTATGACCTTGACTAAGTCAACAAACCATTAATCGCAAGTCAAGTTCAACCCGTACATTTCCCGATTGAATTAAACCCACCCGTACGACCCTTGACTAAGTCAACAAGGCCGTACGACTACCCTAATCCAATCGCATGTCATGCTTTAGCAGATAAACACTATTTAGCTACCGTACACTACGCCTTGACTAAGTCAACAAACGTAGTACGAATACTAAATATTATTTATCTGAAATGACGGAGGGCTACGCAGGTTTTTCAGAAAAACATAAGCGTAATGAACTTGATATCGTTGTAGAAACAAGTGATTTTGTAAAAGGAATGTTTTTGAGGCTTTTCTAGTTTTTACTAAAGAGGTCACTCCCGGTGAAGGGATCTCGGCTCTTTCCTCATCGAATAAGGTGCAGGATATTTCATAAACACCGCTGTGCAAAGCAAGAACTATAGAAGCAATCAAAAACTAATCCATGAGTTTGTAGCATCTATCAGTTCTGCTAAAGAGGTCACTCCCGGTGAAGGGATCTCGGCTCTTTCCTCATCGAATAAGGTACAGGGTATATCATATATACCGCTGTACAAAGCAAGACTGTAGCTACCTTTTTTATAAAGTTTTGATTCTACAACATCTTTTAGGTTTCTTTTCTTTTATTAATCTCATTAATAAATCCCATCAATTATACTTCCTAAGCATCACAGAAGAAACGAAAGCTGCAATATTTATATATCATATATAGTATAAGCATTCGTCTCAGACAGTAATATGATCTCATCACAGAACATTGCAGCAGAAGATAACATATGAAATATTGGATACGTCCGTGTTTTACATCGAGCCTGTATAAAACACGGATTCCACGGTTGCGATGAATAGCCAAACCCACATCCCTAGACCCCTACGAGAGCGGCAAGCAACACTGCCAATTCTAGGGTTAGGAGATCCGGTCTCGACTCCTCGAGATGGCCTCCCACTGGACCCTAGAACCCGGTTACTTGTGCTCCCCTCCTCGGGTCTACCTAATGCGGAAAAGTAAATAATATACAATGGTGACATCAACCTCAACCTGGAAGTGCCCCAATAAAAGAATATTACATACAATGAATTTTACATGAATGAAAATAAAAACCCTTATCTCACATAAAATCCCCGGCTATTCAGAACACGACGATCCAATATAACATATCGAAGCAACACATAATATCTCATATCATCAACGTAAGCAAGTATGCGTATCCCGATTGTCGTTGATGTATAGCAACGAAGCCGGCGATACACCACATACTACGCTTACGGTCACAAAAAAGAAAGTGTAAAACTACAACATTTGGAATCCACAATCACTTTAGACATCATAAATCCGAAATATCACATACTTCGCATTTCATGCCTAACTATATGAATTCCACATATTGTATCACATTCCAGATAAATAGACAAATTTAAACTTTCCGATCGAATAATCAAATACCCAAGATTTCCCAATTAGCTCAACACTTGAGCGGAGTTAAAAACAAAACAAAACATGACACAGCCCTAATGAACTAGCCGTAGAAGGGTCAAACCAACGCCTCACATGTGGCAACGCTAAACTACCACAAACCCTAGGGTTCAGTGGCAGTTTTGACGGTCACATAATCGAGTTAAGGTTACGTTCTTCTAGAGGGTCCACAGATATTCTTGCATGTTTTTCCGAAAGTTTTAAACTCAAGAAAAATTCAACACTTGAAAGTTTTTCCGTGTCGGGAAAAAGTCAGTTATTGATATCCGTTCGAACATTTTAACACGTTCTAAATAATCCGGAAAACTAAACAAAATTAAACTTTCCGATCGAATCAACGAATACAAATGATCTCTAGAAAACTCAACACTTTAGTAATATTAAAAATTCCCAGAAGTATATACTAATACCTACGGATAAACCCTACAAATACGAGTCCCTAATTCCCAAGTACGGCCGCGGAACCGCCGCGCAAAGCATGTTCCTGCCGCGGTTCCGCGGCTTCAGGGTATCAGGGGTTCGTATTTTACAGTAATCCTTAGAATTCCCTGCTGAATTTTTTGAGTATTTTTAATACGGAAAAAATCATATTTTAAAAAAATTTCCAGAGAGGGGTCAATTTTGACGTTTCGGAGTTCGATCGGACTTTTAACTTCGTATACACGTCGCCTAATACTCTAGCTAGGCTCTGATACCACTGTAGGGTTACTAGGCACTGTCACAAGGGTCTATATGGTATCAACCATGTCCGATTTAAAATTTAGAAGTGCCGAACAACCTAAAGCAAGGATCTTTGCTAGATAATTAGGGTTAAACATACATCTTTACATCTAAGAGAGAGGGATTACAACCTTTGTAGTCCACTCCTTTACTTCATAAGCTCCGAGTAGTAGTCCCTTCGCCGCGATCCATGATCTCCCGGACTCAAGAGATGCTCCACAAGCCGAACGATCCATACTTGCTTGAAGTCTTCCTTTTCGAAGATGATCTATCTTGAAGTTTCTTTAACTCAAGCTCTCACTTCTCTAATCAAGTATTAATTAAGTGAACACCCTAATCTAATTGGCTAGATTACATGAGGATGATGACGTAGGAATTATGCTCTCTTTTATTTTCAAAATCTCACACTCATTCATCACAAAATCAAAAGCTAGAAAGCTTTTCATGGAGGAAGAAGAAGATGAAGTCTTTTGTGATGAATAATGAAAAATGTTACTATGCTTACAAAAGAACCTTGAGTTAATAATATCAAGTATTAACTCATGTAGAGAGTTTACTAGGGTTAAGGGTTTGGGTTGGGTTAAATAATATCTCCAAAATATCAACACATAATATCTTTGCTTAAAACAAAACAAAAGCTTCAAGAAAAGTCTAACACAAATCAAACCCTAACCATGTTTAATCTCCACTAATCATGTTGCATTTGTAATCATAACTTATTACAATATTATATATCACATATATAATATATTTTTGTAACAAAAGAAAATAATACAATTAACATATATCGCATATATATCAATGTATTATCCGGTGAGAAAATGAAATAATAAAGTGAGCCAATATTAGATAATGTAATGTAATATATCACATATATAATTATACATTAAATTATCGAATCAACACTTGATCCGACAATCCAGCTATATCGCATATAACCGACTAATATATCATGTACCGATTCATCGAATCAACACTTGATCCGATGACCCGGCTGATATCAAATATCGCGAGAATAGAATACGGTATCTCATATAGTAATATTCTCGATCCCGCACATATCATATATGTGCTCCTACTCCGTTTTGCCTGAGTCAAGAAACCTCTGTGTAGGATCTAAAGAATCGTCAATACGCCGACAGTAGGTGATGATCATATCAAACACCCACAAGCTGCAAGCGGTCAGTGATTTGTGTAGGATTTTAACGATCAAAAATATAATTTACCGCAATCAAGAACGGCGTCGCTTGGTAGCTAGCCGGTGAGTACGGGTCGGTCCACAGGGATTTTGTGTTTTCCTAGTCGCTCTAACGAGTTAATTCCGATGGGTGTCGGATTGATTATCTCTAAAAGCTAAATTAATTTATATTAAGATTATCTAGATCTAAGTCTTGTTAGGTTTAGGTTTAGGGGAAGTTGAGAGATTAAAGGTTTCCTCACCGCTTTCAATGCCCTATTATAGATCTATTAGGTGTTATGGTAATTATCAATAAAGTGGATTAGAATCATTTGGGAAGATTTTTCTTTCTCTAGGTTCTTGTCCTTCCTTTATTGATCCTTACCCTAACCTCCATGGAAAACACGCGCAACCGGTCCTTTATACTACGGTATCACCGTTACCTCTAGGGGTAAGGTGCCGCAGGGAGCAGTGTGTACGTGTATGTATGGAATTCTAATTATTATGTGCGATGGGGCAAGAAAGGGGTGAGAGATCTCATCTCTCAAACCTTTCCCTAAAGCCAACCCTAACAAGCGACGAGACTACTCGCTCATTAGGGAATTTAAAAACATTCTAAATTAAAGTAAACTAAGGCAAAGAAAATAAAGGAACTTACTAATTTTTATTGATGGCTCTCTCCAAACATCAACACAGTACAGATCTAAATTTATGAAATGAAAAGAGGCATACCTCAAAAGAGGTATTAGGGTCTCTATTTATAGGACATAGAAACCTTAGGGTTACAATTGACTCGCACATCTGCTATTACAAAAATACCTTCTAAGAAAAGTCCTAGTCAACGATCCGCGCACCGCCACAACTTTCTGCACCGACACGGGCTCTTAATGGCCGCGGATCCGCGGCCAAAAGCAGGGTTTGGACGCGGTTCCGTGGCCGTATAGAGTGCTTGTGTGCTCATATTTTCTGGGGTTGTTCTGGTGCTTGTTTCCTTCATGTTTCTTCAGTCTTTTTCTCAGATTGGCTCTATGTTTCTTCCAGATTCCACAGTGAATAATTGTATTGGACTTTTACCGTTGCTTCGTGACGAAGTCTTGAATCTTGCGCTGCCTTGTACTTTGTGAACTGATCTTCGTGTAGGCTTTATCAAGATCCTTCTATTTGTTGGTCGTAGTCTCACTTTTGCATCGTCTTTTATCTTTTTCACTGTTTTCGTTCCGAGAACCTGTAACCTGTAACTAAGTAGCAGACATGGGTCAAAAGCACCTGTTTATTTAAGCGATCAGAAGATTAACAAGCAAACATGTACATTATTCTGTGAATCCAATCAGTAACACTCCCATACAGTCCGGTCTCTTCATATGATATGTCGCATATCCAGTCTAGGGGTTGTAAATGTCAGACCCCAGTAACTGATAAGTCGTGTCGATGTGAGGCTCATAACAGGTCGAGAACCTACTGATAACACTTACCAGTAGTACTCTATATCAGCCCTGGCCAGGGACTTCCAGTTATAGCCAATCGAACACAGCACAACATCAACTCCCTATACCGGGAGAGACGAATCCCCTCCTATCGCTCATTGCCTCCATGTGATTCGGGACTGTACCCAAAAGCCACCGTTTTTCACGCCCTCTTGGACGTGGTAAGGTGGAAATCAAAGCACAGTGGGAATCACACAAGACTCTATGACGATCTCGGGTCTACAGACTACCCTGTACTAGTGTCACTAGAGAACTGCCATCTGACGTGAGGTATAATACCATCTGAGAGTTCTCGGCGAGTCCGTTCAGTGTACCCAGTCTCTACTGAGCACCCGTACACCATCTTTGATGTCAAACACCGATGGATATGGGATCATCCATCGCCCATCATATGGGTCAAGATGCGTATACGCTAGTCTACTCTGGTGTATCGATGCCCTGTCTCGATACACCCTCGACTAGGAACAATTATAGGATGTACTCATAGACTACGTGTCCCCACTAGTATGATCTCATCATAGTCCCAGTAGTCGAGTACATATCCTAAGGGCTTTATCAACATGTGATAGAAAGACAGTAAACTAATATAAGTCAACATGTTAAGACAAAATGAAACCAAATAGCATACTATCATGTCGAGCAAGAAAGTCCTCTCTATATATATCCAAGCATCCACTATAATATACATCATATGTACAACAATGGCCTCTAGGGCATATATATAACTAACATTATGGTCCTGACCAATCGAACACAGTGCGATATTTACTCCCTATACCGGGAGAGACGAATCCCCGACAATCGCTCACTGCCTCTGTTCCCCTCCGAATGGCGGCCGCGACGTAGAGACGTCTTGCCTGAGATTTGGGGCAGATGCTATTTGGTTTTATCCGTCCACCTCTCCGAAGATGCCAAGTTGATTTATGGCACCGTGTATTGGAGGTTTAGACGGATGCGGGCGATGTAGCAGACTTCGTCAGATTCCCCCTCGCTTGAGGGGGTTTTGATTGTGGGGACGCTCTTCCCTGCAGGCGCAAGCCCCTGCAGTTAATTACGCTACCGCATCGCGGTAGCAACATTCTCCTTCTCCAGAATTTCACTTCGTGTCGTGTGTGTTTGTTTTGTTTGTGGTTGCCCGTGGATTGTATACGGAGACTAATTTATGTCGTCGCCCGTAGGACGTGGATTAGTCCAAATCCGTATTTTCTTAGATTTGGGTTTTGGGGTTTTGGTTTGAGGATACGTTAGCCATATTTGAGGCTAAGATCAACTCAAACGTTTGTTAAGGATACGTTAGTCCAATTTGAGACTAAGATCAACTTAACGGGATCGTTTAGATCCGAAAAAGAGCATTTGGGGGCTCTATTGTTCCAGTTTAGGGACGTAGTGGTCCGTTGAATGTATAGCCGTCGGGACCCGTCACCTCTCTGACGACGTTGAAGGATTACAACGACAGGTGTCAGAGGAGTTCAGAGATGTACCCTTGAACCAAGGTTGATTGGGTGATCCATAGTCCAATTTGGGACTAAAGTCTATTTGAAGGTTTAAGGATACGTTAGCCATATTTGAGGCTAAAATCAACTTAAACAGGGTCGTTTAGATCCGACAAAAGAGCATTTGGGGCTCTATTGTTCCAGTTTAGGGACATAGTGGTCCATTGCAAGTTTAGGGACATAGGGGTCCATTTGTTTAAGGACGCTTGAGTCCGGGAGTTGGTTTAAGGACGCTTAAGTCCATGAGTTTAAGGACCCCACGGTCCGTGAATTGGTTTAAGGACACTTGAGTCCGGGAGTTGGTTTAAGGACGCTTAAGTCCATGAGTTTAAGGACCCCACGGTCCGTGAGTTGGTTTAAGGACGCTTAAGTCCGGGAGTTTAAGGACGCTTAAGTCCATGAGTTTAAGCACCCTACAGTCCGGGAGTTTAAGGACGCTTGAGTTCGGGAGTTTAAGGACGTTTAAGTCCATGAGTTTAAGGACCCCACAGTCCGGGTCGATGTGTGGTTGTCAGGACCCGTCACTTCTCTGACGACGTTGAAGGATTACAACGACGGATGTTAGAGGAGTTCAGAGATGTACCCTCGAACCGTGTGTAAATTGATTTAAGAGAGCACATGCTCAGTCGATTTAATTTGAGGACTTACGGCCAGAATTGGGCTAAGTCCAATTGAAATGTTCAACATTTTATTTGCATTTGGCCTGTTAGGCCTTCACTAGGGTTCTGCCCCTGTTTAATAATGCAGTGCATTTTCTCTGGCCTTTTAGGCCCAGAGCATTTTATTTTGGTCTGATAGACCTTTATTTGGGCCTTGCCCCTTTTTAATATTGCATTTTTTATTAGGCCTGTTAGGCCTTTTTAATTGGGCTCTGTCCCTTTTTATTATAATGCAGAGCATTAATTAGTCTGACAGAGCGCCATGTGACTTGTCAGGCGCTTTGCGCCAATTAATGAGCGCAAGCGCATGTGGAGGTGACACGTGTCACGATCTGGTGAGCGCAAGCGCATGTGGAGGTGACACGTGTCACGATCTGGTGAGCGCAAGCGCAGTTAGCGCAGTGCGCTGTGCCGGTGCGCTGCACTGTTGCGCTGCTGACACGTGGCGCGCTCTGGTGAGTTGCGCCAATTTCAGAGAGCAATGCTCTATTTTAAAAGCGTATAGCGTAAGTTGTTCTGGAGCTGACACGTGGCGCTCTTTGGTGGCTTGCGCCAACCCAAGAGCGCAACTGTGCAGATTTACAAGTGCAAGGCACTATTTTAATATCTTGATCCAATTTTGGATTCAAGAAAAGAATCTTTTAATATTCCAGAACCAGTGGTTCATCAAAAGGCAATGCCTTTGTTGTTGTTGTTGTTATTATTATTATTATTATTATATATATATATATTTTTTATTGAAAATCTTTGATCTTGTTCTTAGATCAATGATCTTTTTAGAAGAAACTCTTCTTTTATTCAAAGGTTTTTACCTTTTTCTTTCTTTGAGCTCTTCTCAAAATTCTTTAGAGGAATTCTCTATTTTTCTCTCTGTGTTGATGTCAATGTCCTTTTAGACTTGGAGTCTAGGGGCCATTTTATAGTGCCATTTGATTTGTTAAATCAGTTAAAGAGATCTTTCTCTGAGTGATTTAGGGATTTTTCCCCACCGTTGGATCTTTGATCCAAGGGCTTCTATTTTACAGAAGAGAATCTTATTGTTTTAATAAGATCAGAAAGATCTTTCTAGAATTTTAATTCTGTTTTAGTGCTGGCACAGTTGGCGCAAGCGCTCCTGCGCTTGACACGTGTCGAGCAGCACAGAGCGCAGCGCGACTGCGCTGCCACGTGTCGCGCAGCGCAGAGCGCAGGTCAGCTGAAGCGTTGCTTCCTTTATTATTATTTGAATTTCTTTTAAAACAAAGCCTTGCTCTGATTGGGGGAAACAGAAGCGTTGCTTCATTTCCCGCCTTGGAATTTGAACATAGCTTTGCTCTGAAAGGGAGAATTTCTCCTTTATTATTATTTTTTTTTCCTTTTATTGTTATTATTTTATACGGAGCAGGTTTTGAGCCAAAATTTTGGCGGGAACAGCCTCCATGTGGCTCGGGACTGTACCCAACCAAAACCTGTTTGCACGACTCAGTAGAGCCGTGGTAGGGTAGTGATCAAAGTACAGTGGGAACTCACACGAGACAAATGCCGATCTCAGGTCTAAAGACTAACCTGTACTCATGTCACCTGAAAGCTTCCACCCGATGATAGGTATAGTACTATCTGGAAGTTCTCGGCGAGTCCATCCGGTGTACTCACCCCCACTGAGCACCTGTATACGATCTTAGGTCTAAAGACCAATGGTTGTGGGACCGAACCATCACCCCTCGTCGGGGTCTAGAAACGTATTCACTAGTCTACTCTGGAATATCGATGCCTAGTCTCGATACTCCCATAACTAGGGACCATTTAAGGATGTGCATACCGACTACCCAGCTCCCATAAGTATGATCGCCATCACAACGCAAGTAGTCAAGCATTGATCTTATGGGATTTATCAACATGTATAAAAGATATGTAATAGCAAGTAAAACATACACATGTTAAGATAAAGTCAAACCAAATAGCATATTATCATATCGAGCAAGACTGTCATGTACATATATATGTCCAAGCATCCATATGTATACATATACAATAATGGCCTCTAGGGCATACATATCCAACAATCTCCCACCTGCACTAAAGCCATATATATTGGCGTACCGAGTATCCAACGTCTGCTCTAGGGCCAGCTGTTGGCATACCGCATACCCAACATCTCAAAAAGTCTCTCGAACTATGCTTGAGGAAGGGCCTTGGTGAATGGATCCGCAGTATTGTCTTTTGTATCCACTCTCCGAACCTCGATCTCCTGGCGATCTACGATCTCCCTGATCAGGTGATACCGCCTTAAGATATGCCTGAATTTCTGATGGAACCGTGGTTCCTTCGCTAAAACTATAGCCCCATTGTTATCGCAATACAAGGGTATTGGGTCAACAATGGACGGAACTACCTGAAGTTCACTAATGAACTTCTTCATCCAGACTGCCTCTTTTGCGGCATCGCTCGCAGCAATGTATTCAGCCTCCATCGTCGAGTCTACAACGGTATCCTGTTTGGAGCTCTTCCAACACACCGCCCCTCCGTTGAGGGTAAACACAAAACCCGAGACAGACTTGCTGTCATCCTTGTCACTCTGGAAGCTTGAATCGGTAAAGGACTCGACCTTTAGGTCTCTATTACCCTAAACCAAGAACATCTTCTTAGTCCTTCTCAGGTATTTGAGAATGTTCTTTGCTGCTGTTCAGTGGTACTCACCTGGGTTTGACTGATACCGGCTCACCACGCTTAGCGCATAAGCTGCATCTGGCCTTGTACATAGCATCACATACATTATAGATCCTATCGCTGAAGTGTAGGGTATAATGCTCATGCGAACCCTCTCCTCGTCGGTCTTGGGAGACATCTCCTTGGAGAGAGTGATTCCGTGCAATGCGGGTATGTTACAACGCTTGGAATCTTCCATACTAAATCTCTTTAGTACGGTCTCTATGTATCTGGACTGTGAAAGTCCCAGTAATCTCTTGGATCTATTTCTGTAGATCTTAATCCCCAGAATGTACGAGGCATCATCCATGTCCTTCATGGGGAACCTTTGTGATAAGAATAGCTTGACCGATTGTAGCATAGGAATGTCATTTCCTATCAAAAGAATGTTGTCCACGTACAAGACTAGGAACATGAAAGTTCGTCCTACAATCTTCTTATAAATACAAGACTCATTCTCGTTCTTGACGAAGTCAAAATCCTTGACTGTTTAATCAAAACAGATGTTCCAGCTCCGCGATGCCTGCTTTAATCCATAAATGGATTTAAGCAACTTGCACACCTTCCCGCTGCTCCCACTAACTACGAAACCTTCTGGCTAATCCATATAAACGCACTATTCTAAACTTCCATTTAGAAAAGCCGTTTTTACGTCCATCTGCTAGATCTCATAGTCATGGAAGGCAGCAATGGAAAGTAGGATCCGAATGGATTTGAGCATGGCCACTGGAGAAAAGGTTTCGTCATAGTCCACACCTGGTCTTTAACGAAAACCTTTTGCAACGAGTCCAGCCTTATAACTCTCCACGTGCCCATCTACACCAAGTTTCCTTTTGTATATCCATTTGCATCCAACGGGTTTTACCCCAGGTGGAACAATATCCAAGGTCCACACTTTATTGGCGTACATGGACTCCATTTCAGATTGCATAGCATCCAGCCACTTATCAAAGTACCAACTGATAATGGCCTGCCTGAAACTAGTAGGATCATCTTCTTCCAAGGTGCAATCCTCTCGATCCACGTCTATGAGAAAACCGTAGTATCTCTCGGGCGGATGAGAAATCCTACCAGATCTGCGGAGTGGCTGAGGTTCGTCTGGGACTAATAAATCTTCTGGTTCCACCAAACCTTCAGTTATAGTTTGTCCTTCTGGAATTTCTTCCAGTTCTACCGCGCTCCCACGAATTTCTTTTGCGAGAAATTACCTCTCCAAAAAGACGGCATGGCGAGCAACAAACACCTTCTGTTCCTCAATGTGGTAGAACAGATACCATTGTGAATGCTTAGGATATCCTACAAACTTACACAAAACTGACCGTGCCTCGAGTTTGTCTGGGTTCTGCTTCTTTACATAAGCTATATCTTAATAAAATTAAGGTATGGTCTCTTCCGCTCCCACAGTGCATGTGGAGTGGTAGGCACTGCTTTGGTAGGAACCCTATTCAATACATATATTGTCGTTTCAAGGGCATATCCCCAGAATGAAAAAGGCAACTCGGCATTACTCATCATGGAGCGAACCATATCCAATAGGGTACGGTTCTTTTGCCCCGATACACCGTTGTGCTGTGGTGTATACGGAGCAGTAAGCTGAGAGAGAATTCCATTCTCTTTTAGGTATTCTAGGAATTCCGTGCTTAAATACTCCCCTCCTCTATCAGATCAGAGGATTTTAATACTTTTGCCAGTCTGGTTCTCTACTTCGTTTATGAATTCTTTGAATTTCTCAAAAGCTTCAGATTTGTGTTTCATAAGATACACATATCCGAATCTAGAGAGATCGTCAGTGAATGTGATAAAGTACAAGAACCCACCTCTTGCATGTATAAACATTGGACCACATACATCACTGTGTATGAGTCCCAAGAGCTCTGCTGCTCTTTCTCCATATCCGGTTGTTCCCCTCCGAATGGCGGCTGAGACGTGGAATGCCTCGCCTGAGATTCGGGGCAGATGCTAATTGGTGCTATCCGTCCACCTCTCCGAAGATGCCAAGTTGATTTATGGCACCATGTATCGGAGGTTTAAACGGATGCGTCCGATGTAGCAGACTTCGTCAGATTCCCCCTCGTTGAGGGGTTTTTGATTGTGGGGACGCTCTTCCCTGCAGGCGCAAGCCCCTGCAGTTAATTACGCTACCGCATCGCGGTAACAACTTTCTCCTTCTCCAGCTGGTCACTTCGTGTCGTGGGTGTTTGTTTTGTTTGTGGTTTCCCGTGGATTGTATACGGAGACTAATTTATATAGTCGCCCGTAGGACGTGGATTAATCCAAATCAGTGTTTACTTAGATTTGGGTTTGTGGTTTTGGTTTGAGGATTCGTTAGCCATATTTGAGACTAAGATCGACTCAAACGTTTGTTAAGGATACGTTAGTCCGATTTGAGACTAAGATCAACTTAACAGGATCGTTTAGATCCGACAAAATAGCGTTTGGGCTCTATTGTTCCAGTTTAGGGACATGGTGGTCCATTGCATGTATGGTCGTCGGGACCCGTCACCTCTCTGACGACGTTGAAGGATTACAACGACAGGTGTCAGAGGAGTTCAGAGATGTACCCTTGAACCAAAGCTGATTTGGGGGATTCATAGTCGAATTTGGGACTAAAGTCTGTTTGAAGGTTTAAGGATACGTTAGCCATATTTGAGGCTAAGATCAACTTAAACGGTTGTTAAGGATACGTTAGTCCAGTTTGGGACTAAGATCAACTTAACGGGATCGTTTAGATCCGACAAGAGAGCGTTTGGGGGCTCTATTGTTCCAGTTTAGGGACATAGTGGTCCATCTCCAGTTTAGGGACATAGTGGTCCATTGGTAGTTTAAGGACATTGCGGTCCATCTCCAGTTTAGGGACATAGTGGTCCATTGGTAGTTTAAGGACATTGCGGTCCATAGGTAGTTTAAGAACGCATAAGTCCATGGGTTTAAGGACCCCACAGTCCATATGGGTGTGTTTAAGGACGCATTAGTCCGTTAGTTTAAGGACGCATAAGTCCGCGGGTTTAAGGACCCCACAGTCCGTATCTTGGTTTAAGGACGCATAAGTCCATGAGTTTAAGGACCCCACAGTCCGTGTTGATGTGTGGTTGTCGGGACCCGTCACCTCTCTGAAGACGTTGAAGGATTACAACGACAAATATCAGAGGAGTTCAGAGATGTACCCTTGAACCAATGAGTTGGTTGAAAGAGCAGATGTGCTCAGTTCAAGATGATTTGAGGACTTATGGCCAGTTTGGGCTAAGTCCAATTATGTTTGAAATATTGGCCCTCTGTTGGTCCATTGAAGGAGAGGCTTTGCCTCTAGAAACTTAGCCGATTGGGCTAAAGCTAGTGTTAAACACTAAAGACCAACAGTGTTGAACACTGGGAATAAGATTAGCAAGTTAGTGTTAAACACTAAAAGATAACCAGTGTTAAACACTAGCAACAGGGCTTTCAAATTAGTGTTAAACACTAAAGCAAATCAGTGTTAAACACTGGTAATCAGAGATTTCAAATTAGTGTAAAACACTAAAGCAAATCAGTATTAAACACTGGGAATAAGATTAGCAAGTTAGTGTTAAACACTAAAAGATAATCAGTGTTAAACACTGGGAACAGAGTCTTCAGATTAGTGTTAAACACTAAGGAGAGAGGGGTCACGTGTGGACACGTGAGAGCGCCCTGATTCCCCTTATTTTATTCTGCGGGTAAGTGTTTAACACTTTAGTTCTGACGGCCATCACGTGCGAGCACGTGATGAAAGCCCATGCTCTGGTCTGTTAGAATGCTCATTAGGGGTCACGTGGTGACACGTGAGGGCGCCCTAAATGTGAAGCCAGATCTCCTTTGTTTTATCCTCAAATCTGCGAATAAGTGTTAAACACTTTTCATCTTTATTTTAGAGCATCACGTGTTGGCACGTGAGGGGGGTTTATGCATCAATAATTACAGCACTTGCTGAGGGGTCACGTGGGGACACGTGAGAGCGCCCAAAGCTTCTTTTCTTTTGTTTTGCCATTAAGTGTTAAACACTTTCATTTTTATTTTAGAGCATCACGTGTTGGCACGTGATGGGGATCTGTGCGCCAATTGTTAAAGCATTTGCTGAGGGGTCACGTGATAACACGTGAGAGCGCCCAAAGCTTTTATTTCCTTTGCTTTTTCTTTCTGCGTTTTGGGAGTCACGTGGGAGCACGTGAGGTGATGCTTCAAAGTTCTTTGCAGGGGATCTTTTCAAGGGTCACGTGGGGGCACGTGACCCTAGTTCTTTTCATGAACAGAGATCTTTTAAGAATTGAATTCTTTGTAGGGTTAAACCCTAATTATGATTTTGGAGGAATTAAATTCCTATTATGAAAGAATTAAATTCTTGATTAGGGTTAAACCCCAGTTTCATTTTAGGAGGAATTAAATTCCTGTGAGTTTGGAAGAATTAAATTCTCAAAACTCAATTCCCCTTCTAAGTTTAGGATCTGCATGGCAGGATCTCGACCCGATGAGAATTAAATTCTCATTCTATGGGGAGATGTGCTCTGTACAGATCTTCAACTAGAAGAAGAACTAAGTTCTTTTCTTTAAATAAGAGTTAAACTTTTTTGAGAATTAAATTCTCTTTTGAAGTCTCTCTTTTCTTACCTAGAGTTTTTCTTTTGCAGAGAATTAAATTCTCCTCTCTTTGCTTTTCTTTTCTTTTGAGAATTAAATTCTCCTCTCTCTGTTTTTCTCTCAAAGAAGTCGATCCCCCTCTCTTCTCTTCTTGGCTCCTATTTATAGGAGAAGGAAGAGAATCAATTTGTTTAGCAAATCTCTCATTAAGAGATTTGATTTATATGTTGAGAGATTTGATTTGCATTCATCATTAATCTGGGCCTTTAGATTGTTAAGTGAATTTTATTCACCATTGGATTTTAAATCCAAAGATATCCATTTGTTATCTCGGTCAGATTTAGGGGGGAAATCTTTCCAAGTCCAAGATCTTTCCATAAATTGGTGATATTTAATCACCCTTGGATCTTTAATCCAACGGTCCCCATAATCCTTTTCCATTTGGAAAGATTTAGAGACTTTTAGAATTTAATTCTAGTAACTGTAGGGCTTTCGGAACCAGTCACGTGCTGACACGTGACCCTTGGTCACGTGTGAGCACGTGACCCCCAATTGAGTTCTTTAACGACCGCTTATTTATGTTGTTTGTTTTAACCATCACGTGTCAACACGTGACCATTTGAGCACGTGATACCTCATTGAGGTAACCTCTGATCAGGGAACATATTTTATAATTTAATTCTATTCATTATTTTAGAGGTCTTAAGAGCCCATCACGTGTCTGCACGTGACCCATGGTCACGTGTGAGCACGTGATGCCCTATTGGGGTCTTTACTGAGTTTTTATTGTATCTTTTAAGTCCTCCAGTGGGTTCTTAAAGGTCTATCACGTGTGGACACGTGATGCCTCATAACTTTTGATCCCGGATGAATTATGAGGCCCATAATATATCAAATCGAAGGGTTTTTCGAGATGCTTCCAATAGCATCAGAATTTAATAGTTCCTCCTTCAGGAACTTATCAAAATACAGGCCGGAAGATATTGGTTCGCATTTCCTTAAGCGTATCGCTTCCATTTGATACCTTAGACTCTTCTGCGCAGAAATTTTCGGCGGGAACACCGGTGAACAGAGATTTGGTCATTTTTCCTTTGAGACAAGATTGACAAGTTTCATAAGATGAAAATTCGAACGTATCCAAAAGTCCATCTTTATGCAACTTACTTAGTCTTTTCTCTCCTATATGACCAAGTCTACAATGCCACAAGTAGGATTCGTTCACATCTGAACTCTTCCACTTGCGTGTGTTTTGTATACTGAGAACTGTGTTTTGATTAAGAACATAGATACCATTACACAGTGTTCCTTCTGCAACCAATACTTGATTATGGTAAATGTTCATGATATTTCTATCAAGAACAAACTTATATCAATCTTTATCAAGTAAAGAAACTGATATGATGTTGCAAACCATGGAAGGTACATAGTAGCAATTGTTCAAAATCATAGTATTGACATTTGGCAATGCTAGGTGATATTCACCGACGGCAGAAGTATCAACCTGTGCTCCGTTCCTTACTCTGAGGGACATATTACCGGGTCCAACCGTGCTACTTTTTCTCAGTCCCCGTAATAAATTACAGATATGAGATCCCGATCCGGTATCGAGTACCCAGGAGGTAGGACTGACTGAAAAACAGTTCTCAATAACAAGAACACCTAAAAAAGACACAGTAGTATGTTTCTTCTTCAATGGGGTCATCAAGAAATTCAAACAATCCTCTTTCCCTTGCTCATACTCATGATTGTTGTCATAAGTTAGAGCCGAACCGATGTTCCCTAGGCCCGAATAAGAATTCGGATCTGTCAAGCAATATATTTTATTATCTTGATTAAGGCGTGAAATGGTTGCTACCTGGAGAGAGAGAAAAGAAACACTCAGCGTGCGTGATTGTTAAGGTATTTCTATGCGTGCTTAAATTTTAATTACCGCAATCAAGACGGTGTCGCTTGATAGCTAGCCGGTTGAGTACGGGTCGATCCACAGGGAGATGGAATCTTTTTCTTTATGTTTTAACGAGTTAAGTCCAAAAAATTGGTGGTTTTGTTTTAAGATCTACGAATGAGATAAAAGATGATAAAAGACTTGCTAGGGTTAGGATTAGGTTAGTTCGAGTTTAGGTAATTCTTGCTTCTTTCAATGCCCTTCTGATTATAGGTGTTAGGGTAACCGGCAACAACGGGGATTAGCACGACTAAGAAGAAACTTGCAAGTATAAGCTAGGCTGTCCATACTTAGTTTCTCCCTTTTGGTTCTTGTCCGTCCGTTCTTGTCTCTTAGCCCTAACCTCCAATTAATTCAACCACAACCGGTCTAACTAGGGAATCACCGCTATCATGTAGGATAGGGTGCCGTAGTGAGCGGATTATGGTTCAATTAATTGGAGTCCGAATTTTAAGATGTTGGGCAAAGAAAGGAGTGAGAGAGATTTCCTTCTCTCATACCTTCCTTCTCCTGCCCTAACAAGTGAGGAATTACTCACCCATTAAAAAGATAAAAAATAAAATTCGAGATAAGAAAAAATGCAGATTAAATTCTACAACTAGATTTAACAGATAATAATTGCAGATAATAAAATACGATAAGAAGAATGCGAGAAAAATAAAAGAACTTACTTTTTATTGATAACCTCTCAATGATCTCTACAATTTTTGAATTGATAAAGATAAAGAACAAAATTAAAATTCTAGATCTAAAAATAAAAAGAGGCATGCTAATTTGGCTTTGACCTTTCCTATTTATAGATAGAAAAACCCTAGATTTACATTCTGATCTATACATGAAATTACAAAACTACCCCAAGAGAGCCGAGTCAAAGCACCGACACTGCCACCGACATGCGCAGAACGCGGCCGCGGTTCCACGGCAGAAGTGCCTTATTGGCCGCGGTTCCGCGGCCAATTGGTGGAATCGTGGGGCCATCTTTTCATGGCTTCTCCATGTTGCTTATATCTTCTGTTTTATTCACTTGGTTTCTCAGAATCTCTTCAATTTCCTTCCAGATTTCCAACAGTGCAGAATGATGTGGACTTTTGTCTTGAGCTACGCGTTGAAGTCTTGGATCTTGTGCTGCTCTTGTGCTTTGTGCATTGAGGTGCCTAATGATTTTCCATTTGTCCCTTGAACTGGTAGGCGGTATCATACGGATGGTTAGCAGAGATTAGTATTCATCTGTTGTTGGTCGTAGTCCCGCATTTGTTGTGACTTTTCATGAATTTCACTGTAAAGAGCTGAGAACCTGTAAGCTGCAACTATTTAACAGACATAGATCAAAAGAACCTACTTATATGCAATGTGATTAAGAATGGGCGATATAAAAATGCAAAAATCTGATATGAATAGTGCTCTCTTGCAAGATTAGATTGGTTATTAGTTTATCTAATCAGGATGGCTCCTATTGTTTCCTCGAATTCTCCTTCAAATCTTAAAAGAAAAACTAGTCAGGATTAATCGCATGTCATAATACTTGCTTAACCTTTTAGCCAGGCTAGTGTCGGTACTTCAAGGGAGGTTTTCCAACGCTTTCGCGAACTTCCTTAATTACATAACCTCTTTTCCCTGGAGGCGTAGCCCCGCTAACACTGTTCTAGACACCTACTTGGTTTATACATTGATTGTTAAGTGAAATAATCTCCCAAGAGTAATCATACTCATCAGTGGGATTGGGATCCAACTTTCATTGTGTGATGCATTAGATGGAATCCACTCTAGTCACTACACTCCAGAAGGTATGCTAAATTCTGCAAGTTTCCTGTATGTTTGAAACTCCCGATGTGGTTTTTGCTCCTAACGACCTATAACCTTGACGCTTGCCAACAAGTCATAGGCCACTAGACCCGTCATTGTCCTGGATTAACCCGAACCCACCCGCACAAACTCTTGACGCTTGCCAACAAAGCTGTACGACTGTCTCGATTAATCGCATATCTATGCTACGGATAAATATCACTCAGCTACCGTTCACTGTGTCTTGACGCTTGCCAACAAACACAGCACGAATACTAGGTGGTACCCATCTGAAATGACGGAGGGCTACGACTGGGTTTTTGGCGGAAAACCCGTTAACGTAATGAACTTGATATCGTTGAAGGAACCTGAGTAGTTTTGAAAAGGAGTGGTTTAGGCTCCGCTTTTGAAAACTTGTGGTTTTGAAAAAATCGAGTAATCTACAGTTTAGACTTTTGCTCAAGAGGTCACTCCCCGCGAAGGGGTCTTGGCTCTTGCCTCCTGGAATGAGGTGCTGGATATTCATGATCGAATACCACTATGCAAAGCGAAAGAATATAACTATAGTTTTTCGAAATTTGTTCCAACAACATCTTTTAGGTTTATTATCTTGCATTAATCAAAATTAATGCGGTCCCATCAGTTTAATCCTATCACACCAGAAAAGAACGAAAATACGATGTACGTATATGCCATCCGCATTCGTCACGGGGCCCCGTCATCACCCGTTAGGTTACTTAACTAATGACACAGCGGGGGCTGGACTAGCACGGGTGCAAAACATATACAACATCTACTAGTATATATATAAGTATATATAACATTCGTCCCAGGCATGATAATAAGCAACATCACAGAATCACAGCCAACAATACAGAATGGTGGACAATCTTGGAGCCCCGGGTTTCATTTGAGCCGCAAATAAAACCCGACGTTCCCGGTCGTGTGGATATCCTGTGCAATGAAAACCTAGACCCTTACGAGCGCGGCAAGTTACCCACCAATCTCAAAAGTGAGACAACCACCTTCAACAAAGTGAATAGGCCACCTGGCACTTCACAGAATCCGGTAACTTGGGCGTCCCTCCATGGGTCATCCTATACCCCCTACGAGTGCGGCGAATAGCTCGCCAATTCTAGAATGAAGCCCCCTCCGTCTCAACGCCATGAGATGTGGGCTTGTTGCCTTCTAGAACCTGTCTATTCATGCACTCCACCACGGGGTAATCCTAGTATAGAAAATGAAAATAATATGTACAAATGATGACATCGACCTCAAGCCGGTCGTGCCCCAAACAAATAATATACAATCCGGCAAGGACGGCAGTCCACATGTCGGACGCTCGCCCCGCAAATGAATATACAAATGAATCTTAAACCGTACCACTAATATTGCACCACATTCTATTCACCATGACTATCCAACAACAATCACAGCACAAGCACAAAACATCAACGCGAATGCCATGTTTGCAAAACCCGTCTAAAAGAACATATAGCAATCAGACGAGTTGTACCGATCGAATGATATTCACAGTCGCAGATAAAAGTAAATGTACTGTAAACTATTAAACAATGTCAAATAAAACGACTTCGAAACACTCAAAATTTCCCCTAACTGAAAAACAACAGATAATCAAATCTAGGCAAAAACTAGCAACACCTGAAACCCAAACTTCAAGAGACAAGAACACTGGCCAAAACTCGATGCAATACCCCTTAATAAAACCGGTGAGCTCGGTTTTAAGGAGGTTGTGGCCGGCCAAAAGTGATGAGAATCGTGTCGGTTTTGGTCAGTGTTCATCTCTCAATGTAAAGAGCACTCTGCACTTGCTAAAAAAATTTTTTGAAGCCTCTGAAAAATCGACAGAAACTTGAAGTTTGATTTCAATGTTACGGAGTTATTTCGGTTTCATTATTTTAACATTGTTTAAACTTGCTAATGTAGGGTTTATGGGCTGGCTCTGATACTATGAAAGGTTATGCTAGTGCCCCGGACAACTACCGTGACCAAATGCGGAACAATTTTTTTTCTAACGATTAGAATATGGCACTAGAATAACTTTTAACCTGGATCTTACCATAAACCTAACTAGCTAGTTAAAGAGAGCTATCTACTATGATGAAAAAATCTCACCAAACGAACCAAGTCCTTCGGTCTTCTTTCTTCATCTTTAGCTCCAAGTGGCCATCTTGAACATGCTTGATCTTCTTTTCCCGCTCCATCGGTCCTCCGGGATAGAGCTTGTTCTCCGGTCCTCCTTTATCGTAGATGATCCACCTGAGAGATATGATCCATGGCTCTAGCTCCTCACAATGTGTCAAGTGGAGCAACTAGAGAACTTGGGTTGCTAAACCAAGTAGTCTAGGATGTAGTGTGAAGATCTAAGTGTTTGCTATCTCTTTCTTACCTCTTCACTTGTTTCTCAACTCATGAGAAGGGTAGTGAAGAGGAAGAAGATGAAGGTGGGGGAAACTCAAGAGGAGGAAGGAGATGAAGAGAAATGGGAGCTCAAGAAAAATAATGAAGCATCCATGAGAGAGAAAATCCACACAAACGTTTTATGTATGAATTTCTTGAATAAACAATCAACAACCATACTTCAATAGTAACTCCAAATGAATTAAAAATTCATTTATTAAATATTGAAGCATGGTTATCTCCATTCCTCCCATACCTCACACTTTACACCTCATTTTTCATTTATCAAATAAATGGAAAAAGCATAATGAGGTGGCCACCTTCTAGAAGGTAATCTGTAATAAATACGGATTACAGTCTGTTGTATATGCATATCTGCATTCGGATAAAAACTCGAATGCCTAAACAGATAGAATAACACGAAGAACGTAATACTAGAATATACATATCGAAATACATATATGTAAACTATTAAATCAATACCTGATTTAATAATCCGGCTTAAACCCGAGCCGGCTAGTATTACCAACTGTCCGATCGAAATTCCGAGTACAAAATACATCAATCGATCGAGACCCTGCACGTATCCAATACAGCTACTACATCATTTCGCCTGAACCAGTGAAACCCTCTGTGTGGGACTCTAAAGACTCGACATTATGCCGACAGTGAGTTACTGGATAAATCCATAACTACAAGCACGTCAGCAGCACTAGCTGTACGTAACGGCTATCCGGGTACCTGTCGAAAAGGAAGGCCGACGAGCAAACTCATACGGATCCATACTGAGCCTATCTGTGACAATCTCCATACAGTCCGGTCAATTCGTCTGAGAGTATCGCATACCGGGTCTAGAGGGTGGTAAACGTCAGACCCTGATAACCTGGTAATTCGTGCTGATGCGGCTCAGGACCAATCCGGGAAACTACTGATCAGGCTATCAGTAAATCCCAACTGCCTTGGCCAAGGTCTTATGGTCCTGACCAATCGAACACAGTGCGATATCGACTCCCTATACCGGGAGAGACGAATCCATACAATCGCTCACTGCCTCCATATGGCTCGGGACTGTACCCAACCAAAACCTGTTTGCATGACTCAGTAGAGCCGCGGTAGGGTAGTGATCAAAGCACAGTGGGAACTCACACGAGACAAATGCCGATCTAAGGTCTAAAGACTAACCTGTACTCATGTCACCTGAGAACTTCCACCCGACGATAGGTATAGTACCATCTGGAAGTTCTCGACGAATCCATCCGGTGTACTCACCCCCACTGAGCACATGTATACGATTTTAGGTCTAAAGACCAATGGTTGCGGGACCAAACCATCACCCATCGTCGGGGTCTAGAAACGTATACACTAATCTACTCTGGAATATCGATGCCGAGTCTCGATACTCGCATGACTAGGGACCATTTAAGGATGTGCATACCGACTACCCAGCTCTCACAAGTATGATCGCCATCACAACGCAAGTAGTCAAGCATTGATCTTATGGGCTTTATCAACATTTATAAAAGATATGTAATAGCAAGTAAAACATACACATGTTAAGATAAAGTCAAACCAAATAGCATACTATCATATCGAGCAAGACTGTCCTGTACATATATATGTCCAAGCATCCATATGTATACATATACAATAATGGCCTCTAGGGCATACATATCCAACACGTGGTAGGGTAGTGATCAAAGCACAGCGGGAACTCACACGAGACAAATGATGATCTCAGGTCCAAAGATTAATCTGTACTCATGTCACTTGAGAACCGCTATCTGACGATAGGTATAATACCATCTAGAAGTTCTCGGCGGGTCGTGATAACACCAATGGTTGTGGGACCAACCACCACCCCTCGTCGGGATCTAGAAATGTATACACAAGTCTACTCTGGAATATCGATGCCCGATCTTGATATTCCTGTGACTTGAGACCTTTAAAGATGTGCTTATGGACTACCCAGCTCCTATAAGTATGATCACCATCATAACGCTGGTAGTCACGCAAAATCCTACGGGCTTTATCAACATGTATCCATCATATATGATATCGAGTATAACATATCCACATGTTAAGATAAAGACAAACCAAAATAATATACTACCGTAATAAGTATTTATCAACATGTATAAGCAACATAAAGCAGTAAGAAAAACAAATACACATGTTCAGATAAAGACAACTCAAATAGTATACTATACAACTGAGCAAAATTGTCATGTATATACATATCCCTAACATTCTATACAATACATGCCTCTAGGGCATACATATCCAACAGAGTGATGGAGAGATTTAGAGATATACCTGATCGTGCATTCGTAAGAGGCGTCGCTTGAGCTTGTCTGCGACGTTTGATGATACCCTTTGTTCCGGTAATATTGCCCCCAGCTGGAACACCACAGAGTCATTCGCACACCATCTTATGTTTGGGTTGTGGTGGATTGGCGATCACAACATTCGGCCTCTTGCCCCTTGAGACCAGTTTGGCCATCTGGTTTGCCAGGATTTCCGCCAGATGAGCACTTCCGGCAGAATAGAGGATGACAAAACCAAATTAGCGGGGCGGTTCCTTCCACTGCCAACTAAGGCATGCGGTAAAAATTGCGTGGGTATTGATCTTGACCACGTATGGGATCGGAGTCGCATCGGAAACAAAGCTTGTCTTGGGAGATATGGTTGCTGAGTTTGAGATTGTGACTGAAAACTGTTAACCTGCACTCAAAATAGTATGACTTCAGTACATGCAATCAATATATATATATATATATATATATATATATATATATATATATATATATATTGATTGATTGAGTTCGCATGGACATTTAACCCAAAATATGGGAGGAGAGAAAAGGTCTTACCGGGCGTACCAGAATCTGTAGAGTGTTTTTCGTCATCATACTGAGATAGGAATGCGCTTGCTGTTCAGGCATATACAGATACCCCCTACATAGGGTAGCTTGGGTTTATTAATTGTGGGAATTCGAATCTTCGGCAACTGCAGACTAACCTGCCGTTAATTACCTCTTACTTTTAGAGCGAGCGAACCTTCGATTGATGGGTCAAACTGGTCATGTGATCTCAATGTGCAGTATGCATGTGTTGTGTTTTAAAGATATTTTGGATATATCGGGAGCCTCGCAGAGTTTATGGGGGTCCCGCTACCCAGATGTGGGAAAAAGAGGGGTGAGGAGTGTCCTAAGGATGCATGAGACAACATGTGGCCGCTAGGCACCAGTGAGCCGTGTGTGCGGCACGTGGGAAAAAGAGGGACGAGGAGTGTCCTAGGGCCGTGTGCGCGGCACGTGGCTTCTGGGGCGCCAGCGGGCCGTGTGAGCGCTACGTGATCACTAGGTCGCCAGCGGATCACGTGCGCAGTAAGCGGCCGCATGATGCAGCGGACCACGTGGGCAACGCATGCCCGCTAGAAATACCAGCGGAAAAAGGAGCTTAGCCCATGTTTTGGGAGTTGAACTCCCGAGGGACTTTAGAGTTGATCTTTTAAAAAAAGAAGGATTTTTAATTTATTTTTCGGAATTCGGAAGAATTAAACTCCTAAGGAAAATATTTTTATTTGGAGTTAAACTCTGAAAAGATTTTCGGAGATGATGAAAGGGGACCTTTTCTTCTCTCTTGAGCCTTGGATCCTCCCAAAGTGGGAGTTTTGGAGATGGGTCCCCTTCTTCCTCCCCTCTTTTTGTTTGATTTTGGAGAAAAGGGATGGTGAGATTTAAAAATCTGCCATTTTAGAGATTTGATGAGAGATATGAACTCTCCTTTCAAGGGTTTTTGTCATGCCCCGCTTCCCAGTGTACGGTGAAGGGGACGCGACGAGGCCGCTACGTATTTACTCTGAAGTAAATACGCTAAGCGTATCTAAGTAATATAAAAATAAATGCATAAGAGACAAGATATAATAAAACAACAACTTTATTTATTCACATTGTTTCTGTACAATGCGTGGAAAAGTAAATACATCTGGAAGAAAGCAATGCCTAAACAATGGCATAACAGAAAAGGAAAAGTACTGAAATAAAAGTGTACAATGTAGCTAGAGCTCTGGATCGTATGCAAGCTGGTCCAAGTCCTCACTGGTAGGCTCGATCTCTGGAAGATCCGAATCACCTGACGACATTCAAAGAAGAAAGAAAGAGAATGTCGTCAGCGAACAAATCGTTCGGTAAGTCCCAACAATAAGGGAGAAATAGAATAGACAGAAAGAGAAGGTACCTTTTAAAGTTGTATTATATGGTTAACGCTGTTGTTTGTAGGTCGGTACAGAATGATGCTAGTGTATACGAGAGGAGTCTCTATATGCCAGAGACTAGAGGCAAGTGTAGTATAAGGAACCGTTTATGCCACAGTACAACAACAAATGGATTCAGGTTAGGTGTATTAATGGTTGTTGTCTCGTGCCACTTCTAACACCTTCCGTACCAATCTACCCCTTAAACCTTGTGAAGTATTGTATTGTATTGCAACTTGTATTGTAAATGTAATATAGATTGTATAATTGGATGACTTGCCGAAACCATGATATCAGTAAATGGATGTAACTAGAGAATCATGGATATAACTGGAGAATCATGTAAATGGAAGTATATCCATGGTTCGGTTCGGTCAGGTTGAATAGATTGAATATATGTATTCAGGATTCATGTTGGATTGTAGATTATACTTGAATTATATTCAGGTCAGATTATTATAATAAGACTCAGTCTGAGTCAGAATAATTAGAAAAGAAATTGAAGTCCTGATTGTTTTGATATTATCGGTAACCGCTGCACATGGGCGGCAGGATTTGTGTCTTTTTCAAATACGATTACCGTATTGATAACACCGTTGTTAGGTTGTCTACCTTAGATAGGCAAGCACCCACTTCTCCGGCTCCCTGAGGCTCAAGAGATTGGTCCCGCTTAAACCTATGTTTAGTAAGGTCCTTAGGGTAATTTATAGAACTTGAGGGGGTTTTATATAAAAATACTTTTGTATAATTTTCAAAATATACCCCAAGTGTTTAATTATTGTCTTTAGAGTTGTAATAAGTGTAGATTTTATACATGTGACATTTCTAGTGAGAATAACCTAATTTTCACAATATATGGTATTAAATTGTAACATTTAACTTTTATGGAATTTATGGTATTTCAATGTAAAGTGATTCTTGTGATTTTTAGAAAAATTGGAATATTTATATTATTACAAAATTGATATTTTAATGATACATATATATATATATATATATAAATAATTTTTACTATATATTATATTTCTAGAAATCTCATTTTCTTAAGATTTTTGTATTTTAAATCTCTCGAGACCGTATGCTCCTTGCGAAGGTCTGCATCTCGCACTACTAAGCCCAGGGATGTGCGATAATCCGCACCATCCCAGTCGGGTTCCCCAAAATGGGTTGTAGCGGCACTTTGCAAAGATTTGTGTAAAATACTTGATCTTTTAGAAAATGGTTTTATTAATTCATGGTATTTATTTGAAATGTTTCGTTTTCCCATATTCTAGGTTCCCAAAAGTATTGTGCTATGATGAATATGAGTGTTGTGAGGAGCTAGGTCATTACCTCGTGATCTACTTAAAGGTATAGCAAGTTTGTGATATTTTAATGTCGAAATGAAACTACATGGTATTTTAGTGAAAAAGTACGGTAAAAGATACAAAATGAGATAGGTTGTCATGAAACTTGTTCAACATATTTGTTAATGTTTAATAGTCAATATGTAATGGTTTAGCATGATTGTATTTAAGAAAAAGTGAGGTTTTAAGAAAAAGCGAATCGGAAATCGGATTTACTCCGATCCCGTCCGGTTTTAGAAATACATGTTTTTAGAAAGAATAGGAAAGAGGGAAAATGGGACTTACGGTTTTAGAGGTTAGAGGAGAGGAAGAGAGAACGGTAGACTTCGTCGGTGTGTCGTTTCGTCGCCGGGAGCTCCTATGGTTGTCGTCAGAAGATGGCCAGAGTTTCGCCCTTTTGCTCACTTCAAATGCACACTAAACTTCTTGGAATTTTCTCGAGAGTTTTGATCAGAATTTTGGAGTGAGGGGTGTGTGTGTAGGGGTTGTATTTATAGGGTAAGGCTAGAGTTAGGGTAGGTGAAAGGTTGAAATGAAAAAATATGATAAAAATGTATTAAAATGGGGTAATTAGGGTTTTAAAGAGGCTCTGTTACTGGTCTAAAGAATTAAAGTATACAGGTGTGCAGGGAATTGGAAAAGCCCAAACTTTCAAGTTGACGACTCGGCGGTCCGGCCGGCGGTGGCGGCCCGAGTCGGCCGAGTCGCCTGACGATTCGGCCGATCCCGGCCGAGTCGGGGGTGGTCGGGGCTCCTCGACGCTTCAGTATCCCTCTGGTCCAGTTAGTTTTTAGGGTGTAGTGGGGTTTTTGTGAGTTATGCACGTGTAAACCCTTGGTATTCTAAAAATTTAAAATAAAACAATATTAAAAATAATGTGGGGTATGGGATTTGAACTCTGGTAGGTTGGTTCAGCAGTGCAAGGTATTACCAATGAGCTACAAGCTCCTTCTTGTAATTAAAGAGTGAATTAATTACTTATGGTAATCACAGTAAATGCAAATACTCCAAGTATACATTAATTTTAAAGCAAATTTTTGTACACTAAAATTGGAGTTGTTACAGTTTTATGGTGAAAAACTATTTCTTTTTGGTAAAAGAAGAGTTAAACACTTAATTTAATTCAAAAGAGAGAAGAAGGTTTAAAACCTTGAGTCAAGAGAAGGATGCACAAAACCCTAGAAATATGAAGAGAATAAAAGTTGTTATCGATCGTCTTATCATGTTTGTCTTTTATAGGTTACACGCTTTACATATAATCTCCTGAGGATATTCTAAATGGCACTTATGCCTCCCCATGCCTCATGTGCTTATTCTTTTTGCACATAAGTCGTGTGGTTTACAAAATTTTGGCTTTTGCCCATTTTTCATACATTTATTTCTAAAAATTGCATTTAAACTAATTTATTGTCTCCTTTTTGGCATGGAGCAGCCCCTTCAATGCTTGATTTTGACTTGGGATTGGACCCACTTGGTTTGAGCTTGAGCCTGCTTGCTTGGACTCGTGCCCACTTGACTTGGGGTTGACTTTTGATTTTGACTTAGTCAACCGGGTGTAATTTTTGACCCCAACATATGGTTCGCCGAACTTGAAGACCTCTTCGAAGTAGCTGAACCATCTCCTTTCCTCTTTCTCTAGAAAAGGGGCTCGGAGGTGCTTCATTTAGAATTTGGTTGTCACTACCGTCACTCATCTTTTTTGACCACTTAGTTTTGCGTCGTGTGGTCCATTCTGCTAATGACAAGTGCTGGAAATCAAGATCTTTATTGGTACCAGATCGGGTTTATACCATACAACAGCAGGCTAAAATCAGATCTGCACTAAAGACAAAAATAATTAGCGCGTCACTGACTCCCTCGACGGATGGGTTGTCGTTTTAGGAAGGGGAGAACATTCTTCCTTAAATAAATAGAAATAGACCCCTTGGTTGTATGGACATAATTTACACATAACAAATCAATGATAATAGTCATCCAGCCATCATGTTATTGATAAAAAATAGGTTACAGTTACATATGATCAAGCGATAAAAGCAAACTCTCAAACCTTTATATCATGAAACCGTCTTGAAGACCGAGTGCAAAAGCAGAGATACACATCTAAATCTCCTAGACCGTGAGCTTCAAGCCGAATCACGATGCATCGGCCACACCGCTCGGCCTATTCTCAATACCCGAGCGCATGAATGAACATCTAAATCACTCAGTTGTTTATTACTAGACCGAATGCAGGGCCGATCGCCTCACCTAGACCGAGACCAATCCTGGAATCACAACGCGAGGGCAAGAATGACGTCTAAATCTCCTGTGTTGTGACCACCAAGTTTGATACAGGCGGAGGCCTAGATCGGCTATATTACCATGTTACGAAAGTAGGGATGGACGTCTGAATCTCTCTTAGTCATGATAATAGCCACGATCCGTCCATCGGCACCCTCGGCCATTCCCCAATCGGCGCTATATGAGTGATGGCGCGCCGAAAGAAGGGTTGAGGGGCGTTCGTTCAACTTCATGCTCTGCTTTTTGTAGATCTAAAGGAACATGGAGGCATACCTGATCGAGGAGGGTTGGACATCTCAAGTCTCGACATGGCCTCGATGGAGATGGCGTTAGTCAACGGAATCTATATTACATTAACTACGAAAGGGGGCTGAGAAGACCTAGAACTAGAAAAATTGATAATTGGTTGATTGATTGAGAGATTACTCCTTTCCTTCGTCTTCAACTCTGGCTTTTATAGAACTAGGATTTGTTAGGAAGTAGTTCAAAAACCCTATATTTTCCTTGATTCAGATACCAGTCACACCGTTGCTTGGTGCTTAAGTTTCGCAATCACCGGCTTCTGATTGCTTGCAAATCTCTCATGAGACCTCATTCTAATCTTTCGTATCTCCCTTGACTGTCTCAAGTCGGTTCCTTAAGTAACCGATTCGGCCCTAAGTGGTTTGGGTCGAACTATTTTTTCTCTATCCCGTTTCATTCGGCCCGTCCAACCGGATACCGCTTTTTTATGCAAACACTCCCCTCACAAAGCTATCCAAGGGTTCGTTTGATATGTAAGAATTTATGAAAAATATAAGATTCTCATAGAATACCTTGATGCTTGGTATATATAACTAGATTTTGATTTCTTTAGGCATCATATGCCCTCCAAATATGGAACTTCGATAACTATTAATATTTGTGTATCTAACACCTTCCCTCATGAAAATCCTACATACTCATCAATGTCAATGTCATTGCCATTACCATCGCCATTGCTGCCACCATCGTCTTTGTTGACGTTTCACCATTGTTTGGCCTCGTTGTCGGCTCTTCACCAACTGGGGCAGAGAACTATAAGCGCAGCAGAGGTGGGAGCAACACCATTTGATCTTGATCTTGATCCTGTTTGAGTCCCGACAACATCTTTGAATTCGGACCTTGTGGCAGAAAAGTTCTTTAGATTTGGGTTTGATTATTATCTTACAATGCATCAAATCGGTTTACTGGCTTCCTTCCTGACCTAGGAATCTTTCGTCACTAACAGGAGATTCACCCTCATAGAGAACCCTCCTTCTAAATTAGACATCAATTTGATTGCTTCCAAGACCAGGGGAGCATAGGAAGGAAAGGGAGGAGCTCGGGCAAACGCAACGCCACCTGAGAAATCGTATCTGGGGAGCCGCAGCAAAAAGCGGTCCCTGTGATGGTAGCAATTGGCTTTTCAAACCGAGCTACTTATTGCGACCTAGCGGATTATTTTAATTATTTCAGTCTCGTCTTGTAGTCTTTTAGTAAATTTTCATAGCCCTGGCTCACACGTACAGACACTATTCATTCAGAGCCCCGTTAGTCTCACCAAAGTTGAAGCCTCTGTTGTTTCCACCACCATTGTCGCTATTGTCTCTGTTGTCGCCGCTACTGTTGTCCTCAGCATTGGCACTGCCGTGTTTGCCTTCTCCATCTTTCAAATCTGCACATGTCGTTTCCATTGCCCTATTATCGCACCACCGACTCCACCATTACCGATTCTACCGTCGCTTGTTTATTGTCTTCACCACCTACTTCGTTCCTAGTCGTTGCACCATTGCCACATCGCTGCCTCCACCATCGTCATTGCCGCCGTCGGGTCCATCGCCACATCCCCACTGCCATCATTACCCCACCACCGTCCTCACCTATTGCCTTTGTCACCGTTTCTATTGCCAACCCCACCATGTCCTTGCAACCACACCGCAATTCCTCCCACCATCCATGTCTTACCTCCGTCGTTGCACCTATAATTTTATAATAATGTTCATATTATGCCAAACACAGTAATGCATCACTTTCTGGGAATCACAATCCCGAAAAAGTGTTAGGACCACTAAAAATTGTCCATTTCATGTATCGATAAAGCGGCCAGACCTGAAGGGTATCTGGAGATCATCATCTGTTCTTCTCTCCTTTTGTCCCTCCGTGTCCGATACATAGCTAATATTATCTGCCGGAATACATACGCAGACCCCACCCCTGCGTGAACCCCAGGCAGGGGAAAATGTAGGGCATACCTTTGGTCCAGCTTGTAGACGATCTTAATGAGTGAAATCAAATGATTGTGCACAAGTTTGCATAAAAGAATTGAAGCTCTCTCAATTCAATGATATCCTTTTTAAAGCCCAAACACCATCTATATCATTCTTCTTTCACCTATCGTTCTTCTTCCATTGCTACAATGAATTCTCAAAGAGCGTCTCCACCCTAGCTGGCATTGTCATAATGCCACGGGTGTACGATCCTCATTCGTGCATATCATCACCTACACCTATCACCTATTTGCGTTTTTTTTAGGCTACTTAATTTTAATTTTTACAATTTAATACGTATTGTTGTTTTTTGCTATTCGCACCCTATATGCTAGGGACCTAAGTCTAGGAAATGGCTGTTATGCCCCTATGGGGGTGAAATCAGCAAACATGCGAGACCACAGGTCTACACGCATACACATAATGATCTTGTCAAGCCAAACAGTAATTTATTTTAAAGAAAAAAACCATTTACATTCGCATAGAATTAGGTGAAACTATTTGCCCCTGTAAATTTATTTGAAAAAGTGGCGTAACGACCGTGCTGTACATCGCCACGCATTTACGGTGGGACCCACTGCCGACACCCTTTTTGCCACTATCGCTTGCATTGCGCAGCGCAGCCCTGGGTTCTGCAGCACCACCAACCTCAATGTTAAAATTCAAATTAAAAACTTGAAACATGAAGATAAATCCACAAGGATACGTAACAAATTAGTCGTTCGGAAATAATTTGGCGAGGTCAAAAATTCGGATTCGGAGAACTATTCGAAAAAATTGGTAGGTATTTGGGAAAGATTCGGTAAGTGTTCGGGAAGGATTTCGAGTGAAAAATTAATATATGAGACGCAAGGTTTTGATTTTGTGAATCATTTCCTGTTTTATTGAATTATTCGCTGTTTTTTCACATAATTCGGGAATAATTCGTGAATAATTCATGATAATGCTCAATATTGGCGATCCCCAAGATCAGGATACGTGGCAAATGACGTGTCCCAAGACTCGGAGGAAAGGGCTCACAGGGGTCGACCAGGCCACCCTGTGCCCGACCTGCAAGCGCAATTTGGCCTCCCTCGGGGCCACTTGCAAATTAACCTCCTCGGCCTCTCAGCTCGCTCCGAGCTGCCACAGGACTAAGACTCCTCGGCCTCCTCGTTCGTCCCCGAGCCCCCGGCCGAGACTGTCTTCCTCGGCCTCCGACCAACTCCGCCACTCACAGGCGTAACCGCCGCTCCGTGAATCTCGCCATGCGCAGATCCTACGCCAACAACATCCCACGTTCCACGTCATCACGATCCCCATTAATGGGCGACCTGCTCTCTGCGCAGGCGTGACGTCGGGAGCGTAACTGCCGGCGAGATTCTCGCGCCTGCTGCTGCGTGCCATCACCGCTATATAAACCCCCATCACAGAGGGGTCAAGTAAGCCATTCTTTACACTTTATGCCGTTACTTTGCTCGGATCTCATCACTAACTTGAGCATCAGAGGGTCCTCGGTGGTACCAAACCATCCCGGGACTTCTTTGCAGGTGCTCGGCGACAGCCTCCTCACCCCACCTTCTCCTCTCAAAACTCATTGAGATCCACACGCAACGAAGGATAACCAGTCAAGTTCACCTCGAGATCAACAGAAGACAACATCTGAAGGAGGCCCGAAAAGGAGCTCCATCAATTCACGAATTATTTGACCCGCCGATTAATTCGGCGATTAAGTCGGCTGATCAAAAATTCATGAATTATTCATGAATGCGACCAATAATTCACGAATTATATGAATATGGTTCGCATAGAGTGAAGAATTTTAGTTGGGTGTTTTCACTTTCTACTACGTGATAATGGAGTTTTTCCAAATTATTCAACTACAATCCGCCACATGTTCATCCCTCTGTTCTTACTATAAAAAAAAAACCCCTCTCTCTCCTCTCTTTTTTATTTTGACTTCTCCTATCAAGAACTGGTTATCAGATCATCCCACTATTTAATTCATATGCCCCGCAAAAATACGGTAATTAAAGATCAATTCCAATCAGAGAAAATGGGCTCTCCAGGATCCTTGCAGGCCAAAACTGTAGTGGGCTCTCACATGAGCCAGTGGGACTCACTGGTCCATGTGAAAGACCGCTGCAGTTTTGGGCCTGCAGGGATCCCTACATTCCCCGTTTTCTCTTCCGATAAACTCTATTTGCCAACACAATTTGCTTAGTATTTTTTTTCAGTTTCATTGAATTTAGAAATTTATGAGAAGCCTATTCTAGATTGGAAGTGACTGTCAATTTGTTCCAAGCCCGCACAAGTATTTCCATCTCTTTCTCTTTTCTTTCCCAGTATGATAAAGTAATTATATCAGTTTCCAATTATTTACCTTAATTAATTACGTATCAACAAAAAGACGCTCTATAATTAAATTTGGAAAAAATCTATGCATGTTATATGAATTTCCATTGGATACAAAATATACCTAGGATACAAATATCTGGATAGTGGATAATATGACACACTTTATATCCAATGAGAATGCATGCAGCCTATATGGATTTCACCGCACAGTAAGTAAAATATTACTCTTAAATTATCACAAGTCTTTCCAAATTCTGTTTTCTTTTTTTTTTCAAGGAAGAAAAAAATTAAGGTACCGTGCTCGTGTGTACAAGCTCTAGAGAGAGAAACAAATCAAAGAGCTAGAGAGAGAAAGAGAAAGTAGATCTCGCTTTTCTCCCTCCTCACACGCTCGACAGCAGCTGCTTCCCCCAAGTCAGCAGCAGCAGTGCTCTCTCTCTCATTATTGCTCCAAAGCTCACCTTTTTCGCTTTCTAGAGAGAGACACTTCTTCAATCAGAGGAGGGAGAAAGCAATCGTCGGCGGTGGTTGAAGCTGCTGGCGGCGATGGGGAGCTGCTGCTCCTCTCTCCGAGCTGCGGTGACGCATCCCGAGAAGCAGAACCAAAGCCATCAGCTCTTGCAGCAGCAGGACAACCAGCGCCAGTCCTTCTCCCTGCAGCACGAGCAGCAGGAGGCGCCGCCCTCCGCCGCCGCCGCCGTATCCTCCGTCTCCGGAGAGGTCCCCGCCTTCTCCGAGTTCTTCCTCGCCGACCTCAAGGCGGCCACCAACGGATTCAGTGCCGAGAACATCGTGTCGGAGAGCGGCGAGAAAGCGCTCAATTTGGTGTACAAGGGGCGCCTGCAGAATCGGCGGTGGATCGCCGTGAAGAAATTCACCAAAATGGCCTGGCCTGATCCTAAGCAGTTCGCTGTGAGTCTCGATTTGTTGAAGTTTGTGTTTTGATTTGTCGATGATGGATTTTAAAATATTTTTTTAAGGATGAGGCTTGGGGAGTTGGGAAATTGAGGCACAAGAGGCTGGCGAATTTGATTGGGTACTGTTGTGATGGAGATGAGAGGCTTCTTGTTGCTGAATACATGACAAATGATACACTTGCTAAGCATTTGTTTCACTGTATGTGCTCTGATATTTTGAGATTTTAGCTGCTTTGTTTCGTGCCGATTAGTGTTCATTTGACTGCTTTCTAGATTGGAGTCTTCAATTTTAGCAAAAATATTATTTGCATTTAGCAAAAGGATATAGGCCCTGTTTGGGTATGGAGTTTAGATAACTATGGTTTATTTTTAAGTGGAGGTACTCAAACTCCCAAAATGGAGTTTAGATAACTTTGATCGTGCCGATTAGAAAACTTAACTCCATTCCCAAATTGTGCCATATTAGTTTAGCTGAAACTTTGTTGAGTTTGTAGCTGGATTTATGTGTTCATCACTTCTCATCTATGATGAATGAAACGCAGTGTACTTGTTACATGCAATAACTTGCTCATTCTGTTAAAGTGTGAATCTTGACTCTTAGCATATAAAGGAACATCTTGTACATTGTGCAGGCCATAAATCTTTTATATGAGGTTGTTTGGCTTGTTTATTTATTTATATGCTAATCATTGACACAGGGGAAAATCAGACCATCGAATGGGCTATGCGGTTAAGGGTAGCGTATTACATAGCCGAGGCCTTGGAATATTGTAGCGCTGAAGGGCGGCCATTGTATCATGACTTAAATGCCTATAGAGTTCTTTTTGATGAGGTAGATTTTCTACTTCCTGATGTTTTATTTAATATGCATTAAGGGTCCAGTGTAACAGGATATTGAGAATATATATACAAAACGGATTTTCTTTGGTATGTTTTTTCTTACTCTTTACTAACTGTACAATATTTGATACAATGATTCCAATATTTATAGCTCATCAGGAGTCATCAATTCTTTGATAGAGAACTTCTTTAGGTGGTTTTGAAGGTACTTAAAATTAAACTTGGTGGATTGTACTTCATTAATATATGTACTATGCCGAGCAATAGTTCCCACTTTTGAAGTGTTGTGATTCTGAGACGGAAAATGATAGAGCGTGGATCTGAGGCAGCTTGGGTTTTATCAATAGATTTGTATGGTGTGGGTCTTGGGCGAAGGTTGCAAACCTCCGAATCTGAGAACCTCCAAAATCAAGGATCTCCCGGGCCAGGGGACCCCCCCTGATGCTTAAGTCAGTAAAGATGTATCATAGGTATAAAGCATGTAATGTAGATGTTTAGAAGACGGTGGGAGAGCCAGTATCTCCTCAATGGCGAAAACCCTAGGTCGGGCCGCTTCTAATCCTTCCTTTTAGGGTTTTCCCCCTTTTGGGTATTATTTTTCTCTCCTTTTCTAAGGTTTTATGTGGTATTTATAGCATACTTAGAAGGGTTGATGTGGGTCCTCTATAATATTTATTAGTTAAGATCCGTGGTTATGTGCGCGCTTTGGGCCTTATGAGGCCTCTAGGCCGAATGAATATAAGGGTTCAGATTCGATAAATCAATTCGGTAAATCTATACTATATCAGTACCCCTGCTTTGAACTCTTCACGTGCGAGTGAGAGGTCAAAGCATAGAGAGAGTATACGGTTTAGAGTGCTGTTGTGTTGGATTCATAGCACCCGAGCATGGATTGTGTGACATACTCGTCAACCACATCGAGTGAAGCTCGATCCTGTCTTCTCGTTGAGTGATGCCCTTATCTTTTCTGTTTTGAAGGGAAGCACAGTTTTTTCTTCACTTGAGCGATGCTCGGTTTTCTTTTTCTAGGTGCCGAGAGATGCTCGGTCTTTTCTTCGTTTTGGGACTTGTTCTAAGGGGAAAAGAGTTTTGTTGGTCTTCGTGCCTTCGGCAGGTTTGGCTCTTGGGGCTTCACGTCTTTAGCAGGATTGGCCCTCGGGGTTTCACGTTTTAGCGGTCATTAGCGCTCGTGCCTTTTGTGTATTCACCCTTGGGAGCTTTGTGCCTTTTGTGTGCTCATCCCTCGAATCTTCCTGCCTTTTTGCGGATTGGTCCTTTGGAGCATCCTGCCTCATTGGACCTCAGTGAGTATTTGCTTAGTGGTGCTGGGAGTGAAGCTCGACCGCTTTTATGATGCGCCTTTTATTTTTCTTGATACCTGTGTCTTTTACACATTGCTCAAAGGAAAGATTAAAAGCACGCGAGGTATTAAAAAAATATCTTGCTTTACAATAATTTCATTTTAAATATAAAATCTTACTCGACCTCCATCTTATTTGAGGATTCTTTTCTTATTATATGGGCTTGTAAGCGTCAAGCTAGGGGTTCGAGGAGTTTGGAGTCACGTTTCATAGCTCGTATATGGGTGTTCGCATCCTGTAGGTGGCTGCTAGAAGCTCGCAGCTCGCATATGAGAGCTCGCGGCTCTTTTTTGATAGCTCATGGTGCGTAGCTTGTGGGGCTAGGTCACAGCTTGGAGCTCGGAGCTCACAGCTCTCCAGCTCGGAGCTCGTAAGTCTCTGGCTCGGAGCTCACAGCTCTCCTGCCCATATCTTGTAGGTGTAGGTTGCATTTGCTTCGTCTTATCGGGCTTGGTCCTGGTGCGGGGTTAAATCTCACACCCGTGCTCTAACTTAGTAGTCTTATTATTACATCAATCATATAGAAAATCTCTCCTATGATGGAGGTTAGTAGATGAGTCCATACTATTAATATGTTCCATATCGATCGATTCGACTTATTATTTTATAATGCAAGTCATGCACCTTAATTTTTATTTAAAATAAAGATGAAGTATATACTATTATGTCTTCCCAAAGAAATAATCATGATATACCAACACTATATTTGTTGAACCATGTTAGGAACAATCCCTTCAAAATTTGCAAAATATGAATCTTTCCAAAATATTTGTTGAACCGTGTAGAAACAACCTATTCAAAATCTAGATCTTTCCAAAATATTGTTGTAACTTCTTCAAAATCTTCAAAATATGAACATTTTCAAAATATTTTTGAACAATATTAGGAACCAACTCTTCAAAATATAAATAGGTAGAGATCTCCTATATCTTATCTCAAAAGATATGAGAGAAATATATCCGAAATAGGATTTTATCAAATATTCTATATTTAAAATATTTTTAGAAAAAAGATTTGAAATATCATCACATCTTTGACTTTAATATAAACTTCAAAATCAATTTGATGCAAAACTTGATCATATCCTAAAATCAATCATAAAATCAAAATCTGTTGTAAAGTTCTCTTTTTTAAAAGATAAACTCATCACAAAAGCACAAAAGCACAAAATATCAATGCCATAGATTTACTGATGTGATTTTATCAGAGCTAGCCAAACTGTTCTAAAAAGATAGTCTTTTAGTAAAAAAATTAAATCTTTACGCACCTTGATTATTGCAAATCAATGTATCTCTTTATTCATCGAGGTTTCAGTTGAAAAGTCGGGATCTTTTGATCGTAAGCTCAAATGTAACACCCTAGTTTGGATACAGTATTTCCAGAGTTATTGAGATATTATTTTTAATTAAAAAATTCACTATAATTTTAAAATTTGCTTTATGGTAGGTTGCTAGTATAATTATTTTAACTTTTGCCGTATACAATTTTGATATGAAAATCTTCAATTCTTAGATAATATATGTTAGTTCTTTAGTGGCAACAAAACAATATTTTCATATCTTAAGTTTCTTAAACTAGCCTATTCACATTTGATTTGCAAATATATTTCTTTACCTAACTTCATTTGCTGTTGGTTAGAGAATAAAAAAAATCCATACCAAATCTCTAAACACGCGCGCGCGCGCGCACACATATATATAACAATATCTCTCTCAAATCTACAAATCTATTTATATATTACCTTCCTCTCTCCCTTAAACACACATGCAACTCTCTCTTCCTTTTCTATTTCTCTTTTCTCCCGACGCCGCCTCCACTCTCGTCACCACCATCATCGCCGTGCACCCCGACTCCTCTTACCACGACGATTGCTGCAGACCGCTACCCAACCCCCTAACCACCACTTCCTTCCCTTCCTTCCTCTTCACCCTTTCGCCGCTTCCCGAGCACCCACATTATCACCACCCTCGCCGTCTCTATCCTCGCAGTCATAATCTCCTCTCACCACGATCTATCGCCTGCACTCATCTCCACTTCACTACCGTCGCCATCTTCTTTAATCATCATCCTTCTGTCGCCCTTTCCTTCTCCCTCGACCGCCACCAGCCCTCCATCACCGATCCTCCTCATAGCCGCACCTCAACACCAGAAGCACCAACCTATCTCACCACAGCCAACTCCAGTCGCCTTCGCTTCACTGTCGCAGGCCTCACCCTTCCGCCGCACCCTTTGTCCAGACCTCCACCATCAATGATCGAGACCCCATGGCCCAAACACCATCTTTCCAATCTCCGACCACCCCCACGCCACAGCCGCCACATCACCACCGCAGCCCTCCACCGCCAAACCAATCTCCAAACCTGAGCACACCCCGGTGCCCCCTCGACCCGACTTCAGACTTTACCCATCACCTTACTTGCACCAATCATCAATCACCGACATCATCCCCTATCGCCGCCGCCGCACCATATCAATACTCGAACCCAACTACGGTGTAGCCCTCTCTTTCCCCTCTCGGTGTAAGTTTCATTCTTGTTTTTCTTTATTTGTGAAGCATGAGTAAATTATAATAACAATTGAAATAAAATATATTTTCTATAAAAAAACAGAAGCATGTTTGGAGATATATACACACACACACACACAATTATATGCTAAGTGTGGTGTACTATTGATTATGGCTAAATCAATCTAGACAGAGCGTATAACTCAGGTCCCAAGTCGAATTTTAGCTGAGATCGTGTCTCGCATCTTCGTACATCGTTTTCCCGTGATCATTATCTACAATGCAAATATTCTTGCTTTACTTTTGGTCGATGCACATCGGCAACCCTCGTGTATGTGTGTGTATTATTTTTCTGCACTGTTAAAATAGAAAGAAAAGTGTTAGTATCCAATTATTTTATATTGTTAAAAGAATATAAACTTTTATGCAACAAAGTGATAAAAGAAAATTAGATTAAGTGTGGATCTGCAATGATATTTATTTAACTATAAATAAATTTCAAAAGTTGTTAACTTATCTTATATATATATCCTTCTAACCAGCTTGTGATTAGTATATCTATATTAAGGTTAATGGTAAAGATAACAATCGTGACTTTTGTCAGCTTGTACATCGTCTTCATGCAGTTATTATTATCGAATAACAATTACATTTGACATGTCATGATTCTTTACTTTAGTATTTTAAGGACGAGATCTCTAATTAAGATACTGAACTACATGCCATGACACACCACTACTTACCCGTTTCATTTCTATACAATTACCATATCACAAGTTCCAGTCTTTTCAACATTTTTAATTAGTGATTTAGTCATTACCATAGTAAATACGAATACGCGGGGTGTGGGGATAGTTTGACTGTGCGTTCGTGCAACAGGATCTCAGGAGTCCCATGCCGACAGCTCGTATCGGGCTATATCGGTCGCATGTTATTACAGCTCGTACTGGGCTATATCGGCCGCATGTTCATCCCACAGTTGGGCCCGTGTTTCCTATCCTCTGGGGCCCTACCCTTGGGTTAGAAATACTCCTGCAGAGGTTGACACACACTCGAACTCACGATAGAATAGATTAGCTTCAGTGACCAGTTAGGTTATGACATGACCTGTTTACATGTATGTATTAATGTATCCATATATATATATATCCGTTTCTACTTGCGCATGGGTTTCAACACTCATATATTCATATTATCATATCACACATCTTATACGTTGAGTATTTGCTGAGATGTTCCGACATCCCTGAGATTTGCCATCTCAGGTTTAGAGACGGATTTTCAGGCTGAGCAAGATCGAAACGGTTATCAGGACTTTGCCGAAGATTAGTAGCCTGTAGGTTTATTTCTTTTCAGTTAGTATTTAGCATGTGCGTCCTTGTGGGACATTAGGATTTATGTATCTCTTTTCGGATTTTGTTTTTTATTCGAACCTATTGTATTGAATCTTTATTTGCATCCATTAACTGGTAAATCTATTTTTAACATTCATTGTGGGTTCCTTGCAGCATGACTGTCAGTATCATCTTTTTTGTTGTTGGATATCATCTTTGACAGGTTAGCTAGACAGCCTTTATGTGACTATGAAAGGATCTTTCCTTACCGTAGATAGCACAGCTGGCCTTCGTTACTCTCCGTATTCCGTATTTTGGGAAGCGGGGCATGACAAGGTTTTGTTGGTATCAGAGCCAGGCTGACGTCGAACTTAGTCTTGGTTCTACCGATCTTTAGGGTTAGAATCACATATTTAGGTTACCCTCAGTATATCATGCTGCATATTCCTTTGACTCTGATTGTAGGATTCAAGCGACTTACATAGAGTTGCGATATTGTGCCCATATACCGCGACATGGATACAATTCGGTATTCTATATGAATAACTTAGAATTCTGCCCTTAATTCGTATCCATTGAATTGATTATATTGTATTATCTATTTTTTCAATTGTTTTAATACTCTGAACTTGAATCTTATTTTAGCTGCTAAACCTCGTTCGTTTTGACTTCAGAATCATGACGGAAGAAACTTTGCGGGTATATAGGAGGTGTGACAATAATGCTGCACTACTTGGAGTTATACATGGAATGTTAAAGAGCCAATAGCAGCAGCCTGACTTACTACAGGAAGGTCTACTTGCTTCTTAGCAGACCACTACTGCAGCCTTGAATAAAGTGGCTGAGGTTCGTGAGGGTAGATGTCCGAGCAGTGTCGCCGATTTCAGGAGACTACAGCCGACGGTTTTCAGTGGTTCGGGCAGTCCACTTGATGCCGAGCAGTGGATTGTCGACATGGAGAATTTGCTGTCAGCCGCCCGAGTTCCAGAAGAGGACATAGTGGACATAGTCAAGATTTAGTCGCAAGATGTAGCTAGAATTTGGTGGCTCGCAAAAGAGAACAGGTTGAAGAAACTGATTGCATGGACTGATTTCTCTACGGCTTTTCTTGAGAAATTCTTTCCAAAGTCGGCCAGGATCGAAATGGAGCAACAATTTATCAGGCTTCGACGAAGAGATCGCACAGTGGACGAGGTAGCGGCTGAGTTTATCCGACTCGATCGTTTCGCTCCTTCGATGGTGGCTCAGGAGGACAGTGCCAGGAGATTTTTATAGTGCCTTACTCTGGAGATACAGGAGAAACTAGCTTTACATAATCTGGGGACTTATTCTGAGGTATTAAATGCAGCCTGCAGGATTGAGGCAATTATGGATAAGAGGAAGAAACTGCAGGGTGGAGGATTTAAACGCCCGGTGAATCAAATTTCAGGAAGGATTCCAGTTAAACAGCATGGAAGAGTTCAGATGAAGCGTACTGCAATCCCACCACAACGAGAACCTCTGGTTTGTGGATACTGTCAGATACTGGGACACATTGAGAGGAATTGCCGCCGGACCAAGAGTCTGTCTGACATGTGGTGCTAGTGGCCACCAGATTGGGAGTTGTCTTAGGAGAGTAGTGTGCAATCAGCCTCAGAAATAACTTTTTGATCAGAGGCGAGGCAACATAGGTCGTGGACAGGGCGAGCCTTTACCATGACGGCTGACCAGGCAAAGGCATCAGAAGATGTCGTTTCAGGCACCATTTTAGTTTTTTCTGTTCCTGCTAGAGCACTTTTTGATTCCGGGGCTTCGTATTGTTTTGTGTCTTTGGTTTTTGCCACAACATATTATATTACACACGAAACACTGACTTGAGGTTGGGACATTCACATTGGAAATGGAGTAGTTGCCACCAACCTAGAGTGAGTTTTGTCCAGTAATGATTTGCGCCAGGGAACTTTTCATAGATTTCCTGCTGATTGGGACCTGTAGTTATGATGTTGTCTTAGGAATGGATTGGTTGTGCACCTTTCATACACATTGATTGTCGGGCCAAAACAGTAATCTTTCGTATTCCTAACCATCCAGAGTTCGTGTTTATTGGGGGCAACAAATCTCTAGGACCCATAAAGTTTAGAGCAAAGCCGACGAACATCATACTAGCTTCAATGGAGATTAATAAGAGTTCGGCACCGGTCGTGGTTCGGGAATTCTTGGATGTTTTTCTCGAGGACTTACCCGGCTAGCCCCCGCCTCGTGCTTTGGGGTTTTCGATAGAATTACTACCAGGAACGGCACCAATTTTTAAGACCCCTTACAGGATGGCACCAGTTAAGTTAGCAGAATTGAAAAAGCAGATAGAAAACCTCCTCAGCAAGGGTTTCATTGGCCCAAGTATTTCTCCGTGGGGCGCTCCAGTTTTACCAGTGAAGGACGGTTCGTTATGCATATGCATTGACTACTGAGAGTTGACCGGGTTACGATTAAAAACAAGAATCCTATACCTCGGATTGATGACTTGTTCGATCAGTTATGTGGTGCTCGAGTGTTCTCTAAGTTGGATTTTCGGTCGAGGTACCATCAAGTTCGGATTAAAGCGGAGGATGTATGCATGACAGCTTTCAGAACTCGATACGGTCATTATGAGTTTTTAGTGATGCCATTCGGTGTTACTAATGCCCCAGCCGTGTTCATGGATCTAATGAACCGAGTTTTTTCGCATGACCTCGATCAGTTTGTCGTAGTTTTCATCGACGACATTTTTTTGTACTCCAATAGCAAGTGGGAGCATGCCGAACATCTGAGGATCGTGTTATAGATACCGAGACATGAGAAGTTATACGCTAAACTTAGTAAATACGAATTTTGGCTTGAACGAGTTCAATTTTTGGGCCACATCGTTTTTAGAGATGGTATCTCAGTAAACCCAGCGAAAATTGAAACAGTGAAAGATTGGCCAGCACCAAAGTCAGTAGCAGAGATTAGAAGTTTCTTGGGATTCGCATGCTACTATCGAAGATTTGTTAAAGATTTTGCACGAGCGGCTGAGCCGTTGACAAGACTTACTCGGAAAGGAGTACCGTTTGTATGGTCAGAAGAATGCAATCGAACGTTTGTTGAATGAGAAACGCACAACTCCACCCATATTAATCGTACCAGATGGGACAGAAGGACTAGGGATTCATAGTAACGCTTCTGGTAATGGGCTAGGCTACGTCTTGATGCAGTGTGGGAGTGTTGTAGCTTATGTTTCGCGTCAATTGAGAACGCACGAGAAGAATTACCCAACCCACGATTTAGAGTTGGCCGCAATAATCTTTGCTCTAAAGATTTGGAGGTATTATCTTTTGGGAGAACGAGTGGAAATCTATACGGACCACAAAAGCCTGAAGTATGTATTCACACAAAAAGAGCTAAATATGAGACAGCGCAGATGGTTAGAGTTCATGGCTGATTATAATCTTGATTTGCAATATCACCCCGGAAAGGTAAATGTGGTACCGGATGCTTTCAGCCGGAGACTAACAACAATACTGTTGACTAGCCAGAAGGAACTCCTTTCTTGATGAGTTTCAGAGACTTGATTTGGATGTGGTGGAACAGGGGACACGAAAAATATTGGTAACTACAAGTGCCGTCTTCGTTAGTAGATCGTATTAAAGCTGCACAGGCTGGGGATCCGCAATTGCATAAATTCCGGAGTTTAGTAGAGGCCGGATTGAGAAAAGATTTGTTGATACACGAAAATGGTTTTTTAAGATTCGGCAATCGACTATGCGTGCCAAAGCACGAGATTCGAAAAGTATTGAAGGAAACACATAGTTCACCCTATTCAGTGCATCCGGATGGCACCAAAATGTATAGGGATATTAAACAATATTTTTGGTGGAATGGCATGAAGGAGATTGCCCGCTATTTGTCGAAATGCTTAGTGTGCCAGCAGGTGAAGGCCGAACATCAGAGAGTGGCCGGTCTTTTGCAACCACTTCCCATTCCTCAGTGGAATTGGGAACACATCACTATGGACTTTGTGACTGTTTTACCGCGGAGTCCTAAGGGCAATAACGCTATTTGGATAATCATCGACCGTCTTATAAAGGCGGCTTATTTTCTACCTTTTCAAGTAGGACAATCGACGGAGACGTTAGCAGAGAAATATATGCAAGAGACCGTAAGGTTACATGGGGTGCCTATCAGTATAGTATTAGATAGAGACATGATTTCTCACATTTTTGGAGAAGCTTGCAAGAAAGCTTGGGCACTCGTCTTAATTACAGTACAACTTACCACCCTCAGACTGACGGACAGTCTGAACATACGATACAGATATTAGAAGACATATTGAGGGCTTGCATGCTAAATTTCAAGGGATCGTGGGAGGATCACCTAACTTGGTGGAATTCTCTTATAATAACAGCTACCAGGTGAGCATTCAGACGGCCACGTTCGAGGCACTTTACGGGCGTAAGTGTCGTTCCCCACTTTGCTAGGATGATGTAGGTGAGCGAAGATTGCTAGGATCGGAGCTCATAACCCAAATCGTTGATAAGGTTCAGTTAATCAAAAACCGTATCAAGGCAGCGCAAGATCGTCAGAAGAGTTGGGCAGATGCTAGTTGAAGACCTCTTGAATTCGATGTAGGAGATCATGTTTTCCTTAAGATTTCGCCGACTCGAGGAGTGATTAGACTCGGTAGTCGTGGGAAACTCAGTTCCAGATTTATCAGGTCATTCGAGATTGTGGAGCGCGTTGGAGTAGTGGCATACAGATTGGCTTTACCCCACCCTCTTTGGCTGGTGTCTACGATGTATTTCATGTATCCCAGTTACGTCAATACGTCCGTGATGACAGTCATGTTCTTGATCACTTGGAATTAATCTTGAGCACTGACCTTTCATATGAAGAGTAACATATAGCCATTGTCGACCGTAGAGGTGTTGAGGAACAAGATCATCTCTTTAGTTCTTGTATCTTGTGGCGGACGTTCATGCAGGGAATCCACTTGGGAGCGTGAGGACGAGATTCTTCAAAAGTTCCCACATCTGTTTCCTTAATCTTGTAGTCTTCCTTCCAATTTCGAGAACGAAATTTTCTGTAAGGTGGGTAGGATGGTTTGGATATAGTATTTCCAGAGTTATCGTGATATTGTTTTTTTAATAAAAAAAATTTACTATAATTTTAAAATTTACTTTATGGTAGGTTGCTAGTATAATTATTTTAACTTTTGTCGTATACAATTTTGATATGAAAATCTTCAGTCATTAGATAATATACGTTAGTTCTTTAGCGGCAACAAAACAATATTTAAGTTTCTTAAACTAGCCTATTCACATTTGATTTGCAAATATATTTCTTTGCCTAACTTCATTTGCTGTTGGTTTGAGAATAAGAAAAATTCATACCAAATCTCTAAACACACATATAAAATATATATATATATATATATATTTAATTATATACAACAATATCTCTCTCAAATCTATAAATATATTTATATATTTACCTTCCCCGCTCTCTCTTAAACACACGCAACTCTCTCTTCCTTCTCTTTTTCTCTTTTCTCTCGACGACGCCTCCACCCTCATCGCCACCATCATCGTCGTGCACCCCGACTCCTACTTCTCTTACCCCGACGATCGCCGCAGACCGCTTCCCAACCCCCGTAACCACCGGTTCCTTCCTTTCCTTCCTCATCTTCACCCTTTCACTGCTTCCCGAGCACCCACATCGTCACCACCCTAATCGCCTTTATCCTCGCAGTTACCATCTCCTCTCTCCACGACCCATCGCCTGCACTTATTTCCACCTCACTACCGCCGCTACCTTCCTTGATCATCACCCCTCTGTCGCCCTCTCCTTCTTCCTCGACCGCCACCAGCCCCCCATCACCGATCCTCCTCATAGCCACGTCTCAACACCAGAAGCACCGACCCATCTCGCCGCAGCCAACTCCAGTCGCCTTCGCTTCACCATCGCAGGCCTTACTCTTCCGCCGCACCCGTCGTCGAGACCTCCACCATCAACAACCGAGACCCCATCGTCCACACCATTTCCCCTATCTCCGACCACCCCTTTTGCCACAGCCGCCACATCACCACTGCAGCCCTCCACCGCTAAACTCATCTCCAAACCCGAACACACCCTGGCGCCCCCTCGACTCGACTTCAGACTTTACCTATCACCTTGCTTGCACCCATCATCAATCACCGACGTCATCCCCTGTCGCCGCTGTCGCACCAGATCAATACTCGAACCTAACTACGGTGTAGCCGTCTCTTTCCCTTCTCAGTGTAAGTTTCATTCTTGTTTTTCTTTATTTGTGAAGCATGATTAAATTATAATAACAGTTGAAATATAATGTTTTCTAAAAAAATACAACAGAAGCATGTTTGGATATACACAAACATACAATTATATGCTAAGTGCGGTGTACTGTTGACTTATGGCTAAATCAATCTAGGCTGAGCGTATAACTTAGGTCCCAAGTCGAACTTCAGCCGAGATTGTGCCTCGCATCTTCGTACATCGTTTTCCCGTGATCATTATCTGCAAGGCAAGTATTCTTGCTTTACTTTTGGTCGATGCACATCGGCAATCCTCGTGTGTGTATTTTTCTGCACTGTTAAAATAGAAAGAAAAGTGTTAGTATCCAATTATTTTATATTGTTAGAAGAATATAGACCTTTATGCAATAAAGTGATAAAAGAAAATTAGATTAAGTGTGAATCTGCAATGAGACTTATTTAACTACAAATAAAATTCGAAAGTTGTTAACCTATCTCTTATATATATATATATATATTCTTCTAGTCAGCTTGTGATTAGTATATTCATATTAAGGTTAACGGTAAAGATAACAATCGTGACTTATACCAGCTTGTATATCGTCTTTATGCAGTTACTATTACCGGATAACAATTACATCTGGCATGTCATGATTATTCTTTACTCTAGTCTTTTAAGGACGAGATCTCTAGTTAGGATGCTGAACTGCATACCATGACACACTACTAACCAGTTTCATTTCTATACAATTACCATATCACAAGTTCCGGTTTTTCAGCATTTTTAATTAGTGATCTAGTCATTACCATAGTAAATATGAATATGCGGGGTGTGGGGTAGTTTGAGTGTACATTCGTGCAACAGGATCTCACGAGTCTCATGCCGGCAGCTCGTACCGGGCTATATCGGTCGCATGTTATTACAGCTCGTACCGGGCTATATCGGTCGCATGTTCAACCCACAGTTGGGTCCGTGTTTTCTAGCTTCCGGGGCCCTATCCTTAGGTTAGGAATACCCCCGTAGAGGTTGATGCACACACTCGAACTCACGATAGGATACATTACCTTTAGTGACCAGTTAGGTTATGACATGACCTGTTTACATGTCTGTATTAATGTGTATATATATGTGTGTTTTTCTATTTGCGCACACGGGCTTCACACTCATATATTCATGTTATTACACCACACACACCTTATACGTTGAGTACTTGCTGGGATATTCTGACATCCCTGAGATTTGCCATCTCAGATTTAAAGATGGATTTTTAGGTTGAGCAAGACCAGAGCGGCTAGCAGGACTTTGACGAAAATCAGCAACCTGTAGGTTTATTTCTTTTCGGTTAGTATTTAGCATGTGCGTCCTAATGGGACGTTAGGACTTATGTATCTTTTTTCGGATTTTTTTTTATTCGAACCTATTGTATTGGATCTTTATTTGCATCCATTAACTGGTAAATCTATTTTTAACATTCCTTGTGGGTTCTTTGCAGTATGACTATCAGTATTATCTCTTTTGTTATTAGATATTATCTTTGACAGGTTAGCTAGACAGCTTTTATGTGACTATGGAGGGATCTTTCCTTACCATAGGTAGCACGGCTGGTCTTCGTTACTCTCCGTATTCTGTATTTTGGAAAGTGGGGCGTGACATCAGATCTAAGATCTACCGCGGAGCTCTTTCCAATAGACGGCGCCAATTGATAGAGCATGGCGCTGAGGTAGCTTGGGCTTTATCAATAGATTTGTAGGGTGGGAATTTTGGGCAAAGGCCTCACCGCCGGATCTTCAATCCTCTGAGGGATAGGGCGCCGGAGTTATATTCCGGTCCCTCCCCTGATCATAAATTCAATCTTTCTTAGAAAGGTAGGGTTTCTATTTATGGAGAAATTGTGGCATATCTTTACCTTCATGTTGGAGAGGCTTATATAGGCATCACGTACGGTCATGATGTAATCAATGAAGGTTCAGTTAGTTATCTAGGGTATTGTGTCGACATGGGCTACCCTCTTTGTATAAAGATTTCTTGGTGGGCCTCATGGGTTGAATACCATGGGTTTGGACTTGTGCTCGGCCTCATGGACCGAGTGGAGTCAGGTCGGACCCATCGTTGGTTATTCCATACATCAACAGAAAACATGATTGGTTGGGTTTGGATCTAAGTGGCTTTGGTTAGTCTTGGATACTAGATTTCATTCGGGAATTTTAGGTATGATAGGTGGGAGTTGATTCCAGTTATAATGAATTGAGTTGCAAATCACGGTGTGAAAAATTTGTAGCTTTGAGTCGCTGCTGGTTGGAGAAAGAGTAGGAGAGAATCTATTCTTCCCCAATTTTGGAGGGAGTCCGAGAGGCAGTTGAATTACATTACTTTTCCTCGAATCTTCGCTTGAATCTGCATTACCTAAACCAGCGTCACTCAAATGGAATTATTTTGATTGTTTGAATCTGCACTCGCTTTCTTGAACCTAGTCCAGTGTCACAGATTAACAATTGCTTGAATCCTCACTTTCTTGAGCTAGCTGCACTGAAGTCAGATGCATAAATGAAGCACCCATCAGGAACTCAATTCACCGGTACTTAGAAAATAACACTCAAGAGTTAGGACTAGACATTAATGTTATTACCCCCTTCTTCCCCTCTGAGAAAATATGGGATGCTTATGCTCACATCTTTTTTAAGAAAACGGGTATAATAAAAGTTCTCAGGAAGTAGCAACATTGAAGAAGCATCTCATTGGCCACGCAAGTCTGCGCATACTAAAAAAATAATAACAATAAAACACTAACAATTTCAAATTACAAACAGTACTCAAAATAGCAGATCAGACGTATGTCGTTGGACACACATGACCACCGTTGCATATGTGCGCAACTATTGGTCTCTCCTACCTAGGTAATCCGTCTCCTCTCTCACCCTGCTCTCCCCATTCAGTCACCTGCAACCTGCATATGAATTTGGCTCAGCTTTTTATGGGTCCTCTATGGAGATAGATGTCCAGTGCATGATACAGGAAAGTAACTAAATTTACAACTTTATTGTGAAAAAATCTCCTATTCTTTTCTAGCCAAACCCTCCACAAAATGACAGGTTTAAGTTGCGTAACTTCCCATGAACTCCAATCATGTTAAGATATATGGATAATATAGTCTCATATTGGAAAAACTATGAGAGGCGTACATATATAAGATATAAGATGAGACAAACCTCTATAAGGCTCGCGTCTTATTGGATGGAACTCGTCTTATGTTAAAAGGATACGAGTCTTATTGGATAGAACCCGTTTTATGTTGAAAGCCCATTTTTGTCCTCATATAAATAAATATATAATTCGTCCCACTTGTCCGTGAGCATTTAAATTTAATATGGTATTAGAGCCAGGTTGATAACATTCGTGGATTTGTACTTAAAAGTACTTCTGAGAGAGAGCCGTCTCCATGCTTTTTGATAGACTAGCCTCTTTACGTTGTGTTGCACCTTTGAGGGCGATGTCTACTTGCCTTTGAGAGACTAGCCTTTATATGTGTTGTACGATCCACGTGACAACCACGTTGCACGTGCGGGTGTGTTAAGATATATAGATAATATAGGCTCACATTGGAAAAACTATGAGAGGCGTATGTGTATAAGATATAAGATGGGACAAAACTTCATAAGGCTTGAGTTATTGGATGGATACCGTCTTATGTTGAAAGGGTACGAGTCTTATTGGATGGAACCCGTCTTATGTTGAAAGCCCGTTTGTGGTCTCATATAAATAAATATATAATCCGTCTCCCTCGTCTGTGAATGTATAATCCGCCCCCTCATTTAAATTTAATATATCAATATGCCTCACCCTTCTGGTTCCTCGGGAACCCCAGTGCCACCCTACTGAGGGCAGGAGGACAAGAAATTATTATTATGCTTATAACTATAAAATCCGAGTGTTGAAATATTGAATGGATGGAAGTTGAGATATAAATTATTTTGGCGTTGACCAAGAGAAGATATAAATCAAAGACCTCCTGAAACCTTAAAAAGCTCAAGGTGATGAGTCATGGGCCAAAAATGTATTTGAAATGACAAGCAGTTGTTCTGATTATTCTTTTGCTACATTCCAAAATTTCGTCTTTCAGATTTTCTCACAATATTGGTTTTGACTTGTGGAAATCTGAAGCTAAGGGAATGTTCCATCACAGTACTCTATTCCATTTTATTTATAATTATTGCCCATTAGAATGATGTTTGTGATTTGCTTCTATATATATATATATATATATATATATATATATATATATATCAATGTTATTTTCTGACAATTATTGCATACAACCTTTCTTGTTTTTGCTCATTGAGCATTAGGTGTATTATATCCAGGGTGTCACCTCTATAGTCCATGATCTATGAGAAAGGAGATTATTTATTTTATTTAATTATTATTATTTTTCTTTTTTGCAGGATGGTGATCCACGTCTTTCATGCTTTGGTCTAATGAAAAATAGCAGCGATGGAAAAAGCTATAGCACAAACCTAGCTTACACACCTCCCGAGTATTTAAGAAACGGTACCTTTTTAGGCCCTGTTAGGATACAAAGTTAGGATAACTATGGTTTATTTTAAAGTGGAGGTAGGATGCATGCAAACTATGGTTTGCAAACTCCAAACTCCAAAAATGGAGTTTGGTATACTTTGATCAGATTGGAGTTGAGATTACTGCAGTTTTAAGGCTGAAAAATTGCAGTTATCTCAACTCCAAAATCGGTGCAAGTCCCAACTGCGAAACAAGCCAAAGTTAGCATTTTGGAGTTAACTTTTCCTAACTTCATGAAACCACAGTTTACAAAGCTCAACTCCATTCCCGAACATACCCTTATTGTGTTGGAGGATATTTATTTCATAATCTTTACTGAATTATTTACTTAAAATAGCCTAATAGGCTAATACCAATAAACCTGTATGTAGATAATAGATTGTGCAAAATCTTAGGTTAGCTCAGCCTACTGCTGTTCTTTATATCGTTTCCCTATATTGAATAATGATTATGATGCTCTAGAAGACTAGAACAAAGGGCAGGAATCTTTTTAATATTTATTGGCAGTGATCAGACATCACAATTCTGGCAGTTCCCCCGACACAGGACATACCTAAACAGCATACGCCTCTTTCTTGAATCTATTATTTTTGTATGAGACCTTCCATATGGAGTGGATAGTTTAATTTCTGACATATACGAGTTAAATTTTTTTGTTGATCATCACCTCTTTATTATATCAACACATTCTGCACATGCACGATAGGAGTTACTGAGTCCCCCCCCCCCCTCAAGCTATAGAGGAAATTAATTATAACTATTAATAAAATGCTGTCAATTGATTTATCTTTTATGATTAGCCAAATCTCATATATGGATATATGGGTTTAAGTTAGTGTGAAAATGCACCAACTAGCAAGGCCTGAAATCTCGGTATTTGTAGGTAGTATCGGACAATCACTTTTGGGATCGAAATTGGCCATATTGGCCGTATGAGTCCTCTCGGATCATAATATCGGATTCTCTATGGGTTGACAAAATGGATTTTTAAAATTAGTAATTTTTTAAATTAATATTAGAAGTAACTATAAAAAAAATTGGCAAAGCTTTAGTAATTAATTATGTCTATTTTGGATGTTTTAATAATTGATAAAGATATCTCTAAACTTTTTGATATATTTTTCAGGAATATCAAATAAACTATGATAGTCTAATAAGATTAATAAACCCATGAACCCATTGATTAACCACACTAACCCTCTATTACTCGTTTTAATAGGTACAATTCAACTATTCAATATACATCCTTTTAGTGTTCATTTCAGACTGTCTTTTACTCTCTACGTATAAATTGTTGTTCACCAACCATGGTGGGTTGTTAACTGTTTTTATTGGTTCTGTCACATTTACTTTCACCATTTGATCTTGTTATGAATCCAATCCCCTCACCACTTTCACAAGAACACTCAAGGTAAGATAAAAGGTATAGCACTAGCACATGAAATTCTCTAAGAAAGCTATCATCTTAAGCTGTTAGTTTCTTGCATTTTCTTTTCTACTGAAGTTTGCATTTAACTGATTATTGTGAGCAACATGAAGTTGGTGATATTCTGACATATTAGTTATGCATTTATTTTTTCCTGCTAAAACAGGAAAGTAATGGAAAAAAATTGAATTAACGTTTTACTATACTTTATTTATGCAGGGAGGGTCACTCCTGAAAGTGTGATATTTAGCTTTGGCACTGTTCTCTTAGATCTTCTTAGTGGAAAGCGCATCCCTCCAAGTCATGTAAGTAACTCATACATATCCTGCTTCTTATAGATGACCATCACTATGTTATGTTTTATGAGTAAAATATTAGTTTATATTTTTGGAACTGTAAATATTAGTTTATTGATATTGCTGAAAGTTATAATGGCCTTTTGGTGAATAAGGTAAATTTGGTGGAACACAAGCTTGTGATTCATGATGATATAGACTTAATATTGAAACATAGAAAATTGCTATCTTTTAATGTATTTTGACATTTTTCTATGTAATACATAACATGGTGCGTTTGAGGTAATAATTCGTGCAATTAGAAATGGATGAAGAAACAAGAGGTACTTTAAAGTATTGTATGATTGTGACATCCCAATAAAATTTAGCTAAAACACTTTACGAGACAAGTATAAAAGCTTTTTTTGAAGTGTTATATTATGCTGTGTATGCTTCTTTTTCTTTCACTAAAGATGGTGAGAATGGGCTTGTCTAGTACAGATCGAAAGCAACAAATGTAAAGAGTGGTTCATCGAACCGTTAGTTGGTCACTGTGTTCTGATAGGTTTGAGAACAAGGTATAACTGCCAGTTCAAGTTGTTTAGCATGGTTAAATACCGTTTAGCAAATATTTCATGTGATGACTGATTGACAGGTTTTCCCCTTTTCTGTACCCATGATTCTTCTTAACACAAGTGAATACTTGAATAGTTAAGAACGAAATTCAAGGGCATGGTTTATTTTAAATTTGCTATAATGTCTTTGATGCGGCATTGGTGCTATTATAAAGTTACATATAGCAGCAAGCTTTCGTGAGAGTAAGAGAAGGTGGGGCCTAATAGAGTGTAGTGGTATACTGGATATAACATGCCAAGGATAGGGGTGTAATAGAGATCTTGGAAAATCTTCTTCCCCCTTGCATGCATCCTAGTTTGGCTGGTTGAAATTTTCCTTTGCTGTTTTATCATATCGAGGGAACTGCAGAAGAATACTTCATATTTTGATTTGAGTAGTAGGTGCAACGAGTCTTGAATGTTGGTGAATGCATGTGGTAAGCTTAAGTGAATTCATTTAATATACAATAAACAATTATAAGCATGACACTGAATTATAGGGTACATAAGATGCACCACTTTATGGTAAAGCAAACAGTGACTGAGCTGCTATTATTAAGGGGCATGAGGAAGAAGAATGGGCTTAGATTATTGGGTACAGAAAATGGGTAAACATATCATCAGTCATCACATGACCGAAGCGGCCCAGTTGTCCCTTGGAATGAACCGGACTCGAGAAGGGGCCACTTCCAAGAAGGTCACCCATCCCAGAATTTCCCTGGAATGAACCGGACTCGAGAAGGGGCCACTTCCCAGGGGGTCACCCATCCCAGAATTTCTCTAGCTCGAGGACGCTAAACCACAAAGTTCTTCAGACTCCGGAGTTCCGGTTCATCCAAAAAGCGTCTCTGTATTATAGGAGTGGTGTCATTTCATTTATAGTTCTGATCGTGCTTTCTTTCGGAATAGAATTCACAACTCCCCATTGTTCTATCGGAAAATACTCCTATCATTCTAACATCATATCATAACCGCAGAGATCTCTTTTCCGGGTTATGACACTTGGTCTAATTGTTGGTGAATATTACTTGGTTATCGGCCCAAACTTGGGAGTATGAGTTCTTGTTTGACATAATAGACCAAAAGAGCCATTGAAATTATACCAGTAGCAAAGGCTTCACTAATCATATCAATGTATGATTCCACTGAGTTACAAAAAGAAAAATGAACATTCCTAAGGTGCCCTTCTCGGACAAGGGCAAAATATGGAAAAATATTTCTATCTGGCGATAATTGATGCATAAAAAAGGTGAAGATTTTTTCCCCAAAGCCTATAAGATACCCCTACTCTAGAAATACCCCATATACCACTACACTTTATTGGACCATTGCTTTTACTCTTAGAAAAAAAATTCCCATTTGCAACTTTGCCACATTACCCGCACCACATCAAAGCAATTTTAGCAAATTTGAAGTCTGAAAGAAAACATATTTTGTTGTTTGTACAGCAAACTCTTTAAAAGGAATTCATGAAATTTAGTATAAAATTTGATTTTAGTCTTTAGGTGATGGTATATGTTGTTATAATATAAAGATAAATCCCTCAACCCTCACCGCAACTTCATAGTTTTGGTGCAGTGGAAAGGACATTTCATATGGCATCATAGCAACCTAGGTTCGATTCACACCGAGCACGTATTAAATGCGGATTTATTAAATTAAAAATACCATTGCGTAAAAACCCAGGTTTTTGGCCCAAAGAGCCTTTGACCGGTGGAAGCGTGTTAGAATGTAAAAATAAATCTCTCATCACAACTTCGGAGTTTTGGTGTAGTGGAAGGGACATTTCATATATACGTCAAGTATTTGGTTATCTATGGTCCGTAAAGATAGGTTCATGGTCACTTTTTCCCCAATAATCCTGGTCAACAGAAGCAATGTAGGACCATCATGACTTTTTTCGCGTTTTAATTAGTTCGGACCTATTTGCTTTTTATCAACACAGTAGGTTTATATATAGTTTTGCTTTGTGCATCGACATAATTGATGCTTGTAATTGGCCCTCCCATAATTAGAGGATATGACTTTATGAGTTTTTGCTTAGGTGGGGTCATGCTATGATATTGATGATTAATACGTTGTGTTTCCATCTGGTTTGGTTTTTTCCATGTGATGTGAGAAGTGATTCCATCAGCAAGGCATGATGCTCTTGCTTTATCAAAATCCCTTCCATATATGCTTCATAAGTGGCTTTTAGCACATGTATAGACTCAAGTGCGTAGAGTACATAATCCAATATCTAGGAGTGTAAATTGATATTTTGGTCAGATAATCTATGTTATTTGGAGAATCTTTGCCCTTGATTCCGCAACATGCTTTGTTTGTTATGTTTTCTTAATTCACGCATTTAGCTTATGTAAGCAGGCTCTTGATATGATAAGAGGTAAAAACATTCTAGTTTTGATGGATTCACACCTGGAGGGGAACTTTTCAACGGAAGAGGCGACGGCACTGGTAGATCTAGCCTCTCGGTGTTTGCAGTATGAACCAAGAGAACGTCCGAATACAAAAGACCTGGTTGAAACACTGGAACCATTACAAACCAAATCAGAGGTAAGATGAGGATATAATTATGGAAAGAAGCATCTACACATTAGCTTCATTAGATAAGCTAGTCTCTCTTCATGCTCATCTTAAAATGGTACCCTGATTAAATATTTTTCTTGAATGATGAATGCATCGTTAAACTTTTTACGTGCTTGTGCATTTACCTTCTACTCGTTCGCACCTTTTAGAAAACAATATGGCATAATAATCAAAGCTTAACCACTTATGCCAACTAGATGCAGCATTGATTTTGAATTTTGCAGGTTGGTCAGTGACTTGTAATTCAAATGTCAAAACTTTCAAAGAAAAAACCTTTAATATTTGGATTCTCCTTCAATTTGATGTGTGAGAAAAGCATCCAATTGCTAAAATAATGCTAATTCTACAGTAATTTAGATTTTGTCAGATTTGGAGAGTACAATAAGGGGATCGAATCTTTTGCTCCTCATCAAAATAACCATTTAAGAGGGGAATTACAAATATAGCGAAGCCATGCAATCGTTTTGTTAAATTAGTGATGTGCTGTGTATGCCTGTATGAATCACCACATCTCATCAAAGGCAGTAAAGAGTGATATAAGTAGCTAAAGTAATAAGAACAGTTTAGCTCAATCTTTCTCTAACACATTGTTTAGTTGCTTACTTCCTATCCAAATTTGACTTAAATACAGTGTTTGAGCCATCCAGGGGCAAGCCACTAGTTTGGTGCATATTTTATTCAGATTTTAAGAACAAAAAACAGTAAAGAAGATAAGAGGCATGAAACCACATAGTTCTAGCCTGCAGCGGAATTGTTTAGATAATATATAATAATATAACCCTTAAACCTCCACAGGAGTTCTGGTGTGTTGATATGGATGCATTGGAAACCATAAATGACAGGCATAAAGACCATGCATCAATAGTATTATGATGTGAGTGTGTGATGCATGTCTGTGTGTGTTAATATTGCGAACAAATATTTGAGAAGGTTTTTAGGTAACATAATAAAGATTTTTTTACTATTTTTAGTATAATTTTAAGGATTTGAGAGGATTTGAAGAGTTAGGTACATTTTTTTAATGTTATTTTTACGCTAAATTACAACGATATTTCTTGCTTTGTGTCGTATTAGGATTCAAATAAGGATCTCAAATTACCCCATCCCTTTTTGTTTTAAATAGTAGAGATTAGGATGTTCAGATCTTTCGACTTGGCATCAAATAATATATATTGCCTTTTAGGTGCCTTCTTATGTGATGTTAGGGATTCCAAAGCATGAAGAAGCTCCTGCTACTCCTCAGCACCCACTATCTCCAATGGGAGAAGCCTGCTCCAGAATGGACCTCACAGCCATTCACCAAATTCTGGTAATGACGCACTACAGAGATGACGAAGGAACGAATGAGGTAAGATCCATTAACCAAAGCACCCTTCTTTGGTTACCGTGTTCTCTACAATTCGTGAACTGTTTTGGTGGCTTCCTGTAATTCATATCTTAGATGCAGTATACCCTTACACAATAGTTTCTAGGGAGAAGTTCTAACGAAAATTATTTTTCTTCATTACCAGTTATCATTCCAGGAGTGGACACAACAAATGAGAGACATGTTGGATGCGAGGAAGCGAGCGGATTTTGCCTTCCGAGATAAAGATTTTAAGACAGCCATTGATTGTTATTCTCAGGTATTATCATATGCTTTCCTTGGCTATGAAACATGCACTCTTTTACTGTAAAGTAGTGTTATAAAGGACACAATACTTGTGTCATTATTGTCATCTGTTTCCTTTCTAGAAACTTGTGCTGTGATTGGAGGCTCTTCGTCAGAGTTCGTGGCGTGAATTCCTCCTCCCCCCCCCCCCCCGGGACATCTTTAGTAAATTAGGTTTTTTAGATGACCATTGATGTTGTCCCGTGGCTTTTACACTAGTTTGGTCATTGCTACCGGAATTCATAATGAACAATTATCACGTGTAAATTAGGTTTTTCCCCCTATGTTATTTTTTTGGGTTGCTTTTTTTTATCGAAGGGTTGGGGGGGGGGATGGGGGATTTCGGCTACCCGTTATCAAGTTAGAGTCAACCATACAAGAAAATTAACTTTGGGGTGACTGTTGCCCTATTTGCACTCTCAAGAGACCACGATATATGTGCAGAGAATTGCTTTGCGGTACTTTCTAAATGCAGATATATTTAATTATAATACATACTACTATGAGGGTCTGCAATTTTATTCGATAATTGTCTTCACATGCTTTTCATTTAGTGATGTGACCAACTAAACTATTATAGAAATCAAATTCCATTATTCAAAGAAAACATATATTTCTCACTTTTCTGTAACAAAATTTTTATCATCAATGTCTATAAAATGGTATCTCTGCTAACCTAGGAAGATTCTCTCCAAAGTTGGTCAAAAAGTTTAACTCTTCACAATTTTTTCATGATCAGAACCGTCCATCTTGAATCCTTGATCTTTATGACTTAAAGCATATATACACTAAATTTCATGTGACTTTGATACCATTTGCCCATTGATTCTCTGTTTGAAAATTTACTATTATGCGTAAACCATTAAAATTTGTAATCATCTGATTTAAGAGCTGTGTATTGAAACCACATAAGTTTTGGTGGGTGTATTTATTAGAATATAGTGATCAAGATGAATGGTGCTGAAAATTGAAGAAAAAACAATATCGAGTTGGCTTTCTAGTGGCCTAGAAAAGAATTTTCTTCTAGACACCCACATTCTTCTTAAGTGATGCTTTTCGCATACGAACAATATAGATTTACAATTAGAGGCTAAAATTTTAAACTAAGACTATTCACTCCTGTAGTTGCATGTGCACATGTACAAAAAACTGGTGGTGGTGGTAATAATTTTTGGTTTCCTTGTTGCTTGTGAATGCAGTTTTTAAGGGTTGGAACGATGATCTCACCGACGGTTTATGCAAGGCGAAGCCTTTGCTATCTTATGTGCGACCAGCCTGATGCTGCTCTTAGAGATGCAATGCAAGCCCAGTGTGTATACCCCGAATGGCCCATGGCTTTTTACATGCAAGCCGTGGCCTTATCCAAACTCGACATGCACAACGATGCAGCCGACATGCGTAACGAAGCGGCAGGACTAGAAAAGAAGAGGCAAAATGGTGGAAAAGGTATATAATATTGTAACGAGTCCTTTCCCATGCGGCAGGCCTAGAAATGAAGAGGCAAAATGGTGGAAAAAGTATATAATATTGTAACGAGTCCTTTCCCATGCGTGTATTTGCGAGAAAAGATAAGTTGGTTTTAGTTGTAAAATAGAGAAAGAGCCTTTTGTTGCATCAATGCATTTGGTTTGCCTATTGTTAGTGTACTTCTTTTGCCCTGGTGTAAATTCTGGACATAAAATTAAACACTTGACGTGTCAATGGAGATATTTTTGTATGCGACTCTTACCCTCAGCCCTTGCTGCAGCTATATTGTCTAAGACAGTTCGATCTACTTCGTGGGAGAAACTTGGTTTTAAGTTCTTGGTACTTGTCGCTGCAGAAGTGTATGTCCTAGCTAATTCCGAAGGATACAAGGCCGGAAAAAGAGGGTAGTATTGTGCAATGTGTGAAGGCAATGGCTAAATTCTCAGGTTAATTTTGCTGGATATTAACAACCTCAAGCATATTAGCTAGTCTTGGAACTTTGTTATATTGGTTACAGATACATAAATTGCGTTATGTTCTATTTCTTCAGCTTTTATTTGATATTTGAATAAACTGTAGTTAGTTTGAGTGTCAGATTTGTTTGAAATGGGTGTGCTTGCGAGTGTTAATTTGTTTCAACCAGTGTTCTTAAAAGGTTTAATTTCTCTCTTCTTATTATGCAACAGCAAACAGAATTAACCACTTACCAAAGCATATATAGCTTAATAGTACCCTTCTCCTCATATCTTTTCCAAAAAGAATAGTAATTAATCATGTACTAGAATTTTGCCAAACTCGATCGGTACAAAAGTTCATCGCGATGGCGAAAATTTATTAGAAGTTGAGTAAGCAAGCATACGGAGACCACCAGAACTGTTCCATCCACGGGCTCCTCGCCGGCGTCAAGAACGGATCCTGCATCCATTAGTTCATTACATTATCTACCAGGACCTCAATCTCTGCTAAACTCACCGATTGATCGTCAATTATCGATGATGAAGACATTTCCATCTCTTTCTTCACTTCTTTCTCTTCTGAGTGCTAATAATTCATTAACATCATCTACCACATCTAAGCTATCCGATATCTGGAAGCTGCAGTCAAGATCAGAAGATGATATGGACGCGTTGGCTTGCGGTATCGAAGCACTACTTGTGTCTTGTTCCTGAGCTGCTCGTTGCTCTATCTCCTTCAGTGATGTTGCCTTCCTATAGATCTTGCACAGAACTATATCATGTATATATAATTAATTAAGTATATATTAATGATCATTATTAATGTAACTATATATATGTAACGAGAATTTTTTGTAGTTTGGCACGGTGGCAATATGATAAATATTTGGATTAATTTTGTGTTAGACAGCAGGATTGAAGTGTGGTGATATATTGGATATAAAATATTGGGAATTATAGATACTTTTGTTAATGAGTTAAGAAAATATATGAAGAAAAAACATGATTTAAATTTCAAAATTTGGAAGAAATTAATAGAAAAAAGAACTTATCATATCATTGTATACATGTGGAGAAGGAATAGGGATCGGGAAGGCAATATTCATGCATGACCCAATCGGTTTTGGACCCTCGAGACGTGTCACGTCCTGCTTCTCAAAAGAATGGTAACGGTCACGTGATAAGCCCGCGACATATTTATTTCGAGAAAGTCATTTCTCGTAACAAATATGTTAAGCATAAATAAGTAATATATAATATAACAAGAATAAATAAGAGAATGAAAATTTTCAACAACTATTTATTACATTAAGTTTCACAAAGTTCAAACTGATAACAAGATGTTTTTAAACAGATACAATAACATAAGGTGCCTTAAATAAGAGGCATACAGAATTGAAATTAGTTGACTGCTTGTGATGCAAGTTGAGAGTACTCCTTTTCCGTCGGTGCGATTTCCTCGGTCTCTAAGTCATCTGACGAACATTCCCAGGATAGAAAAGAAAACGTGACGGAATGCCCGTCGGCGAACTTACGCTCGGTAAGTCCTCAAAAGAGATGTGAAGTATATAAATAGGTGCAAGACGATATGTAATATAGCATGAATGGAAATTATGAACATGTGAATAGGAATGGTAGTATACATAGCAACTAAATGGTACATGATGTTAGATATGTATGCCCTAGAGGCAATTAATGTAATTGTTGGACATATATATATGTACAGGACAGACATGTTCAATATGATAGTATACTATTTGGTTTGCCTTTATCATTCATGTGTATAGTTTCTACTTATAATTATTATTGATAATAGATGTTGATAAAGCCTGTAGAATCTTTACTTAACTCCCAGGATTATGATAGAGATCATGATGGTAGGACCTGCATAGTCTATAAGCACATCCTTAAATGTTCCTAGTCGAAAAAGTATCGAGACTGGGTATCGATACTCCAGAGTAGACTAGTGGATACGATCTAGACTCTGACCGGGATGATGGTTGTTCCCATAGCTATTGGTGTTTGACACCCAAGATTGTATACATGTGCTCATTAGAGAATGAGTTTTACTGAACGGACTCACCGAGAACTCCTGGATGGTATTATACCTATTGTCAGATAGCAGTTCTCTGGTGGCATGAGTACATGATAGTCTGTAAACCTGAGATCGTCATAGTATCTGATGTGTTTCACATTGTGCTTTGATTATTATCCTACCACGGTTGTAAAGAGCCGTGCAAACAGATTTTAGTTGGGTACAGTCCCGAACTATATGGAGATAGTGAGCGATCGGAAGGATTTCGTCTCTCCCAGTATGGGGAGTTGATGTTGTACCGTGCCTGATTGACTGTAATCATAAGTCCATAGTCAGGACGGATGAGATAAATTGATAAGTGTTATCAGTTGTATTTATAGTGGTTACAGGTTACTAATCGGCACGACTTATCAGGTTATTGGGGGTGTGACAGATTCCACCCTCCAGACTTGATATGCGACACTCTCAGATGAAGAGACCGGATTATACGGTGAATATCACTGATTGGCTCTATAGGGGTTTGGATAGTCATGTTTGTCGATTTTCCTCTTCGACAGACACCTGGATAGCCGTTATGTACAGATAGAGCCACTGACGTGCTTGTAACTTATGGATGTGATCCTGATCTACTGCCAGCGTATTGTTGAGTCTCTAGAGTCCCACACATAGATTAGTTCGGTTTTAGCGAAATGATGTAGGGCATGTATAGGGATATGTGCAGAAGTTTGATTAAACACGTATATTTGATACACGCAGTTTTAATCGAGCGTTGTATGATATTAGCCGGTATATATATTGATATAACCAAATTATTAAATTAAGTGTTGATTTAATAATTGAATATATGTATATATTGATATATGTATATTTATTAATATCATATATTCTTTATAATTTCTTCTCTTTTAATATATGTGCGTGTGTGTGTGTGTGAGTGAGAGAGATAAATATATATATAAACTCATGTATGATAATACATGGTGTTAGTATGTATATGATGCACACACAAGATGAGATAAGAACCATTTGGTTTTCTTTTAATTTAGAAAAAGAAAAAGAAATGACTCAAAGACAAAAGAAAAGTGTAGAAGGCTTGAGATGATTCTACACTTCACTAGAAGATAAAAGATGAAGACTTCTTTATTCTTATTTAATGTTATTTTATTCTCATCTCATCTTTTTCTCTCTTGAGCTATTTCTTTAGAGAAAGAAAAAGGAAAAAGGAGAAGAAAAGAGATGGAAAATTGAAAGAAAAATATTACATCACTTAAAGATCAGTTCTAGCAAGACCACATCTTCAAGTTGCTTAACTTCAAGTATTACATCTTCAAGTGGAGTTGGAGCTAAAGCCTACTTGCCTCAGGATCATCTAGGACATCAAGGATCTACTTTCAAGATTGTTCCTTCAACAAAGGATTTCATCAAGGAGCTATAAAAGTGAAGGACTTAGTCATCAAAGGTTGTAGTTCTTGATTCTAATAGCTAAACTCCTAGTTTAGTTAACAAGTTTTAGGCCTTAAACTTGATTTTGTGTGAGGGTTTAGTTTTGCTTTCTTGAAATTTCGAAAATCCATTTCCGCTATATATTAAAACCTAATCAAGTGAAAAAGGCAACCTTATATATGAGCATGGCAATACAGTATAGCATGGGTTGGTCAATATAAGTATGTAATAAATGTGTATTTGTGAATATGAAGTGAATGTCAATGTGTCCTAAAAAGTCCCTACAAGATCATCTAATTTAACGACAGTTCAAATGTGAGTGTCAACCAATACACACTTATTTATAGTTAATGTCTAGGGGCAAGGAATCACGGGCATGAATCAAGTGTGTTAGTAACGAGATTTCAACCGTCGTTGAAGTATTCACGAATCTAAGCCTATAATCCAGGGGTAAGAAAATGCGGGCCCTTATGATTGTATATTGTGTTAGTATTCATGGACTCATGTATCAGGGGGGCTCCTGAAATTTCGTTGGATTCACACTCAAACTACCCCAGCACCCCGCGTATCTAATTTATAGTTAATTTCACAAGTCTTGCTCGAAACCATGAATACATAAGAGAGAGTACAAGTTCAAGTTTCAAGTTGAGTTCATATCAATTGCATGTATTCATGTCAAATTAAAGTATTCATGTCAAGTTGTATTCATGATTCAAGTCAAGTCAACTCTAGCATATAATAAGTTTAATCATGTGAATTGTGTAGATACATGAAGTAAGCATTGCATAGCATGAGTTGTGACAAATATAATATCAGAAACGATTCAGGTTACATGTCAGGCAAGAATATCAGTATTTGTATCAATTTGAGACGGCTCAAAGTTGTTTTGAGCCGGCTCACAAGTCTTTTATAATCATGCTTTGATTCTCTGGTTTCAAGAGACGGCTCAAAAGTTATTTTGAGCCGACTCGACGCGACTTGAGACGGCTCCATCAAAATTGAGTCGGCTCACGTCATGCGAAGAAAGTGGGTTTCCCCAAAAGTTCATGGTATTTTAGTGATTCCCTAGCTCCGGCTCCTCGAGTCTCAAGAGCGAAGATACCACTTAAATCTATCTGCTATTTAATTATTCGAAATATACAAGTCTTAGAGATCCTAGAGTATTTATGTGAAAATATGACATTCGGAAACTTCAGGGTATTTATGTAAAATTTCCTTATTTTAAAGTCTCGAGGGGGTTTTGTGTAAAATACTCTATTTTAAAACCTTGATGGTGTTTTGGTAAAAATATACTATTTAAAATTTCGCGGGTGTTTTCATAAAAACCCTAATTTAGGAAATTGAGGGTATTTTAATGAAAATCCTAACTTCTGGAAATTGGGGGTATTTTAATTAAAACCTATATTTACAATTAAAGTTAAGAAACTATAATATGACTACAATTAAAATATGACTACAACTGTAAATATAAACTGTATTAACAAACCACTAAAATAATAATATGTAAACAACATTAATTATAAGTGATACTATATACATAAAGTTATATTAAACCTAAATCACTACAATTTGAATGTTAATATGTATACTTCAATACACAAAAGTATTATATCTGGTATGTTCTAACATTGTAAAATTAATATGAAATTATACTATGTGATAAACACCTATGTATTGGACATTTTGAAACCATTGTTAAACATTAGAAATTATTAACCAATCTTTAGTGGCTTAGGATCCGAACGGTGAGTGTGGGATAGGTCGTTACCCCATGTGTTATCTACAACTAATGTTTAACAATAACATATACATGTTCTAAACAATAATAAAGAAAATCTTTATTAAACATATAAGATTGCAATATTGTTTTATGTTCATTTCCTAACGTCAATAAGTAAGTTGTGTTCTCTATATATATGCTTGAAGGTTTTGTCACAACATGGAAACAATATGCGATCATAATCTTAAATACAAGGAACAACTACTATATGTTAACAACCTATATACATCTAAATATATGCGTATAGGAAATATAACATAAAAGATAAAACAAGACGGGAACAACGGATTTTAACAAGGAAAAAGAGAAAGAGAAGACAAGAAAGAAAAATGAGACGAAGAGAGAGATCGAGAAAAAGAAAGAGGATTTGCTCGCGATTAGAACATGGGAAACGGCAGAATTCTCTTTAGGGCATTTCATCGAACACCTTTGCACGAAAAATTGAACCGTCGTTGGAACAGAACGCCGGAGGCATGGAAATGATCGTGGCGCTCACGCGGACTCGAGCCTAACCTTGGAGCCTCATTTCTCGGCTCGGCACACGTCGAATAGGCTGTCGAATAGGGGTTTGGTGTTGGGTTTGTGGGAAGTGAGAGAGAAGAAGAAGGGGCCGTGGTTTTTTGAAACGCTCGTGCGTTTGGGAAATGAACAGTAATTAGGAGAGGAAAAAAAGAAGAAAAGAAAGAGAAGAAGTATTAAAGAAAACAAAGAAAGAAAGAAAAGAAAAGAATAAAGAAAGAAGATCATAAAATTAAATGGCTTGGGCTTTAGGTTAAAAGGAAAAATATTTCGGCCTAGAAAATTTGAGTTAATATTTGGATATGGAAGCAGCCTGTGTGAGTGGCTGAGTGGCTTAGGATTTATAAAAAAATGAATTAGAGATAAGGATGGGAGGATAAATAGAAAAAAATATATTTAATAGAAAACAAAAATATACGGAAAATACTAAAAACAAATAAATACAGTATTTTATTAAAGAAAGATAATACGAAGGTATAGAAATTTTGGGGTTGTTACATGACTCCCCGACCCTCGACCCATATAGAATATTAAGGTCTTCTTAAGTCCAATGAGTCGCTTCGGGTTAGCTGCACCACAAATGCCCTTGTCAAATCCGGTGGCTTTCATGAATCCTCTCTCAGTCGTCTGGTTCAGCCTCCCTCCATTAGATTGCTCCCAATCCCTCGGCACGAAAAAGCATCAATCTCTTTCTTCTATCTTGGCTAGTCTTAACCATCAAAATTATCTTGGCTAGCCTTAACCATTAAAATGAAAAGTTATTTGGAGTGATAAAATACATGAGATGCAATTAGAATATAAATTTATATATCTCAATGTTCATTATAACTTTGGAGTTCTGGTGAAGCGATAGGAACATTTAAAAGAGATGTATATATTACCTGGAAGCTCCCAACGATCATATCGATAGAGATTAATCATGCCGATAATATTAAAATCGAGCTTCTTTCGAGACCATCCCCCGGAGATAGAAGTCGAGCAGCTCCTCCTCGGTCGGGTGGAACCGGAACCTGGGAAGGCCCAGCTGATCCGATCCGCTTCACGCCATGAAATTCTAACAACACAATTCAATATTTAATGAATGATCTTGGAGCTCTTAGTTTTTTGCCTTGTATTGAGAGATCAAAGTAATTGAAGATATATATAAGGGGTTAAGAAATGGACCCATGTTTTGAGAACAAAGCATGAGCATAGTCTTTGGACTCTTTGAAGTCCTGCAGTGAGGAAACAATGGTGCATGTACTCCACTCTTTGATTTGTCTCTTTTTAACATTCACAAAATTAATGACTTTTAGTTAGTGATAATATTAATATAATTATAGGCAAATTTATGATCTATCTCTGAGACAAGGGTTGATGTGATGGGGACAACTCTGCCTATTGGGTAAAGAGATAAGTTAGCATGAGAGTTGTTGCTTCTTGAATCTTAAGGAACTCATTTCTTTGAGATAATTAATGGTAAAAATAATTTATTAGGGTTGACTAATTATATAATTAGGTTAGTGAAGTTGGTTTCATGGAAGTGCATGCACTCTGCATTTCCTCCATGAAACTATCCAAATTAGGCACTTAGAAATTCTTTACTTAGATATGATAATGAATTTGATATATATAAATGGCTTATCTCCTGTAAACATCCATGTAGATTGGTCTAATTCTTGAAAGCCTACTTGAACTTTCTCAGTTAACCCATATCCCCTTGTACTTTAATTCCATTACCTCATAACCCCTTCTACTTTTATTCTGTTAAGTTTTAAGGAAAAAAGAAAAAAAAAATGAATCACGTGTAACGCCCATGATCCCACTTTTCTTTTTTCCATCCACTATTTCCCTCTATACCCTATTAAAGTTGTTGCCTACCCATCTTCCCCAAATTAAAACTTTGTATCTTGCCCCGATTCTTCTTCTTCTTCTTCTTCTTCTTTAGTGATTTCTGCAGAGGCAGAGCCAGGAATTAGCATGGGGAGTATTTGGAAAGATTTCTATAACTAATGCAGATTTTTGTGATTACAAATCTTTCAATAACTTTTCTGATTTTATTTGTTAGGAAAGATGTTATTTGTTAGGAAGAGTTTATTCTTGCTGGGGAAAGATTTTATTTTATTTCTTCATCATGTAAAGTGTATATATACACCTTTAAGATTTAAAACAAATCAATTAAGTTCAAACCCTAAGTTGCATCTTTTTAAAGATATTTTATGGTATCAGAGCCCTACGATTAAAAGCTCAATTTTTTGTAACGACCATGAATTCCATGCACCATGTCTGTTGTTTTAATTAATAAAAGAGGACGTGATTTTGTTCTAGTTTCGGGTTATAAATTATTCTTGATAACTTATCTACAAGGAATTCCCTATAGCTTATTGGTTAAGACTCTTCGCTGCTGTTTCATAACCTGTGTGTTTGAATCCCATCAACCCTAAATATTTTATCATTTTTGTTTTCGACGTTTTGAAAGTCTAAAAGTTTGCACGAGTATTACACGGAGATACGAAAAGTTTTAACAGAAAAGAGGTATTCAATTAGGATCCCAAATCCAAACCAAAACCCCGAGCCCAAAGCTCGAGACTTGGCCAAGCATTGGCTGCAAGTAGCGGCCTAGTTGGACCTAAGTGGGTCCGTGTTGGGCCTGTGCGACTCTTAAACTATCCTCTACACCTTTTCATATACTAAACTCCCCCACTCATCTAGAGTCTCTTCATCTCTCTTATTACTTCTTTATAATTTTTTTTAATTCATTTTTATTTCTCATACACCCATCCTTCATCCCTTATAAATACCAAGCCATCCCTAGTCATTTCCTCTCAAAATTATTCTGAAAAAAATTCACTCTCAATACTTCTTAAATCAAGTCTCTTTTGCAAGCTAAGTCCAAGCCACGTTTCTCCGCGCGTCGTTCGATCTCGAGTTTGTTCCTCCACACATCTTCTGTCTCGGTTCTTCCAACCGAGGCTGCTCCTACTTCCTCCTCTTCATCTCTAGTACAGGCCACTCGTAGACGTCGGAGCTCCACTCCAAGATAAACTTTTTCTCTATCAACGGTGAGCTAGTTGTTACACCGACTCACACTGCGAGTAAATTCCCTCCCATTCTTCTTCTTTTTGAGCCTGCTCTATTGCCATATCGTATAATTGTTCTCATGTTTGTAGATAAGTCCTCCTTAACTTCTCTTTTTTATTCTCCTCTCATCATCACCACAAATACGGTATTATAAACTAATTTTAACTTGAAAATATATATTCATTGCAAACTTGACATGTTCGTTACAATGAAATGATACCAAGAAAACATGAATTACCATCCTATCATCTTGCAATCCATGTCTCATGTAATTTTATATGTATTTAAAATAAAATTGCTATGTTAAATAATATTTAGAATGCAAATAACGAATAACTACCATGAACTTACACATACCTATTCATCTTTGTCATAACATATACCTATAGAAATTCACGGGGTAAAGACCTACCCCACTCACATACACCATGGTTTCATAGCACGATATTTTGGTTACATATTTTATCTAAAAGAAACAATTTTCATTAAAATACCATCGCTTTATAAAACACGTTTTTAATTGCTACTTTTATCCTTTGCAAAAACGGCTTTACAATTCTCTTTAGAGGACTCGTTTATGGATGGTACGGCTCATCGCACGTTTTTAGGATAGTAGAGCGAGATGCAGAACTGCTCATGGAGAATTCGGCCTCGAAAGGAATAAAATACGATTTTGAAAGAAATACGACTTTTAAAACAAATTAAATCGTTGAAAATTTATATAAATCATGAATCTGTATTTTCAATGAAAACAAATTATGAAAATTATATTTTTAAATAAAAGATTAAAGTTTTAAATAAAAACACCATCAAGTTTCTAAAAGTGATATTTTTCATTAAAATACCATAAACTTTAAAAATTAGATTTTTACGCTAAAATATAACAAAATATAAAATACATTTTCATACAAAAATATTGACTTTTTAAACAACATATTTTTATTAAAAATATTTTTGAGGCTTTAGGACGAATTAAAAACCCTCGAGAATTTTTAAATGACATTTTTACTAAAATACCTTAGAAATCAAAATACTAGTCTAACTTACGTATTTAGGTTGCAAATTGGTTTGAGTGACATCTTCTCTTATCAGTTATCTCGGGGTTGCCAGATACAATGATACACCACCTACCTCTCTCTAGATATAGATCGTAATTTTAGAGTGGAAATTATCAATGATAATCGTTTTTGGAAAAGACACAAATCCTGCTGTCCATGTATAACGGTTATCGATATTTTCCAAACTCAAGAAAATCATAAGATTTAAATCTATTAATAAGATATGACTATAACCTGAATACAAACTCGAAGTTGATGTAAACTCGAACTCGAATTTAAACTCGAACCTAATATTGAACTTAAACTCAAACTCAATCTACTCAAACTAATTTGACTCAACCCAGAATTGCAACTGACATAACTCGCATTCTATTTGACTTACACGACTTCATTTTTCATCTTTTGCAATCTATGGTTTCGATTAAGACTTTTAACTTTAACTATAAATTAACATACGCGGGGATAAGGGGCAATCTGGTAAAGAATGTATATTGTGGCACGAGAGTCCACTAAAAATCACCTAATATGAATTAATGTGCTATTGTCCCGTGGCTTCATGGGGCCTTGAACGAAACGTGCTGTTGGTATGTGGCTTCACGGACTACTCTCGTATATACATGCATACCTTTTTTTACTGAACTACAAATAATACGTTAGAATAGAGTAACCAAGTTTATAGACATTGTCATGCTTTTATATAACGCCATGTTTAAGAGATATTACCATGCTCACGTTTAAAAGACACTTTTACCTATCTGTTACCACACCAAAAATTCATATTCTATTTATATAATGTCCTTTATCATATTCACATTCATAATTCTTTTTTGGGGACTTACCGAGCGTTAGTTCGCTGACGACATTCCTTTCTCTTTATTTCTTTGGAATGTTTGTCAGATACTGGGGAGATTGAACTAAGTTCAGAGGTTGACGCTCAACTCGAAATACAGACTAACTTCTAGTTTCATTCAGCAGTTTATTTTCAATATGTCACTTGTTAGGAATTTTCATTTTACTTTTATTTTCAATAACTCGTATCAAAACTATGTGGAAGTTGAATGTAAATAAAGTCGTTGAAGTTTTATTTCACTTGTCAAATTTTCTTATATGTTATATTGCTTATAAATGCTAAGCGTATTTATTGCGGGAAATGGTCTCCCCGGAATAAATATGTCACGGGCTTCTCACGTGCCTGTTTCCGTCATTTTTGGGAAGCGGGACGTGACATTTTTGATCCATGGCCTCTTCTCAAAACTCATCCTCCATCATCTCCAAATTCCCTTTCCCAACAAAACTTTCCTACACAAACTTCACTGTGTGGAGATATCAAATTCAATTGGTCTTAATCGACCACGATCTCCTTGGCCACATCAACGGTTCCCAGTCTCCTCCTCCGAGAACTATCACTGACGTCCATGACATCACCAAGCGTGTCGAAAATCTTGACTACCATCAATAGTACAGTCATGATCAATTTATTCTCAATGCTATTCTCGGCAGCTGCGTCGAGACAATCCATCCCCACATCTCCTATATTTTCTCCTCCAAGGAAGCATGGGATCGACTTGTTATTCTCCTTGAGAACAAATCTCGATCAGGGGTTATGTCGCTCAAGAAACGCCTCATCAACAATCACCATGATTCATGATCTATAAGCGGGTACCTACAAGAGATGTGATCTACCTCCAACAATCTTGTTTTCGCCGACCACCCTCTTCCCGAAGATGACCCTGTTCTTCACATTCTCGCTGGTCTTAGACCTGAACTCAAAGAAGTCACCGCTGCTATCCGAGTTCGTGATAACGTCATCAGTTTTGACGAGCTCTATGACAAACTCATAGACTATGAACACCGTCTCAATAAGGAAGACACAGGTCCATCATTCTCTCTCTCTCGCAAGTCCCAACTATGCCAACCAACCCAATTGCTCCTCATATCACCCTCTACAACAACATGAAAGCGCCTCCTACAATCGCAACACCAACAACAACAACTTCTCTTGAAACAACAATAACAACCAGTACTCCGGCACCTACAAAAATAACTAGCCCCACTCCAACTTCTGCAAGCGTCCCGGTCACAACACCAAAGACTGTCGCCAACTCGCTCGCTTCCTTTATGAGAACGCAGTGCAAGTCAACCCCCGGAGACCCCCTATCCACCTGTTGCCAATAACACCAACGCCTACCGGATCGCTCTCTCCTCCTGGATAATGGACACCTGTACTTCTCACCACGTTATGTTTAATGTTGGGACTCTTCACAACTACACCGATTACAGTGGTCCTGGTGAGATCAACATAGGTGATGGTTCATATTTGAAAATTTCCCACATCGGTAATACAACACTGCACTCACCCCAAAACCCTTTTATTTTAGATAATGTTCTATGTGCATCATTTATCACTCAAAGCTTAATTTTATTGTTAAATTTTGCAAATCAAATGAAATCTCACTAGAGTTTGTTCCCTCTAATTTTTTGGTGAAGGATTTTGGCATGGGGGTGCCTCTTCTTCGTGGGAATAACTATAATGATGTCTACTACCTCCCACGCTCTATCCAACCTCAAATTCATACGACCTCTAAATCCGAAGTAAGTGAGCGGCACTGTCGTCTTGGTCATCCCTCCATCCACATCCTTCGATCACTTTTTAGGAAAAATAAGTTAGTGTCTAATGTCTCGGTAGTTAATAATTTTCAATGGAACTCTTGTGATTACAATAAAAGCCATAAACTTCATTTTTCTGAAGATTCACTTCGTGCTTCCAAACCTTTGCAATTAATTTACACTGATGTTTGGGGATCCACTGAATTGTCTTTTGATGGTTTTCGCTATTATGTAATTTTTGTTAATTATTACACAAAATGTGTCTGGTTATACCCTATGAAACGTAAATATGATGCTACCACCATTTTTCCCTAATTCAAAACGTTTGTCGAAAAGTATTTTTAATTATCGCTCATATCAATATACTCTGATAATAGCGGTGAATACATATCTCTTATCTCCATTCTCACATTCTATGGTGCCTCTTATCTCACCGCTCCTCCACACACCCCTGAACACAATGGTACGTCAGAACGTCACTATCGTTATGTTGTTAAAACTGGTCTTACACTTTTGCATATGGCCTCTCTTCCCTTTAAGTATTGGAGTCAAGCCTTTCAAACCGTCGTTTATCTCATAAATTGTCTTCCTAAACCGGTTCTTAATTTCCAATCCCCATTTGAAAAACTATTTCAACGTCCCCCAAACTACAAATGTCTCAAGATTTTTGGGTGTCTTTGCTATCCCTGATTAAGACCGTACATCTCCTCCAAACTTCAATATAGATCCACTCTCTGCATTTTTCTAGATTATTCAAAATCTCAATCTGCGTATAAATGTCTTGTTCCTGTCACTTACAAACTCTACATTTCTCGTCATGTAAAATTCGTCGAAACCAATTTTCCTATGAAGCTATGTAGTAGACATCAAGAGGCTCTTTCGCAAGATTTGGCCTCCCGTGGCGCAGCATCGCAACCAATCAAGTATGCACAGCCTACCAAATTTCACATTCTACCCACCTTAGCTAACCCAACCCCTATTGAACCCAAATCATCAACATCTCATAATCTCGACCTCTCCCCCTTCACTGACTCTTCACAATCCCCATCCACCAATATCGATAATCTCGCGAACCTCCCAGTGCTTACCTCCACACCTTCCTCCACAACTGCTCAAGCCCATTTACCCTCTCCACAATTATCCCCTTCTCCCCAACACCCAAATCTCCGCATCAACAATGAATGTAAACTAAACCCAAAATACTTCAACTCCCAATATATAAATCATACCACTGTTCACCCAATTCCCCAAATCCTTGAACCAACATGTGTATCTCAAGCTGTGAAGGATCCTAACTGGCATGCCGTAATGTCTGAAGAGTTTGATGCTTTCATGAAGAATGGAACATGGGACCTTGTTCCTAAATCAAATCAGAATCTTGTAGGTTGAAAATGGGTCTTCCGAATCAAGCGAAACTCTGATGGCACCATTGCCCGATACAAAGCTCGCCTTGTGGCCAAAGGCTTCCATCAACGGTCTGGCTAGATTATTCTGCCACGTTCAGCCCCGTTATCAAGGCGACAACACTGCGTATAGTCTTATACCTAGCACTCTCCCAAGAATGGCCTCTTCGTCAACTCGACATTAACAATGCTTTTCTCAATGGTACTCTGCATGAAGATGTGTATATGACTCTGAAATCACTATACAAAATTTTTCTTTTTAATGTACAGAAGAGAGTATCACAGCCTGTGTACGAGATATAAGTTATTTTTGCTAAATAACAGCAAAAAGCCACTTGTAGCTCACTGGTAAAGCCCTTGCACAACGGTGATGTAGCCCCTGTGTTCGATCCCTATCAGACACATTATTTTTTTTCTTTCTGATTTTTCTTTAACTTTTTGCAAGCCCAAAAGTTTACACGCGCAATACACAGAAAAATGAAAAGTCAGAAAAATTAAACAGGCACAAAATGTTATAAACCTTAATTTGATCAAGTGGCACGAATCTCGAGGCAAAAGCCTCGAGATCGACCGACCAAATGAAGGGAAAAACCGGCACCGACGGCTATGATAGGCCTAAATGTCCCCAGGCTTTGCACACTTGACTTTTCCCCTAACCCTAACTCCCCTGCACTGTTTGATTTCCCTGCAATCAAACAAAGACCCTTCAATTCACAATTTATCATAGTTTTAATGTTTTTAATCCACTTTTTCAATTCCAAAACCCTAATTCTCCACTATAAATACTACCCCATGCCGTAGCCCTTCACCATTCTAAAAAATCTAGCCAAAACTCTCTCAAAAGTTCCTAGGTACAAGTGGAGTAAAGAGGAGTTAGCAAGCAAGCAACTTCCGGCGAAGATCGAAGCTAATTCCGGCTCTCCCGCGACGCTAAGAAATGCATTTTCCCTTCTTCAACCTTTCTTTAAGCCTCCTAATTTGTAAGTCCCTTCTAATCTTCATTTCTCTTCTTTAATTTTTTTTTTAAAAACGTATATCGGTAAGTAGAGTTAATACCGATATTACTTTTTCAAAATCCTATAACTCCAATTCCTTTTATCTTTGGTCAAACAAAATTCTTACACGATACTTGTAATCTTAATTATAAATGTTTAGAATAAATTTTAACCTAGAATTCCATGCAAAATAATTTTAATTTAATTTTTTCATTTAAATACCATGAACTTTAAATATCACCTCTTTTAGTTTTTGTTACAAACATACCTCTAGGAAAACTTCACGGGATATCGATCTACCCCTCACATACACTCTTGTTCCATAGCACGATGCCTTTGTGTGAATTTTGGTTACAAAGAAAAATATTACATTAAAATACCACTCACTTTAAAAACGGTTTTATTTTAAAACAATATTCTTATTTCCTTTGCGAATATGCCTCTACAACCTTCTTTAGGAGACCCGCTATTGGATAGTACGGATTGTCACACATCCTTGGGCAAGCAGAGCGAGATGTAGACCTCCTCATGGAGCATTCGGTCTCGAAAGGTTTTAAATACGGTTTTTAAGAAAAACGCATTTTTCTAATTAAATAAAATTTTAATTTTTAATAATTATCTAAAATTACAAATCCATATATTTTCAAAATATAATAACTTACATTTTTTTAAATGAAAGAATTACAAGTTTCACTAAAAAACCCTGAAGATACCAACAAAAGACAAGTTTTACAATAAAATACCATGAACTTTCCAAGCTAAGCAATTATCCCTAAAATACCTCAAATCCTTAAAATTCATATCCATGAAAACCCTAAATAATATAAATAAATTCTCGAGATTTATTTTGAAATTTTACTACAAATATTTTTCATAAAACCCCATCGAGCTATATAAAACAATATTAAGGAGTTTAGTAAATATAGATTTAAGTGGGATCAATTCTCTTGAGCCCCAGGGAGCCGGAGAAAGTGAATGCTTTCCTATTTAAGATAGACAACTTAATAAAGTTATCAATGGTAATTATCTTAGAAAAAGATACAAATCTTACCGTTCATGTGCAACAGTTATCGATGACTCCCGAACCTAATTCAAGATCTAAATCGGTACAAGTGTCTGACTCAGTCTGAGTCTAATTCAAATCTGAATCTAAAATCAAACATGAATACTTGAACATGAACATGAACACTTGAATTCAAACTATCAATATCAAACATGAATACTTGACGCGACTTGACCAAACCCTAGTTATAATTGGACATGAACTTAACATGAATACCAGAAAACAATAGTTACTATTTAAACCAACTTGACTCGAACCATGAATACAACTTAACATGAATACAAGAATACATGCCACGAATACATGATATTGACATGAACTCAATCTTGCAACTTGATATATTCATGGATTCGAGCAAGGCCGATAATCTTAACTGTAACGTAGAATACACGGGGTGTTGAGGTAGTTCTTGTATGAATCCAACGGAATTTCAGGAGTCCTCCTCGATCATGAATCCATGTCTACTAACACAAGAAAGCTATCATAAAGGCCCGTGTTTCCTTGCTCCTGGATTACAGCCTGTTGAGTTTGGAATACTTCAACACTAGGTTGAAGTCCCGTTACTAACACTTGATTCGGGCCCGTGGTTCTTTACACCTGGATTACAGCCTGTTGGGTTCGAGAACACTCTTGAGATTGGTTGACATTCACCATTGAAGTTACGTTAAATTAGTATACCCAAGTAGAAGCCTGCTAAGACACTTACATTCACATCATGTTTACTATACCTACACTACACGACCATGTTATACTCTGCTCATGTTAGTTACCATGATATATAAAATTGCATGCTAAATAAACTTACCATATTTATATTAAATGACATGCTGACACACCATACTTCATAATCAATTGTTCATGATATACATTTTTTCTTTATCATTACACTTTATATTTCACTTCATTTCTTGGGGACTTACCGAGCGAAAGTTCGCTGACGGGCATTCCACCTACCTTTGTTTTCTTGGAATGTTCGTCAGATACTATGGAGACTGAGGAGGTAGACATCTCAGAGGAGGAGCACGATTATGTCGCGACCCAGGCCTAGACTAGTTATCTTTTTCTTAGTTTATGTATGCCACCTGTTTAGGCATTTCTTTTCTTGTATTTTCTTTCAGTTGAATCATATATTGTAAATGAATCAAGTTGAATGTAAATAAAGTTGTTGAAGTTTTAATCTCATGTTAATTTTCTTGTCATTTTATATTTCTTCTTTTACGCTTAGCGTATTTATTCCGGGAAGTGACCTTCTCGAAATAAATACGTCGCGGGCCTGCCACGTCACCGTTTCCGTCTACTGGGAAGTGGGGCGTGACAGACCCAACCACCTGACTTTCTCCACTCTTCCCTACCCAACCACATCTGTAAACTATGTAAAGCTATTTATGATCTCAAGCAAGCGCCAAAGGCATGGTATTAAGAACTCAAAGGCTATTTTCTATAAAATGGCTACGCAAATTCCATGACAGACACATCTCTTTTTATCTACTATAGGGACTCCATCGTAGCCTATTTCTTGGTATATGTTAACGACATTATTCTCACATGTAATAATGTACAATTCCTTTAATCTTTTGTTTGTCAACTTGGACAACGTTTCTCTCTAAATGATCTCAGCGATCCTCATCACTTTTTTGGGGTAAAAACTATTCCCACGATATAAGAACTCTTTCTATCTCAATATCATCATATCACCGATGTGCAATATCGTCCCTCTATTTTGCTATAAAGGGTTTTCATCTGTCGGCCCTACGCCATATCGTTAGCTAGTAGGTGCTCTTCAAGACCCCTCTCTTACTTAGCCCAACGTTTCATTTGCCGTCAACCATCTCTCCCAATTCATGCACTCTCTCACAGTGCATCACTGGATGGTACTCAAACGTGTTCTTCGTTACCTCAAAGGTACGATATATCATGGTCTTTACCGCCGCCGATGATCTCCTCTAACTCTTCAGGCCTTTAGGGATTCTGATCGGGGTGGAAGTTACGATGACGGTCCTTCTACCACTGCCTATATTCTCTATCTAGGCTCAAATCCCATCTTATGAAAATCGGTTTGATAAAAGACCGTCTCTTGATCCTCCTCCGAAACTGAATATAAAGCCCTTGCGAATACTACGGCCGAGATACTATGGGTGAAAAATCTTCTGTATGAACTCAATGTAATTATGGGAAAACCATCCTTTCTATACTGTGATAATACTGTGGCTACTTATCTTAGTGCAAACCCAATTTTCCACTCTCGGAGGAAGCTCATTGCTCTTAACTATCATTTTGTTCAGGAATGCGTTGAAAATGGCACCTTTCATACTGGGTTCTTAGCGCTCGCACAGTGGAAGCGAAGATCAAAGGCAGAATACAAAATGAAAATTTTCATGCGAGCACTACAAACCGCAACCTAGAAATTGATTCCAAACACTAAACTAGAAAGCAAAACATATCTAGCCACTAGTTTATAGGGATTATGTCACGCCCCGCTTCCCAGAGTACGCTAAATTGGGCACGTGACATAGCCAACCATGCTACCTGTGGGTAGGAAGTATCCATCCACAGTCACATTACAGCTGTAGAGATATCAAGAACAAAATAAAACTATCTAAAACATGTCCATAAGCCAAGATAACATGAGTCAAGAATAATAAAAGTGCGGAAGCAAAAGATCCAATACCAAATAACTGGAATGTATGTCCCATAATACGGGCTCACATCAGGAATAAAATGCAGAACATAAAAGAACTAACTACTGTTGACACCTCACAGCTCAGCCTGCTGGCTGAAGTACTCTTGCTCGGACTGCAGCAAAGGTACAGAATCTGGGCCATGCAAAACCAAAGGTCAGCGTGTCATGTCATCAAGTAATAGAATAAACAGGGTAACAGGCAATGCAAGTATAAACATGAATGAAAAGCAGGTGTAACAGTAATATAAATCAGGGCAGTGAAGGGTGGTGTGCAGTGAGTAAACTAAACTGCTCTATTGGGTTTTCTACTCTAAAGTCTTTGAAATTAATTTGATGAATCATCGATGTAACTCAAAAGTATCCCGTGCATGCCCGGACCATGGTCTACAGACTCTCGGGCTGAAATCGAGACGTGCCGCTAGGCACTAACAGGAAAGGAGTACAGACCAACGATGTCAGCAACATCGTCACGAGGCGGGCCTAGCCTAAAAAACGGATCAGTATAAGCGAGCAACTGTCGAGTTACAAGTCAGGATTTCATCATTGATTTCCCCATACCCCCAAGTTATATGTGTCAAGTCAGGAATTCCGTAATCAAGAACTAATACCAACACAGGATCAGGTAAGAGCAGGTTTGTCTGGATAGACAACAGGAACGGTCCGTGAGGACTACATGTCGGGTTTGTTGGCATTAGACACAAGATCAGGTAACGGGTCAATCCATGGTACAACAGGTCAAGTCAAGTAGTGTACGGTACCATGTCGGGTCAATCGATATGCGTGTAGCAAGTCAGGCCAGGGTGTAAAAGATAACATGTGGGTACTCATAAACAGCTAGCATAATCATGGTTATAAGTAATCAAGCATGGTTATCAACAACACAGTCTAAGCAGTAAGTTAAGCAATAAAGCAGATTTAATTAATTAGCTGTACAGTTATCAGTTGTGTTTATCAGATGATGTCAGCACTATACGAATACATTATGATAGATGTAAATGCTAAAAAAACAGGTTAATAAGTATTGAGTGATCCATGGATGCGACAACATGTATAATTTGTTCAATGGATGCAGTTGTAATTAAACCGGTTAAAGTTGCACATGGATGTCCGGTAGGTTAAAACTGGATAAAAGGGATATCATGGCTATAAATGAATGTGATCATGTGGTCTATCACTTACAGGTGATTACTAGGTATAAATAATTAGATGCAAAATTAGGTTTCAAATTCGGGATCATAAAATGTGTAACGGAACTGTATACGGTTAACTTGAAATCCAATTCTTTCGATTCTACTTAGAGGTTTAACAGGAAATAAATAATTTAGCATACGAATGGTTTAAAATAGTATGTAGCAAGTTTCACTTGCCTCGACGGGTCGCGAAACGGAAAATGGAACGTTACGCGTCGGCGGGGAAAAATCGTGACGCGCGCACGTTTCACGGAATGAACCCAAACGATGAACAGTGGAGTCACACGGGTCGGAAGTCCTCGCTGAGTCGTCGGGAAACGTCGCCGGCACGGTCGGATTCCGGCAATCACAAAACGGTAACCATCAAATTTTCCCGGAACTGTATGAATGAGGAAAGAGAAGAAGAAAAGGAGAATGAAGGGGAGTAGGCTTATAATGGTCTGGAGAGGGATGGTGGGGGTCGACGGCGTCGACGGAGCTCCGACGAGGTACCTGCAGCGACCATCGGCGATCAAAACAGAACTGACAGCAAAGAAAGAAAAGAAAAGAAGGAGAAGGAAGAAGAAGAAGAAGAGGAAGGGAAGCTATGCTCACAGAGGGGAGCGCGAGGGCCAGGGGCACGGATCAAGATCACTGGTGGCGATCCCATGGTGTGCAGCAGTGTGCAGGGTGCTCGGGGAGAGGAGGAAGGAGGAAGGAAGGAGGGTAGAGGCGGCTGCGACGAGGGTTGAGGGGTGACGAGGCTTGTGCGTCGTCGTCAACGCTAGGCATAGGCGAGGGAGGAAGGCGGCTAGGTTTTCAGGGATGGGTTGTGTTTATTTTTGAAGGGGAAGGAAATATAAAGAAGAAGAGAGAGAGAGAAGAGACGCGGGGAGAGAGAGATCGAGAGGAGAGAGAGGAGGAGAGAGATAGAGAGGGGGAGAGAGATCGAGAGGAGAGAGAGGAGGAGAGGAGAAAGAATATTGGACGGTAGTGGGATGAGAGAGAAAGAGAGAAGAGAGAGAAAGAGAAGGAGAAAGGAGAAAGAGGAAGATACGGCGTGGGGCCCAGGGAAAAGAATCTCGTGATGGTTGGGGAAAGATTTGGCTGGGTTTTAAATTAGTTAGGAAAGATTTTTAAAGGGATTTAAAATAGAAAAAATATTTTCTGGCGGATTAGAAATTAGAAAATAGGATTTGGCGGAAATGCAAAATATTTCAGAATTGCGCCCAGGTCGAGTCCAAAAATTTGAATTTGAAATATAAAATTTATTGGCAGGTTCCAAAAATTAAAATGAAGGATTTTATAATAAAAAACATACCCCCAAGAACGGACGCACGTACGTGCGCGTAGCGGTCCAAACACGTCCGTTTCACTGAACGGGACGAGAACACGATGCAAGGACGCTACCACAGGGTTAGGGGTGTCGAGCAGGCCATGACAAGTATTTTTAATTTAATTTTAGATGACTTAAATTGTTATATGCAGAATATGACATGTCGGTGCAAACTATAACTGGAAACAGTCAAGCAAGATAAATGAAATAAATACCACACACCACATATACGGTAACCGAAATTTGTGAAACTGGACTCGGTTGTTACATTATACCCAACTACAAAAGAATTTCGTCCTCGAAATTCCAAGAATACAAAGGATAGACGAAAATAAAATTACAAGAAAAGATGAGGAAACTTCTGCCGGATTTCATCTTCTCGCTCCTAAGTGGACTCTCCATGCGAGCGATCATCCCAAGAAACAAGTACAAGAGGGATAACCTTGTTCTTAAGAACCGTTTCCCTTCGATCCACAATCTCAACCGGTCGCTCCTCAAAAGTCAAATTTTCTCGTACCGTCAGCTCCGAATGATCCAATACATGCGTTTCATCCCGAACATACTTACGGAGTTGAGACACATGAAACACATCGTGCACATTCACCAAGGACTGCGGTAACGCCAAACGATACGCTACCTCACCAACACGCTCCAAGATCTCAAAGGGTCCAACGAATCGAGGACTGAGCTTTCCTCGACTTCCAAAACGAATCACCCATCTGGTCGGTGATATCTTCAAGAATACCAAATCACCCACGGCGAACTCTAGAGGTCTTCTCGACGTATCTGCCCAACTCTTCTGTCTGTCCTGAGCTGCTTTCATATGATTCCGAATAGCGTTAACTTTCTCAACTGTCTGCACAACCAAATCTGGTTCCAACAATCTTCGTTCGCCGACATCGTCCCAACAAACAGGTGAACGGCATTTGCGACCATACAAAGCTTCAAATGGGGCCATCTGAATAGTTGCCTGGAAACTATTGTTGTAAGAAAACTCCACCAAATATAGATGATCCTCCCAAGAACCCTTGAAGTCCAACATGCACGCTCTCAACATATCTTCAAGAGTTTGGATCGTTCTCTCCGACTGACCATCAGTTTAAGGATGATAAGCTGTGCTAAACTTCAATCGAGTCCCCAAACTTTCCTGTAAACTCCGCCAAAAGTGTGATAAAAACCGAGTGTCATGGTCGGACACGATGCTCACCGGTACTCCATGCAATCTTACAATCTCCTGCATGTACCGCTCCGCCAAAGTCTCTGTTGATTGACCAACCCAAAAAGGGATAAAATGAGCTGCCTTGGTCAAATGATCAACAATCACCCATACTGCATTGTTACCTTTTGGACTCCGCGGTAGAGCTGTCACGAAATCCATGGTTATATGTTCCCACTTCCACTGAGGAGTCGGAAGTGGTTGCAATAAACCAGCAACCCTTTGATATTCAGCCTTAACTTGCTGACACACCAAGCACTTTACCACAAAGCGAGCGATCTCTCGTTTCATGCCTTCCCACCAGAAATGTTGTCGTAAGTCTCGGTACATCTTCGTGCCTCCTGGATGTACGGAATAAGCTGAACTGTGTACCTCCTTCATAAGCTCTTCGCGGACATCTCCCTTTGGCACACACAAACGGCTACCATACCTCAACGAACCATCTTCGCGGATCAATAAATCTGTTCGTAGTCCGGCTTCAACCTGCTCTCGAAACTTTTGCAATCTAGGATCCTGCGATTGCGCTGCTTTAATATTCTCGATCAACGACGAATGTACTTGCAACTGCATCAACTGTCCCGAAGAATGCGGTAGCATAACCTCCAAATCAAATCTTCAAAATTCTTCAATGAGTTCCTTCTGCGTAGTCAACATCTGAATTGCTGGCAACCGACTGAGCACATCCGGTACGACATTAGCCTTCCCCGGATGGTACTTAAGATCAAGATCGTAATCAGCCATCAGCTCTAACCATCTACGCTGCCTCATATTAAGCTCCTTCTGCGTGAACACATACTTCAAACTCTTATGATCCGTGAAAACTTTGACCCTTTCGCCCAAAAGGTAGTGTCTCCAAATCTTCAAAGCGAAAATCACAGCCGCAAGCTCCAAGTCGTGAGTTGGGTAATTCTTCTCATGGGTCTTCAACTGTCTTGATGCGTACGCTACAACCTTCCCATGCTGCATGAAAACGCATCCCAATCCTTTCCCAGATGCGTCGCTGTGAATCGCCAATCCTCCGGAATTGTCTGGCACGGTCAGAATAAGGGTGGTTATCAATTTCTGCTTCAACGTCTCAAAAGCTGACGCACAACTATCCTTCCACACAAAAGGTACCTCCTTGCGCGTAAACTTGTTCAACGGCTCCGCCAGACGAGCAAAGTTCTCCACAAATCTTCTGTAATACCCGGCCAGTCCAAGGAAACTTCTTATCTCTGCAACATTCTTCGTATTCGGCCAATCTCGAACTGCGGCAATCTTTTCGGGATCGACGGTGATTCCATTGCCAGACACAACATGCCCCAAAAACTTTACTTCTTCCATCCAAAACTCGCACTTGCTCATCTTCGCATATAACTTCTCCTGCCTCAACGTCTGCAGTGCAATCTTCAAATGTTCTGCATGCTCTTCAAAACTCTTCGAATAGACCAGAATATCATCAATGAACACCACAATAAACTGATCCAAGAATGGTGAAAAGATTCGGTTCATCAAGTCTATGAATATCGCCGGTGCATTCGTTACTCCGAAGGGCATCACTAAGTACTCGTAATGTCCATACCGAGTTCGGAATGCCGTCTTGCAAATATCTTCTGCTTTCACTCGGACCTGATGATATCCGGATCGCAAATCCAGCTTCGAGAATACCCTCGCGCCACTAAGCTGCTCAAAAAGTTCGCCAATGCGAGGGATCGGGTACTTGTTCTTAATAGTCACCCGGTTTAATTCTCGATAGTCGATGCACATTCTTCTCGTGCCATCTTTCTTCTTAACTAGAAGAACTGGAGCTCCCCAAGGCGAGTTACTGCTTCGAATCCAACCCTTCTCAAGCAATTCGGAAACCTGTTTCTTGACTTCTTCCAACTCCACTGGTGCCATTGGATAATACACTTTAGATACTGGCGCTGCACCAGGAATAAGATCAATTGCGAACTCCACGTCCCGCTTCGGCGGTAATCCCGATATATCTTCAAACACGTCCATAAAATCGCGAACAACAGCTGGCTCTTCACTTTTATCAACCTCCATTGATGCAAGAATATTAGTTGCCGGCCTAGCCCTAAACTCGACTGGCCCGACAAAACTGCTCCCTCTGGTGAAGATAAACTCGGGATGTCCGGGAATCTGGAAAATTACTTTCTTTACCCTACAATCAATGTGAGGGTGGAAAGTGCCAAGAAAATCCATTCCCAAGACAACCTCGTAGCTGCCCGTATCAATCACCAAGAAATCTGCAAAAAGCTCCCGTCCGCAAACAACAACTGTACAATCTTTACACTCCCTACTAGATATGATTTTCCCATTCCCAGTGTGTATATCCCAGAAACTAGACAGGGTCATGCAGGTAATCGAGTGTGTAGCTATAAATTTGGACGACATAAAACAATGGGATGCACCAGAATCGAATAATGCTAATGTGGGGAAACCATGAACGAGTAGAATACCTGAAACAACTTCCCCTGAAGCCTTAGCTTCCTCAGCCGTCAAGGTAAAAGCTCGAGCCTGATTAGGTCCTTGAGTCAGCTGCTTCTGTCCCTGAAATGGTTTCTGCGGAGGCTTCGGAATATCATCCCTTGTGCGTAACTTCGACGGACAAGAACTAACAGTATGATCCGCCGATCCACAAACCAGACAAAGTCCTTGCATCCTGCGACATTCCTTTTGTAAATGTCCGGGTAACTGGCAGTGGCTACAAACCACATGCTTCCTCTGTTCGACAACAGCAGGCTTCTTCATCGGTGTTACACCACGACGGTCCACTGGAATACCTCTGCGTCCATGAGCTCGGTTAGGTACAAATGCCGGCTTCCTTACTGCAACTGCTGTCTGCTGCAAACTCCCAGTCTTCCCAGATAGGCTCTGCTGTTCTCGGGCTGCTGTAAGAACCTGTGAGAAGGTGGTCAAACCCAGGGAGACAATCTGCCTCTGGATGTCCACATCCAAGCTGCGCATGAACCTCCGTGCCCTGTCTGCATCGTTGGCAACTAAAGGTCCAGCGAATCTACTGAGCCGTGTCCACTCAGCTGCATGTACATCTACGGCCGCACCATTCTGCTTCAGACTGATGAACTTCTCTTCCATTTCCTCCCGTGTAGTCCGCAGGAGGAACTTCTCCAGGAAACTCTTCGAAAAATCCGCTCACTTGATCGGCTTGGGCAAGCGGGTCTCCTCCACAAGCCACCATTCACGGGCGTAGTCCACTAACTGAATGCGCACCACATTCACTCTTTTATCATCTGGAATCTGTGCCGCAATAAGTAAGTTCTCCGTGTCAACTAGCCACTGCTCCGCTGGCAACGGCTCCTCCAAACCGGTAAAGACAGATAGACCCAAACGCCTGAAATCTGCTACGGTCCCCACCCGATCAACTGGCTTAGCTCCAAAATTGTTCACGGACTGCTGAACGGTCCGCAATCCTTCCTGAAACGATTCAGCTTGCTGCTGGATCATCTCGGTCTGTCTCTTTTGATTCTCCAGCATTCCCCGTATCACTCCAAGCATGGTGGCTTCGTCAACACGCCTTTGGTACGTCTTCAGATTCGTGCCTGCCATACTCCTGAAATCAAAACACCCAAGATTAGCATGATAACAAATTTACAATATAGATCAAGGCTAGAACTCCAAGTTACTTAAATAGAGTACCGCATTGTAACTATGTCGCGGTATCATAGCTACAATTACATAACTCCACCCAAGTCGCCTAAGCTCTAGAGATAACAAGGAATCAGGTTTTTGAGTCGATATGCAAAGGAAGTTTGCACATCGTAAAAGATACAGTCAGGAAGAACTTGATTCAAGAACGGTAAAACGGCAAGGTGGCAGGACATGTTTCCTAAACACGGGTATTCTGATTCGTGTATTGGGTACAATACCCAACTACAAAAGAATCAACCCGACTATCCTGTGGCTCTGATACCAAAAGAACCATGTCACGCCCCGCTTCCCAGAGTACGCTAAATTGGGCACGTGACATAGCCAACCATGCTACCTGTGGGTAGGAAGTATCCATCCACAGTCACATTACGGCTGTAGAGATATCAAGAACAAAATAAAACTATCTAAAACATGTCCATAAGCCAAGATAACATGAGTCAAGAATAATAAAAGTGCGGAAGCAAAAGATCTAATACTAAATAACTGGAATGTATGTTCCATAATACGGGCTCACATCAGGAATAAAATGCAGAACATAAAAGAACTAACTACTGTTGACACCTCACAGCTCAGCCTGCTGGCTGAAGTACTCCTGCTCGGACTGCAGCAAAGGTACGGAATCTGGGCCATGCAAAACCCAGACTTCAGCGCGTCATGTCATCAAGTAATAAAATAAACAGGGTAACATGCAATGCAAGTATAAACATGAATGAAAAGCAGGTGTAACAGTAATATAAATCAGGGCAGTGAAGGGTGGTGTGCAGTGAGTAAACTAAACTGTTCTATTGGGTTTTCTACTCTAAAGTCTTTGAAATCAATTTGATGAATCATCGATATAACTCAATAGTATCCCGTGCATGCCCGGGACCACGGTCTACAGACTCTCGGGCTGAAACCGAGACGTGCCGCTAGGCACTAACAGGAAAGGAGTACAGACCAACGATGTCAGCAGCATCGTCACGAGGCGGGCCTAGCCTCAAAAACTGATCAGTATAAGCGAGCAACTGTCGAGTTACAAGTCAGGATTTCATCATTGATTTCCCCATACCCCCAAGTTATATGTGTCAAGTCAGGAATTCCGTAATCAAGAACTAATACCAACATAGGATCAGGTAAGAGCAGGTTTGTCTGGATAGACAACAGGAACGGTCCGTGAGGACTACATGTCAGGTTTGTTGGCATTAGACACAAGATCAGGTAACGGGTCAATCCATGGTACAACAGGTCAAGTCAAGTAGTGTACGGTACCATGTCGGGTCAATCGATATGCGTGTAGCAAGTCAGGCCAGGGTGTAAAAGATAACATGTGGGTACTCATAAACAGCTAGCATAATCATGGTTATAAATAATCAAGCATGGTTATCAACAACACAGTCTAAGCAGTAAGTTAAGCAATAAAGCAGATTTAATTAATTAGCTGTACAGTTATCAGTTGTGTTTATCAGATGATGTCAGCACTATACGAATACATTATGATAGATGTAAATGCTAAAAAAACAGGTTAATAAGTATTGAGTGATCCATGGATGCGACAACATGTATAATTTGTTCAATGGATGCAGTTTTAATTAAACCGGTTAAAGTTGCACATGGATGTCCGGTAGGTTAAAACTGGATAAAAGGGGTGTCATGGCTATAAACGAATGTGATCATGTGGTCTATCACTTACAGGTGATTACTAGGTATAAATAATTAGATGAAAAATTAGGTTTCAAGTTCGGGATCATAAAATGTGTAACGGAACTGAATACGGTTAACTTGAAATCCAATTCTTTCGATTCTACTTAGAGGTTTAACAGGAAATAAATAATTTAGCATACGAATGGTTTAAAATAGCATGTAGCAAGTTTCACTTGCCTCGACGGGTCGCGAAACGGAAAACGGAACGTTACGCGTCGGCGGGGAAATATCGCGACGCGCGCACGTTTCACGGAATGAACCTAAACGATGAACAGTGGAGTCACACGGGTCGGAGGTCCTCGCTGAGTCGTCGGGAAACGTCGCCGGCACGGTCGGATTCCGGCAATCACAAAACAGTAACCATCAAATTTTCCCGGAACTGTATGAATGAGGAAAGAGAAGAAGAGAAGGAGAATGAAGGGGAGTAGGCTTTCAATGGTCTGGAGAGGGATCGTGAGGGTCGACGACGTCGACGGAGCTCCGACGAGGTACCTGCAACGACCATCGGCGATCAAAACAGAACTGACAGCAAAGAAAGAAAAGAAAAGAAGGAGAAGGAAGAAGAAGAAGAGGAAGGGAAGCTATGGTCACAGAGGGGTGCGCGAGGGCCAGGGGCACGGATCAAGATCACCGGCGGCGATCCCACGGTGTGCAGCAGTGTGCAGAGGGGTGCGCGGTAGCTCGTGCAGGGTGCTCGGGGAGAGGAGGAAGGAGGAAGGAAGGAGGGTAGAGGCGGCTGCGATGAGGGTTGAGGGGAGACGAGGCTTGTGCGGCGTCGTCGGCGCTAGGCAGAGGCGAGGGAGGAAGGCGGCTATGTTTTCAGGGATGGGTTGTGTTTATTTTTGAAGGGGAAGGAAATATAAAGAAGAAGAGAGAGAGAGAAGAGACGCGGGGAGAGAGAGAGAGAGATCGAGAGGAGAGAGAGGAGGAGAGAGATAGAGAGGGAGAGAGAGATCGAGAGGAGAGAGAAAATAAGAGGAGAAAGAATATTGGACGGTAGTGGGATGAGAGAGAGAGAAGAGAGAGAAAGAGAAGGAGAAAGGAGAGAGAGAAAGATACGGCGTTGGGCCCAGGGAAAAGTGTCTCGTGATGGTTGGGGAAAGATTTGGCTGGGTTTTAAATTAGTTAGGAAAGATTTTTAAAGGGATTTAAAATAGAAAGAATATTTTCTGGCGGATTAGAAATTAGAAAATAGGATTTGGCGGAAATGCAAAATATTTCAGAATTGCGCCTGGGTCGAGTCCAAAAATTTGAATTTGAAATATGAAATTTATTGGCAGGTTCCAAAAATTAAAATGAAGGATTTTATAATAAAGAACATACCCCCAAGAACGGACGCACGTACGTGCGCGTAGCTGTCCAAACACGTCCGTTTCACTGAACGGGACGAGAACACGATGTAAGGACGCTACCACAGGGTTAGGGGTGTCGAGCAGGCCATGACAAGTATTTTTAATTTTATTTTAGATGACTTAAATTGTTATATGCAGAATATGACATGTCGGTGCAAACTTTAACTGGAAACAGTCAGCAAGATAAATGAAATAAATACCACACACCACACATACGGTAACCGAAACTTGTGAAACTGGACTCGGTTGTTACAGATTACAACCTTTGTAGCGTGTCCACCCAATCGTGGAAGACCCCTCCAAACTTTATAGGCCGTCGGGAACGAACTTGAGAGACGGTCGCCCAAGCCAAAGATGATCCACCTGAGGGAAACCGATCCAAACTCCATGTTCGCTCTAAAACGAACTTTGAGAAAGCAACTGACACTCTAGACTTGGTAGGAATAGGGTGTGAGAGATGTAGAGATTTGTCACTATTCTTTTCCTCTCTCATTTGCAACCTCAAGGAAGCTCTCATGCTTAAAAGGAAGAAGGAGAGGATGGAAGAGGAGAGAGAATACAACTCAAAGAATGAGAGGGTTTTTTCCAACCATACAACATTTAAAAACATTTCTAAATAAACAAATGTAAAGACTCATCCCTCTCATCCATGCCGTAACAACCCTAAAATTTTTGTACAACTTTCTATACAATTTTTTTTCAAAAATACAGAAAGGGGTACTTTTGGCTGAGCACAAGATATAAGTTTGTTTTGCTTTTTAATAGAAAGAAGGAGCTTGCAGCTCATTGGTAAGACCTTGCACTGCTGAACTAAAGCACCAGAGTTCAAATCCCATCCCCCACATTATTTTTAATATTGTTTTGTTTTGAATTTTTAGAAGTCCAGGGTCTATACGTGCATAACTCGTAAAAACCCCACTACGCATGTAAAACAAACTGACCCAGGGGCTACACCATACGACATAGGACACGTGGCAGCGAGCCCCGGCCTGACTCGGGCCGCCGACTCGGTCGACTAGGCCCGCCTCCGCCGGCCGAGTTGAGCCGGATCGCCGAGTTTTCAACAGTGAAAGTGTGTCTCTCTGCCTCCCCGTTACCCCCGTATACTTTAAATTTCCTGCATTTTAACAGAGCCTTTTAAATTCAATTAAAACCCTATTAAACCATATTTTTAATACATTTTCAATTCACTTTTTCACCTATCCTAACCCTAGCTTTACCCTATAAATACCACCCCTAAACACACCCCCCTCACTCAAAATTCTGTCCAAACTCTCAAGAAATTCCTCTAGAAATTTGTGTACAAGTGGAGTTAGCGAAGGGCGAAACTCCGGCGATCTTTCGACGACGACCCTAGGAGCTCCCGGCGACGAAACGACGCACCGGCACCTCCTACGTCTTCCTCTCCCTCGTCTCTATACTAAAAAATCATAAGTCCCACCTCCCTCTTCTCTATTCTTTTCTAAAAACATGTATTTCTAAAACCCGACGGAATCAGAGTTAATCTGATGTTTGATTCAATTCTTTCTAAAAATCTCACTTTTTCTTAAATACAATCATACTAAACCCTTACATATTGACTATTAAATATTAACAAGTCATATTTAACAAGTTCCATATCAAAAGGATTTCTATTTCAATTTTTATCGTACTTTTTTCCCCAGTAAAATACCATGTAGTTTAGTTCCGACTTTAAAACATCAATAATCTTGCTATATTTTTAAGTAGATCATGAGGTAACAACCTACCTCCTCACAAAACTCATATGCAACATAGCACAATACTTTTCAGGAACATAGAATACGGGAAAACAAGATTTTACATATAAATACCATTTACTAATAAAACCTTTTTCTAAAAGAAATATGTATTTACACAAATCTTTGCAAAGTGCCGCTACAACCCATTTGGGGAACCCGTTCGGGATGGTGCGGATTATCGCACATCCTCGGGCTTAGTATTGCGAGATGCAGACCTCCGCAAGGAACATTCGGTCTCGAAAGATTTAAAAATGAAAATATCTTTAGAAAATGAGATTTCTAGAAAAATAATAAATTAAAATTATATATATATATATATATATATATGTATGTATGTATGTATGTATGTATGTATGCATGTATCATCAAAATGTCTATTTTTGTTATAATATCAATATTCTAATTTTTCTAAGTGAAAAGAATCACTTTACATGATAATACCATGAATTCCATACAAGTTCAATATTACAATTAAATACCGTATACTATGAAGTTAGGTTATTTTCACTAGAAATATTACAAATATAAAATATACATCTATGATAACTCTAAAGACGATAATTAAATACTTGGGGTGTATTTTGAAAACTATACAAAAGTATTTTTACATAAAACCCCTCAAATTTTATAAATTCCAATAAGGACCCTAGTAGATATAGGTTTAAGCGGGACCGGTCTCTTGAGCCTCGGGGAGCCGAAGATATGGGTGCTTGCCTATCTAAGGTAGACAACTTAACAACGGTGTTATCAACACGGTAATCGTCTTTGAAAAAGACACAAATCCTGCCGCCCATGTGCAACGGTTACCGATAACATCAAAACAATCAGGACTTCAATTTCTTTTCTAATTGTCTGATTCAGACTGAGTCTCAATATAATTAATCTGACTTAAATATGATTCAAGTATAATCTACAATATAACAATTCAATATGAATCCATATATTCAATCTGTTCAATCTATTCAATCTTTATTCCATTTACATGATTCTATAGTTACATCCATGATTCTCCAGTTACATCCATTTACTGATATCATGGTTTCAGCAAGTCATCCATCTGTACAATCTATAAAACAAGACAATACAATTTACAATACAAACAATACAATCAAGACTTCGCGGGGTTTTTAAGGGGTAAATTGGTACGGAAGGTGTTAGAAGTGGCACGAGACTACAAGATTTAAGACACCTAACCTGAATACCACGCTGTTGTTCCGTGCTTTCTAATGCAGCCTTGTACTTTCATTTTCTCTAGTCTTTGGCATATAGAACTCCTCTCGTATACACTGGAATCCTTCTGTACCAAGCTACAAACAACAACGTTAACTCTAAATACAACTTTAAAAGCTACACACTCTCTCTCTTACTCTCTGTCTATTATACTTCTCCCTTATCTTTGGGACTTACCGAGCGATTTGTTCGCTGACGACATTCTCTTTCTTTCTTCTTTGAATGTCGTTAGGTGATTCGGACCTTCCAGAGATCGAGCCTAGCACTGAAGACTTGGACCAGTTTATTGAAGATCCCGAGCTGTAGTTTCACTTGTACATTTCCTTTACATTCTGTATTTCCTTTTCTGTTATGCCACTGTTTAGGTATTGCTTCCTTTCAGATGTATTTACTTTTCCATGTATCGTAAAAAGAATGTGAATAAATAAAGTTGTTGTTCTATTATATCTTTTGTCTCTTGTGCATTTCCTTTATATTGCTTAGTACGCTTAGCGTATTTACTTCAAAGTAAACATGTAGCGGCCACGTCGCATCCCCTTCGCCGTATACCGGGAAGCAGGGCGTGACAATGCCTCCTTTCCACCTCACTAGCCACCTCATTTCATTTCATTTTCCTAAATGGAAAATCAATAATTTGGTGTCCTCCTTCTAGAAGTATGTATATATAAATACATAATACCTGGTATATGTATCGCATACATATACGCGTATCCGTTTAAAAATACGAATAGCCAAGAGAGAGAAAATGAATAGTGAACATAATACTAGAATATATATATATATATATATATATATATATATATATATATATATATTATTAAATCAATACTTGATTTAATAATCCGGTTTATAACATAAGCCGGCTAGTATTACCAAATTTCCTATTAAAGTCCGTGTAGCTAGTACACGTATTTAATCGGACTTCTGCATGTATCAACATACGGCCTCTACATCGTTTTGCCTGAATCGGAAAAACCCTTTGTGTGGGACTCTAAATACTCGACAATACGTTGGCAGTGAGTTACCGGATAAAATCCATAACCGCAAGCACGTCAGCGGCACTACCTGTACGTAATGGCTACCCAGCTATATGTCAAAAGGAAGGTCGACAATCAAGTCCATCCGTACCTTACTGAGACTGTAAAAGACAATCTCCATACAATATGGTCTCTTCGTCTAAGAATGTTGCATACTGGGTCTAGAAGGTGGATAACGTCAGACCCCTAATAACCGGATAAGTCGTGCTGGTGTCAGGTGTTCATATCATAATATTGCATTATTATATTCCCCATTCCGAGTCATTTTACAAATAAACAAGTGCTTTTGACTCATGTCTGCTACATAGTTGCAGGTTACAGGTTTTCGGAATAAAAACAGTGAAAAAGACAAAAAACGATACAAAAGTGAGACTACGACCAACAAGTGGAAGAATCTTGATCAAGCCTACATTTTGGAGAATAAACGAAGATCAGTTCACGAAGTACAAAGGCAGCGCAAGGTTCAAGACTTCGTCACGAAGCAATGGTAAAAGTCCACTACAATTATTCACTGTGGAGATCTGGAAAAGAACTAGAAGCCAACCTGAGAAACATAGTGAAGAAATAAGGAGTAAACTGCAACCAGACCAAACCCTGGAAAGTCCAACTCAAGAAGCCTCTATACGGCCGCGGTTCCGCGGCCAAACCAAGCCTGGCCGCGGTTCCGCGGCCATTGGAAGCACGTGTCGTTGAAAAATCTGTCTGCAAGGCCGTGCGTAGCCCGTGTCGGTGGAAAATTTCTATGGTCGCTGGCGGTGCGTTGACTAGGTCTTTTTCTTAGGGGGTAAACTTGTAATTGCAGATGTGAGTCAATTGTAACCCTAGGGTTTCTATGATCTATAAATAGAAACCCTATACCTCTTTTGGAGGTATGCTTCTTTTCATTTCATAAATTCAGATCTGTACTGTGTTGATGTTTGGAGAGAGCCATCAATAAAAATTAGTAAGTTTTCTTATTTCATTACCTTAGTTTACTTTTAATTTAGAATGTTATTAAATTTCCTAATGAGCGAGTAGCCTCCTCGCTTGTTAGGGTTAGCTTTAGAGAAAGGTTTGAGAGATGAACTCTCTCACCCCTTTCTTGCCTCATCACACATAATAATTAGAACTCCATGCATACATACACACACCGATCCCTGCGGCACCTTACCCCTCGAGGTAACGGTGATACTGTAGTATAAAGGACCGGTTGTGTATGTTTTCCATGGAGGTTAGGGTAATAATTGAGAAAGGAAGGACAAGAACCTAGAGGAAGAAACTTCATTTCTTCCCGATGGTACTAATCCCCTTTATTAATTATTACCATAACACCTAATAGATCTAAAATAGAGCATTGAAAGCGGTGAGGAAACATTCAATCTCCCAACTTACCCTAGACCTAACCCTAGCAAGACTTAGATTTAGATAATCTTAGTATAAATCAATTTAGGTTTTAGAGATAATCAATCCGACACCCATCGGAATTAACTCGTTAGAGCGACTAGGAAATTCACAAAATCCCAGTGGACCGACCCGTACTCACCGGCTAGCTACCAAGTGACGCCGTTCTTGATTGCGGTTTAGAAATATTTTTGATCATAAAATTCCATTCGAATCAAATGGCGCCGTTGCCGGGGATGGCGTGTTATTTTCTTTTTGCAATTTCGGGTTAATATAAAATTGAAAAATTATAAAAACTGAAAAATAACAAAAAAAAAATAATAATAACAAAAATTTATCATCTTTTATTTTGTGAAGGGTATTTTTTGTGTGAATTTTGCAGGATCGACATACGATTTCGGATCTGGAAATCTCTAGAGATCAAAACAGCATATATCAAATCTGAACAAACAGAGAAATATCACAACAGACAACAGAAGAAATTTGGAGGACCGAGTCAACAAGTCAACCGCGGTACCGCGGTCAAAGGTACGTTTCGGCGGCGGAACCGCGGCGATCTGGTGACGTAAAAAAAAAACCGTGCCGAAGCGACCAACCCGCGGCGGATCAGCGGTCGGAAGTGGCAATTCGCGGCGGTTCCGCGGTGGAGGCGACGGATCGGTTTCCAAAAAAACAAACAAACTCTGTAAGTCTTATGATCTCCTCCTCTGCAAATCTCTGATATCTCCTCTGAAAAATCTCCTGCAAGATTCTTTGTGCTTAAAAAATCTTTCCCTTTCCAATAATTGATCTTGTGCTGGATTCTTTGCGCCGCGCTAAAAAATAATTTTTTTTATTGCAAGTGGTTGTTACTGTTTTGCATATTCTTAATCGGACTTTAAGGGGCTTGAGACCAATCCAGATTGGGTGGGGATTTCATCACCCTTCCCAGGACCCCCGAAATCACATAAGGCATTTTGCATTGACCAATATTTACTTAAAAAAATACTAGACTCAGCCCTAAGGACGTCGCGCTCAATAGGACAGAGGACTAGTTGTAGGCATCGGCCGTTGATCCTAACCTGACTTTGCGGTGTCTAGGAAAGTGTGTCTAAGGTGAGTGGTTACTTAATTAGGGCCACTACTTGTAGTGGAGAGCCTCCCACTCACCTGGCACTTACCTAGCCGCAATTGGCGGTGAAGAGGCGGTTTGAGGTCCTATTTCTAGCCCTTTGGAACAGTCAGGAGCTGTCTAGCTGACCTAGGTGATCCTAGATCTAGGCCTGATTGTGCATTTGTGGTTGATTGCATTTGTGTCAAAGCCCTTTATCGAATTTCTTTCTTGCAAAAAGTTCCAAATAAGAAAAAGAGAGGAATTTTTTTTATAAAAGCTTGCAAAATTTTTTCGCTAAGAACTCCTTGCACCACCCACCTTCTTTTTCTTCTCCTTTTTACATCATGGGTACCCCACCTCACAAATCTCTTGCCGAACTTTGGTACCCTGAACCAAACTTTGCCTCTTACGCGAATTGTTTTGGTCGATTTATGGATGACCCCTCCATGCCCAAAATTTCTTTGAAAGATCAAATAGAAGCGTCTAGGAGAAACAGTTGGACTCCACAATCCACTATGTATCAACCATGTCAACCTTCACCACCTTCGTACGTTGATACCACTTTTTCGAGTCCTGTTGTAACTCCTAAACCTATGTTTATTGCTGAGCATATTGAACAATCTTATAGCCGATCTTTCACTCCTCTCCACACATCCAGTTCTAGGGATCAACAAGTCCATTCACCTTTTTATCCAAATGTTGATCATACTCCTGTCCAACCATCCAATTCCTACCAGTCCTCCCCGACTTTCCCACCTTCACTAGACATTGCTTCTACACAGCCATTTGGGAGTTTCACGTATCCAAACAATTTTGAATCTTTTACTGAAACCCCTTCACAACCCATGTCTAGTTTGGAACAGTCGTTGGAAGCTTATATTTTAGCAACAAACAAAATGATGAGGAATGTGGATGCGTCCATGACCGCCCTTATGCAACCTAGTGAACCGGTAGCTAGTTTCCAACTAGCTCCAAAAATTCCAATATATGAGGAGGCGGTTGGACAGAGTGAGAATTTGAGAGGAGAGAGTGAGTTCTACACCTTTCCAAATCAAACCTACCCATACCCAAGTGAATTCCACAACTCCAGTTTGCAAAAAAGTGTCCCAAATGATTCATCAGTTGAAAATAACACATTTAATGAGTTGTGCGACTTTGTAGTGCTTGATTTGCCAGATTGTGAAGAGCCCCTTTCGAGTGAAACTGTCACCAATCCTTTTGAACTTTACACCTCCAATCTAGAACCTGAATTGATAAATATCCATGCTTTTGATGAGGTGTCCAAAAAAATAGATTTTCACTTGATTGAGGATATAGACGCCGGGAATATTTTGGATGATGAACCCGTAAATTTGACTGAAATTTTATCTCCAATTCATCATCCCGAGTCATTAATTGTTTCTCCCGAACCTCATATGCGTCTTGATTTTGATGATAATGGCATGGATAGGCTAAATTTTGAGGAGAATTATGAGGAGAGTATTGAGGATAATATTGAGAATGAACCATTTTTGTTTGATGTGTCTGATTTTCCAATTCATCCTCCTGAACCTTTAACTGTTATACTTCCTAAATCACCATCCTTCCTTTCCATCGTTCCGACCACGCAAAAGATCACGCTTGAAGACTGTGAGCTTGAAAAATTTCTCTTTGAATCTGACACAGTTCTCACAGACGATAATGATTACGAGTGTTTCACTTTTTCGGACGATGTTGAAAACTCACCTCCCGAGTTTGAGTCCTTTACATTTTCAGATGAGTTAGTTGAACCATCAGACTCAGTTGCTTACAGTCATTTCGAACCATTGATGGAATCCTTCAAGTTCGAGACAGATTACTTAGGTGAGATTAAGACTATCCCTCAATCACTCCCTTTCGTCCTTCCTATCGTTTCGACCATGCAAGAATCCTTCGCGTTTCCATTTTCAATGGATGGTTTACCAAGTTCGACGTACCCATATTTTCTTGCGAATCTTGAGGGATTTGACCCCATTTCTCGACGAGTTGATAGATTAGCACAATCACTTTTAACACATCAGTCATCACAAATTGCGCTAATTTATTCACTCGATTTACACCCTCAAGATCATACCACACTTCTTTCTCTCTTCCGCCATTCTCCTCCTCCACCGAGACCGTATACCATTTCTATCTCCACATGGTCTCGTGTGCGTCTCACTTCTTTTCTTTACACTCCATTCTTTCACCAACCCCACCATTACCACGATAGAATTTTTGAATGGTTGGTGCTAACCTTTGGCCTGTGTAAGGCCTTGCTTAGTTTGGGGGGAACCTTGTTGTATATTATTTTGTTTTTTCTTTTAACAATAAAAATTTTTTATAAATAAATAAACAGGGGAGTGCCGACATTTTGACTCTCTTGGTGTAGCATGACAGTGAGGACACTGTCAAGGATAAGTTTGGGGGTATGCTCGATAAGCCTTCTTCCTTCGCATTCATGCGTATATTTTTGCATTTGCATACTTATTTTAAAACCCATAAAAAATTGAAAAATTTCAAAAATTATAAAAATTAAAGTATTCAATTTTGGCCATAATTGACTTGAGTTTGACAAAAGGGTTAACTAGCTAGGAACAACCAGATCTTAGACTTAGTAAATTAAAAACTCTAAAAATAACCTTTTTAAAAGTTTAACTATAGAAAGTATACGTCTTTGTAGTTTATTTAGAAATAGGCAAATTTCGAGTCGACTTCTTGGGCTAAGTTAAAACAAGGGAAGAGTATTGATATTTTTATTAGAGTATAAGTTTGAAAAATAATTCCTAGCTTAAGTCTAATTTCTGAAAATATATACCCTATAATTTGCACAAACACGAACCTTGAAACTTGGAATAGTAGAAGAGACCTTGAAATGCTCTTGTCTAAAGTCCTTAGTACGAAGAAAATAAAATAAAAAATACAAGTGTGAATAAAGAGATAATAAAAAATGAACACTGGTTTTTGTGATTACTTAAGGCTGCAAAAATAGAAAAATATTTAGCGAGGGTGCTTCATCACCTAGCGCCTTAGACCAACTGGTTTGGGAGTCACTGCTAAAACCTTAGGTGTTGCAAGACTAGGAATTACGCTTTAATGTGCAAATACATCTTGTAATCGGTTGTTGGTACCTCAAGAACTATTAACAGTCGCATGAAGGATGTGTGAGCGAAATTCATCTAAAAATTCACCAATTAAGAAGTGCTTTGGACAATGGACAAGAGTATGATTGCTTGATTTGAATTTCCAAGTGTAGGGGTGATATACACACACACACGTAGGGGTATGTGATTGGGGTTTAGATGAGAGATAGGAATGAAGAATAGGACTTGTATCTTTAGTAGAGATGATAAAAATTCCTAAGTTGAGATAGAACCCTAGAAGGAAAACTTAAAAAATGCCGAAAGCTAAGTAGGTCTGCATAACATATATAATCTTAAGTTAAATGATAAGGAAGTGTGAAGAATACGAGTGGATAATTTACAAATCAAAGATAATAGAATTCCTTGTTGGAAAACCTAATTGGAGAATAAAAGTCAATGAGCCAAATTGATAGGATTTTGTGGGTAGTATCCGCTGAAAACCCTCCGGAGACAACACTCCTCCTACTAGGGACACCTAGAGGTTTAACGGCTTGTTGTACGTGCTCAGTACAATCGCGTTTCCCAGCGAAAGTGAGGTTAGGTTTTTGTTGAGAATAAAACTAGGTTTGCTCGAGGATGAGCAAAAGATAAGTTTGGGGGTATTTGTTCATATCATAATATTGCATTATTATATTCTCCATTCCTAGTCATTTTACAAATAAACAGGTGCTTTTGACCCATGTCTGCTACATAGCTGCAGATTACAGGTTCTCGGAATAAAAACAGTGAAAAAGACAAAAGACGATACAAAAGTGAGACTACGACCAACAAGTGGAAGAATCTTGATCAAGCCTACATTTTGGAGAATAAACGAAGATCAATTCACGAAGTACAAAGGCAGCGCAAGGTTCAAGACTTCGTCATGAAGCAACGGTAAAAGTCCACTACAATTATTCACTGTGGAGATCTGAAAGAGAACTAGAAGCCAACCTGAGAAACAAAGTGAAGAAATAAGAAGTAAACTGCAACCGGACCAAACCCTGGAAAGTTCAACTCATGAAGCCTCTATACGACCGCGGTTCCACGGCCAAACCAAGCCTATGGCCGCGGTTCCGCGGCCATTGGAACCACGTGTCGTTGAAAAATCTGTCAGCAGGGCCGTGCGTAGCCCATGTCGGTGGAAAATTTCTATGGTCGCAGGCGGTGCGTTGACTAGGTCTTTTTCTTAGGGGGTAAACTTGTAATTACAGATGCGAGTCAATTGTAACCCTAGGGTTTCTATGATCTATAAATAGAAACCCTATACCTCTTTTGGAGGTATGCCTCTTTTCATTTCATAAATTCAGATCTGTACTGTGTTGATGTTTAGAGAGAGCCATCAATAAAAATTAGTAAGTTTTCTTATTTCATTGCCTTAGTTTACTTTTAATTTAGAATATTATTAAATTCCCTAATGAGCGAGTAGTCTCTTCGCTTGTTAGGGTTAGGTTTAGGGAAAGGTTTGAGAGATGAACTCTCTCACCCCTTTCTTTCCCCATCACACATAATAATTAGAACTCCATGCATACGTACACACACCGTTCCCTGCGGCACCTTATCCCTCAAGGTAACGGTGATACCGTAGTATAAAGGACCGGTTGCGTATGTTTTCCATGGAGGTTAGGGTAATGATTGAGAAAGGAAGGACAAGAACCTAGAGGAAGAAACTTCGTTTCTTCCCGATGGTACTAATCCCCTTTATTAATTATTACCATAACACCTAATGGATCTAAAATAGGGTATTGAAAGCGGTGAGGAAACATTCAATCTCCCAACTTACCCTAGACCTAACCCTAGCAAGACTTAGATTTAGATAATCTTAGTATAAATCAATTTAGGTTTTAGAGATAATCAATCCGACACCCATCGGAATTAACTAGTTAGAGCGACTAGGAAATTCACAAAATCCCTGTGGACCGACCCGTGCTCACCGGCTAGCTACCAAGCGACGCCGTTCTTGATTGCGGTTTAGAAATATTTTTGATCATAAAATTCCATTCGAATCATCAGGCTCATGACCAACCGAGAAACTACTAATCTCCTATCAGTAAATCTCATCCTCCCTGGTCAGGGACTTATGGTGATGGCCAACTGAATACAGCGCTACATTGACTCCCTATACCGAGAGAAACGAATCCCTTCCTATCGCTCACTGCCTCCATGTGGCTCGGATTGTACCCAACTAAAACCTGTTTGCACGACTCCTTTGAGCCGTGGTAGGGTGGTAATCTAAATACAGTGGGAATTCACACGGGACAAATGACAATCTTAGGTCTAAAGACTACCTTGTACTCATGTCACCAGAGAACTACTATCTGACGATAGGTGTAATACCATCTAGAAGTTCTCGGCAATTCCATTCGGTGTACTCACCTATAGTGAGCACATGTATAAAATCTTAGGTGCCACAGACCAATGTCTATGAGATTGTCCACCGCCCCTCGTCGGGGTCTAGAAACGTATACACTAGTCTACTCCGAAATATCGATGCCCAGTCTCGATACTCCCACGATTAGAAACATTTAAGCATTTGCTTATGGACTACTCAGCTCCCATAAGCATGATCACCATCATAACGCCGGTAGTCAAGTAAGGATCCTACGGGCTTTATCATTATATATTAGCGACACGTAATAGCAAGTAAAATATATACACATGAATGATAAAGACAAACCAGATAGTATACTATCATCTCGAGCAAACTGTTCCACCTGTATAGGTCCTCCTTCAATTATCATAATTGTCTACCTGCAATTACAATAATTGTCTTGAGGGCACTATATCCAACAACATCCCACTTGCACTTAAGACCAATTATTGCGGTATCGCATACTCACAGCTCTGTGTGTATATCGAATACTCAACTTCTCTACTAATCAGTTTCGCAAACCGCGTTTGAGAAACAACCGTGTTTGAGAAATAGCCTCAGTAAGTAGATCTGCTATAATGTTTCTAACTTTACGTCCTTATATCTCAACTTCACGAAGATCAACTATCTCCTGAACTAAGCGATACCTGTCTTAGAATATGTCTGGATAGATGATGAGACCAATTTCATAAATGAATAAATTTATCCAACAAACTTCTTGAGTTGCATCTTCTGCTGATCATAATCAGCATCATGTGCCATGTCTACCGCAGTATTCTGCTTAGAACCTTTTCCAACATACTGCCCCTTAGAAGAGGGTAAACTTATAACTCTGATAACCACTCTGTCATCTAGGTTATCTTGGAAGCTGCTATTATCATACACCAAGAACATCCTCACATGTTCTTCGCTGTTTCCATTTGTTTATCTAGGATTGGATTAATTAAGTGCGAAAGCGACATCTGGTCAGTACATGACATTGCATGATTGACCTAATTACCAAAGCAATTGAAATGTCATTCACATGAGTCCCTCTCCTCATTAGTTTAGAAGACAACTTTTTAGAGAGGGTGACTCCATCACCTGCGGATATAATACCACGCCAGAAGTAGTCCATTTTGAACCTCTTTAGAATGGTGTCCAAGTACCCGGATTGGGACACTTCCTAAATCTAGGTCTATCGACATAGGTCTAGTCACCAGAATTCTTGATACATTATCCAGATCCTATGTGTAGAAATATCTGTAATAGTTTGACCGATTGTAGTATAAGAATATCATTTCCTATCAGGAGTATATCATCCATATATCATATGACAATAACCCCGACATCCTTCTTACCATATTCATTTGTTATTTTGATGAAGTCAAACATTTTAACTGTCACATCAAAACAGATGATTTGGCTCTGCAGTGCCTGTTTTAGTCTATAAATAGACATAAACAACTTGCACACATTCCGCTGCTCTCACTAACTACAATAACCATCTGGCAGAGTCATATACACGTACACTTCTAAATTCCTGATTGATCATACGAAAGTGTGTATGTATGCTGTAAATAACCGCAATCAAAACGGTGTAGCAAATAGCTAGCCGCGATGAGTACGGGTTGTCCGCAGGGAAACGTGAATTTCTTTTCTTGCCTTAGACAAGTTGATAAGAGAGAGGATGGTTTGTTGTCGTTTTATTTTAATATGGATATAAAATTTATAATAGAAGAGTTTGTAGGGTTTATAGGACTTAGTAGTTAATGGATGAATGTTTAGATATATCTCTTTTTATCTTTTAATAGTTTAAAACTAGAGAGATAGCGATGAATGTGGATTAGGGTTCTTGGAGGGAATGAGGGTTTCCGACTACTAACCCTTGTCCTTCCATTTATCTCTATTTATCTCAAGCCCTTAACAAAACAAGCATTAACAAATCTCAAATTGTGGTCGTGGTTATCATTAATTGATAGCGCGTCCGATAAGAAGGTTAATATTTATTTTGCTAAGGTTTACAAACATTAAAATGTTAAAGAAGTTAAAAGATATTTCATCTATTATTCTACCATATCCTACAAACCCTAGCAAGTAAGAAATTACTCGCTCATGGTTAATAGCATATCACAATAGAGATGGAAGGTGAATGAAATCATAATTAAAAGAGCAATAATGCGAAAAATTAATGTGCAATGTAAAATGCGGAGAAGTAAACGCAAAAAGAATTAAAATAAAACCTATCTTTATTAATCAACTATTGCATTACAATTTTTCTCTGTAGAAAGTAGATTACAAGAACCCTAGCTTTCTCTAGATATCTCTCTTTATGGAGGTAGATGAATAGATGATGAATTGTTGGATTATTGGATGATTGAATGCACAGCTTTCGGTCCTTTATATAGTCTCTGAAAGCAGAAACCCTATATGCCATATGGGAGTAAGTGATATTACGATTATGTCCCCAAAATCCTAAATCCAATGGCCACTGAAGGACTGTGGAACCGCCGCCCATACCCCTGTTGACCGCGGTTCCACCGCCTTATGGTGGAATGGTGACTCGAGATTTTTTATGGGTTTTCTTTTTGATATTTGGAGATCCTCTTGATATATAGATTATGAGAATATTACCCTTAGTCTCTGCTGTTGCTAGATTCCTCGATTTTCTTCTAAAATTTGGCAGATTTGGTTTCGATATCCCAATTTGACTTGGATCTCCTACTTAGATTTCAGACCTGAGCTAATACCTGCACAATATCTCAAATCAAAATGTTAGTAGCATTTGGTATTTCTGATATATTATTCCAACCATTTATATGATATCTTATCTTAAAAATATTGATTAGGAATATTTGATATGATATGCATATTTTAATTACTAATATTTCATTTAAATATTATATGCATATATTTTCCCTAATTATATTAATTATAAATGAAGAAATATATGATAATAATCTTTTTACAAATAAACCCATATATGTTCTTTATGTACAATTAACACATTTTAGTAGTTAATAATAGTAGGGAAAATGTCCATACAAATGTGCAATATTTTTGTCTAATCAAATACCCCCAAACTTATCTTTAATCGTTCCGAGCAAACTATTTATTAAAACTAACACATTTTCGTAGGCAACACGATTGCACTTAGCACGTGTAACAAACCTTTAAATCTCTAGGTGTCCCTAGTAGGAGGAGTGTTGTCTCCTGAGGGTTTTCAGCGGATTACACTCACAAAATCCCATAATAAAATAAAGAAGATAAAAATTACATGCAAAGATAAAGAACATATAAAAGAAAAACTTGAAAATAAGTGTTTCAAACTACACTAGCTTTTTAGTCGTCATGAGCCCTATCTTAATAGTCATGAAAAGATGTCAGAAATCGCATCATCCCTCAATAAAATATCGTCTTTAGTTTTCCTCCCTACCTTTCTTCCAAATATCGAACATATACCTCTACGTGTGTGTAAAATACATCCATACACTTGGAGAATTCAATTCAAGCTATCATACCCTTTATCTATATACCTTAGTACTTTTTAGTCGGTGAATGTTTTAGATGGATTTGCTTACACATTCTTCATGCGACCGTTAATACTTCTTGAGGTACTAACCAACCGATTGCCAAATGTGCTCACTTATTAAGGCGTAATTAGCAATATCCTAGTCTTGCAACACCTAAGGCTTAGCAGTGACTTCCAAACCAATTGGTCTAAGGCACTAGGTGATAAGGCACCCTCGTTATATATTTTTTTATATTGTCTTAAGTAATTACAAAACCAGTGTTCATTTTTCTCCACCTTTTATATTTTCTGTGTCATTTATATATTTTTTTATATATTTTTTTCCTTCATACTAATACTTTTAGACAAGAGCATTTCAATGTATCCTCTACTATACCAAGTTTCAAGATGTGTGCAAGTGTATATAGTAGGGTGTCAACGTTCAGAAGTTTGGACTCAAGAATAGGGACTATTTTTCAGACTTATTTCTATCCTCAGATCAGTGATCCCCTTCATCTTACTAACCTTTGGTACAACAGCTCATGACTATCTATTACTAGCTTCGTTTCAAAACGTCTAATTTTCTTGCACTTTTTAAATTTTTTCCTTTCTATCATATGTATTTTTCACTTTCTAACTTTTATTCTCTAACAAAAATTATTATGCAATGCAATATTTACATATCATGCGTAGATATATACAAACCATCCCCCCAAATTTGTTTGCAGCAGTGTCCTTACTGATATTATCCTGTACGCTTAAAACCTGAAAACTAGGAGGAACGGTTCAATAAGATGGTACAAAGAAAGGGTCAAGAGTTAATAACCGTGAAATCCTCCTGTTCCCCGCCGAAACACAGAGACGCGACCGCGTGGGTCCGTCTTGCCTGAATTTCGGGACAGATGCTAATTGGTGCTATCCGTCCACCTCTCCGAAGATGCCAAGTTGATTTATGGCACCATGTATCGAAGGTTTAAACGGATGCGGCCGATGTAGCAGACTTCGTCAGATTCCCCCTCGTTTGAGGGGTTTTGATCGTGGGGACACTCTTCCCTGCAGGCGCAAGCCGCTGCAGTTAATTATGCTACCGCATCGCGGTAACAACTTTCTTCTTCTCCATATGGTCACTTCGTGTCGTGGGTGTTTGTTTTGTGTTTGGTTTCCCATGGATTGTATACGGAGACTAATTTATGTTGTCGCCCGTAGGGCGTGGACTAGTCCAAATCCGTATCTTTCTTAGATTTGGGTTTGGGGGGTTGGGTTTAAGGATACGTTAACCTCATTTGAGACTAAGATCAACTTAAACGTTTGTTAAGGATACGTTAGTCTCATTTTAGACTAAGATCAACTTAACGGGATCGTTTAGATCCAACAAGAGAGCAATTGGGATCTATTATTTAGTTTAGGGACATTGCAGTCGATTAGTTTAAGGACATTACAGTCCATTGTTAGTTTAAAGACATCTAGGTCCATTGTTAGTGTAAATACATCGCGGTCGAGGTTAAGGACATCATAGTCCATGAGTTTAAGGACCCCACAGTCCAATGTTAGTTTAAAGACATTACGGTCGAGGTTAAGGACATTATAGTCCATGGGTTTAAGGACTCCACAGTCCAATGTTAGTTTAAAGACATCACGGTCGAGGTTAAGGACATCATAGTCCATGGGTTTAAGGACCCCACAGTCCAATATTAGTTTAAAGACATCACGGTCAAGGTTAAGGACATCATAGTCCATGGGTTTAAGGATCCCACAGTCCAATGTTAGTTTAAAGACATCACGGTCGAGGTTAAGGACATCATAGTCCATGGGTTTAAGGACACCACAGTCCAATGTTAGTTTAAAGACATCACGGTCGAGGTTAAGGACATCATAGTGCATGGGTTTAAGGACCCCACAGTCCAATGTTAGTTTAAAGACATCACGGTCGAGATTAAGGACATCATAGTCCATGGGTTTAAGGACCCCACAGTCCAATGTTAGTTTAAAGACATCACGGTCGAGGTTAAGGACATCATAGTCCGTGAGTTTAAAGACCTTACAGTCAAGGTTAAGGACATCATAGTCCATGAAATGTGTGGTTGTAGGGACCCGTCACCTCTCTGAAGACGTTGAAGGATTACAACGACAAATATCAGAGGAGTGAAGAGATGTACCCTTGAACCAAAGTGGATTAAGTGATCTATAGTCTAATTTGGAACTAAGATCAATTAATTATATTACGAGCACATTGGCTCAGTTAAGTCTGAATTGAGGACTTATGGCCAACTTGGGCTAAGTCCAATTAAGTTTGAAATATTGGCCCTTTGGACCATTAAACATTTGTCTGGGTTCAGCCCCTCATCGTTCAGCAATGCTCAAACAAGAGTTTGAGGGCTTTGGTAATATTTTTATCTTTGACTGAGCATCAAACATTATAGCTCTGAATTTTACTCAATTTTGAGATTCAGTTGAAGGGGAGGCTTTGCCTCTGGAAAATTAGCCAATTTGGCTAGAAATAGTGTTAAACACTAGAGAACAACAGTGTTAAACACTGGAAATAAAACTCTTAAATTAGTGTTAAACAATAAAAGACAACAGTGTTAAACACTGGAAATAAAACTCTCAGATTAGTGTTAAACACTAGAGGACGACAGTGTTAAACACTGGAAATAAAACCTTTAAATTAGTGTTAAACACTAAATAGGGATGGGTCACGTGGGGACACATGAGGACACCCAAAGGTGGGGCCAGATCCCTCTTACTTTGTTCTGCAAATAAGTGTTAAACACTTTTTAACTTTCTGGCCATCACGTGTTGGCACGTGATTGAGCTTTATGCACTGATTATTAAAGCGTTTATCAAGGGGTCACGTGGTAACACATGAGAGCGCCCAAGTCAGAACCTGTCTTTGCTTTGTTCTCGTTATTTTGGAGGTCACGTGGGGACACGTGAGGCATTGCCTCAAAGCTTTCTCTTCTTATTTTTAGGAGATCTGTTCAGGGGTCACGTGGGGACACGTGACCTAACTTTTTGCATGCATGGAGATTTTTCAAGTCTCTTAAGAATTAAATTCTCTGTAGGGTTAAACCCTAATTATGGTTTTAGAGGAATTAAATTCCTATGTATGTGAAAGAATTAAATTCTTATATAGGGTTAAACCCTAGTTCTGTCTTGAAGGAATTAAATTCCTATGATTTTGGGAGAATTGAATTCTCATGCAGGGTTGAACCCTAATTTTATTTGGAGGAATTAAATTCCTATAAATTTAGGAGAATTAAATTCTCATATAGGGTTGAACCCTAGTTTTATCTTGGAGGAATTAAATTCCTGTGAATTTGGGAGAATTAAATTCTCATATAGGGTTAAACCCTAGTTTTATCTTAGAGGAATTAAATTTTTGTGAATTTGGGAGAATTAAATTCTCTAAACTCAATTCTCCCTCTAAGTTTTGGATCTGCATGGCAGAATCTCAACCCGATGAGAATTAAAATCTCAACCTATGGGGAGATTTGCTTCTGCAGATCTTCAACTAGAGGAAGAACTAAGTTCTTTTTACCAAAGTGTTAAACTCTTAGATTGAGAATTAAATTCTCTTTTTTGTTTTATGAAGCTTTGATCCCTTTCCCTTTTCTCACCTAGGGTTTTCTTTCTTGAGAATTAAATTCTCCTTTCTTTTCTCTCTGCTATTTTTCTTTAAAAAATTTCAAGATCCCAAAATTCTATATCTTTCTTCTCTTCTTGGCTCCTATTTATAGGAGAAGGAAAAGAATCAATTTGTTTAGTAAATCTCTCATTGAAAGATTTTGTTTGTTTTTCGTAACTAATGTGATCTTTTAGATCACTCAGTGAATTTTATTCATCATTGGATTTTTAATCCAAAAGATATTCTGTTTATTATTTTTGGTGAAATTTAGGGAAATCTTTCCTTGTATAAAATCTTACCACAAATTGGTGATTTTTAATCACCATTGGATTTTTAATCCAACGGTGCTCAATTTTACAGAGCACCATCATTTTTGTTTGGAAGATTTAAAGAAATATTTTCCCAGTTAGGGTTTTTGATTCCCTCTTAATTAGAATTTAATTCTATTAATTCATAGATCTTTAGGAACCCATCACGTGTTGGCACGTGACCCTCTGATTAAGTATTTGACCAGAATTTAATTCTGTTGTTTTAAAGAACTCAGGAATTATCACGTGTCAGCACGTGACCCTTGGTCACGTGTTGGCACGTGATGCCCATTGGGGTTTTTCCTTGTTATTTTATTATACCTTTAATTCTTTTCAGTGGGTTTAAAGACCCATCACGTGTTCGTGACCCCACTGATTAATTATTTCTAATTATTTATTTTATTCAGTACCTACAGGCTTTGCCTGTAAATGGTCACGTGTCTGCATGTGATGCCCGGTCACGTGTGGGCACGTGATGCCCGATCACGTGTGCGCATGTGATGCCTTATAACTTTTGATCCCGGATGAATTATGAAGCCCATAATATATCAAATCGAAGACTTTTCGAGACGCTTTTGATACCATTAGAATTTAGCTGTTTCTCATTCTGGAGTTTGTCAAAATGCAGCTCGGAAAATACCGGTTCGCATTTTCTTCCTTAGATTACACGTGCATAGCATATTTGCTCATAACTTTTGATCCCGGATGAATTATGAAGCCCATAATATATCAAATCGAAGGATTTTTCGAGAAGATTTCGATTCTATCAGAATTTAGCTGTTTCTCATTCGGGAGTTTATCAAAATACAGTCCGGAAAATACTGATTCCCATTTTCTTAAACGTATCGCTGCCATTTGATAACTTGGGCTTTTTTGCGCAGAAATTTTTTGGCGGGAACACCTCCCTCAAACTTGTTCTTGGATCATAATCGTGCAAAAATTTCTTTTCTTTCAAGAGCCAAAATATTTTCTTCCCCTCGCCCCCAAACTTGAGTAAAACTAAGTATTGAAATTTAACATAAGAAGGGGGTAAACATTATCGGTCTACATAAACCTTTATAAAGACCAAAAGTTAAAACCAACCATTCAAATATTTTATCAATGTAACACCATGGTTGGTAGAAGATCTTGTTATAGATAGATGTGAAGAAGTGAGGATGAGATAAGAGGTGTAATCGACAGGATTTACGTCTCGATTGGTGGAGACGGAAAAGTGATGGTGAACGAAAACGAGAATTTGATTGTGCGGGATGGGCGAGATAGGCGGAATAGTCGCATTCTTGTATGTGACTAAAAGAAGGGGTGGCGGTTCAACTTCTTCCGAGGGAGGTTGATTCATCACAATATCTAAGTCTTTGAGGAACACGAGTTCTTCGGCGAAAATATCTTCGAAACTTTCATCGATGGTCCGAGTGATAATCTCATCGGAAAGAAAGGAATTAATATCTATGTTACCAGATTCACTAGAAAGGTTGAAAGTTTCAAGGTCAATCTGTTTTGCGCTAGAATTCAACACACTTGATTTATCAGAAATTACGGAGGTAGGAGACTCAAAAAACTCATTTACTTTATTCGACAAGTCAAAGGATTCGAACTCGGTGGTGGACGTGTTGAAAGAAAGGTCCCTACTTGTATAATAAATAGCTGGCTCAAACAGCAGCGCACTAGTGGTGTCGAGCTCATTATCGTGGAGCAAATGCTCCTCCAATTCGCAACTGTCGGAAGTTATTTTGTTGACAGAATATATATCAATTATATGAGCAGAAGGTTCGGAGGGTTGACTTCCTATCCTGTAAATGTTAAGCTCAATTGTCATCTTCCCAAAGGACAGGTATTGATTATCGCGTTGGAAGTTGCTAGAAAAGGTCGACCAAGAATCACCGGGATTTGGTTCTGTGGGTTTGCTATAGACCGTGTATCTAGAACTATAAAATCTACAGGGAATATAAATTCCCCGACTTTGATCAACACGTCCTCAAGCTCACCCCTAGAGTGGGTGATAGATCGATCGGCCATCTGGAGAGTGCAGTGCGCAGATTTCAAATCTCCTATGCCTAATTGCTTATAAACAGAATACGGGAGCGAGTTAACACTAGCACCTATATCGAGTAGAGCGCGATTGATGTTTTTACCCCCAATATTAATAGATATTGTAGGACAATCGGGGTCCTTATGTTTCTTGGGCACATATTGGGTAAGAGCGTTGCTCATATTGTTTGCTAAGAAAACCTTTTTAGGTACTTGAGTTTTCCTTTTCCTAGAGCACAAGTCCTTAAAATTTTTCGCATAGGATGGAACTTGTGGATAGAATCTAAGAGACGAATATTTATATTAACTTTCTTAAAAATTTCCACAATCTTCTCCATTTGTGGACTTGGTCTGTTGGGCCTCAACCGGTTTGGAAAAGGAGCTTTATCAACAGGGGTCAGGTCCAACACTTTAGGAGAAGTTTGTGGGGATGGAATGGATCCCAAAATTGGATTTGGGATGGTCTTAGATGGTAATTCATTTAAGGAAGTGAGCTGAGGGTTCGAACCTAGTGAAGAACGGAGAATATGCTCGAAGAAAGATGTTGGATTAGATGAAGTAGGAGTAGAAGTGGTAGTCGGGATATCATCTAACTCATAAACTTGTTCACTAGCATCGTTGTTCAGCACTCTTCCCGATCTCAACGTAGTTACGACACTCAAGTTATGATTTTGTTGGTGAAGGACGACTCTTTGTGAGTGGCTGAGATTTTGTAGAGATTGAGATGGAAGTTTCTCTTTCTCTCTCTCTCACTCATTGCGGCATTTAACTGTGCAATTTGTGCTTCTATCAATTTTATGCTTTCACTGTGGGAAGCTGTGTGTTGCATTAGCATTTGGATAAAAGATGAAACGACTCTGAAATCTTTGTACGGAAATTTTCTGTAAATATACAAGAAATGAGTTTTACAGCCTGAGTTTGAGTTATAAGTCACTTTTGTAAAATAACAGTAAGAAACCACTTGTAGCCCACTGGTAAAGCCTTTGCACTGCTGTGAAGTAGCCTGTGTGTTCGAATCCTATCAGACACAAATTTTTTTCTGAATTTTTTTTACTTTTTGGAAGCCCAAAAGATTGCACGTGCAATACATGGGGAAATGAAAAGTTCAGAAAATCAAACATATAGAAAATGGAGTAAACCGGGATTTAATCAAGTGGCATGAATCTCGAGGCATTTGCCTCAAGATCGACCGGCCAAACTTGCATTAAAACCGGCGCCGACGGTCGGACCAGGCCCAATGAACCCCATGCTTTGCACACACATCTCTTCAGCTCCTATTAACTCCTCTGCACTGTTTGATTTCCCTGTAATCAAGCAGAGACCTTTCATTTCACAATTTAACACAATTTTAATGCTTTTTAATCTATATTTTTAATTCCCAAACCCTAATTCTCCACTATAAATACCACCCCACACTTTGGCTCAGCACCATTCTGAAAATTCTAGCCAAAACTCTCTAAAAAGTTCCTAGTGCAAGTGAAGTAAAGTGGGGTTAGCGAGCAAGTTGGTTCCGGCGAAAATCGAAACCAATTCTGGAGCTCACGCGACGCCACGAAGATCATCCTCTCTTCTTTAACCCTTCTTTGAAGTTTCTAAACCGTAAGTCCCTCCCAATTTTCCTCCTTTTTATTGATACTCATTTTAAATCAAATATCGGTAAAAGTGGAGTTATTATCGATATCATCTTTTCTAAAACCTATAACTCCATTTTCTTTTATCATTTGGTCAAACCAATTTTACCACTTCACTTATAATCTTAATACTAATGTTTAGAATCAAATTTTATCCAAGAATCTCATGTAAATCAATCATAATTGAACTTTTACATTAAAATGCCTTGAACTTTGTTATCACATCTTTTCGACAAAATTGCTTAACAATACCTTTAAAGAAACTTCATGGGGTAACGACCTACCCCTCACGCACACTTGGTTTCATAGCACGATACCTGCTGTATATATTTTTGGTTCGAAGATAGTATTTATAATAAATACCACATAATTCTAAAACCGGATTTCTTTTAAAGCGGTATTTCATTTCCTTTGCGATTATGCATCTACAACCCTCTTTAGGGGACCCGCTAATGGATGGTGCGGATTATCGCACATTCTTGGGCTAGTAGAGCGAGATGCATGATTCCTCACGGAGCATTCGATCTCGAAAGGATTTAAATACATTTTTAAGAAATACGAATTTTCTAAATAAAATTAAAGTATTTTTAAAATTAAAATTACATAAAATTATAAATCCATATTTTCAAAATATAATAAATCTATATTTTTCTAAAAATGAAAGATTAACAAATGCCAATAAAATATCATCAAGATACCAAAAAGGACAAGTTTTTCAATAAAATACCATGAACTTTCAAATGCTAAGTGTTTATCATTAAAATACCACAATACTTAAAATCCATGCTCATGTAAACCCTAAATAATACTAATCACACTCGAGGTTTACTTTTTAACTATATTAAAATATTTTTCATAAAACCCCCTCGAGTTATATAAAAACAATAATTTAAGGACTTTAATAACTATAGGTTTAAGCGGGATCAATTGTAACGTTTTAAAAATAATTAAATAAATAATTAAATGAATAAAACTGTTTAAGTGAATTTTATGATTTTCGGTAAAGCAAAATGTATTTTTCGTAAAATCAAACCGCAATTGTTTTTCATTATAAATTCAAAAATACCTATTTAATTATGTAATTACTAGTAAATAGTGTTTATTTAGCCACTTATAAATTTTTAGTTTAATTAAAAAAAATTTCCTAAATTAATTATTTTAAATATTAACATAAGCTTTATTTTTACACTAAATTAGTGTAAATTACAAATTTAAATGGTTTTAATTTGTAAAAATGAACCATGGCATGTTAGAATTTAGTATGTATCATGCAAAAATTATTTGCAAATTTTTCCTATTTTCTAGAGCTTTCTTGAGTTGCTATAGTAAACAAATAAATAAATAATTAAATAAACCATGAAAAGACCTTTAAGTGACATTTCTCCTCTTGAAACTTCTACACTTTTCCTTAATCATTTATTTCTCTCCCTCACTCCCTCAAGGCCGGCCACAACCCTCCCATGGCTTCCCCCCCATTTCCCACCTCATTTTTGCACAAAAATCCATCAAATTACATCAAAAATTCAACAAAAAATACACAAAATCCTAATCTCTTCATACCCTTTATTCTCTACCCTTTTTTATATGGATTGTGGAGTGGGAAAGCATGTATTTTGGAGGCTCATTTCTTGTTTGGATTTCACATTTTGGAGGTATAATTTTCCTTCTTTTGATTTATTGTTTTAGATGTTCATTTAAGCTTAATTAGATTCAATGAATTAATTCTATGTTTTTTTTTAAAATGCAAGTTAGGGTTGTAAATTCAAGTTAGGGTTTTTAATAATTAATTAGGGTTATAATAGTTAGTTTAACACTTTTATAATTGGAAAATATTGCATGGTTGTTAAATTGTAAAATTTTCATTTAAAATTGTTTTAAATAAGGAAATTAGCTAACTAGATTTTTCTAAAATGTGTTTGTGGGTAATATAAAATTCCAACTAAAGTTGCTATCATTAGATTGTAGTTTTAGTGAGAGTATTAGCATGTAAATGGAAAGAAAAACTTAGTTGGATCACTAGATTACTTTGATAATTGGAAAAATAGTAATAAAATGCTATTATTTTGTAAACTAGATTTTGGAAATTACTAAATAAAAGGGATTTAAATTATAATTATGGTTTCATTATATCATTATCATCATGAATTTCAATTTAAGATATTAATTCATGCAAAATCATGTTTTGTGGTGGAATTGTGGTGTTTTGCTTGAAAAATGTTGAAAATTGTTAAATGTTGCAAACTAGAAATTTCAAATAAATGCAAAATTGTGTAATAAAAATATAGTAATGGTTTGTATAGTCTAGTAATGCTATTTAATGAGTTTTATGACCATTAGTTTCATTTAAATGTCAAGTTTTGATGAAAAACGGTATACTGGCATTTTCGGGTTTTACGAAATTGGACTGTTTGATGGATTTTAGGGTTTCGATGGATTTAATCGTGTTTTATGGTATAAGTAATGTGTTTTAAAACTACAAGTTGTTTGATGATGTTATCTCGATCCATCGGAGTTTGTACGCCGATATCGAGCGATATTTGGTTCTTTTGCGTGGACGGGACATAGGTTTTAACCTATGCTTGTTCCTTGTATCGTTTGACTTTTGTATGTGATTCGGTTTACGATGCTATTTATATGTTTGCGTTTAGGTACCCTTCAAGTGGACTGCGGGCGATGAAGAGGAGGATGGCGACACCGTCGTCGGTAGAGATGGACCAGGTGAGTAGATGCATATCTACGGGGGGAAGTCGGGTGGATGGCGTTTAGCACCCCCGCAACGTAGAATATGAATAGTACTTATTGACATTAGGAAACCCAATGTGACCCTAGATTCTTACTGAGCAGGACCCTAGTAATGACCCCAGGCGGGACTAGACTGATTTAGGAAACCATACCTGAGGATGAATACTTTGGGAGAGGTTCGTAGGTTTCTGATAGAAACACACACGCACACACTAAAACTTGACATGGCGTATACGTATATGTGCGTATATATATAAAACTAGGTATAGGTGTATATATATACACAACACGTATATGGGATTCGTTGATATGATATGATATCTGAGGTATGATGAAACAGTATGACTGGGCTTGATGCCGTGATTCTTGACTATACAGTCGTATTAAAGTGTTAGCGGATCATTAGAGAATGAGATGATGAACATGAACATATAAACTATAAAGGGTGGTGGTGATATTGAGGTACATGGGACGCTAAAATAGTACCTGGGCTGTAGCTTGTGACTTGATGACGATAAGATATCGGTATGACTTAATCACAATATGATACATATGACATGATACTTCTGAGGATAAACTAATGATGCATATTATGATGGCAATGATATATGATCGATGTAGGCGACTACAGTTTAACACCTTGATCATGAGATGTGTTGGTGACGATATTATACGAATAAGGAGACACCTAGGAGATACTTGACCGTACCCCGATATTGGGATGCCGTACGATGGATTTTACCGTACGAGGCTTAGATTTGATGATTGATCCGCACTCTTGATTCGAGGAAGCCGTACTACGTACGTGACGCTATTGAGGCAGGATCGCCGACTATTAGAGATATTGATTTAGACCCTAGGTAGACTCTAGTTTCTTACTGACTAGTCTATTAGGTTTAGTTCCTTAGGATGTTAGATGGACACTGGTTTAGGTTCGACTCACATAGTGGTAGTTGTACTCGTATCCCGCAGAGGAGTGGATAATGCACACCTGTATTTACATTCTTACTGTAATCATCATGGTGCATGTTCTTACATATGTTGCAATAATCAGTACAAACCATACCTGTTAGGACACCAGCACCATTACCGATGATGCGCATATTCCACGCACACTTATTTGCCGGCTCACACACATCATCATCGGTAATTGCTATGTCACGTACACTTTAGATCATATTATCTTTTATTGATAGAATCAGTTAACAACTAAACCGATATAATATTATGATTACTCTCTGATGTTAGTATAAGACATGATATTTATTACTTAGACATTCATGCATTCATATTTCATGTTATCGCACAGTAGTATGGGCATATGCCGACACTTATCATATACTTACTCATGATTTTGAGATTTGGATTTCTATGAGATTTCTGAATTTTTGGGGAAAACCGTAAAAATATCTAAAAAATTCTCTCTCTCTCCTCTTCTCTTTTTAAAATAAAATGCGGTTTTCTCGTGATGTATGTGTCGTCCACCATGAGTATTTCATGTTTTCTGTTGGATTTCGAGACCCGATTCGAGGAGTGGATGAACCGTCTCGGGTACATGGTGGGCCCGGTATGGTACCCTGGGGCAAGAAGATCGAGTTGTAGACGATGAGCCTGGCAGGGGAAGGCTACCTACCGGTGATGTCTGGCGCGGCGGATATCCGGAGGATACCGACCGTTGTCGTGAGATTTGATGATATGGGCCGATCCGGACTGACGGAGCCCGAGATATTGAGACTATGAGACTTGAGATTTACATGTTTGTGTCGATGCTTGACACGGATTTCCATGGATTTCATTGTTGATATTTCCGGTTTCTATACCCGTTTTACTATGATAACAGCTAAAGATTTCTTATACAGATATACCTGGATTTTAGGATTTGTTTATTTTACATTCATGGTGCATGCATATCCATTCATATGACATAGTACTATATGAGGCACTGACACGACACGGAGTATTTGCACTTACACGTAGTATTACCCTGCTATTACTAGATGATTGAGATATGGTAGTGTATTATTATGACCTAGGATAGCGTCGTGCATTCGATTTCTTTTCGTAGATGTCTTCTACTCACGAGTTGGCAACTCACCCCCGTTGTGCCAAATTTTATTACAGGTTCGGTGTACAGGTTTCCCTGGCAGCTTGCTGGCACATTTATTCTTTCAGGGTGACTTGCACGGTAGGTTGGTTCACTTGTATCCGAACCACCATTGTACTTTTATTCACTCACTTGTATCTAGTAAGCTCCATCAACCACATTTGTATTACTTGATAAGTTATTGGACCAGTCTTTTATTTCGACCTTAGAGTCGCGCATGTATTATTCTGATCTGGTGGTTGTGTTTTCTTTTGAGTTTTGAGCCTCGCCTACTGGCGTTGTATATTATTGTGCTTGTTGTGGTTGTTTCCGCCTGTTGGCGTTGATGCTAGCTCCCGTTTGGGGATGCTTTTTATTGTTTATGTATATTATACTTGTTGTACCCGTTTGGGGCCAGTTTTTACAGAGGAGACTCTGCCGAAATTTTTGGTAAAATTTGCTGATGTTTTTATACTTGTTTTCTTTTATTTTCTTCTTTTTCTTCTTTTATGGTTTAGATTTCTGGGCTTCGGCTTACTTAGGTCACGTGGCACCTCTAGACACTTCGTAATCTAAGTGCCGGTCACGTTCCGTACTTTCGGGTCGTGACATCAATTATCTTGAGACTCAGGGAGCCGGAGAAAGTGAGTGCTTGCCTATTTAAGGTAGACAACTTAACCGGAGTTATCAATGACAATTGTCTTGGAAAAAGACACAAATCCTGCCGTCCATATGCAGCAGTTGCCGATGACTCCCGAACCTAAGAATTTCAAAGTTAAATCAGTACAAGTGTCTGACTCAGTCTGAGTCCAATTCAAACCTGAATCCAAATTCAAACACAAATACTTGATCACGAACATGAATACTTGAATTCAAACATCAATATCAAACCTGCATACTTGACCTGACTTGACCGAATCATGGTTATAACTTGACATGACTACTTGAATACATGATTATATCCTGAACATGAATACCTGAATATTTTGTATCCATGGTTTCGGCAAGACTTGTAAACATAATCTATACAATACATTACGCGGGGATAAAGGGGTAGATTGGTACGGAACGTATATCGTGGTACGAGAGGTCACTTAAAAGACACCTACATGAATTTACGTGCCGTTGTCCCGTGGGTTATGACGGGGCCTTGTACTACATGTTACCATAGTCCATGGGATAAGATGGACTCCTCTCGTATATATGAATACCTTCTTTATCAAGTTATAAACAACCACGTTAGAGTAACTATCATATACCGGTAATCAAACATATACAACTTACCTGTTCATTTCACATTACTTGCTATAATCTATTTCTTCTTTTGGGACTTACCGAGCGTTAGTTCGCTGACGACATTCCATTCTATTTCTTTTTTTGGAATGTTCGTCAGGAGAACCAGACTTTAAAGAGATCGAGCCGAGCCAGGAGGACTTGGACCTGCTTACCGCTCAGCCTGACTTCTAGTTTCGTTGTACTTACTTTCCTGTATGCCATTGTTTAGGCACTTCTTTACTCATTATATCTTTTATTTTCAACAGTTGTATGTAAATAAAGTTGCTATTTTATTTTAATACTCTTGTCATTCTTGTTCATTTTATATATTGCTTAATTACGCTTAACGTATTTATTTCTTAGTAAATATGTTGCGGCCTGCCACGTCACCGTTTCCGTCTATTGGGAAGAGGAGCGTGACAGAAGACACTAAGTTAGCCGTCGTTTGTGTGGATTGTATAATAAATGTTTCTAAACTTCTTTCGAGTGTAGAGATTTTATCGGTACCGGCCGTTGGAATATTCGTCTGTGGTTGGAAAGAATTATTATAAAGGGTAAAGTTGTTGGCCGGATTTTGGAAAGATTGCGGTTGAAAAGGCTGCTGAATTTGTTGTGGTGGCTGTTGTTACTGTAGAGGAAGCCTTTGATAGTTATTTTGGCTTGGGAACTGATTTTGATTTTGAGATTGGTTTTGGTTCCAAGCAAAATTAGGATGATTCCTTTCTCCCTGATTATATGTGGATGAATAAGAGTCGTTTCTAGGTTGTTGCTAAAAAGCAGCATTGGTTTGTTCATGACCTTGAGACAGAGGATTCAATAGACATTCTTCCGTTAAATGTGATGAGTCAAAACAGCAACCACACACGGTTTTGGGGAGCGTAACTTGGTTTAGGGAGGCTGAAGAAAATTTGCTTTCCATAGTTTCGAGTTTTTTTTGCATCGCAGCCATTTCGGCTTTCACTGCGATAAAAACATCAAGTTGATGGATACCTGCCCTAGATGAAGATGATATTGATGGTCTAGTGCTCTCCCATTATAACGTTTGTTCGGCGAGGTTTTTCAGAAATTGCCATGCTTCTCCGTCGTTTTTTGACATGAAATGACATTGACAAATTGTTTCTAGTATTTGTTTTGTAGATGGATTAATACCCTCATACATAATTCAACAAAGTTACCATATATCGATTCCGTGATGAGGCAATTAGACAAGGAGATCTTTAAACCGTTCAAAGCATTTCTAAAAGGGTTCGTTGGGAAGTTGGGAAAACTGGTTAATCTCGCTCCGAATACGGGCGGTCTTATGATGATGATAGAATTTCTCAAGGAATGGTTTAACGAATTTATCCCATTTAGCGATAGAATGTGCGGCGGTGCTATAAAGCCATTTTCTGCAAGATCGTATAAGGTAAAGGGGAGAAGACGTAATCGCAGAGCATCCCCTGCTCATCATTGCACATACGTTTTCGAATTTGGTTATAAAAACGTATGCATCTTTAGATTCAAGCCCGTGAAATTTGGGCAACAAGTTGATGAAGTGGGGTTTAATTTCGAAATTATTCCTATTGGCCGGTGGAAGAGACAGACACGTAAGAAGGGGTCCGTGTACGAGGTAGCATCTGTCTTACAGAGTGATGCGTGGTGAATTTTGCGCACCTACGGGCGGTGGCAAGATGGTGTTGTTAAAACCTGATAGAGATCCGTCCATCTCGGGAGATGTGGTAGGTGAAGGAGAAATAGAAGATGAAGAAGTATCGACTTCGGAGTCGACAGCAAAAACGCGGACTAGACGGGCACTAGAATCCTGTGTCCAGCCAATCATGCACTAAGCAGGTTTAGTGCACGTGGCAGCGTATGATATGTATGAGAACAATTTTAAGGAGGCTTTTTTTGAAAAAAGTCGGACGTGAGTCGTGACTCAACCAATCACAAAATGCACAATCAATCCCTAGAGCTAGGGTCATCTAAGTCAAGTCACTAGACCGCTCCTAGACTTCCACAGGATAAGATGTAGGATCAATCCTCTACCACCTCCTTATCAATCTTCCGACCAGATAAGTGCCAGGTAAATGGGAGGTATCCGCTATACGAATCACAGAAATAGCGAGCCTAATTAAGTAACCACTTTCCTTAGTCACACTTGCCTAGACACCACAAGAGAAATGTGGATAAGCAATAGATTATCCACGACCTTCCTTTGTCCTAATTGAGCGCGACAGTTCTTAGAAGCTTGGTCTAGATATTTTTTTATTAATGTAGGGTGATAGTATGCTCGTTTATTATTTATGGGGCCTAGGAAGGGTGATGAAATCCCCACCTAATCTGAATTTGGGTTTATTGCTCCTTAAAGTTCGGTTTAGATATGCAAAACAAACCAAAATCAAAACACGCAAAAAGATTTTTTTTAGAGGTGCTGTTTGCAATGAATTATGTAGGTAAAATCAGTTTAGTGGAGCTTTAGAGGAGAGAGGAAGGAGATAGAAGAATACCAGAGAAGATTGGGGGGCCAACTCTTCAAACGGACCGCGGTTCCGCCGCCGAATGCACCTAAAATCCGCGGTTCCGCCGCCTTTTGACAAGATCTTCTGCTAAAATTTCTTTAGGGCACACCACTGCTTCTTTGGTCTAAGTTTAGAGTCTCTGAATCTTTGTTGGCCTTCTCCAATTACTCAAGATTCCCTTACAAAACTCGCACAATAATCGTTAAAAATACAAAATGCGGTTTTGATTCTCTTTTATTTTTATGTTTCTTTGTTTTTTATAAGAAATCAACCCGAATAATAAGAAAATTAATTACGACCGTTTCCCCGGCAACGACACCATTTGATTGATCGTGCGAAGGTGTGTATGTATACTGTAAATAACCGCAATCAAAACGGTGTCGCAAATAGCTAGCCGCAATGAGTACGGGTCGTCCGCAGGGAAACATGAACTTCTTTTCTTGCCTTAGACGAGTTGATAAAAGAAATGATGGTTTGTTGTCGTTTTATTTTAATATGGATATAAAATTTGTAATAGAAGAGCTTGTAGGGTTTATAGGACATAGTAGTTAATAGATGAACGTTTAGATATATCTCTTTTTATCTTTTAATAGTTTAAAACTAGAGAGATAGCGATGAATGTGGATTAGGGTTCTTGAAGGGAATGAGGGTTTCCCACCACCAACCCTTGTCCTTCCATTTATCTCAGGCCCTTAACAAAACAAGCATTAACCAATCTTAAATTGTTGTCGTGGTTATCATTAACTGATAGCGCGCCCGATAAGAAGGTTAATATTTATTTTGCTAAGGTTTATAAACATTAAAATGTCAAAGAAGTTAAAAGATATGTCATCCATTATTCTACCCTATCCTACAAACCCTAGCAAGCAAGAAATTACTAGCTCATGGTTAATAGCAGATCACAATAGAGATGGAAAGTGAATGAAATCATAATTAAAAGAGTATTAATGCGGAAAATTAATGCGGAAAAGTAATGCGTAAAGTAAAATGCGGAAAAGTAAAAGCAAAAAGAATTAAAACAAAAATCATCTTTATGAATCAACTATTGCATTACAATTTTTCTCCGTAGAAAGTATATTACAAGAACCCTAGTTTTGCTCTAAATCTATCTCTTTATGGAGGTAGATGAATAGACGATGAATTGTTGGATTATTGGATGATTGAATGCACAGCTGTCGGTTCTTTATATAGTCTTGTTACCCTAATATTTATCCTAATAAAAGAGCAAAACTCTGTTGGAATGATGTAGCGCCTCACGTGCTCTCCACCAGGGCGTCAGCGCCAGAACCAATTTTATAGGATTAAATCCTATGGTGGCGCCTCACGTGCTCCTCACGTGGGCGCCAATGTGCAAAGCATAGGAGTGCTTCCTGAATAAAGGTTATATTCTTATATGGCGCTGCACGTGCTCCTCACGCGGGCGCCAATGTGCAAAGCACAGGAATACCTATCTTAAAAATTAAATTCTTAAGCGGCGTCCACGTGCACAACATGTGAGCGCCAGCGCCTATGTAGAATTAAATTCTACAATACTCTCTGTTAAACAGAGCCGTTGGATCAAAAATCCAACGGGGATGATAAATCATCAAAATATAGAATCAAATTCTATTAAGAGAAAATATCTCCCATATCTTTCTAAATAAGAAAGATATTCTCGGTTGGATCAATGATCCAATTTTTGGAATATATTCGCTCAATTTTTCTAAACAAAAAAGATTGCTTTTTGTAAAACAGAGAAATCTTGGATTAAAAATCCAATGGTGATTAAAAATCATCATTTTACAGAATTAATTCTGTATAAGGGAAAATATTTCCCCAATCTCGTTAGAAATAAGAAATCATATTCTGTAAAACAGAAAACTCTTGGATCAAAGATTCAACGGTGGGTAAAATTACCCAGATCAACTTTGAGACAAATCAAATCAATTGGATTCTCTCAATGAGAGATTTTCTCAAAACAGGTTAACAATCTGCCTCCACTATATAAAGAACCCGAGACTTCAAGTCTCACAGAGAGACACAGACACAGAGACAAAGGGAGAGAAACACAGAGAATAGGAGGAAACCCCATATAAGATTCTGCAAAAATACAGTGAACTCTCGAGAGAACAGAGAATTCAATTCTTAAAGAAGAAAACCTTCCTTCTCGAAACCCTAGATAAGGAAAAGGGATCAAAATATCTCTATCACATTTAAGGGTTTAACCCTTTTAAAAAAACTTAGTTCTTTCTTGGGATCTGAGATTCACAAGGAAAATCTTCCATAAGTTGAGAATTTAATTCTCATTAGGAAGCTCTTGTTCTTGAGAATCCAAGATTCAGGGGAGAACAAATTTATAAAAAAAGAGACGAAAACGGAGTCCATGATACTCCAGGAACTCAGAACATAGTTCTTTAAAATCATAACCTAAAATCCTCAAAAATAGTGATTTTGGTGAGCGTTAATGGTCAAAATACCAATGACAGAGGTTTAACCTCTCCAGAGACATCAACAGAGATTAAATCTCCATATAAAAAAGACAAGCGCCTCACGTGCTTCCCACGTAGGCGTCTTTTTAACAGCGCCTAGCGCCTCACGTGAAAAACACGCGGGCGCCCAAAATAGAAGGCCAGCGCCCCACATGAAACACACGTGGACGCTGAATAAAGTGCTCGGCACTCCATATATAGCCAAAACGACTAAGTGCTTAGCACTGATTGGGCAGCGCCTCACGTGCTTCCCACAACCCCTTACCTTACAAGTCAGCAAATAAACTACTCCTGGAAAAGGTGTTTGCGGCTAACTTGACTTTTTAGAAGTGCTTCGACTCGTGGGCGCCATACAAAAAGTGCTTAGCACTTTATACACAGCCAAAACGACTAAGTGCTTAGCACTAATTGGGCAGCGCCCAGCGCCGCACGTGCTTGTCACGCGGACGCCAAAAATTGCTTAGCACTTCATATACAGCCAAAACGGTTGAGTGCTCAGCACTGATTGGGCAGCACCCATAATTGAATGCTTCACATGATATCCATGTGAGTGTCAGAACGTCAAATAAGTACTTAGCACTTTTACATAAAAAGGGGGCTGGACAAACAAAGCCAAAATAAGTGCTTAACAATTCTGAACCGAACAAAAGAAGACTGAGTAGACTAAGCCCAAATTGGCTAAGTCTCTTATAACTGAGCTCAAATACTCTGTTGTTGGATCTGAAATAAAAATGATCCTTGAAATTTTTCTAAATTGATCTTAGTCTCAAATTAGACTAACGTATCCTTAGCTTAAAATAAATTGAGCCCAAACGCTCATATGTTTAAGCCGATCTTAATCTCAAACTAGATTAACGATCTTTAAACCAAATAAAACATTTTTGAACCAAAGAAACATATAACCTAAGTTCAAAAACCCGTAAAGCAAATTCTTGACCCAAACCCAAATCTAAAATATACGGATTTAGACTAATTCGCACCCTACGGGCGACGACATAAACTAGTCTCCGTATACAATCCACGGGCAACCAAAACAAACAAAAAAACACACACGGCACGAAGTGAACTACTGGAGAAGGAGAAAGTGGTTATCGCAATGCGGTAACGTAATTAACTGCAGGGGCTTGCGCCTGCAGGGAAAAGCATCCCCACAATAAAAAAAACCCTCATAAAATGAGGGGGAATCTGATAAAGTCTGCTACAACGGTCGCGTTTGTCCAAACCTTCGATATATGGTGCCATAAATTAACTTGGTATCTTCGGAGAGGTGGACGGATAAATCCAATTAGCATCTGCCCCCAGATTCAGGCAAGACGATCAATCCCGGTTTGTCCCCGTCTCCGGCGGTGAACAGATTCTGGCACACCCGGTGGGACCTTTTCCTCTTTCCACTCCACACTTTGTGTGTCGTGTTTCGCTATGAAAATCGCGATTCTCTATGGTTGCCCTTGGATTCTAGGTAAAAAAATTTGATGTCTTTCTCCTGTGTAGAGAAAATCAATGGCTTCCAACTGCACCTATTGCAACAGCAACTCTCGCTCCATCCCAACTGGAAGAGTGACTTATGGGCCTAACGCGACCTCTATCTTTTCAATGCCGGTGGGGCAAGTTACACAAACCACTACTGAATTGTTCTTTAGGATCATGCTCCCACTAGTGAGTTTCGGTGCCTCAGCGCCGCAAGAAGAAGCTCCCAAACGGTCGGTCTTCGATCGACTGGCGACCACAACGGCCCCTCTCAACGGGCCGTCCAAATCCAGTGTCTCAGTCTTCAACAGGCTGAGCAAAAGCTCGAACGGGCCCGCAAAAAGGCTCGTGATACCTGAAGGGGCTTCCCTAAAACGAATAGCCATCCCAACTCCTGCTATGGGAGAAGCCGTCAAAAGCGCTTCCCCCATCAGAAGATCGATCTTTGAAAGATTGGTCGGCCCTCCTCAAACTCTGCCAAGGACGTCAGTCTTCAACAGGTTGACGCCAACAGCAGCCCCTCAGTAAAGCCAGGGGCACGAAGAAGCCGCTTCTAAATATGAGGCGGCCCGTCTGCAAGACACGCTCGACGTCGCCACTGGCGCCTAGTGAGAAAAGCTAGGGGAAATTCTCCTACTGTACTTACCCCACCAGCTCCAATGGTGGAAGCTGCTGTTCCAATCGGGAATAGTTTTGATTTGCTTAGGAGGGTATACAAGAACTCTCCAACGGTGGTGCTAAACGAATCGCCCCCCTGCAGAAGCCATAGTGCAGGAAAAGCTGGAGAGCCCCCATCAACGGCTCTCCTCCCAAATTCATAGGGTCTGGCAGAAAGTCCAGGACTCTGTGATCAACAAAGATTACTCTTGTAGACCAAAAAAATTGAAGGCTCGGCGAGAAAAGGACCGCTCCCCCGTCATACAACGAGGGACTTCTTCTACACAGGTGACTATCATAACGGCTCCTTCAATTTTGACCTCCCATAAAAGGATGAGGCCAGAGAAAATCCCACCGCCGGCGGCAAATCCCAAATGTGATGGACCCAAACGCCCCAAGTCTGGGGGCATGATCATGCATACGGTCTACATGGCTTCCGGGAAAGAAGAAAGCCGTGCTTCCGTAGGTCACCAACCGCAAACTCGGTCGCTGACTAAAGCTGAGGAGCAACAACAGAAGCTCCAGGAAATGCTGACCAAAATGGCAGCGCTTACCGAACAGAAAGAAAGTCCGAAAAAAGAGGCCGAACAGCGCTATGAGCAGGAGAACGATACAGAGTTCCTGTAAAGGGTGCTCGAAAGAAAAGACAGAGAAGCTGCAGAATAAGCTGCTAACATGAAGCAGATGACGCTCTTGGTTCAGGACATGGTTGGAATGATGATCCAACCAGAATCCCCAGCAGAGGATCCACCGATAATCATCGAGAATGACAAAGGGGAAACATCAAATCATCTTCCGGCCTTTATATGCAGCCAAGGAGAAAATGATTTCCAAAGCTGCTCTTGATGATTATATAGCTCAACTAATAAGAGCTCATCAAGCAAATGAAGCGTCTGGCCAAATCATCAGAACTGGGCGACTGTATACAGGCTGGTATGACCAAATCAAGTACCCGCCGAGATATATGATCTCCAAGTTCCATGTATACAAAGGGACGAGCAATCCCCATCAGCACGCCGCGCAGTTCAGAGCTCTGTGCAGCAACACTGGAGGCGACGACAAACTATTGCTTCGCCAATTCGTTGGCAGCATGTCAGAGACAGTTTTTGAATGGTACTCGGATCTCCTAAATGACTCCGTGAGAATATTCACAGAGATGGAGCTGCTGTTCACACAACGGTTCACCAGTGCAAGCAAGCGCACCCCGATCACGACATTAATCAATGCCAGGGTAAAGCCAGGAGAAACCAGGGTCCAATATGCGATCCGGTGGTGGAACCTATGGTCAAAGTGCGAATAGCGCATCGAAAAATCCCCCGCAGTGGGCATGTTCATTTTTTACCTTTGATCCTCAAACGGCTGTGTCCCAGTTCATGACGTTCTTCAAACCAACAACCTTCCAGGTTCTGATCGATAAACTAGCCCAAATGGACCAGATGGGCCCCGGGCCTTCCTCCTTAAGTAAGGACCCTTGAAACGCCAAGGGTAAAGGGAAAGCGGCCTTCGTTTCCAACACTCAACAACAACCAAATAGCCAAAAAACGGCTGCTCGCCAAAACAATGCACGTCCATGCCTATTCCTGGAAGAAAGGTTAGGACGCGCTTACTCGTTTCCCTGCGATAAGACGAGGAGAATATTTGAGTTGGCAATGCGTAACAAACTCATCACATTGCCAAATCTACGGCGTCCACCGCAACCCGGCGACGTCAACAACCACAAGTACTGCTCCTATCACAGCATGGTGAGCCGCCCAATTGTGAATTGCTACGTCTTCAAGAACTGGGTCAAGGACCAGTATCAACAGGGGAAGTTTGCCCTGTCTGAAAACTGGAGGGTGAACCCACTACAGAAGCACATTCCCAAAAAGGTTGATGCGCCGGGGGCATCATGCTCACTCGTAGAAGAAACTCCAGGGAAAGTCATTCTTTCAGCTAAAACCAAAAGAATGCTGAAGGATCTATAGGCATGTCCTGCGGTTAGGTGGAAAAGCCCACTTGAACCTGAAATCATCGAAGGGATGCTGAAACCGCGTCCCATACCGAAAGTTGTTGACAAAGGACAAAACCCTAAAGTCAAGCATTCAAAGTCTTTGATGGAAAAGAAGAAGACCAAGAAGCCTGTGCAGCCTGCCGAGTATGACGACAAGTGCACAGACCTACAAAAGTACATTGACACGCTGGAGAAGTACAACCAGAAGGCGCGGACACCGGTCACGTTCGAAGAGCTCCTTAATCATATTCTTGAGGATGAAGATAGTGACAACGATGAGGAAAATGACTCATCAGAAGGCACCAAAGACCGTGTAGTGAGTCGCCACATGGTCTCCTATTCGTCGTTATATGACGAAGAAGCTCCTTCAGCGTCAGAAAACAACGCCGAGGAACTGGAGGCAGGATCAGCGCTAAAATCCCAGGAACTGCCAGAAGACCTGATAGATAGGCTGTTAAATGAGGCCTTTCAGAAAACTAAAGCTGACCGAGAACGCGAAACAACCATATAGGAAAAGGCTAACCGTCAACGTCAGGATGAAGAAGCTGCGGCAAGGATGAGTCGTAAAGTACTCCAACAAAACCAAGGCATACATGCGACAAATAAGAGCAGGATCAAGGCAGAGAAACGGTTCGCCAAAGCCCTGCAATGAGAATGAAGCTGCCACTTCTTGTAGGAAACACTCCCGAGGTCATATGCCTCGACGGAGAGGATTCATGTCCAAACTACTGCCTATAACATCGGAGGGTTACCCACCCCACCGAAGAGTGCAGTACCTTCAAGAAGTGGTGGAAAGGATATGTTGCCCATCAAAAACACTTCAAGTGGATGAAGTGCGAAGCTCGTCGATGGCAAAAAATATGACATATGCGCGTGAAAAAACGACTGGCAACTGTCATATGGTTGGTACCAGTTCAGAAGGGGGAAAACCCCAAGTTCTTACTTTCAAGAGCAATTCTGAGGACGAAATACCCCTCGACTTTCTCTTCAAAGACTCCACCTCCGAAAAAGAAGAGGAGGAGAAGAACTGCGAGAATATTCAGTTGCGTAACCCTCTTATCACCGAGTAATAGGTCAGACTGGGTAGAGGACCAATATCAACAAGGCATGTTCGCTTTATCCAGTAGCTGGAAGGTAACCCCGCTGCAAAAGCATGAGCCAAAAAGGACCAATACCGTGAGGATAGGACCGTCTCAACATCAAGAATGGAAGCGAACTCGTACCTGCCATATGATAACACTCTCAAAAGAGGGAGGGCACGAGACTATGGATGACCTCCACATATGCTTCGCAAATGAAGATGAGGCGATCTCCGAGTTTCCACCAGCACCAAAGGAGTTGGAAGATGGGATACACACCATGGCGGATAACCTAAGAAAAATTGACTTAGGGACGGAGAATGATCCGAAACCAACGTTCGTCAGTGAACTGCTATCTGAAAAACAGGTAGCCATGTTAAAATACGTGCTCATGCAATATAAAGACTGCTTCGCATGGAACTATTCAGAGATGCCAGGTCTAGATCCAAAAGTGGCGGTACACAAATTGGCCATATCGCTGGACATAAAGCCAGTCAAATAGGCGCTAGAAAGAATGCGGCTCGAACTTGAGATGGGTATCAACGCTGAAGTCAAGAAACTAATTCACTCCGGCTTCATCCAAGAAGTTCAATATCCCGACTGGATCACTATCATCGTTCCAGTGATGATGAAGGATGGGACGGTGCGCATCTGTGTGGACTTTCGGGACCTCAACAAAACTTGCCCGAAGGATGACTTCCCAGTACCTGTTACTGAGCTGATGATGGATAACACGTCTACCCATGAGGTCTTTTCCTTCATGGATGGATCTTCATGATACAATCAAATAAGAAAGCATCCTGAAGACCAAAAACATACCTCCTTCCGGACTCCCCTGGGTATATTCTGCTATAAAATGATGCCCTTCGGTTTGAATAATACCGGCGCTACCTACCAGAGGGCCATGAAAAAAATCTTCGATGATCTTATACTTGAGATTGTTGAATGCTACATCGATGACCTGGTGGTGAAGAGCAAATCTCATGGAGAACATTGGGAACATCTAAAGACCGTGTTCCGACGTCTTCGGAAGTATAATCTAAAGATGAATCCTCTAAAATACGCGTTTGGAGTTTCCTCAGGCAAATTCCTAGGATTCATCATACGTCACCAGGGTATCGAAATTGATCCTTCAAAGATCAAGGCGATTATTGAAATGCCCACGCCAAGAACTCTCAAACAGTTGCGATCCCTTAAAGGAAAGCTTGCATATATCCGGCGATTCATAGCCAACCTCTCCAGAAAATGCCGTCCCTACAGTAATCTAATGAAGAAGGGGACCCCATTCATCTGGGATCAAAAGTGCCAAAATGCACTAGACTAAATCAAGCAATACCTGCAAAATCCGCCAGTATTGACCGCTCCGGTTAAAGGAAAACCCCTTATCCTATATACGACAGCTCTTGAAGGTTCTCTAGGCGTGCTATGGGCACAAGAGAACGATCAGGGAAAGGAGAGAGCTCTGTACTATTTGATTCGAGTTCTCCTGGGGGCAGAAAACAACTACTACCCCCATCGAAAAGCATTGCCTCGCACTGATCTTTGCAATAACGAAGCTCAGTCATTACGCCTTGGCACATGAGGTCCATCTAATATCAAAGGCGGATCCTCTCAAATATCTGATGTCAAGGGCCATACTAACAGGAAGGCTTTCCAAATGGGCTCTCCTCCTGATGGAGTTCTCGATAACGTATCGACCCCTCAAAGCAATGAAAGGCCAGGCCATTGCAGACTTTCTCGCGGAGCATCTGATACCAGCCGACTCTCCCTTAAATTGTGAGTTTCCATATTAGCATGCATTCGACAAAATCGAAGGAGAGAAGGAAGAAAATGATTCCCAATGGGAACTCTACTTCGATGGAGCATCTTCCATGAAAAGGCGAAAGCAAAACACCCCCATAATCAAAGCCGGGGTAGGCCTTATCTTCTTGACTCCACAAGGAGGGATATTGCGTTACGCCCTCTCCTTAACGGAGCCAAGGACTAATAACGAAGCTGAATATGAAGCTTTGATAGCAGGTCTCGAGATCGCCGTCGACATGGGAATCAAAGACCTCCTCATATATGGAGACTCCCAACTGATCGTTAGCCAAGTAAATGGCGACTATCAGACGTGCAAGCCAGAGCTGATAAAGTATGGCGAAAGAGTGTAGCAACTGCTGACACAAATCCCCTCCTACATCCTAGAGAGTATACCGCGTGTAGAAAACAGCAAATCGGACGCATTGGCCAAATTGGCTAAGGAACTAGCCGATGAAGACCTCGATGACGTAAGGATCATTGTTCAAAGCCCCAGAGTTCTCGCGCCAACAGATATATTTTCGGAAGACCTAATAGAAGCATCCGAAGCAAAAAAAAGCGACCGAACAAGTAGCCCTTCAAATAGGGGATGAAGAAAAAGTCAAGGATTGGAGGGAAGTCTTCATAGACTACTTCAAATCTCAACAAACGCCCAAAAATGCGTCGTATGGACATCCGCTCATGAAACGAGCTCTGTCCTTCGCCTTCGTCAATGATACTCTATATAAGAGATCGTTCGACTATCTGTGGCTAAGATGCCTGAGACCAGAAAAAGAAAAGAGAGTCGTCCAAGAAACTCACGACGGACTCTACGGTTCTCATTAAGTTGGGCCAAAGATGAAGCTGAAGATAAAAAGAATGGGTTACTATTGGACCACAATGATTCAAGACTGCCTCGAATATGCGAATCAGTGTCACTCGTACCAAATTGACGGGGATTTCATCCACCAACATCCAAATCCGCTATACCCAACAGTAGTTAGATATCGTCGAAATGTGGGGAACCGATATAATTGGCTTCATTGAACCGGCATCGTCCAAAGCACATCGGTTTATATTGGCAACGACTGACTACTTCTCTAAGTGGGCAGAAGCAGTACCATTAAGGGAGGTGAAAACGGAGAATATCCTCCATTTCTTCAGAACACATGTCATCTATCGGATCGACACTCCGCGACGAATTATCTCGGATAATGGGCCAACTTATAGAAGTCATAAAATCAACCGCTTCTCTCAACAACATAAAATAGATTGGAGATGCTCCTCAGTCTATAACCCTCAGGCCAACGGACTAGCTGAAGCTTTCAACATGACCTTGACAAAGATTATAAAGAAGACGGTGTTCAGAAACGAAAAATACCGGCACGGAAGGCTGTACGAATCTCTCTGGGCATACCGAACAACGTTCAAAACGGTTACGAATAAAACACCATACGCATTGGTATTCGACACGGAAGCAGTGCTTCCCCTAGAAATAGAACTCCCTTTTCTATGAGTAGCGGTTCGATACGAGCTGACAGATGAAGAAAATGCTCATCTTCGGCTTGAGGAGCTCGATGCCCTCGATGAAACATGCCTTATAGCACAACAAAATCTGGAAGCTTACAAGGCGAGAATGACACGGTCATACAAATAACTGACCAGGCCGAGAACATTCCGCCAAGACGAACTCGTGCTAGTCGTCAAAAGACCCATGATTCCCAATCGTGCAAAACGGGAGAAGTTCGAGCCAAACTATGAAGACCCATATATCATAGGCAAGGTCTATCAAGGTGGAGCCTACTTGCTCATGGTTATGCATGGCGAAAGACCCTTCCGGCCAATAAACGGTCGATTCCTCAAAAAATACTATGCTTGATGAGTCACGACTTAGGTCAATGATAGATGACGATTCTCGTGTCCGCTCGCTACCTTCCTGAGTCAGAACTCTGAGAGTAAAAAAAATGCGCACGGATGAAAACCCGAAAGGGCGCCGTTAGTAAAAATAGCAGGTTTGCCGCCGAGTTTGTGAAAACCCGAATAGGGCGCAGACTCGTAAAATAAAAAATTCATGTGCACTTACAAGGTCCTCTCGATCTTGTGAGGAGAAAATACCTGCGCGTGAGATCCTTACGACTCACAAAGGAGTAACACACTTAGGAATCCTCATGATTCCTAAGGAGAAATTACACTTACGGGATCCTCACGACTCGTAAGGAGAATTCCCTTTATGAGACCCTCACGGCTTATAAGATTCAAAAGCCTTAAGCTACAAGGATCTGAACCTGTTCTTAAGCCGTCATATCCCCCAAGTTGCCTTATAAGTAGTCCAATATTGACCCTTGTATACAATCCACGGGCATAAATAAACAATTCCCCACCAAGTTCCACCAATAGCGAGAAATATCCCCATATAGTGAGCGACTCTTGTATAAAAAACTCTTGTAAGATCCTTACGACTTACAAGAGAAAACGCGCTTAGGAATCCTCACGACTCCTTAGGAGAAAATACACCTACGAGATCCTCTCGACTCGTAGGGAGAAATACCTTTATGAGACCCTTACGCTCATAAAGACAAAAAGCCTTTGTCGACAGGATCATAACCATGTTTGCTAAGCCATCTTTGTTCAAATCGACAAAGGCAAATGATGATTCGCTCCTTGCAATATCCCAGTTATAGCGATGTTGATGCCTAAACCGGTGTCAAACTCCAAGTCCTCTTACGGCAAATGATGATTCGCTCCTGGCAATATTCCAGTTGCAGCGATACTGATACCAAGATTGGTATCTGATCTCAAGTTCCTAACTCGTAATAAAACTCAACGAGTCGCAAAAAAATGCGTATGAGAAAAGTGAAATGTTTGGGCAACTCGCAATAAAAAGCAGCGAGTAAATAAAAATAATATATATATATATATATATATATATATATATATATATATATATATATATATATATATATATATATATATATATATATAGCCTAAATGATTTGGCACCGCGAAAAATAGCCGAAATGATTGGGCAATCGTGACTTTCGTGATATGAAAAACTGAAAAGATAGAGCATAGCGGAAAAATAATAAAAAAATATAAAATAAAATTTTCTCTGCCTTGCAGGTGAGTCCACACTGACCCCTGTATACAATCCATGGGCACAAATGAAAAGGGAACCCACCAGGCTCCATCAAAGGGAGAGACAGATCTTGATGGCAACATCTACAGCCCAGAGATCAGCTCGATGTGCTTCTCATGCCAATAGGAAGTAAACACAATGTCAACAAAAGACCCAAGGGTCAAACAAAAAAGGAGTAATGGCAAAATCCTAACTCTAGCTCGACGCTCCTTCTTGGTGTAGATGCGACGTCAACAAAGGCCCAAGAAGCCAAATTAAAAAGTGGAGTGTCACGCCCCGCTTCCTGGTGTAAGGGTAGAGGACGCGACGGGTCACGTGGCGTGTTAGTAATATGTATGCCCTAGAGGCCATTACTGTACATGCGATGTATATTGTAGTGGATGCTTGGACATATATAGGGAGGACTGTTCCCCTCCGAAACACGGAGACTAGACCGCGCGGGTCCGTCTTGCCTGAATTTTGGGGCAGATGCTAATTGGTGCTATCCGTCCACCTCTCCGAAGATGCCAAGTTGATTTATGACACCGTGTATCGAAGGTTTAAACGGATGCGGCCGATATAGTAGACTTCGTCAGATTCCCCCTCGTCCAGGGGTTTTTGATTGTGGGGATGCTCTTCCCTGCAGGCGCAAGCCCCCGCAGTTAATTACGCTACCGCATCGCGGTAACCACTTTCTCCTTCTCCAGATGGTCACTTCGTGTCGTGTTTATTTTGTTTTTTGGTTGCCCGTGGATCGTATACAGAGACTAATTTATGTTGTCGTCCGTAGGGCGTGGATTAGTCCAAATCCGTATCTTCTTAGATTTGGGTTTGGGGGTTGGGTTTAAGGATACGTTAGCCTCATTTGAGACTAAGATCAACTTAAACGTTAGTTATGGATACGTTAGTCAAATTTTAGACTAAGATCAACTTAACGGGATCGTTTAGATCCAACAAAAGAGCATTTGGACTCTATTGTTTAGTTTAGGGACATCGCGGTCGATTAGTTTAAGGACATTACGGTCCATGGTTAGTTTAAGGACATCTCGGTCCAAGGTTAAGGACATCATAGTCCATGGGTTTTGAAGGACCCCACAGTCCGAGGTTAAGGACATCATAGTCCATGGGCTTAAGGACCCCACAGTCCAGTTTAAAGACGTCATAATCTGTGAAATGTATGATTGTTGGGACCCGTCACCTCTCCGAAGACGTTGAAGGATTACAACGACATATATCAGAGGGGTTCAAAGATGTACCATTGAACCAATTTTGGTTGAAAGATCTGTGGTCCAATTTGGAACTAAGATCTGTTAAAAGATTTATGAGCATGTGGGTCAATTAATCTGAATTTGAGGACTTATGGCCAATCTTGGGCTAAGTCCAATCAAGTTAAAATGTTTTAACATTTATTTTGGGCCGTTGAGCTTTTATTTGGGCTTAGCCCTTTTAACAATGCTGAGCATTGATTTATATCGTGATAATGTTTTGTCTTTTATTGAATGGTGAGCATTCATCATAGTTCTGGGCTTATTAAAGAACAATTTATGTTCTGTCAGCGCAACACATGGTGCGCTTGGCGCTTTTCGCCAGTCAAAGAGCGCAGTGCGCTTCTGCCACGTGGCGCATACGTGAAGGACACGTGTTGCGCTTGGTGCTAAGCGCCAGATGATGGGCGCATTGCGCCAGTTTATGAGCGTAGAGCGCTGGTTCATGAGCGCATTGCGCTTCTAGTTTAGTGGCGCACACGTGAGTGACTAGTGGCGCGCTTGGCGCTGAGCGCCAGCCCATGAGCGCAGTGCGCTATTTCAGAAGCGCATGGCGCTAGTTGTTAAGCACTACATGCGCGATTGACACGTGGCGCATTTGGCACTGAGCACCAGTCCAGAGAGCGCAGAAGCGCAGTTCAAGAGCGCAAAGCGTATTTGATCAATTTTATGATCTGAGAAACAATTTATATTCTTTTAAAAGAGACTTTGTCTCAGGATCTAAGAACAACCGTTCTTATTTTATTTCAATCTCTTATATTGATGAAAGGCTTTGCTTTTATGGATCCATGATCCTTAAGAGAATTGAATTATTCTCCCCTCCTTTTTATAATGAGATGCTCATGATCTCTTTGAGAAAGACTTTAGTCTTATAGATCTATGATCTGTGAGAAGTAAGTTCTTCTTTTATTTTATGATGAGATCTTTTGATCTCTTTGTGAAAGACTTTTTGTCTTTGTAGATCTATGATCTTTTTAAAGAAATGAATTTTTCTTTCTTGATCATGAGACGATTTTATCTCTGTGTTCATCATCATTCATTCTTACCTTGAAGAAAAATCATCTTGCAAGAGCTTGCTCTTTGAATTTTTCGAAGTTTTTTTTGGAGGTTTTTCTCTCTCTTTCTGTATCTGAGACTTGATGTCTAGGGGCCTTTTTATAGGGTAGGCTGATTTGTTAAATCAGTTAAAGAGATCTTTCTCTGATTGATTTGGGGATGTTTCCCCACCATTGGATCTTTTGATCCTAGGGCATCTTTTTTACAGAAGGCAATCTTCTTGTTTTTAACAAGATTAATAAATCTTTCAATACAGAGTTTATTTTGTCTTTTGGTAATTTTTATTTATGTTAGTGTATATGCCCTAGGGGCCATTATTGTATCATACTAGTTTGTATATTACTTAATGGAAGCTTGGGATATTCACATGTATATAACAGTTTTGCTAAACATGGTAGTATGTTACTTGGTTTTTCTATCTTAATATGTGAGTATACGTATTGATAGAGCTCTTAGGATCTTGCTTGACTACCAGCGTTGTGATGGCAGTCACACTAGTGGGGGCTGGGTAGTCTACAAGCACATCCTTATTCAGGTCCCTAGTCGTTGGATTATCGAGACAGGGCATCGATACTCCGGAGTAGACTAGTGTGTACGCTTCTCATCCCAGTTGGGGAGATGGTCTGTCCCACAGCCGTCAGTACGTCGTACTGGAGATAATATGCAGGTTCTCGTTAGGTTACGGGTACACCGGACAGGACTCACAGGGAACTGTTGGTTGGTTTTATACCAGTCGTCAGTGAACAGTTCCCAGGTGACATGAGTACAGCATAGTCCGCAGACTTGACACTGCTACTTCGCCTCGAGTGTGTCCTGATTAAGAAATGTTTTGTCGATCAAAAATATTTACCGCAATCAAGAACGGCGTCGCTTGAAGCTAGCCGGTGAGTACGGGTCGGTCCACAGGAATGTGAAAATTTCCTTTAAGTTCTTACGAGTTAATTCCAAATGGTGTTTGGATTTATAATTAAACCTAAAAATTGAAGTTGTATGAGACTAGGATTAGAAACTTGCTAGGATTAGGTCTAGGGAAAATTTGGTAAACAAAGATCTATATCTCTTTCCATTGCTATTAATTAAATGTATCATATTAGTGTTATGGTAAATCTTAACAAAGGGGATTAGGATGATTGGGAAGATTGATTCTTCCTCTAGATCCTTGTCCTTCCTTTCTTAATCTTTACCCTAACCTCCATGGAAAACCTTAAGATCCGGGCCTTTAGACTACGGAATCACCGTTACCTTGCGGGTAAAAGTGCCGTAGGGAGCGGAATAAAAAGGTATGCATGGAGTTCTAATGTTCATAAAAGTTTAGCAATGAAAAGAGATGAGAGATCTTCATCTCTCAAATCCTTCCCTATTCCTAACCCAAACAAGCGAGGGAACTACTCGCTCATTGAGGGGATGAAAAAAGACAAGAATTTATTAAAGAAAGAAAACATCGATTGCAAGTTAATAAAAACTAAACTAATTTAAACTAAGGCGAGAAAATAAAAGCAGATATGAAAAACTACAACTATTGCAAGGAAAATAACCTACTTACTTTTGATGCGCTCTAACTTCAAGAAAACAGAATTTTATTCATGAGTAGAGGCATAAGAAAATACAAGGCTTTGGGTTCTATTTATAGGACATAGAAACCCTAGGTTTACAATTGCACCGCATGTCTACAATTACAAATATACCCCTAGGAAACCTTTCCACAGCCGCCAAAGAATTATGGAAAATTTTTCTGCGCATTAGGGCTTCTGACAGCCGCGGAACCGCGGCATGGGCGCGCTTGGGCCGCGGTTCCGCGGCCCTTAAGTGTGATCATGTGATGGTTTCTTCTGGGCTTCTTCAGGTTCTTCTGGGCTTTTCATTTCTTTAGTTCTTTTTCCATTTGGGCTTCTGCAGTAATTCCAGAACTTCAGTGAACACTTGTACCGATCCTTTAACCGTTTGCCATGACAATTTGGACCTTGCGTCGCCTTGTTGATGGTGAACCGTTCTTCGTTTTTAGGTTTGACTAAGATCTTCCTATTTGTTGGTCAAAAGTCTCTTTTTGTGTCGTCTTTTGTCTTTTTCACTGTTTTCGTTCCAAGAACCTGTAACCTGTAACATGTAGCAGACATGGGTCAAAAGCACCTGTTTTTATTCTTAAATGCATAAGAATGGGGAATACAAAATGCAATATTATGTTATGAACAAATACCCCCAAACTTATCTTTTGCTTGCCCTCGAGCAAACTTATTATTTATTCACTACAAAAAACCTAACCGCACTTTCGCAGGGAAACGCGATTGCACTGAGCTCGTGCAACAAGCCGTTAAACCTCTAGGTGTCCCTAGTAGGAGGAGTGTTGTCTCCTGAGGGTTTTCAGCGGATACTACCCACAAAATCCTATCAATTTGGTTTTTCGACTTTTGTTTTCTAATTAGGTTTTCTAACAAGGAATTCTATTATCGTCGACCCGCAAATTATCCACCTATATTCTTCACACTTCCTCATTATTTAACTTAAGATTACATATATTCTGTAGAATTACCTAGCTTTAGGCATTTCTTAAGTTTTCCTTCTAGAGTTCCATCTCCACTTAGGAATTTCTATCAACTCTATTAAAGACACAAGTTCTATTCTTCATTCCTTTCTCTTATCTAAACTCCAATCATATATCCCTACGTGTGTGTAAATATCACCCCTACACTTGGAAATTCAAATCAAGCAATCGTACTCCCGTCCATTGTCCAAAGCACTTATGAAATTTCGCTTTCACATCCTTCATGCGACTGTTAATACTTCTTGAGGTACCAACAACCGATTACAAGATGCGTTAGCGTTTTAAAGCGTACTTCCTAGTTTTGCAACACCCAAGGCTTTTAGCAGTGGCTCCCAAACCAGTTGGTCTAAGGCACTAGGTGATGAAGCACCCTCGCTAAATATTTTTCTATTTTTACAGCCTTAAATAATCACAAAAACCAGTGTCCATTTTTTTTTCTTTATCCACCCTTTTTTTTTTCTTTTTCATTGTGCTAAGGACTTTAGACAAGAGTATTTCAAGGTCTCTTCTACTAATCCAAGTTTCAAGGTGCGTGTTTGTGCATTTTGTAGGGTACATGTTTTCAGAATCTAGACTTAAGCTAGGAACTATTTTTCAAACTTATACTCTAATAAAAGTTTTAATACTTTTCCTTCGTTTCGACTTAGCCCAAGAACTGAACCCAAAATTTGCCTATTTCTAAATAACCTACAAAGACATATACTTTCTATCGTTAAACTCTAAGAAAGGTTATTTTTAGGGTTTTTAATTTGCTAAGTCTAAGATTTAGTTTTTCCTAGCCAGTTAACCTTTTTATCAAACTCAAGTCAATTAACCAGAATTGAATACATTAATTTTTATAATTTTTGAATTTTTGAATTTTTATGGGTTTTTCTGTTTTCTAATTTTTTTTTATTTTTCAAATTTTTCAAATTTTTATGATTTTTATATAAAGATGCAATGCAGAAATATACATATGAATGCACAAGGAAAACTTACCGAACATACCCCCAAACTTATAATGGACAGTGTCCTCACTGTCATGCTGCACCAAGTGGGTTGATAATATCGGCGAGTTCCTGTTTATTATTATATTTACATAGTATATACACCCCCAAACTTATTTGAAATAAAGTTTTGGAAAAAAGAAAATTCGAGGGTGAAGGTGGAGGAAAATCAATCGATGTAAATCGGCTCCTGCAAAAGCAGGAGCTCCTCCGAATGGTCCGCTGAGAAGAACGGTTTCAATCGATGTCCATTTACTTTGAATAAAGTACCGTCTTCTGGATTCTCAAGATCAACCACACCGTGCGGATAAACGGTGCGAACTACAAAAGGTCCTCTCCACCGGGACCGGAGCTTGCCGGGATGTAAATGCAACCGAGTATCATATAATAAAACTTGTTGGCCTGGTTTAAATGTTTTTCCCAAAAGGTTTTTATCATGAAATACCTTAACTCGATTCTTAGCAATCACGGCATTATCATATACCTCATTCCGCAGCTCCTCCAATTCATTCAATTGCAGCTTTCGATTGCTGCCCGCATCTCCTAAAGATAAATTCAGCTCTTTAATGGCCCAAAATGCCTTATGCTCAATTTCTACTGGAAGGTGGCAAGCCTTCCCGTAAACAAGCCGGTATGGAGACATGCCGAGATCGGTCTTGTATGCAGTACGGAAAGCCCATAGTGCATTGATCAATTTTAGTGACCAATCTTTACGGTTTTTAGAAACCGTTTTCTCCAAGATTTGCTTAATTTGTCGATTCGAGATCTCGGCTTGCCCACATGTTTGGGGATGGTATGGCGTTGACAGCTTATGGGTGATAGAGTATTTGCGCATTAGGGACTCAAAAGTCCTATTGCAAAAGTGAGAACCATTATCATTTATTATTGCGCGAGGGTGCCCAAATCGAGAAAAGATGTGTTCTTTTAGAAATCGAACGACAACCTTGTTATCATTCGTTCGACTAGGCACAGCCTCGACCCATTTTGAAACATAGCCAACAGCCAAAAGAATATACACATTTCCAAAAGAGTTAGGAAATGGTCCCATAAAATCTATACCCCAAACATCAAAAATGTCAACAACCAAAATCGGTTGGAGCGGCATTTCATTTTTCCGCGATATCCGGCCCAAGTGTTGGCACCGGGAGCAAGTTTTGCAGTATTCGAATGCATCTTTGAAGAGTCGTGGCCAATAGAAACCACACTGCAAAACTTTCTCAGCTGTCTTCTTTGGGCCAAAGTGCCCGCCACATGCTTGATCGTGGCAAAAAGACAGCACACTCTTAACCTCATTTTCAGGTACATGTTCATAACATAATATTGCATTTTGTATTCCCCATTCTTATGCATTTTACAATAAAAACAGGTGCTTTTGACCCATGTCTGCTACATGTTACAGGTTACAGGTTCTTGGAGCGAAAACAGTGAAAAACACAAAAGACCACACAAAAGAAGGATTTTTGACCAACAAATAGGAAGATCTTAGTAAAGCCCAGCAGAAGAACGGTTCACCATCAACAAGGCAACTCAAGATCCAAATTTGCAAGAAAGACGGTTAAAAGATCCATTGCAAAGTGTTCACTGAAGATCTGGAATCACTGCAGAAGCCCAACTGATAAAAAGAATAAATAAACAAGAAGCCCAGAAGAACCAACGAAGCCCAAGAAAAATCCAATGCTGACACCATCATTGGGCCGCGGAACCGCGGCCCAAGTGCGCCCATGCCGCGGTTCCGCGGCTGTCAGAAGCCCTAATGCGCAGAAAAATTTGCCATAATTCTTTGGCGGCTGTGGAAAGGTTTCCTAGGGGTATATTTGTAATTGTAGACATGCGGTGCAATTGTAAACCTAGGGTTTCTATGTCCTATAAATAGAACCCAAGACCTTGTATTTTCTTATGCCTCTACTCATGAATAAAATTCTGTTTTCTTGAAGTTAGAGCGCATCAAAAGTAAGTAGGTTATTTTCTTTGCAGTAGTTGTAGTTTTTTATCTGCTCTTATTTTTTCGCCTTAGTTTAAATTAGTTTAGTTTTTATTAACTTGCAATCGATGTTTTCTTTCTTTAATAAATTCTTGTCTTTTTTCATCCCCTCAATGAGCGAGTAGTTCCCTCGCTTGTTAGGGTTAGGAATAGGGAAGGATTTGAGAGATGAAGATCTCTCATCTCTTTTCATTGCTAAACTTTTATGAACATTAGAACTCCATGCATACCTTTTTATTCCGCTCCCTACGGCACTTTTACCCTCAAGGTAACGGTAATTCCGTAGTCTAAAGGACCGGATCTTAAGGTTTTCCATGGAGGTTAGGGTAAAGATTAAGAAAGGAAGGACAAGGATCTAGAGGAAGAATCAATCTTCCCAATCATCCTAATCCCCTTTGTTAAGATTTACCATAACACTAATATGATACATTTAATTAATAGCAATGGAAAGAGATATAGATCTTTGTTTACCAAATTTTCCCTAGACCTAATCCTAGCAAGTTTCTAATCCTAGTCTCATACAACTTCAACTTTTAGGTTTAATTATAAATCCAAACACCATTTGGAATTAACTCGTAAGAACTTAAAGGAAATTTTCACATCCCTGTGGACCGACCCGTACTCACCGACTAGCTTCAAGCGACGCCGTTCTTGATTGCGGTAAATATTTTTGATCGACAAAACCTCTCTCAATCAGTACACACCGGCGAATGATTTGGTCGAAACAATATTTAAAAAGATAAGGTTCATCCCAGTAAAAATGCTTTACTTGGGACAAAAATCGTAGTTTGTCTTGTTTCGACCAATCGTTAGGTATCAAGCCGGTGGCTAAGTAGTTTACAATATCGGCGAACCATGGTTCGCAAGAAACGGTCAAGAGTTGCTCATCGGGGAAAGAATCAGAGATAGGCAGTTCAAGTGTAGACGAAGAAGGAAGTCGTGAAAGGTGATCGGCCACTACGTTTCCACATCCCTTTTTGTCCCTTATAACAAGGTCAAATTCTTGCAGCAAAAGGATCCAACGTATTAGCCTAGACTTAGCATCCTTCTTCGCAAAAAGGTGGCGAAGAGCTGAGTGATCCGTGTACACTATAACTGGAGAGCCGATCAAATAAGGCCGAAATTTTTCAAGTGCAAACACAACCGCTAAAAACTCTTTTTCTGTTGTTGTGTAGTTTAATTGGGCCTCATTTAATGTTCGGCTAGCGTAGTAAATTACATGCGGCATCTTGTTAATGTGCTGTCCAAGAACAGCACCAATGGCAAAATCTGATGCGTCGCACATAATTTCAAAAGGGTGCGTCCAGTCTGGAGATGAAAGAATGGGCGCAGAAATGAGTGAGTGTTTCAAAGACTCGAACGCTTTCATGCAAGTTGAGTCGAAAACAAAAGTAGTGTCCTTGGCCAACAAGAGAGTCAAGGGTCTAGCAATCTTGCTAAAGTCCATGATGAACCGTCTATAAAAACCGGCATGGCCAAGGAAAGCTCGGATATCTTTGACACATTTAGGAGGTGGAAGATTAGAAATGACTTCGATTTTAGCTCTATCAACCTCTATGCCGTTTTGCGAGATCACATGTCCTAAGACAATGCCTTCTCGTACCATAAAGTGGCATTTCTCCCATTTCAAAATTAGGTTCTTTTCCCTACAGCGGGTGAGAACTGCGTCAAGATGTCGTAAACACTCATCGAAGGAGTCACCAAAGATGGAGAAATCATCCATAAAGATTTCCAAAAACTTCTCCACCATGTCCGAAAAGATCCCCATCATACACCGCTGAAATGTAGCGGGTGCATTGCATAACCCAAAGGGCATGCGACGATAAGCAAAAGTGCCAAAGGGACAAGTAAATGTAGTCTTGTCTTGATCCTCTTTGGCTATGGGGACTTGATTATAACTGGAATAGCTATCTAAAAAGCAGTAGAATTCATGCCCTGCCAATCGTTCTAGCATTTGGTCAATGAATGGTAAAGGAAAGTGGTCCTTCCTTGTCGCGGCATTGAGTTTTCGGTAGTCGATGCAAACTCGCCACCCTGTTTGGGTGCGAGTGGGAATTAACTCATTTGACTCATTGGTGATGACCGTGATGCCCGATTTCTTTGGCACGACATGAATGGGGCTAACCCATTGGCTATCCGAGATAGGGTAAATGATACCGCTATCAAGACACTTAACAATCTCCTTCTTGACCGCCTCTTTCATGATGGGGTTGAGGCGTCTTTGTGGATCCCTTGCCGGCTTGGCATCATCCATCAAGTGTGTATGATGTTCGACTATGAGGGGACTAATCCCCTTGATGTCCGCCATAGACCAGCCGAAAGCTTGCCGATTATTGTATAAGACCGTTAAAAGAGCCTTCTCTTGCTCAAGAGCTAGAGAGGCCGAGATGATAACGGGTAAGGTCTCATTTGCACTTAGATAAGCATATTTTAGGTGCGACGGCAAAAGATTTAGTTCGAGTTTAGGTGGTGAAACAATAGATGGTAACAATGGAGTAACTGTTTCAAACTCGAAGGATTCCATCAAAGGTTCAAATTGAGTGTATGCTACCGAGTCGGATGGTTCAACTAACTCATCCGAAAAAGCAAAAGACTCAAACTCGGGTGGAGAGTCTTCAAGATCATCAACAAAGGTGAAACACTCATAATCTTTGTCCGTCGTAAAAGCTGTGTCGGATTCTAGGAGGAACGCACTAGTGGCGTCAATATTACTGTGATCAAACATGAAATTCTCGAACTCACAGTCCTCCTCCGCGATCTCATCGATCGAGCACACATCAAGTACGCTAGAATTAAGCTCGCAAGGCTGACTTCCTAACTTGAAAATGTTAAGTTCAACTGTCATCTTGCCAAAAGATAGATTCATTGAACCATTACGACAGTTGATTACCGCGTTAGAAGTCGCGAGGAATGGTCGACCAAGTATCACCGGAATTTGATTACGGGGGTTAGCGACAGGTTGTGTATCCATAACAATAAAGTCCACGGGGAAAATGAAATCCCCTACTCTAATTAACACATCCTCCAACTCTCCCCTAGGGTGGGTGATTGATCGGTCGGCCATTTGGAGAGTGCAATGAGTAGGCTTGAGCTCTCCAACGCCTAATTGTTCGTACACCGAATAGGATAGCAAATTGACACTAGCACCAAGATCTAATAGTGCTCTATTGATGGTCTTGTTCCCAATTGTGATCGAAATAGTAGGACAACCGGGGTCCTTGTGCTTTGGGGGTAAAGAATTGACAAGAGCATCACTAATAGCACTAGCCACGAAAACTTTCTTTGGTACTTGTGACTTCCTCTTTTTGGTGCATAAGTCCTTTAAGATTTTTGCATATGAAGGAACTTGTTGGATTGCATCCAAAAGAGGGATATTTATGCTAACCTGTTTGAACAACTCTACAATCTTCTCCATCTGTGGAGTTGGTTTATTGGATCTCAACCGATTTGGAAAAGGAACATTTTGAAAAGTTGTTGAGTTGGAACGGAACCCCGTGTAGATGTGTTCGTGTTGTGAGAAGAGGGTCCGTTCGAGCTAGAAGAAGTAGAGCCATGTGAAGAATGGAGAATAGGCTCTAACGGAGAAGAAGAGGAAGATGAAGAACCACCGGCAGAGGTGTCACGGTGAATACCCACATTGTTTTGCAGCACTTTTCCGGATCTCAACGTGGTCACAGCATTCACGTTATGATTCTGCTGTTCATGTGCAACATGTGCGTGACCGGGATTTGGGAGTGGTTGAGACGGAAGTTTTCCTTTCTCTCGCTCTTTCAATGCTGCGTTGAGTTGTGCAATTTGTGCCTCAATAGCTTTGATGCTTTGATCATGTGAGGCACTGTTTTGCACCAAAGATTGAACATAAGTCTCTATCCTAGCTGTGGACTGTGCAGATTGCTTTAGGAATGCATCTAGACTTCTTTCGAGCGAGCTAACAGCATTTTGAGGGGGAACAAAATTGTTGGGCACAAAATTGTTCATCTGATTAGGGTAGGGTTGCTGTTGGAGAGGCTGCTGAAATTGAGCTTGTGGAGGTGCTTGTTGTTGTTGTGGAGGAGGAGCTCTTTGAAAATTGTTGTTTCCTTGGACTTGTTGATTTTGGTTCCAAGCGAAATTAGGGTGGCTCTTCCAACCCGGATTGTATGTTGAAGAGTATGGATCATTTCTTTGTCGTTGCTGAAAGGCAGCATTGACTTGATCTTGTCCTTGAGTGGATGCAGTGTAAGGACACTCTTCGGTGAGATGTGATGGATCCGAACAACAAGCACAAACAGTTCGTGGGGGCACGACAGGGGCAGGAGAAGGTGCTGAGATTTTGGTCTCAAGCGCTTCTAGCTTTTTCGTAAGAGCGGCCATCTCGGCCTTCATAGCAATTGACATCTCTACTTGATGTATGCCTGCCCTAGGTTGACCAATAGAAGAAGATGATGATGTGGTCTTGGTGCTCTCCCATTGAATCGTTTGCTCACTAAGATCCTCAAGAAACTGCCACGCTTCCTCACTAGATTTGGACAGAAAGTGACCTTGACTAATGGTTTCTAGCAACTGCTTCGTTGCCGGGTTCAATCCCTCGTATAATGTTTGGCAAAGTTGCCATCTTTCGATTCCATGGTGAGGGCATTGAACGAGAAGGTCTTTAAATCTTTCAAAACATTTCCAAAATGGTTCGGCAGGAAGCTGTGAAAATTGTATAATCTCATTACGGATTTTAGCAGTTTTGTGATGAGGATAGAACTTTTTAAGAAAAGCTTTCACAAACTCGTCCCAATTTCTAATTGAGTGTGATGCGGTGCTGTATAGCCACTTCTCGGCTAGGTCACATAAGGTGAAAGGAATGACCCTTAGCCTTATAGCGTCATCACTTAATTGGGTAGTTTTCATCATGGCGCAAACGTTTTGGAATTTGTTGATAAAGATATATGCATCTTCGGATTCCAAACCATGAAACTTAGGCAGCATGTTGATGAAGTGGGGTTTGATCTCAAAATTGTCCCCATTAGCCGGTAGGAGGGAAAGACAAGTAGGAAGGGTGGTGCGGATGGGGTAGAAAAGATCCTGGAGCGCGACTCGTGCGGGCGCTTCGACAGGCGGAAGATTTGGGTTATTCGCACCTGGCGGAGGTGGAATCATTCCCGTCGGTAAGGTGTTGTTAGGATCGTATCCCGACATACCTTCAGAAGAATGTGATGGTGAAAGTGAAGAAGTGGACAAGATTTCGACTTCGGAGTCGAAAGGTTCGTCGGTCGGTACCAACGAAACACGGACTAATCGGGCGCTAGGGTCCCTAGTCCAACCGGACATACACTAAAAGGGTTAGTGTAGTCGAAAGATGAAAGACAGAATGTGAAGGTAAGAAAACGTTAATGAGAAGAAGAAGTGGTGTAAGTGAGTGCAAAGATTCTTTAGCGACAAGTTGCAAGTTTTGAAAAGATTTTCCTTTTTCTTATTAAGTGAGCTTTTGCAAAAAGATTTTGAAAAGAGACTAGTGACACAAATGCAATTAACCACACATGCACAATCAGGCCTAAGTCTAGGGTCACTTAGGTCAGTTAGACAGCTCCTAACTGTTCCAAAGGGCTAGAGATAGGACCTCAAACCGCCTCTTCACGGACAAGTACGGCCAGGTAAGTGGGAAGGAACCACCACTACAGTGGGCCTAATTAAAAACCACTAGCCTAGTCACCTTAATGTCGGTTAGGATAAACGGCTGATGCCTATACTAGTCCTCTGTCCTATTGAGCTCGAGGTCCTTAGGGCTGAGTCTAATATTTTTTTAAATTAAAAGTGGTCAATGCAAATGCTTTAAGTGATTTCTGGGGTCCTGGGAAGGGTGATGAAATCCCCACCCAATCTGAATTGGTCAATAGCCCCTTAAAGTCAGATTAAAGTATGCAAAGCAGTAAATCACTTGCAATCAATTTGCTTTTTAGCGCGGCGCAAAGAATCCTGCAGAAAATCAATTATTGGAAGGGGGAAGAAGATATTTAACGCAAAGAATCCTGCAGAAGATTTGACAGAAGATATATGGGGATTTGCAGAGGAAGGAGAAAGAAATCAAACCATGCAATTTTTTTCCAGAGAGCTCCACAGGGCGCCGCGGAAGCGCGGTCTTGACCAGGTAAGTGCGGCGGAAACACGGCTCTTTGGGGGCTTTAGGTCTCCAAATTTCTTCAGCTGCTCTGTACTTTCAATCTCCTGCTTCTTTGATGTATCTTTTTCTGTGTCCCCTTCCGTGTTGTTTCAGATCCGTCGAACCTGCAAAGATTCACAAAGAAACCCTTCAAACGATCAAAGATGATAAATTTTTTTTTTTTGGAATTTTTCAGATTTTTCAGATTTTTTTATATTTTATATTAACCCGAAATTACAAAAAGAAAATTTTACGCCATCCCCGGCAACGGCGCCATTTGATTAAGAGATGTTTTGTCGATCAAAAATATTTACCGCAATCAAGAACGGCGTCGCTTGAAGCTAGCCGGTGAGTACGGGTCGGTCCACAGGGATGTGAAAATTTCCTTTAAGTTCTTACGAGTTAATTCCAAATGGTGTTTGGATTTATAATTAAACCTAAAAATTGAAGTTGTATGAGACTAGGATTAGAAACTTGCTAGGATTAGGTCTAGGGAAAATTTGGTAAACAAAGATCTATATCTCTTTCCATTGCTATTAATTAAATGTATCATATTAGTGTTATGGTAAATCTTAACAAAGGGGATTAGGATGATTGGGAAGATTGATTCTTCCTCTAGATCCTTGTCCTTCCTTTCTTAATCTTTACCCTAACCTCCATGGAAAACCTTAAGATCCGGGCCTTTAGACTACGGAATCACCATTACCTTGCGGGTAAAAGTGCCGTAGGGAGCGGAATAAAAAGGTATGCATGGAGTTCTAATGTTCATAAAAGTTTAGCAATGAAAAGAGATGAGAGATATTCATCTCTCAAATCCTTCCCTATTCCTAACCCTAACAAGCGAGGGAACTACTCGCTCATTGAGGGGATGAAAAAAGACAAGAATTTATTAAAGAAAGAAAACATCGATTGCAAGTTAATAAAAACTAAACTAATTTAAACTAAGGCGAGAAAATAAAAGCAGATATGAAAAACTACAACTATTGCAAGGAAAATAACCTACTTATTTTTGATGCGCTCTAACTTCAAGAAAACAGAATTTTATTCATGAGTAGAGGCATAAGAAAATACAAGGCTTTGGGTTCTATTTATAGGACATAGAAACCCTAGGTTTACAATTCCACCGCATGTCTACAATTACAAATATACCCCTAGGAAACCTTTCCACAGCCGCCAAAGAATTATGGAAAATTTTTCTGCGCATTAGGGCTTCTGACAGCCGCGGAACCGCGGCATGGGCGCGCTTGGGCCGCGGTTCCGCGGCCCTTAAGTGTGATCATGTGATGGTTTCTTCTGGGCTTCTTCAGGTTCTTCTGGGCTTTTCATTTCTTTAGTTCTTTTTCCATTTGGGCTTCTGCAGTAATTCCAAAACTTCAGTGAACACTTGTACCGATCCTTTAACCGTTTGCCATGACAATTTGGATCTTGCGTCGCCTTGTTGATGGTGAACCGTTCTTCGTTTTTAGGTTTGACTAAGATCTTCCTATTTGTTGGTCAAAAGTCTCTTTTTGTGTCGTCTTTTGTCTTTTTCACTGTTTTCGTTCCAAGAACCTGTAACCTGTAACATGTAGCAGACATGGGTCAAAAGCACCTGTTTTTATTCTTAAATGCATAAGAATGGGGAATACAAAATGCAATATTATGTTATGAACATGTCCCACTGTTCTTAGATTGCTACCCTACCACGGCTCAAAGGAGTCGTGCAAACAGGTAGCAGTTGGGTGCAGTCCCGAGCACTTGGAGGCAGCGGCGGTTAGACAGGATTCGTCTCTCCCGGTATTGGGGGTTGATATCGCGCTGTGTCAGAGAGCCATTACGCAAAGTCCCTGGCCAGGGCAAGCGAGATTTGCTGGTAGGTTCCAGTAGTTTCTCAGGGTGTAATGGGCTTCGCTCCGACACGACTTATACCGCTATTAGGGGACTGATGCTTGCCGCCCCCTAGGCCCGATATGCGATAGTCTTTAGACGAACAGACCGGACTGTACGGAGATTGTCACATCAGACTCAGTAGGAGTTCGGATGGGTTTTCTCATCGGCCTTCTTATCGACATCTACCTGGGGACCGTTACGTACAACTAGTGCCGCATACGGTCTGTGGTTAAACCCACTGCCAGCGTAGTAGTCGAGTCTCTAGAGTCCCACGCAGAGAGTTTCCCTACTCCAGGCGAAACGATATAGAGGTCGTATGGTTTTACGACAAGGGTTCGGACGCATACGTGTGTTTACGCACGTACGACTTTCGGACAGTTTTTACTAGTCGGCTTTGGTTTAAGCCAGTTACTAGTATCCGGTTATTGGATTTATACAGTCTAAAGTTTTTCCGTGTTTTCACGGATAGGAGGGGCGTTCTCGTAATTGCGCGAGAAGCTTCTAGAAGATGGTGACTAAGGAGGTTAAGGTGGCATATACATTAAATGAGATTAGTGAGTCATATGGATGATTCATCCATGTCATTAATGCATCATAAATGCTTAATGACTCATGGAGATGAATCACCATTAGATATTTATCAAGCATGGTTGTAAATCATTTTCTTTTCTTTTCTTGAAAAACAATAATGCTTGATATATATTATGATAACTCATTTTCTCATTTCATATATTCTTCTCACCTTCTCTCTACTCAAGCTATCTCTCTTCAAACCCTAATCCTCTCCTCTCATGTGTTGAGTACAAGGATTAGTTAGACTACTTAATCCATAACCATACTCTATTTCATCTAGGTACTTTGATTAGCACTTAAAGATACCTAGTTGCCTCAAGCTTAGAGGCAAAGCTTGGAGTTTAGCTCTCGTGGTGGATCGTCTACTACTTGGAGAAGGCCGAGGAGGAGGTGGAGTTCGTAAAGACGAAGGACACGGTTCTTTAGGTATAATCCCTTCACATAGTAGTTTAAAACTTCTATGTTTGGTGTTAGTTATCGTTTAGCTTCGATTCATGCGGTTAGTCGATGTTTAAGCAAAGAACAAGATCATTTTTCATATTTCCGCCTCCCCGCAAGTCGTGTGGTGTTGTACATCGACTTACAGTGGTATCAGAGCCTCGCTAAACAATAAATAACTCACTTGCAAAATTGTATGAATTTCGAACGGAAAAAACAAAACTGGAAAACCCCGATATCATGGTATTCTGTCGATTTTTAAATGTGGTTCAAAAATTTTTCAGGGACCTTCAGAAAGCTCAAAATGATAGTATTAGAACACCCAAGAAAACTGGGCTCATGAATCGACTAAAGCGCCGCGGAACCGCAGCGTATCCCACCGATCCACCGCGATTCCGCCGCCGAGTTGCCGATTCATCAGCCCATTTTTCCTGTGTTGGTTCTCTGTGATATTTGGTATTTTCTGGAATTTTTTAATTTTTGCTCAGATTTCAGATTTACAGAGAAGTATTGGAGCAAAATTAAATGAGTTTAATCGATCGAAATTATACGGTATTTGCTTGTTGGATTATATCTGTGTTTGTTTAATGTGTTCGTAAACCTCCCCTGACTGCTAGTATGTCGGTTGGCAGGGGGTTGCTCATTTCTGTAATGGTTTTTACTGTTTGTGGATGTGAACTGTATTGGACTGTTGTGATGATTAGCCGGGGTTATATGATGGGTTATTATTTGATTCATTTGATGTAAATGTAATTTGTTGTAATATTATTTTTGCGGGGCACATCCAGGTTGCGGTTGTAGCCACCGTTGTATTATTTCATTTTACTGTTTTTGCTCCTAGGACAGACCCAAGGTGGGGTGCACACTGCCGGGCGGGTAGTTTGTCGTACCCGTAGGGGTCTTAGGTGGGGTAATGGCTATTCATCACAACTGTGTAATCCGTCTTTTGTTGCAGGCTCTAAACAAACGCGGATTGCTTGCAAATCCAATAAAGTTCATATGAGATCTGGAATGCCTATTATTGCGTCTGACGAATGTACAATATCTATATATGATAGATATTTAGACGTCACTTATGTTTTACACCCGCGCTAGCCCAGCCCCCGCTCTGTCGTTAGTTAAGGAACCTAACGGGTGATGACGGGACCCCGTGGAGAATGCGGATGGCATAAGAGGACGTTGTATTTTCGTTGTTTTCTGCAATGATAGGTTAATGATGGGACGCATTATTTATAATGCAAAGAAAATAAACCAAAAGTTTAATCGTTGGAACAATTTAAAAGAAACCACTCGGTTAATTTTAAAAACAGATATTTTTAAATACGGAGCTTTAACCACTCCTTTTAAAAGCTATCAGGTTCCTTCGGTTATATCAAGTTCACTACGTTCACGGTTTCGCCAAAACCATTCGTAGCCCTCCGTCATTTCATCTGGGTATTCAGTAGTATTCAAGCTATATATTTTGACCAACGCCAAGGCATAGTGTTTGGTAGCTGCTGGGTATTCATTTGTTGCATAGATAGATGAGTTAGTTTGGGACAGTCGTATGATCATTTTGGCCAACGTCAAGGATATGTACGGATGGGTTCAAATTAACAAGAAAATGATGGGTAGAACTTGATATGTGACTTATGACATTTTGACCAACGCCAAGGTCATAAGAGCATGGGGCAAAAATATATATCGGGAATTTCTAAAGAAACTGAAATTTGCAAAGAGATGCATACCATTTGGAGTTTGATGAATGTTGGTAGGATTCCTTCAACATTATCATACGATGATATTTGGTTCCCGGTCCTACTGTGAGTATATGCTACTTATCAGGATATTCGTCACTTAACGATCAATGCTATAAACCAAGTAGGTGTCAAGAAAAGTGTCAGCGGGGTTACGCCCCCAGAGAAAAGAGGTTATTTAATTAAGGAACTTCGCGAAAGCGTTGGAAAACCTCCCTCGAAGTATCGACACTAGCCTGGCTGAACGGTTAAGCAAGAATTGTACAGTGAGAATAGTCCTGGCTAATTCTTCTTTTATGGTTTGAGGAAGGATTCGAGAAACAATGGGAGCCATCCAGTTTAGATAAACTAAAAACCACTCTAAACTTGCAAGAGCATCATGCTAAAGAGTTTTCTTCTCTCTCTCCTAATAGCAGCGACCCTGAAAATGACTGGACTTAAGTTACTTTTAGAGAAAAATATACTGACAGGGCCAAACTATAAAGATTGGTTGCGGAATGTCAAAATGGCTTTGACCTATGACAAATTGGGGTACGTCCTCACCGCTACGTCACCTGCTGTCCCTGGTCCCAAATCCAGTAATGCGGATAAGGAAATCCGCAAAACCTGGGATTTCGATTGCGCGAAAGCCAAGTGCATCGTGCTTGCCTCGATGAACAATGAACATCAGAGGAGGCACGAGGATATGGAACTAGATGCCATATTTCTCCATACAAAGGAACTTTATGGAGAGCAATCTCGTATAGCAAGATACGAGACCTCTAAGAACTTGTTTCGAGCGAGGTTGGCTGTCGGGTCATCGGTAGGAGAACATGTCCTAAAGATGATCGGCTATATAGAAGAGCTCGTAGACCTTGGGACGACTTTGGATAATGAGCTCTATACAGACCTTATTCTCCAGTCCCTTCCTTCCACCTACGCCCAGTTTATCCTGAACTTCAACATTCAAAGAAAAGAAGTTGAACTTCCGAAACTCCTGAACATGTTAAGGAGTGCAGAGGGCACCTTGCATAAAGCAAGGGAAACACCCGCTATGTTTGTTAGCGGTGCATCTTCTTCCTGGTCCATGGCTAGGGCCAAAGGAAGGAAGAAGAAGGCCGCCACCAAACCTAGAGGAGGTGTTAGTAAGGTGGGAAGGAAGGGAAAGAAAAAGTTTGCGGTACCGGTAGTGGGCCAGGATGAGTGCTTCCATTGTCACAGGAAAGGGCACTGGAAGAAAGATTGCAAGGCGTGGAACGCCAAGAACCAGGTTCCGAAGCAAGCTGTGGCTTCGACTTCAGGTGTGTTTGTAATTGAGAATTGTCTGTCAATTAACTCTACTTCCTGGGTATTGGATACCGGATCAGGATCTCATATTTGCAATTCATTGCAGGCACTGAGAAACCGTAGAGTGCTGAAGGAAGGTGATATGACCCTAAAGGTTGCTAACGGAGCTAGCGTGGGAGCTGCGTCCGTCGGGGATTATCACCTGAGATTGACGAGTAGACACATTTTGGTTTTACATAACTGTTTTTTTGTACCTAGCTTAACGTGTAATATCATATCAGTTTCCTTGTTATCAAATAAAGGTTATGATTTCACGTTTGTAAGAGATGTTGTTAACATCCACCTTAATCATGGTTTGATTGGGTCAGGTACACTAAATAACGGTATATATGTTTTAAACCAACTCCAAATTTTCAATGTCCAGAACACACTAAAAAGAAAGTCTCCAGATTTAAATAAAGTTTTCTTATGGCATTGTAGACTGGGTCACATCAATGAGAGAAGGTTGACTAAGTTGCATAGAGAAGGATATTTGGACTCGTTCGAATATCAAACTTATGACACTTGTCAATCTTGTCTCAAAGGAAAGATGACAAAGACTCTATTTACTGGACATGGAGTAAGAGCGAGCGAGCTCTTAAGACTCATACACAGCGATGTATGTGGTCCAATGTCTACGCTTCAAAGAGGTGGTTTTTCCTATTTCATTACTTTCACGGATGATTACTCAAGATACGGATTCATTTATCTGATGAAACATAAATCCGAGGCTTTTGAGAAATTCCAAGAGTATAAGAATGAAGTAGAAAACCAAACCGGCAAAAGTATCAAGACACTAAGATCTGATCGAGGTGGTGAATACTTGAGTGCCGAGTTCCTAGGTTACCTAAAAGAGAAAGGAATTCTCTCTCAGCTTACTCCTCCATACACTCCACAGCATAACGGTGTATCGGAGAGACGGAATCGAACCCTATTGGATATGGTACGATCCATGATGAGTAATTGTTCATCACAGAATACTGCATTTTATACCGTCCATTCTTACGCTCGGTTGTTTATAGGTAGGTGCTTTTAATCCGTGTTTGTTACATATTTGCAGGATACAGGTTCTCGGTTCTAAAACGGTGAAATTCATGGAAAACACGACAAAATCCGGGTTCCTGCCAACCACAGATAAAACACGGTCTCCGCCCTTCATCCGTATGCTGCCAGATACCAGTTTAGGAAGACAAAATGTCAAATCAATGTCGTTTTCAGGCACAAGGCTCAATGGTAGCACAAGATCCAAGAGATCTACGCGGAGCTCGAGGCAATCATTCCAAATCTTGACAAAAAGTCCACCTTTCCCTCAACAGAAATTCTGGAAAATTCGTGAAGAAATTATGAAAAAATACAGATACCAGAATAATGTACACAGAAAACCAGGAACTCCAACCAAAATACACTGCCCAACTCCCCTATACTGCCGCGTTTCCGCGGCCAATAGGGGGTATTGGCGGCGGAAACGCGGCCATACTGTGGCCTCATTTTGTCGTTTTTCTGGGGCATTTTGGGTACTTCATTTATGGGCTAATGGTTGCCCTAGGTTTCCAGTTTCCCTCCTATAAATACAGCAGATCTGAGCCAAGCCAAAGGTGATTCTTTTGTTCTTCTTTCTTTTTAGGATTTAGTCTTTTTCTTCTTCTTCTTCATTCTTTTTCTATGAAAATTGTAGTGAGAGCTTTTTGAGTGGGAGATCAATGAAGATGAGGGCTTTTTGTATCATTCTCTTATGTTTCTTCTTCCCCTTGAGATTCTTGCTTTCTCTTGATCATTCAACCTCTTCATTGAGCTTGAATGGTTAAGGGTTAGTTATTGATCTCAAGGGTCGTATTCTTTCATGGAATTAGCACTTCATTTCACATGCGTTCTCTACCCTTCCCTTGATCTTGCAACCTCTTGATTGAGCTTACAAGTTTAAGGGTTGGCTATTGATCACATGCTTGTCTTGAGTCCTAGTTTCTTGTTCTTTTTATCGCTTTTTATTACTTGCTTTTTATTACCTTGCTTTTCTTTCATGCACTTAAATTCCTTGCATTTAATTACTTGTAATCTTTTCTTTTCTTTGTTCTTTTCTTTTGCTCTCTTTTGTTCATTTTGTGAATGTTGTAATTATCGTCGTTGTTAAGAATTAATACGGTATTGTAAGTTAACACTTCTTTCCTCATTTCCTTTTCCCGTTATTTTCCATTTGAACTCCGCCCAAACGTTACGCAAGCGCTCCGTTAGGCACCCTACCCTGACAAGGTAACGGTGATTCCTAACCGCGACCGGTTGCGTTCGGTTTGGCCGGAGGCGAAAGCAAGAGACAAGAAAGGAAGGACAAGGGTAAATAAGCCGTATTCCACGAATACCGCGCTTAAATCCCCTAATCCACGTTGTTGCCTATTGCTTAGCTTCAATTGGTCAAGACTCGGCTCAAAGGTTTTGAGTACGGATTTCTTTAGCTTATAATCTCGTATCTTTTCTTAACAACTTTATACTTGCAAATATTACACATAGGATAGTCTCGAACAAACTCATACACAGATTCTTTATTGACTCGTCTAAGACAAGAAGGTGAAATACAACCATCTCCCTGTGGACCGACCCGTGCTCAACCGGCTAGCTGCATAGCGACACCGTCTTGATTGCGGTTAACTTTAATTCTTTCAATCAAATGGCGCCGTTGCCGGGGAGACGGTAGCGTATTTTCTTTCTTGTTATTCGGGTTAATATTCTTTTTGTATATATTTATAAAAAAAAATATTCTTTTTGTTTTTTTTGATCATTTTTGTGGTCAAGTGTGCAGATTTTTGCGTATTTGCAAACTGCGATTGTGGGGAGCAAAGTGCACATTCAAAGTTAAGGTGATTACGAAGTACAGTGCCAAAGATCCGGGTAGTTTGACCCGCGCAAGCGAACCTTTCAAGCTTACCGGATTTGATTCAACGGGGGTTTCCTAACCCAAAACTTAACGGTACGTATTTTACTAACACCTTCTTCTCAAATCCGACGCATCCAATATACTATTCTTTGCAGGATTCTTTGCAAGTTCGCTAGCAAACGCTAAAAATTGACTAACCCGTATTTGTTGCAGCGCCGCGCTTAAACTAAAAAACGATTTTTTGATTCTTTATAGAATTTTTATTGAATTGCGCATTGCATACATTAATACGGACTTAAGGGCAAGCGAACCCCACAACATACGGTAAAGGATTTCATCACCTTTTCCGTGGCCCACAAATCACGAACTTGAGCATAACGTATTACCCGCACAAATTCTAAAAGAAATTAGACTTTAAGCCTTAAGGACTTCGTGCTCACTAGGAGAAGTTAACTGTGTTTAGAACCTCGCTTAACGGTATATTGTTTACGGGGTGTCTAGGAAAGTGTGAACGGCGAAACCGCCAAAAGAGAAAGGGTTATTTAATTAAGGAACTTCGCGAAAGCGTTGGAAAACCTCCCCTTATCTCTGCACTTACCTGGCCTCGTGATCAGTGTATCTTGAGCCCGTTTCTCGACACAGTTTTACTTCGACAATCAAGTTCTGGAGCAGGTCTAGTTTACCTAGGTGAACCCTAGAACGATTAGGTGTGTGGTATTTTTGTGTCGTGATTGTTTTTGTCCAGATTCTTTTTGTGTGTATATTTCATTCTTTTGTTAATAACTTAAAAAAAAATTAAAAAAAATATCACATTCTTTTTCCCTTCCTTTTCTCTACCTTTCTCTTTCTCTCTTCATATCATGGGTACCCCACCTCGAAAAACTCTTGCCGAACTTTGGTACCCACAACCAGACATTACTTCTTACGGTTCTTGCTTTGGCCGAACATCGAACGATCCATCCATGCCCAAAATTTCTTTGAAAGATCGGATAGACGCGTCTAGGACGAACAACTGGACCCCGCAATCCACTTCGCATCAACCGTTTCAAACATTCACCCCTTCTTACGTTGATACCCCTTTTGAAAATCCAGTTGTAACCCCGAGACCAATGTCCATTGCTGAACATATTGCACAATCTCGTAGCCGATCTTTCACTCCTTTCACCACTTCAAATTCTTGGGATCAACAATTCCATTCACCTTTCTGTTGGAGATAGTGCCCTCATAGTCAATTATTGGATCGCAGGTACGTGATTGCAATGATTGCGGAGGACCTATCCCGGTAGGACAGTCTTACTCGAGATGATAGTATGCTATCTGGTTTGACTTTATCAGTCGTGTACATGTTCAGGTGACTGATTGCATGTTACACTTTGATAGAGCCCTTAGGATCTTGCTTTACTACCAACAGTATGATGGCGATCATATACGTGAGAGTTGGGTAGTTTATATGCATATCCTTAATTGTGGTCCCTAGTCGTGGGAGTTTCGAGACAGGGCATCGATACTCCGGAGTAGACTAGTGTGTACAGTCAAGACCCCGACGAGGGGTGGTGGCCGGTCTCACAAGCCACTGGTGTCAGTTGGATCACCTAAAATGTATACAGGTGCTCATTGGGTTATGAGTACACCGGACAGGACTCGCCGGGAATCTGCTAGTTAGTATTATATCTATCGTCAGATAGCAGTTCCCTGGTGACATGTGTACAGGTTAGTTCATCGACCTGAGGTCGTCATTTGTCTCGTGTGAGTTCCCACTGTGCTTTGATTTCTACCCTACCACGGCTCAAAGGAGTCGTGCAAACAGGTAGTTTTTGGGTACAGTCCCGAGCCATATGGAGGCACGTGAGCGGATCGGCAGGGGATTCGTCTCTCCCGGTATTGGGGGCGAGGTCGTGCTGTGTCTAGGAGAGCCATTACACAAAGTCCATGGCCATGGCAGGAGATTTACTGGTAGGTACTCCAGTAGTATCTCAGGGTGTTATTGGGCTACACTCCGACACGACTTATACTGCTTTTGGGGGTCTGACGTTACTAGCCCCCTAGGCAGATATGCGATACTCATTGACGAACGGACCGGACTGTATATACATTGTCACTGTTAGGCTCAGTAGGGTTTTCGGAGGAGTTCGCTCATCGGTCTCCCTTGAGTTCGCTCCTCGGCCACCCTTGAGGTCAGTCCATGGGCAGCCGTTATGCATAGCTAGTGCCGCTGACGGTTTGTGGTTAAACCCACTGCCAGGGTGCTGACGAGTCATTAGAGTCCCCCACAGACAGTTTCCCAAGTTCGGGCGAAACGTTGTAGAGGCCGTATGGTTTTATGGCAGGGTTCGGAAAATGCACGTGCGTTTACGCACGTGTCGATTTTCGGACAGATGATACTGGTCGGCTTTGGTTTAAGCCGGATCCGAGTATTATATTGAGTAGGTATAATATCTTTGTCTCAGTTGCATTTGTATTCGGTCGTAATACAAATGCGGGTATATTTATACAGTTTCGGGGTTATCCTGAAAGTCGTTTCAGGATCACTTTTTGAAGTTGTCAGTTTCCAGTTTTCTATCAGCCGTCTTTTAACATTTGGTTAAAGACGGATTTATCTTTTCTACAGATGCGGTGAGTCAGTGTTCTAGAATATTCTAGATGAGGTGACTAGGCTTATTGGTGTAGGGTTTTCATTGGTTGCATTTATTAAAGGGTGACTAGGTTTAGTGAGTCATGCTTTGTATTAATGCATTCTTGTTTTGGTTAAGATATTTTGAAGTGAGAAGCTTTTGCTTAAGGTCACCCCCTTCTCCTACGGTCACCTCCCTCTTGCTATATATGGCTTGCCCTCTCTCTTTCCTCATTCTCTCTCTCACTTGAGTTTTCATTTGCTAGAAAAGATTGTGATAGGTTTTATCGGTGTATGGAATTTCACAGTCCATTTCATTCCATCACCCGATTCCCTCGGCAACTTCATTAACCGATCGTCCACGGATTTGGACGAAGTGAGACAAAGTCATCTACTCATTCTCTACATCATTCTTGGTCTTCTCTTTTAGCAAACTTGACGATCGAGTTGCCTCGAGTCAGAGGCGGGAGCCCGTTTAAAGAACCGATCATGTGGTGCCACCTCGACGAGGAGATCGGAGATCGACGAGATCGGAGCAGCCGCAACGGAGCGTGGGATGATGGTTGAAGAACGATGGACTCGGATCGTTCGGTATAACATTCCTACACTCTTTACAGTTTGTTAGTTTAGCAATAATGGCAGATCCGGGTTAAAGTATACGATAGCACCAGTTAAAAAGTTTTTGTTCCGCATTTGGCGTCTGTAGATTGCCGGGGTGCTAGCGTAGACTTACAGTGGTATCAGAGCCTCACCATTTTGCTATACTAACTTGTGCTAACGCGTTTAAAACATCGATCCGACCAGAAATCGAAAATTGCAAAAATCACAAAATTCAAGCCCGACCGTTTCTGTTAATTTTAAACGGTCTCAAAATTTATTTCTGGATGTCTTAAAAATCCGTGCAGGGAATTCTAAGAACCACGACCAAATTTGGGGTCGTGATCCCTCCAGGCTGCCGCGGAAGGGCGGCCAAACCCATGGTTTGGCCGCGCAACCGCGGCCACGTGGGGAGCACGTGCTCCCAAATTTGGTCAGTGGGTTCTGTGATTGATTTTGGGGTTTTTGGAATATATAGTTTTGGCCCAGATTTTGTTACTGTTCACCAGTAAGCAGTGGGGCCCACTTTTTGATATTTGGTCTTTGGTCGATCGAAATTTAAACACGTTAGTTTATAGTGCTTACATTATATCTCCGACCGGGAATGTCATTTGATCGGTAAACCGCGTCCGATTGCTATAGTTCTTTTAGACGGGTTTGCGAACGTGACATTCGCGTTGATGTTCTGTGTTGTGCTGTAATATTGCGGATTTGTCGTGGTGGATAGCAGTGTGCAATGGTAGTACAGTTGGTGTTTATTTGTACATTTGATATTGCGGGGCGAGCGTCCAACTTGTGGACAGCCGTCACTGCCTGTTATATAATATTCTTTTGGGACACGACCAGGTTGCGGTCAATGTACCTATTGTACTATTTTTCATTACTGTACTAGGTTTTACCCCAAGACGGAGTGCACGGATAGCCGGGTTCGGGAAAGCAACGGGTCCGCATCTCATGGCTTTGAGAGGCAGAGGGGCCCCACTTCAGAATTGGCAGACTATTCGCCGCACTCGTAGGGGGTACAGGTTGACCCAAGGAGGGGTGCTCAATTTACCGGATTCCGTGAAGTGCCGGGTATTCCATTCACTATGCTGTGGGGACTACCTCGCTTCAGGTTTTGGCGGGTAACTTGCCGCACCCGTAGGGGTCTAGGTTTCATTGCACAGGCTATCCACACGACAGGGGAACGTCGAGTTTCAGCAGCGGCTCTGTGAAACTCGGGGATCCCAGATTATCTGTATTGTTCTATGATGCTTATTACTTTTCTGTAATGTTGCATACTATCACGCCTGGAGCGATTATTGTATATTGGTTTATATACTATTAGATGTTGTATATGTTTTACACCCGCGCTAGTCCAGCCCCCGCTCTGTCGTTAGTTAAGTAACCTAACGAGTGATGACGGGACCCAGTGACGAATGCGGATGGCATATACGTACATTTTATTTTCGTTCTTTTCTGGTGTGATCGAATGATGGGACTGCGTTGATTCTGATCAATGCAAAGTAAAAACAAACCTGTTTGAGTTGTTGGAACAATTTTAAAAGTGTTGTTACAAAGACGTTTCCTTTTGTTATGCATAGCGGTATTCAGTGGAATATCCTGCACCTCATTCGACGGGGCAAGGGCCGATATCCCTTCACCGGGACTGACCCCTTGGGCAGAAGTTTGCGTCAGCGTAATAACTTCACTATAGTCGATTACAAGTTGCTTTGCATAGCGGTATTCAGTGGAGTATCCTGCACCTCATTCCACGAGGAAAGAGCCGAGATCCCTTTACCGGGAGTGACCTCTTTAGCAAAAGGTTTTCGCCACTATATTTTAAAAAGCTATCAGGTTCCTTCAGCGATATCAAGTTCACTACGCTAAAGGTTTTTCACCAAAAACCAGCCGTAGCCCTCCGTCACTTCTTTTGGGTATTTAGTAGTATTCAAGCTATGCATTTTAGCCAAAGTTAAGGCATAGTGTTTGGTAGCTGCTGGGTATTCAATTGTTGCATAGATAGATGAGTTAGTTTGGGACAGTCGTTCTGCCGATTGGCCAAAGTCAGGGGCATGTGCGGGTGGGTTCAAATTGACAAGATAGTGATGGGTAGAACTTGGCATGTGACTTATGACATTTTGACCAAAGCCAAGGTTATAAGAGCATGGGGCAAAAATCATATCGGGAGTTTCTAAAGAAACTGAAACTTGCCAAGTATGCGCATACCTTCTGGAGTATGAATAACGTGGATGCATTCCATCACGTTAACATGCGATGAGAGTTGGATCCCGATTCCCACTGATGAGTTGGTTTACTCTTCGGGTGATCCCGATTGATTCTTCTTTAGGTTTGGAGGAGAATTTGACAGGACAGTGGGAGGTTTCCGGATTAGATAAAGTGATGACCATTCTGATCTAGGTTAGAGTGCACGCAGAGTGTTTCTTTTCTCTCTCTCTCTTTGGCAGCGACCTTTGACCGACCCTAGACTATGACTCAGTGACCAAGTTGACCGAACCTTCTTAAAAATACTGGCTTTTTGGATTGTCTGAGTTGCATAAGTCATTGCCGCTCCTTCTTTTACCCTTTGAATTTCTCAGAACACCCGTATTTCTGCGGATATCCACTTCCATTGGTTAGATCCATCGTATGGTTATATACGAACTCGAAGGGACTTCTTCGGGGATGGATCCAGGTTCAGGAGAAATAGAATTGGTTTATTCAGTTGTCTTTTATTATCACCTTCTCTCAGGTTGCGAGAGCTCCTTGGTTTAGGAGAGTACACCTATTACGCTTATTGGATAGTCTTATTCCAAACCATAGGCTGGTGCCGAAAGGTAGGGAATGAAGAAAACCAATTAGCCTAAGTAGGGTGTGCAGAAGGTAATATGTAAAGACAAAATAAAGGGATTAGAAAGAGGGCAAAGTAAATTGCGACTGATATCATTCACGACCAAAACCGCGTACTTCATCGCCACTCCTATTTCACCTTTAAAATAATAAGGTATTATTCAGTTGTCTTTTATCATCACCTTCTCTCGAGATGCGAGTACTCCTTGGTTTAGGAGGGTACACCTATTATGCTTACTGGATAGTCTTCTTCCAAACCATAGGCTGGTGCCGAACGGTAGGGAAGGAAGAAAACCAGTTAGCCTAACGATGGTGTACAGAAGGTAACGACTAAAGACAAATAAAGGGATTTGGAGAGATGGCAATGAAATATACGGTTGAAGTCATGAATTGGATTATGGAAGAGGCATTGCTATGAATACCAGGATACCCCTACGAAACATTTTCATGTTTCAGTGCATTGTTAAAGAAAAACTGTTTTCCCGATTATACACTTACTCCAAGGGTATGTATTTACCAGGTTTCATTCTCATATCTGTATGGTTTTACAGATGATGATTGGGAGTAAGATATTGGGAATTAGGTGATCATCCTCATTATATCGGAATTCGTTGTAATTGGTGATATTTGAGGAAATCGCCAGGGTACAGTTTTCTACCTACGATGCACAGGTTTTGAGTTGTTGAACTCAGCGGACTTATACAGAGTATTGTATGTTGTCCAAGTGTCCTTCAGGACAAAGGGGTAGGTCCTCGTACTTTGTTCTGTTTACTTATAACTTCTCTAGTATTTAGACAAGTGTTTCGTAGAAATACAAGGTCTAAGTTTTGAGAAGTTGTGGGTATAAGAATAAAGTAGAGAACCAGGTATCACAAGTATCGGGATTCTTCAAAGAGATCGAAGATGTAGATTCTTGTGATTGGTATTCAGATGATAGTGATGGTTTTGAGAAACGTGTTTCTCTTTCAGGTTGCTCATAATTGGATGGATTCCTAAGTTGAGTAATGCTGATTAGCCTCTTTCCATTAAAGTTGATATGCACTGGAGACAGTTGCATGATTTGAATATGGTTCCAATTAAATAAGTGCCAAAGTTTCTGTATTGGATATAGAATGGATCGTACCTTAAAAGAAATAAAGGTATGCGGAGTTGTCCAGCTTATGATTAAAACCAGACACTGGATAACTCAGGGCACGTTTCTGTAATGGCTGTTTGTGGGTTGACCCTGGCTATGACGAGGGTTGATATTCTACCATTTAGAAGATCAATAGTGATATTGTTCTTGACTCGCCACAGTTTTAGTAAAATGGATCTTATTCAGAAAAGAGTAGTGGGAGTATGGTAGAACTGGAAGTGATTCCAGAACCGCGAACGATTACGGAAAATTTAATAGGACCTATATATTCAATTGGGTTTGACATTCCAATATCCACTCCGCAGGTATGGTAGGTAACCTCAGACACCCGAGAGGTACTTCGGTAGGCTCAAGGACGGTGACAGGGAGGTTCTTATCTACCAAGACTTGACACTACTGTTGTTCCAGGATATGAGACCCGGTAGGAGGGTTGTCGTAGTCAGTGGGAGCAGCAGAAGAATAGTGGGCAAGATGCTTATATCTATTTATAGACTTGAGCAGTTATAGCGGAGATAGATCATCTAATTTTGATGTGACAGTCATGGGTTTGACTTCAATCAGAATAGGGGATGGATCAGTTAAGAAGGTAGTAGGGTGTGATGTCATAGTATCTGGATGACATACACAGAGTAGGAAGTAAAATTCCTATACTACGATCGGTTGTACTGTGGTCGTCACACAGTTGTTTCTCCAGACAGGATATGGATATAATATTTGACATTTTGGTTTCTAGATCTATGGTTTTAGATCTGGATTTGGGTAGTTTCCCAATGTGGGTACTCGGACAGATATTCTAATGGTTTTTGGAATAGTTGACTCCTAGCATGGTGGTGTACCTGCAGGTGATGGAGTCACCCTCTCTAAAGGTGTCTTACAGACTAAAGGGGAGAGGGAAGTGCATGATTGGCAGATCACTTGCTTAGGCAATTGAGTCAATCATGAGATGTCAAGTACCACACCAAATGTTGGTTTTGCACTAGATGCAATTAGTTTGTATTAATCCAATCCTGGAGAAACATAAGGAAGCAGTTATAGAACATAAGTGCATGTTCTACGGATTTGATAACGGCAGCCTCTTTCGGGAGACGGTTATCATTCCAGGCTTCAAAGGTGACATGGATGACAGAGTGATTGTCAGAGTTTTAGTTTTTCCTCTGACGAGCGACAGTATTATGGACAGGTGGTTCCAGAGGATACTGTGGGTGGCATGGTGCCGGATACTGATTAGGTTCAGTGATCCATTCAGTCTAAGAAGTTTGGATATGGAGTTCATTTATGAACTAAGGTCCCATCAGATATCCACACATATTCTAAGACAGGTACTACTCAATTCGGGAGATGGTTTTCTTCGCGAACTTGAGATTAAGAGAGACATAGAAAGATACTTCTAGGCGGATCCACTCACTGAGGCTATTTCTCGAACACAATAGTTTTACAAATGGGCTTTGTGAAACTGATTAGTAGAGGAGTTGGGTGTTGGTTTCACATGGGCTGTGAGTAGTCGACATCGCAATATTAGCCTTGAGTGCAAGTGGGAGATTGTTGGAGATAGTGCCCTCATAGTCAATTATTGGATCGCAGGTACGTGATTGCAATGATTGCGGAGGACCTATCCCGGTAGGACAGCCTTACTCGAGATGATAGTATGCTATCTGGTTTGACTTTATCAGTCGTGTACATGTTCAGGTGACTGATTGCATGTTACACTTTGATAGAGACCTTAGGATCTTGCTTTACTACCAACAGTATGATGGCGATCATATACGTGAGAGTTGGGTAGTTTATATGCATATCCTTAATTGTGGTCCCTAGTCGTGGGAGTTTCGAGACAGGGCATCGATACTCCGGAGTAGACTAGTGTGTACAGTCGAGACCCCGACAAGGGGCGGTGGCCGGTCTCACAAGCCACTGGTGTCAGTTGGATCACCTAAGATGTATACAGGTGCTCATTGGGTTATGAGTACACCGGACAGGACTCGCCGGGAATCTGCTAGTTAGTATTATATCTATCGTCAGATAGCAGTTCCCTGGTGACATGTGTACAGGTTAGTTCATCGACCTGAGGTCGTCATTTGTCTCGTGTGAGTCCCCACTGTGCTTTGATTTCTACCCTACCATGGTTCAAAGGAGTCGTGCAAACAGGTAGTTTTTGGGTACAGTCCCGAGCCATATGGAGGCACGTGAGCGGATCGGCAGGGGATTCGTCTCTCCCGGTATTGGGGGCGAGGTCGTGCTGTGTCTAGGAGAGCCATTACACAAAGTCCATGGCCATGGCAGGAGATTTACTGGTAGGTACTCCAGTAGTATCTCAGGGTGTTATTGGGCTACACTCCGACACGACTTATACTGCTTTTGGGGGTCTGACGTTACTAGCCCCCTAGGTAGATATGCGATACTCATTGACGAACGGACCGGACTGTATATACATTGTCACTGTTAGGCTCAGTAGGGTTTTCGGAGGAGTTCGCTCATCGGTCTCCCTTGAGTTCGCTCCTCGGCCACCCTTGAGGTCAGTCCATGGGCAGCCGTTATGCATAGCTAGTGCCGCTGACGGTTTGTGGTTAAACCCACTGCCACGGTGCTGACGAGTCATTAGAGTCCCCCACAGACAGTTTCCCAAGTTCGGGCGAAACGTTGTAGAGGCTGTATGGTTTTATGGCAGGGTTCGGAAAATGCACGTGCGTTTACGCACGTGTCGATTTTCGGACAGATGATACTGGTCGGCTTTGGTTTAAGCCGGATCCGAGTATTATATTGAGTAGGTATAATATCTTTGTCTCAGTTGCATTTGTATTCGGTCGTAATACAAATGCGGGTATATTTATACAGTTTCGGGGTTATCCTGAAAGTCGTTTCAGGATCACTTTTTGAAGTTGCCAGTTTCCAGTTTTCTATCAGCCGTCTTTTAACATTTGGTTAAAGACGGATTTATCTTTTCTACAGATGCGGTGAGTCAGTGTTCTAGAATATTCTAGATGAGGTGACTAGGCTTATTGGTGTAGGGTTTTCATTGGTTGCATTTATTAAAGGGTGACTAGGTTTAGTGAGTCATGCTTTGTATTAATGCATTCTTGTTTTGGTTAAGATATTTTGAAGTGAGAAGCTTTTGCTTAAGGTCACCCCCTTCTCCTATGGTCACCTCCCTCTTGCTATATATGGCTTGCCCTCTCTCTCTCCTCATTCTCTCTCTCACTTGAGTTTTCATTTGCTAGAAAAGATTGTGATAGGTTTTCTCGGTGTATGGAATTTCACAGTCCATTTCATTCCATCACCCGATTCCCTCGGCAACTTCATTAACCGATCGTCCACGGATTTGGACGAAGTGAGACAAAGTCATCTACTCATTCTCTACATCATTCTTGGTCGTCTCTTTTAGCAAACTTGACGATCGAGTTGCCTCGAGTCAGAGGCGGGAGCCCGTTTAAAGAACCGATCATGTGGTGCCACCTCGACGAGGAGATCGGAGATCGACGAGATCGGAGCAGCCGCAACGGAGCGTGGGATGATGGTTGAAGAACGATGGACTCGGATCGTTCGGTATAACATTCCTACACTCTTTACAGTTTGTTAGTTTAGCAATAATGGCAGATCCGGGTTAAAGTATACGATAGCACCAGTTAAAAAGTTTTTGTTCCGCATTTGGCGTCTGTAGACTGCCGGGGTGCTAGCGTAGACTTACACTTCCTATCCAGATGTTGATCCTGCTCCTGTCCAGCCATTCAATTCCTACCAATCCTATCCTACTTTTGAATCTTCCCTAGACATTCCTTCAGAACCGCCATTTGGGAGTTTTCAGTATCCAAACAACTTTGAATCTTTTACTGAAACCCCTTCACAACCAATGTCTAGTCTTGAACAGTCGTTGGAAGACTTTAGGGTAGCGTCAAGCCAACAGATGATGGATTTGAATGCGTCCATGGCCGCTCTCATGCAACCTAGTGACCCGGTAGCTAGTTTTCAACTAGCTCCAACTTTTTCAATATATGATGAGGCGGCAGGACAGGCTGTGAATTTGAGTTGAGAGAGTGAGATGTACCCCCTTCCAAATCAAACCTACCCGTCCCAAATTGAATCCCACAACTCCTGTTTTGAAAGTCTATCGAGTATCCCACATGATTTATCAATTGAAGATAGAATGATGAATGAGTTGTGCGACTTCGTAGTGTTTGATTTGCCCGATTGTGAAGGGTCCCTTCCAAGTGAAACCATACCTAATCCTTTTGACCTCTACACCTATATCTTACAACCAGAATCGATTAATATCCATGCTTTTGGTGAGGTGTCAGAGAATTTTGATTTTCACTTGATTGGGGATATTGACGCTGGGGATATTTTGGATGATGAACCCGTAGATTTGGCTGAGTTTGTCTCTTCAAATCATCATCCCGAGTCATTAAATGTTTTTCCCGAACCCCATATGCGTCTGGACTTTGAAGAAAAGAGCATGGATGTGCTAAATTTTGAGGAGAATATTGAGGATAGTTTTGAGGATGAACCAGTTTTGCTTGATGTGTCGGATTTTCCAATTCATCCTGTTCCTTCCACTGACTGTGTACACCCTCCTGAACCTTTAACCGATAACCTTCCTCAACCACTTCCCTCCATCCTTTCCATCGTTCCGACCTTGCAAGAACCCGTCTCGCTCTCATTTCATATGTCTGGTTTACCAGGTTCGGCGTACCCATGGTTTCTCACGAATCTTGAGGGATTTGACCCCATCTCTCGACGGGTTAATAGATTAGCACAATCGCTGTTTACACATCGCTCATCACAAATTGTGCTAATCTATTCACTCCATTTGCACCCTCAAGTTCGTATTCCACTTCTTTTTCCCTTCCGCCATTCTTCTTCCTCTCATATACCGAGACCGTATCCCGCTTCTCTTCGCATACGGTCTCGCGTATTGTCCATCTCTTTTCTCTACGCCTTCTTTCCCCAACCAGCACATTATAGAGAAAAAATCTTTGAATGGTTGGTACTCACTTTTGGCCTGTGTAAGGCCTTGTATAGCTTGATACTGTTCTTTCCCCCCTAATCCTGAACTTCAACGCTTAACAGTGGAAACACTGTTTTACTTAAGTTTGGGGGGGACACCTTTTTTGTATATATTTTTGGTTTTCCTTTTTGTATATAATTTGTTTTTAGGGAGCGCCGGCAATTTTGACCCTCTTGGTGTAGCCTGACAGTGAGGGCACTGTCAAGTTTAAGTTTGGGGGTGTGCTCGATAAGCTTTCTTCCTTCGCATTCATTTGTATATTTTGCATTTGCATACCCTATTAAAAACCCACAAAAATAAAAAAATTTCCAAAAAATATAAAAACTTTGTCGTCAAGTTAGCTAATAGGGTAACTTAGATCTTTATTCCGAAAGTTTAGTTGATATGATAGAAATAACTAAATTCTAGGCTTAGGAATTGAAAACCCTAAAAATAACCCTCATTCTGTTTAAACTTGGTAAGTATACGTCCTTACAGTTTTTTTGAGAAAATAGGTAATCTTGAGTTCAGTTCTTTAGTTAAAGCCAAGATGAAGGGAAAGTATTGATGCTTTACTTAAGGATAAGTCTGAAAAATAGTTTCTTTTCTTGAGTTCAAATTTAGAAAGTATATACCCTACAAACTGCACTTACACGCACCTTGAAACTTGGGATAGTAGAGGATACCTAGAAATACTCTTGCCTGAAAGCCTAGTATGAAAGAAAAAACGGTATTTGAAGCTAAACACCAAAAGAGCATGTTGAAAGATATATCCGGTCTTGAAAAAGAAAAAGAAAAAGAAAAAAATAGAATAAAGTCAAGACCTGGAAACTGCTATTTACGCTTTAAGTTCACACATTCAGTAATCGGTCGTTAGTGCCTCAAGAAGCATTAATAGTCGCATGAAAGGTGTGTGAGCAAATCCGTCCATCCTTAATGAAAAGAAGTAGTATTAGGTATTAGGGCAAGGGTATTATAGCTTGAATTGAATTCTTGAGCGTAGGGGTGCAAATATACACACACGTAGGGGGTATATAATCGATGTTTGAATAAAAGATAGAAATAAAGAATAAGACTTGTGTTTTCTGTAAAGTTGATAAAAATCCCTGATTTGAGGCCGCACTTTAGAAGGAAAACTCAGGAGAACCAACATCTTTCTAAACTTTTTTGGAACGTATATAATCTAAGGGTAAATAGATAGGAGGTGTGAAAAATAAGGGTTGGATATTTCTAACTTAGGATGATAGAGTTTCTAATGTAAATATTAAACTGTAGGAGTAGAATCATTGTTAACTTATGACACTAGCTTGACGGGATTTTGTGGGTAGTATCCGCTGAAAACCCTCAGGAGACAACACTCCTCCTACTAGGGACACCTAGAGGTTTAACGGCTTGTTGCACGCGCTCAGTGCAATCGTGTTCCCTGCGAAAATGCGGTTAGGATTTTATTTTTGTGAATAATTGGTTTTGCTCGGGACGAGCAAAAGTTAAGTTTGGGGGTATTTGTTCATCACAGAATACTGCATTTTATACCGCCCATTCTTACGCTCGGTTGTTTATAGGTAGGTGCTTTTAATCCGTGTTTGTTACATATTTGCAGGATACAGGTTCTCGGTTCTAAAACGGTGAAATTCATGGAAAACACGACAAAATCCGGGTTCCTGCCAACCACAGATAAAACACGGTCTCCGCTCTTCATCCGTATGCTGCCAGATACCAGTTTAGGAAGACAAAATGTCAAATCAATGTCGTTTTCAGGCACAAGGCTCAATGGTAGCACAAGATCCAAGAGATCTACGCGGAGCTCGAAGCAATCATTCCAAATCTTGACAAAAAGTCCACCTTTCCCTCAACAGAAATTCTGGAAAATTAGTGAAGAAATTATGAAAAAATACAGATACCAGAATAATGTACACAGAAAACCAGGAACTCCAACCAAAATACACTGCCCAACTCCCCTATACTGCCGCGTTTCCGCGGCCAATAGGGGGTATTGGCCGCGGAAACGCGGCCGTACTGTGGCCTCATTTTGTCGTTTTTCTGGGGCATTTTGGGTACTTCATTTATGGGCTGATGGTTGCCCTAGGTTTCCAGTTTCCCTCCTATAAATACAGCAGATCTGAGCCAAGCCAAAGGTGATTCTTTTGTTCTTCTTTCTTTTTAGGATTTAGTCTTTTTCTTCTTCTTCTTCATTCTTTTTCCATGAAAATTGTAGTGAGAGCTTTTTGAGTGGGAGATCAATGAAGATGAGAGCTTTTTGTATCATTCTCTTGTGTTTCTTCTTCCCCTTGAGATTCTTGCTTTCTCTTGATCATTCAACCTCTTCATTGAGCTTGAATGGTTAAGGGTTAGTTATTGATCTCAAGGGTCGTATTCTTTCATGGAATTAGCACTTCATTTCACATGTGTTCTCTACCCTTCCCTTGATCTTGCAACCTCTTGATTGAGCTTGCAAGTTTAAGGGTTGGCTATTGATCACATGCTTGTCTTGAGTCCTAGTTTCTTGTTCTTTTTATCGCTTTTTATTACTTGCTTTTTATTACCTTGCTTTTCTTTCATGCACTTAAATTCCTTGCATTTAATTACTTGTAATCTTTTCTTTTCTTTGTTCTTTTCTTTTACTTTCTTTTGTTCATTTTGTGAATGTTGTAATTATCGTCGTTGTTAAGAATTAATACGGTATTGTAAGTTAACACTTCTTTCCTCATTTCCTTTTCCCGTTATTTTCCATTTGAACTCCGCCCAAACGTTACGCAAGCGCTCCGTTAGGCACCCTACCCTGACAAGGTAACGGTGATTCCTAACCGCGACCGGTTGCGTTCGGTTTGGCCGGAGGCGAAAGCAAGAGACAAGAACGGAAGGACAAGGGTAAATAAGCCGTATTCCACGAATACCGCGCTTAAATCCCCTAATCCACGTTGTTGCCTATTGCTTAGCTTCAATTGGTCAAGACCCGGCTCAATGGTTTTGAGTACGGATTTCTTTAGCTTATAATCTCGTATCTTTTCTTAACAACTTTATACTTGCAAATATTACACATAGGATAGTCTCGAACAAACTCATACACAGATTCTTTATTGACTCGTCTAAGACAAGAAGGTGAAATACAACCATCTCCCTGTGGACCGACCCGTGCTCAACCGGCTAGCTGCATAGCGACACCGTCTTGATTGCGGTTAACTTTAATTCTTTCAATCAGTAATGCTGAGTTACCGCGATCTTTTTGGGGTTATGCGCTAGAATCAGCGGCATATCTTCTGAATAGGGCTCCTACCAAAACTGTGCCTACCACCCCATATCAGATGTGGAGTGGGAAGAAACCCCATCTTCAGCATATGAAGATTTGGGGATGTCCAGCTTTTGTTAAAAAGCAGCATGTGGACAAGCTCGAGGCACGATCAGTAAAATGTAAGTTTGTGGGATATCCAAAGAACTCCACGGGATATTATTTCTATTACGCAGAGGAACAAAAGGTTTTTGTTTCTCGTAATGCCCATTTTCTGGAACATCAGCTTTTAGAAAAGGAAATAAGTGGGAGCGAAATAGAACTGGAAGAAATTCCAGAACCACAAACTGCTACTGAAAGTTTGGTAGAACCGGTAGTTCAAGAAGAACAGGACATTCCCGCACCCCTCCGCAGGAGTAGTAGGCCATCTCATCCGCCTGAGAGATACTGCGGTTTTCTCATGGATGGGGATAGAGAGGATTGCATCATAGATGATAATGAACCTACTGACTTCCAGCAGGCCATCCAGAGCGGCGACTCGGTACGATGGCTAGATGCAATGCGGACCGAAATGGAGTCCATGTACACCAACAAAGTATGGACTTTGGACTTTGCTCCAGATGGGGTAAAACCCATAGGATGCAAATGGATCTTCAAGAAAAAGATTGGTGTAGATGGACAGGTGGAAACCTATAAGGCTAGACTTGTTGCAAAGGGTTTTCGTCAAAGACCTGGTTTGGACTATGACGAAACTTTTTCTCCAGTGGCTATGCTCAAATCCATTCGGGTCCTTCTTGCTATTGCTGCCTTCCATGATTATGAAATCTGGCAGATGGACGTAAAGACGGCTTTTCTGAATGGAAATTTAGAAGAGTGCGTCTATATGGATCAGCCAGAGGGTTTCAATCAGAGTGGGAGCAGCGGGAAAGTATGCAAGCTGCTTAAGTCCATTTATGGACTAAAGCAGGCATCGCGGAGTTGGAACATCTGTTTTGATGAGACAGTCAAAGAATATGACTTTATCAAAAATCCAGATGAACCGTGCATATATAGTAAAGTTGTATCCAGAAGTGTCGTATTCCGCGTCTTGTACGTGGATGACATTCTATTGATAGGAAATGACATTCCTATGCTACAATCTGTCAAAGGATTCTTGTCACACAGGTTCTCCATGAAAGACCTGAGTGATGCCTCTTACATTCTGGGGATCCGGATCTATCGTGATAGATCCAAGAGAATGTTGGGACTTTCGCAGTCCAGGTATATCGACACTGTACTGAAAAGATTCAGTATGGATGATTCTAAGCGCGGTAATCTACCGGCTTGTCACGGAATCACCCTCTCCAAAGAGATGTCTCCCAAGACTGATTTGGAAAGGGAACGCATGTCTATTATACCCTACGCTTCTGCGGTAGGCTCTATAATGTATGCAATGTTGTGCACCAGACCAGATGTAGCTTACGCACTGAGCGTGGTAAGCCGGTATCAGTCAGACCCAGGGGAGAAGCACTGGATAGCAGTAAAGAACATTCTCAAGTACCTAAGGAGGACTAAGGAGATGTTCTTGGTTTACGACGGAAAAGACCTCAGGTTGGAGGCCTTTGCTGATTCCGGCTTCCAGAGTGATAAGGACGATTCCAAATCCATGTCGGGTTATGTCTTTACCCTCAATGGAGGGGCGGTGTGCTGGAAGAGCTCCAAGCAGGACACCATTGCTGACTCAACGATGGAAGCGGAGTATATAGCTGCTTGCGATGCCGCAAAAGAAGCAGTCTGAATGAAGAAGTTCCTAACAGAACTTCAGGTGGTTCCTACCATAGTTGATCCAAAACCTCTGTATTGGGAAAACAACGGAGCTATAGCTTTAGCGAAGGAACCAAGGTCCCATCAGAAGTCAAGACACATCTTAAGGCGGTATCACCTGATCAGGGAGATCATTGATCGTCGGGAGATCGAGGTTCGGAGAGTTGCTTCTGAAAAGAACATTGCTGATCCATTCACAAAGGCCCTACCTCAGATTCAGTTCGAGAGGCTACTCGAGATTATCGTTCTTCGATATGCCAGTACATGGCCCTAGTGCAAGTGGGAGATTGTTAGTGTATATGCCCTAGGGGACATTATTGTATCATACTAGTTTGTATATTACTTAATGGAAGCTTGGGATATTCACATGTATATAACAGTCTTGTTAAATATGGTAGTATGCTACTTGGTTTTTCTATCTTAATATGTGAGTATACGTATTGATAGAGCTCTTAGGATCTTGCTTGACTACCAGCGTTGTGATGGCAGTCATACTAGTCGGGGCTGGGTAGTCTACAAGCACATCCTTATTCAGGTCCCTAGCCGTTGGATTATCGAGACAGGGCATCGATACTCCGGAGTAGACTAGTGTGTACGCTTCTCATCCCAGTTGGGGAGATGGTCTGTCCCACAGCCGTCAGTACGTCGTACTGGAGATAGTATGCAGTGCTCGTTAGGTTACGGGTACACCGGACAGGACTCACAGGGAATTGTTGGTTGGTTTTATACCAGTCGTCAGTGAACAGTTCCCAGGTGACATGAGTACAGCATAATCCGCAGACCTGACACTGCTACTTCGCCTCGAGTGTGTCCCACTGTTCTTAGATTGCTACCCTACCACGGCTCAAAGGAGTCGTGCAAACAGGTAGCAGTTGGGTGCAGTCCCGAGCACTTGGAGGCAGCGGTGGTTAGACAGGATTCGTCTCTCCCGGTATTGGGGGTTGATATTGCGCTGTGTCAGAGAGCCATTATGCAAATTCTCTGGCCAGGGCAAGCAAGATTTGCTGGTAGGTTCCAGTAGTTTCTCAGGGTGTAATGGGCTTCGCTCCGACACAACTTATACCGCTATTAGGGGACTGACGCTTGCCGCCCCCTAGGCCCGATATGCGATAGTCTTTAGACAAACAGACCGGACTGTACGGAGATTGTCACATCAGACTCAGTAGGAGTTCGGATGGGTTTCCTCATCGGCCTTCTTATCGACATCTACTTGGGGACCGTTACGTACAGCTAGTGCCACTTGCGGTCTGTGGTTAAACCCTCTGCTAGCGTAGTAGTCGAGTCTCTAGAGTCCCACGCAGAGAGTTTCCCTACTCCAGGCGAAACGATATAGAGGTCGTATGGTTTTACGACAAGGGTTCGGACGCATACGTGTGTTTACGCACGTACGACTTTCGGACAGTTTTTACTAGTCGGCTTTGGTTTAAGCCAGTTACTAGTATCCGGTTATTGGATTTATACAGTCTAAAGTTTTTCCGTGTTTTCACGAATAGGAGGGGCGTTCTCGTAATTGCGCGAGAAGCTTCTAGAAGATGGTGACTAAAGAGGTTAAGGTGGCATATACATTAAATGAGATTAGTGAGTCATATGGATGATTCATCCATGTCATTAATGCATCATAAATGCTTAATGACTCATGGAGATGAATCACCATTAGATATTTATCAAGCATGGTTGTAAATCATTTTCTTTTCTTTTCTTGAAAAACAATAATGCTTGATATATATTATGATAACTCATTTTCTCATTTCATATATTCTTCTCACCTTCTCTCTCCTCAAGCTCTCTCTTCAAACCCTAATCCTCCCCTCTCATGTGTTGAGTACAAGGATTAGTTAGACTACTTAATCCATAACCATACTCTATTTCATCTAGGTACTTTGATTAGCACTTAAAGATACCTAGTTGCCTCAAGCTTAGAGGCAAAGCTTGGAGTTTAGCTCTCGTGGTGGATCGTCTACTACTTGGAGAAGGCCGAGGAGGAGGTGGAGTTCGTAAAGACGAAGGACACGGTTCTTTAGGTATAATCCCTTCACATAGTAATTTAGAACTTCTATGTTTGGTGTTAGTTATCGTTTAGCTTCGATTCATGCGGTTAGTCGATGTTTAAGCAAAGAACAAGATCATTTTTCATATTTCCGCCTCCCCGCAAGTCGTGGGGTGTTGTACATCGACTTACAATTTACCATTGGATCATTGATCCAACGGTGCTCTGATTTACAGAGCACAATCTTGTTATTTGGAAAGATTTTGAGGAATCTTTCCTTAACGGAATTTAATTCTGATTAATCATTATTATTTGATCTTTGATCTAATGGTGGGGGGCTTTTAGTTCCATCGCTAGCGCACCCGTGCTTTACACATGGTGCGCTGCTTAAAGGGCAGCGCACATTGCGCTAGCGCACCCGTGCTTGACACGTGGTGCGCTGCTTAGAGCTTAGCGCACCTAGCGCTAGCTTACACATGGTGTACTGCTTAGAGCGCAGAGCACCCAGCACTAGTGCCCACGTGCTTTGCACGTAATGCGCTGCTTAGGGCGCAGCGCACTTGGCGCTGCATCTGAAGCCTTGCTTCATTTCAAAATTTGAATTTTGAACAGAGTTTTCTCTGATTGGGGGAAACAAATGCCCCCCCACCGTTGTGCTTGTTACTGTATATGCCCTAGGGGCCATTATTGTATCATACTAGCTTATATATTACTTAATGGAAGCTTGGGATATTCACAGTTATATTAACAGTCTTGCTAAACATGGTAGTATGCTACTTGGTTATATCTATCTTAATATGTGTGTACGTATTGATAGAGCCCTTAGGATCTTGCTTGACTACCAGCGTTGTAATGGCAGTCACACTAGTGGGGGCTGGGTAGTCTACAAGCACATCCTTTTTCAGGTCCCTAATCGTAGGATTATCGAGACAGGGCATCGATACTCCGGAGTAGACTAGTGTGTACGCTTTTCATCCCAGTTGGGGAGATGGTCTGTCCCACAGCCATCAGTACATCATACTGGAGATAGTATACAGGTTCTCGTTGGGTTACGGGTACACCGGACAGGACTCGCAGGGAACTGTTGGTTGGTATTATACCCGTCGTCAGTTAACAGTTCCCAGGTGACTTGAGTACAGTAAAGTCCGCAGACTTGACATTGCTACTTCGCCTCGAGTGTGTCCCACTGTTCTTAGATTGCTACCCTACCACGGCTCAAAGGAGTCGTGCAGACAGGTAGCAGTTGGGTGCTGTCCCGAGCACTTGGAGGCAGTAGCGGTTAGACAGGATTCGTCTCTCCCGGTATTAGGAGTTGATATCGCGCTGTGTCTGGAGAGCCATTACGCAAAGTCCCTGGCCAGGGCAAGCGAGATTTACTGGTAGGTTTTCCAGTAGTTTCTCAAGGTGTAATGGGCTTCGCTCCGACATGATTTATACCGCTTTTAGGGGACTGACGCTTGCCGCCCCCTAGGCCCGATATGCGATAGTTCTAGACGAACAGACCGGACTGTACGGAGATTGTCACATCAGGCTCAGTAGGAGTTCGAATGGGTTTCCTCATCAGCCTTCTTATCAACATCTACCTGGGGACCGTTACGTACAGCTAGTGCCGCTTACGGTCTGTGGTTAAACCCACTGCCAGCGTAGTAGTCGAGTCTTTAAAGTCCCACACAGAGAGTTTCCCTGCTCCGGGCGAAACGATATAGAGGTCGTATGGTTTTACGACAAGGGTTCGGACGCATACGTGTTTTTACGCACGTACGATGTTCGGACAATTTTTACTAGACGGCTTTGGTTTAAGCCAGATTCTAATATCGGATTATTGGATTTATACAGTCTAAAGTTTTTCCGTGTTTTCACGAATAGGAAGGGCATTCTCATAAATTCTCGAGAAGCTTCTAGAAGGATGATGACTTGGGGGCTAAGGTGGCATTTGCATTTATTGATTTAGTGACTCATTTGTGTGATTCATTCATGTAGTTAATGGTGCATTTAATGACTAATGCCTCATGAGATGAATCACTCATAATGAACAAATGAAGTATGGTTGATAAATCATTTGATTTATTTATTTGATAAATCATTATGCTTCATATATTCAAAATGAGATATTATTTCATTTCATTCTCACTCTCACCTTCTCTCCCCTCAAGCTCTCTCTCTCTTCAAACCCTAATCCTAACCTCTCATGTGTTGAGATCAAGGATTAGCAAAACTTATTAATCCCTAATCACACTCTATATTACCTAGGTGACTTTGATTAGCAATTAGAGTAACCTAGTTTCCTCAAGTTAGAGGTAAAGCTTGGAGTAGTAGATTTCGGGTGGATCTTCTATTACAAAGAGGAGGCCGACGAGGAGGTGGTTAATGAGAAGAAGAAGGACATGGTTCATTAGGTATAATCTTCTTTCATAGTAGCTAATTACTCTTATGATATTGTTAGTTAGAGTTTAGCAAAGATCCTTTCGGTTAGTCGATGTTGTTTTAAACAAAATGATTGTTTTACCTATTCCGCCTCCCCGCAACTCGTGGGGTGTACAACGTCGACTTACAGTGGTATCAGAGCCTCGCTAAACCATAACTAACTTGTTAGCAAAGTCGTTAGAAATTCGATCGCAAAACGAATCGGAAAAAACATCATTTTTATCAAGTTTCTGTCGATTTTAAAACGGGGTCTAAAATTTTTTCAGGGACCTCTAAAATTACATGCAGGAAAATGTAAGAATACTGGAGAAATTTGGGTTCCTGAATCGGCCACGAAGCCGCGGAACCGCGGCCGATCCAAGCGATCGGCCGCGGATCCTCTGCCGAGTTGGGGCCGAGTCAGCCGAAAATTCCCCAGAACTCTTCTGTGATTATTTTGTTCTTTCTGGAATGTTTATTTTCTGCTCAAATCTCAGGTGCACAGAGAAGTTTTTGGAGTAGAATCTATTGTGTTTGCTCGATCGAAATTCTACGATATTTGGCTAATTAGATTATATCTGTGAATTGTATAATGTGTTCGTAAACCTCCCCTAACTGCTAGTATGTCGGTTGGCAGGGGGTTGCATATTTCTTAATGATTTTACTGTTTGTGTTTATGAACTTGATTGAATTATTGTGATGATTAGCCGGGGTTTGAGATGGGTTTTAATATTCATTCATTCGATGTAAATTGTAATATGATGTAATATTCTTTTGCGGGGCATATCCAGGTTGCGGTTGTAGCCACCGTTGTATTATTTCATTTACTGATTTTTGCTCCTAAGATAGACCCAAGGTGGGGTGCACAAACTACCGGGTACTTTAAAGTGATTAGTGGCCTACTCACGTTGTTGAGGGAGACCGTTTCACTTCGGGTACTTGGCGGATAGTTTTCCGTACCCATAGGGGTCTAGGGTGGGGTAATAGCTATTCATCACAACTGTATAATCCGTCTTTCGTTGCAGGCTCAAAAGAAACGTGGATTGCTTGTATATCCAATAATGTTCATCTGTGATCTGGAATGCCTATTATTGCGTCAGACAAATGTACAATAGCTATATATGATAGCTGCTTAGACGTCACTTATGTTTTACACCCGTGCTAGCCCAGCCCCCGCTCTGTCGTTAGTTAAGTAACCTAACGGGTGATGACGGGACCCAGTGGCAAATGCGGATGACATAAGAGGACGTTGTATTTTCGTTGTTTTCTGCAATGATAGGTTAATGATGGGACGCATTATATTAATGCAAAGAAAATAAACCAAAGTTGAATCGTTGGAACAGTTTAAAAGAAAGCACTCGGTTATTTTAAAACAGAAGATATTTTTAAAAAATTACAGAGCTTTAACCACTCCTTTTAAAAAGCTATCAGGTTCCTTCGGTCATATCAAGTTCACTACGTTCACGGTTTCGCCAAAACCATTCGTAGCCCTCCGTCATTTCATTTGGGTATTCAGTAGTATTCAAGCTATGTATTTTGGCCAAAGTCAAGGCATAGTGTTTGGTAGCTGCTGGGTATTCATTTGTTGCATAGATAGATGAGTTAGTTTGGGACAGTCGTATTATCATTTGACCAAAGTCAGGGGTATGTACGGATGTGTTCAAATTAACAAGATAATGATGGGTAGAACTTGACATGTGACTTATGACATTTTGACAAAGCCAAGGTCATAAGAGCATGGGGCAGAAATTTATATCGGGAATTTCTAAAGAAACTGAAATTTGCAAAGAGATGCATACCATTTGGAGTTTGATGAATGTTGGTAGGATTCCTTCAGCATTATCACACGATGATATTTGGATCCCGATCCTACTGTGAGTATATGCTACTCATCAGGAGATTCGTCACTTAACGATCAATGCTATAAACCAAGTAGGTGCCAAGAAAGGTGTCAGCGGGGCTACGCCCCCAGAGAAAAGAGGTTATTTAATTAAGGAACTTCGAGAAAGCGTTGGAAAACCTCCCTCGAAGTACCGACACCGGTCTGGCTGAACGGTTAAGCAAGTATTGTATGGTGAGAATAGTCCTGGCTAGTTCTTCCTTTTTGGTTTGAGGAGGGATTCGAGAAACAGTGGGAGCCATCCAGTTTAGATAAACTAAAAATCACTCTAAACTTGCAAGAGCATCATGCTAAAGTGTTCTCTCTCTCTCTCCTAATTGCAGCGACCCAGAAAATGACAGGACTTAAGTTACTACTAGAAAAAAATATATTGACAGGGCCAAACTATAAAGATTGGCTGCGGAATGTCAAGATGGCTTTGAATTATGATAAATTGGGGTATGTCCTTACCACTAAGGCACCAGCTGTCCCTGGTCCTAAATCCAGTAATGCGGATAAGGAAATCTACAAGTCCTGGGAGTTAAATTGTGCGAAGGCCAAGTGCATCGTGCTTGCCTCGATGAATAATGAACATCAGAAGAGGCACGAGGATATGGATCTCGAATCCATATTTCTCCATACAAAGGATCTGTATGGGGAGCAATCTCGTATAGCAAGATACGAGACCTCAAAGAACTTGTTTCAGGTGAGGTTGGCCGTCGGATCATCTGTAGGAGAACATGTCCTAAAGATGATTGGCTATATAGAAGAGCTCGCAGACCTCGGGACGACTTTGGAGAATGAGCTATATGCAAATTTGATTCTCCAGTCCCTTCCTTCCACCTACGCCCAGTTTATTCTGAATTTCAACATTCAAAGAAAGGAAGTTGAACTTCCAGAACTCCTTAACATGTTGAGGAGTGCAGAGGGCACGTTGCAGAAGGCAAGGGAAACACCCGCTATATTTGTTCGCGGTGCTTCTTCTTCCAGGTCCAAGGCTAGGGCCAAAGGAAGGAAGAATAAGGCCGCCACCAAACCTAGAGGAGGTGTTAGTAAGGTGGGAGTGAAGGGAAAGAAAAAGATTGCAGTGCCAGTAGTGGCAAAAGATGAGTGCTTCCACTGTCATAGGAAAGGGCACTGGAAGAAAGATTGCAAGGCTTGGAATGCCAAGAACCAGGAACCGAAGCAAGCTGTGGCTTCGACTTCAGGTGTGTTTGTAATTGAGAATTATCTGTCAATCAACTCTACTTCCTGGGTATTGGATACCGGATCAGGATCTCATATATGCAATTCATTGCAGGCACCGAGAAACTGTAGAGTGCTGAAGGTTGGTGATATGACCCTGAAGGTTGCTAACGGAGCTAGCGTGGGAGCTGTGTCCGTAGGGGATTATCACCTTAGATTGACGAGTTGACATATTTTGGTTTTGCATAACTGTTTTTGTGTACCTAGTTTAACGTGTAATATCATATCAGTTTCCTTGTTATCGAAATAAGGTTATGATTTCACGTTTGTAAAAGATGTTGTTAACATCCACCTTAATCATGGTTTGATTGGGTCCGGTACACTGGATAACAGTATATATGTCTTAAACCAATTACAGATTTTCAATGTCTAGAACACACTAAAAAGAAAGTCTCCAGATTTAAATAAAGCTTTCTTATAGCATTGTAGACTGGGTCACATCAATGAGACAAGGTTAACTAAGTTACATAGAGAAGGATATTTGGATTCGTTCGAATATCAAACTTATGCCACTTTTCAATCATGTCTCAAAGGAAAGATGACAAAGACTCCATTCACTGGACATGGAGTAAGAGCGAGCGAGCTCTTAGGACTCATACACAGCGATGTATGTGATCCAATGTATACACATGCAAAGAGGTGGTTTTTCCTATTTCATTACTTTTACGGATGATTACTCTAGGTACGGATTCATTTTCTTGATGAAACATAAATCCGAGGCTTTTGTGAAATTCCAAGAGTATAAGAATGAAGTAGAAAATCAAACCGGCAAAAGTATAAAGACACTAAGATCTGATCGAGGTGGTGAATACTTAAGTGCCGAGTTCCTAGGTTACCTAAAAGAGAAAGGAAATCTCTCTCAGCTTACTCCTCCATACACTCCACAGCACAACGGTGTATCGGAGAGACGGAATCGAACCCTATTGGATATGGTATGTTCCATGATGAGTAATGCTGAGTTACCGCGATCTTTCTGGGGTTATGCGCTAGAATCAGCGGCATATCTTCTAAACAGGGTTCCTACCAAGACTGTGCCTACCATGCCATATCAGATGTGGAGTGGGAAGAAACCCCATCTTCAGCATATGAAGATATGAGGATGTCCAGCTTTTGTTAAAAAGCAGCATGCGGACAAGCTCGAGGCACGATCAGTACAGTGTAAGTTTGTGGGATATCCAAAGAACTCCAAGGGGTATTATTTCTATTACGCAGAGGAACAAAAGGTTTTTGTTTCTCGTAATGCCCATTTTCTAGAACAACAGTTTTTAGTAAAGGAAACAAGTGGGAGTGAAATAGAACTGGAAGAAATTCCAGAACCACAAACTACTACTGAAAGTTTGGTAGAACCAGTAGTTCAAGAAGAACAGGACATTCCCGCACCCCTCCGCAGGAGTAGTAGGCCGTCTCATCCGCCTGAGAGATACTACGGTTTTCTCATAGATGGGGATAGAGAGGATTGCGTCATTGATGATGATGTACCTACTAGCTTCCAGCAGGCCATCCAGAGCGGCGACTCGGTACGATGTCTAGATGCAATGCGGACCGAAATGGAGTGCATGTACACCAACAAAGTATGGACTTTAGACTTTGCTCCAGATGGGGTAAAATCCATAAGATGCAAATGGATCTTCAAGAAAAAGATTGGTGTAGATGTACAGGTGGAAACCTATAAGGCTAGACTTGTTGCAAAGGGTTTTCGTCAAAGACCTGGTTTGGACTATGACGAAACTTTTTCTCCAGTGGCTATGCTCAAATCCATTCGGATCCTTATTGCCATTGCTGCCTTCCATGATTATGAAATCTGGCAGATGGACGTAAAGACAGCTTTTCTGAATGGTAATTTAGAAGAGTGCGTCTATATGAATCAGCCAGAAGGTTTCAATCAGAGTGGGAGCAGCGGGAAAGTGTGCAAGTTGCTTAAGTCCATTTATGGACTGAAGCAGGCATCGCGGCGTTGGAACATCTATTTTGATGAAACGGTCAAAGAATATGACTTTATCAAAAATCCAGATGAACCATGTATATATAGTAAAATTGTAGCACGAACTGTCGTATTCCTCGTCTTGTACGTGGATGACATTCCATTGATAGGAAATGACATTCCTATGCTACAATCTGTCAAAGGATTCTTGATACACAGGTTCTCCATGAAAGACCTGGGTGATGCCTCTTACATTCTGGGGATCCGGATCTATCGTGATAGATCCAAGAGGATGTTGGGACTTTCGCAGTCCAGGTATATCAACACTGTACTGAAAAGATTCAGTATGGAAGATTCTAAGCGCGGTAATTTACCGGCTTGTCACGGAATCACCCTCTCCAAAGAGATGTCTCCCAAGACTGATTTGGAAAGGGAACGCATGTCTATTATACCCTACACTTCTGCGGTAGGCTCTATAATGTATGCGATGTTGTGCACCAGACCAGATGTAGCTTACGCACTGAGCGTGGTAAGCAGGTATCAGTCAGACCCCGGAGAGAAGCACTGGATAGCCGTAAAGAACATTCTCAAGTACCTGAGAAGGACTAAGGAGATGTTCTTGGTTTACGGCGGAAAAGACCTCAAGATTGAGGCCTTTGTTGATTCCGGCTTCCAGAGTGATAATGATGACTCCAAGTCCATGTCAGGTTATGTCTTTACCCTCAATGGAGGGGCGGTGTGCTGGAAGAGCTCCAAGCAGGACACCGTTGCAGACTCGACGATGGAAGCGGAGTATATTGCTTCTTGCGATGCCGCAAAAGAAGCGGTCTGGATGAAGAAGTTCCTAACAGAACTTCAGGTGGTTCCTACCATTGTTGATCCAATACCGCTGTATTGCGATAACAATGGAGCTATACCTTTAGCGAAGGAACCCAGGTCCCATCAGAAGTCCAGACACATCTTAAGGCGGTATCACCTTGTTTACCAAATCAGAGCAAAGCTCTGTTCAAATTCCAAGTCGGGAAATGAAGCAACGCTTCTGTTTCCCCCAATCAGAGCAATGCTCTGTTTTAAAATTTAAACTTTAAAAATAAAGGAAGCAACGCTTCAGCTGACTTGCGCTCTGCGCTGCGCGACACGTGTCAGCGCAGTTGCGCTAGCACAGTTGCGCTGCGCGACACGTGTTAAGCGCAGGTGCGCTTGCGCCAACTGTGCCAGCACTAAATCAGAATTGAAATTCTAGAAAGATCTTTCTAATTTTGTTAAAATAAGAAGATTATCTTCTGTAAAACAGAAGCACTAGGATCAAAGATCCAGCGGTGGGGAAACATCCCCAGATCAATTAGAGAAAGATCTCTGTAACTAACCTAACAAACTAATTGGCCCTATATAAAGTCCCCAAGACTCCAAGTCTAACAGAGATATACAGAGATAGAGATACAGAACTCCTCTAAAACTTTGAGAAGAACTCGAAGAAAAGAAAAAGGTAAAACCTTTAGAAAAAATAAGAATTTCTTCTAAAAAATCAATAAAAAGATCCAATAATAATAAAAAAGAAGTAATTTTACTTCTTTATTAGATCTTTCGATCTATATAAAGGTATTGCCTTTTGATGAACCCCTGGTTCTTGAAATTTGAGGTAGAACCTCTCTGGAAAAAGAAAAACTTGTTTTCTTTGATCTAAATTTGATCAAGATATTAAACAGTGCCTTGCACTTTTGAAATTTGCACTGTTGCGCTCCTTGGATTGGCGCAAGCCACCAGAGAGCACCGCGTGTCAATCACAGAACAACTGCGCCCTGCGCTTCTAAAAACAGAGCACTGCTCTCTTGGTTTGGCGCAAGTGACCAGAGCGCGCCACGTGTTAGCAGCGTATTAGCGCAGCGTACTGGCGCAGCGCACTGCGCTAACAGACTTGCGCTCACCAGCGCGTGACACGTGTCACCTCCACATGAATTTGCGCCTTGCGCTCCTCAATTGGCGCAAAGCGCCTGACAAGCCATGTGGGGCACTGTCAGAATATTTAATGCAGTGCATTATTAAAAAGGGCAGAGCCCAATTAAAAGGTCTATCAGACCAAATAAAAATGCAATGCATTATTAAAAAGGGGCAGAGCCTAATTAAAAGATCTATCAGACCAAATATAAAATAATGAAGTGCATTATTAAAAAAGGGCAGAGCCCAAATAAAGGCCTGACAGGACAAACACAAATAAAATGTTAAACATTTTCAAATGGACTTAACCCAATTCTGGCCGTAAGTCCTCAAATTAAATTGAACTGAGCACAACGGCTTTCTCAAATCAATTTACATCCGGTTCAAGGGTACATCTCCGAACTCCTCTGATATTTGTCGTTGTAATCCTTCAACGTCGTCAGAGAGGTAACGGGTCCCGACAATCACATATTGCTACGGATTGTGGGGTCCTTAAACTCATGGACTAATGCGTCCTTAAACCAATATTCATCCCCAAAATGGGAATGTTGGACCACCATGTCCCTAAACTGGTAATACGGACTGTGGGGTCCTTAAACTCATGGACTAATGCGTCCTTAAACCAATATTCGTCCCCAAAATGGGAATGTTGGACCACCATGTCCCTAAACTGGTAATACGGACTGTGGGGTCCTTAAACTCATGGACTAATGCGTCCTTAAACCAATATTCGTCCCCAAAATGGGAATGTTGGACCACCATGTCCCTAAACTGGTAATACGGACTGTGGGGTCCTTAAACTCATGGACTAATGCGTCCTTAAACCAATATTCGTCCCCAAAATGGGAATGTTGGACCACCATGTCCCTAAACTGGTAATACGGACTGTGGGGTCCTTAAACTCATGGACTAATGCGTCCTTAAACCAATATTCGTCCCCAAAATGCGAATGTTGGACCACCATGTCCCTAAACTGGCAATGGACCACCATGTCCCTAAACTGGCAATGGACCACTATGTCCCTAAACTAGAACAATAGAGCCTAAATGCTCTTTTGTCGGATCTAAACGATCCCGTTAAGTTGATCTTAGTCTCAAATCGGACCAACGTATCCTTAACCAACGTTTAAGTTGATCTTAGCCTCAAATATGGCTAACGTATCCTTAAACCAAAACCCCAAACCCAAATCTAAGAAAATACGGATTTGGACTAATCCACGCCCTATGGGCGACGACATAAATTAGTCTCCGTATACAATCTACGGGCAACCACAAAAAAAACAAACACCCACGACACGAAGTGAAATTCTAGAGAAGAAGAAACTTACCGCGATGCGGTAGCGTAATTAACTGCAGGGGCATGCGCTTGCAGGGAAGAGCGTCCCCACAATCAAAAACCCCTCGAACGAGGGGGAATCTGACGAAGTCTGCTACATCGGCCGCATCCGTCTAAACCTCCGATACACGGTGCCATAAATCAACTTGGCATCTTCGGAGAGGTGGACGGATAAAACCAAATAGCATCTGCCCCGAATTTTAAGCAAGACGTCTCTCTGCGTCGCGCCGCCATTCGGAGGAAAACATATTCTGGCAGGCCCGGTGGGACCCTTTCCTCTTTCCACTCTACACTTCATGTGTCGTGTTCGCGAACAAATTGCGGTTTGCTGTGGTTGGCTGTGGATTCGAGGTACTTAGATTTGGTGTCTTGCTCCGTGCAGAAAACAGAAGATCAATGGTTTCAAACTGCACTACCTGCAACTGCAACTCTCGCTTCGTCCTTGCTGGAGGAGATTGTTAGTGTATATGCCCTAGGGGCCATTATTGTATCATACTAGCTTGTATATTACTTAATGGAAGCTTGGGATATTCACAGTTATATTAACAGTCCTGCTAAACATGGTAGTATGCTACTTGGTTATATCTATCTTAATATGTGTGTACGTATTGATAGAGCCCTTAGGATCTTGCTTGACTACCAGCGTTGTGATGGCAGTCACACTAGTGGGGGATGGGTAGTCTATAAGCACATCCTTTTTCAGGTCTCTAGTCGTAGGATTATCGGGACAGGGCATCGATACTCCGGAGTAGACTAGTGTGTATGCTTCTCATCCCAGTTGAGGAGATGATCTGTCCTACAGCCATCAGTACGTCGTACTGGAGATAGTATATAGGTGCTCGTTGGGTTACGGGTACACCGGACAGGACTTGTAGGGAACTGTTGGTTGGTATTATACCCGTTGTCAGTTAACAGTTCCCAGGTGACATGAGTACGGCATAGTCCGCAGACTTGACACTGCTACTTCGCCTCGAGTGTGTCCTACTGTTCTTAGATTGCTACCCTACCCCGACTCAAAGGAGTCGTGCAAACAGGTAGTAGTTGGGTGCAGTCCCGAGCACTTGGAGGCAGTAGCGGTTCGTCTCTCCCGATATTGGGAGTTGATATCGCTCTGTGTCTGGAGAGCCATTATGCAAAGTCCCTGGCCAGGGCAAGCGAGATTTACAAGTAGGTTTTCCAGTAGTTTCTCAAGGTGTAATGGGCTTCGCTCCGACATGACTTATACCGCTTTTAGAGGACTGACGCTTGCCGCCCCTAGGCCCGATATGCGATAGTCCTAGATGAACAGACTGGACTGTACGGAGATTGTCACATCAGGCTCAGTAGGAGTTCGGATGGGTTTCCTCATCGGCCTTCTTATCAACATTTACCTGGGGACCGTTACGTACAGCTAGTGCCGCTTGCGGTCTGTGGTTAAACCCGCTGCCAGGGTAGTAGTCGAGTCTTTAGAGTCCCACACAGAGAGTTTCCCTGCCCCGGGCGAAACGATATAGAGGTCGTATTGTTTTACGATAAGGGTTCGGGCGCATACGTGTTTTTACGCACGTACGATGTTCGGACAGTTTTTACTAACCGGATTTGGTTTAAGCCAGATTCTAGTATCGGATTATTGGATTTATACAGTCTAAAGTTTTTTCGTGTTTTCACGAATAGGAGGGGCATTCTCGTAAATTCTCGAGAAGCTTCTAGAAGGATGATGACTTGGGGGCTAAGGTGGCATTTGCATTTATTGATTTAGTGACTCATTTGTGTGATTCATTCATGTAGTTAGTGGTGCATTTAATGACTAATGACTCATGAGATGAATCACTCATAATGAACAAATGAAGCATGGTTGATAAATCATTTGATTTATTTATTTGATAAATCATTATGCTTCATATATTCAAAATGAGATATTATTTCATTTCATTCTCACTCTCACCTTTTCTCTCCTCAAGCTCTCTTTCTTCAAACCCTAATCCTAACCTCTCATGTGTTGAGATCAAGGATTAGCAAGACTCATTAATCCCTAATCACACTCTATATTACCTAGGTGACTTTGATTAGCAATTAGAGTAACCTAGTTTCCTCAAGTTAGAGGCAAAGCTTGGAGTAGTAGCTTTCGGGTGGATCTTCTATTACAAAGAGGAGGCCGACGAAGAGGTGGTTAACGAGAAGAAGAAGGACTTGGTTCATTAGGTATAATCTTCTTTCATAGTAGCTAATTACTCCTATGATATTGTTAGTTAGAGTTTAGCAAAGATCCTTTCGGTTAGTCGATGTTGTTTTAAACAAAATGATTGTTTTACCTATTCCGCCTCCCCGCAACTCGTGGGGTGTACAACGTCGACTTATAGCGCTCACGTGGCCCACATGTGAGTGCAGCGGTGGCAGCATCTGCGCCCTCGGATCAACTGAGAAGTTGAAACGGCACTCAGTGCCTATAAATAGGACCTTTGGTCCTTAGGATGATTTCTATTCATCTTCTTCTTGTTTTCTGAGAATTTTTATTCTCCCACAGAGCATAGCTCTTCATTTTAAGAAATTTCAAGAGTCAAACTCTGCCAAAATTTAGGTAAAGATTAAATTTTTTAACGATTTAGGGTTTTACCCATTAACAGAGCCTTACTCTTCATAGATCTTTGATCTAAAGAAAACCCTTTTAGGGTTTCATTAACAGAGCTTTGCTCTCTCGAAACCATAGATCTAAAGAGATCTTTTTTCAGGGTTTCTTAACCCATAAACAGAGCTTTGCTCATAAAGAACTCTTAGAGTTTGCTCATAGATCTTGAAGATCTCAGAATTTTTCATTCATGTATAAAAAATTGATTTCAATTTTTTTGATGGGTTATTCCATCATTTTCTTCCAGAGCAAGGCTCTTGAGGAATTTTTATTCCTTCATGATTAGAGTTTGACAAGTATCACTCTGTCACAGAGTATTGCTCTCAAAGGGAGATTTACTCCTTAGCCCGAGGAAATTATCATTAAATGAGAATCAATTGAGGATTTCCTCATTTAATTAACAGTCTCATCAAATGATGAGGCTGTTTTATTAATGATGAACCGTCGTCTAGCTTTTGTGGGCCTCCTTTGGTCCTTCTCTACTGCATTGCAGTGCGGTACAAATTCTAAAGTACCAAGTGTTAGAATTTAAATTAAATTATAGCACTGACAGTTGACTTTTGTCCCTTTCGCGCAGGCGACATGTATTTCGATCCCTTTTCCCGTTTGTTCGTTCAGAGGGAGGATTCCTTGGAGCGCCTGTGGACCGGGAAGTCTTAGCATTGATTAAAGATCATGACCCGGAACACAAGAATCTTCACCTCTGGGGGACATGGTACAATCAAATTATTAAGGGTCGACAGAGCTTTTCGTGCGTGGTACGCTCAGAGCCCATCATGGCGATCCATTACGCTGACCCACCCCCGGTGAACTATACCGTGGAAGAAGTCAACTGGACTTTGAGAGGTCTTCTTCAGCCTGCTATGGCTTCGATACCTGTTCAGCCTCCAACGGCTTTGGATACCCTGGGGCGACTTATTTGTCAAGGTGAGGCGCGACCGTGGGGACAACTATATATGATTGGCCTAATTCCTCGTCATCCAGCTGGCTATCAGCAATGGGCCCGTTATATTTTGTCAGCGAAGAAGTCGCAGTTGTTGAGGCTTGGGTTGTATCCCTCCATTTATGCTTCTCTCTTCCAGTATTCTACGCTTCCCGCCTGGTGGGTTAAGGCCTTTCTGGAGCAGTGGAATATTCCTACTCACACCTTTCTTTTTCTGGACCGAGAAGTATCAATTTCCTTAGAGGAATTTGTAGAAGTTTCTGGCTTACCGGTTATGGGGGAGCATTATGAGGAGCTGCTTCCTGCGGATGAATACGTTTTTGGTGCCAAGCCAATGATGACAGGCCTTACCCCGGAGAACGCCATTCAACACCAATTTCCTAGTTTGATCAAAGTGTTGAATATTTATGTAACACCCGAGCCCAATGCTACTATTTTCAGTTACTGTTTGAGCATAATGTGGTACTCATTTCATTTAATTTGCTTGTTTGTTGCTTACTGTAAAATTTACCCGGCAAAGTCATTTCTACATATAACAAATTTTAGCATCTAAAATGAAATTGAAAATATTCATCTTGGCCTACTTGACATCCTTAGCCTCGTGGTAGCGTTCGTGCATTGTGTTCTCGTCCCGTTCAGTGAAACGGGCGAGTTTGGATGGCTACGTGCACGTGCGTGTGTCCGTTTTGGGAATATGCTTTTTAATCATAAAACATTTCATTTTAAAATTTGGAACCCGCCTAAAATCTTATTATTTGAATTTCGAATTTTTGGACCCAACCCGGGCGCAATTTGGAAATGTTTCATTTGGCGCCAAAATCCCAAATTTTAATATTATTAAAACCATCACATATATTTTTCTAACTAACCTGATATCTTACTGTTCATTACCTATCTTTTAAATCTTTAAGTTGACCATATAATATTTTTACAATCTTTTATATCCTTCTCAATTTATTCTCTCAGCCAATCACAACCTCCCCTTTAACCCCGTGGGCCCCACTTTCTCTCTTTCCTTCTCTCTCTTTCCACTTTCTCTCTCTCTCTACCCCTTATATATTCTCTCGTACTTCTCTTTATCATTTTTCTCTTCTTGCTTCATGTCTCGTTTCTCATTTCTTTTAACTGTTCTTTCGTTGCCGGAATTCCGTCGTGCCGATGACGTTTCTCGACATTCCAGCGAGATACCCCGACCCGTGTGGTTCCTTTGTTCGTCGTTTGGGTTCATTCCGTGAACCGTGCGCCGTCGCGAGTTTTCCCCGCCGACGGTTAACGTTCCGTTTTCCCGATTCGCGACCCATCGAGGCAAGTTAATCTTGCTACATGCTATATACTTTTATAATCTTCATTTTATAATGTTATACATTTGAAAATCTTATAGTTTACATATGAAATGTCGTTGAAAAATCGGATATGACAAATCTGAAATTTACTGTACACCTTATCTTATAAAATTCATTATAAATCATAGAAAAATCATTAGTATACGTTCTTTAGTTCGTTACGAAGCTAATTCAGAATACTATAACTCTATGAAATTTTTACTTGCAAAATAAATTGTTTAATTAACGTAAAATGCAAATGAACACGTCTCTAAACTGCTGTCCAGGGAAATTCCAGCAGCAAACTTTCAACTTTGAATATTCATAACTTTTTGTAGGGATAACCTGAGATGCTTATACTTATAAAACTGAAAACCTTATTGAATTATCTTTGTTTTGGTATAAGATACGTCTCTTTTGGAGAACGTTTGTTATTTTTAAGCTATTTTACAAATTAGGGTGACGCTAAATTTCTGAACGGAACCTTCTTGTGCATGGTTAATCAATACATCTTTTATAGTTACTAATCGCTTTGAATATGCTATCCATATTAATATTATTATATCAATATTTATATCACATATTGTTTAGTTGTACATCCCACATTACCATTTTATAATTTTATAACTTTTCGGATACCCGTTTGCATCCATCGCATTTAAGATACATATAATTGCATCCATAGATCACATCACTACATAATAATGTGATATTAACACTCCATGTTTAATAAATTGTATCCTAATTAATATTGGAACTATAAATGTAACCCTAATTGATAATTGTGCATCCATATCCTTGAAATTATATCTATTGGCATATCATATTACATGTTCCAGTTATTGTTCTGATAGTACTCATGCTTGTTTATTTATACACATGTTTATGTTAGTTGATTATGAGCACCCACATGACATCTTGTGCTTCCTGACATGACCTGTTACACTTCCTACTTGACATGACATGGTACCGTACACTCTTGACTTGACATGACACCTTTATACATTACCTGGTTGACCTGATGTACCATGGCTTTACCTGTTACCTGATTTCATGCCTAATGCCGACAAACCTGACCATTCCTGCTGTCTATCCAGACAGACCTACTCTTACCGGATTTTGTGTTGGCATTAGTCCTTGACTACTGAATACCTGACCTGACATACATAGCTTGGGGGTATGGGGAAATCAAAGATGAACCTGACTTGTAACTCGACAGTTCACTACCGTTCGAGTGTACACATTCCTATTCTGTGCCCAGCGGCATGTCTCGGTTTCAGCCGAGAATATTGTGGCCGTGATCCCGGGTATGTACGGGGTAATACCGAGTGTACACTTTCCTATTCTGTGCCTAACGGCATGTCTCGGTTTCAGCCGAGAATATTGTGGCCGTGGTCCCGGGTATGTACGGGATACTAACACTTTCCTATTCTGTGCCTAACGGCATGTCTCGGCTGCCGCCGAGAATATTGTGGCCGTGGTCCCGGGTATGTACGGGATACTATTGGGTTACATCGACGATTCATCAATTGGTTTCAAAGACTATAGAGTAGAAAACCTGATAGGACAGTTTAGTCGCCATTGCACATTACCCTGCTCTGTTATTTCTTAGTACTGCTTTATTCATGTTCATATTTGCATTGCTTATCACCATGTTTACATTATATACTTGATGTCATGACGCGCTGACGTCTGGGTTTTGCATGGCCCAGATTCTTTACCACTGTCGCCGACCGTGCAGGAGTACTTCAGCCAGCAGGCTGATTTGAGTTCTATAGTGGTTAGTTTGTTTATTGCATTTTATTTCCAGGTGCGATCCCGCATTATGGGACGTACCTTTCTATTATTATATTGGATCATTTGCTTCCGCACTTATTGTTCATTGATTTCTTGTTATTATGGATTTGGACATGTGTTAGATTAGTACTTTATCTTGTTCTTGATATCCTTACAACCGTAATGTGACTGTGGATGGATACTTCCTACCCACAGGTAGCATGGTTGGCTATGTTACGTGCCCAATCCTGCGTACTCTGGGAAGCGGGGCGTGACATGGTTCTTTTGGTATCAGAGCCATAGGTTAGTCGGGTTGATTCTTTTGTAGTTGGGTATTGTACCCAATACACGAATCAGAATACCCGTGTTTAGGAAACATGTCCAGCCACATTGACCGTTTTACCATTCTTGAATCACATTCTTCCTGATTATATCTTTTACGACATGCAAACTTACTTTGCATGTCGACTCGGAAACCTGATTTCTTGTTATCCCTAGGACTTGGGCGACTTGGGTGGAGTTAAGTAATTGCGGCTATGATACCACGGCATAGCTACAATGCAGCACTCTATTTAAGTATCTTGGAGTTCTAGCCTTGATCCACATTCAGAATCTATCATCATGCTAATGTTGGGTGTTTTGAGTTCAGGATTATGACAGGTAAGAAGTTGAAGACGTACCGGAGGCGTGTGAACGAAGCCGCCATGCTTGGAGAGATAAGAGGAATACTGGAAATCAAAGAAACAGACCGAGCTGATCCAGCAGCACGCGGACTTGTTTCAGGAAGGTTTGCAGATCGTTCAGCAGTCTGTAAACGAAGTTGGAACTAGACCAGTCGACCGAGTAAGGACCGTAGCAGATTTCAGACGGTTGGGTCCTACCACTTTCACTGGTCTGGAGGAGCTGTTGCCAGCCGAGCAGTGGCTAGTAACACGGAGAATTTGCTGATTGCGACACAGATCCCAGAAGACAAGAGTGTTGATGTGGTGCGCATTCAGCTGGTGGATTACGCCCGAGAGTGATGGCTTGTGGAGGAGACCCGCTTGCCCAGGCCGATCAGTTGGGCGGATTTCTCTAAAAGTTTCCTAGAGAACCTCTTCTCGCGGACCGCACGGGAGGAAATGGAAGAGAAGTTCATCGGACTAAGGCAGAATGGAGCAGCCGTGGACGTGCATGCAGCAGAGTGGACGAGACTCAGTAGTCTCGCTGGACCTTTCGCGGCCAACGATGTAGACAGCAGTTGCGGTAAGGAAGCAATTCTGTCGGGCCAGTCGAGTTTAGGGCTAGGCCGACGAACAATGTTCTTGCGGCTATGGTAGTGGAGAGTAATGAAGAGCCGGCAGTTGTCCGCGACTTTATGGATGTGTTTGAAGATATTTCGGGCTTACCGCCGAAGCGAGATGTGGAGTTTGCGATTGACCTTATTCCTGGTACAACGCTAGTATCAAAATCTTATTATCCGATGGCACCGGTGGAATTGGAAGAAGTTAAGAAACAAGTTGGTGAACTACTCGAGAAGGGATGAATTCGAAGCAGCAACTCACCTTGGGGAGCTCCAGTTCTTTTAGTGAAGAAGAAGGATCGCACTGCAGACGCTGAGACAAGAGAAGTTATTTGCGAAGATGAGTAAGTGTGAATTCTGGCTGGAAGAAGTGAAGTTTCTGGGGCATGTCGTGTCGGGCGATGGAATCGCCGTCGATCCCGAGAAGATTACAGCAGTTCGAGATTGGCCTATTCCAAAGAATGTTGCGGAAATAAGTAGTTTTCTTGGACTCGCCGGTTACTACAGAAGATTTGTGGAGAACTTCGCTCGTTTAGCTGAGCCGTTAACCAAGCTTACGCGTAAGGAGGTACCGTTTGTTGGGACGGATGGATGTGCATTGGCCTTTGAGACGTTGAAGCAGAAGTTGATAACCGCCCCTATCCTGACCGTACCAGACAATTCCGGAGGACTGATGATTCATAGCGACGCATCTGGGAAAGAATTGGGATGTGTTTTGATGCAGCATGGGGAGGTCGTAGCATACGCATCAAGACAACTGAAGACCCATGAGAAGAATTATCCAACTCATGAATTGGAGTTTGCGGCTGTGATTTTCGCTTTGAAGATTTGGAGACACTACCTTTTGGGCGTAAGAGTCGAAGTTTTTACAGATCATAAGAGCTTGAAGTACGTGTTCACGCAGAAGGAGTTGAACATGAGGCAACGCAGATGGTTGGAGCTGACGGCCGACTACGACCTTGATCTTAAGTACCATCCGGGAAAAGTTAACGTCGTGCCAGATGCGCTAAGTCGGTTACCAGCAATTCAGGTATTGACCGCACAAAGGGAGATCATTGCGGATTTTCGGAGATTTGACTTGGAGGTTGTGCTACCACATGCTACGGGACAGTCGATGCAGTTGCAAGTACAGTCGTCCTTAGTTGAGAAGATTAAAACAGCACAATCGCAGGATCCTAGACTACAAAAGTTTCGAGAGCAGGTTGAAGCCGGACTACGAACAGATTTATTGATCCACGAAGATGGTTCGTTGAGGTATGGTAGCCGTGTGTGTGCGCCAAAAGGGGATGTGCGTGAAGAGCTTATGAAGGAGGCACACAATTCAGCTTACTCTGTACATCCAGGAGGGACAAAGATGTACCAAGATATTCGACAGCATTTCTGGTGGGAGGGTATGAAACGGGAAATTGCTCGCTTCGTGGCTAAATGCTTGGTGTGTCAGCAAGTCAAGGCTGAACACCAAAGGGTTGCTGGTTTGTTGCAACCACTTCCGATTCCTCAATGGAAGTGGGAACATATAACCATGGATTTCGTGACGGCTTTACCAAGGAGTCCAAAGGGCAACAATGCTGTATGGGTAATTGTCGATCGGTTGACCAAGGCAGCTCACTTTATTCCTTTTCGGGTTGGTCAATCGACAGAGACTTTGGCAGAGCGGTACATGCAGGAGATTGTCAGATTGCATGGAGTACCGGTAAGCATCGTGTCCGATCGGGACACTCGGTTCTTGTCGCACTTTTGGAGGAGTTTACAAGAAAGTTTGGGGACTCGATTGAAGTTTAGCACAGCCTATCATCCTCAAACTGATGGACAATCGGAGAGAACGATCCAGACCCTTGAAGATATGTTGAGAGCTTGCATGTTGGACTTCAAAGGTTCTTGGGAGGATCATCTACACCTGGTGGAGTTTTCGTACAACAATAGTTTCCAAACGACAATTCAGATGGCTCCGTTTGAAGCGTTGTATGGTCGTAAGTGCCGTTCACCTGTTTGTTGGGATGATGTTGGTGAACGAAGGTTACTAGAACCAGATTTGGTGGTACAGACAGTCGAGAAGGTGAATACAATCAGGAAGCATACGAAGGCAGCTCAAGACAGACAGAAAAGTTGGGCCGACACGTCAAGAAGACCTCTAGAGTTCGCCGTGGGTGATTTGGTATTCCTGAAGATATCACCGACTAGAGGGGTGATTCGCTTTGGAAGTCGGGGAAAGCTTAGTCCTCGATTCGTTGGACCCTTCGAGATTTTGGAGCGTGTTGGAGAGGTATCGTACCGGTTGGCGTTACCACAGTCATTAGCAGGAGTTCACGATGTGTTTCACGTGTCTCAACTACGGAGGTATGTTCGAGATGAAACACACGTCTTGGATCATTCGGAGTTAACAGTACGGGAAGACCTAACTTTTGAGGAGCGACAGGTTGAAATCAAGGATCGGAGAGAAAAGGTTCTTAAGAACAAGGTTATCCCCCTTGTGCTCGTTTCTTGGGGTAATCGATCGCATGGAGAGTCCATGTGGGAGCGAGAAGACGAGATCCGACAGAAGTATCCTCATCTTTTCCTGTAGTCTTCTATCTTGTATTCTTGGAATTTCGAGGACGAAATTCTTTTGTAGTTGGGTATAATGTAACACCCGAGCCCAATGCTACTATTTTCAGTTACTGTTTGAGCATAATGTGGTACTCATTTCATTTAATTTGCTTGTTTGTTACTTACTGTAAAATTTACCCGGCAAAGTCATTTCTACATATAACAAATTTTAGCATCTAAAATGAAATTGAAAATATTCATCTTGGCCTACTTGACATCCTTAGCCTCGTGGTAGCGTCCGTGCATTGTGTTCTCGTCCCGTTCAGTGAAACGAGCGAGTTTGGATGGCTACGTGCACGTGCGTGTGTCCGTTTTGGGAGTATGCTTTTTAATCATAAAACATTTCATTTTAAAATTTGGAACCCGCCTAAAATCCTATTATTTGAATTTCGAATTTTTGGACCCAACCCGGGCGCAATTTGGAAATGTTTCATTTAGCGCCAAAATCCCAAATTTTAATATTATTAAAACCATCACATATATTTTTCTAACTAACCTGATATCTTACTGTTCATTACCTATCTTTTAAATCTTTAAGTTAACCATATAATATTTTTACAATCTTTTATATCCTTCTCAATTTATTCTCTCAGCCAATCACAACCTCCCCTTTAACCCCGTGGGCCCCACTTTCTCTCTCTCCTTCTCTCTCTTTCCACTTTCTCTCTCTCTCTACCCCTTATATATTCTCTCGTACTTCTCTTTATCATTTTTCTCTTCTTGCTTCATGTCTCGTTTCTCATTTCTTTTAACTGTTCTTTCGTTGCCGGAATTCCGTCGTGCCGATGACGTTTCTCGACGTTCCAGCGAGATACCCCGACCCGTGTGGTTCCTTTGTTCGTCGTTTGGGTTCATTCCGTGAACCGTGCGCCGTCGCGAGTTTTCCCCGCCGACGGTTAACGTTCCGTTTTCCCGATTCGCGACCCATCGAGGCAAGTTAATCTTGCTACATGCTATATACTTTTATAATCTTCATTTTATAATGTTATACATTTGAAAATCTTATAGTTTACATATGAAATGTCGTTGAAAAATCGGATATGACAAATCTGAAATTTACTGTACACCTTATCTTATAAAATTCATTATAAATCATAGAAAAATCATTAATATACGTTCTTTAGTTCGTTACGAAGCTAATTCAGAATACTATAACTCTATGAAATTTTTACTTGCAAAATAAATTGTTTAATTAATGTAAAATGCAAATGAACACGTCTCTAAATTTCTGTCCAGGGAAATTCCAGCAGCAAACTTTCAACTTTGAATATTCATAACTTTTTTTAGGGATAACCTGAGATGCTTATACTTATAAAACTGAAAACCTTATTGAATTATCTTTGTTTTGGTATAAGATACGTCTCTTTTGGAGAACGTTTGTTATTTTTAAGCTATTTTACAAATTAGGGTGACGCTAAATTTCTGAACGGAACCTTCTTGTGCATGGTTAATCAATACATCTTTTATAGTTACTAATCGCTTTGAATATTCTATCCATATTAATATTATTATATCAATATTTATATCACATATTGTTTAGTTGTACATCCCACATTACCATTTTATAGTTTTATAACTTTTCGGATACCCGTTTGCATCCATCGCATTTAAGATACATATAATTGCATCCATAGATCACATCACTACATAATAATGTGATATTAACACTCCATGTTTAATAAATTGTATCCTAATTAATATTGGAACTATAAATGTAACCCTAATTGACAATTGTGCATCCATATCCTTGAAATTATATCTATTGGCATATCATATTACATGTTCCAGTTATTGTTCTGATAGTACTCATGCTTGTTTATTTATACACATGTTTATGTTAGTTGATTATGAGCACCCACATGACATCTTGTGCTTCCTGACATGACCTGTTACACTTCCTACTTGACATGACATGGTACCGTACACTCTTGACTTGACATGACACCTTTATACATTACCTGGTTGACCTGATGTACCATGGCTTTACCTGTTACCTGATTTCATGCCTAATGCCGACAAACCTGACCATTCCTGCTGTCTATCCAGACAGACCTACTCTTACCGGATTTTGTGTTGGCATTAGTCCTTGACTACTGAATACCTGACCTGACATACATAGCTTGGGGGTATGGGGAAATCAAAGATGAACCTGACTTGTAACTCGACAGTTCACTACCGTTCGAGTGTACACATTCCTATTCTGTGCCCAGCGGCATGTCTCGGTTTCAGCCGAGAATATTGTGGCCGTGATCCCGGGTATGTACGGGGTAATACCGAGTGTACACTTTCCTATTCTGTGCCTAACGGCATGTCTCGGTTTCAGCCGAGAATATTGTGGCCGTGGTCCCGGGTATGTACGGGATACTAACACTTTCCTATTCTGTGCCTAACGGCATGTCTCGGCTGCCGCCGAGAATATTGTGGCCGTGGTCCCGGGTATGTACGGGATACTATTGGGTTACATCGACGATTCATCAATTGGTTTCAAAGACTATAGAGTAGAAAACCTGATAGGACAGTTTAGTCGCCATTGCACATTACCCTGCTCTGTTATTTCTTAGTACTGCTTTATTCATGTTCATATTTGCATTGCTTATCACCATGTTTACATTATATACTTGATGTCATGACGCGCTGACGTCTGGGTTTTGCATGGCCCAGATTCTTTACCACTGTCGCCGACCGTGCAGGAGTACTTCAGCCAGCAGGCTGATTTGAGTTCTATAGTGGTTAGTTTGTTTATTGCATTTTATTTCCAGGTGCGATCCCGCATTATGGGACGTACCTTTCTATTATTATATTGGATCATTTGCTTCCGCACTTATTGTTCATTGATTTCTTGTTATTATGGATTTGGACATGTGTTAGATTAGTACTTTATCTTGTTCTTGATATCCTTACAACCGTAATGTGACTGTGGATGGATACTTCCTACCCACAGGTAGCATGGTTGGCTATGTTACGTGCCCAATCCTGCGTACTCTGGGAAGCGGGGCGTGACATGGTTCTTTTGGTATCAGAGCCATAGGTTAGTCGGGTTGATTCTTTTGTAGTTGGGTATTGTACCCAATACACGAATCAGAATACCCGTGTTTAGGAAACATGTCCAGCCACATTGACCGTTTTACCATTCTTGAATCACATTCTTCCTGATTATATCTTTTACGACATGCAAACTTACTTTGCATGTCGACTCGGAAACCTGATTTCTTGTTATCCCTAGGACTTGGGCGACTTGGGTGGAGTTAAGTAATTGCGGCTATGATACCGCGCATAGCTACAATGCAGCACTCTATTTAAGTATCTTGGAGTTCTAGCCTTGATCCACATTCAGAATCTATCATCATGCTAATGTTGGGTGTTTTGAGTTCAGGATTATGACAGGTAAGAAGTTGAAGACGTACCGGAGGCGTGTGAACGAAGCCGCCATGCTTGGAGAGATAAGAGGAATACTGGAAATCAAAGAAACAGACCGAGCTGATCCAGCAGCACGCGGACTTGTTTCAGGAAGGTTTGCAGATCGTTCAGCAGTCTGTAAACGAAGTTGGAACTAGACCAGTCGACCGAGTAAGGACCGTAGCAGATTTCAGACGGTTGGGTCCTACCACTTTCACTGGTCTGGAGGAGCTGTTGCCAGCCGAGCAGTGGCTAGTAACACGGAGAATTTGCTGATTGCGACACAGATCCCAGAAGACAAGAGTGTTGATGTGGTGCGCATTCAGCTGGTGGATTACGCCCGAGAGTGATGGCTTGTGGAGGAGACCCGCTTGCCCAGGCCGATCAGTTGGGCGGATTTCTCTAAAAGTTTCCTAGAGAACCTCTTCTCGCGGACCGCACGGGAGGAAATGGAAGAGAAGTTCATCGGACTAAGGCAGAATGGAGCAGCCGTGGACGTGCATGCAGCAGAGTGGACCAGAAGACAAGAGTGTTGATTTGACTGACACTTTTCCTTTTTTAACAGGCATTTCCACCGAAGAAGCTCTCGCAATTTCTCTCAAGACTTTTGAGGAAGAGGAAAGACTTCGAGCATCCTTAAGCATCGGTATATTTCGGTTCACCGTGTCTCCACTCCCGTTTCTTATGGGTAATCTGACCCCTCCTTTTCATCTTATTACAGGAACTACCTCTACTCAGGTTATTTCAGGCATGGCACCGACTTCGCAGGGCGGTGCGGAGACGCTTCCCGGGTCGGCTATCGAAGTCTCAGTTCCGCCGGTATTGCCGAAAGAAGCTTCACTTAAGCAACCGATGACGGATGCCATAACGGCTCCAGTGGTAATCCTTGGCGTGGACGATGATGTCCCATTGACGGAGGTTTTTAGAAGATCCGCTCTCATGGCCCGAGCGGAAAGGAAGCGTAGAGTGCGCGCAGCAAGGGAGCGTAACGCTGCTTTGGCCGCGAGTGCAGGTTCGAGCGCTGCTACCCCTGCCCCTACTCCTTCAGAGGATGCTTCGGCTGCCTTTTCTACCGCTCAAAGACAGGCAGCACGTGCGGCTCGGGAAGCAATCAAAAAACTGACCCAAGGTAACGTGACATTGGGTTCTTTTGTCAAAGTTTTAACTTTCAGATTCTCATATATCCTATCTTGCAGGACCGAGTCTTGCCGAGGAAGTGGTGGGTGACATGGCGGCAACCACCGAGCCTGAGGTAGCGGTAGGTGAGACGGCTACAATCGCCGAGCCTGAGGTAGCGGTAGGTGAGATGGCTACAATCGCTGAGCCCGAGGTAGCGATAGGTGAGACGGCTACAATCGCTGAGCTCGAGGTAGCGATAGGTGAGACGGCTACAATCGCTGAGCCCGAGGTAGTTACTCTTTCTCAAGAGTCGGGCACTGCTCCAATCGTCACTCTTTTCCCTTGCAGGTCATTGCCGTTGCCGGGCGCTGCGAGTGTCACGGCGATTCTCGTGGAGTCGGAGGATGAGGCTACGGGTGGCGAGACCATTCCGATGGAGGAGGGTGAAGTATTCACTGCATCCAGTGACGCCCTTGTTGCGGTCTCGACCGGCGACTCACCAGGTAGATTTTAGGTCATTACTCTCCCCTTTATTCTGCAATCCCTTTCAATTTCTTTTGACAGCGTTTCTCTTATTTCTAATGCAGGTGTGATGAGCGTTGGGGTTGTGCCATCATAGGAAGCATCTCCAGTTGCTGCTTTGACGGTGACCGCTCCTTTACCTTCTCTCATACCCTCTCAAATGCTGGAAGGTGCGGATTTGTGACCCATCAGCTTCATTATAGGCAGTATACTTTATGTACTGACATTGCATTATTATATCCTCATAGGAGTCCTTTTTGATCACCTGTATCAGTTGCTACACCCACACTTCTCCTTTCAGTCAGAGATTGCCTCTTCTAGCGGAGATGGTGAGTACAGCCTTTAGCTAACGTCCCTTCTTTTCTTTTACGGGTAGTCAAATCATTTCTAATTCTTCTTTATTTTAATTGCATCCCTACAGATCAAAGGAGGAGACGAAAGAACAGTTGCACCACCGGTACTTTCGGTCTTGCCACCTGCTGCAGCCGGTATAGGAAACTCCATTGTTCATGAACCTCCTTTATTTCTTGAACCGTTATTTGACTGTGATTTACTTTGTAGCTGTGACATCGACTTCAGCTCCGTTCGAGTCTCAAGTTATAATGCTAGCAGGCCCCTTCTCTCGACGTCCTTCTTCCAAAGGTGCTGTGAATAGCCTGCGCATGTTGATCTATCACCTCGATGAGCTTGATGTGGAGACTCCTGCCCTTGCTACAGATTTCGCTGCTGAGGTTAATCCCAGGCTGGAGATGCTCGTGCACTTTCATAACGAAGGCGTCGTAGAGTCCTGGGTTAATCACTGCAGAAAAATCGAGGCCTGTCTGCATGAGCTCGAGTTTAGACGTCCTGCCCCCGAGGTCTTGGCTGTGAACTCCCAGCGGGCTGCATAGGTCGAGGAGAGCACTCCCTACTTCCGCCATCTTGAACAGGAAGCTTCCTTAAACCGTAAGGAGTGCAAAGAGACTACAAGCGAATCTGCTCGATTGCATGCTCAAGTTGATGCAAACGCTACACAGTTGAAAGTTATCTTCGAAAGCCTTCTACGATGTATTTCTGACGGTCTCACGCTGAGGCAAAAGCTCGACCTCATCGAGCGAGATGCACAGAATCGTGGGGCAGCTCAGCAGGTCGTCGAAGATCAACTTTCATCCTACTTGCAGCAACGAGCCCAGGTCAAAGCAGAGTTGGCCGCGGCAGCTGACCAAGAAAAAGGGCTGAGGGAAGTGCGCGAGCGGCTGATTGGTCTATTGAAAACGCTTCCCTCTCAATAATTCTTTTTGTACCATTTGTAATTTTAAATAAAATGTATCCATTTTTTTTATTCTTTCATAAGATGTATTTTGTACCCAATTGAATTTATGAATAAAAGATACATTTCTTTCGCAATGTCTTGTGTCATCTCTTTGCTTTCTTCTTTTCTTTGTTATCAGTATGTCACTTTAGTAAACGTAGCTTGCAGATGATAGAGAGAGCATTCCGTTTTGAATTCTTTGAGAGGTAGTGATGGCTTAGAAACCAGGTTCAGATCTGCTGCCTAAGGCTTTTCAACTTCATAAGTCGTGAGGGTCTCATAAAGATTTTTCTCCATACGAGTCGAGAGGATCTTGTAGGTGTATTTTCTCCTGAGGAATCGTGAGGATTCCTAAGTGCGTTTTCTTTTATAAGTCATAAGGATCTTACAAGAGAGTTTTCTTCCTTACGGATCGAGAGGACCCATAAGTGATTAATGGTGTTGCTATTATCCGCATTTCACGGAGTCAGGAGTTGCTCTGGGCGTTTCCCACGGGGTCAAGATTGACTTTAGCTGTGTTCCACGGGACCAGGATTTGCTCTGGATGCTTCCCACGGGGTCATGATTAACATGAACCATGTTTCACAAGGACCAGGCTCCGCTCTGGACGTTTCCCACGGGGTCAGAATTGACATAGGCCGTGTTCTACGTGACCAGGATTTGCTCTGGATGCTTCCCATGGGGTTAGAATTGACATAAGCCATGTTCCACGAAACCAGGATTTTGCTCTGGATGTTTCCCACGGGGTCGGATTGACATTGCCGTGTTCTGCGAGGACCAGGATCCGCTCTGGATGCTTCCCACGGGGTTATGATTGACATAGGCCGTGTTCAGCGAGAACCAGGATCCGCTCTGGACGTTTCCCACAGGGTCAGGATTGACATAAGCCGCGTTCCACGAAATCAGGATTTTGCTCTGGATGCTTCCCATGGGGTCGGATTGACATAGCCGTGTTTTGTGAGGACCAGGCTCCGCTCTGGATGCTTCCTACGGGGTCAGGATTGACATAGGCCGTATTTAGCGAGAACCAGGATCCGCTCTGGACGTTTCCCATGGGGTCAGGATTGACATAAGCCGCGTTCCATGAAACCAGAATTTTCTTTGGATGCTTCCCACGGGGTCTGATTGACATAGCCGTGTTCCACGAAACCAGGATTTTGCTCTGGATGCTTCCCACGGGGTCGGATTGACATAGGCCGTGTTCCACGAAACCAGGATTTTGCTCTGGATGCTTCCCACAGGGTCTGATTGATATAGCCGTGTTCTGCGAGGACCGGGCTCCACTGTAGACGTTTCCCACGGGGTCAGGATTGACATAGGCCGCGTTCCATGAAACCAGGATTTGCTCTGGATGCTTCCTACAGGGTCAGGATTGACATACGCCGCGTTCCACGAAACCAGGATTTTGCACTGGATGCTTCCCACGGGGTCGAATTAACATAGCCGTGTTCTGCGAGGACCAGGCTCCGTTCTGGATGCTTCCCACGGGGTCAGGACTGACATAGGCTGTGTTCAGCGAGGACCGGGATCCGCTCTGGACGTTTCCCACGGGGTCAGGATTGACATAAGCCGCGTTCCACGAAACCAGGATTTTGCTATGGATGCTTCCCACGGGGTCGGATTGACATAGCCGTGTTCAGAGAGGACCAAGATCCGCTCTGGACGTTTCCCATGGGGTCAGGATTGACATAAGCCGCGTTCCACGAAACCAGGATTTGCTCTGGATGCTTCCCATGGGGTCTGATTGACATAGTCGTGTTCCACGAAACCAGGATTTTGCTCTGGATGCTTCCCACGGGGTCGGATTGACATAGGCCGTGTTCCACGAAACCAGGATTTTGCTCTGGATGCTTCCCACAGGGTCTGATTGACATAACCGTGTTCTGCGAGGACCAAGCTCCGCTCTGGATGCTTCACACGGGGTCGGGATTGACATTGGCCGTGTTCAGCGAGGACCAGGATCCGCTCTGGACGTTTCCTACGGGGTCAGGATTGACATAAGCCGCGTTCTACGAAACCAGGATTTGATCTGGATGCTTCCCACGGGGTATGATTGACATAGCCGTGTTCCATGAAACCAGGATTTTGCTCTGGATGCTTCCCACGGGGTCGGAATGACATAGCCTTATTCTACGAGGACCAGGCTCCGCTCTGGATGCTTCCCACGGGGTCAGGATTGACATAGGCCGTGTTCAGCGAGGACCATGATCCGCTCTGGACGTTTCCCACGGGGTCAGGATTGACATAAGCCTCGTTCCACAAAACCAGGATTTTGCTCTGGATGCTTCCCACGGGGTCGGATTGACATAGCCGTGTTCTGCAAGGACCAGGCTCCTCTCTGGATGCTTCCTACGGGGTCAGGATTGAGATAGGGCGTGTTCCACGAAACCAGGATTTGCTGACTTTATCTGCATTTCACGGAGTCGGGGGTTGACTCTCGGTTGTCCGTGCACCGTCGAGTCATGGAACTGGGAACTTTGTCGTAGCTTCGATTTGCTGATGTTGTATCTGTTGTATTGAGACGAATATTGAGATGATCTCCAGACTATCTGTGAACCGTTGAGACTTAACTCTCTTTCGGATGGAGTCTGGTGGGGAGGTATGGTTCCATCCTAATTTGTGCCCCTGGATTGTATACAGGGATCGATGTGATCTCACCTGTAGGGCGAAAGTTTCATTCTTTCAGAATCTTTTTTATTTCTTTCTTTCCGCGATGCTCTATCATTTTAGCTTTTTATATCGCGAAAGTCGCGATTGCCCAATCATTTCGGCTATTTTTCGTGGTGCCCAATTATTTCGGCTATTTGTTTTATTTACTCGCTGCTTTTTATTGCGAGTGGCCCAATCATTTCGGCTATTTTGTATGCATACATTTTTACTTGCTGATTTTGTTGCAAGTTGCCCCATCATTTCGGCTATTCGTATGCATGTGTGGCTGGCCGGCTTTTTGCTGCAAGCTTGGAATTAGACACCGATTTCGGCATCAGCACCACTACAACTAGGATATTGCTAGGAGCGAATCACCATTTTCCTCTGTCGATGTCGAACAAAGGTAGCTTAGCAAACAGGGTTAGGATCCTGTCGACTAAGGCTTTTGACTTCATGAGCCATAAGGGTCTCATAAAGGTATTTCTCCCTACGAGTCGTGAGGATCTCGTAGGTGCGTTTTCTCCTTAAGGATCGTGAAGATTCCTAAGTGTATGGTCTCTTATAAGTCGTAAGGATCTTACAAGAGTGCTTTCTCCTTACAAGTCGAGAAGACTTACAAGGGCTGTTCACTGCGTAAACATATCCCTAGTCCCGGATGGGACTTTGTTAGGAAAATGTTTATTCGTGCCCGTGGATTGTATACAAGGGTCAATATTGAACCACTTGTAGGGCAAAGCTGGAGGTTGTGATGGCTTAAGAACAGGTTCAGATCCTTGGAGCTTAAGGCTTTTGAATCCTATGAGCCGTAAGGGTCTCAAAGGGGAGTTCTCCTTACGAGTCGTGAGGATCTCGCAAGTGTAATTTCTCCTTGGGTATCGTAGGGATCCCTAAGTGTGTTGCTCCCTTGTGAGTCATAAGGATCTCACACAGGTGGTTTCTCCTTACAGGGTCGAGAGGACCTTGCAAGTGTCTTTTAACGAGATTGCGCCCTTTCGGGTTTTCACAAAACTCGCCGGTAGCCCTGCTGTTTTTACTCACGGAGCCTTTTCGGGTTTTCATCCGTGCCCATTTTTCTTATGGACATACCGTTTTTTTTGTGTCGGCCTTGGGATGCTGTGGTCCGTAGTAGTTTATTGTCGTCTCGGTCAATGGCCGGTTTTAGGATATAGTGGCCCATCGTTAGTTTAAGGACGTTTCGGTCCGTCGCCAGTTTTAGGACGTAGTGGTCCATTGTTAGTTTAAGGACGTTTTGGTCCATCGCCAGTTTTAGGACATAGTATCCCATCGTTAGTTTAAGGACATTCCGGTCCATCGTTAGTTTAAGGACGTTTCGTTCCGTCGTTAGTTTAAGGACGTTTCGGTCCATCGTTAATTTAAGGACGTTTCGGTCCATAAGCCGGCTACTACTTATAGAGTTTGGGCTTAGGAAGATAGCGAGCGGACATAGGCGTCGTTATCTATCATTGACCTAGGCAATGACTCATCAGGCGTAGTATTTTTTCAGGAAGTGACCGTTTATTGGCCTGAAAGGCCTTTCCCCATGCATATCTATGAGTAGGTAGGCTCCACCCTGGTAAACTTTGTCGATAATATACGGGCCCTCATAATTTGGCTCAAATTTCCCCCGTTTGGCACTATTAAGGATCATAGGTCTTTTGACCACTAGCACGAGCTCGCCTTGGCGGAATGTTCTCGGCCTAGTCAGTCTCTCATATGAGCGCGTCATCTTTGCTCTATAAGCCTCCAGATTTTGTTGCGCCATGATCCGGGTTTCGTCGAGGGCATCAAGCTCCTCAAGCCGAAGGTGAGCATTTTCTTCGTCTGTTAGCTCGTAGTGAACGACAACTCGTAGAGAGGGTAACTCTATCTCGAGAGGGAGTACCGCTTCTGTGCCGAATACCAACGCGTACGGCGTTGTGTTCGTGGCTGTTTTGAACGTAGTTCAATACGCCCAGAGAGCTTCATGCAGTCTCTCGTGCCAGTCCCTCTTATTTCGAGACACCGTCTTTTTCACGATCTTCGTCAAGGTCTTTTTGAAAGCCTCAGCTAGACCGTTAGCTCGGGGATTATAGACTGAAGAGTATCTCTAGTCTATGTTATGCTTTGTGCAAAGCGACTTATCTTATGACTTCTGTAGGCTGGCCCGTTATCGGAGATGATCCGTCGCGGAGTTCGAAACCGATAAATGACGTGCGTCTTGAAGAAATGGAGGATATTCTCCATCTTCACCTCCCTCAGCGGTACTGCCTCTGCCCATTTGGAGAAGTAATCAGTTGTCGCCAAAATGAATCGATGTCCTCTGGACGATGCGGGTTCGATGGGGCCGATTATGTCAGTTCCCCACATTTCAAACGGCCAGCTAACCACTGTTGGATGCAGTGGATTTGGATGATGATGGATAAAGTCTCCATGAATCTGGCACGAGTGGCACTGCTTTGCGTATTCTAAGCAGTCTTGGATCATCGCGGGCCAATAATAACCCATCCGTTTGATCTTCGGCCCGGCTTGGTGAGAATTACAGAGTCCGTCGTGAGTTTCTTGGACGACTCTCTTTGCCTCTTCAGGTCCCAGGCATCTTAACCACAGAGAATCAAATGATTTCTTATACAGAGTATTATTAATAAAGACGAAGGATAGAGCTCGTTTCATGAGCTAATGTCTTGAGGACGCATCTTCAGGCGTTCGACGGGATTTGAAGTAGTCTATAAAGACTTCTCTCCAATCCTTAGCCTTTTCCTGGTCTTTTATTTGCAGAGTCGTTTTCTCGATTGCTCCCTTTTCTTCGAGCAACTCCGGAGATATTTCTGCCGGTGCAAGAACCCGACGGCTTTGCACAACGATCCTCATGTCATCGAGGTTCTCGTCGGCCAATTCTTTAGCAAGCTTGGCTAATGCATCCGCTTTGCTATTTTTCGCCCGCGGTATGCTTTCCAGAGTGTAGGAAGGAATTTGTGTCAGCAGTTGCTGTACTCTCCCGCCGTACTTCACCAACTCCGGCTTGCACGTTTGATTGTCGCCGTTTACTTGACTAACGACCAGTTGGGAGTCTCCGTATATGAGGAGGTTTTCAATTCCCATGTTGATAGCGATCTCGAGATCTGCTATCAAAGCTTCGTACTCGGCTTCATTATTCGTCCTCGGCTTTGTTAAGGAGAAGGAAAAGTGCATTATCCCTCCTTGTGGAGTCACGAAGATGAGGCCTACCCCTGATTTGATTATGGGGGTGCTTTGTTTGCGCTTCTTCATGGAAGATGCTCCATCGAAGTAGAGTTCCCATTGGGTATCATTCTCTCTTCTCTCCCCGTCGATTGTGTCAAACGCGTGTTCGTCCGGCAATTCGCAGTTCAAGGGAGAGTCGGCAGGTATCGGATGCTCAGCGAGGAAGTCGGCGATGGCCTGGCCTTTCACTGCTTTAAGAGGACGATAAGTTATCGAGAACTCCATCAATAGGAGGGCCCATTTTGTGAGCCGTCCCGTTAATATAGCTTTCGACATCAAATATTTGAGAGGATCCACCTTTGATATGAGATGGACCTCATGTGCCAATGCATAGTGTCTGAGCTTTGTTATCGCGAAGATCAACGCCAGGCAGTGTTTTTCAATGGGAGAGTAATTGCTTTCTGCCCCCAGTAGAACTCGACTTAAATAGTAAAGGGCTCTTTCCTTCCCTTAATCGTTCTCTTGTGCCCACAGCGCGCCTAAAAAACCTTCGAGGGCTGTTGTGTACAGGACGAGAGGTTTTCCTTTAACAGGAGCGACCAGTACTGGCGGATTCTGCAGGTATTGCTTGATTTCGTCCAGTGCGCTTTGGCATTTGTGATCCCAGACGAAAGCAATCCCTTTCTTCATTAGGTGACTGTAAGGGCGGCACTTGCCGGAGAGATTGGTTATGAACCGCCGGATATACGCGAGCTTTTCTTGGAGAGACCGCAGTTGCTTGAGAGTCTTTGGCGGGGGCATCTCCATGATCGCCTTGATCTTCGACGGGTCTATCTCGATACCTCGATGTCGTACGATGAATCCTAGGAATTTTCCCGAGGAAACTCCGAACGTGCATTTGAGAGGGTTCATCTTCAAATTGTATTCCGAAGGCGCTGAAACACGATCTTCAGATGTTCTTAATGTTCCTCATATGATTTTCTTTTAACTACGAGGTCGCCGATATAGCATTCGACGATTTCATGTATGAGGTCATCGAAAATTTTCGTCATGGCCCTCTGATAGGTGGCACCGGCGTTCTTTAGACCGAAAGGCATCACCTTGTAGCAGAATATACCCAAAGGGGTCCGGAAAGCGGTATGCTTCTGGTCCTCGGGATGCAGCTTTATCTGATTATATCCCGATGATCCGTCCATGAAGGAGAAGATTTCGTGAGTGGACGTATTATCTATCATCAGCTCGGTGACCGGTACTAGAAAGTCGTCCTTAGGACAAGCTCTGTTGAGATCCCGAAAGTCCACGCATATACACACTGTCCCATTTTTCTTCATTACTGGGACGATGTTGGCGATCCAGTTAGAATACTGAACTTCCTGGATGAAGCCGGAGTCGATTAGCTTCTTGACCTCGGCGTTGATGTTCATCTCAAGTTCGAGCCTCATTCTTCTCAGTGCTTGTTTGATCAGCTTGATGTCCGGGAAAATCGCCAATTTGTGGACATCAATCTCTGGATTGAGTCCCAGCATCTCTGAATAGTTCCATGCAAAGAAATCTTTATACTGCATGAGCACGTCTTTAAGCGTAGCCACCTTTTCTTCAGACAATAGCTCACTGACGAATGTCGGCCGCGGGTCGCTTGTCGTCCCCAAGTCAATCTTCTTGAGGTTATCTGCAGTAGCATGTATCTCATCTTCCAGTTCTTTTGGCGCCGGCGGAAACTCTGAGATCACCTCATTATCATCGTTTTCGAAGCACCAGGAGAAGTCATCCATATTCTCGGGTTCTTCTTCTGACAGCGTTATCATATGACAGGTACGAGATCGCTTCCAAGACCGATGTTGATCTGGTTCTACTCTCGCTGCAGGTACGGCTTTTGGTTCATGATTCTGCGGCGGAGTTACCCTCCAGCTGCTGGATAGAGCGAACCTACCTTGCTGATACTGGTCTTCTACCCAGTCTTTAAATGTGAAGCAGTCTTCGAGGGGATGTCCTAATGCCTGATGATAGGAGCAATAGTCCGGGTGAGAGACTTCGCCTGCTTGCTCGGGGTGCTTGGACTCCGGGAGGGTAATTATTTGATGTTTTATGGCAAGATCAAGTATCTTCCTTGTCTTTTCCTTGGAAAAAGAATACGCTCGACTCATCTTCTTTATAAGAGACTAATTTGGATTGCTTGATTCCTGTTCGCGTGGCTTCTTGGTCCCACTTTGTCGCTGTCGAACGCTTTTTCCGTTCTTGGGCTTATTTCTGCCTCTGCGTTGGGCCTTTTGTGTGACGGGTTGACGAGGAAGAGCATTTTCATTTTTCGCAACCGGCTGAAGGAGGCGTTGCATTCTAGCTTTCTCGTAGATGGACATTTCGCGATTATGGTCGTCTTGAGACTTTCGACCCGCTTCCCTTATAAGCTTGTTCATTTGTTCTTCGAACGACGGGCTTGGCATTTTCACGACAGGAGCTCGTTTTGGTTCAGGGTTATTATCTTCCCACAGAGCGTCTCCTTCTTCATCGAAGTCATGTATGACGTAGCAGTCACGGAATGACTCCCGTTTCTTGGATTGAACATATCCAAGCCCGATTATTTCCATTCTCCTGTTGGGCAACTTTCGTTGAGTTCCGGGGACGCTCCAGATCCTGTTGTAGAACTGAGTTTGTCGAGCGGTCTGCTTAAGGGGTATGCCTTGGTGCCTCAACAGCCTTTTTAATCCGTCTGTATAATATCTGGGCAGGCGGATGGGCTGGTGCCTGTCAAGTGTAGAATCCGCGCCATGCCAGATTTCTTTCTCCACTTTGGTTTCCCCGGATCAGTAGAATTGGATCGCCTTGTCACCCTTTCGCCTGGGAGGGACGTAGAATGTTTGCAGTTCCTACACACTGTAGGCATTAAGTGCATCGAGCTCTTTGTAATGCTCTCGCGGAACCATGGCGATTTGCAAACTTCGATCATCACCAGCAAAGGCTTGAATTGATGGCCGAATAGAAAATACGGCATTGACTTCATCTTCCGTGTCGCTGCCGAAGATCAACATAGGGGTGGACGGTCCCGGCTTGTTGCATTGGGACGGACCTGAATAAACTATTTATTCTTCCTCCTCGGTATCACTCCCGAAGACCGGAATAGTGATGATAACTTTGTTCTTCGATTTACAGCATCTTTCCGTGTCTTCAAAGTCCGGCAAGAAATACTTTGCATCCTCATATTTGCGAACTTCGTTTACGGAGAACGGGTTAAGTTCCCTTGTTACGGTGTACTCGAGACCATCCTTGAAATACTTCATGCACTGGTGTTGTGTAGAAGGGATGAGGTTGTACTCGTGTAACCAAGGCCTGCCGAGTAAAGCGTTGTAGCAAGTCTTGGCGTCAATGACGTGAAATTTAATGTCCGTGACGAGCAGCCCAAAGCGCAGCGTCAGTATTACAGACCCAAGTGTCCGTGATGATTGGGAGTCAAATCCGAAGATGGTGATTTTATCACGAGCGAGGTGCTGAACGCTCATGCAGATTTCCTTCAACACTCTCACGTTGAGGAGATTGACGGAAGACCCATTGTCAACCAGGATTTTGCCTATCTTGATATCATGACAATATCCGGAGACATAAAGGGGACGGTTATGTTCGCATGTCCCAAGGAGGAGATCTTCATCGCCGAAAGTGATATCGGCTGTGTGCACTTCTTCCAGCTCTTCCTTCATCTTTTCTTCGGCGAGGAAAGCTTGGAATTGCTCTGGGTCTTGTAGTGCCTTGATCAATGAATCTCTCACCTCTTTGGATAGCAGAAGGGCGTCGAGAATGCTTAGCTGCGAAGGTAGCTTTCTTAAGTGTGCAAGAACATTGTAATCCATATTACTTTTCTTTGGCGGGTCCTTGGCTGTCAGCTCTTTGACGGCTTGGTCATCAAGGATGATATCCTCAGGGATCTTTTCTTTCCCCTTATCTTTTCTATTTGACCCACTGTTCGAGGGCCCAAGATTCTTTTCGGGTAGCGTACGATTGCACAGCTGAATATTTTCACAGGTCTTCGGTTCTTCCTCTTTTCCCGGGGTGGATTCTTTAAAGAGAGGGCCAAGAGTCATTTCTTCGTCAGAGTCGCTCTCGAAGGTGAGAACTTGCGATCCCCCAGCGTCAACCATGTGAAAGTTGCCGGTAGTACTTTTACGCTCCTCTGTCGTATTTCTTTGCTCCCGACGAGTTTTGCGTTTCATCCACTTGAAATGTTGCCGGTGAGCAACATATCCCTGCCACCATCTTTTAAAAGCGTTGCACTCTTCGGTGGGGTGCGCAATCTTTCGATGATATAAGCAGTAGTTAGGATGTATTTTCGCTTCACCAAGACTGTTTCCTTTGGAGGGTGGCAGCTTCATTCCCATCGATATGGCTTTGGCGAACCTCTTCCTCGTCTTGAACCTGCTTTTATTTGCGGCGGATGTACTTTGATCTGGCAGGGGTGTTTCACTTTCGTCCAGTCGCCGACGTTTGGCTTTTTCAAATATGGCCATCTCACGCTCTCGAGCAGCTTTGCTTTTAAGAAGAGCTTTGTCCAGGAATGCATCAATCATTTCGTCTGATGGCCCTAGAAATTCTGGCTTAGGATCTGCCCCCAGTTTCTCTGTGTAAGGAGCTTCTTCATCGTCTATCGACGAGTGAGAGATCACATGGAAACTTTCCACATAATCTTCAGATTCATCCGACGAGTCTTCTCCATTGTCATCATCTCCGTCCTCAAGGACGTGGCTGAGAAATTCTTGGAGTGTGACTGGAGTCCGCGCTTTTTGATTATATTCTTCCAGTGCGTCAATCTGCCTCTGCAGGTCCGTACGCTTGTCACCAGGCTTCATAATCTTTTTGGTCTTCTTCTTCTTTTTTTTTTGACGGCTGGGTGTGAGCACTTTGACTATCACCACCAATTTTTGGAGTTGGGCGCGGCTTCAGCATTCCCTCGATGATCTCGGGTTCCAGCGGACTTTTCCATCTAATCGCCGGGCATGTTTGGAGATCCTTCAGCATTCTTTTAGTTTTGGCTGAAAGAGCGACCTCCATGGAGCTTCTTCTATGAAAGAGCATGATGCCCCCGGTATGTCCGTCTTCTTAGGAGCGTGTGGCTGTGGTGGGTTCACCTTCCAATTCTCGGACAGGGCAAATTTGCCCTGTTGGTATTGACCTTCAATCCAGCCTTTAAAGACGAAGCAATCTTCAATTGGATGGCTTACCGTTTGATGGTAGAGGCAATAATTGGGACTATTAGCCTCACCAGGTTGCAACGGTCATTTTGGATTCGGCAGATTGATGAGCATGTTGCGCACCGCTAGCTCGAACAATCTCTTCGTTTTGTCCCGGGAAAACAAATAAGGGCGCTTCATCTTCTCATTATAGAATTTCCGCCTTTCGTCTAGGCGGTCAGTTAGTTTTGGGGCACTGGGCTGCTGTTGAGTATTCGCGACGAAGGTCGCCTTCCTTTTACCCTTTTCGTTCCACGGCTCCGGCTTTAAAGGAGACAGTCTATGACCCATCTGGTCCATTTGGGCCAGTTTGTCGATCAAGGCCTGGAATGTGGTTGTCTTGAAGAACATCATGAATTGGGAAACAGTTGCTTGAGGGTCAAGAGTGCCCACGAACATGCCCACTGCCGGCGCTTCCTCGATGCGCTGCTTACATTTTGACCATAAATTCCGCCATGGTATTGCGTATTGTACCCACGTTTCACCTGGCTTCACCCTGGCATTGATCAATGCCGTTATTGGGGTGCGTTCACTAGAACTCGCGAAACGCTGGGTGAATAGTAGCTCCATTTCTGCAAAAGTCTTGATTCAGTCGTTTGGAAGTTCAGAATACCACTCGAACGCCGTCTCCGACAAGCTACCAACAAACTGGCGGAGCAGAATTTTATCATCAACCCGGTGTTTCCGCACAAGGCTCTGAATTGAGCGACATGCTGATGTGAGATTCCCCGTCCCTTTATATATGTGGAATTTAGGGATCGTATATCCCGGCGGGTACCTTATTTGGTCATACCAGCTTGGATAGGGTCGCCCAGTCTTAACGACCTGTCGATCCGCTTCGTTTGCCTGGTGAGCTCGTATTTGCTGAGCAATGTAATCATCTAGAGCGGCCTTAGAGATGGTCTCCTCTTTGGCTGCTGAAAGAGCCTGAGGAGGGTTCGATGTCTCCTCTCTGTCATCTTCAACGGTGATCGGGGGGTCTTCAGCTGGAGGTTCCGGCTGTAACATCATCCCAGCCATGTCTTGGTACAAAAGAGCCATTCGTTTTATATTGGCCGCCTGCTCCGCAGCCTCTTTTTCTTTCCTCTCGAGCATTCTTCATAGGAACTCGGTATCAGTTTCTTGTTCCCGACGCTGCTCCGAGGTCTCTGGATTTTATTTTGGCCCAGTGAGTGCGGCCATTGCAGTCAGCATCTCCTGAAGTTTCTGCTGTTGTTGTTCCTGAGCCTTCGTTATCGATCGGGTAAGAGGTCGATGACCCATAGAAGCACGACTTTCTTCTTTTCCGGAAGCCATATAAACGGTATGTATTACCATGCCCCCAGACTTGGGGCGTTTAGATTCATCGCTTTTGCGGTTCGCCGCGGTCACAGGGGCTTTCTCCGGCCTCCTTCTCTTTTGAGCGGTTGACGTTGAGGGAGCCGTTGCAGCGGGCACCCAGACGGCTGTCGCCTTTGGTGGCTTGACATGATGGTTTTCTCCTTGTCGAGCTTTAAGCTTCTTTGATCAGCGAGAGTAGTCCTGGTTAATCATAGATTCCTGGACCTGTCGCCAGACTTTATAAATTTTGGAGGACAGCCGCTGAGAGGGCTGCTCCGGCTTCTTTTCTGTAGTAATCTCCATAGGTGGAGGAGATCTCTTCAGCATGGCAGTCGGAGAGTTCTTGCGAACCCTCCTAAGCGGTTCAAACCTATTCCCAGTTGGAACAGCAGCATTGATTTCCACCATGGGAGCTGGCGGAGTTAGTCCAGAAGGGGAGCTGCCCCCAGCCTTCCTTACTCGGCGCCAGTGATGACGGCGAGCATGTCGTGCGGATGGAGTTGGTTCAGCTATGGGGATGGCTTCGTCATGCTCTCTGTCTTGGCGGAGGGTTGTCGCCGGTGTCAGACTTTTAAAGACTGACGTTCGCCGAGAAGTAATTTCTAACCTATCGAAGGCAGACTTCCGAGTAGGGGAAGCAACCTTGACGATTTCGCCTAGAACAGGAGATGAAATAGTCAGTCTTGTGAAGATCGACCCTTTGGCAGGAGAAGCCGCCTTGACGACTTCGGGAGCAGGGATGGCTATCCTTTTTGGGAGAACCCTTTCTGGTATCGCGGGCTTCTTCATGGGCCCAACTGAGCTTTGGCCCAGTCTGTCAAAGACTGAGGCGTTGGAGCTGGACGACCCGTTGAGAGGGGCCGCAGTGGTTATAAGCCGATCAAAGACCGACTTCTTCTGAGCTTCTTGTGATGGTACAGGAGCGCTGAAGCTCGTTGGCGGGAGCATGGTCCCGAAGAACAATCCAGTGGTGGCCTGAGTGACCTGTTCCACCGGCATAGCGAAGATAGAGGCCGCTTGGGGCCCATAAGTCACTCCTCTAGACGGGATGGAGCGAGAGTTGCAGTTGCAGTTAGTGCAGGTTGAAGCCATTGATCTTCTATTTTCTGCACGGAGCAAGACAACAAATCTTAGTACCTCGAACCCAAGGGCAACCATATCAAACCGCGATTCGTTCGCGAACACGACACATGAAGCGTGGAGTGGAAAGAGGAAAAGGTCCCACCGGGCGTGCCAGAATCTGTTCCCCACCGAAACACGGAGACGAGACCGCGCGGGTCCGTCTTGCCTGAATTTCGGGGCAGATGCTAATTGGTGCTATCCGTCCACCTCTCCGAAGATGCCAAGTTGATTTATGACACCGTGTATCGAAGGTTTAAACGGATGCGGCCGATGTAGCAGACTTCGTTAGATTCCCCCTCGTCGAGGGGTTTTTGATTGTGGGGACGCTCTTCCCTACAGGCGCAAGCCCCTGCAGTTAATTACGCTACCGCATCGCGGTAACCACTTTCTCCTTCTCTAGATGGTCACTTCATGTCGTGTTTGTTTTGTTTTTTGGTTGCCCGTGGATCGTATACGGAGACTAATTTATGTTGTCGCCCATAGGGCGTGGATTAGTCCAAATCCGTATCTTCTTAGATTTGGGTTTGAGGGTTGGGTTTAAGGATACGTTAGCCTCATTTGAGACTAAGATCAACTTAAACGTTAGTTAAGGATACATTAGTTTAATTTTAGACTAAGATCAACTTAACGGGATCGTGTAGATCCAACAAAAGAGCATATGGACTCTATTGTTTAGTTTAGGGACATTGCGGTCGATTAGTTTAAGGACATTACGGTCCATTGTTAGTTTAAGGACATCTCGGTCCAAGGTTAAGGACATCATAGTCCATGGGTTTTGAAGGATCCCACAGTCCGAGGTTAAGGACATCATAGTCCATGGGCTTAAGGACCCCACAGTCCAGTTTAAAGACGTCATAGTCTGTGAAATGTATGGTTGTCGGGACCCATCACTTCTCTGAAGACGTTGAAGGATTACAACGACATATATCAGAGGGGTTCAGAGATGTACCCTTAAACCAATTTTGGTTGAAAGATCTATGGTCCAATTTGGAACTAAGATCTGTTAAAAGATATATGAGCATGTGGGCTCAATTAATCTGAATTTGAGGAATTATGGCCGATCTTGGGCTAAGTCCAATCAAAATTAAATGTTTTAACATTTATTTTGGGCTGTTGAGCTTTTATTTGGGCTTAGCCCTTTTAACAATGCTGAGCATTGATTTATATCTTGACAATGTTTTGTCTTTTATTGAATGATGAGCATTCATCATAGCTCTGGGCTTATTAAAGAACAATTTATGTTCTGTCAGCGCAACACATGGTGCGCTTGGCGCTTTGTGCCAGTCAAAGAGCGCAGTGCGCTTCTTCCACGTGGCGCATACGTGAAGGACACGTGTCGCGCTTGGCGCTAAGCGCCAGATGATGGGCGCATTGCGCCAGTTTAAGAGCGCAGAGAGCTGGTTCGTGAGTGCAGAGCGCTTCTAGTTTAGTGGCGCATACGTGAGTGACACGTGGCGCGCTTGGTGCTGAGCGCCAGCCTATGAGCGCAGTGCGCTATTTCAGAAGCGGAAGACGCTAGTTGTTAAGCAGTACTTGCGCGATTGACACGTGGCACATTTGGCGCTGCGCGCCAGTCCAGAGAGCGCATAAGCGCAGTTCAAGATCGCAAAGCGCATATGATCAATTTTATGATCTAAAAACAATTTATGTTCTTTTAAAAGAGACTTTGTCTCAGGATCTAAGAACAACCGTTCTTATTTTGTTTCAATCTCTTATATTGATGAAAAGCTTTGCCTTTATGGATCTATGATCCTTAAGAGAATTGAATTATTCTCCCCTCCTTTTTATAATGAGATGTTCATGATCTCTTTGAGAAAGATTTTAGTCTTATAGATCTAAGATCTGTGAGAAGTAAGTTCTTCTTTTATTTTATGATGAGATCTTTTGATCTTTTTGTGAAATACTTTTTATCTTTGTAGATCTATGATCTTTTTAAAGAAATGAATTCTTCTTTCTTAATCATGAGATGATTTCATCTCTGTGTTCATCATCATTCATTCTTACCTTGAAGAAAAATCTTCTTGCAACAGCTTGCTCTTTGAATTTCTCTAAGTTTTTTTGGGAGGTTTTTCTCTCTCTTTCTGTATCTGAGACTTAAAGTCTAAGGGCCTTTTTATAGGGTAGGCTGATTTGTTGAATCAGTTAAAGAGATCTTTCTATGATTGATTTGGGGATGTTTCCCCACCATTGGATCTTTGATCTTAGGGCTTCTGTTTTACAGAAGGCAATCTTCTTGTTTTTAACAAGATTAATAAATCTTTCAATACAAAATTTATTATGTCTTTTGGTAATTTTTATTTACCATTGGATCATTGATCCAACGTTGCTCTGATTTACAGAGCACAATCTTGTTATTTGGAAAGATTTTGAGGAATCTTTCCTTAACAGACTTTAATTCTGATTAATTAATGATTTATCATTATTATTAGATCTTTGATCTAACGGTGGGGAGCTTTTAGATCCAGCGCTAGCGCACCCGTGCTTTACACGTGGTGCGCTGCTTAAAGGGTAGCGCACATTGCGCTAGCGCACTCGTGCTTGACACGTGGTGCGCTGCTTGGAGCGCAGCGCACCTAGCGCTAGCGCACACATGGTGTGCTGCTTAGAGCGTAGCGCACCCGGCGCTAGCGTCCACGTGCTTTCACATGATGCGCTGCTTAGGACGCAGCGCTCTTGGCGCTGCATCTGAAGCATTGCTTCATTTCAAAATTTGAATTTTGAACAGAGCTTTGCTCTGATTGGGGGAAACTAGGACTTTCTTGCTCGACATGATAATATGATATCTGGTTGCTCTTTATCTAAACATGTATACTGATTGTCTCTATAATACATGTTGATAAAACTCTTAGGATGGGTACTTGACTACCAGGACTATGATGCAGATCATACTAGTGGGGACAGAATAGTCGTTAAGTATATCCTTCAAATATTCTTAGTCGAGGGTGTATCGAGACAGGGCATCTATATACCAGAGTAGACTAGCGTATACGCTTCTCGACCCATATGATGGGCGATGGATGATCCCATATCCATTGATGTTTGACATCAGAGAAGGTATGCGAGTGCTCAGTGGAGACTGGGTACACTGAACGGACTCGCCGAGAACTCCCAAATGATATTATACCTTACGTCAGATGGCAGTTCTCTGGTGACACTGGTACAAGTTAGTTTGTAGACCCGAGATCGTCATACAGTCTTGTGTGATTCCCACTGTGCTTTGATTTCCACCTTACCACGTTCAAGAGAACGTGCAAAACGGTGGCTTTTGGGTACAGTCCCGAATCACATGGAGGCAATGGACGATAGGAGGGGTTTCGTCTCTCTTGGTATAGGGAGTTGATGTTGCGCTGTGTTAGATTGGCTATAACTGGAAATCCCTGGCCAGGGTTGCTTTGATATACTGGTAAGTGTTATCAGTAGTTTCTCGAAATGTTATGGACCTCATATCGACACGACTTATCGGTTATTGGGGTCTGACGTTTACCACCCCTAGACTAGATATACGACATATCAGACGAAGAGACCGGACTGTACGGGAGTGTTACTGATTGGATTCATAGGAGAATGTACAGGCTTGCTTGTTGATCTTCTGATCGCTCAATACCTGGGTGGCTGTTACGTTTAGCTGACCGCTTGCAGCTTGTGGGTGTTTGATATGATCATCACCTACTGCCGACGTATTGACGATTCTTTAGAGTCCTACACAGAGGTTTCCTGGCTCAGGAAAAACGGAGTAGGAGCACATATGAGATATGTGTGGGACCGAGAACAATACGTGTATGTGATACCGTATTAGATTCTCGCGATATGTGATATCGGCCGGGTATATGTGATATAGCCGGGTCATCGGATCAAGTGTTGATTCGATGAACTGATACAGATTATATTAGTCGGTTATTTGTGAAATAGCCGGATTATCCGATCAAGTGTTGATTCGATAATTTAATGTATAATTATATATTTGATATATTACATTACATTAACTAATATAAGCTCACTTAAAGATTCTTTTTCTCACATGGATAATACATTGATGTATATGCGATATATGTTAATTGTATTATTTTATTTTGTTACATTATATATTATATATGTGATATATAATATTGTAACATATTAGGGTTACAATTGCAACATTTTTTGTTGAGTTTAAACCAAGTTAGGGTTTGGATTAGGGTTAGCTTTTGGATGAAGCTTTCATGAAGCTTTGACTTTTGTCATCTAGCTTGGTATTTTGTGTTGATATTTGTTAACCCAACCCAAACCTCTACCCATGGTTTATTCTCTACAAGGGTTAAGGATGTGATCTTTAACCTATGGTTGCAATTCTAACCTCACACAATAATTCATTATTCATCACAAAAGAACTTCTTCTTCTTCCTCGTGAAAAGCTTTCTAGCTTTTGATTTGTGATGGATATTTTGTGAGAAATTGAAAACAAAAGAGAGCAAAATTCCTGCTTCATCATCCTCATCTATTCTAACCACTTAGATTAGGGTGTTTGCTTTACTAATACTTGATTAGTGAAGCAAGAGCTTGGGTTAGTGTTTCTTCAAGGTAGATCATCTTAGTTTTTGAAGATTGGAAGCAAGGTTGCATCTTTCTCTTCATGGAGCCTCTCTAAAGTCTGGGTACTTGATGATCATAGCGAAGAGACCTCAACACGGAGCTTATGAAGTGAAGGAATGGACTACAAAGGTTGTAATCCCTAACTCTTAGATGTTAAGTGTTAAAATGCTAGCTTTTGTTCGATTCTCTAGTTAAAGTTCTTAGGTTTAGGGTTATCTTCAATGGAAAAATTTGAAATTGGCATGGATGATGCCTCCCGAAACCTTGCTGCCGTTGTAGGTAACCCAGCAGTGGTATCAGAGCCTAGCTAGAGAATTAGACGGATACGTGTAGAATTACGAAACCGAAACAACTTCGAAACACCCGATATCAAACCCTAGTTTCTGTCGAATTATTTCTGGAGTCTAAAAATTTTTCAAACATGTGCAGAATAATGTATGAGATACATATTGATCATGGCCCAAACCCCACACCCCTGCTCGGAATTTGGTCGATCACAAGGCCAAAAATTCCCAGCAGGCCGGCCCCCAAGTCTATTCCGGGCTCCTGTTTTGGGTCATGGTCAAGTCTCTGGGGTTTGGTATTTTTGGTGTTGTTTATTTTTGATAAATTTGCATGAGATGTTTATTTACTCAAAAGGTAATTCGGAGTGTTTCGTATTCGCAATTCTAGCTTGGTTTAATGATTGTTTAAACAGTGTTAAAAAGTTCGAACGGATATCAATAACTCACTTTTTCCCCTGCCGGAAAATTTCCAAGCGTTGGATTTTTCCTTAGTTAAAGAACATTCAAAGTCGTGCAAGTAACACGTTGGACCCTCTAGAAGAACGAAAACCTTAACTCGATTATGTGACCGTCAGAACCGCCTCTAAACCCTAGGGTTTGTTGCAGTTCGGCGTTGCCACATGTGAGCCGTTGGTTTGACCCTTCTACGGTTGGACCATTGGTACTGTGGCATGTGATGGATGCTTTTAAATTAAGTTCAAGTGTTGAGCAAATAGGGAAATTTTGGGTGTTTGTTGATTCGATCGGAATGTTTAACATCGTCTAACTTTTTCTGTAATGTGATACAATATTTGGAATCCACAAGTAGTTATGAGATAACTAATTTGAATGTTATAAATCTAGCAGTTTAGTCTTGTTTGATCGGTTGCCACGGGAATTTGATGCGATCAAAAGTCTGTCGTGATCACGTAGCGTATGCGGATATTTGCCAAGTAAACTTAATAGATAGCCACGCCCTATAGCCCCGACCAAGTGACTGTAGGAGAACCCCTTCGCCAAAAGCATCCGTTCGGGTGCTCGCGGCAGCGGTGTTCCGTCTTAGTGCACTTCGTCAACGGCATCGGGGGTGCGGCCGTCTACTAAAGTTTCTGACGAGCATTTGATCAGGATTTCGGGAATCTTGTTGAATTGCCTGACTAGATATTGAAAAGTGTTTTCGAGATCGAGATTAACTGCGGGGTTTATAATTGTTAGACATGCGATGTCTAAAGAATTCATTTGGTTAGGCATGTGATGTCTAAGGAGGTTGCGGATTCCAACTGTTGTAGTTTTACATTTTCTTCTCTGTGACCGTAAGTGTAATATGTGGTGTATCGCCGGTTTCGTTGCTACACATCAACGACAATTGGGATACGCATATTTACTTACGTTGATGACATGTGATGTTATGTGTTGCTGTGATATGTTAGATTGGATCGTCGTGTTTTGAATAGCCGGGGGTTTTATGTGAGATGAAAGTTTTTTTTTTCATTTTCATTCATGTAAAATTCATTGTATGTAATATTCTTTTATTGGGGCACTTCCGGGTTGAGGATGATGTCACCATTGTATATTATTTACTTTTCCGCGTTAGGCTAGACCCATGGCGTGGAGCACAAGTAACCGGGTTCTAGTGGGAGACCATCTCGAGGAGTCGAGACCGGGTCTCCTAACTCTAGAACTGGTAGGGTTGCTTGCCGCTCTCGTAGGGGTCTAGGGGTGTGGGATTGGTTATTCATCGCGACCGTGGAATCCGTGTTTTATACAGGCTCACAATAAAATACGGACCTCCTAATATATCCAATATTTCATTTGTTTCTTCTGCTGCGATATTTGTGATGTGATCATTTGATATATTAAGATAGATACTGGATATAGTATATGTGATATATTATATAGACGTTGCTTATGTTTTACACCCGGGCTAGCACTGCCCCGCTCTGCCGTTAGTTACCTATCCTAACGGTGCACGAGGGGACATCGAGGCGAATGCGGATGGCATAAGCGTACATTGTATTTATCTGTGATGTTTAGGTAAACTAAAATGATGGGACTTCATTAATGAGATTAATGAAATAAAAGAAACCTAAAGATGTTGTGAAATCAAATTTTCAAAAACAGGTAGCTCTAGTTGTTGCTTTGCATAGCGGTGTTCCTTGTAGAATATCCAGCACCTTATTCGATAAGGAAAGAGACGAGATCCCTTCACCAGGAATGACCTCTTTAGCAATAACTGGCAGATGCTACAACCCTCGGTTTTGTCTTTTGATTGTTTTTCTAGTTATTGCTTTGCATAGTGGTATTTGTGAAATATCCTGCACCTTATTCGATAAGGAAAGAGCCGAGATCCCTTCACCGGGAGTGATCTCTTTAGCAAAACTAGCAAAGGCCTAAAAAACACTCCATTTAAATTATTTGATTCTACAACGATATCAAGTTCATTACGCAAAGGGTTTTCTTAAAAACCTGTCGTAGCCCTCCGTCATTTCAGATAAGTACTACTTAGTATTCGTGCTGCGGTAGTTTGGCATGCGATAAGGTGTAGTGTACGGTAGTTAACTAGTGCTTATCTGCTAGCATATGATGCGTTGGATTAGGGTATTCGTACGGTGTTGTTTGGCATGCGTCAAGGGTCGTACGGGTGGGTTTAATTCAATTAGGAAATGCACGGGTTGAACTTGACTAGCGGACTATGGGTTGTTTGGCACGCGTCAAGGTCATAGGACGCTAGGGGTAAAATATTATCGGGAATTTCAAGTGTTGAAATTTGCAATGAGATTGCATACCTCCTATGAGATAGTTGGATCCCGATACCCACTGCGAGTAAGAGTTACTCCTGGGAGTGTTTTATACATTACAATTAGCCGATCAAGTAGGTGTCTAGAAAGGTGTCAACGGGGTTACGCCTCTGGGAAATGAGGTTTATTTTAATTAGGTCCGTGCGAAAGCATGGAGAACCTCCCTCAAAGTACCGGCACTGGCCTGGCTGAAAGATTGGCGAACTTGTAGGGTATAATTAATCCCGGCTGGTCTTACCTTTTAGGGTTTGAAGGAAGATTTGACTAAAACAGTGGGAGCCATCCTGATTAGATATATTAATAACCAATCTAATCTTGCAAGAGTACACGCAGAGTGTTTTCTTCTCTCTCTCTCTCCAGGTAGCGACCATGTCACGCCTTAATCAAGATATTAATATGGATGTATTGACCGAACCCGCTTGTTATACTGTGCTGGGGAACATTGGTCCCGCTCCAACTTATAATTGTTATAAGTCCGAGCAGGAAATTGGGGATTACCAGGATTCCCGTGCCGCCCAAACGAAGAAAGTGCATACTGATGTATCTTCTTCGGGTGTGTTCATTACAGAGAACTGTTTCTCAGTATCCTTTACGTCCTGGGTATGAGATACCGGATCAGGATCCCGCATATGTAATAAGTTACATGGGCTACAGATAGGTAGAGAACTGAGAACGAGTGATAAGTTTTAAGAGTTAAAAATAGTGCAAGTGTTGCAGCCAAGTCTGTTGGCAGCTATCGCCCTGTATTACCAAATACATTGATTCTGAACGAATGTTATTAGATACCGAACCTGATATACAACATCATATCAGTCTCTTTATTAGTAAAGAAGGATATAATTTTGTATTAATGGATAATGTTTTGAACATTTCCTATATCAAGAGTTGATCAGTTCAGGCACGTTATCTAAAAGCATAGATGTTCTAAATCAAACCACAGTTCTTAACGTACAGAACACACACAAGGGGAAAAGTTCAGAAATGAACGAATCCTTCTTAAGGTATTGTAAACTAGGTCATATCAATACGACCCGACTAGCTAAGTTATATTAAGATGCATATTTAAATCAGTTTAAACTTACATCTTGTGAAACTTGCCAGTCATGTCACAAAAATAAAATGACCATAGCTCCTTTTATTGGAAACAGAGAAAGAGTTAGTGAACTCTTGGGATTGATACATGATGATGTATATAGGTCCCCTGTCTACACATGCCAGGAACGGTTCTTTGTACTTCATTACATTCACTGATGATCTCTCAAGATTCACACATGTGTTCCTGTTGAAACACAAGTCTGAAGCTTTTGAGAAATTCAATGAATATAAGGTAGAAGTAGAGAACCAAAACGGGTATAAGTATTATGTCCTATGATAAGATCAGGGAGGAGAATACTTGAGCACGGAGTTCCTAGACTATTCTATAAGAGAATGAGATTCTCTCTCGGCATTACTCCTCCGAATACGCCACAGCACGATGGTATATCGGGGCGGAGCAATTGCACCCTATGTGATATGGTGTGCTCTATGATGAGTACTACTGAGATGCCTATTTCCTTTTGGATGTTATGCACTTAAGAAGCTGCATACCTACTGAGATGCCTATTTCCTTTTGGTGTGCTCTATGACAGTGGGAGTGAGGATTGCATCATGAGATGATGACCCAACTAGTTTCGAGCAGGCCATCAGGAGTGGGGACTCTGTGAGAATGGCTGGATGCTCAGCAATCTGAGATGGAATCCATATACACCAACAGAGTATGGACTTTGGTTACTTTATCTGAAGGGTTAAATCCCCATCAGGAGCAAGTATATCTTGAGAAGATTACTTGGTGTACATGGAAAGGTTGAGACTTTCAAAGCTATGCTTAAGTCCATCCAGATCCTACTTGCCACTGCTACATACCATGACTACGATATCTGGCAGTTATGTGTCATGACTGCTTTTCTAAATAGTGATTTGGAAGAGAGCGTCTATAAGTACACAGCCAGAGGGCTTCGTAGACAGTGGGAGCAACGGAAACGTGTGCAAGTTGTTTTATGGGATAAATCAGGCATCGCGGAGTTGGAACGTCTGTTTTGATGTAGTAGTCAAAGAGTTTGACTTCATCAAAATGGTAGATGAACCTAGTATATACAAAAAGGTAGTAAGGAGTATGGTAGTGATCCTCGTATAGTACGTGGATGACATACTCTTGATAGGGAAGTAGTTTTCTATGCTACGCTCGGTCAATCTCCTCTTATCACAAGGATTCTCTATATAGGATCATGGTGATACCTCCTAAATCCTGGGTTATGGATCTATGAGATAGATCTAATTGGATGTTAGGATTCTCACTAGCTTTAGTGAGATGGTATCAATCGATCCTGGGGAGAATCACTGGAAAGGTTCCAGGGTGATAAGGACGACTGAATGTCAGTCACATGCATTGTCTTTACCCTCAGTGGAGGGACGGTATGTTGGAAGAGTTCCAAGCTAGATACCGTGACATACTAGACGATAAAGGCTGGATATATCACTACCAAGGATGCTACCAAAGAAATAGTCTGGATGTACACTAGTTCATGAGATGAATTCCGTTCCTACCATTGTGTGACAATGTAGTTATGGCTTTGGTCAAGGAACCCCCGTCCCATCAGTAATCCAGACATATTCTTAGGCAGTATCACCTGATCAGCGGAGATGGTTGATCTCCAGGAAGATTAAGGTTCAGGAGAGTAGACACAGAGGAGAACACGGCGGATCCACTCACAAAGGCCTATTCCCAGAAGAGACTTTTATGGGATGGTTGAGTATGAGATACTTAAACCACGGCTGATTGTTGGGTATGAGATACTACAACAGATAGCCCTAGTGCAAGTAGGAGATTGTTAGTAATATGTGTGCTCTAGAGGCCATTACTGTACATGCGATGTATATTGTAGTGGATGCTTGGACATATATAGGGAGGAATTTCTTGCTCGACATGATAGTATGCTATCTGGTTGCTCTTTATCTAAACATGTACACTGATTGTCTCTATAATACATGTTGATAAAGCCCTTAGGATGAGTACTTGACTACCAGGACTATGATGCAGATCATACTAGTGGGGACAGAGTAGTCGTTAAGTACATCCTTCAAATGTTCCTAGTCGAGAGTGTATCGAGACAGGGCATCAATATACCAGAGTAGACTAGCGTATACGCTTCTCGACCCATATGATGGGCGATGGATGATCCCATATCCATTGATGTTTGACATCAGAGAAGCTATGCGGGTGCTCAGTAGAGACTGGGTACACTGAACGGACTCACCGAGAACTCTCAGATGGTATTAAACCTTACGTCAGATGGCAGTTCTCTGGTGACATTGGTACAGGTTAGTCTGTAGACCTGAGATCGTTATAGAGTCTTGTGTGATTCCCACTGTGCTATGATTTCCACCTTACCACGTTCAAGAGAACGTGCAAAACGGTGCTTTTGGGTACAGTCCCGAATCACATGGAGGCAATGAGCGATAGGAGGGGTTTCGTCTCTTCCGGTATAGGGAGTTGATGTTGCGCTGTGTTCAATTGGCTATAACTGGAAATCCCTGGCGATGTCTTGATTGTATTGTTTATATTGTTTGTTATATAGATGGATGACTTTCCGAAACCATGATATCAGTAAACAGAATGGATACAAATGGAGAGTCATGTAGACGGAGTATATCCCTGGTTCGGTTCAGTCAAGTAGATTGATATAGATTGTATAGACGGATTCATGTTGGATTGTAATTTATACTTGAATCACATTCAAGTCAGATTGATCAGATTGAGACTCAGTCTGAGTCAGACACTTTGAAAAGAACTTGAAATCCTGAATTAGTTTTGGTGTTATCGGTAACTGCTGCACATGGACGACATGATTTGTGTCTTTTTCGAAGACAATTACCGTGTTGATAAAACCGTTTGTTAGATTGTCTACCTTAAATAGGAAAGCACCCATATCTCCGGCACCCCGAAGCTCAAGAGACCGGTCCTGCTTAAACCTATGTTTACTAGGGTCCTTATTGTAATTTAGTATAACTTGAGGGGGTTTTATGTAAAAATAGTTTGATATAATTTTCAAAATACATCTCAAGCATTTAATTGTCCTCTTTGGGGTTTCCATGGAAGTATATTTTTATACAAGTGAAATTTCTAGTGAGTAAAACCTAACTTCATAATATTGGGTATTTTCTTGAAATATTGGAATTGTGTTGTATTTGGAGGGTATTTTCATGTAATAGTGATTCCTTTGATTAAGAAAACTTGAAACATTTATATAATTAAAATAAATATTTTGATCATATATATATATATATATATATATATATTTAATGAAAATAATTTATTTATTTCTTGTAGAAATCTCATTTTCTAAAGAAAAATGCATAAAAATTCCATCGAGATCGAATGCTCCTTTCGGAGGTCTGTATCTTGCTCTACTAGGCCCGAGGATGTGCAATAATCTGCGCCATCCCAAATGGGGTCCCCAAAAGTGGGTTGTAGAGGTGTAATTGCAAGGAATGGTTTAATACATCTTTTTATAAAAATGGTTTTGTAAGTTAAAGGTATTTATTTGTAAAGTCGTATTATCCCATAACTATATTCCCAAATTTCCATCGTGCTACGTCAAGAATTGTGTGTTGTGATGAGGTAGGTCATTACCTCATGAGTTTTCTAAGGTAAAAGGGTCAAATACAATAAGCAATGTCAAATCTAAACATGAGGGTATTTTAATGTAAAAATGAAATAGAATTTGCTATGATTATTATTTTAATGTAAAACTTGTTTTATTATCTTTTTTAATAATTACTAAACAATATATTAGCATTTTGGAAGTATGTTATTAAGAAAAAGTTGTATTTTTTGAAGAAAATGAAATCGGAAGTCGGATTAACTCCGTTTCCGACGAGTTTTGAAATAGAAAAGTTTTAGGATAGAAAAAGAGAGTGGAAGAAAGGACTTACTGGCTTTTAGGAAAGAAGGGGGGTAGGAGAAGGCTAGGGAAGCGTCGGGACGTCGTTTCGTCGCCGGAATCTCCTTGGATCGTCGCCGGAACTTCACCCTCTGCTAACTCCACTTGCACACAATTAGGACTTGGGAATTTTGTATAGTTTTTGTAATAGAATTCTGAGTGAGGATGAGTGAAATAAAGTGTGGTATTTATAGGGGAAATTAGGGTTTAGAGGGTGAAGGATATGCATTAAAATTGGATTAACTGGGCATTTTATTGTTCTCTGTATGAATGCAGAGAAAACAAACAGTGTGAGAGGAGTAGGGTAGCTGAAGAGGTGCAGGGGTGAAAAGATCAAGGCATTCCCAACGGTTTTGACCGGCGGTATCGTGGAAATTGGGCATTTCGCCGGCCCTTTATTGGCGGATGGAGGTGGGGTTGGGTGCCACGTGTTAGTGTTGCCTCGTATACCCCAGTGCACGTGTTTGTTTATTTTGTGACCTTTCATTTTTACGTGTAGTGTACATGTAGACCCTTGGACTTCTGAAAGATTAAAAGAAAATTAAATAAAAAGAATATGTGGCTGATGGGATTTGAACTCTGGTGCTTTGCCTCAGCAGTGCAAGGCTTTACCAATGAGCTACAATCTCTTTCTTACTGTTCAAAAGCAAATCAAATTCTTATAGCATTCACAGGATTTGCAAATAACCCAATTGTACATTAACTTTTAAACAATTTTCTGTACATTAAAATTGGAGTTGTTACATGGAGTGATGGAAAAATCCTAACTCCAACTCGACGTGCTTCTCATTCCAGCAGGATGCAGACGCAACTTCATCATAAAAAAAAATGGGGCCCAAGGGTCAAAGCAAAGTGGAGTAACAGTAAAATCCTAACTCCAGCTCAACGTTTCTTCTCATGCCAGCAGAATGCAGACGTGTAACGACCCTGAATTTTCTGTACAAAATTTTTCTTCTTAAAGTACAGAAAAGAGTTTGCAAGCCTGAGCACAATTTAAAAGTTATACTTGCTTAAAAACAACAAGAAATAACCTGTAGCTCACTGGTAAAGCCCTTGTACTGCAGTGACATAGCCCCTGTGTTCGAATCCCATCAGCCACATATTATTTTTACTGATTTTTCTTTTAAACTATTTGGAAGCCTAAAAGTTTACACGTGCAATACATGTGAAAATGAAAAATCGGATAAAACAAACATGTGCACAATGTTATATGTACAGAATAGGACACGTGGCTCAAATCCTAGCACCCAACGCCCCCATCGAACCAGCGAGAATGGCTCAAGGCCCGGCGACGCCAGCCATCCGTAGGTAATACTCCCCGTACTTTGCACACAACACCCTTGGCCTACCCCACTACTCCTGTCCTGTTTGTTTTTCCTGCATTTTTCCAGAGAGTTTAAATTCACTTTTTAATCATATTTTTAATTCATTTTTAATTCTCTCTTCAATTCCAAAACCCTAATTTTACCCTATAAATACAACCCCATACCCTAGCCCTCTTCATTCTGAAATCTCTTGCCAAAAATTCTCAAAATTTCCTAAGTCAAAGAAGAGTACAAGTGGAGTTAGCCCTAGTTCCATTTCCGGCTAGGATTCGAGGCACTTCCGGTGACCCCACGACTCCACGAAACTACCAATTTCTTCCTATACATCTTCTCTAATCTTCTAGCAAGTAAGTCCCACCTCTTTTCCTCTCTTCCTACCTTAAAATGATCTATTTTCAAAACATGTCGGTAAGTGAAGTTATACCGGCTTTTGTTTCTAAAACTTTGAAAACTATAATTTCTTCTTAATAACCACTCATCCATATCACTATACTTTGCTTGTTAATCATTAACTAATGTTTTGAAACAAGTTTCACTTTAAAACTCCATGTAAAACAATTTTATTTAAGCTTTTACAATTAAATACCATGAAATTTACATACGACATCTTTTAGTACTTTTGTTTAGCATACCTTTAGAAAACCTCACGAGGTAATGACCTACCTCTCATATACACATATCTTGATATAGCACGATTCTCTTGAAACCAATATCTTGTGGCAAAATACGACTTTTCAATAAAATACCTCGAACTATAAAAAATCGTTTTCTTGTAAATAGTATTATTTAAATTTCTTGCGATTATACCTCTACAACCCATTTCGGGGAACCCGCTATTGGTTGGTGCGGATTATCGCACATCCACGGGCTAGTAGGACAAGATGCAGACCTCCTCACGGAGCATACGATCTCGGTGGAATTTTAATACAATTTTTAAGAAAAACGAGAATTTCTATTTAATAATTAAAATTAATTTTTAATAATTATATAAATATTATCAAATCATCTATTTTTAATATATATCAAAATTCCATGTTTTCTAGAATATAAAGAATTACAAGTTTCATGAAAATACCATCAAGAATCAATACAAGTTAAACTTTACATTAAAATACCTTGAACTATTCAAGTTATATATATATTCACTAACATACCTCATTCTATAAAATTTATATCTATGAAAACCCTATATAACATAAATAAATACTTGAGCTTTATTTTGAAAGTATATTTAAAATATATTTTTCATAAAACCCCCTTAAGTTATATTAAATTACAATAAGGACGCTAGTAAATATAGGTTTTAGCGGGACCAATTCTCTTGAGCCTCAGGGAGACGGAGAAAGAGGGTGCTTGCCTATTTAAGGCAGAAAACTAAAACGGGGTTATCAATGGTAATTATTTTGGAAAAAGACACAAATCCTGCCGTCCATGTGCAGCAGTTACCGATAACACCAGAACCTAATTCAGGATCCAAATCTGTTTAAGTGTCTGACTCAATCTGAGTCTCGGTCTAATCTGAATACAATCCAAACATGAATCCAATCATAACTCCAATTCAAAATGAATCCAATATACCAAACATGAACACTTGAACCTGAACCTGAATACCAGAACAATATCAACATGCAAACATAACTTGACTTGACCGAACCATGGCTATATCTTGACTTGATTACATGCCTACTTGATACATCCTAAAGCCGTTTATATGAACAACTTGTATCCATGGTCACGACAAGTCTGTTAACTATATTTATACAATATATATATGTATATATATATATATATATATTGGGGTTTTAACGGGGTAGATTGATACGGAATGTATTATAACTGGCACGATGAAGGACACTAAAAGACATCTACCGTTCATTCGTGCCGTTGTCCCGTGGGTACTGACAGGGCCTTGTACTTTCCGTTTCCCATAGTCCACGGGATAGTTGGACTCCTCTCGTAAACACCGATACATTCTGTACCAAGCTACAAACAACTACGTTAACATAACAAACACATAATTTATCTATTCTATGCTCTTTACCGGTCTATTTCTATTCTATCTTTTGGGACTTACCGAGCGTTAGTTCGCTAACGACATTCCTTTCTCCTCTATCTTTGGAATGTTTTCAGGAGCATCCGACTCTCAGGAGATCGAGCCCAGCCAGGACGATTTGGAGCAGTTTACAGAAGATTCAGAGTTCTAGTTCCTACTTGTACATACTTTTCTTTCAGTTCATATGCCATTGTTTAGGCATCGCTTTCTTTCATTGTACTTTACTTTTCAGTTGTATGTAAAAAAATGTTATCAATAAAAAATTGTTGCTTTATTACATCTCTTGTCATTCTTGTATTATTTATTTATATTGCTTATTTACGCTTAGCGTGTTTACTTCTGAGTAAATACGTCGCGGACCGCCATGTCTCCTTCCCTATACACCGGGAAGCGGGGCGTGACAAGACGCAGCGTCATCATAAAAAAAAATGGGGCCCAAGGGTCAAAGCGAAGTGGAGTACTGGCAAAATCCTAACTCCAGATCAATGTTTCTTCTCATGCCAGCAGGATGCAGATGCAAGGTCAACAAAAGATCCAAGGGTCTAAGCAAAAATATGCCCATGACAAAATCCTAGCTCCAGGTCTTGACATTACATATACAACCTAGAGACTATTCATGTGTGCCCTCCCTCCACATTCCAGCAGGAGTGGACACGGTAATCAAATAAAAGTAAAGTGACGGCAAAATCCTAACTTCAGATCTTAATGGCAACATCTAAAGCCTAGAGATCACCCCGACGTTCTTCTCATTCCAGCAGGATGCAGATGCAACATCAACAAAAGTCCTAAGGGTCAAAAAAAAAATAGAGCCATGGCAAAATCCTAGCTCCAAGTCTTGATAGTACTTATACAACCTAGGGACTATCCCAGCGTTCCTCCTCATTTCAGCAGGATGCAAACGCAGCTATCAAATGAAATTGGAGCATGGCATATTCCTAGCTCCGGACTTCAACTGCAATACATTCAGTATAGAGATCCTACAGATGTCTACCCTACTTCAGCAAAGAATCGGCGCGACATCATCAAAACAAAAAATGAAGTGATGGTATATTCCCAGCTTCAGGTCTCGATGGCAACTCATATAAAGCCTAAAAGACTATCGGAGATCATCCCACACCAGAGCGGAGTGATTATGACTCGTCGGGGCTCCAAATTGAGCTTAACCTCAAGTAAGAAGCGTCATGGAAAATTCTTAACGCTTTCCCTTCTGATGGTAATATGACCTAAGGAGATTACTTGAAGACGTCTTGTTCAGCCCCCGAAGGGAGCAGAGACACGACAGTCGTGGGGCTATTCGAACAACAGCTTGAAGACTGCATATCGAGGAATACATCAGCCAACACGATAGTACCACGGACTAAAACCCTAATACCACAAACCTAATGGACCTCTTTCGTAAAGAATGGGGGTTATCTGCATATAACGTTAGGACAAGTTTGCCTGTAAACCCAAGGGAGGTAAACTAAAAGCACTCTGAAATGAGTACATAAACTAGAAACTCCGAAATGAGTGAATAAACTACAAACTCCGAAATGAGTACATAAACTAGAAACACTAAACGAGTGAATAAACTACAAAATCCGAAATGAGTAAATAAATTAGAGACTCCGAGACGAGTGAATAAACTAATTGGCGCTAAATTAAGGCATCAAGAAACAGAAAGGTGCAACTCATAGACCTTGGAGCTCGGAATTACGTTTCTTAAGGATCAAGACCTGAGTTAATCATGGATGACGACGCCTGTGTCCATCCGCTTTCAAAATTCTACATGACCAGCCAGCCAGAAACCAGCTATATATTATACTTCACTCACGGGTATACCACCGTGAGCAAAGTGGCAGGGTGAAGAATTTGTTCACGTCAGTCCAGTACTCACCTAGGTCTAGATGCATGCATCAGAAACTTCTAAGGTTAAAATACAAAGTATACGTGCAGAAGCAAGATGCCCACATGGATATGTGCTGGGGGTGAAACGTTCAGCGGTCAACAAATTTTTTATTTATTTATTCCACAGAAAAAAGATCACCAATTATGGGATCAGAGATACAAGGATTAGTAAAACAATAAACAAAATTCGCTAACTCCCTCTCTGTCTTCTCTACCATGTCGAAGCAGCGATCTTCGCGAGAGGTCGCTCCCCATCGGTCATCGCCATGCCTATCAGCAAAGGCGGACATGACGGCCCGCTGAACCCGCATCTGACTTAGCAACTGAACAGAACGGTCCTTCAGAGGCTGGGAAATCAAATATGCCTAAAAAAAGCACTCGATCTTTTCCTCCGCTGCGTCGAGCATTGCCGGAGTCATCTCTGCTGGATGAGGGAGGAGGTCAACAAGCACGGATAGGATAATCATCCAGAGCCAAATGGAGCCGATAGAAAAAGGAGAGCCCCTACGAGCAAGAAGCTCGTACATCACCGTGTCACACTGGTCATCAGTGAGAACGGGATCCACTAATCGCGCAGCAAAACGGGGAACAGTTCTCTCGATAGGTACCTTCCATGGTTGCCGACGAGCAAGGGGACGATTGCAAGCCATAACTCTTGGTCTGTAAAAAAATGTCTTTCTTCTTGTGAAGAAGAAGAAGATCATCATTTCAGAATATAAAGAGAAGCATTTGAATTTAGGCACAGAAAACGTTGTGCATGGTGGAACTCTTTCTAAGGCCTGGCAAAAAGGGGATGGAAAAAGAAAGAGTTGACTCATGGGAATCAGAGCAAGAAAGTGAAAAGATTGCCTCAGCGGTGCTCCACGTGCCTGACACGTGAGCATCGGCGCTGATTCTTTCTGGGATTAGAGCAGCGCCTCACGTGCATGACATGTGAGCGCTGGCGCTAGTTCTTTTCGGGATTAAGTCCTGCAATAGCGCCTCACGTGCGTGACATGTGGGCGCATGCGGTTTTTTATATATATAATACCTCATACGAGAATTGGCGTAAAGAAAATGAGAGCTTTTTCATTCATACTTCAAAGAAATTTATACATTGGTGATAAGGGTGATAAAAAAAGAGAGATATCATCAAAATGTTTACAATGGCAAGCGCTGAATTCCGGACACGGATTCATAAACTTAGAGAAAAGTTTGAGTAAAGTGCTTCTGGCTTCGTTGACCATCTTCTTATGCATTTTCTCACGAATGCAAGCGTCGGGATCCCCGCTGATGTCATCCATCCTCTGGTACGCAAATATTATCGCCTTCTGTTAGAAAACACGATGCAAAACAGCAACAAGATCATCTCTCCGCTTCTTTGAAATCAGGCCCATCAGATATACTGAATGCACCTTGTCTTCAGCATCATCAAGTGCCTCGAGCGGCATAGCCTCATCAAGCTTAGGAAGAACGGCGGGGGAGCAATCGACCGTTGTAATCTTCAAAGCGACGCATCCTCAGCGCATTGGGCGTCAGTAAACTCCTGGCCTTGACAGCCGCCTTGGATGTGAATCCCCTCATAAGAGATAATATCTTCAAGATCATACAGATGAGAAACCATAGTATCTGAAAAGAAAAACCAGTAAAGAGTTAGCAATCAAAATACCAAAATCATTACACTCTAGAAGAAAATCAGTGGCCCCCACAAAATCAAGGTGATGCCTCATCAATGATGAGGCAGGCACTCATTGTAAGAATCCAAAAGGATTCTCATTTAATGAAAAATCTCATTGAACTGTGGAGTTAAACTCCCAATATTCTCGAAAAATGAGTTAAACAGCAGATTCAAATCCACAAGAAGAACCCTAAAAAGAAAATAAGAAAAGGGAAAAAAATCCCCAAAAGAAATTTCAAAAGAAATTTTCTCAGAAATCCCCATGAAAAATAGAATTAAATTCCAAACAACCCTCAAAAATTAAAGTCACAAACAGGGTAAAAACCCTAAGATCTCTAAGACCCATGGTCTACCCAAATAAAAGTTTTTTTAAGATCTCTAAGAGATCGTTCCAAGAGAAGAGCAAAGCTCTGTTAATGGGTTCGATACCCCAAAACGAGAAGAGATTCTTTAAGAGTTAAATCGTGGTCATAATTCTTACCAATTTTTAACAGAGTTTAACTCTGAGAAAGTTCTGGGAACAGAGATCTAAGCTCTGAGGAGAGAATTAAATTCTCAAAGAAGAAGACTCAAGAAGATGATGGAACGACAGTCATCTCAAGAGCCAAAAGCCCTATTTATAAGACATGAAGGAACGGTTCAACTCCCCGGGAGATCAACAGGTAGAAAAGGTGACACCGTTGCACTCACGTGTGAGCCACGTGGGCACAACGGTGGGGGCATTTGTTCCTCTAATATTTAACCTAATAAAATAGCAAAACTCTGTTGGAATGAGGCAGTGCCTCATGTGCTCTCCACGAGGGCACCAGCGTCAGAACCAATCTTATAGAATTAAATCCTATAGTGGCGTCTTACGTGGTCCTCGCGTGAGCGCCAATGTGCAAAGCACAGGAGTGCTTCCTGAATAAAGGCTAAATTCTTATATAGCGCCGCACGTGCTCCTCACGTGGGCGCCAATATGCAAAGCACGGAAATACCTATCTTAAGAATTAAATTCTTAAGTGGTGCCCACGTACACAACATGTGAGCGCCAGCGCACAGGTAGAATTAAATTCTATAATACTCTCTATTAAACAAAGCCGTTGGATCAAAAATCCAACGGGGATGATAAATCATCAAAATATAGAATCAAATTCTATTAGGAGAAAATATCTCCCATATCTTTCTAAATAAGAAAGATGCTCTCGGTTGGATCAATGATCTAATTTTTGGAATATATTCCCTCAATTTTTCTAAACAAAAAAGATTGCTCTTTGTAAAACAGAGAACTCTTGGATTAAAAATCCAATGGAGATTAAAAATCACCATTTTACAGAATAAATTCTGTATAGGGGAAAATATTTTCCCAATCTCGTTAGAAACAAGAAATCATATTCCATAAAACAGAAAACTCTTGGATCAAAGATCCAACGGTGGGTAAAATTACCCAGATCAACTTTAAGACCAATTAAATCAATTGGAATCTCTGAATGAAAGATTTTCTCAAAACAGGTTAACAATCTGCCTACACTGTATAAAGATCCCAAGACTTCAAGTCTTACAGGGAGACACAGACACAGAGACAGAGGGAGAGAAACACAAAGAAAGGGAGAAAACCACATATAAGCTTCTGCAAAAAATCAATGAACTCTCGAGAGAACAGAGAATTCAATTCTCAAAGAAGAAAATATTCCTTCTCAAAACCCTAGGTAAGGAAAAGAGATCAAAATATCTCTATCACATCTAAGGGTTCAACCCTTTTAAAAGAACTTAGTTCTTTCTCGGGATCTGAGATCCACAAGGCAAATCTCTCATAAGTTGAGAATTTAATTTTCATCGGGAAGCTCTTTTTCTTGAGAATCAAAGATTCAGGGAAGAACAAATTTATAAAAAAAGAAGAAGAAAACGGAGTCCATGATACTCCAGGAACTCATAACTTAGTTCATTAAAAACTCAACTTAAAATCCTCAAAAATAGTGATTTTGGTGAGCGTTAATGGTCAAAATACAATTGACAGAGGTTTAACCTCTCCAGAGACATCAACAGAGATTAAATCTCCATATAAAAAAGACTAGCACCTCATGTGCTTCCCACGTGGGCGCCCTTTTAACAACGCCAAGTGCCTCACATGAAAAACACGCGGGCACCCAAAATAGAAGGCCAGCACCCCACGTGAAAAACACGTGGGCGCTGAATAAAGTGCTCAGCACTCCATATATATCCAAAACGGCTAAGTGCTTAGCACTGATTGGGCAGCGCCCATCGCCTCACGTGCTTCCCAAGTGGGTGCCATACAAAAAGTGCTTAGCACTTCATACACAGCCAAAACAACTGAGTACTTAGTACTAATTAGGCAGCGCCCAGCGCCGCACGTTCTTGTCACGCAGACACCAAAAAGTACTTATCACTTCATATACAGCCAAAACAGTTGAGTGCTCAGCATTGATGTAACGCCCCACGCCCCAGTACAGATGGTATTGTCCACTCTGGTCGAAGCCGCACGATTTTTTCTATCGGGACAAACCGGACCCGACCACGGGCCATTTCCCAGAAGGTCATCCATCCCAGAACTTCCGTGGCTCGAGCACGATTAACTATGGAGTTCTCAAGCTCCTCTTGAAGGGATTCCTTAGCACCTCTACTAGGGTTTCGTAGCATCACACATGCCATATTTAAATTTTTAGAGGGTGCTAACGAATTAATCCTAGGAATCAAACTAGAAAAGCTAGAGTAACAAAAAAGATAGTAAGCTTTTTACCACTAAGTGAACTATAAATACAACCTTTGGAGATCGGTCCTTCACTTCATAAGCTCCTTGTAGTAGTACCTTCGCTGCATTGATGGAACTCCTGGACCCTTGCATGGCTTCGCAAGGCGAATGGAACGTTCTTGCTTGAAGTCTTCGAGGCCGAAGATGATCTACGTCGAGGGAATACTAGCTCAAGATTCTACTTCACTAACTAAAGGATTAGTGAAGCAAACACCATATACTAAAGTGCTAATCTAGTAGAGGATGAGTAAATAGGAAGTGGGCTCACTTTAGAATTATTTTTCTCACAATACTTTCTCACTTTTTCAAACCCTAGAAAGTTTTTTGAGCTTGAGGAAGAAGATGAACAAATGAGAAGACAATGAAAATGATCAAGTGAGGAGGTGAACCATGGTGAGTGAGTATCATATACTAACTCATGTAGAGACATAACCATGGCTAATTAAAATAGTTAGGTTAACAAATATCTAAAATAAAACAAAGTGAGTGGACTTTGTCAAAGAACCCACAAGCTTCTACAAGCTTCATGCTTTTAACAAATAATCCACTAATTTTGTAATTACTTAAAACATAAATAACCCACCATTATAAATAGAATGGTGTATGTCTCATACACCCATGTATGTTGTATCAACAACCATGATACAAAACAAAATACAATTTAATATATATCACATATATTTTAAGTGTACATTTGTGAGAAAATAAATTCTTAAGTGAGCAAATATTAGTTAATGTAAATTAGTATATCAAATATACAATTATACACTAAATTATCAAATCAACACTTGATTTAATAATCCGGCTATATCACATATAACCGGCTAACATCCAATGTATCAGCTTATCGAATCAATCACTTAATTCGATAACCCGGTTATATCACATATAACCGACCGATACAAAAGTTACGAGAATAGAATACGGTATCACATACACGCATTATTCTCGGTCCCGCACATATCACATATGCGACCCTATTTCGTTTTGCCTGAGCCAGTAAAACCTCTATGTAGGACTCTAAAGACTCGTCAATACGCCGGCAGTAGGTGATGATCACATCAAGCACCCACAAGCCGTCAGCGGTACTAGCTGGACGTAATGGCTGCCCCAGTATTGAGCGATCAGAAGATCAGCAAGCAAGCCCGCTCCAACTCCTGCAAAAGCCTGATGGTAACACTTGCCGTACAGTCTGGTCTCCTCGTCTGATATGTCGCATATCAAGTCTAGGGCTGGTAAACGTCAGACCCCAATAACCGATAAGTCATGCCGATGTGAGGCTCATAATGGGTCGAGAAACTACTGGTAACACTTACCAGTAAATCTCTAAACCAGCCCTGGCCAGGGACTTCCCTGTTATGGCCAATCGAGCACAGCGTAACATCAACCCCCAATACCGGGAGAGACGAAACCCTTCCTATCGCTCATTACCTCCATGTGAATCGGGACTGTACCCAAAAACCACTGTTTTGCACGCCCTCTTGGACGTGGTAAGGTGGAGATCAAAGCACAGTGGGAATCACACAAGACTCTATGATGATCTCGGGTCTACAGACTAACCTGTACAAGTGTCACCAGAGAACTGCCATCTGACGTGAGGTATAATACCATCTGGGAGTTCTCGGCGAGTCCGTCCAGTGTACCCAGTCTCCACTGAGCACCCGTATACCATCTCTAATGTTAAACACCAATGGATATAGGATCATCCATCGCCCATCTCATGGGTCAAAAAGTGTATACGCTAGTCTACCCTGATATATCAATTCCCTGTCTCGATACACCTACGACTAGGAACATTAAAGAATGAACTTATGGACTACCATGGCCCCACTAGTATGATCTGTATCATAGTTCTGGTAGTCAAGTACATATCCTAAGGGCTTTACCAATATGTAACAATAAAACAGTATCAAGAGACAAGTATACATGTTAAGATAAAGAGCAACCAGATAGCACACTATCATATCGAGCAAGAAAGTCCTCTCTATATATGTCCAAGCATCCAATATAATATACATCATATGTACAATACTGGCCTCTAGGGCATACATACAACTAACAATATCCCACTTGCACTAGGGCCAGCTATTGTAGTATCGCATACCGAGCATCCCGAAGAGTCTCTCGAACTGTATCTGGGGAATGGCCTTCGTGAGTGGATCCGCTGTGTTATTCTTCGTGTCAACCCTCCTGACCTCGATCTCCCGGCGATCAACTATCTCCCGGATCAGGTGATACCGCCTCAGAATATGCTTGGATCGTTGGGACCTGGGTTCCTTGGCCAAAGCCACCGCTCCATTTTTATCACAATACAAAGGTATTGGATACTCAATGGATGGAACCACTCCAAGTTCAGTTATGAACTTCTTCATCCAGACAGCCTCTTTGGCAGCATCGTTGGCAGCGATGTATTCAGCCTCCATCGCCGATTCTGCCACGGTTTCCTGCTTGGAACTCTTCCAGCATACCGCCCCTCCGTAGAGAGTAAAGACAAATCCCGAGTATGACTTAGAGTCGTCCTTATCACTCTGGAAGCTCGAATCGGTAAAGGACTCCACTTGGAGTTCTCCGTTACCATACACGAAGAGCATCTCTTTAGTTCTTCGCAAGTACTTGAGAATGCTCTTCACAGCTGTCCAGTGACTATCTCCAGGATCTGCTTGATACCTACTCTATACACTTAGCGAGTGTGCTACATCGGGTCTGGTACATAGCATCGCATACATGATAGAGCCTACAACCGAAGCATAGGGTATCCCTTGCATGCGAGCTCTCTCCAAATAAGTCTTGGGAGACATCTCTTTGGAGAGAGTGGGTCCTGAGATCGTGGGTAAAAACCCACGCTTGGATTCTTCCATACTAAACCTCTTTAGTATGGTATCAATGTACTTGGATTGGGATAATCCCAGTATCCGTTTAGATCTATCCCTATAGATCTTAATCCCCAAGATGTATGAGGCATCCCCTAGATCTTTCATTGAGAATCTTTGTGATAAGAAGAGCTTGACCGATTGCAGCATAGGAATGTCATTTCCTATCAAGAGTATGTCATCCACGTACAATACGAGGAAGGCAACCTTACTCTCTGCCACCTTCTTGTATATACAAGGTTCATCTACGTTTTTGACGAAATCAAACTCTTTGATAACGACATCAAAGCAGATGTTCCAACTCCGCGATACTTTTTTTAATCCATAGATGGATTTAAGCAGCTTGCACACCTTTCCGCTGCTCCCACTAGCTACGAAGCCCTCCGGCTGAGTCATGTACACGCTCTCTTCTAAATCACCATTTAAAAAGGCGGTCTTAACATCCATTTGCCAGATTTCGTAGTCATGGTATGCAGCGATGGTAAGCATGATCCGGATGGATTTAAGCATAGCCACTGGAGAAAAGGTTTCGTCATAATCGACGCCTGGTCGTTGACGAAAACCCTTTGCAACAAGTCTAGCTTTGAAAGTCTCCACTTTCCCATCTACACCAAGTTTCTTCTTGAAGATCCACTTGCTCCCAATGGGTTTTACCCCTTCAGGAGCATCTTTCAAAGTCCATACTTTGTTGGTGTACATGGATTCCATCTCGGACCTCATTGCATCCAGCCATTTCACTGAGTCTCCACTCGTGATGGCCTGCTCGAAGCTAGTTGGGTCATCATCCTCCATGATGCAATCCTCGCTCCCACCATCCATGAGAAAACTGTAGTATCTCTCAGGTAGGTGAGGAACCCTACTAGATCGGCGGAGTGGCTGGGGTTCATTGGGAACTACCGAATCCTCTGGTTCCACTAAATCTTCTGTTGTGGTTTGTATTGCTGAAACCTCTTCCAGTTCTACCTCCTTACCACTAATTTATTTTTCAAGAAATTTCTTTTCTAAAATGGTGGCATTCCGAGAAACAAACACCCTTTGTTCTTCGGTGTGGTAGAAGATATACCCACGTGAATTTTTAGGATATCCTACAAATTTGCATAGAACAGACCGTGCCTTGAGTTTGTCCGGATTTTGTCGTTTGACATAGGCCGGAAAACCCCATATCTTAACATACTTAAGGCATGGTCTCTTCCCCTTCCATATCTCATATGGAGTGGTAGGCACAGATTTGGTGGGGACCACATTCAATAGATGTATGGCTGTTTCCAGCGCATACCCCCAGAAGGAAATAGGTAACTCAGTTGTACTCATCATAGAGCGCACCATATATAATAAGGTGCGGTTCCTCCATTCCGATACACCGTTGTGCTGTGGTATATATGGAGGAGTTAGCTGAGAGTGAATCCAATTATCTTTTAGGAAGTGCAGGAATTCATTGCTCAAGTATTCACCTCCTCGATCTGATCGAAGGATTTTAATACTTTTCCCGGTTTGATTCTCGACTTCTTGTTTATATTCTCTAAATTTCTCAAAAGCTTCAGACTTGTATTTTATCAAGAACACATATCCGTATCTTGAGAGATCGTTAGTGAATGTAATGAAGTACGAAGAACCATTCCTAGTATGTGTAGACATAGGACCGCATACATCACTATGTACCAGTCCCAAGAGTTTCGTAACTCTTTCTCCATGTCCCGTAAACGGAGTTTTGGTCATCTTGCCTTTGAGACATGACTGGTAAGTGTCAGAAGATGAGAATTCGAACTGATTCAAATATCTATTCTTATGCAACTTAGCTAGCCGTGTCGCATTGATATGACCAAGTCTGCAATGCCACAAGAAGGATTCATTCATTTCTGAACTCTTCCTCTTGTGTGTGTTTGTTATGCTCAGAACTGTTAATTGATTTAGAACATAAATTCCATTGCACAACGTGCCTGATCTAACCAACTTTTGGTTCAGGAAGATGTTCACAACATTATCCTGTAATACAAAATTATATCCCTCTTTACTTAATAAAGAAACCGATATAATGTTGCATATCAGGTTTGGCATGTAATAGCATTCGTTCAGAATCAATGTATTACCAGTTGGTAATACAAGGTGATATTCCCCGACGGTTTTAGCTGCAACAATTGCACCATTTCCAACCCTTATGTCTTTATCACCTTCTCCAAGTTCTCTGCCTTTTCTCAGCCAATGTAACTGATTATATATATGGGATCCTGACCCGGTATCTAATACCCAGGACGTAGAGCAAATGGAGAAAAAGTTCTCTGTAACGAACACACCCGAAGAAAATGCATCAACATGCACTTTCTTCATTCGGGTGGCAAGGGAATCCTGGTATTCCCCTATATCCTGTTCAGTCTTATAACTTTTATAAGAAAGAATGTAATCAACATTCCCCAGTACAGTATAATATGCGGGTTCGGTCAATATATCCATATTATTTTCTTGATTAAGGCATGATATGGTAGCTACCTGGAGAGAGAGAGAAGAAAACACTTTAGAGTATGCTCTTGCAAGATAAGATTGGTTATTATTTTATCTAATGAGGATGGCTCCCACTGTTTTTATCAAATCTTCCTTCAAACCCTAAAAGGAAAGACTAGCCGGGATTAATTACACCCTACAACTTCGCCAATCTTTCAGCCAGGCCAGTGTCGGTACTTTGAGTGAGGTTCCCCGTGCTTTCGCACAGACCTAATTAAAATAAACCTTGTTTTCCCAGAGGCATAACCCCGTTGACACCTTTCTAGACACCTACTTGATCGACTAATTGTACTGTGTAAAACTCTCCCAGGAGTAACAATTACTCGCAGTGGGTATCGGGATCCAACTATCTCATAGAAGGTATGCAATCTCATTGCAAATTTCAACATTTGAAATTCCCGATAATATTTTGACCCTAGCAACGTATGACCTTAACGAAGGCCAACAAACGATATGCTGCTAGTCAAGTTCAACCCGTACAATTCTTGATTGAATTAAACCCATCCGCACGACCCTTGACGAAGGCCAACAAAGTCGTACGACTACCCTAATCCAATCGGCATCATATGCTATAAGCAGATAAGTACTAATCAGCTACCGCACACTACGCCTTGACGAAGGCCAACAAACATAGCACGAATACTAACTAGGACTTATCTGAAATGACGGAGGGCTACGACAGGTTTTTCTGAAAATCTATTACGTAATGAACTTGATATCGTTGTAGAAACAAGTGAATTTTGAAAAGGAGTGTATTTTAGGCTTTCATTAGTTTTACTAAAGAGGTCATTCCCGGTGAAGGGATCTCGGCTCTTTCCTCATCGAATAAGGTGCGGGATATATCATATATATCACTATGCAAAGCAAAAACTCCAAAAGCAATCAAAAGACAAACCGTGTGTTGTAGCATCTGCCAGTTTTGCTAAAGAGGTCACTTCCGATGAAGGGATCTCGGCTCTTTCCTTATCGAATAAGGTGCGGGATATATCATATATATCACAATGCAAAGCAAAACTGTAGCTACCCTTTTTTTTAAAAATTGATTCTACAACATCTTTTAGGTTTCTTTTGTTTCATTAATCACATTAATGAAGTCCCATCATTTAAGTCACCTAAACATCTCAGATAAATACGATGTACACTTATGCCATCCACATTCGCCTCGATGTCCTGTCATGCACCGTTAGGTTAGGTAACTAACGGCAGAGCGGGGCAGGGCTAGCGCGGGTGTAAAACATAAGTAACGTCTATATAATATATCATATATACTATATACAGTATCCATCTCAACATATCAGATGATCACATCACAAATATCGCAGCAGAAGAAACATATGAAATAATGGATATACTAGGAGGTCCGTGTTTTATTTTGAGCCTCTATAAAACAAGGATTCCATGATCGCGATGAATAGCCAAACCCACACCCCTAGACCCCTATGAGAGCGGCAAGCAACCCTACCAATTCTAGAGTTAGGATACCCGGACTCGACTCCTCGAGTTGGTCTTCCACTGGACTCTAGAACCCGGTTACTTGTGCTCTACTCCTTGGGTCTATCCTAGTGCAGAAAAGTAAATAATATACATCAATGGTGACATCAATCTCAACCCGGAAGTTCCCCAATAAAAGAATATTACATACATTTAATTTTACATGAATGAAAATAAAAACTCTCATCTCACATAAAACCCCCAGCTATTCAAAACGCGACGATCCAATATAACATATCCAACAACATAGAACATCACATGTCATCAACGTAAGTAAGTATGTGCACCCTAATTGTCGTTGACATATAGCAACGAAATCGGCGATACACATACTATGCTTACGGTCACAGAAAAAGTATCACATACTACTAGGCGATGTTAAACCCTTCGATCGAATTAAAGAACACCCATATTCCCCAGCAAGCTCAACACTTGAGCACCGTTAAACAATACCCAAAATCTATGCCACAGTATTTAATGGACCAGCCGTAGAAGGGCAAACCCAAGCCTCATTTGTGGCGCCACTAACTACAGTAAATCCTAAGGTTTAGTCGCAGTTTTGTGGTCACATTTCGAGTTAGGGTTTCATTCTTCTAGAGGGTCTATAGGAATACCTGCATTATATATCGTGTACGTTCAACCTGGAAAATACCAGTGTTTGATAATTCGTTCGACCTGTTTAACGTCGCCAAAGTTACCAATACAATGCTAAAATATACAAATACGAAATACTCCGCAAAGAGTCCAATACCAAATTAACATCCCATGCAATTCTGGACTACCCAAACAATACCAGAAACCCCAGAACATGATGTACATAGCACAGGTGCAACACAAGGAGGAGCGGAGCATGTACGGCCGGCGACGCCGGAAAAAGGAGTGCGGTCGCCGGATTTTTCCGACCCCTCAACTCGTATTTCACCTGTGTTCTTGTAATCTCTTAAATGTCACTCTGCAGTTGCTAAAATAATTTTTAACCCAATTTTCAAAAAATTTCCAGAGAGCATTTTAAGGGTTTCTAAAACCGTATTTTTGCGGAGTTTTTCGGTTTCGTATTATCTTAACGCGGTCTAGGTTTCTAGTTAGGCACTGATACCATGAAGAGATTCCTTAGCACCTCTACTAGGGTTTGGTAGCATCACACATACCATATTTAAATTTTTAGAGGGTGCTAACGAATTAATCCTAGGAATCAAACTAGAAAAGCTAGGGTAACAAAAAAGATAGTAAGCTTTTTACCACTAAGTGAACTAAAAATATAACCTTTGGAGATCGGTCCTTCACTTCATAAGCTCCTTATAGTAGTCCCTTCGCTGCGTTGATGGAACTCCCGGACCCTTGCATGGATTCACAAGGCGAATGGAACGTTCTTGCTTGAAGTTTTCGAGGCCGAAGATGATCTACGTCGAGGAAATACTAGCTCAAGCTTCTACTTCACTAACTAAAAGATTAGTGAAGCAAACATCCTATACTAAAGTGCTAATCTAGTAGAGGATGAGTAAATAGGAAGTTGGCTCACTTTAGAATTATTTTTCTCACAATACTTTCTCACTTTTTCAAACCCTAGAAAGTTTTTTGAGCTTGAGGAAGAAGATGAACAAATGAGAAGACAATGAAAATGATCAAGTGAGGAGGTGAACCATGGTGAGTGAGTATCAAATACTAACTCATGTAGAGACATAACCCTGGCTAATTAAAATAGTTAGGTTAACAAATATCTAGAATAAAACAAAGTGAGTGGACTTTGTCAAAGCACCCACAAGCTTCTACAAGCTTCATGCTTTTAACAAATAATCCACTAATTTTGTAATTACTTTAAACATAAATAACCCACAATTATAAATAGAATGGTGTATGTCTCATACACCCATGTATGTTGTATCAACAACCATAATACAAAACAAATACAATTTAATATATATCACATATATATTAAGTGTACATTTGTGAGAAAATAAATGCTTAAGTGAGCAAATGTTAGTTAATGTAAATTAATATATCAAATATACAATTATACACTAAATTATCAAATCAACACTTGATTTAATAATCCGGCTATATCACGTATAACCGGCTAACATCCAATGTATCGGCTTATCAAATCAACACTTGATTCGATAACCCGGTTATATCACATATAACCGACCGATACAAAAGTTGCGAGAATAGAATATGGTATCACATACACGCATTATTCTCGGTCCCGCACATATCACATATGTGCCCCTATTTCGTTTTTCCTGAGCCAGTAAAACCTCTATGTAGGACTCTAAAGACTCGTCAATACGCCGGCAGTAGGTGATGATCACATCAAGCACCCATAAGCCGTCAGCGGTACTAGCTGGACGTAACGGCTACCTGGGTATTGAGCGATCAGAAGATCAGCAAGCAAGCCGCTCCAACTCCTGCAAAAGCCTGACGATAACACTTGTCGTACAGTCCGATCTCCTCGTCTGATATGTCGCATATCAAGTCTAGGGGTGGTAAACGTCAGACCCCAATAACCGATAAGTCATGCCGATGTAAGGCTCATAACGAGTCAAGAAACTACTGGTAACACCTACCAGTAAATCTCTAAACCAGCCCTGGCCAGGGACTTCCTTGTTATGGCCAATCGAGCACAGCGCAACATCAACCCCCAATACCGGGAGAGACGAAACCCTCCTATCGCTCATTGCCTCCATGTGACTCGGGACTGTACCCAAAAACCACCGTTTTGCATGCCCTCTTGGACGTGGTAAGACGGAGATCAAAGCACAGTGGGAATAACACAAGACTCTATGACGATCTCGGGTCTACACACTAACCTGTACAAGTGTCACCCGAGAACTGCCATCTGACGTGAGGTATAATACCATCTGGGAGTTCTCGGCGAGTCCGTCAAGTGTACCCAGTCTCCACTGAGCACCCGTATACCATCTCTGATGTCAAATACCAATGGATATGGGATCATCCATCGCCCATCTCATGGGTCGAGAAGCGTATACGCTAGTCTACCCTGGTATATCGAAGCCCTGTCTCGATACACCTACGACTAGGAACATTAAAAGATGAACTTATGGACTACCATGGCCCCACTAGTATGATTTGTATCATAGTCCTGGTAGTCAAGTATACATCCTAATGGCTTTACCAACATGTAACCATAAAACAGTATCAAGAGACAAGTATACATGTTAAGATAAAGAGCAACCAGATAGCACACTATCATATCGAGCAAGAAAGTCTTCTCTATATATGTCCAAGCATCCAATATAATATACATCATATATACAATACTGGCCTCTAGGGCATACATACAACTAACACCTCTAGTGTCGGTCACTTACAAAGTGCATCTGTAATTGAGAGTGGTATCATTACATTTATAATGCAGTTCGGTCCTCTTTCGGAATGTGTTTCAATGATTCCTCATTATTCTACAGTGGGTCCCAGGGACTCAAGAGGTGGCCCTTACGGATTCAAGAGGTGGCCCCCACCCCCTTGGTATGACAATTGGCGTGGCACTTTGTTCCGTGTGGCACTTTGTTCCGTGTGGCACTTTGTTCCGTGAGCAAGAACCGGGTCCCGACAACTGATTGGGCAGCGCCCATAATTGAATGCTTCACATGATATCCATGTGAGTGTCAAAACGTTAAATAAGTACTTAGCACTTTTGCATAAAAAGGAGGCTGAACAAACAGAGCCCGAATAAGTGCTTAGCACTTCTGAACAGAACAAAAGAAGACTGAGTAGACTAAGCCCAAATTTGCTAAGTCTCTAACAACTGAGCTCAAATGCTCTGTTGTTGGATCTGAAATAAAAATAATTCTTGAAATTTTTCTAAGTTGATCTTAGTCTCAAATTAGACTAACGTATTCATAGCTTAAAATAAATTGAGCCCAAACGCTCATTTGTTTAAGCTGATCTTAATCTCAAACTAGATTAACCATCTTTAAACCAAACAAAACATTTTTGAACCAAAGGAACATATAATCTAAGTTCAAAAACCCATTAAGCAAATTCTTGACCCAAACCCAAATCTAAAATATAAGGATTTGGACTAATCCGTGTCCTGCGGGCGACGACATAAACTAGTCTCCATATACAATCCACGGGCAACTAAAACAAACAAAAAAACACACACGACACGAAGTGAACTACTGGAGAAGGAGAAAGTGGTTATCGCAATGCGGTAACGTAATTAACTGCAGGGGCTTACGCCTGCAGGGAAGAGCGTCACCACAATCAAAAACCCCTCTTAAAATGAAGGGACATCTGATAAAGTCTGCTACAACGGTCGTGTCTGTCCAAACCTCCGATATATGGTGCCATAAATCAACTTGGTATTTTCGGAGAGGTGGACAGATAAATCCAAATAGCATCTGCCCCCAGATTCAGGCAAGACGATTAATCCGGTTCGTCCCCGTCTCCGGTGGTGAACAAGTCTCTGAAACCAGAAACCATAGATGCCATATGGGAGTAGGTGATATTACGATCATGCCCCCAAAATCCTAAATCCAACGGCCACTGAAGAACCGCGGAACCGCCGCCCATACCCCATGTTGACCGCGGTTCCGCCGCCTTATGGTGGAATGGTGACTCGATATTTTTTTTGGCTTTTCTTCTTGATATTTGAAGATCCTCTTGATATATAGATTCTGAGAATATTGCCCTTAGTCTCTGCCGTTGCTAGATTTCTCGATTTGCTTCTAAAATTTGGTAGATTTGGTTTCGATATCCCGATTTGACTTGGATCTCCTACTTAGATTTCAGACCTGAGCCAATACCTGCATGATCAGTCGAAAATATTGCATCTTTTAACCGGCAATTTCCCTATCATTTACACTCATTTAGAAGTGTTCGGTATTCATATTTCACATATTAGCAAATCAGTCGTTAAATATCATATTGCATGTGTTAGACTTTTAAACCGGCACTTTAAGGGAAATTGACTGTATTTTATGGCATCGCATCATCCTTATATTGCGCAACACTTGTCTTAAGAAATTGTGCAGGAAAATCCGGAAGAAAAGCCAAAATTGTCATTTTGCTGATCAAACATTACGCCAACTCTAAGTTTTTAGATCTGGTAGCAATCCAAAGGGAAAAATACAATTCAACATATCAGATAAAGGCCCATGAGACAGCCCAAATAAGTACCAGAAGAACCAAGCCCTGAGGCTTCAGAACTGCCGCGGTTCCGCGGCGGGAGCACGCTTGGCTTGATGGCTTCAGAGACCCAATTTTACTGTGTTATTCCTATCTCAGTGGCCACAGCTCAGAATGATATGTCAAGTTCCAGAATACCCTCGAAGCTTCTTCCAGATCAGCAAGATGATTAATTAAGCTAATCCTAATTAAGCTCTTAACTAATCACATCTAGAAGCTTCTCCTCAACAAACTTTTGGAGGGAAATTCAAATCTCTTCTAATTAACTTTTGGAGGGAAATTCAAATTCAAATCCCAGATCAGGGTTTAGATGGCTATAAATAGGAACCTAGATCTAAGGGTTGAGGTTGTTCTTCATTAGTTCATTCTTCTTCAATTTGTTTTGTTTTGTTTTCTTTAAAGTTTCAACTCATCTAATTCAAAAGACGAACTATTACACTGTCCCTGTGGACGATCCGCACTCACTTACAATCTACATCCGACACCGTAGTTGATTGCGGTCAAATAATTTTTGGTTGTGATTTCTATATACAATTCTCAATACTACACAACGAGAAATTCGTTTCAATCAAATGGCGCCGTTGCCGGGGATAGTGCGCTAATTGTTCGTATTTTAAAATTTGAGTTGAAAATTTTATTCCATTATAATTTTTAGATCTAAACTCGCACAAACCCTAATACGTGTGTTGTGATTTGATTGCGAGGAAATCTGGAATCATTGGAGCTTGGATAAAATTTTTCTGAATATTCCAAAGAGCTAGGGGAGTTAACAGGAGCCCTCTGTAGAATTTTCATTCAGTGAACAGTGAAATTGTCCGCCTTTCCGCGGCATTTGGGAGCTAAAACCACGCTTCCGCGGCGGTTTAGGCAGTTCACTGCTCCAAAAATTTTCTGGTAAATCCTCACTTTCTTATCTCTTCCCAAATCTGCTCCAATTAACATTTTGTGCATAATTCTTTGCAAAAATCGCAGCGCCGCGCAAAAAGCAAAATAAAAATTTGTGCGTGTTTTGATTTTTGGTTGTTTGCATATTAATACGGATATTAAGGGGCACGACCAAATCCAGATTAGGTGGGGAGTTCATTACCCTTCCTAAGCCCCGAAAATCGCAAAACTTGCATCCGCATTGACCCACATTAACTAAAAAAGATCTAGAGATGACTCTAAGGACCGTCACGCTCACTTAGGACAAGAGAAGGCCGTGGGTAATTCATTGCTTATCCGCGTTTTCTTGTGGTGTCTAAGGCAAGTGTGTCGAAAGCTAGTGGTTATTAATTAGGCCCACTACTTACGTAGTGGAGTACTTTCCCACTTACCTGGCACTTACCTGGCCACAGGGAGACAAAGAGGCAGTGGAGGATTTATCCTGCGACTTGTCTTTAGGCAGTTAGGAGCGGTCTAGAGTTTGACCTAGGTGACCACTAGAATTAGGGTTTTGTGTGTTGCATTTGTTGTGTTGCATCATATTTTCAAAAATCCGTCCAATTTTCAAAACAAACACCGCATTCTTTCATCATTCCCTAATTATAAATCCACGCTGCCACTTGTACTAACCCTTTTTAGTGCAAGATAGGCTGGACACGGGATTCAAGTGCCCGTTAAGTCCGCGTTCCCGTCGATCGACCCAAAAGTCGGTATTTCTACATTTACCCTTTCTTTACCCACCACCACACCCACATCGATGGATCCGTCTCTATCGAACTTCTTTTCCACTACCCTGCCGCCGTCCGTTGGTGCGCAGAATCCACCTCGCATCTCTCTCCAAGAGAGGTGCTATCCAACACGAGGTCCCCTTTCCACCTGTCTTTCCACTCCACCAGCCAACGGGGAAAATTTTCAAATAAAACCCCAATACATCAACCTTCTACCAAAATTTCACGGTCTCAAGTCTGAGGACGCATACGCATTTATCACCAAATTTGAAAATGTATGCGTAATGATGGGTACCTCACAGCTTTCTGTGGATGCTTTACGTCTTCGTCTTCTCCCATTCACTTTGTGCGATTTAGCCGAGAAGTGGCTATATAACACTACCGCACATTCCATTTCAAATTGGGACGAATTCGTCAAAGCATTCCTTAAGAAATTCTACCCATACCAAAAGACAGCTCGAGTCCGTAGCGAAATCTATCAATTTACCCAGCTTCCAAATGAAACATTTTCAAAATGTCTTGAACGTTTCAAGGATCTGTTAGTCCAATGTCCTCATCACGGCATCCCGAGATGGGAACTGTACCGAATCATTTATGAGGGCATTAATCCTAACACAAGACAGTCCCTTGAATCCATGTGTCAAGGCAACTTTATGACAAAAGATGATGGGGAAGCCTGGAATTTTTTAGAAAATTTTGCTGAAAAATCTTTATAGTGGGAGGGTGTGAGTCAATCGTCTAGGGATGGCAATGCTATTTCCATAGGAGTTAGAGCTGACATTTCAGCTATGCAAAAGAAACTTGAGACTATGGAAAACAAATTTTTAGCCGCCCTAAGTCAAATATCACTCTCCAAAACTGTATGTGGATACTGTTCTGATCCTTCTCACTTGACGGGAGAATGTCCGTTTCAAGGTCATGAGCATACCAATGCCGCATTTCAAAGACCTAGAAACGATCCATTTTCTTCCACATATAATCAGGGTTGGAGGAATCACCCAAATTTTTCTTGGAACCAATCATAATTTCAAAACATGGTTCCAACCCAAAATAATTTCCAAGGGGTCGCTTCACCACAACAGCACCCACAACTTCAATTGAGTCAGCACCCCTTCCAATCACAAATTTCCAAAATCCGGCCAACACTTTTGCACCACATGAAAACTCTTTGCAATTGACCGGTACAGATAATACCTCTGCACTAGCACAAACCTTAGATACTTTCATGAAACAATCCATCCAAGGGACGGCAAGTTTGCAATCTTCCGTCGAGAATGTGATAAAGATCATTGTCTCTCAAAATGAGAATATCAAATCGATGGAAGAACAAATTGCACAACTAAAAGCCGAAATGCGTGCAAGAGAGAAAGGAAAACTTCCAGCTCAACCTTTTACCTAATCCTGGCTATTCACATCATGTGGATGCAATCACGTTGAGATCTGGAAGAGTGCTTGACAATCACGTTGGGGAAGAGTTTGATGACACTGATAAATCAATCAATAACACCCCGGCTGAGACCTTTCCTCACACACACACTTCTAGTTCTGATCCTTGTTCTTCTACCCCACCACCTTCTTGCGAGCCTATTCTTCGTTTCCCAAAAGGCTCGCCACTTCAGCCCACCTCTTTTACTCCTCCACAGACGATCCCCACTTCTATTTTGGGATCGGGTCCACACACACTTCCTTCTCCTATGATGGACCTAGCGCTTATTGCTAAAGCACCTTATCCTAATCGGTTAAGGGCTAACACACCGAGTCCACATATGGAGAAGATTATGAACATTTTTAAGCAAGTTAACATCAACATCTCTCTCCTAGATGCCATCCAACAAGTTCCGTCCTATGCAAAAACTATTAAGAACTTGTGCACTAGGAAGAGGAAGACTCAAGTGCCCAAGAAGATATTCATGGCAAATACAGTAGACACAGCTTTCCCCCAACAATTATCGAGGAAACGTAAGGATCCTGGGTATCCTACTATTTCCATCTCTATTGGGGAAAAACACATTAATCGTGCTCTACTAGACCTTGGCGCTAGTGTTAACTTGCTTCTATATTCAGTTTATGAGCAACTAGGGATCGGAGAGTTGAAGCCTTCAAGCATAACTCTCCAGATGGCTGACCGATCAATCAACATACCTAGGGGTGAACTGGAGGATGCGTTAATAAAAATCGAGGAATTTATATTCCCCGTGGACTTTATTGTAATTGATACACAGCCTGTAGCGAACCCACAGAATCAAATTCCAGTGATTTTAGGTCGCCCCTTTTTGGCCACTTCCAACGCTATCATCAACTGTCGTAATGGTTCTATGACCCTATCCTTCGGGAATAGATCAATAGAGCTGAACATTTACAAGTTGGGAAATGTACCCTCCGAACCTACTGCTCAGGTCTGTTCTGTCGACTTAATGGATGTCGACAGCAGCGAATTTGATGATCCTCTTGATACTGATCTTGACTCTTTTCATACGTTGTTGTTTGACCCAACTATGTATCTTACACATACGGACTCTTCCACCGAGATGTCCGGGTCAACAACTTACACTGATTATGAACTGCTTTTAGAGTCTGAAGATCACCCTGCACTTTATGATGACATTATTCATCGGGGTATTGATGGAACTTTTGAGGAAATCTTCGCTGACGAACTCGCATTTTTGAATGACACGGGTGTTGAGATGAATCATGTCCCACTCAATGAAATTGAACCTCCACCCCTTCATATGGACTGTAAAAAGAATGCGAGTAATCCATCACATGCACTGCATCGTCTCTCCAAAATGAGACGCACACACATTCTATTCCACCACTTACCTTTTCCCCACTTTTTCTTCCACCAACCAGAGCACTGCATTGATAAAATTTTTGAATGGTTGGTGTTAATCTTTGGTCTTTGCAAAGCTTGGCATCGACCACTGATTTTTGACCCCCTCATATGATTTTCAAAAGATTAACATTGCATAACTCAAGTTTGGGGGGGTGCATTATCTGGCTCTTGAAAAGAAAATTTTTACAAAATGATGAGCCAAGCATAGGTTTGGGGGAGGTTCTTCACTTAAATATTTTGCCCCCACTAATAATTCCTCCTAAGCTTACAGGTTTTTCGAGATTTAGCAGAAGGCAACAGTGAGGACACTGTTGAAAACAAGTTTGGGGGAGGTTTGTGCTTATTTTCGCATCATTTGCATATCATTTGCATAAGCACAAAACATTTTCGAAAACCTTTAAAAATTTAAAAAATTTCAAAAGATAATAAAAGATTAGATAGTGAAAAATTACATCCATGAGATTAGAAAAATTTAAGAAAACTAAGAAAATTAGAAGTTTTCTTATACGAACTAGTAATAAGTAGTTATGAGCCGTTGTCCCAAGGGTTAGTAAGATGAAAGACGTCACTAATCTGAGGATAAAAATAAGTCTGAAAAATAGTTTCTATTCTGTAAGCCAAACATTTTGAACGTTGATACCCTGCTATTCGTACTTACACACGTCTTGAAGCCTGGGATAGTAGAGGATACCTTGAAATGCTCTTGTCTTAAAGCCGATGTATGAAGGAAATAAAAAAATGAATAAAATATAAAGTGGTGAGAAAAATGGATACTGGTTTTGTTATCACCAAGGGCAATAAAAAAATATATAGCGAGGGTGCTTCTTCACCTAGTGCCCTAAGGCCAACTGGTCTGGGAGTCACTGATATGCCTGAGGTGGTGCAAGACGAGGAAAATACATCAAATAAGCAAGCACATGAGTAATCGGTCGGTTAGTACCTCAAGAAGTATTAACGGTCGCATGAAAGTGTGTGAGCAATCTCATCTAAATATTCATTAATTAAAAAGTACTGAGGCTGATGGGCAAGAGTATGATAGCTTGAATTGAATTCTCCGGGTGTAGGGATGTCCTTTACACACACGCAGGGTTATATGATCGATATTTGGACGAAAGATAGGAATGAAGAATAAGACGATGTTTTATTGAGGGAGGACGTGATTTCTGACATCTTTTCATGACCATTAAGATAGGGCTCATGACAACCGAAAAGCTAGCTTAGTTGGAAACCCTAATTTTCAAGGCTTTTCTTATACAATTATTTTCTTTAAATGTAATATTCATGATCTTCCTTTTATTATTGGATTTTGTGGGTGCAATCCACTGAAAACCCTCAGGAGACAACACTCCTTCTACTAGGGACACCTAGAGGTTTAAAGGCTTGTTGCACGTGCTCAGTGCAATCGTGTTGCCTACGAAAGTGTGCTAGTTAGTTTTTCTCTTTCTTTAATTTCTCCTTCTCTTTTTAATAAAAGTTTGCTCGAGACGATCGAAATTAAGTTTGGGGGAATTTGATCAGTCGAAAATATTGCATCTTTTAACCGGCAATTTCCCTATCATTTACACTCATTTAGAAGTGTTCGGTATTCATATTTCACATATTAGCAAATCAGTCGTTAAATATCAGATTTCATGTGTTAGACTTTTAAACCGGCACTTTAAGGGAAATTGACTGTATTTTATGGCATCGCATCATCCCTATATTGCGCAACACTTGTCTTAAGAAATTGTGCAGGAAAATCCGGAAGAAAAGCCAAAATTGTCATTTTGCTGATCAAACATTACGCCAACTCCAAGTTTTTAGATCTGGTAGCAATCCAAAGGGAAAAATACAATTCAACATATCAGATAAAGGCCCATGAGACAGCCCAAATAAGTACCAGAAGAACCAAGCCCTGAGGCTTCAGAACCGCCGGGGTTCCGCGGCGGGAGCGCGCTTGCGCCGCGGTTCCGCGGCGGCTTGATGGCTTCAGAGACCCAATTTTACTGTGTTATTCCTATCTCAGTGGCCACGGCTCAGAATGATATGTCAAGTTCCAGAATACCCTCGAAGCATCTTCCAGATCAGCAAGATGATTAATTAAGCTAATCCTAATTAAGCTCTTAACTAATCACATCTAGAAGCTTCTCCTCAACAAACTTTTGGAGGGAAATTCAAATCTCTTCTAATTAACTTTTGGAGGGAAATTCAAATTCAAATCCCAGATCAGGGTTTAGATGGCTATAAATAGGAACCTAGATCTAAAGGTTGAGGTTGTTCTTCATTAGTTCATTCTTCTTCAATTTCTTCATCTTCTTCCACAAGTCTAGTGACAAGACTTATGCGAAACCCTAACCCTAATTCCACTCCAAATTCAAGATCTTGAGTACCAATCAAGCAAGAAGCCCTTCAACCTTTTAGGAGCGGAGCCGATCTCCAATCGAGCAAGTGATCCAAGCCGATCCGCGACTCACGGAGCCGAGCGAAGCCAAATCGACGATCGAGTTCTTTCTCTTGTAGTTCTTGAGCGAATGTAATGAAATTGTTGATATAAATAAAAGGTGAAATTCTTTAATCTTGTTTTTCTTTGAATTCTTGCATCATGATTCGATCTTAATTTGTAATTGTAGTTCTTGTTGTGATGTTTGAGTAAAACTCAGCTCGTCGAGGAGTCGAGACGATTAATAGAATGATGATGTAACAAATCTTTAAACGATTCTTGAGTCCTACGAGTTTTGTAAACCCTAGCAAGTTCAAGAATCGGTGACCTAGTTTCGTTGCGATGCTTTCTTGATTGTGATCACTCGAAATTAGGGATCTACGATCGTTTCTTGAATTTACTAGAGGTTAGAATGTGAATGATATCGACGAATGAACAAGGGATAAATGATGAAACCCTAGTTTCACTAGAAATCCCTAATTCTCGTCGATCATCATCGATCTAATATCAATCCATCGAAGGATGAGAATACGTCATCATAAGATTGCATCACATCTATAGATCCGATCGATTCCTACGAGCCTCATTTCGATTCTTAATATTTGGTTGGAAAAATTATCAAACTATCAATTCTTGATTCTATCTTTTTTCTTGTTATTAGATCAATATTTTCTAATTCTTGAACTTCAAATATAAATCATGAATTTTTTTGTTTTGTTTTGTTTTCTTTAAAGTTTCAACTCATCTAATTCAAAAGACGAACTATTACACTGTCCCTGTGGACGATCCGCACTCACTTACAATCTACATCCGACACCGTAGTTGATTGCGGTCAAATAACTTTTGGTTGTGATTTCTATATACAATTCTCAATACTACACAACGAGAAATTCGTTTCAATCACTGCACAATATCTCAAATCAAACTGTTAGTAGCATTTGGTATTTTTGAGATATTATTCTAACCATTTATATGATATCTTATTTTAAGAACATTGATTAGGAATATTTGATATGATATGCATATTTTAATTACTAATATTTCATTTAAATATTATATGCATATATTTTCCCTAATTATATTAATTATAAATGAAGTAACATATGATAATAATCTTTTTATAAATAAACCCATATATGTTCTTTATTTATAATTAACACATTTTAGCAGTTAATAATAGTAGGGAAAATGTCCATACAAATGTGCAATATTTTTGTCAAATCAATTACCATTTAGAAAGACGTTATAGTCATCCACCTGCCAGATCTCATAGTGATGAATAGCAGCAGTGGTAACTTATATCCGTATAGACTTTAGCATACACACTGAAAAAAGTTTCATCACAATCCACAGCGGGTATTTGATGAAATCCTTTACTACAAGTCTTGCCTTATTAGGTTACTACATTTCCATCTGCACTGATCAGAAAGATCTATTTGCTCCTATTGGGTTTTACCCCTTTTGAAGCATCCAGCAAAGTCCAAAGTCTATAATTTGCTGGAGTGCGTGGAGTCCAACTTGGATATAATGCATCCGGCCATCATCCAGAAGCCACCACTTCTCATGGCCTACTGATAACTAGTAGGGCCATCATCACCATGATGCTGATCTTCCTGTCACCGTTAATGAGGAAACCGAAATAGCTCTCGGGTGGCTGAGATCATCTACTAAAATCTGTGGAGTGGCTAAGATTTATCGGGTCCAATTGAATGCTTAGGTTCTACTAAATTTTCAGTAATCGTTTACTGTTCTTGAATTACTTCCAGCTCTACCATACTCCCACTAATTTTTTTTGCAAAAATATCCCTTTTATAAAAAGGTGGCAAGTCAAGAACAATAAAACTATTGATCTTGAAAATGGTAGAAATTAAACCCTTGCGAATGTTTGGTATAACCCACAAACTGCCATTACTGAAACGTGTCTTGAGTATATCCGGATTCTGCTTTTAAACAAAAACTGGAAAACTCCATATCTTAACAATCTTAAGATATGTAACCATTTTATATCACATATAGAATCACAGGCACAAATTTAGATTGAACAATATTCAAATGTTATGCAGCTGTGTGCAGTGCATATCCCCTGAATGGAAAAAGGCTATACATCATTACTCATCATGGAACGCACACACGGATAAGTAATCTGAGAGAGAATCAAATTCTCAATTATATTACTACGGAATACCTAGCATAAGTATCCATATCTTCGATCACTTCAAAAAATCTTGATACTTCCAATATCTGGTTCTCTACTTTATTCTTATACCTATGAACTTCTTAAAATCTTTAGACTCTGCATTTTAACGAATGCGTATCTAAAATCAGAGAAATCATATGTAAAACGAAATGATGTAAGAGTACCTACCCCTCATCCTACAGGACGACAGACAACATACATCAATATATATAAGTCCCATGAGTTCACTAACTCAAACTTCATGTGTTGTAAGTTGAAAATTGTATTTTGGTTCAGAATGTCTCCACTGTTATTCAGTGCACCTTACCTAATCATCAATTGATAAAGAAAAATTTTCAGAAAAATTATATCCCACTTTATTAAATAAAAAGAAAAATATATCAGTTTTAAAGCTTGGTGCATAATAACAGTTATTTAAACTAAATATTTGTCGTTAGACAAAACCAGGTGATTTCCCAATAACACCAATTTCTACGAATTCTGTCATTAACGATCAAATCATCCATTTCCCAATATTCTACTCCTTTTCAGTATCTATATTACCCTACAGATGTAGGATTCTAATCCGGTATACATATACTCAGGAGTCGGAATTAATTGGGAAACAGTTTTCAATTGCAACAACACAGAAAAACCGAAACATTAAAAATGTTTTAAGGGTGTGGTCGGGTATTCCTGGTAATACCTCTTCCAATGTCCAGGTTCATGACAGTACTTTCAATTTCCTTTGCCCTCACTTCAACCTCTTTATATGTCTCTATATCTTACCTTCTGTATACCACACTTAAGCTAGTTGGTTTTCTTCCTTCTCTACCTTTCGACACCGGCCTAAGGTTTGGAAAATGACTAGCCAACAAGCGTAACAGGTGTACTCTCCTTAGACAAGGAGCTCTCAACTTAAGAGAATGTGAAGAAGAAGAGATACCAGAATTATACAATTCAATTTCTCCAGAACCATCCATTCTCGGACTGAAACAAGTTTCTTCGAGTTCATATGTAACTATACGAGATGACCTTTCTAATTAATATGGATCTTCATAGTGATACAGAGTGTTATGGAGAATGCAAATAGAAAGTTGGAGTAGCAAGGATATATGTGAATTTGTCGTGAATCATGACAATCCAAAGCCAGATTGTAAAAAAGGTTCGATTAACTTGGTTTACATGTTTTAGTTTAAGGTCGGTCATGGTCTCAGCCAGAGAGAGAGAGAGAGAGAGAGAAAATAAACACTAAGCGTACGCTCTTGCCCGATTAGATTGGTTTATTAATTTATCTAATCAGGATGGCTCCTGCTGTTTTTTCGAATTCTCCTTCAAACCCTAAAAGGAGAACTGGTCGGGATCACGTACACCTTACAAGTTCGCTAACCGTTCAGTCTGGCCAGTGTAGGTACTCCGAGGGAGGTCCCCCGTGCTTTCCCATGAACCCAATTTAATAACCACGTTTCCGCAGAGGCATAATCTCGTTAACACTTTCTAGACACCTACTGGGTTAGCTAGTTGCAAAGTGTAAATCTCCTGGGAGTAACCCCTACTCATCAGTAAGAATTGGGACCCAACTATCATCGCGTGATAATCTTGATAGAAGCCAACCAAAGTCATCACACTCCAGAAGGTATGTGCATACTTGGAAAGTTTTTCATATATTTGAAACTTCCGATATGGTTTTTGCCCCAAGGACCCAAGTGACCTTGATTGAGCCAACATATCAAAAGGTCATAATCAAGTTCAACCTGTCATTATTTTGATTGCATTAAACCCACCCGTACGAGCCCTTGACTGAGCCAAAATGACCGTACGACTGTCCTAACCAATCCCATCACTATTCAACAAAAAAACACTATATAGCTACCAAACACTATGCCTCGGTTGAGCACGACATATGTAGCACGAATACTAAACAATACTAACATGAAATGACGGAGGGCTACTGTTGATTTTTGGTGAAAAACCTTTAATGTAATGAACTTGAAATCATTAAAGGAGCCTAGTAGTTTTGAAAAAGAGTGGTTTAGGCTCCGTTTTTAAAACGAGTGGTTTTGAAAAAAAACGAATGGTTTTAGTAACATAGGCTTTTGCTTAAGAGCGAACTCCCCGTAAAGGGATCAAGGCTCTTTCCACATCAAATGAGGTGCAGGATATTCCTAACCGAATACCTCTATGCGAAGAAAAAGAATATGACAATAAAATCTTTTGAAAAAGTTGGTTCCTACAATATCAATTTAGGTTTATTTCTTCGCATTAATCCAAATTAATACTGTCCTCTCATTCCTAGTCACACCAGAAACAACCAAAATAGCATGCTTTTATATGCCATCCACATTCTCCACGTGATCTTGGGTCTTCACCATAAGATTACTTAACTTACGGTAGGACGGAGGTAGGGCTAGCACGGATACAAAACATATAAAAGCATCTAATATATATATATATATATATATATATATATATATATATATATATATCATCACAAGCAAGTTATAAATAATATGGAATAGCGGATAAATTAGGAGCCCCGCGTTTCATTTGAGCCACAAATGAAACGCGACGTTCTTTGGCCGTGTGGGTAGCCCATACAATATCGAATCAAGACTCCTACGAACGTGGCAAGCCACCTACCAATCTTAAAAACGGGACAACCCATCCTCAATATCATGAGTGGGCCACCTAATACTTTCTAGAATCCAGTAACTTGAGCGCTCCTTCTTGGGTCAATCCTAGAATCCCTAGAAGTGCGGAGAGCAACCCGCCAATTCTAGAGTGAAGCGGCCCAGTCCCAACTCCATGAGATGGCCACCTTCTGCACTGTAGAATCCGGTTCCCCGAGCACTTCTCCGCAGGTTCATCCTAGTACATGTAATGAAATATATACAATGGCAACAATATCTATATCCTGGACGTATCCCAATAAAAGAATATACATCAAGCGGCAACGACGGCCACAAAATGGCTGCTCGTTACGAATAAACGGATATACATTCAAAACAAACTGTACAAATATCAACACAAGATAAGCTATCCATCATGACAATCCGGCTAAATCATCACAAAGATATATATACCAATAGCATAAGCAACATATGTACAACCGCGTCTAACTGAACATATAGCAATTAGACAACGTTTCCAATGCATATACACAAAAATGGATAATCAACGATGCTTTAGTTTTGATTTGAAATTTTCTGTGATGCCCGTAAACTAAGATTACAGTGACTAAAATTTGGGGAAAAAAGAAATACGCCAAAAATCCAATTTCCAATACACCAAGCTACTATATGAAGACGGAACAAAATGGAGATGATCTGGCCGACCAGGTCGGCCAGAACATGCCTGTTCTGGCCCGTCTTCAAACAGTATCAATTTTAAAGCAAATACAACACAATGGTGCCTATCAAAAAAAAATTTCAGAGAATTATAAAAAACCCAACAGAAACTTGGTGTTCTTGGAAATAAAATACAGAAAAATTCGGTTTCGAAACTCAAGCATCGTCTACTACTAGTTTAAGTGTTTATCTGGCTCTGATACCATTGTTAGGTTCCTAATGCTCGCGCAGCGGAAGTGAAGATCAAAGGTGGAATACAAAACGAAAATTATCATGCGAGCACTAGAAACTGTAACCTATAAATCAATTCCAAACACTAAACTAGAAAGAAAAACATATCTAGCTATTAGGTTATAGGGATTAAAACCTTTATAGCGTGTCCACACAATCGTGGAAGTCCCCTCCAAGCTCCGTAGGCCGTCGAGAACGAGCTTGAAAGACGATCACCCTTACCGAAGATGATCCACCTGAGGGAAACCGATCTAAGCTCCAGCTTCGCTCTAAAGCGAAATTTTAGGAAGCAACTGACACTCTAGACTTGCTTGGAATAAAGTGTGAGGAAAGTAGAGAGTTGCCACTATTCTTTTTCTCACTCATTTACAACCTCAAGAGAGCTCTTATGCTCATGAGGAAGAAAGAGAGGATGGAAGAGGGGAGAGAATACAACTCAAAGAATGAAAGGTTTTTTTTCAACCATACAACATTTAAAATCATTTCCAAATAAACAAATGAAAAAGCTCTTCCCTCTCATCCATGCCTTCTTTCCACCTCACTAGACACTTCATTTCTTTTGATTTTCCTAAATGGAAAATCAATAATGAGGCGTCCTCCTTCTAGAAGTATCTATGTATAAATACATAATACCCGGTATGTGTATCGCATATATATACGCGTATCAATATAAAAATACGAATAGCTAAGAAAGAGAAAATGAATAGTGAGCATAATACTAGAATATATATATATCAACACACACACACATATTATTAAATTAATACCTGATTTAATAATCCAGCTTATAACATAAACCAGCTAGTATTACCAAATGTCCGATTAAAGTCTGTGTAACCAGTACACGTATTTAATCGGACTCCTGCACGTATCAACATGCAGTCTCTATATCATTTTGCCTAAACCGGAAAAACCCTATGCGTGGGACTCTAAAGACTCGGCAATACGCTGGCAATGAGTTACTGGATAAAATCTATAACCACAAGCATGTCCGCGACACTAACTGTATATAACGGTTACTAAGGTATATGTCGAAAGGGTGGTCGACAATCAAGTCCGTCCGTACCCTACTGAACCTGTAAGTAACAATCTCCGTTCAGTCCGGTCTCTTTGTCTAAGAGTGTCACATACTTGGTCTAGGGGTGGATAGCGTCAGATCCCTATTAACCCAATAAGTCGTGCCGGTGTCAAGCTCATGACCAACTGAGAAACTACTGATCTCCTATCAGTAAATCCCATCTGCCCTGACCAGGGACTTATGGTGATGGCCAACTGAATACAGCGTGACATCGACTCCTTATATCGGGAGAGACCAATCCCTTGCTATCACGCACTGCCTTCATGTGGTTCGGGACTGTACCCAACTATAACCTGTTTGCACGACTCTTTTGAGCCGTGGTAGGGTAGTAATCTAAGTACAGTAGGGGCTCACAAGAGAAAAATGACATTCTGAAGTTTAAAGACTACCATGTACTCATGTCACCAGAGAACTACTATCTGACGATAGGTATAATACCATCTCGAAGTTCTCGGCAAATCTATTCGGTGTACTCATCTCTAATGAGCACATGTATACAATCTTAGGTTCCATACACCAACGGCTGTGAGACCAGCCACCGCCCCTCGTCGGGGTCTAGAAATGTATACACTGGTCTACTTCGGAATATCGATACCCAGTCTCGATACTCTCACGATTATGAACATTTAAGGATGTGCTTATGGACTACCCAGCTCCCACAAGCATGATCGCCATCGTAATGCCGATAGTCAAGTAAGGATCCTACGGGTTTTATCATTATGTATTAGCGACACGTAATAGCTAGTAAAACGTATACACATGAATAATAATGATAAACCAGATAGTATACTATCATCTCGAGCAAGACTGTTCTACGCATGTAGGCTCTCCTTCAATTATCATAATTGCATACCTGCAATTACAATAATTGCCTTGAGGGCACTATATCCAACAATTTGTGTTCACCACATCAGCACTCATGATCAAGTTGCAGATCTCACAAAAGCACTTGAACGCAGTCAATTTCTCAAATTTCGTTTCAAGATCGGAGTCTCCAACGGAGCCTCAATCTTGCGGGGGCGTATTAGAAAAGATTTTCATAACTGATGCAATTTTTTGTGATTACGGATCTTTCAATAACTTTTCTGATTTTATTTGTTAGGAAAGATTTTATTTGTTAGCAAAGATTTTATTTTATTTCTTCATCATGTAAAGTGTATGTATACACCTTTGAGATTCAATACAAATCAATTAAGTTCAAATTCTAAATTGCATCTTTTCAAGATCTTTTAGGGGGGCAGACAAAACTTACATCCAGATATTTTATCGGAATTATCAATATAAAAGAAAAAAGTTAGCAAGTTGATCACAAGCACAATCGAAAACGAAAAGACTTTGAATGTGTTTAGTTATTAATATTAGATATAATTTTACAATTAGAAAATTCTTTTCATAAAAGAAAAATAACAAAAATTTACTATTTTGAGGAAGATTATAATTTTTTAAGAAGCATAAATGCTATTGTAAAGGATAGGATGTATGATAGACATCTCCAATCCTCGAACCCAAACACCAGCACACCCAAAATCCTAGGACTCTACCACTTTGGCAATATGAAATGCCTTTATTAGCCTAAACTTTAACTATATGGTCAGTTAAAACACTTAATTACATATGTATATACAACAAACTTTTGAAATCTCTATGGGCCTAGCCCCCAACCCGTCCCTCTCTGGCTCTGCCCTTGATTTTCTATTGTAGGCATGCTCAAATGATTGCAAATTCTCAACATAGGTCTACTCACTTGGTTGAGAAGAGCTCCAACAACGTTTATCGTGTAATGAGATTCTATGCATGTTATAACTATCCGAGGGTTTGTCTCTTCTTTCAGTGAGTAGATCTTGATATGAGATGTGCAGGTGAAGGGGCTAGGCATTGGTCAAGCAACTTTGCTATAAATTTTGATAATTTTGATTGCAATCTTGATTTTTCTACATGTAATTGTTTGAATTTGGAAGTGAAATTGACAATACAAGATTTTTGTTATTGTAATTGATGATGCTCGATATCGGTGACTCCCCGGATCATGACACGTGGCAGATGACGTGTCCCAGAGCTTATAAGAAAGGATCAAGAACGGTACGTTGGAAGCATACCCCGGGCCTGCGACCCGATGATGTTACCGACCTTCGGTGGCCTTCCAGACCACCCCTAGCTTGCCTTCGAGATATCACAGAACCAAGATACCTCGGCCTCCCGCTCGTTCCTAAGCCTCCCGCCGAGCTTATCTTCCTCGGTCCCACCGACTGACCTACAGCACCGATCACAGGCGCCTTCGCCATGGCTCCGCGAATCTCGCCAGGCGCGAGATATCCTCCGCTCATGATCCCGCGTTCCACGCCATCACGATCCCCCATTAACTAGCATATCTCGTCATTAATGGGGAATCCCGCCTATCACGCGGGCGTAACGCCAGGGGCATAACGGCCGGCGTGAATCTCACGCCCGCCTGCCCATGGCTGCCACTATATAAACCCCTCTCCCAGACAACTTAGGTAAGTGAATTTCACACCAATAGGAAGTTACTCTGCCAAAATACCCCGTCTAACTTGTTCGTCGTAGGGTCCTCGGTGGCACAACCACCCCGGGATTTCCTTGTAGGTAGCTCGGCCTCAACCATATAAAACCCATTGAGATCCACACACTCAGGAGTCAACCCTCTAACTCAATCCCAGCCATCCATCAACGCTCGCTGCAGATCAACAAAAGGTAACATCTGAAGGAGATCCATCAGTTGGCGCCGTCTGTGGGAAAGCTAGTTCCACTCAACTAAAGTTCACCATCCAATCTCAACTTCATGGCGAGCGGTCACCGCGATGATCCAAGCACCAGCCGTCGCCTTCCCCGCAGTGGAGACGAGGGAGAATCCCCTCCTCCCCCGAACGCCAATCATGCCCTATCCGCTCAGATAGATCGGATCACGTCCATCGTGGATGCACTCGTCAGTGTCCAAATGGCCGGGCAAGCTCCCCCGATCGCCGCTCCCCCACCTCGGGGCCGGGACCCCTACAGAGGGAGAGAAGACACTGCCCGTGTCGATACGACCGGACACCACCTCGCTGTCTCCGATGCCGCAGATCCCCCGGACCAACGTATTCAATGACTCGCTAGGCGCCGCACAGCTCAACACCGAGGTCTTTCGCCAGAGCGCCTCGCCCCGAGGCCCATCACGCCCCAGTCCATCCCGAGGAGGTGTCGGTCAGCTCGCCTATGCCCAGGCATGACCGGCACCCCCTCCCTCGACGGGGTCGCACGGATGGGACTCACCATGGTAGCTCAAAGACGACCTCCCCAAGGGACCTAAGGAACCTCATCGAACAGAACCGGGGCCATGGCCAAGCGCAGGTCTCCGGCAGCAGAGGCCAAAAATCAGAATATGCCGAATCATAGGGATACCATGGCCGACTCGACGCCCTCGAAATGAAGATCGAAGGCATGCATCGGGAAAATCGTCCTTCAGGCGATGGGGCTAAATATGCCGCCGACTCGCTCACGAAGCCTTTCACCAAAGAGCTACTCACCGTCCACGACTCCTCTCGGAACAAGCCCCCGAAAGTCTCACTCTTCGACGGGAAGTCCGACCCGTAGGACCATTTGGACGCGTTCACAGCCTGGATGAGTTTCCAGGACTGTTTTGACGCCGATCAATGCCGCACTTTCCCCGCCACTCTCATCCGCTCCGGACGAGAGTGGTTCCGAGGGCTTGCGCCACGCTCAATTTCTACCTTTGATGAGCTGTCCACTCAATTCCTTGGCCACTTCATCGGGAACAGACAACAGAAGTGGACCGTTGACCATCTCTCACCATAAAGAGCGGGGACAAAGAATCCTTCAAAGGATACGTCACCCGCTTCTACAACGCCCTCCTTGAGGTCCCAGAACACCGGGACGAGACGATCATTACGGCCCTTAGGTCGGGTCTTAGGCACAAAGAGTGGCTACGCTCCTTTGCATTAGCGCAACCTAAGACCATGGCCGAGGTAAAGGCCTAGACCGAACGTGAGATCTAGCTCGAGTCCGAGGTGAACGCCAATCTCCCCCGGACAGAGCAAACCGATCAGAAGAAAAGGGTCAGGGAGGAGAAAAAGAAGATTGAGCGGCCAAAGCCCTACTCCCCGAAGTTTCAGGAGTACACCCCGCTCAACGTCTCCCAGACGGTACTGTTGGAGGAGGCTAAGGGCGAGAGGTTATTCAAACTCCCCCCAGTCTCGAATAGGGAGGCAAAGCGCACCCGGGGCCCCTACTGCGGTTTCCACAGGTCACAGGGCCACTCCACCGAGAACTGCAAGCAGCTTCGAGACTACATCGAGGAGTTAATCTGCTTGGGGCACCTAGCAGCGTACTTGCGAGACAAGCGGCAGGCCGGCCGTGAGCAAGAGCACCACCCCTTCCCGGCGAGTTGACAATCGGCCAAATCATGGTGGTGTCAGAGGGGGGTATGACGAGGACCGACAGGACGCGATACCCATTACCGATCGAGGAGACTGGCAGCCACCCAAGGAAGAGAGCTAAAGCTGCCGAGCCGATCATATTTACCGATGAGGACCTCCACAAGATATCCCCCCTCGGATAGATCGACTTGTCGAAAGTTCGGCAGGCCACGAGATACATAGCTTCATGGATGCTTTCTCCGTCTACAACCAAATCCGTATGAATCTGGCGGACGAGGATCATACTGCATTCACAATGGACCGGGAGGTATACTGCTATAAGGCGACGCCCATCGGCCTCAAAAATGCAGGGGCTACGTACCAAGGCTTGGCTAATCGAATGTATATTCTTCTTTAACAAAAGCGATGTAAATCTTTCTTGGGTTCTTTTAATTAACAATAAGAGCGAAACAATAGAGCATCGCAAAAAGGGAAATATTATTTATTCAAAGGTATTGTGGGCTCCTCAGCCTTACATCAAAAAGAAAAAAGAAAAATTTACAACAGAGGGGGAACGGGAACCAGGAAGTACTCCTGATGATACTCAGAATAGATTTCCGCAAACCGGGCCTAAGCCTCTGTAGCCCGCTCTGACCGATGCTGCACGCGAACCCGGGACGCCACGGAAGCATCCGGCGCTCCGCCCTCCGCGCCCTAGCTCTCGATGTACCACTTTTTGAAACACTCCAAAATGAGGGTGTTCAGTTGATAAAACTGCACATTTAATATAACATTTTTTCTACTATTTCTTTATAATAAAATGTGTTTATTATAAAATATGATACATGTGAGGGTTTATCTGTAAAAATACTATTTTCATGTGTTTATATATTATAATTAACATTTGGTAGGAAAAAATAAGCATATAATATCGATGTAACATTTGGCCCATTTAAATATGCTTACCTTATTAAATATCTTTGATCAATTCTTAATGGTTAAGTTAATATCTCTACTAATATTATTTGTTGAGTTGTTGTGCAGAATTTTCAGGGCTGAAATCAAGGAAATCAAAGTTGTTGGAACAAACCTGCCTAATTAAGAAAGTAAACTAAAGAAATCAAGTCCGGCAGTGACATAGAAAAGATTTTCAGTTTCCAGAGATTAAAAAGATCACCACGTGTCATAACGATAAAGACCCAGAGAAACAAAGCAATGATCACATCATAAGGCCGCGGATCCACGGCCAAACCCACCTATTGGCCGCGGATCCGCCGCGTATTGGACTATTTGGGAGTTGGGATTTTGCTGTTTGGATCTTAACTACTGGTTTCCAAATTAGGAGACTAGGGTTCTGGCTCTGGGACTATAAATAAGGACCGAGAGCCTCTTGGAAAAAGAATCAAGTTGAAAAGATCACGAAGTCCGCGACAGGCTCACGCATCCAGGCTGATCATCAACTGTTCATCTACCTTCTTAGAAGAGATCGAGAAGCAAACTAGGTTTTTGTAATCATTTTCTAAGGAATCAAAGTGTACTTGATCTTGTTGATTAATAAAGGTAGTTTTATTCTATTGCATTTTATTTTCTTCATGATTTCTATCTTTTCTTATCCCAACATGCGCGAGTAATTCTTCGCTTGTTAGGGTTCATGGGATTAGGGTAGGTTAATGGATGATGAAGATCCTTAAACTCTTTTTAAGTCCTATAAAGTTTATAAACTCTATCAAAAGAATATTTAACATCCTAATTGGGCGCGCTATCAATTCATTGATAATCGCGACCACGATTAGAGATTAGATTAACAATTGTTTTGGTAAAGGCTAGATATGAACGGAGTTCCATGTCGAGATAGAGGTTAAGAGTGGGAACCCTTTTCCCTCCAGAAACCCTAATCTACATGCATCACTGTCGTTCTAGTTTTAAATCTATTAAAAGATAAAAGGAGTAATCTTTAATTAATCATCCATAACTACTAAATCCCAACGAACCCTACAAGCCCTTTTTTTAATATTAAACTTACATCCGTAATTAATCTAGATCTATATTCTGCATCTGTGTTTAACGTAGATCTAGATGCTACAACTATTCTTCACCATTCTTTATTCTTCCTCTCTTTTTCAACACGCCTAAAGTAAGAATAAAAGGTTCCACGTTTCCCTGAGGACGACCCGTACTCACCTCGGTCTAGCTACGCGCGACACCGTTCTGATTGCGGTTAACTAAACACATACACATAAATTCTAGATCAATCACATGGCGCCGTTGCCGGGGATCCGTACGTAATTTTTTATTCTTACTATTTGTGTTGAATTCTTATTCGATCTATATCATAATTAAAACAAAACTGCAAATCGTATATTTAACGAATTGTGTGAATTTTGCAAGGAGATCTGGAGTCACAGATTTGAGGAAACAGAAAGACAGAGACATTCACCGAGATCTAGAGGAGTACAGGAGGCCACGTAGTAAACTTCATCAATTGATCCTTCCTTCTCGCGGTGGATCCACGGCAAATAAGACACATTCGCGGCGGAAGCGCGGCGGGATTGAGGATCTATGGTTCCAAACTTCTCTGGTGAGATTCTCAACTCTTTCTCTTTCCTCTTAAATCCAATAAAATATTTTTTCTGCAGGATTCTTTGCAAAATATCGCCGCTCAAAAATCTTTTTGCAAAGTTTTGTGATTGGTTTGTTTTGCATATTTTAATATGGACTTTAAAGGGCAAAGACCAAATCCAGATTAGGTGGGGATTTTATCACCCTTGCTAAGTCCCACAAATCACAAACCGAGCATCTGCATCAACCTTACATTAATTTAAAAAATATTTAGACAAGACTCTAAGGACTGTCGCGCTCATTAAGGACAGAGGAAGGTCGTGGGTAATCTATCGCTTATCCGCATTACTTTTGTGGTGCCTAGGCAAGTGTGTCTAAGGCAAGTGGTTACTTAATTAGGCCCGCTATTTTTGGTGATTCGTATAGCGGACACCTCCCACTTACCTGGCACTTACCTGGCCACAAGAGTAGTAAAGAGGTGGTAGAGGATTGATCCTACGACTTGTCCTTTGGAAGTCTAGGAGTGGTCTAGAGACTTGACCTAGGTAACCTTAGTTCTATGGTTGTTTGTGCATTTTTGTGTGATTTGTCTTAAGTCCCACTTTTTCAAAACAAACCATTTTTTTTAAAATCACACACACGGGATTCTAGTGCACGTCTTGTCCGCGTTCCTGCTATCGACTCCGAAGTCGGTGCTTCTTCATCTTCTTTTCCCCCACTACACACCATATCAACCGAGATGGATGGTGCTCCATCACACTTTAACACCACGCTGCCACCGCCCGTAGGTGATTTGAACCAACCGCGCATCTCTCTCCAAGAAAGATGGTATCCTATCCGTGGTCCCCTTCCTACTTATTTATCCATTCCACCAGCCAACGGGGATAATTTTGAAATTAAACCCCACTACATCAATTTGTTGCCAAAATTTCACAGGCTCGAGTCTGAAGACGCGTACGTTTTCATCACTAAATTCGAAAACGTATGCGCAATGATGGGTACGTCACAACTGTCTATGGATAATATGCGCTTGCGTCTTCTCCCATTCACTTTGTGCGACCTGGCAAAAAATGGCTTTATAATACTGCCACACACTCTATTGCTAATTGGGATGAATTCGTGATAGCATTCCTTAAGAAATTTTACCCAAATCATAAGACCGCCCGTGTTAGGAGCGAGATAAACCAGTTCACCCAGCTTCCCAATGAACCATTTTGGAAGTGCTTTGAACGTTTCAAGGATCTGCTTGTCCAATGTCCTCATCATGGAATACAAAGATGGGATTTGTGCCGAATTATATATGAGGGCATTAATACAGCGACAAAGCAAATGCTTGAAACAATGTGTCAATGCAATTTCATGTCCAAAGACGATAGTGAAGCCTGAAAATATCTGGAAGATTTCGCTGAACACACTTTGCAGTGGGAAAGCGTAAGACCACCTTCATCGAGGGGAGGTATTCATTAGCTCGATATTTCCATCACAGTAAAAGCCGAAATGGCAGCGATACAAAAGAAACTCGACGCTATTGAGAACAAATTCTCATCAGTCTCCCTAAATCAGGTAACGCTCCCAAAAACCGTGTGTGGTTGCTGTTCAGATCCTTCACACTTGACGGAAGAATGTCCTATGAATGCACCGTTTCAAGGTCACGAGCAAACTAATGCTTCTTTTCAGCAGTGACCTAGAAACGATCCTTATTCTTCCACGTATAATCAAGGATGGAGGAATCATCCTAATTTTGCTTGGAACCAAAACCAACCCCAACATCAAAACCAGTTCCAAAACAATTATCAAAGACCTCCTCCACAGCAACAGCAACCACAACCACAAAGTCAGCACCCCTTTCAGTCACAAAATTTTCAAAATCCGGCCAACACTTCTACACCGCAATTGACCGGTACTGATAACTCTTCATTCGCACAAACTTTGGATTTGTTTATGAAGCATACCATTCAAATGTTGACTGATATGAAGTCTTCTATTGATACCATAAAGAAAGACTCCGCCTCCCACGGTCAGAGTATTAAATCAATAGAAAACCAAATTGCATAGTTGAACGCCGCAATGAGTGCGGGAGAGAAAGAGAAACTCCCATCTCAACTCCTACCGAATCCTGGCCACTCACAAAATCATAATGTGAATGCCGTTACTACGTTGAGATCGGGAAAAGTGCTAAATAACCGAGTAGGTGAGCAATTTGATGATGTTAGTGATACCAATGATATCCCGGCTTCTACTTCTTCCCCTAATTCGTCTAGTCTTCCACCTTCTTCCGAGCCTATTCTCTGTTTTCCCCAAGGCTCGAACCCTCAGCCCACTTCCACAAATCTATCTAAAGCGATCCCCACTCCAAATTTGTGAACCATTCCATCCCCACAATCTTCTCCAATATTGGACCCAACCCTTATTGATAAAGCACCTTATCCAAACAGGTTAAGGGGCAACAGACCAAGTCCACAAATGGAGAAGATTGTGGAAATTTTTAAGCAAGTTAACATAAACATTCCTCTCCTAGATGCTATTCAACAAGTTCCATCTTATGCGAAAATCCTAAAGGACTTGTGCACTAGGAAGAGAAAAGTTCAAGTACCTAAAAAAGTTTTCCTTGCGAGTAATGTGAGCACTGCTTTTACACAACAACTACCCAAGAAACGAAAGGACCCTGGAAGTCCTACAATTTCTATTTCTATTGGGAGTAAAAATATCAATCGTGCTCTACTCGATTTAGGTGCTAGTGTTATTCTGCTTCCGTATTCTGTTTATGAGCAACTAGGGATCGGAGAGTTAAAACCGGCGCATTGCACTCTTCAGATGGCCGATCGATCTATCACCCAACCTAGGGGTGAGCTAGAGGATTTGTTAATGAAAGTCGGGGAATCTATATTTCCTGTGGAATTTATCGTTATAGATACACAACCTGTAGCGAACCTACGAAACCAAATTCCGGTGATTTTAGGTCGACCTTTTCTTGCAACTTCCAACGCAGTAATAAATTGTAGAAACGGCTATATGACCCTATCCTTTAGGAAGAAGTCAATTGAGCTTAACATTTAAAAGTTGGGAAGTGAACCCTCCGAACCCTATGCTCATGTGTGTACTGTCGAAACAATAGATTCCGACAGCAGCGAAATTGAAGAGCTTCACGATACTGATCTCGACTTCACTATTACGTTGTTGTCCGGGTCAACAGCTAACGCTAAATGTGAACCTTTTATGGAGTCAGAGTATCATCCCGTTCTTTCTGATGAGATTATTATTCGGGATATCGATGAAACCTTCGAGGAAATCTTCGCTAATGAACTCGCATTCTTAGAAGACATGGGCGTTGTGATGAATCAACCTCAACACAAAGAAGTTGAACCATCACCACTTCTTCTTATCAATAACAAGAATGCGAGTAATCCATCATCATTGTTTCGTCTCTACAAACCGAGACGTAAACCTTTTCCATTACACCTCTTATCTCCTCCCCACTTCTTCACATCAATAGGCGACATGTTCTTCCACCAACCTTGGTGCTTCATCGATAAAAATTTTTAATGGTTGGTGTTGACTTTTGGTCTTTGCAAGGCTTTACTTTGACCAATAATTTTAACCCCCCCCAAATAATTTTAAATGCTTAATACGATTTTACTTAAATTTAGGGGGGGGGGGATATGTTGGCTCCTGAAAGAAAAATTTTACAAAATTATGAGCCAAAAATAAGTTTGGGAGAGAATTATCACTTTCAATTTTTGTTGCTTCCGTTAATAACCTTTCTTCCCAAGTCTACAGGTTTTTGAGCTTTAACAGATGACAACAGTGAGGACACCGTTGAAAACAAGTTTGGGGGGGCGTTTGTGCTTATTTACGCATCAATTTGCATCATACTTTGCATAAGCACAACATTTTCAAAAATTTTAAAAATTTTCTTTTATAATAAAAGAGTAGAAAGTGAAAAATAATATATGAAAAATAGGAATAGTTTAAGAAAAAATAAGAAAGTTGGATGTTTTCTTAAACAAAACTAGTAATAAGTAGTTATGAGCTGTTGTCCCAAGGGTTAGTAAGATGAAGGAAATTGCTAATCTGAGGATAAAATTAAGTCTGAAAAATAGTCCTTATTCTTGACGCCAAACATTTGAACGTTGATACCCTACTATACGCACTTACACACATCTTGAATCTCGGGATAGTAGAGGATACCTTGAAATGCTCTTGTCTAAAAGCCAAAGTATGAAGAAAATAAAAGTGGAAAATAAAAGATAAAATGGTTAAAAGAAAAAAATGAACACTGGTTCTGTTATCGCCAAGGCAGCAATAAAAAAAATATAGCGAGGGTGCTTCATCACCTAGTGCCTTAGACCAACTGGTTTGGGAGTCACTGCTAAGCCTTATGTGTTGCAAGACGAGGAAATACACCTAAATAAGAAAGCACATGAGTAATCGGTCGGTTAGTACCTCAAGAAATATTAACGGTCGCATGAAAAATGTGTGAGCAAATTCCATCTAAATATCTATTAAAAAGTACTAAGGTAGATGGACAAGAGTATGATTGCTTGAATTGAATTCTCTGAGTGTAGGGATGTCCAGATCACACACGCAGGGGTATATGATCAATGTTTGGAAGAAAGGTAAGAATGAAAACTAAAGGCGGTGTTTTATTGAGGGATAATGTGATTTCTAACATTTTTCACGACCATTAAGATAAGGCTCATAGCAACAGAAAAACTGGTGTAGTTGAAAACTCTTATTTTCAAGTTCTTTCTTTTATAGTTCTTATCTTTATATGTAACTTTCACCATCTCTCTTTTATTATAGGATTTTGTGGGTGTAATCCGTTGAAAACCCTCAGGAGACAACACTCCAACAAGGGACACCTAGAGGTTTAACGGCTTGTTGCACGTGCTCAGTGCAATCGTGTTGCCTACGAAAGTGTGCTTAGCTTTCTCCTTTCTTTTTCTCCTTCTCTTGAATAAACTAGTTTGCTCGGGACGATCAAAGATAAGTTTGGGGGTATTTGTTCAGTTGATAAAACTGCACATTTAATATGACATTTTTCCTACTATTTCTTTATAATAAAAGGTGTTTATTATAATATATGATACATGTGAGGGTTTATCTGTAAAAATACTATTTTCATGTGTTTATATATTATAATTAACATTTGGTAGGAAAAAGTAAGCATATAATATCCATGTAACATTTGGCCCATTTAAATATGCTTACCTTATTAAATACCTTTGACCAATTCTTAATGGTTAAGTTAATATCTCTACTAATATTATTTGTTGAGTTGTTGTGCAGAATTTTCAGGGCTGAAATCAAGGAAATCAAAGTTGTTGGAACAAACCTGCCTAATTAAGAAAGAAACTAAAGAAATCAAGTCTGGCAGTGACATAGAAAAGATTTTCAGTTTCCAGAGATTAAAAAGATCACCACGTGTCATAACGATAAAGACCCAGAGAAACAAAGCAATGATCACATCATAAGGCCGCGGATCCGCGACCAAACCCACCTATTGGCCGCGGATCCGCCGCGTATTGGACTATTTGGGAGTTGGGATTTTGCCGTTTGGATCTTAACTACTGGTTTCCAAATTAGGAGACTAGGGTTCTGGCTCTTGGAAAAAGAATCAAGCTGAAGAGATCACAAAGTCCGCGACAGGCTCACGCATCCAGGCCGATCATCAACTGTTCATCTACCTCCTTAGAAGAGATCGAGAAGCAAATTAGGATTTTGTAATCATTTTCTAAGGAATCAACGTTTACTTGATCTTGTTGATTAATAAAGGTAGTTTTATTCTATTGCATTTTATTTTCTTCATGATTTCTATCTCTTCTTATCCCAACACGCGCGAGTAATTCTTCGCTTGTTAGGGTTCATGGGATTAGGGTAGGTTAATGAATGATGAAGATCCTTAAACTCTTTTTAAGTCCTATAAAGTTTATAAACTCTATCAAAAGAATAGTTAACATCCTAATTGGGCGCGCTATCAATTCATTGATAATCGCAACCACGATTAGAGATTAGATTAACAATTGTTTTGGTAAAGGCTAGATATGAACGGAGTTCCATGTCGAGATAGGGGTTAAGAGTGGGAACCCTTTTCGCTCCAGGAACCCTAATCTACAAGCATCACTGTCGTTCTAGTTTTAAATCTATTAAAGGATAAAAAGAGTAATCTTTAATTAATCATCCATAACTACTAAATCCCAATGAACCATACAAGCCCTCTTTTAATATTAAACTTACATCCGTAGTTAATCTAGATCTATATTCTGCATCCGTGTTTAACGTAGATCTAGATCCAACAACCATTCTTCACCATTCTTTATTATTCCTCTCTTTTTCAACACGCCTAAAGTAAGAATAAAAGGTTCCGTGTTTCCCTGAGGACGACCCGTACTCACCTCGGTCTAGCTACGCTGACACCGTTCTGATTGTGGCTAACTAAACACATACACATAAATTCTAGATCAATCAGAGGGCCAAGGATCGGTCGTGCCTGGCCTTCGAGATGAGGCCGAGCAGGAAAATCGAGCGCACCTTGTTGAGCGCCTCGTCCAGCAACTCCTAGGAGAGGGGGTTGTACAACCCTGGGGACCTCCTCCAAATTGCGTACATTAGCAACTGCAAGAGGGGCGACCGCCAAGGAAGAAGCCAGCCGATGTGACCCTCGAAGCGCTGAACCATGTCCCGGTACCTATCCTCAGCCATAGACTGGTCATACATGAAGACGTCATCAAAGGTGATGATCTCTTCGATCGAATATATACGCCCAATTATCTCAAAAAGCGATGCTGAAAGATGTTTCCATCTCCTTCTCTATTTATAACCCCTAAAGACCTAAATTTATGCGCGAACGGGCGCGAATCCTGGGATCCACCAAAATTGTTCCAATACCGCACCGCCACATAGCCGAGCTGACACGGCTCTTCTAAAATGCTTCGCCTCCCTCCATGCGTTCCTAACACGTGTCGCCCGCGACGGTCATTCTTCCCAATGTTCGCACACCTAGGAAGGTTAGACCGAACCTCGCAAAACCGAGCAGCTTCCCTGCTCGGCCCGTCCTTGGCTGGTAATTTCATACCCCACGGCGCCAAAGATCAAAGTCCTCATCAAGAAGCCACCGAGCAGCAACCCTACTCGGTCCATCCTTGGCCGGTAATTTCCTACCCCACGACGCCATGGATCAAAGCCCTCATCAAGAGGCCACTGAGCAGCTACCCTGCTCGGGCCATCCTTGGCTAGTAATTTCTTACCCCGCGACGCCAAGGATCAAAGCCCTCATCAAGAGGCCACCGAGCAGCTAGCATGCTCAGTCCATCTTTAGCAGGCCACTCCATGCCCTTCCGAGCTAAGGTTCAAAGCCATCATCAAGGGGCCACCGGGCAGCTACCCCGCTCGGTCCATCCTTGGCTGGTAATATCTTACCCCACGACGCCAATGATCAAAGCCCTCACCAAGAGGCCACCGGGAAGCTACCCTGCTCGGTCCATCCTTGGATGGTAATCTCTTACCCCACGATGCCAAGGATCAAAGTCATATTCAAGAGGCCACCGAGCAGCTACCCTGCTCGGTCCATCCTTGGCTGGTAATCTCTTACCCCGCGACGCCAAGGATCAAAGCCCTCACCAAGAGGCCACCGGGCAGCTACCCCGCTCGGTCCATCCTTGGTTGGTAATCTCTTACCCTACGATGCCAAAGATCAAAGCCCTCATCAAGAGGCCACCGAGAAGCTACCCTGCTCGGTCCATCCTTGGCTGGTAATCTCTTACCCCACGACGCCAAGGATCAAATCCCTCACCAAGAGGCCACCGGGCAGCTACCTAGCTCAGTCCATCCTTGGCTGGTAATCTCTTACCCCATGACGCCAAGGATCAAAACCCTCACCAAGAGGCCACCGGGCAGCTACCCCGCTCGGTCCACCCTTGGCTGGTAATCTCTAACCCAACGACGCCAAGGATCAAATCCCTCACCAAGAGGCCACCGGGAAGCTACCCTGCTCGGTCCATCCTTAGCTGGTAATCTCTTACCCCACGACGTCAAGGATCAAAGCCCTCATCAAGAGGCCACCGAGCAGCTACCCTGCTCGGTCCATCCTAAGTAGGCCTCTCAATGCCCTCCTATGCTAAGGATCAAAACCCTCACCAAGAGGCCACCGGGCAGCAACCCTGCTCGGTCCATCCATGGTTGGTAGTTCACTACCCACTGACACCAAGGATAAAAGCCCTCACCAAGAGGCCACCGGGTAGCAACCTTGCTCGGTCCATCCATGGCTGGTAGTTCACTGCCCACCGACGCCAAGGATCAAAGCCCTCGCCAAGAGGCAACCGGGCAGCTATCCTGCTCGGTCCATCCATGGCTGGTAGTTCACTACCCACCGACGCCAAGGATCAAAGTCCCCATCAAGAGGCCACCGAGCAGCTACCCTGCTCGGTCCATCCTTGGCTGGCACGACGCCAAGGATCAAAGCCCTCATCAAGAGACCACCGAGCAGCTACCCTGCTCGGTCCATCCTTGGCAGGTAATCTCTTACCCCACGACGCCAAGGATCAAAGCCCTCATCAAGAGGCCACCGAGCAGCTACCCTGCTCGGTCCATCCTTGGCTGGTAATCTCTTACCCCACGACGCCAAGGATCAAAGCCCTCATCAAGAGGCCACGAAGCAGCTATCCTTCTCGGTCCATCCTTAGCAGGCCTCTCAATGCTCTCCCGCGCTAAAGATCAAAGCCCTCGCCAAAAGGCCACCGGGAAGTAACCCTGCTCGGTCCATCATGGATGGTAGTTCACTATCCACCAACGCCAAGGATCAAAGCCCTCACCAAGAGGTCACCGGGCAGCAACCCTGTTCGATCTATCCAAGGCTAGTAGTTCACTACCCATCGACGCCAAGGATCAAAGCCCTCGCCAAGAGGCAACCGGGCAGCAACCTTGCTCGGTCCATCCATGGCTGGTAATTCACTACCCACCGACGTCAAGGATCAAAGCCCTCACCAAGAGGCCACCGGACATCAACCCTGCTCGGTCCATCCATGGCTGGTAGTTCACTACCCACCGACGCCAAAGATCAAAGCCCTCACCAAGAGGCTACCGGGCAGCAACTCTGCTCGGTCCATCCATGGCTGGTAGTTCACTACCCACCGACGCCAAGGATCAAAGCCCTCGCCAAGAGGCAATCGGGCAGCAACCCTGCTCAGTCGATCCATGGCTGGTAGTTCACTACCCACCGACGCCAAGGATCAAAGCCCTCGCCAAGAGGCAACCGGGCAGAAACCCTACTCGGTCCATCATTTTGGGGTCAAAATTTGCACCCTGGTTGACTAAGGCAAAGTCAAGGTCAACCTCAAGCCAGGTGGGCTCAAGCCTAGGTCAAACGGACTCATGCTCAAGTCGAGCCCGCGGCCAGCTTCCCCATGCCAACATAAAAATCATGTAACAAATTATTTTGATGTAATTTTTTGTGCATGAATGTAAGCAAAATGGGCATAAAGCCAAATTTTTGTAAAGCCCATGGCTTATATGCAAAAAGAAAGAGCACATGAGGCATGGGATGGGCAAAATGCCATTTTGTAAAGCCCAAGGGGCTATGTATAAATGTGTAAGCCTATGTAAGGCAATATGATGATGAATAAAATATACAATTTTCATTCTCCCCAAGGACTAGGGTTTGTGCCTCCTTCTCCTTTCTTAAGGTTCTAAACTTTCTCCTTTCTTTTGAATTAAATCAAGAGTTTTACTCTTCCTTTTCCAAAACTAAATAGTTTTTCACCACAAAACCCACAAAGGGGAGCTCAGATCTTCCATTAGATCTCAAAAGGGGAGATTTTTGAATCTTACCCCCCTTTCTCCAAGATCCGGCCAACCGACAGGAAGAAGAAGGAGACCCATCTCCAGAAATCCCATCTTGGGAAGATCCAGAGCCAAAAGGAGAGACAAAGCAGCCCCCTTTGATCATTTCAAATTTTTTTTAGGAGTTTAACTCCATTAAACATCCATTGGAGTTTAACTCCCTAAATTAATCTCTGATTAGGAGTTTAACTCCATAAGTCAAATCGGAAGAACAGCTCCCAGTACAGGGGCTAAGTCCCTTTTGCTGCTGACGCCTAGCTCCCGCGTGCCAGGCACGTGGGGCACTGGCGCTCTGGCACACAGCGCCCGTGCGCCAGGCACGTGGGGCCCTGGCGCCTTCTCCCACGCATCCTTTGGATGCCCTTTCCCATATATATATATATATATATATATATATATATATATATATATATATACACACACACATATATACCACCCCCGTTAGAAAAAACTTCTAACGGGGAACCGCCCCGCACCCCGCAAAGGGCTGCTAGCCCCCTTGACCCCCAGCCCACTATCCAGGTAGCGGGACCCCCGTGAAAACTCTACGGGGCCCCCGATATATCCAAAACCCCTTCAAAACACGCACACCGCATATTGAGTTCTCATGAATAGTTGACCCATCAATCGGAGGTTCTCTCGCTCCAAAGGCGAGGGGTAATTACCGGCAGCTTAGTCCGCAGTTGCCGGAGATTCGGATCCCTACAATCAATAAACCCCCGCCTACCCTTGGCAGGGGGAATATGTAATACTCCTGACAAGCGCGCGCTATTCCCATCTCAATAGGGTGAAGAAAAACACCCTACAGATTCTGGCACACCCGGTGGGACCTATCTATCCTCCTATATTTTGGGTTAAACGTTCATGCAAACTCAATCAATATATATATCGATTGCCTGTACTGAAATCATATTTCTATTTGCAGGGGTTAACAATTTTCAGTTGCCATCTTCAAACGCAAGTCGGTATTTAAACGACTTTCCTCGGTCCCAGCTGGGGGCAAGGCCATCAACACTGACAAAGTAATAAGGCATATCGGGCAAGCTCCAGCGGTACCCCTGACAACTGCTCAATCGGGTATCTTCTCTAAGCTCCCCGTTAGATGACCACCACATCGTTAAACTGGGAACAACTGACCACCATGTTATTAAACTGGGAATAATCGACCTCTAAGTCGTTAAACTGGGGATGTAAAAATGTGTAAATAATAAAAATTAAAAAATTAAAAAGATAAATAAATAAATAAAAAGCCGAAATGATGAGGCAACTCACAATAAAAATCAGCGAGTAAAAATAAAGATGAAAATAAAGCCGAAACGATGGGGCAACTATGAGTAAATAGCCGAAATGATAGGGCAATAGTGACCTTCGCCATAATAAAAGCTGAAATGATAAGCAACCGTGGTAAAAAAAACTCACTCTCCAACAGCGAATGATGAGTCGCTCCTGGTACCATATTCCAGTGCAGCGATGCAGAGGCCAATCAAAATCTAATTTCCCAAAATTCTTCCAGCCCTACGGCCAGTCCCCAAATTGACTACCGTATACAATTTACGGGCTCAAATAATTCTCATCATACCCATGCCCCACCGACGTCACCCGTCCAGCGGCCAGTCTCCGCACTTGGAATTATGCTCCATTTGGGAAGACCCACTCATGTGTCCTCACGATACGTGAGGAGAAAATCCCCGTGTGAGATCCTTATGACTCACAAAGGAAAAACACACTTGGGGGTCCTCACGACTCCTAGGAGAAAATGCACCTACGGGATCCTTACGACTCGCAGGGAGAAAATGCTTTTATGGGACCCTTACGGCCCATAAAATTGAACAGCCTTAAGTGATAGGGATCTAAACATGTCTTCTAAGCCATCGCTTCCTAATAGGCAATGGCGAATGATGAGTCACTCCTGGTACCATATTCCAGTGCAGCAATGCAGACGCCAACCAAATTCCAAATCCCATACCCCAATGGCAAATGATGAGTCGCTCCTGGTACCATATTCCAGTGCAGCGATGTAGACGCCGACAAAATCCCGAAATTTTTCCGGCCCTACGGCCTGGATCATACATCCTGCAAAACTATATACAATCCACGGACATAAAACAATCCCAATCTCTCCCAAGTCCTACCGGTGAGACCACATTCAAAGTCCCACCAAAAATTAAAAAAAATAAAATAAAATAAAATGGTATGTCCACAAGCAAAATGGGCACGGATGAAAACCCGAAAGGGCTCCATGAGTAAAAACAGCAGGACTGCCGGCGAGTTTGTGAAAACCCGAAAGGGCGCAAACTCGTAAAAAAGAGATGAAATGCACTCGCAAAGTTCTCTCGACTTTGTGAGGAGAAAATTCCCGTGAGAGATCCTTACGACTCACAAAGGAGCAACACACTTAGGAGTCCCTACGACTTCTAAGAAGAAAATACACCTACGAGATCCTTTCGACTCGCAGGGAGAAAAAGCTTTTATGGGATCCTTACGGCCCATAAAATTGAAAAGCCTTAGGTGATAGGGATCTAAACCTGCCTCCTAAGCCATCAATTCCTAAATTCTCTCGGGGCAAATGATGAGTTTCTCCTGGCATTATTCCTGTGCATCAATGCAAATGCCAAATAAAAACCGAAATCCTCAAATCCACTCATGGCAAATGATGATTCGCTCCTGGTACCATATTCCAGTATAGCGATGCTGATGTCAACCCAAATCAAATCAAACCAACAACCTCTACGGCGGAATCATGCTTCGTCCCAGAATTTACCCCGTGTCGAAATCATGCTTCACCTCGGGATATCTACCTTCCCTGTCGGAATTATACTTCGGCTCAGAATCAACCAGCGACCTCCTTGTCGGAATTAAGCTCCGCCTCGGAATCAAGTTGACCAACAAGCTCTGCGCCGGAATAATACTTAGTCTCAGAGTGTACTCCGTATCGAAATCATGCTTTGCCTCGGGATATCTACCTTCCCTGTCGGAATTTTGCTTCGGCTCGGAATCAACCAGCAACCTCCTCGTCGGAATTAAGCTCCGCCTCGGAATCAAGTCGACCAACAAGCTCTGCGCCAGAATCATGCTTCGTCTCAGAGTGTACCCTGTGTCGAAATCAAGCTTCGCCTCGGTGTATCTACCATCCCTGTCGGAATTATGCTTCGGCTCGGAATCAACCAGCGACCTCCTCGTCGGAATTAAGCTCCGCCTCGAGATCAAGTCAACCAGCAAGCTCTGTGTCGGAATCATGCTTCGTCTCAGAATGTACCCCGTGTCGAAATCATGCTTCGCCTCGGAGTACCTGCCTTCCCTGTCGGAATTATGCTTCGCCTGGGAATCAACATCTGCATCGAAATTATGCTTCGGTCAGAATATCTGCTGCTCGTTGGAATTATGCTCCGACCCTTCGGAATGATGCATGTTCCCCTCCGAACGGCGGCCTAGACTTTGGGTCCGTGCCTGAGGTTCGGGGCAGATACTATTTGGTTTTATCCGTCTATCTCTCCGAAGATGCCAAGTTGATTTATGGCACCGTGTATCGGAGGTTTAGACGGATGCGGCCGATGTAGCAGACTTCGTCAGATTCCCCCTCGGGGTGAGGGGTTTTTGATTGTGGGGACGCTCTTCCCTGCAGGCGCAATCCCCTGCAGTTAATTACGCTACCGCATTGCGGTAACAACTTTCTCCTTCTCCAGAATTTCACTTCGTGTCGTGTGTGTTTGTTTTGTTTGTGGTTGCCCGTGGATTGTATACGGAGACTGAGTAATGCCGTCGCCCGTAGGACGTGGATTAGTCCAAATCCGTATTTACTTAGATTTGGGTTTGATATTTTAGTTTAAGGATGCGTTAGCCTCGTTGAGGCTAAGATCAACTCAAACGTGACTCATTTAATATATGGCCATCGGGACTCGTCATCTCTCTAACGTCGTTGAAGGATTACAACGACAAGTGTCAGAGGAGTTCGGAGATGTACCCTCGAACCGAAGTTGATTTAGGGTTTTATATTTCATTTGAATGTTTAAGGATACGTTAGCCTTGTTTGGGGCTAAGATCAACTTAAACGGGACCGTTTAGATCCGGCAAAAGAGCATTTGGAGGCTCTATTGTTCCAGTTTAGGGAGATTCATAGTCCAATTTGGGACTAAAGTCTGTTTGGAGGATACGTTAGACATTTTTGAGGCTAAGATCGACTCAAACGTTTGTTAAGGATACATTAGTCCAGTTTGAGACTAAGGTCAACTTAACGGGACCGTTTAGGTCCAACAAAAGAGCATTTAGACTCTATTGTGCCAGTTTAGGGACGTGGTGGTCCATATTCCAGTTTAGGGACGTGGTGGTCCAATATTAGTTTAAGGACGTCTCGGTCCAATATTAGTTTAAGGACGTCTCGGTCCACGAGTTTAAGGACCCCACAGTCCATATCGATGTGTGGTCGTTGGGACCCTTCACCTCTTTGACATCGTTGAGGAATTACAACGACGGATGTCAAAGGAGTTCGGAGATGTACCCTCGAACCGGATGTAAATTGATTTAGAAGAGCAATTTTGCTCAGTCAATTTAATTTAAGGACTTATGGTCAAAATTGGGCTAAGTCCGGTTGAAATGTTCAACATTTTATTTGCTTTTGCATTGCATTTCTTTTTTTATTTTTATTTGGGCCTTGCCCAGAAAGGATGCAGAGCAATTTGTTTTGGGCTCTGCCCTTTTAGGAATGATGCAAGGCATCAATTTTATTTGGGCTCTGCCCTTGTATAAAGGATGCAAAGCATCAATTTATTTGGGCTCTGCCCATTTATTGCCTTGCAATTTATTTTGGCCTGTCAGGTCATTTTGATTTGGGCCTGGCCCTTTTAGTAATGCATTGCATTTGTGCAAAGCACTGTTAATTTGAGAATCTTTTAGATTCAAGAACCGATGGTTCAAAAAAAGAAGTGCAAAGCACTATTTGATTTAGATCTAAGAAAAAACAAGTTTTTTCTTGTTTTTCTTATCTCAGAGAACCAAAAGTTCATAAAAGTGCAAAGCACTATTAATTTAAGAACCTTTTAGGTTCAAGAACCGATGGTTCATAAAACAAGTGCAAGGCACTATTTGATTTAGATATAAAAACAAGTTTTTCTTGTTTTTCTTATCTCAGAGAACCAATCATGAAAGTGCAAAGCACTATTAATTTAAGAACCTTTTAGGTTCAAGAACCGATGGTTCATAAAACAAGTGCAAGGCACTATTTTTATTTTTATTTTATTTATTTATTTATTTATTGATGATCCATGATCTTGTTCATAAGAGAAATCTCTTTTCTTTCAAAGGTTTTTACCCTTCTTTTTTATTCTTCCAGAGTTCTCTTCTCTTTTTTTTTTTAGCCAGATGTTCCTCTTTGAAATGGGGTCTGGGATCCTTTTTATAGTGCTCCAAAATTAGTTAAATTTGTTAAAAATATCTTTTCTGAGTGATTTGGGGAATTTTCCCCACCATTGGATCTTTGATCCGAAGGCCCCTGTTTTACAGAATAAATCTTCTAGTTTTAACAAGAACAGAAAAAATTTCCTTAAATCTTCATTCTGTTGTTGCACAACTCACCAGCGCGTGACACGTGTCGCGCAGTGAGGCGCTTGTGCAGTTGTGCTTGCGCAACTGCGCAGACACGTGTCGCGCAGAGGTGTGTTTGCGCAGCAGTGCTTGCGCAACTGCGCAGACACGTGTCGCGCTGCAGTGCACTTGCGCAACAGTGTTTGCGCAACTGCGCAGACACGTGTCGCGCAGCGGTGCTTGCGCAGCTGTGCTTGCGCAACTGCGCAGACACGTGTCGCGCAGTGAAGCGCTTGCGCAGCTGAGCTTGCGCAACTGCGCAGACACGTGTCGCTCAACGGTGCACTTGCGCAACAGTGTGTGCGCAACTGCGCAGACACGTGTCGCGCAGAGGTGCGTTTGCGCAGTTGTGCTTGCGCAACTGCGCAGACACGTGTCGCGCTGCAGTGCACTTGCGCAACAGTGTTTGCACAACTGCGCAGACACGTGTCGCGCAGCGGTGCGCTTGCGCAACTGCGCAGACACGTGTCGCGCTGTGGTGCGCTTGCGCAACAGCGTTTGCGCAACTGCGCAGACACGTGTCGCGCTGTGGTGCGCTTGCGCAGTTGTGTTTGCGCAACTGCGCAGACACGTGTCACGCAGCGCAGCGCTTGCGCAACTGAGCGTTGCTTTTGCTTTTTAAAGAGCCTTGCTCTGATTGGACGCACTGCCTTGGGCGTTGTGCTGCCGTCTCAACTTCTGACACGTGGCGCGTTGCGCGCAGCGCACGGGATCTGAAGCGTTGCTTCGACATTAAAGTTTAAATTTTCAAAGCAAAGCTTTATTTCTGATTGGGGGAAGACGCTGCTTCTTCTCCCGCCTTGGAATTTGAGCATAGCTTTGCTCTGATTGGGGTAAACAATGCCCCGATCCTCGGAATTACGCTCCGATCCCCGAAATTATGCTCATCGGAATCATGCTCCGATCCCTGGAATCATGCTCCGCTCTTCGGAATTATGCTCCGATCCCTGGAATCATGCTACGCTCTTCGGAATGATGCTCCGATCCTCAGAGTTATGCTCCAATCCCCGAAATTATGCTTCTCCTGGGAATCAAGCTCTGCATCGAAATTATGCTTCGGTCAGAATGTCTGCTGCTCGTCGGAATTATGCTCCGACCCTTTGAAATCATGCTCCGCTCATCGGAATTATGCTCTGATCCTTGGAATCATGCTCCGCTCTCCGATCCTCAGAATCATACTCCGCTCTTCGGAATGATGCTCCGATCCCCGAAATTATGCTCATCGGAATCACGCTCCGATCCCTGGAATCATGCCTCTACTCTTCGGGATTATGCTCCGATCCTAGGAATTATGCTCCGACCCTACAGAATGATACTCCGACGCTGGAATTATGCTCAGCAAATCGGAATGATGCTCCGATCCCCGGGAATCATGCTCCCCGAAGGATGCTCCGCCCCTGGAATGATGTTCCACCTCAAAGTCCAGCTTCAAGATCCATCAATTTCATGCACACAACTCATATGTGCGGTGTACATTTATTGATGGGGGCACTTTGTTGGGGTCAAAATTTGCACCCCGGTTGACCAAGTCGAAGTCAAGGTCAACCCCAAGCCAGGTGGGCCCAAGCCCAGGTCAAGTGGGCCCATGCCCAAGTCGAGCCCGCGGACAGCCTCCCCATGCCAACATAAAAATCATGTAACAAATAATTTTGATGTAATTTTTTGTGCATGAATTTAAGCAAAATGGGCATAAAGCCAAATTTTTGTAAAGCCCGTGGCTTATGTGCAAAAAGAAAGAGCACATGAGGCATGGGATGGGCAAAATGCCATTTTGAAAAGCCCAAGGGGCTATGTGTAAATGTGTAAGCCTATATAAGGCAACATGATGATGAATAAAATATATAATTTTCATTCTCCCCAAAGACCAGGGTCTGTGCCTCCTTATCCTTCCTCAAGGTTCTAAACCTTCTCCTTTCTTTTGAATTAAATCAAGAGTTTTACTCTTCCTTTTCCAAAACTAAATAGTTTTTCACCACAAAACCCACAAAGGGAAGCTCAGATCTTCCATTAGATCTCAAAAGGGGAGATTTTTGAATCTCACCCCCTTTCTCCAAGATCCGGCCAACCGACAGGAAGAAGAAGGAGACCCATCTCCAGAAATCCTATCTTGGGAAGATCCAGAGCTAAAGGGAGAAACAAAACAGCCCCCTTTGATTATTTCTAATTTTTTTTAGGAGTCTAACTCCATTTAAGATCCATTGGAGTTTAACTCCCTAAATTAATCTCTGATTAGGAGTTTAACTCCATAGGTCAAATCAGGAGCACAGCTTCCAGTGCAGGGACCAAATCCCTTTTGCTGCTGACGCACAGCGCCCGCGTGCCAGGCACGTGGTGCGCTGGCGCTCTGGCGCACAGCGCCTGCGCACCAGGCACGTGGGGCGCTGGCGCCTTCTCCTACGCATCCTTTGGATGCCCTTTTCCTTACACACACACACACACACATACTCCACACTAAATATACCTCCCCCGTTAGAAAAAACTTCTAACGGGGCGCTGCCCCATACCCTGCAAGGGGGCTGCTAGCCCCCTTGACCCCAGCCCGCTATCCGAGTAGCGGGACACCCGTGAAAACTCTGCGGGGCTCCCGATATATCCAAAACCCTTCAAAACACGCACACTGCATATTGAGTTCGTATGAATAGTTGATCCGTCAATCGGAGGTTCTCTCGCTCCAAAGGCGAGGGGTAATTAATGGCAGCTTAGTCCGCGGCTACCGGAGATTCGGATCCCTACAATCAATAAATCCCCGCCTATCCTAGACATGGGGAATCTGTAATGCGCCTGACAAGCGCGCGGTATTCTCATCTCAATGGGGTGACGAAAAACACCCTACACATCCTTGGCTGGTAATTTCTTACCCCGCGACGCCAAGGATCAAAGCTCTCATCAAGAGGCCGCCGAGCAGCTACCCTGCTTGGTCCATCCTTGGCTGGTAATTTCTTACCCCACAACGCCAAGGATCAAAGCCCTCATCAAGAGACACCGAGCAGCTTCACTGCTCAACTTCTTACACGTCTTTACTAAGCGATCTCCACCTCGACTTCGGGGACATGGAGATGCCGACCTTTCACCGGTATTTGCACACTTGGCAAATGATCGAATTCAACTCGACGTGCGATCGCTAGATGAAAAACTGACCTAACATGAAAGCAGTACCGCGCAAATAAAAATGTTTACCACAAACAAAAGGAAATTGCGCACGCAAAGAACACTGCAAAAAGATTTTTATTCATAAAGTCAGAAGTCTTTAAAGAGGTATTATGGTCTCCCCAGCCTTACAAAAACGCCCGGAGGCTTACAAAATTTCAGCGCAAAAAGAGAATAAGGGGGCGAGGAGGTTTAGGCCTTGGGGCCGGGGAGAGCCTCGATGAGCTCCGCTTCCACCACGACAACCGAGGTGGCATCTTGAAGGTCGGCGCCCACCACAGGAACCTTGGCGCTGGTGGCCGGGGCGACCGACTTCTCCCCGACGCTCCCACCAGGGGCCTCTCCCCCTGCAGCGCTTCCAGGGGCATTCCCCTGCACCGTATCCCCAAGGGGGTACTCACCCCGGAGCTCGCCGTCGGGGAACTCCAGCATCAGGGCCTTGACGGTGTCGAGGGCGCCGTGCCAAACGATGGCAGCGGCTCAACCGAGGTTGATTTAGTACTGGTCTGACTTCTTGTAGCTCTCCACCGCCTTCGACGCTCGGCACGCCTCGTTCCCTCCTTCCCCACCTCGTTCTCCCTCCGGAGGGTGTTCGCCGTCTTCTTCAGGGTGGCGATAAGAACCTTGGAATCTTCCAACTTAGCCTCGGCGGATCGGACGGCCTTTCGGCACTTGGCGATCTCCCGATCCCCGGCCGCCACCCGATCTTCGAGGGCAGCGACCCTCTCCATCGCCGCTTGCAGCTCCAGCCTTAAGCTCTCCTCCCGCGAGGAGAACTCGCCCGCGGCCTGCATCGCCAGGGCAATTTCCTCGTCCTCCATGTTGACGATGAGGGCGACGTGCTGGAGGACCTGAAGAAAACAAAGAAGGGGTTAAAAAGAAAGGGGGGCACCCAACCTTGCGAACAAAAATACTGAATGAAGGCCTGAGTGGGGTGCGAACACTGACCTGCACGGCCTCCTGGGCTATGGCCGCCATCTGGGCCCGGAGGGTCCTCCGAGGGATTCTGCCACCGGCCGACCTCTCCATATCCGAGAGCAGACTATCAGCGACAGAAAGCCCCAAAGGCGCCTCAAAGCGGAACTCCCCTTCGTCCACGACGATCGGGAAAGCCGGGGAACGGGGTGCCGTCCTGTGGTACGTCTTGAGGAGTGACGCAGAAGAGCCTGTCTCGCCTCCCACCTCCGGAGCCCGGGGCTCCTGCTCCCGAATGCATTTCCGGCTCGGCGCATAGCTGGACTCCGGGGCCCAGGGAGTGCTTGAGTGCCTGGATGGAGAGGTTGCCGGTGGAGCCGGAGCCGACGACGGGCGAGAAGGGTCGGCGCCTCCGGCCTTCTTCCCCTTCTTCTGTTCGACCAGGGCTACCCAAAATTTGCCTAGGTCCATGGGTTCTGCATAAGACAAAAGTACAAAGGAGTCAGCAATGCCAGAAAAAGTGAAAGAATACACAAGTATAAACAGGTCTCCTGAAAACTCCTAACTTACCCGCAAACTGGGCGGGGCTGAGCCCGGCCCAACTGAGGGCCCGCTCAAACAACAACACATCAGCCCGGGGGAGGGGCTCCCACTCCGCCACCGCCACCGCGTCGGGATCATTCGACTGTCACACCCACGTGCAGTTGGCCCTGTGCCACTGGATGGGCACAGGCCAATCCTCACCATCGGGCGGCCTAACAAACAAAAACTTCTTCTTCCATTTGTGAATGGAAGAAGGTACTACGACGACCCCCGACCCGGCAGCATCTCCCCGGTGTTTTCTAAAAGAGATGTATACCCAGATCGGCTCGCCCCTGTGAGTGCCGGGGTAGTTTTTGTAGCAAAGAGAAGAAATTAGAAGGCTCTGGTTGAAAGGGGTCAGACGTAATTTCAACCGGACCAGGAACCCAAGGAGAATCCTCCAAGAGTTTGGCACTAACTGACCCGTGGCTAACTCAAAACAATTCAACGCCGCACTCACCTCGCGGGAGAAGGGCAGGCGCATCCTGGCCCAAAAGGATTCCAGGTACAATGCAATCTCCTTACCCCATACCTGTTCTGCCCTCTCCCCCTCCTCGGCCAGACGAAGCGAGTAGCCGGGAGGAATGTGGAAACGATTCCGGATGGTGGCGAGCTTATCCGCATGCCTCAGCATGGATGACGCGCTAAGAGCATCCATGACCTGCGCTCTGGGGACCGCCCCCGTCGCACGTCCCCGGGAAGCATGACTAACCCTAACTTCCCGGGGGACTCCAACGCAGACGAGGAAGAGGAAGAAGCAGAAGAAGAAGAAGAAGAAGAAGAGGAAGCTACAGAGGACTCCTTAGACTCTTCCCAGACTATTTCTACAAACTCCTCGGTAGAAGACAACTAACCTGATCAAAGGGCTCAGTCTTCGGAAGAGAGAACGCAAGGAATCCGACCTGAGGAGAAGAGCACCGAGCTAACACGACTAGGGACGAGGAAATTGTGGTGAGGTATGGGTCCTGATGGGGATCCCACGTTTATTTATAGCTGCCGGCGTACACATCCTACGGCTCCGATCGCCTCCCGCCAAGACAGCGCTTCGCAACCAATGGCCGACAACACTCCACCTGTCGCATTCATATTGGGCGCGTCCCATCGGGCGCGGGAACACCTGTGGCCCGTCTCGTCAGCCAACCAGCGCCAGACACGTGGGCTAGCGCTTCGACGAACATATGCACAAACTGGTGCTTCCTCTTTAATGCGAGATCTCTCCCCTGATCTGCTGGCATCATCAAAAAAATACGACTAATTGTCCGGGAATACGCACCGACGATGTCTTCAAATAAGAGCTCACCCCGGGTGACCGGTCAGACCACTCTCGACCCGACCTAGGAACAGGTCGAGACGAGAGTGGGGGGCTAATGATGATGCTCGATATCGGTGACTCCCCAGATCATGACACGTACCAGATGACGTGTCCCATAGCTTACAAGAATGGATCAAGAACAGTACGTTAGAAGCATACCTCGGGCTTGCGACCCGAGGATATTACCGACCTTCGGTGGCCTTCCAGACCACCCCCGGCTCACCTCCAAGCTATCACAGAACCAAGATGCCTCAGCCTCCCGCTCGTTCCCGAGCCTCCCGCCGAGCTTATCTTCCTCGGTCTCACCGACCGACCCACAACACCGATCACAGGCACCTCCGCAAATCTCATCAGGCGCGAGATATCCGACGCCCATGATCCCGCGTTCTACGCCATCACGATCCCCCATTAACGAGCATATCTCGTCATTAATAGGGAATCCCGCCTATCACGCGGGCGTAACGCCAGGGGCGTAACGGCCGGCGTGAATCTCGCGCCCGCTTGCCCATGGCTACCATTATATAAACCCCTCTCCCAGACGACTCAGGTAAGCGAATTTCACCCCCAATAGACCGTTACTCTGCCAAAATACCCCGTCTAACTTGATCGTCGGAGGGTCCTCGGTGGCACAACCATCCCGGGACTTCCTTGCAGGTAGCTCGGCCTCAACCACACCCATTGAGATCCACACGCTTCAGGAGTCAACCCTCCAACTCAATCCCAGCCATCTATCAGCGCTCGCTGCAGATCAACGGAAGGTAACATCTGAAGGAGATCTAGAGATCCATCGGTAATGGACCTATGTTCTTGTATCCTTACTTTACATATGTTAAGAAGCTAAATGTTGATAAAATGCTTGAATGAATTGGGATATACGGTTTGCTGGTATTTATAGGTATAAAACATCCACCATCTGTTGACAATTTTAGGGGATTGGAGGATGGGTGTCGTTGCTCGAATTGGAAGCGGGTACCCTAATTCTGAAATTGAGACAACTTATAATATATGCTCTACAGCTTTCATAGAAAAAAAAACATCTCTTCATTTTGGGAGGGGCAAATATGTCTTTTGGCAAGGATTTAACGGCACAGGGTTAATAAGTAACGAAATTAAAGTATAGGGGGTATTGTGTAATGGAGAAAGCTCAATTAGGTTTTCAACAATTAGGCCAAAGCCAAAGAGTATTTATAAGAAATAAGCCTATATAAATATACCAACAATTGAGATGAGATAATAGAAGGTTTAATAAAGCCATTTTGTTGAGTTTAACATAGTTAAGAGTTATGTTTTAATCCTATGAGTATGTTTGTTACCTGATATTTGGACTAAATTATGTTTGCCCATGTCTCACATGCCCTTATCACTGTTCCAAAACTTCATAATTGCATAAAAGATTGACGGATTTATCTTTATATTTTAATATTCCCTCCACGGTCGAAAGCCCTCTGAACCTAAGTTTGAGTATTTGCATAGTACTGCTTTTTTGTTCAAATTATTTACATCTAATATGCTTCCCGTGAGAAACAAACTGGGATGCTGTGATGTTTGTGTAACTGTACCAAGCTGCGGATTTACTTTTATATTTTAACAATAACTATTATAATATTTGAGTGTTTGTCTTATCTAACTATTATCACCTGTTACATCATTGGATAACTTCAAAACTCCTAATTATTTTGGATGAAATAACACAGAAAGTGATGCAGTATTTAGCAACAATTTCTGCATCAATCTTGCAGGATGTCTATAACATTAAGACATTAAGGAGACCGGTTATGAATTTTTCTATATCCGTGATCTTTCAAGAAATCATAAAGTACACCAAGAGTAGCAGCAGAAAAATATCAGAATCGCATACAATCAAACTACTTGAAAAAGACTAACCGGACAATCTACCAAAAACAACGCAAGTTATAAAACGTATACTAAATAGCACAAACACAAGATTTACCTGACAACGAAAACTTCCACTATTAAGAAAGTATTACACCAGGACGCCATCTTCAATCACCGTCCAAATACAATAAAATCTCCATCTCCATAAATCACTCTCTCTCTCTCTCTCGCTCAGCTTCTAATTGTGCCGCAGTCCTCTCTGGCCTGATGGAGTGGCCTGTTGATTAATCAAATTAGTCAACTACTTTTTTTAATTGGCTGCTACATCTCATATATAAGCTATGTTGCTCTTTAATAGCAAAATCTCTTTTTGGATTTTAAATGATCGAGGCAACTAATTCCTAGGCATATTATTTAAGTAATATATAGAGATATCTTAGATATAACTTAGAGATAAGTCTCAATCTAAACTAAATACTAATAGAGATAGGTTTGGAATTTAAATTAATGACTAATTGAAATCTGATGATGCTCTATATTGGCGATCTTCCAGATCAAGACACGTGGCAGATGACGTGTACCAGAACTTAGAAGAGAGGGCCCACAGGGGGCCGACCAGGCCACCCCTGTACCCGACCTACAAGCACAAAGCTGGCTCACCTCAGAGCCCCCTGCAAATTGGCCTCCTCGGCCTCTCAGCTCGTCTCCGAGCTACCACTGGACCAAGATACCTCGGCCCTCTCGCTCGTTCCGGAGCTCTCCCGCCGAGGCCATCTTCCTCGGTCCCTCCGTCCGACCAACTCCACTACTCACAGGCGTAACCGCCGCTCCACAAATCTCGTCATGCACGGATTCTCCGCCGGCAACATCCCACGTTCCACGCCATCACAATCCCCATTGACGGGCGATCCGCTTATTACGCGGGCGTGACGTCGGGAGCGTGACTGCCGGCGAGATTCTCGTGCCTTCTACTGCGTACTGCCGCCACTATATAAACCCCCATCACAGAGGGGTCAAGTAAGCCATTTTTACTCCACTTAGCCGTTACTCTGCTCGGATCTCGTGCTAACTTGATCGTCGGAGGGTCCTCGGTGGTACCAAACCACCCCGGGACTTCCTTGCAGGTACTCGACGCAAACTCCTCAAAACCACCAATCTCCTTAGAACCCATTGAGACACACACGTAATAGGAGATCACCTCCAAGGTCCACCGGGAGATCGACGGAAGACAACATTTGACGGAGACCCGAAAAGGACCTCCATCAGTTGGCGCCATCTGTGGGAACTTAAACTCCACAAAAACAAAGCTGGCCTTCCGATCTCCATCCACATGGCAAGCGATCACCTTGAAGATCCAGGTACCAGCCACCGCCTTCCCCTCATCGGAGGCGTGGATGAACCTCCTCCGGCGACCGTCATCAACGCCCTCTCCAGCTAAATAGATCGGCTACAGTCCCTCGTGGAGGCGCTCGTCCGCGTCCAAACGGCCGGGCCAGGGCCCCAGATCGCCATTCCTCCGCCTCCAGAAGGCTCTGCCCTCATCGGCACGGCTGACCACCGGCAGGCTACGACCCTTGACCACAGATCTCACGAGCCGATACTTCTTGAGGCCCGCTGGGCGCCCCACAGCTCCACACCAAGATCCGCCGCCAGAGCGCCGAGCCTCGAGCCTCCTCGCGACCCTTACCCCCTGAGGAGATGTCGGTCACCTCGCCTATCCCCAGGCATGATCGACACCCCCTCCTTCGACGGGGTCGCACAGAAGAGGCTCGCCACGACGGTTGGAAGGCCACCTCGCCCGGAGATCTGAGGAACCTCATCGAGAGGAACCGAGGCCGCGCCCAGACACGGATCTCCCACAATAGAAGCCAGGGATCACCAGGTGCCGAATCCTCGGGGAACTACGGCCGATTCAACGCCCTCGAAAAGAAGATCGAGGGCATGCGCCGGGAAGGACACCTCTCGGGCGACGGGGCTAAGTACGCCGCCGACTCGCTCACCAAGCCATTTACCGAGGGACTGCTCGCTGTCCATGTCTCCTCGCGCAACAAGCTCCCGAAGGTCTCTCTGTTCGACGAGAAAACCGACTCGAAAGACCATTTGGATGCTTTCACCGCGAGGATGAGCTTCCAGGACCATTCCGATGCCGCCCAGTGCATGGCCTTCCAGCCACCCTCATCCGCTCTGGTCGGGACTGGTTCCGAGGACTCGAGCCACGCTCAATCTCGACCTTTGACGAGCTGGATACTCAGTTCCTCGGCCACTTCGTCGGGAACCGTCGGCAAAAGCGCACGGTCGACTACCTCTTCACAATTAAGAGCGGGGACAAGGAGACGTTCAAATTTTACATCACCCGCTTCTACAATGCCCTCATCGAGGTCCCCGAGCACCGGGATGAGACCGTCATCACGGCGCTCAGATCTGGCCTTAGGCACAAGGAGTGGTTGTGCTCCTTTGCGTTGGCATAGCCTAAGACCATGGCCGAGGTCAAGGCTTGGACCGAGCGCGAGGTTCAGCTGGAGTCCGAGGTGAATGTGAACCTCCTTCGAGCAGACCGGTCCGACCAGAAGAAGAGGGCTCAGGAAGAAAGGCCGGAGCGTTAGCAACCCTATCACCCAAAGTTCCAGGAGCACACCTCACTCAACGTCTCCCTCACAGTGTTATTAGAGGAGGCCCAGGGCGAGGGGTTCTTCAAGTTCCCTCCAATCCCGCGTCAGGCCTCGAAGCGAACCCGAGGCCCTTACCGCACCTTCCACCGGACGCTGGGCCACGCCACGGAGGATTGTAAGCAACTCTGGGATTACATCGAGGAGCTCATCCGATCGTGGAACCTTGCCGCCTACTTGAGGGACAAATGACAGGCCGATCGCAAGTAGGAGCAGCGTCCCCCTCCCGTCGAGCTGACCATCGACCAGATCATGCTCATTTCGGCAGATGACCATTCCGGCGCTCAGGGAGCCCCGTACCCAGTGCCGAGCACGGAAACCAACAAGCCTCCGGAGAGCTCAGGCCACGCTAATAAAGTCATTTATTAGCATGTACTTTTCTTTTAGGGCAATGTAAACTCTTCCTAGGGTCTGTTGTTAATTTAATAAAGATCAATGGAACATTGCGAAAAAGAAGGAAATGTCTCATTTATTCAAAAAGGTATTATGGGCTCCTCAGCCATACATGCAAAAAGAAAAAGAAAATTACAGCAGCGGGGGAAGGGGGTGCAGAGAGCACTGCTCATGGTACTCGGTAAAGATCTCCGCCAGCCGAGGCCTCGCGAGATCCAACCTCAGCCCTCGATTCCCCCCGCGCGTGGTGACCCCGAGCCTCAATTCGTAGCACTCACGGATAAGCGCCACTGAGAGAGCCAGCCGATTCGCGGAGATCAGGCCAAAGCGCCTCAGAGACCGCAGCTTGCCCACGGCCTCGTCGTAGAGCTGCTCGAACAAGGGGTTGTAAAGCTCCGGTGACGCCTTCCAGATGGAGTACATCAGCAACTGCAGCAGGGAGGAGCGCCGGGGGAGCAGCCGGCCGATGTGGTCTTCGATACTCCCATAGACCAACTGCACCGTGTCTTCAGTGCAGTTCTGGTCATAGAGGTATACGTCTTCGAAGTGGATGATATCGGGGATGGTAAAGGGGAAGTCTTCCATTCTCAACGATCTGTTTATGAAGAAAGGAAGGACCAGTGCCCCCTCAGCTTTATATGGCCCACTGCGCCCCAACGGAACTCAACAGTCGTCCGCTTTCGCCCAAAAAGTCGCTGCCACGCGGCGATCATCGAGCCTTCTCTGGCGGAATCGAAACGACGCGACCCTGGTGCTTCGCCTCCCCCGCATTCAATGCGCATGCTACGCGCACGTTCGCTGCGACCGTTCCTGTTCCCCATACCTGCAACTGGATGGTCGGGCGAAACCATATGAAGAATCAGCCGAGCAGCTACCCTGCTCGGCTATCCCTGGCCGGTGGCTTCCCCACTCGCAACGCCAGGGAACAAAGCCCTCGCCAAGAGGTAACCGCGCAGCTTCACTGCCCGGTTATCCTTAGCAGGCCTCCTAAGGCCCCATCAACGCTAAGGATCAAAGTCCTCCGTAGAGGCAGCCGAGCGGCTTCCCTGCTTGGCTATCCGTGGCCGGTAGCTTCCCTACTTGCAACGCCAGGGATCAAAGCCCTCACCAAGAGACAACCGCGCAGCTTCACTACCCGGATATCCTTAGCAGGCCTCATACGGCCCCTCCAATGCTAAGGATCCAAGTCTTCCTTAGAGGCAGCTCAGCAGCTACCATGCTCGGCTATCCCCGGCTGGTAGCTTCCTACCATGACCGACAGGGATCAAAAGCCCTCCCAGAGACAGTCGAGCCCGGCCCTCGCTCGGTTATCCTTCAGGGCAAAAGCCCTCGCCAAGAGGCACCGGGCAGTAACCTTGCCCGTCCAAGGGTCTTTGGTAGGCTTCTTACAGCCCCTCCCGCGCTAAGGACCAAAGTCCTCCCAGAGGCAGCCGAGCCCGACCCTTGCTCGGCTATCCCCGGCTGGTAGCTTCCTACCACAACCGACAGGGATCAAATTCCTCGCCAAGAGGCACTGGGCAGTAACCCTGCTCGGTCCCCATGCTGAAGGATCAAAGCCCTCGCAAGAGGTAACCGAGCGGCTACCCTGCTCGGTCATCTCCGGCTGGTAGCTCCCTACCCATGACGCCAGGGATCAAAGCCCTCGCAAGAGGCATCTGAGTGGCTACCCCGCTCGGTCATCCCAGGTTGGTAGTTGCCTACCCACGACGTTAGAGATCAAAGCCCTCGCCAAGAGGCAACCGCGCAGCTTCACTTCCCGGTCATCCTCAGTGGGCTTCTTACAGCCCCTCCAACGCTAAGGATCTAAGTCCTCCGTAGAGGCAGCCGAGCAGCTTCCCTGCTCGGCTATCCCTAGCCGGTAGCTTCCCTACTCGCAACGCCAGGGGTCAAAGCCCTCACCGAGAGGCAACCACGCAGCTTTGCTGCCCGGTTATCCTTAGCAGGCCTCTTACGGCCCCTCCAACGCTAAGGATCCAAGTTCTCCTTAGAGGCAGCTCAGCAACTTCCCTGCTCAGCTATCCCTGGCTGGTAGCTTCCTACCACGACCGACAGGGATCAAAAGCCCTCCCAGAGGCAGTCGAGCCCGACCCTCGCTCGGCTATCCTTCAGGACAAAATCCCTCGCCAGGAGGCACCGGGCAGTAACCCTGCCCGGCCAAGGGTCCTTGGTAGCCTTCTTACAGCCCCTCCCGCGCTAAGGACCAAAGTCCTCCCAGAGGCAGTCAAGCCCGACCCTCGCTCAGCCATCCCCAGCCGGTGATCGTTGCTCGCAACGCCAGAAATCAAAGGCCCTCGCCAAGGGGCAACCGAGCAGCTTCCCGGCTCGTTCATGCCCAACAGACGCTGCGGGCTTGTAGCCCTCATAGCGAGGCCTCTGAGCCCATTCATGCTCGGCACAAATACGGTGGACATCCCTCTGCCCATCACATGCAGAGGATCTGAGGCCCCAACAAGGGGCATCAGGTCTATCCAAGTCTGAGCGATCCCCCCTCGACTTCGGGGCCATGGAGATGCCTCCTTCTCAGCAGAGCTTGGCATGCTTGGCAAGTGATCGAAATCAACTCGACGAACGATCGCTAGACAGATAGCTGACCTGACAGGGAAGCCCAACAGTGCAAGAAGAGATATTTTACGAGCATTCTTCACAAATAGAAGATAAAGTGCAAACCGATGAAACCATAAAAAAAAGTTTTATTACCAAAAGCAAAGTCTTTACAAAGGGTATTTTGGGCTCCCCATCCATATAGACTGCCCGGAGGCTTACAAAAATCCCAGAAGCGACAAAATAAAAGGAGGAGGAAGACGGGGGCTTTAGACCTCGGGGCCAGGCGCGACCTCGGAGTCCTCGACATCCACCACGAGACGAGCAGGGTCCTCGGCCACCTCCTCGTCAGGAATCTCTTCCCCCTTCTCATCGGCGTCCGCGAGGGGGTATTCGGCCCGGAGCTCTTCGTCGGCAAACTTCGGCATCCGGGCCTTGACGGCGACGAGGGCCTCGTGCCAGATGCGGGTTGTGGCCATGGCCAGGTCATCATAGAAGTCCTTCGACTTCTTGTAGCCCTCCACCGCCTTCGCCGCCGATAGGTCGGCCAACTTCGCCGCTCTCAGGTCGGCCGCCTCGGCCGCCGCTTCCAGCTCCTTCCGGAGGGTCCTCACTGTCTTCTTCAGGTAGCCGGCAAGCACCTGACCGTACTCAAACTTGACCTTGGCAGCCACGGCGGCCTCGCGGTACTGGGCAACCTCCCGTTCCTGGCCTCCACCTTGCCCTCCAGGGCGGCAACCCTCACCATCACCGCCTCCAACTCCCACTTGGAGCTCTCTTCCAGCGAGGCAAGCTGGCCCGCAGCCTTCATCGCCGGGGCTATCATCTCGGCCTCCATGCGCAAGGCAAGGGCAACATGCTGGAGAACCTGAAAAATAGGAAAGAGATCATAAAGACGACGGAAGCAACGAATCTCACAAAAAAACAAACACTTACCTGCACGGACTCTTGGGCGATGGACGCCATCTGGGTCCTGAAGGTCCCCCAAGACCCTACCCCCCGCCGATTTCTCTATTTCATGCAGCAGGCTATCCGCGGCGGATAGCCCCAAGGGCACCACGAACTGGTGGCCCCCCTCCTCCACCATGATCGGCGAGGACGGGCCCCGGGAAGACCTTCGGGAACCCCTCTTGAGCGGCTCCGATGGAGAACCGATCTCCTCCTCCGAGACAGGGTCCTCCAGAATCCGAGCCCGCTTCCGGCCCGACGCTCTTCTTAGACCCGGGGCGGGATCCGCTCCTGAATGCTTACGGGACGCGACCACCGGAGGAGAAGGAGCCGGGACGGGCTTCTAGCGGGAAGAGCTGGCGCCTCCAGCCTTCGTGACCTTCCTCGGCTGGCGCATGGAGTCTTGGAGCTCGTTCATGTCCATGGGTCCTGCACAAAACCAAATGCAAAGAAGTCAGCGACACATGCAATATAAAAGCCAAAAAGCAAGCCTAACTTACCGACGAACTCAACGAGGCTGAGCCCGGCCCAACTCAGGACCCTCTCAGACAGCAGCACGTCGAATCGGGGAATGGGCTCCCACGACGCCACTCTCACCACGGCGGGGTCATTGGACTGGTTCACCGGCAAGCATTTTTCCCTCGACCACTTGGTGGGCACGGGCCAGTCCTCGCCCTCGGGTGGGGAAATGAAGAAGAACTTCTTCTTCCAGTCATGAATGGAAGAAGGAAAGGCCACAACCCCTGTCCCGGCGGCGTCCCCCTGTCGCTTTCTAAAAGAGAGGTAGACCCACCTCGGGTCGCCCGCTCGACCCCCAGGATGATTTTTGAAAACGAGGGAAGAATCAAGGAGGGAGAGGCTGAAAGGAACCGCCTAAAACTTCAGGAGGATCAGGAACCCGAGGAGAATCCTCCATGAGTTCAGCATTAACTGGCCGAAGGCTAACCCGAAGAAGTTCAGCGTTTCGAAGGCCTCGGGAGAGAAGGGCAGGTGCATTCCACCCCAAAAAGCTTCCAAGTACAGGGCGATCTCCCTACCCCATACTTGGTCTGCCCTCTCTCCCTCCTTGGCCAGACGAAGCGTATTACGTGAGGGGATGTGGAAGCGAGCCTGAGTATTGGCGAGCTCGTCCTCATGCATCACCCAACACGACACGCCGAGGGCAGCGCCTACCGCCTCCTCCCTGGGGGATGCCCCCGCCGCACGATCCCGGGAAGAGGATCCGACCCTTGCTCCCCGAGAAGACACAGGCTCAACTAGAGGGTCCCTAGAACCTACTCCTACGACATCTACAAACTCTACGAAAGAAGACATCTAACCTAGAGAAGAGGGATCCTCGGGAAATGAAAGCAAAAGAAAGAAGACGAGCGCCGAGCAACCAGAGCTTATAGCGAGGAAATATGAAGGAGTAGGGACCCTGGAGTGGACCCCACCCCTATTTGTCACTGCAATCGCCCTCATACAAGGGCCCCCTTTATCTCCCGCCAAAGCGCCTCCTCGCGTCCAACGGCTCCGATTGCTCCACTTGTCGTTCCCACACTAGGCCGCATCCCATCAGACGCCGCAGGCCTGCATACATCACGACGGCCAATCGACGCTTGAAACGTGGACATTCGCTTCAGTGACGGGATGCACGAAACGGCGCACCTTCCTTAAATGCAGAGATCTCACCCAGATTCGCTGGCAGAAAAGACAGCTAACAGCCCGGTGACTCGTCCCGACGAAATTTTAGGAGGGAGTGCACCCCGGGTGGCCCGGCAGTCCACTCTTGACCCGACCCGCCAGCTGGTCGGGACAAGAGTGGGGGGCTAATGATGATGCTCTATATTGGCGATCTCCCGGATCAAGACACGTGGCAGATGACGTATACCAGAACTTAGAAGAGAGGGCTCACAGGGGGCCGACCAGGCCACCCCTGTACCCGACCTACACACAAAGCTGGCTCACCTCAGAGCCCCATGCAAATTGGCCTCCTAGGCCTCTCAGCTCACCTCCGAGCTACCACTGGACCAAGATACCTCGGCCCTCTCGCTCGTTCCCGAGCTCTCCCGCCGAGGACATCTTCCTCGGTCCCTCCGACTGACCAACTCCACCACTCACAGGCGTAACCGCCGCTCCGCAAATCTCGCCATGCGCGGATTCTCCGCCGGCAACATCCCACGTTCCACGCCATTACGATCCCCATTGAAGGGCGATCCGCTTATTACGCGGGCGTGACGTCGGGAGCGTGACTGCCGGCGAGATTCTCGTGCTTGCATGCTGCCGCCACTATATAAACCCCCATCACAGAGTGGTCAAGTAAGCCATTTTTAGTCCACTTATCCGTTACTCTGCTCAGATCTCGTGCTAACTTGATCGTCAGGGGGGTCCTCGGTGGTATCAAACCACCCCGGGACTTCCTTGCAGGTACTTGGCGCAAACTCCTCAAAACCACCAATTTCCTTAGAACCCATTGAGACCCACACGCAATAGGAGATCACCTCCATGGTCCACCGGGAGATCGACGGAAGACAACATCTGGCGGAGACCCGAAAAGGACCTCCATCAAAATACCTCTACGCAGTGTACGTATTCACTCTTGGGCTCTTGATCTCGGGACGAATTTGTAATCAATTTTAACAATCTCCATCTCAATTCAAATTCATCACAATCTCAACACTTTCTTAAAAAACTTGGAACTCCTGCTCTCGTCATCGCCGTGCCTTATCAATCAATTAGGAAGATCAAGTCCAAGCACCGCTTGAACTCAGAATCCTGAACCATCCCCGTAAACGCAAATATCAGACTCTCATGGATACCAACCTTTGTAAGAGACACAACCATCTTCCTGTCCTCCAAGAAGAAAACACTCATCACCTGTGGAACACCAAAAACCAACAATCTCTGTAAATACTTGGTCTCCTTAACCGCCTCCAAGACGGTCAACAATCTTGCCTCCCATGTTGATACCGCGATAACAATCTGAAGAGTCGATCTACCTGACACTACATCTGTGTCCTTATAAGCCGTACTCGACCTTCAATTTCCCCCATCGCCAGCTATACCTAATAATGACACCAATCCAAAATGCGTCTCTAACCGAGAAGACACGGGCTGAGTCTCTCTTCCATACCAAGCGAGAACCTTCTCGATATACCACTGTAACGGACGCAACTCCCCATCCATGACAATATCCATACCACGAATCTCTCATGCAGACTTTCTGTCGAACTCCCAATCCTAGATCCTCGGAGCTTCATCCCTAGACTCTCTCGTGCATCTAAATGCCATAGAAATCCGCACAACTGGCTGTACTGGAATCTACGCCTGAATCGAAGCATCGACCACCTCATCTGTAACATGGTCTGAAGCCTCGAACACCACCTGGCTCGGTGATCATGTTTCCTGCTCACCATCTGACTGAGTCTGTTTTCTCCGAGAAATCGCAGACTCATCGACTACCATATTTTGGCTGATAACTCCACCCTTAGTACCAGGACACCACAATCAGTACTTGTCACGCCCTGCTTCCCAGTAGATGGAAACGGTGACGTGGCAAGCCCGTGGCATATTTATCCAGAGAAGATCATTCCCTAAATAAATATACTAAGCGTATTGAAACAATTATACACAATATAAGAATAAATGGAGACTGTAAAATTTTTCAACAAATATCTTTATTTATATTCAAACTTGAAATATTTACGGATACAAGAGTTCAACTAAAAAGTAAATACAATAACAGAAATGCCTAAACATGTGGCCTACATAAACTGAAAGAATAGGATAACTAGTCTAAGTCTGAGCCGCGATCTTGTCGTACTCCTCCTCTGTTGCATCTGCCTCCTCCGTCTCCACAGTATGTGACGAACATTCCAAGAAAATAAAGGTGGGTGAAATGCCCTTCAACGAACTAGCACTCGGTAAGTCCTAAAGATAGAGTAAAAGTGATAAGTGATAAGTATAGAATAATCATGAAGTAATATATGTGTGAGTAAAAGTATATGTAAATGAACATGGGTATATGCACTATAGGTCTCTATACGGTCACTATGTTAACATTAAGTTCCAAGTGTGAATGTCAATGCAACCGTAGAATTATTCACGAGCCTAAGAGTGGGCCCCAGGAGCAAAAAAACACTGGCCTATTTCATATGTTAGTATCGGGACTCCAAACTATGGAAGAGCCGACCCGACTGAGATTCGAGTAAATAGAATTCGAGTAGCTTAATAAGAGACTTCTGAAGTTCCGTTGGATTCACTCCTGAAACTATCCCATACATCTCGAGTATAATATATTATAACTGTTAGATATGCATAGTTGACTTGCTTGGTTGATTAAAACATAACCTGATCGAACCATAAATTGCAAAAGTGAATAATGTAGTCGAGTAAGTCAAGTAAATACGGGTCATGTCAATTGCAATCTTGGGTCGAGTCAACTTAGTTCGAGTAGAATGAATTTGAGTTAACGTTCAAGTTTGGGTTCGAGTTTATATTCGAATTATAGACATTTTATATTACTAGATTTAACATTGAAGATCTTAAATTCGGGAATAATAGGACAATCACTGCATATGGACGGCAGGATTTGTGTCTTTTTTCAAGACGATTGTCATTGATAACTCCATTAATTTGCAGTGTTATCTAACATAGATAGGCAAGCACTCACTTTCTACGGCTCTCTGAGACTCAAGAGAAATGATACCGTTTAAAGCTATATTAATTTAGGGTCCTTACAGGTTTAATCTTATTTTATTTATTATGTATTTACATTGTTTGCATTTCTCGTGGGGGTTTTATGTAAAATGTTTTAATAATGTTTACAAATAAATCTCGAGGGTGATTTATAATATTAAGAGTTTTATATAAATGTATTTTAGTTTAAGTGGTATTTTAGTGATAAAACCTAACTTTTAAAAGTTTATTGTATTTTTCTGAAAACTACTATTTTTGGAAATTTGATAGTATTTTTTATTAAAATTTTAATCTTTCATTTAAAAATATATTTTTTACGATTTTTTTTCATTGAAAATACGGATTCATAATTTTATATAATTTTCCAAAGTTTAATTTGTTTTAAAAAGTCGTATTTCTTTTAAAAATCGTATTTTTATTTCCTTTCGAGATCGAATTCTCCGTGAGAAGTTCTGCATCTCACTCTACTATCCCAAGGACATGCGATAACCCGCACCATCCGTAAATAGGTTCTCCTAAAAGTATTGTAACGACGCAATTGCAAAGGATTTAAATAGCGATAAAACATTTTATAAAAGTAATGGTATTTTAGTATAATTTGTTTCATTATGGATAAACTTATTATCTATAATACCGTACTATGAAGCCATAATGTATATGATGGGTAGACCATTACCCTATGAATTTTCTAAGGGTATATATTTCTAGGTATCGATAAAAATGTTACTTTTAAATTTCATGGTATTTATATGAAAAAATCCAATATATGTTTATTTCGTATGAAATTTTAATTACATCAAAAGGTAAATAATGTGAATAATATTTTGAAGTGATATTAGAGGATTGAGATGACTTATTTGACCTATCAAAAATGCTAAAAGTTTTAAAAATAAATAATATCAATGTTAACTCCACTTTTATCAATATGATTTTAGAAGGTTTGAGTCGAAATCAAAAAGAAAAATAGGGACTTACGGTTTGTGTAGCGTTGAGAAGGGAGTAAAAGAGAGAGAGAGTGTGTCTTCGTAGTGTCGCGATATCGTCGGAAATGGTTTCGGCCTCTGATGGAACGAACATAGATCGCTAACTCCACTTGACTAGCCTTAACCCTTTTCAAACTTAGACAATTTTTTTTTAGAGAATTTTGATAATTTTTCAGAATAAGGGGGAGGTAGGGGATGTGGTGGTATTTATAGGGTAAAAATGAAGGTGTGTGAATTAAAGAATTGAATTAAAAAGAATTTAAAATAGTGTTAATGGAGGATTGAAGAGTCTCTGGTTGAATTCAAATAAAACAAACAAGAAAATGGAGTAGGGGGTTGTGGGGGTGCACGGGTGAAGCACGGAGACATTTGGCCTCATCCCAACCACCGGTAGCGGCCAAATGAAAGAAACGGGGGCCAAATCTTGGCCATCTGTCTCGAAATTCGTGCCATGTATGTTATTTGGTCTTAACTCCTCATTTATCCTGTTTGATTTTCCTGAAACCTTTCGATTCTCCGTGTATTGCACGTGCAACTCTTGCGCTTCCGAAAAGTTAGAAAGAAAAAATTATAAAAATAAGGGACTGATGGGAATCGAACACTCAAGCTATGACACAGCAGTAGAGAGGCTTAACCAATGAGGTACAAGTTGTTTTTTACTTTTATTGAACAAAATTAACTTATAACTCTTAATCAGACTGAAATACCCTTTCTATATATTGAACAAGTTATATTTGTACAGGGATTTCAAAGTCGTTACTGTAACATTTCAGAAAAATAAAATATTATTTTTGGGAATTTATATAATTAAAATAATAAATATTATGAATATTTTAATGTGTGGGGATTAGTTTTAATGATATGGTATAATTATATACCGATATATTGGGACATATTTGGAAAATTGTAAGAATTACTGAAATGAGGGTGTTTTATATGATATGAACATTTATAAATTTTTAAATACTCATTTGAAAAAGGGTTAAGTGCTAAACTCGATTTATTTCCACTAATCATGCATTTATCTTGATTAGGCTTCATGACATGCACTATGTCACATTTAGAAAGAAATACTTGTTACATTTCTTTTCTACCATGACTTTTTATTTTTCCAAGCATGGCTTTATTTCTTTTTAAAATGAGAAGAGAAGGAAGAAAGAAAAGAGAAGAAAAGAAAAAGGAAAAAGAAAAGAAAAGGGAATAAAGAATGGAGGTATGGGCAAGAGAGAGAGAGGGTGAGGGATCAACCTTGGACATGGCTCTTTTTTTATCCATTCCATCTTCATCTTTTTCCCTCCTCTCCCCTCACCATGGCTGCCCTCTTCTTCCCCCTCCTCTACCTCCTCACCACAACCCCAAAATTCATCCAAAACACTTCATTCCCTTCATTAAATATGTGCACAAGCTCACTACAAGCATGGGAGATCAAGAAAAATTGGATTTTGAAGACTTGGGGCAACTCAAGAATTTTCTTGAGATGCCAAATAAGGTATTTTCTTCACCATTAGTATAGTAATCCATTTCCTTTAACATATATACATGTTTAGAAGTTTTTAGTGAGGTTTAGTGAACTTAGAAAATCCCAAGTTGAGGTTAAGGTTTGATTTGAGTTGAGATCGTGCAATTGAGGTTTAGTAGTGACCCTAAACCCCTATAGTGTCAGTTTTATGGAATGAAACCAGAGGTTAAACCCCAAGACATGAACTTAGAAACTCCGACATCGGAAGATTGTGGGAATTGTGGCGATATTTGGAGTTCTGCTATGACCCGGAACACCTGAAAAATATATAGCGATTACAGTGATACAAGCAGGCACCTAGGAAGCTAACCCCGAGACCTGAGACCCCAATTTCACTGTTTGGACGCAATTTTATTCTTTCTGGCCGCAAATTGCGGCCAGGGTGGGGGTGAGTGGGTTCGTGTTTGGTCCATGGCTTTATCTTCAGAAAACTAGACCCCCCCATATATGCAAAATTGGCTAATTTCACCTAGGGTAAAATCTAGAGGTGTTTCACATCATTTCTGATTACGGTTTTGCGAATTCTGTAACTTGAACTTGGTTATTTTTGTGTTGACTCGATCGATTGGCGTTTTTACGTCGATGTCAAGGGGTATTAGTTCTTCTTGCATGCGTAGACCATAGGTTTTAACCTATATGAGATATGTGTGCCGTTTTGGTTTTCGTGCGCGATTTCGGTTTACGATATTTTGTGTGTATATATGTAGGTACCCTCAAGTGGACTTTGAACAACAAGAATGAGCATGGCTTCATCGACTTTGGCAAGAAAGGATTGAGGTGAGTAGATATATATCTACGGGGGAAGTCGGGTGGATGGCGTATAGCACCCCCGCAGTTTTGTAGTGTAGCACACGAATGCGTTATGATATATATATTTATTTGTATTATGATACGTGGATGATTAGCAAGTAATACTTTAGGCGACTTGGGTTAGTGTTAGCGTATTCGGAAGATAGTGTTTAGTTTAGTTTCTTAGTCTTGAAACCCTAGAGTAAAGTTTGGCACACACGCACACGCATACCTTTGATTTTCTTGTGCGTATATGAGGATATATATATACATACATACATATATGTATGTGAGTATGTGTATATATATGTGTGTGTGTGTGTGTGTGTATGTATGTATACATATACACCGATGACGAGGATAGTATATGATACTTGGAGATGAGTCGATGTGATTGGGCAGGATGCCGTGAGATCGGTGATGTGATTTAGGTCGTGTTACGAGATACGATATGTTATTTTAGCGAATCGTTGAGCGATGTGTTTCCATACACACGCGGATATATGTTGATGGTATCGGTATGTACTAGACTTAGATCAGTACCCAGTTCATGATATTATGATAATGATACCATATGGATATTGAGGTATATGTGATAGGCGAACCGTACCCCGATTTTGTGATGCCGTACGATGGATTTTACCGTACGATATAAAAATATGATGATTAATCCGCACTCATGATTTGAGAATGTCGTATTATATATTTTATCGTATGTGACGCTATTGAGACGGAATCACCGACTACTATATATATATATATATCGACTCAGACTTAGGTGGTTTTCCTAACCCTTTGATTAGTCTCTTAGTTTTGTCCTGTAGTTACTTAGTAGATGTTAGACTGGGCGCGAGTCATACGTATTTCCAAACTAACGAATCATGAGTATTTTAAAGACGGGCCGAGGGATATTACGGATATTTCAAAGGACGTACCTTTTCTTAAAAGCACCGTAGCCCTATTTTCTAAAAACCACAATTCGTGTGATTTCAGACACCAAAAACTGTATGACTCGTATATAGGAATGTATATGTCCTTATTGTTGCGTTTACTATTCATTTTCCGTATATTCTTGCTGTTCGCATCGCATTGCATGCTTAAATGTGCTTTTATTGTTATTATAAAACCATGCTTTCAGGACACCAGCACCAGTACCGATGATGCGTATGCTACATGTACACTTGCTTGCCTGCTCACACATATCATCATCGGTAATTGTTATGTCACGTGCACATTAGAAAATACTACTTCATTAGTATAAATTGCTAGCTGATAGTTTCGACATAGTACCAGTGCGCATGCCTTTATATGCTATTTTAGACATTGCATTTATTACTGTGATATTTCATGTATATTTATATATTCATTTGCCATGCGATATTATGGGCCAGTCCGGATTGCCGGAGCCCGGTATTCACAGTTATTGACCCTTCATTTTTGGGATGTCGGATTCTCCATGAGATTTCTGGATTTGGAGAAACCGCAAGGATTTTATAAACTGATTATCATTTCTAAAAATAGAAATTGCGGTTTTCTCGTGATATGATATGAGATATGTCCACCATGAATTTTCTCGGCTCCTGAGCGGTATCATACACCCGATTCGAGGAGGAGGAGTAACCGTCTGTGGGTGCATGGTGGACCCGGTGCGGTAACCAGAGGCAAGAAGGTCGTAGATGATGGCGTTGAGCCTGGTAGGGGAGCACTACCGATCGGTTATTTGTGATGCGGCGGATATCCGGAGAATACCGATGTATTCGTGAGATTTGATGAGGGGCCAGTCCGGATTGTCGGAGCCCGAGATACTGGATATTGGTATTTATGTTTTGTGTCGATGCTTGACACGGATTCTATATTGATTTCATGGATGATACCTCAATTTTATTTACAGAAATCTCACTAAATAAAGAAAACAGTTTTCTCATTTATGATGTATTCTGTTTTCATTTTAATGCATTCATACATCATATATGTATTATATTGCTACTTGAGGCACTGACACGAGCACTTGATATTACACTTATATGTAGATGTTTCAGGGTTGTATCATATTGAGGATATATTATCGTATGACCTAGGATTGAGTCATACATGCGATTTCTGCTCGGTGATGTTTTCTACTCACGAGTTCGCAACTCAGCCCCATTGTGCCACAGTTTCTTGCAGGTTTTGACGTACAGGTTTCCTTGGCGGCTTTGCTGGCACACTGCTTCTTTCCGGGTGATTGCTTTGGTAGGTGGGATCACTCGCATCGTGACCACCATTGTACTTCATTTTATTCAGTTGTATCTAGTAAACTCCATCAACTATACGTGTATTATTGATAGACTTAGAAGACCGGTATATATTCTTTTGACCTTAGAGTCGCGCGCCTGTATTATTATGGTTTTATGGTGGTTATTGGGTTTTTTTTTGAGTTTTGACCCTCGCCCTTCGGCGTTGTATATTATATTGCTTGCGTGGTTATGACCGCCAATTGGCGAAGAGCTAGCTTCCGCTTGGGGATGCCTTTATTCATCATTTATATATATTTCATGTGTTGTACCCGTTTGGGGCCAGTTTTTACAAAGGAGACTCTGCCGAAATTTTCGAGAAAATACGATGTTGCTTTAAAATGTTTAATCCACTTATTTGTTAAAACCATTTGCTTAAACAAGTTTTCCTTCACTTCTTCTTTTAAATGGTTTAGATTTCTGGGCTTTTGGCTTACTTGAATTAGATGGGGTCCTATAGACTTCATATGATTCAAGTGCCAGTCACGTGCTATTTCCGCGTCATGACAAAGTTGGTATCAAAGCGCTAGGTTTAACCTTGGTTCGAATCTTTGTTTGACTATGCGGAGTCTAGGGCGTATATATATATTCGAAACCTAGGCTTGACCTTACAGAACTTAGACTTGGTCGAGGGGGTATTAGACCCAAACTTTCGTCGCATAGGTTGACCTTGGTTAATAGAGTAGGTGACTTAATTAGAGTGACGTACCGTGTGTATGTTCCGCGGCATACTTACGATATGCTACTCCGCTTAAGAAGTCTTAGGATGTACATTTCCTTGCATAGCATTATATTCATTCCTATGATCTATCCTTATCGATATCGGTTGTGGTTTCTGTTACCACGGTTGCACGGGCAGAGAGAGCTGCGGCTAGAGTTGCGGTCAGCATGAGCTCGTCTTGGACGAAGACTGACCAGGATGTATTCCGGTGACACACGATTGCATAGATGTGTCGTTTTATTGTGTTTTTCGCGCCATGAACGTTCGATGGATTGCCGGCACCAGAGGATTGGGCCACTGATAGAGGCCGGCTAGAATGTGATGACCGTCAATGCACCGTTATTCATGATGATTGAGGCGCTGTTTAGCGTGCAGAAGAATGGGCCAAATGTTTCTGTGACTGACAAGATACTACCCCAGATGTTTGAAGCTATTACAGCATGAGTTTATACTTAGAGGTATGATAGAAGATCGCTAGTCACCCATAAATGAATGACTAGAACATGTGGTTCGTTTGCATACCCCCGATGCGATGTCATCGGATTGATTGATTCCAGCAAGAGAAGACTTCACGCAGGTACGTTGAAAGTCGATAGAAGACGATCGAATGTCAGAACCCATTTTTCCAAGTTTAAGGTATTCGGAAAAACATACAAGTAATTCCATGGATCCTTTAGAAGAATGAAACCCTAACTCGATATAATGACCATAGGAACGCTTTTGAACCTTAGGGTTTGCGGCAGTTCCGCGGTGCCATTAATGAGGCTTGGGTTTGCCCTTCTACGGTTGGTCCATAGGTACTGTGGCATGTACTGGATATTATTAAACTTTACTCAAGAGTTGAGCTCTCGGGGAATTATGGGACTTTGATGAATCGATCGAAAAGTTCGACGTCGTCCGAATATCACGTGACGGGATACATTATTAGGGAGACTCCAGATATGGGTATAGTCGTTATAGCGCGGTACATACAGCTACGAAGAGACGAGTCTGAATCAGTCGACATTAGAGAAGAGTGAACTAAGAGGTTCGTACGAGATTTTGACGAGATAGCATTCCACTCCGTTTACCTCAGAGATTGTAACAGCCCTAATTTTCTTATACACTTTTTCCATACAAATTTTTAAATTGTTTTTTATAAAAATGCTTAAAGGGGTATTTTAGCCTGAGCACAAGATATAAATAATTATTTTGCTTTTTAATTACAAGTTAAAATAATGTAACAACTCCATTTTTAGTGTACAAAATTTGCTTAAAAATTAATGTATACTTAGGGTATATACATTTACTGTTATTACTTTAAGTAATTAATTAGCACCATAATTACAAGAAGGAGCTTGTAGCTCATTGGTAATACCTTGCACTACTGAACCAAGCCACCGAAGTTCAAATCTTATGCCTTACATTATTTTTAATATTTATTTTGTTTTAAATTTTATAGAAGCCCAACAGTCAACACGTGATAACTCCAGAATTTTCCACTACACATGAAAAACTAAATATACCAGAGGCTACACCAGACGACCCCCCACTTTCCTGACCTCCGACTCGGTCCGACTCAGCCAACTCGGATGGCGGACCGGCCGACTCGGGCCGGCGCCGCCGGCCGGACGGCCGAGTCCCCAACATCAAAGTTGGGGCTCTTCATCTTCTAAACCCCCCTGTACACTTCATTTTCCTAGATAGGTTCCAGAAAGGTCATAAAGCCCTATTTACTCCATTTTATTACAATTTATGACATTATTTTTACATTTTTTCAATTTAACTCTTCATCTACCCTAACCCTAACCAAACCCTATAAATACCACTCCTACCCTCTACCCTCTCACCCCTAACTCTGGGCCAACTCTCAAAAATTCTCAAGAAATCTTGTGTACTTTGAAATAGAGCACAAGGCGAAGCTACGACGAATTCACGGCGGAACTTCCAGCGATCGTCCTAGGAACTCCCGGCGACGACGCAACACATCGGTGATTTCACTACTTCCCTCCCACCCTCTTGTGTGTCCTAAAATCCCTTAAGCCCCATTTTCTACCTCTCTTTTCTATTCTCAAAATACGAATTTACAAAACCCGACGGAATCGGAACAAATCCGATTTCCGATTCGGTTTCCTATAAAATTCCACTTCTCACTAATACAATCACACTTAAACTTCCTCATGTTGACTATTAAACAATAATCAAACAAATTGATCAAGTTTCATTATATAAAATGATGGCTATTCCAATTTATCGTATTTTTCACTTAAATACCACATTGTTTCAATTCTACATTTAACTCCATTAAACTTGTTATGCCTCTAAAGTAGATCACGAGGTACCGACCTACCTCCTCACACACTCATATACAATATAACACGATACCATCGAAAACTTAGAATACGGGAAAATGAACATTTTCATTTAAATACCCTTTACTAAATAAAACCATTTCTAAAAGATTTAGTATTAATACATCTTTATAAATAAATACCACTTATTAGGAAAATAGGATAAGTTGTGGACATCAGTCGTTTATCTAAACCTGACTTTGTGGTGTCCAGGCTAGGCAAGTGAGAAAGGTAACTTTAAAAGGCCCGTCTCACGGTGATTCGTGAGCGGATCCCTCCTTTCTTCTCTTGTACTTACCTGGCCACAATTGGCGGTGAAGAGGCGATTTGAGGTATCTCACAACTTGTCGTTTTGGACCAGTTAGGAGTAGTCTAGTTGACTTAGGAGACTCTAGAACATAGAATACGGAAAACTGATATCTTTACAAATAAATACCATTTACATCATAAAACCGTTTTCTAAAGGATTTAGTATTTATACAATCTTTGCAAAGCACCGCTACAACTCATTTTGGGGAACTCGTTCGGGATGGTGCGGATTATCTCACATCCTCGGGCTTAGAAGTGCGAGATTCAGACCTCCGCAAGGAGCATTCGGTCTCGAAAGATTTAAAATACGATATCTTAAGAAAATGAGATTTCTAGAATATTATATATATACTAAAATTATTTTCATATAAATATATGTATATGTAATATAAAAATATCTATTTTGAATTATTACAAATATTCCACTTTTTCTAAAAATGTCACAAAAATCATTTTACACTAAAATACCATGAATTCCATGGAAAACCAATATTACCAATGAATACCTTTATTTATGAAATTAGGATATTTTCAATAGAAATATCACAAATATAAAATCTACATTTATTACAACTCTAAAAACGATAATAAATACTTGGGGTGTATTTTGAAAACTATACAAAGTATTTTTACATAAAAACCCCTCAAGTTCTATAATTTACCCTAAGGACCCTAGTAAATATAGGTTTAAGCGGGACCAATCTCTTGAGCCTCAGGGAGCCGGAGAAGTGGGTGCTTGCCTATTTAAGGTAGACAATATAATAATGGTGTTATCAATACGGTAATCGTCTTTGAAAAAGACACAAATCCTGTCGTCCATGTGCAGTGGTTAACGATAACATCAAAACAATCAGGAATTCAATTTACTTTTCTAATTGTCTGACTCAGATGAGTCTCATTATTATCTGACTTGAATATGATTTAAGTACAATCTACAATCTACAATCTACAACCTTAAATATTACAATTCAAAATGAATCCATGAATCCAATTATCAATCTATACAATTTGACTGAACCGAACAATGGATATACACTCCATTTACATGGTTCTCCAGTTATTCCATTTACATGATTCTTCGATTACATCCGTTTACTGATATCATGGTTTCAGTCAGTCAACCAATTATACAATCAATACAATTTACAAGACAAACAATACAATCAAAACACTACGGGGTTTAAGGGGTAGACTGGTACGGAAGGTGTTAGAAGTGGCACGAGACAGTAAGACTTAAGACACCAAATATGAATCCAATTGCCATTGTTCCGGGCCTTCTAACGGAGCCTTGTACTCTATATTCCGTTTGCCCTGTTCTCTAGCATATAGAGACCGCTCTCGTATACACTGGCATCCTTCTGTACCAAGCTACAAACAACAGCGTTAACACAATATTACAACAATATAATACAACTTTAAAAGATACTTTCTTATTCTATATATTCTACTTTCCTCTTATCTTTGGAACTTACCGAGCGACCTGTTCGCTGACGACGTTCTCTTTCTTTCTTCTTTGAATGTCGTCAGGTAATTTGGACACGTCAGAGATCGAGCATGCTGCTGAAGACTTGAATCAGTTTGCTGAAGACCCAGCGCTTTAGTTTCATTGTAAACTGTCACGCCCCGCTTCCCAGAGTACGCTAAGATGGGCACGTGACATATCCAACCATGCTACCTGTGGGTAGGAAGTATTCATCCACAGTCACATTACGGCTGTAGAGATATCAAGAACAAAAATATAACTATCTAATACACGTCCACAAGCCAAGATAAAATGAGTCAAGAATAATAAAATGCGGAAGCAAGAGATCCAATACAAAATATCTGGAATGTATGTCTCATAATGCGGGCTCACATCAGGAATAAAATTGCAGAAAAGTAAAAGAACTAACTACTACTGAATCCTCACTGCTCAGCTTGCTGGCTGAAGTACTCCTGCTCGGACTGCAGCAAAGGTACGAATCTGGGCCATGCAAAACCCAGACGTCAGCGCGTCATGTCATCAAGCAATAAAATATAAACAGGGTAACAGGCAATGCAAATATAATCATGAATGATAAAGCAGTTGTAACAGCAATATATATATATCAGGGCGGTGAAGGGTAGTGTGCAGTGAGTAAAACTAAACTGGTCTATTGGGTTATCTACTCTGAAGTCTTTGAAATCAATTTGATGAATCATCGATGTAACTCAATAGTATCACGTGCATGCCCGGGACCACGGCCTCAGACTCTCGGGCTGAAACCGAGACGTACCGCTAGGCATAAAGGAAAAAAGGGAACAGACCAACGATGTCAGCAGCATCGTCACGAGGCGGGCCTAGCCTCAATAACTGATCAGTAAAAGCAAGCAACTGTCGAGTTACAAGTCAGGATTTCATCATTGATTTCCCCATACCCCCAAGTTATGTGCGTCAAGTCAGGTATTCTGTAATCAAGAACTAATGCCAACACAGGATCAGGTAGGTGCAGGTTTGTCTGGATAGACAACAGGAACGGTCCATAAGGACTACGTGTCAGGTTTGTTGGCATTAGACACAAGATCAGGTAATAGGTAAAGCCATGGTACATCGGGTCAAGTCAAGTACTGTAATCAGGTATCTTATCATGTCAAGAGTGTACGACACCATGTCAGGTCAAGTAATATGTGTAGCAAGTCACGTCAGGGTGTACAAGATGTCATGTGGGTGCTCATAATCAAACTAACATAAACAAGATTATAAATGAACAAGCATGAGTACTATCAGAGCAATAAACTAGATCAGGTAATGTGGTAAGCAAGTAGGCACGTATTATATCGATGCACGGTTATCATTACTTAACTATAGTATACAAATATGGATGTTAGAATCATGTTAACATGCACTACGTAATCTAGAGATGCAATAACCTGTATAATAGGTTCAAAAGATGCAATTAAAACTAAAACCGATTAAGGAAACACACTGGCGTCCAACAGGGTATAAAACATTAAAGGGTACTATGGACTATACAATAATTGTTATGTGATTTAAATTATGATTGTGGGTACTATGTATAGTAGATCTGTATGCAACAATCAGGTTTCAAGTTTTAGATCTGATATATGTAAACGGAACATTGTACTGTTAAACTGGAATTCAGAACTTTAGATTTTATCTATAGATTTTAATAGAGAAAATAGATATATTGATATATGAATAGTATGAATAGCATGTAGCAAGATTAACTTGCCTCGACGGATCGCGACACGGAAAACGGAACGTCTCGCGTCGGCGGGAAAAGTCGCGACGCGCGCACGGTACATGGAATGGGTCCAAACGACGAACAGTGGAATCACACGGGTCAGGGGTCCTTGCTGGGTCGTCGGGGTCGTCGACGTCGTGGCCAACTCCGGCGATCTTGTCAAAACAGCGAATACAAGAACAATATCTAAATTAAAAAGAAAAGGAATGCAAGAAGAAAGAGAGTAGAGGAGGAAGGTGTGTACGATGACTTACTGCGTTGCAGAGTGGAGTGTTAGCAGTGGCGGCGATGATCGGAAGAACTCCGACGATCTAGGGTTTAGTTTAGATGAGTTAGGGTGAGGTTAGGGTGATGATGCTCGGGTGTGCAGGGGGGTAGGTGATAGAAGGAGAAGTGCATAGAAGAGGGAGAGGAGGAGAGGAGAATGGTGACGGCGAGATCTTAGGGATCGCCGGCGGCACTCGGGGCAGTTGGGTTGAAGGGTGCTCATGGGTGTGAACAGGGGAGAGATGACTCGGAGGAAGAAGGAGAAGAAGAATATGGAGAGGAGGAGGAGATGGCAAGGCACGACCGGCGTTGAGGAGACCGAGGGAGTTAGGGTTTGAGGAGTGCGGGGGATTGCCGGGGTTCTCGTGGCGGGGTCTGCATGAAATCAACAGAAGAAGAAGAAAGAGAAGAAGACGACGCAGAAGGAAGGTGAGGGTAAGCGCGAGGGAGGTGTTGGGACTCTCGTGAACAGGAGCCGCGATAAGAGAGAGAAACGCAGGAAGAGAAAGAATGTTGTCTCGTTGTGGGGAGAGAGAAAGAGAAGGGGGAGAGAGAGAAGAAGGAAGAGAAAGAAAGAGAGAGGGGAAAATCTGCGCTCGTGGGCCCAGGGAAGAGTAGAAGGAGAGTTTTGATTGGGTGAAACAATTAAAGAGAGAAGTTTAATGGTGGGGCCGGGTGATGAAGACGAAGATTGATTGGTTGGGTAAAGAATTTGTTTAGGGAGAAAAAATTTAGAAAGATTTTCTGGTTTCATTTTCGTTGGCCTAGAAATGTGATTGGCTGAAAATAATATTGGCTGATTTAAAAGATTACTGGAATTTCAAAAAGGTAATCTCTTTGGTTTAGAAAAATATAATAGGCTGTAAATATTTTGGCTGATTAAAAGATTTAGAAAAATAGAATTTGGCGGAAAATACAAAATATTTCAAAATTGCGCCCGGGTTGGGTACAAAAATTTGAATTTGAAATATGAAAAATATTAGCAAGTTCCAAAATTTGAAATGAAGGATTTTGTAATGAAAGAGCATACCCCCAAGAACGGACGCACGTACATGCGCGTAGTCGTCCAAACACGTCCGTTCCACTGAACGGGACGAGAACACGATGCAAGGACGCTACCACAGAGTTAGGGGTATTAAGCAGGCCATGTCAATTATTTTTAATTTATTTTAAATGACTTAAATTGTTATATGCAAGAATATGAAATGCCGGGGTAAACTATAACTAGTAACAGCCAAAACATGATAAATGAAATAAATACCACAACAACCCATACGGTAACAGAAATTTGTAGAACTGGACTCGGTTGTTACATTATACCCAACTACAAAAAGAATTTCGTCCTCAAAATTCCAAGAATACAAAGATAGACGACAAACAAACTACAAGAAAAGATGGGGAAACTTCTGCCGGATTTCATCTTCTCGTTCCCAAGTGGACTCTCCATGTGAGCGACTACCCTAAGAAATAAGTACAAGAGGGATAAGCTTGTTCTTAAGAACCATTTCCCTTCGATCTACAATCGCAATCGGTCGCTCCTCAAAAGTCAAGTCTTCTCGTACCGTCAGCTCCGAATGATCCAACACCTGTGTTTCATCTCGAACATACTTATGGAGTTGAGATACGTGAAACACATCGTGCACATTCGCCAAGGACTGCGGTAACGCCAAACGAAACGCTACCTCACCAACACGCTCCAAGATCTCAAAGGGTCCAATGAATCGAGGAATGAGCTTTCCTCGACTTCTAAAACGAATCACCCCTCTAGTCGTGATATCTTCAAGAATACCAAATCATCCATGGCGAACTCTAAAGGTCTTCTCGACGTATCTGCCCAACTCTTCTGTCTGTCTTGAGCTGCTTTCATATGATTCCGAATTGCATTAACTTTCTCAACAGTCTGCATAACCAAATCCGGTCCCAACAATCTTCGTCCACCGACATCTCCCAACAAACAGGTGAACAACACTTGCGACCATATAAAGCTTCAAATGGGGCCATTTGAATCGTCGCCTGAAAACTGTTGTTGTAAGAGAACTCTACTAACTGTAGATGACCCTTCCAAGAACCCTTGAAGTCCGACATGCAAGCTATAAACATACCTTCAAGAGTTTGGATCGTTCTCTCCGAATAGCCAACTGTTTGAGAATGATAAGCTGTGCTAAACTTCAATCGAGTCTCCAAACTTTCCTGTAAACTCCTCCAGAAGTATGATAAGAACCGAGTGTCACGGTCGGACACGATGCTCACCGGTACTCCATGAAATCATACAATCTCCCGCATGTACCGTTCTGCCGAAGTTTCCGTGGATTGACCAACCCGAAAAGGAATGACATGAGCTGCCTTGGTCAAACGATCAACAATCACCCATACTGCATTGTTGCCTTTTGGACTCCGCAGTAGAGCTGTCAGGAAATCCATAGTTATAAGTTCTCACTTCCACTGAGTAATCGGAAGTGGTTGCAACAAACCAGCAACCCTTTGATGTTCAGCCTTAACTTGCTGACACACCAAGCACTTTGCCACAAAGCGAGAAATCTCCCGTTTCATGCCTTCCTACCAGAAAAGTTGTTGTAACTCGGTACATCTTCGTGCCTCCTGGATGTACGGAATAAGCTGAACCTTGTGCCTCCTTCATAAGTTCTTCACGAATATTTCCCTTTGGCACACACAACCGGCTACCATATCTCAACGAACCATCTTCATGGATAAATAAATCTGTTCGAAGTCCATCTTCAACCTGTTCTCAAAACTTTTTCCATCTAGGGTCCTGTGATTGTGCTGCTTAAATATTCTTGATTAACAACGAATGTACTTGCAGCTGCATCAACTGTCCCGCAGAACTTGGTAGCACAACCTCCAAATCAAATCTTCGAAAGTCTTCAACGAGTTCCTTCTGTGCAGTCAACTTCTGAATTGCTGGTAACTGACTGAACGCATCCGGCACGACACTAACTTTCCCCGGATGGTGCTTAAGATCAAGATCGTAGTCAGCCATCAGCTCCAACCATCTATGCTGCCTCATAGTAAGCTCCTTCTCCTTGCGCGTAAGCTTGGTCAAGTCTCATCCAAACGAGCAAAATTCTCCACAAATCTTCGGTAATACTCGGCGAGTCCAAGAAAGCTTCTTATCTCCGCAACATTCTTTGGAATCGGCCAATCTCGAACTGCTGCAATCTTTTCGGAATCGACGGCGATTCCATTGCCAGACACAACATGCTCTAAAATTTTTACTTCTTCCAGCCAAAACTCGCACTTACTCATCTTTGCAAACAATCTTTCTTGCATCAATGTCTGCAGTGCGATCTTCAAGTGTGCCGCATGCTCCTCAATACTCTTCGAGTAGACCAGAATATCTTCAATGAATACCACTAAAACTGGTCCAAGAAAGGTGAAAAGATTCGGTTCATCAGGTCCATGAGTAACGCCGGTGCATTCGTTACTCCGAAGGACATCACCAAGTACTCGTAATGTCCATACCGAGTTCGGAATGCCGTCTTGCAAATATCTTCTGCTTTCACTCGGACCTGATGATATCCGGATCGCAAATCCAGCTTCGAGAATACCCTCGTGCCACTAAGCTGCTCAAAAAATTCGCCAATGCAAGGGATCGGGTACTTGTTCTTAATAGTCACCCGGTTTAATTCCCGATAGTCGATGCACATCCTCCTTGTGCCATCTTTCTTCTTTAGAAGAACTGGAGCTCCCCAAGGCGAGTTACCGCTGCTAATCCAACCCTTCTCAAGCAATTCAGTAACCTGCTTCTTAACTTCTTCCAATTCCACTGGTGCCATTGGATAATACGCTTTAGTCACTGGCGCTGCCCCAGGAATAAGATCAATTGCGAACTCCACGTCTCGCCTCGGTGGTTAACTTGATATGTCCTCGAACACATCCAAGAAATCTCGAACAACAGCCAGCGCTTCACCTTTAGCAACCTTCATCGACGAAAGATCATTAATTGTCGGCCTAGCCCTAACCTCGACTGGCCCGACAGAACTGCTTCATTCAGACAACCTCTGGGTGTCCGGGAATCTGGAAATTCGCTTTCTTCACTCTACACTCAATGTGAGCGTGGAAAGTGCCGAGAAATTCCATTCCCAAGACTACATCAAATCTACCAGCAACAACTCCCAAGACCTCTGCAATAGCTCCCGTCCGCAAACTACGACGAACCAACCTTAAACCCTCTACTAGTTATGATTTTCCCATTCCCAGTGTGTATGTCGCAAAATTTAACAGGGTCGTTGCACAACAATAAACTTGGACGACATAAATCAACGGGATGCACTAGAATTGAATAACACTAATGTGAGAAAACCATGAACAAATAGGGTACCTGAAATGACTTCCTCTGATGATTTAGCCTCTTCAGCCAGCAAGGGAAAAGCCTGAGCCTGATTAGCTCCCCGGATTAACTGCTCCTGATCTGTAAGTTGCTCTTGCGGTGGCTCCCGAGTATCCTCCTTCAAACTTAGCCTTGACAGACAATTATCAATGATGTGATCCACTGATCCACAAATCAGACAAAGTCCAAGCCTCTTACGACAAACTCTTCGGTAATGACTCGGTCGTTGGTAGAAGTCGCACAACATCCTTCCCCTTTTCTTGGGTAACACTGGCCTCCGAACACTCTTTTCCTTATGAAGTTTCGACGGACAAGCATTGATTGTATGATCCGCCGATCCACAGACCAAACATAGTCCACACTTTCTCCGACACTCCCTTTGCACATGCCCAGGAAAACGGCAAAAGTCACAGATCACGCTCCCTCTCCGACCAGCAACGATTGTTTTCTTCATTGGTGCCACACTGCGTCGGTTCACCGGAAAACCTCTATGTACGGACGTTTGATTTGGTGCAAACGCCGGCCTCGGCTCTGTCTGCTGCTTGTGGTCCTCAAGCAAGTTACATATTACTCCAAGCAAAGTAGCGTCATCCATTCACCTCTGGTACGATTGTAGATTCCTGGCCTCCATGATACTGCAACCAAACACCAAAGAGTATTAGTACGATAGCAGATTCAACATATAGATCAAGGATATGAGTCAAGGCTAGAACTCCAAGTTACTTAAATAGAGTACCGCATTGTAACTATGCCGCGGTATCATAGCTACAATTACATAATGATCAGTCGAAAATATTGCATCTTTTAACCGGCAATTTCCCTATCATTTGCATTCATATAGAAGTGTTCGGCATTCATATTTCACATATTAACAAAACAGTCGTAAAATATCAGATTACATGTGTTAGACCATAAAACCGGCATTTCTAGGGAAATTGACTGTATTTTATGGCATCGCATCATCCTAATATTGCGCAACACTTGTCTTGAGAAATTGTGCAGGAAAATCCAGAAGAAAAGCTAAAATTGTCATTTTTGCTGATCAAACATTACGCCAACTCAAAGCCCTGAGATCTGGTAGCAATCCAAAAGGAGATATTAAATTCAACATATACAATAAAGGCCCATATGTTAGCCCAAGTTCAACACAGAAGACTCAAGCCATGAAGCTTCAAAAGAGCCGCGGAACCGCGGCAGGAGCCGGATTGAGCCGCGGTTCCGCGGCGCTTCTGCCACGTCAGCGCTTCATTTTTAGTGGAGAATTCTTATCTCTGGGCCCACATTCCTTTCTGATACTTCAAATTCCAGAAGGATCTCGAAGCTACTGCCAGATCAGCAAAGATCATTAAGCAAAGCTAATCCTAATTAAGCTCCTAACTAACCTCTTCTAGAAGCTCCCTCCTAACTAATCACATCTAGAAGCTTCTCCTCTAACTAACTTTTGGAGGGAAATTCAAAATCTCCTCAACAAACTTTTGGAGGGAAACTTAAAATTCAAATCCTAGATCTAGGGTTTTGATGGGTATAAATAGGAGCCTAGATCTAAGGGTTAAGGTTGTTCAATCTTTAGTTAGTGAATCTTCCATATTCCTAAATCTCTAATTCTTCATCTTCTTCCACAAGTCTAGTGACAAGACTTGTGCGAAACCCTAACCCTAATTCCAATCCAAATTCAAGATCCCGAGTACCAATCAAGCAAGAAGCCCTTCAACCTTTTAGGAGCGGAGCCGATCTCCAATCGAGCAAGTGATCCAAGCCGATCCGCGACTCACGGAGCCGAGCGAAGCCAAATCGACGATCGAGTTCTTCCTCTTGTAGTTCTTGAGCGATTGTAATGAAATTGTCGATATAAATAAAAGGTGAAATTCTTTAAACTTGTTTTCTTTAAATTCTTGGATCATGATTCGATCTCAATTTGTAATTGTAGTTCTTGTTGTGATGTTTGTGTAAAACTCCGCTCGTCGAGGAGTCGAGACGATCAATAGAATGATTATGTAACAAATCTTAAAACGATTCTTGAGTCCTACGAGTTTTGTAAACTCTAGCAAGTTCAAGAATCGATGACCTAGTTTCGTTGCGATACTTTCTTGATTGTGATCGCTCGAAATTAGGGATCTACGATCATTTCTTGAATTTACTAGAGGCTAAAATGTGAATGATATCGACGAATGAACAAGGGATAAATGATGAAACCCTAGTTTCACTAGAAATCCCTAATTCTCGTCGATCATCATCGATCTAGTATCAATTCATCGAAGGATAAGAATACGTCATCTTGAGATTGCATCACGTCTATAGATCCGATCAATTCCTACGAGCCTCATTTCGATTCTTGATATTTGGTTGGAAAAATCATCAAACTATCAATTCTTGATTCTATCTTTTTCTTGTTATTAGATCTAGATTTTCTAATTCTTGAACTTCAAATATAAATCATGAATTGTTTGTTTTCTTTTCATTAAAGTTTCAATTCATCTAATTCAAAAGACGAACGATTACACTTTCCCTGTGGACGATCCGCACTCACTAACGATCTACAACCGACACCGTAGTTGATTGCGGTCAAATAATTCTTTGATTGTGAATTTTATTCATTTTCTAAACACACACAAAGAAATGATCAATCAAATGGCGCCGTTGCCGGGGACTATTTGATTTGATTTACACAAACAAGAATCTATTACAATCACATAACTCCACCCAAGTCGCCTAGGTTCAAGAGATAACAAGGAATCAGGTCCGAGTCGATATACAAAGGAAGTTTGCACACCGTAAAAGATATAATCAGGAAGAACTTAGATTCAAAAACGGTAAAACGGCAAGGTGACAGGACATGTTTCCTAAACACGGGTATTATGATTCGTGTATTGGGTACAATACCCAACTACAAAAGAATCAAACCTGATTAACCTATGGCTCTGATACCAAAGAACCATGTCACGCCCCGCTTCCCAGAGTACGCTAAGATAGACACGTGACATAGCCAACCATGCTACCTGTGGGTAGGAAGTATCCATCCACAGTCACATTACGGCTGTAGAGATATCAAGAACAAAAATATAACTATCTAATACACGTCCACAAGCCAAGATAAAATGAGTCAAGAATAATAAAATGCGGAAGCAAGAGATCCAATAAAAAATATTTGGAATGTATGTCCCATAATGCGGGCTCACATCAGGAATAAAATTGCAGAAAAGTAAAAGAACTAACAACTACTGAATCCTCACTGCTCAGCCTGCTGGCTGAAGTACTCCTGCTCGGACTGCAGCAAAGGTACGGAATCTGGGCCATGCAAAACCCAGACGTCAGCGCGTCATGTCATCATGCAATAAAATATAAACAGGGTAACAGGCAATGCAAATATAATCATGAATGATAAAGCAGGTGTAACAGCAATATATATATATATATATATATATATATATATATATATATATATATATATATATATATATATATATATATATCAGGGCAGTGAAGGGTAGTGTGCGGTGAGTAAAACTAAACTGGTCTATTGGGTTATCTACTCTCAAGTCTTTGAAATCAATTTGATGAATCATCGATGTAACTCAATAGTATCCCGTGCATGCCCGGGACCACGGCCTCAGACTCTCGGGCTGAAACCGAGACGTACCGCTAGGCACAATGGAAAAAAGGGAACAGACCAACGATGTCAGCAGCATCGTCACGAGGCGGGCCTAGCCTCAATAACTGATCAGTAAAAGCAAGCAACTGTCGAGTTACAAGTCGGGATTTCATCATTGATTTCCCCATACCCCCAAGTTATGTGCGTCAAGTCAGGTATTCTGTAATCAAGAACTAATGCCAACACAGGATCAGGTAGGTGCAGGTTTGTCTGGATAGACAACAAGAACGGTCCGTAAGGACTACGTGTCAGGTTTGTTGGCATTAGACACAAGATCAGGTAACAGGTAAAGCCATGGTACATCGGGTCAGGTCAAGTAGTGTAATCAGGTGTCCTATCATGTCAAGAGTGTACGACACCATGTCAGGTCAAGTAATATGTGTAGCAAGTCACGTCAGGGTGTACAAGATGTCATGTGGGTGCTCATAATCAAACTAACATAAACAGGATTATAAATGAACAAGCATGAGTACTATCAGAGCAATAAACTAGATCAGGTAATGTGGTAAGCAAGTAGGCACGTATTATATCGATGCACGGTTATCATTACTTAACTATAGTATACAAATATAGATGTTAGAATTATGTTAACATGCACTACGTAATCTAGAGATGCAATAACCTGTATAATAGGTTCAAAAGATGCAATTAAAACTAAAACCGATTAAGGAAACACACTGGCGTCCAACAGGGTATAAAACATTAAAGGGTACTATGGACTATACAATAATTGTTATGTGATTTAAATTATGATTGTGGGTACTATGTATAGTAGAATTGTATGCAACAATCAGGTTTCAAGTTTTAGATCTGATATATGTAAACGGAACATTGTACTGTTAAACTGGAATTCAGAACTTTAGATTTTATCTATAGATTTTAATAGAGAAAATAGATATATTAATATATGAATAGTATGACTAGCATGTAGCAAGATTAACTTGCCTCGACAGATCGCGACACGGAAAACGAAACGTCTCGCGTCGGCGGGAAAAGTCGCGACGCGCACACGGTACACGGAATGGGTCCAAACGACGAACAGTGGAATCGCACGGGTCAGGGGTCCTTGCTGGGTCGTCGGGGTCGTCGACGTCGTGGCCAACTCCGGCGATCTTGTCAAAACAGCGAATACAAGAACATGATCTAAATTAAAAAGAAAAGGAATGCAAGAAGAAAGAGAGTAGAGGAGGAAGGTGTGTACGATGACTTACTGGGTTGCAGAGTGGAGTGTTAGCAGTGGCGGCGATGATCGGAAGAACTCCGGCGATCTATGGTTTAGTTTAGATGAGTTAGGGTGAGGTTAGGGTGATGATGCTCGGGTGTGCAGGGGGGTAGGTGATAGAAGGAGAAGTGCAGAGAAGAGGGAGAGGAGGAGAGGAGAATGGTGACGGCGAGATCTTAGGGGTCGCCGGCGGCGCTCGGGGCAGTTGGGTTGAAGGGTGCTCGTGGGTGTGAACAGGGGAGAGATGCCTCGGAGGAAGAAGGAGAAGAAGAATATGGAGAGGAGGAGGAGATGGCAAGGCACGATCGGCGTTGAGGAGACGAGGGAATTAGGGTTTGAGGAGTGCGGGGGATTGCCGGGGTTCTCGTGGCGAGGTCTGCATGAAATCAACAGAAGAAGAAGAAAGAGAAGAAGACGACGCAGAAGGAAGGTGGGGGTAAGCGCGAGGGAGGTGTTGGGACTCTCGTGAACAGGAGCCGCGATAAGAGAGAGAGAAACGCAGGAGGAGAAAGAAAGTTTACTCGTTGTGGGGAGAGAGAAAGAGAAGGGAGAGAGAGAGAAGAAGGAAGAGAAAGAAAGAGAGAGGGAAAAATCTGCGCTCGTGGGCCCAGGGAAGAATAGAAGGAGAGTTTTGATTGGGTGAAACAATTAAAGAGAGAAGTTTAGTGGTGGGGCCGGGTGATGAAGACGAAGATTAATTGGTTGGGTAAAGAATTTGTTTAGGGAGAAAAAATTTAGAAAGATTTTCTGGTTTCATTTTCGTTGGCCTAGAAATGTGATTGGCTGAAAATAATATAGGATGATTTAAAAGATTACTGGGATTTCAAAAAGGTAATCTCGTTGGTTTAGAAAAATATAATAGGCTGTAAATATTTTGGCTGATTAAAAGATTTAGAAAAATAGGTTTTGGCGGAAAATACAAAATATTTCAGAATTGTGCCCGGGTCGGGTACAAAAATTTGAATTTGAAATATGAAAAATATTAGCAAGTTCCAAAATTTGAAATGAAGGATTTTGTAATGAAAGAGCATACCCCCAAGAACGGACGCACGTACGTGTGCGTAGTCGTCCAAACACGTCCGTTCCACTGAACGGGACGAGAACACGATGCAAGGACGCTACCACAGGGTTAGGGGTATTAAGCAGGCCATGTCAAGTATTTTTAATTTATTTTAAATGACTTAAATTGTTATATGCAATAATATGAAATGCCGGGGTAAACTATAACTAGTAACAGCCAAAACATGATAAATGAAATAAATACCACAACAACCCATACGGTAACAGAAATTTGTAGAACTGGACTCGGTTGTTACATAAACACTTCCTTTCAGTACTTTACATTCCTGTTATGCCATTGTTTAGGCATCGCTTTTATTTTAGTTGTATTTACTTTTCATGCATTATACAAAAGAATGTTAATAAATAAAATTGATGTTCAGTTTATATATCTTGTCTCTTATGTATTTACTTTTATATTGCTTAGATATGCTTAGCGTATTTACTTCACGGTAAATACGTAGCGGACCAGTCGCGTCCCTTTCGCCGTATACTGGGAAGCGGGGCGTGACAGGGTTTTGTTGGTGGCCCATGCAAGTCAGAGCTGTATGAAACTCTATCTTGCAGTTCTATTCTGCGTGAACAACATAAGCAATATAACACAAGAACCAGCAACTAAAACATTCTTTACAATCCATGTTCCTTAAATCTTATCAATTTCATATTCCTTGAATCATATACTTTGAATCTGTCCTAACCTAAATTTTTCATTCAAGGTTATGGATTCCCAAAACAACACCAGCACCAATATCAACAACACACCTCCACCACTACCTCTCACACCTGCTGTTCCTGCGCCACCCACAGAGCAAACAGTTCTGCTTGAGGCGATCCGCAGCCTCCTCGAGGGACAGCAACAACTCCTGAACCGTCCCGAAACTGGCGCACCTGGGATAAAGCGATTCAGAGCTTTGCATACCCAACAGTTCTCCGAAAAGGGAAGCCCGCTTGATGCTGAGGAATGGGCACAGAGCATAGAAGATGATCTGGCAGCGGCACAAGTGCCAGATATAGCTTGGGTTCGTGTGGCAAAATTACAGCTCACGGACAATGCACATAACTGGTGGAAGGAGGAAGAAAGCCGTCTTGATCAGCCCATTGAATGGAAGACTTTTCGCGATAAGTTCGACGCGAAGTACTTCCCTGTGACTGCCAGGTTTGCCATGGAACATTAGTTCATTCATCTACAACAAGGTTCGATATGGGACAAGTTAGTATATGAGTATGACGCTGAATTCATCATGCTCAGTCGGTAAGATATGTCACAGTATTTCAAATTTTTAATATCACATACTACACAGCTAACACAAGACCGTAACAGATTTGCGGCACACCTAATACCGACGGATGAGATCAGAGCCCGTCGATTTCAACAAGACTTGGACACAAAAACTCAGGCTGCACTAGCCACAGGGAAATTTCTGACTCATGAAGATGCTCTGGAAGCTGTCCGCAGTTATGAGGTAGTAATAAAGACGAGGGGCAGACCCCAATCTGCCGGTTTGAAACGCCCTGCCATTCAAATAGTAGGAGAAGCCTCTTCCAGGCCATCGTTTGAACCCCAGGAGACCAGAAGAAACCAATAACCAGTCGAGTCCAGATTTCTGCTACTACTGCAGAAGAAAGGGACACTTGTGGAAGGACTGTGTCTAATTTATAGCGCATCCAACCACGAAATTGGGAACTGTCCTTACAATAGCCACTCAGCTCACATACCCACCAACTACCCGCAGTGACTGGCTATCCAAGCTCCTGCAACTCGTCCTGCACTCCCATCACCACCTCCACACAGAACTCCTGCACAGCCTACTCGCCAATTCTAACAGGCAATGAAGGACATGCCTCGAGGGCAGAGAAATAGGCCTCAAGGATAGAATGTACCCCCAGCTAGAAGGAATGTACCACGGCGACAGACATTCACCTTAGCAGCCATAGAACCTGAAACTGTGAACCAAGATAACCCAAGTAACTCCCTCACAACTTTGACCAAATTTTTTTACAATCTTTAGCTCTGTCACCAAACTGTTACACTTTCCTTTTACAAATTTCGAGGACAAAATTTTTATAAGGAGGGTAGAATGTAACAGCCCTAATTTTCTTATACACTTTTTCCATACAAATTTTTAAATTGTTTTTTTTTAAATCCTTAAAGGGGTATTTTAGCCTGAGCACAAAATATAAGTAATTATTTTTCTTTTTAATTACAAGTTAAAAGAATGTAAAAACTCCATTTTTAGTGTACAAAATTTGCTCAAAAATTAATGTATACTTGGGATATTTACATTTACTGTTATTACTTTAAGTAATTAATTAGCTCAATAATTACAAGAAGGAGCTTGTAGCTCATTGGTAATATCTTGCACTGCTGAACCAAGCCACCAGAGTTCAAATCCCATGCTCCACATTATTTTTAATATTTATTTTCTTTTAAATTTTACAGAAGCCCAACAGTCAACACATGATAACTCCAGAATTTTCCACTACAAATGAAAAACTAAATATACCAGAGGCTACACCAGACGACCCTCCACCTCCCTGATGCCCGACTCGGCCGACTCGAGCGACGGACCGGCCTACTCGGGCCGGTGCCACCGGCCGGACGACCGAGTCCCAAACATCAAAGTTAGGGCTCTTCATCTTCCAAACCCCCCGTACACTTCATTTTCCTAAATCGGTTCCAGAAAGGTCATAAAGCCCTATTTACTCCATTTTATTACAATTTATCACATTATTTTTACATTTTTTCAATTTAACTTTTCATCTACCCTAACCCTATAAATATCACCCCTACCCTCTACTCTCTCACCCCTAACTCTGAGCCAACTCTAAAAAATTCTCAAGAAATCTTGTGTACTTTGAAATCGAGCACGAGGCGAAAGCTACGACGAATTCCCGGCGGAACTTCCGGCGATCGTCCTGGGAACTCCCGGCGATGACGCAACACATCGGTGATTCCACTACTTTCCTCCCACTCTCTTGTGTGTCCTAAAACCCGTAAGTCCCATTTTCTACCTCTTTTTTCTATTCTCAAAATACGAATTCACAAAACCCGACGGAATCAGAACAAATCCGATTTCCGATTCTGTTTCTATAAAATTTCACTTCTCACTAATACAATCATACTTAAGCTTCCTCATATTGACTATTAAACACTAATCAAATAAATCGATCAAGTTTCATTACATAACATGATGGCTATTCCAATTTATCGTATTTTTCACTTAAATACCACATTGTTTCAATTCTACATTTAACTCCATTAAACTTGCTATACCTTTAAAATAGCTCATGAGGTAACGACCTACCTCCTCACACACTCATATGCAATATAACACGATACCATCGAAAACTTAGAATACGGGAAAACGAACATTTTCATTTTAATACCCTTTACTAAATAAAACCATTTTAAAAAGATTTAGTATTGATACATCTTTATAATAAATACCACTTATTAGGAAAATAGGATAAGTTGTGGACATCAGTCGTTTATCTAAACTTGACTTTGTGGTATCTAGGCTAGGCAAGTGAGAAAGGTAACTTTAAAAGGCCCGTCTCACGGTGATTCGTGAGCGGATCCCTCCTTTCTTCTCTTGTACTTACCTGGCCACAATTGGCGGTGAAGAGGCGATTTGAGGTATCTCACAACTTGTCGTTTTGGACCAGTTAGGAATAGTCTAGTTGACTTAGGAGACCCTAGATCATAGAATACGGAAAATTGACATCTTTACAAATAAATACCACTTATTTCATAAAACCGTTTTCTAAAGGATTTAGTATTTATACAATCTTTGCAAAGCGCCGCTACAACCCATTTTGGGGAACACGTTCGGAATGGTGCGGATTATCACACATCCTCGGTCTTAGTAGTGCGAGATTCAGACCTCCGTAAGGAGCATTCGGTCTCGAAAGATTTAAAATACGAAATCTTAAGAAAACGAGATTTCTAGAATATTATATATATACTAAAATTATTTTCATATAAATATATGTATATGTAATATAAAAATATCTATTTTGAATTATTACAAATATTCCACTTTTTCTAAAAATGTCACAAGAATCATTTTACACTAAAATACCATGAATTCCATGGAAAACCAATATTACCAATAAATACCTTTATTTATGAAATTAGGATATTTTCACTAGAAATATCACAAATATAAAATCTACATTTATTACAACTCTAAAAACGATAATAAATACTTGGGGTGTATTTTGAAAACTATACAAAGTATTTTTACATAAAACCCCCTCAAGTTCTATAATTTACCCTAAGGACCCTAGTAAATATAGGTTTAAGCGGGACCAATCTCTTAAGCCTCAGGGAGCCGGAGAAGTGGGTGCTTGCCTATTTAAGATAGACAACTTAATAATGGTGTTATCAATACGGTAATCGTCTTTGAAAAAGACACAAATCATGCCGTCCATGTGCAGCTGTTACCGATAACATCAAAACAATCAGGACTTCAATTTTCTTTTCTTTGACGGCTTGGCTTCGCTATCGCTCCTATGGCACTTAACTATCCGGGTCTGCTGGTCTAGCTGTCTATCTGAGGCTCGCATCCCTTCTCGAGGGGTCCGAATTTTTGTCGCTGACCGGAAGTCGAAAACGACTTTCCGGGGCGCCAAAAAAAGGTCTGACTCAGATGAGTCTCATTATAATCTGACTTGAATATGATTCAAGTACAATCTACAATTTACAATCTACAACCTTAAATATTACAATTCAACATGAATCCATGAATCCAATTATCAATCTATACAATTTGACTGAACCGAACCATGAACATACATTCTATTTACATGATTCTCCAGTTATTCCATTTACATGATTCTACGGTTACATCCGTTTACTGATATCATAGTTTCGGTCAGTCAACCAATTATACAATCAATACAATTTACAAGACAAACAATACAATCAAAACACTACGGGGTTTAAGGGGTAGACTGGTACGGAAGGTGTTAGAAGTGGCACGAGACGGTAAGACTTAAGACACCTAACATGAATCCAATTGCCGTTGTTCCGGGCCATCTAACGGGGCCTTATACTCTATATTCCGTTTGCCCTGGTCTCTAGCATATAGAGACCTCTCTCGTATATACTGGCATTCTTCTGTACCAAGCTACAAACGACAGCGTTAACACAACATTACAACAATATAATACAACTTTAAAAGATACTTTCTTATTCTATCTATTCTACTTTCCTCTTATCTTTGGGACTTACTGAGTGACCTGTTCGCTGACGACATTCTCTTTCTTTCTTCTTTGAATGTCGTCGGTTAATTTGGACACGTCAGAGATCGAGCCTACTGCTGAAGACTTGGATCAGTTTGCTGAAGACCCAGCACTTTAGTTTTATTGTACACATTTCCTTTCAGTACTTTACATTCCTGTTATGCCATTGTTTAGGCATCGCTTTTATTTCAATTGTATTTACTTTTCATGAATTGAACAAAAGAATGTTAATAAATAAAATTGATGTTCGGTTTATATATCTTGTCTTTTGTGTATTTACTTTTATATTGCTTAGATACGCTTAACGTATTTACTTCACAGTAAATACGTAGTGGACTAGTAGCGTCTCCTTCGCCGTATACCGTGAAGCGGGGCGCGACAGAGATGTGATGCGCATGCAGAGGCGTTGAATATGGATATATCTTCCAGGAGGAGTCGTGATGAGTATGCAGCCGTTCCGGAACAATAAATAGATTTAGTAAAGGGTGATGATTTCCGGACAGTTCAGCAGAAACAAGATTGGGAGAGACCCCGATAAGATCTTTCTGAAATTACTAAACGAGAAGATCTAGACTCAGGATCGGTCGTATTGTGCACACCCAGTAGGCCAGAGTTCGGCATCGTCGACGAGACACATTATGAGTGACCATGATAGTTGTCCAGAGATCTTTAGAGGATGTGCCAAAGCAGAACTGTTTCCGTCGTCATTTCCACATTGGGTCGTTGAGCCGAGGAGCTATGTAACCAATAATTCGCAGAGAAAGACGAGAGCCTAAGGGCACCAAGCGCCAGGCCATGAACAGGAGGCAAGTAGATATCTTGCTCCGCTAGGTTTGGATGCACTGACACCTTCTCGACTTTGAAGGAAGGACGTATCGACGACAATGTTTACAATTTGCGATTTGGTGATTCGAATATCACGTATCCGTTATTTTGGATTTCGGTGTTTTTGGGCGATTTATTTGCATGATTGAGATTTGTGCACCGCAGTTGCACTCGACTTCGATTTGATGTCATTCGAGATGTTTGATTTTGATTTCATGCCTATGGTATGCATGTGATTTAACTTGTGCCTTCGGTGTAGTTTTCATGCACTTTTAATACTTGATTCGATTTTGTGCACGCTGATGCACGTAGTTGTGAGATTTTTTATACCACGGTATACCTGATTTGGATTGAGGCACGTTATATACCGTCGATTTCGATTGTGATACTCGATATTTGTTTTCGTGCACCTTGTGCACTTGATTTGGATTCTTGCGCATACTTGGTGCGCTTGATGCGATTTTGGTGCACGACAGATGCACTAAATCGGGATTCTTCGTGCATATCAGATGCACTTGATATTGTTGTCAGGCACACCATTGCCTTTGACAAGTGTTTTCGTGCACACCTGTTGCACTTAGATTTTGTTTCTGTGCACGTGTATGGCACATTTATTGATTTCGATTTCTGTGCGCACCAGACGCACATGGCATACTTATACACATTTTGGGATTGATTTCTTTTGCAGCAGTATGTTTTATGATATTTACTATTTGGTATAGTAGCTGAGCAGGACTAGTCCGTGGACAGTAACTGAATATATTTTTGCATGCATTGATAATTATCGAAGGGATTTCCAAAAAGGAGCTATAGTCTCAGTTTTACCTACGTGTCCGAGATGACACGAGACATTTAATAAAGGAAACCCTTCTAAATTATTTTCAAAACGGCGGGACGTGTATATTAAACAAAGATACACACGCGCGCGCGCACACACACATATATATATAGTTATTTTCTTACAATAAACGTCCGCTACTGTGCCGTGATACGCGCATCGCACAGCGACTTGAAAAGGTTTGGCATGCATTTCTTTCAGATGTTTTGACGAATTTACAACGATGTGTACATGAATAGTTTTGATGTATATCATGTTGGTTTTCGTATTGGACTTTGACATCGGTGTTTTCACCATAACTCCGATGATTGCGGGATACTTGACGGAATTTTGATTTTTGAGTTATACACTCGTTTTTCATACGCATGCATTGCGCTACGATGTGTTTTATGTATTTATGATTTCGGAGCCCCGACGACTTAATCATTTTACTGAAATATTTTAGTATTTGAGGAGTTTAAATTTAAATTCGGGGACCGAATTTATTTAAGGGGGAAAGACTGTAACATTTCAGAAAAATAAAATATTATTTTTGGGAATTTATATAATTAAAATAATAAATATTATGAATATTTTAATGTGTGGGGATTAGTTTCAATGATATGGTATAATTATATACCGATAAATTGGGATATATTTGGAAAATTGTAAGAATTACTGAAATGAGGGTGTTTTATATGATATGAACATTTATAGATTTTTAAATACTCATTTGAAAAAGGGTTAAGTGTTAAACTCGATTTATTTCCACTAATCATGCATTTATCTTGATTAGGCTTCATGACATGCACTATGTCACATTTAGAAAGAAATACTTGTTACATTTCTTTTCTACCATGACATTTTATTTTTCCAAGCATGGCTTTGTTTCTTTTTAAAATGAGGAGAAGGATGAAAGAAAAGAGAAGAAAAGAAAAAGGAAAAAGAAAAGAAAAGGGAATAAAGAATGGAGGTATGGACAAGAGAGAGAGAGAGGGGGGTGAGGGGTCAACCTTGGACATGGCTCTTTTTTTTATCCATTCCATCTTCATCTTTTTCCCTCCTCTCCCCTCACCACGGCTGCCCTCTTCTTCCCCCTCCTCTACCTCCTCACCACAACCCCAAAATGCATCCAAAACACTTCATTCCCTTCATTAAATATGTACACAAGCTCACTACAAGCATGGGAGATCAAGAAAAATTGGATTTTGAAGACTTGGGGCAACTCAAGAATTTTCTTGAGTTGCCAAATGAAGTATTTTCTTCACCATTAGTGTAGTAATCCATTTCCTTTAGAATATATACATGTTTAGAAGTGTTTTAGTGAGGTTTAGTGAACTTAGAAAATTCCAAATTGAGGTTAGGGATTGATTTGAGTTGAGATGATGCAATTGAGGTTTAGTAGTGACCCTAAACCCCTGTAGTGTCAGTTTTATGGAATGAAACCAGAGATTTAACCCCAAGACATGAACTTAGAAACCCTGACATCGGAAGATTGTGGGAATTGTGGCGATATTTGGAGTTCTGCTATGACCCGGAACACCTGAAAAATATATAGCGATTACAGTGATACAAGCAGACACCTAGAAAGCTAACCCCGAGACCTGAGACCCTAATTTCACTGTTTGGCCGCAATTTTATTCTTTCTGGCCTCAAATTGCGGCCAGGGTGGGGGTGAGTGGGTTCGTGTTTGTTCTATGGATTTATCTTTAGAAAACTAGACCCCCCCCCCACACACACATATGCAAAATTGGCTAATTTCACCTAGGGTAAAATCTGGAAGTGTTTTACATCATTTCTGATTACGGTTTTGCGAATTCTGTAACTTGAACTTGGGTATTTTTTTGTTGTCTCGATCGATTGGTGTTTGTACGTCGATTTCAAGGGGTATTGGTTCTTCTTGCATGCGTAGACCATATGTTTTAACCTATGCGAGATACGTGTGTCGTTTTGGTTTTCGTGCGCGATTTCAGTTTACGATATTTTGTGTGTGTATATATAGGTACCCTCGAGTAGACTTTGAACAACAAGGATGAGCATGGCATCATCGACTTCGGCAAGTAAGGATCAAGGTGAGTAGATATATATCTACGGGGGAAGTCGGGTGGATGGCGTATAGCACCCCCGCGGTTTCGTAGTGTAGCACGCGAATGTGTTATGATATATATATTTATTTGTATTATGATACGTGGATGATTAGCAAGTAATGCTTTAGGTGACTTGGGTTAGTGTTAGCGTATTCGGAAGATAGTGTTTAGTTTAGTTTCTTAGTCGCGAAACCCTAGAGTAAAGTTTGGCACACTCGCACACACACGCATACCTTTGATTTTCTTGTGCGTATATGGGGATATATATATATATATAAACATATATGTATGTGAGTATGTATGTATATATATATATATATGTATGTATGATGTATGTATGTATACATATACACGGATGATGAGGATAGTATATGATACTTGGAGATGAGTCGATATGATTGGGCAGGATGCCGTGAGATCGGTGATGTGATTTAGGTCGTGTTATGAGATACGAAATGTTATTTTAGAGGATCGTTGAGTGATGTGTTTTCATACACACGCGGATATATGTTGATGGTATCGGTATGTACTAGACTTAGATCAGTACCCTGTTCATGATATTATGACAATGATACCATATGGATATTGAAGTACGTGTGATAGGCGACCCGTACCCCGAATTTGGGATGCCGTAAGATGGATTTTACCGTACGATGTATAAATATGATGATTGATCCGCACTCATGATTCGAGAATGCCGTATTATACATTTTATCGTATGTGACGTTATTGAGGCGGGATCACCGACTACTATATATATATATATATATATATATATATATATATATATATATATATATATATATATATATATATATCGACTCAGACTTAGGTGGTTTTCCTAACCCTTTGATTAGTCTCTTAACTTTCTCCTGTAGTTACTTAGTAGATGTTAGACTGGGCGCGAGTCATACGTATTTCCAAACTAACTAATCGTGAGTATTTTAAAGACAAGCCGAAGGATATTACGGATATTTCAAAGGACGTACGTTTTCTTAAAAGCGCCGTAGCCCTATTTTCTAAAAACCACGATTTGTGTGATTTCAGACACCAAAAACTGTATGACTCGTATATAGGAATGTATATGTCCTTATTGTTGCGTTTACTATTCATTTTTCGTATATTCTTGCTGTTCGCATCGCATTGCATGCTTAAATGTGCTTTTATTGTTATTATGAAACCATGATGTCAGGACACCAGCACCCTTACCAATGATGCGTATGCTACACGTACACCTTCTTGCCGGCTCACACACATCATCATCGGTAATTGTTATGTCACGTACACATTAGAAAATACTACTTCATTAGTAGCTAGCTGATAGTTTCGACATAGTACTAGTGTGCATGTCTTTATATGCTAATTTAGACATTGCATTTATTACTGTGATATTTCATGTATATTTATATATTCATTTGCCATGCGATATTATGGTCCAGTCCGGATTGCCGGAGCCCGGTATTCACAGTTATTGACCCTTCATTTTTGGGATGTCAGATTTTCCATGAGATTTCTGGATTTGGAGAAACCGCAAAGATTTTATAAACTGATTATCATTTCTAAAAATAGAAATTGCGGTTTTCTCGTGATATGATATGAGATATGTCCACCATGAGTTTTCTCGGCTCTTGAGCGGTATCATACACCCGATTCGAGGAGGAGGAAGAACCGTCTGTGGGTGCATGGTAGACCTGGTGCGGTACCCCGGGGCGAGAAGGAAGCAGATGATGGCGTTGAGCCTGGCAGGGGAGCACTACCGACCGGTTATTTGTGATGCGGTGGATATCCGGATGATACCGACGTAGTCGTGAGATTTGATGATGGGCCAGTCCAGATTGTCGGAGCCCGAGATATTGAGACTTAGAGGTATTGAGATTATATGATATGGGCCAGTCCGGATTACCGGAACCTAAGATACTGGATATTGAGATTTATGTTTTGTGTAGATGCTTGACACGGATTCTATGTTGATTTCATGGATGATACCTCGATTTTATGTACAGAAATCTCACTAAATAAATAAAACAGTTTTCTCATTTATGATGTATTCTGTTTTCATTTTAATGCATTCATACATCATATATGTATTATGTTGCTATCTGAGGCACTGACACGAGCACTTGATATTACACTAATGTGTAGATGTTTCAGGATTATATCGTATTGAGGATATATTATCGTATGACCTAGGATTGAGTCATACATGCGATTTCTGCTCAGTGATGTTTTCTACTCACGAGTTGGCAACTCACCCCCGTTGTGCCACAGTTTCTTACAGGTTTTGCTGTACAGGTTTCCTTGACGGTTTTGCCGGCACACTGCTTCTTTCCGGGTGATTGCTTTGGTAGATGGGTTCACTCGCATCATGACCACCATTTTACTTTATTTTATTCAGTTGTATCTAGTAAACTCCATCAACCAGACTGATAATTTTGTAGACTTAGAAGACCAGTGTATATTCTTTCGACCTTAGACTCGCGCGCCTGTAATATTATGGTTTTCTGGTGGTTATTGGTTTTCTTCTGAGTTTTGACCCTCACCCTTCGGCGTTATATATTATATTGCTTGCGTGGTTGTGACCGTCAATTGGCAAAGAGCTAGCCCCCGCTTGGGGATGCCTTTATTCATCATTTATATGTATTTCTTGTGTTGTACCTGTTTGGGGCCAGTTTTTACAAAGGAGACCCTGCCGAAATTTTCGGGAAAATACGATGTTGCTTTAAAATGTTTAATCCACTTATTTGTTAAAACCACTGCTTAAACAAGTTTTCCTTCACTTCTTCTTTTAAATGGTTTAGATTTCTGGGCTTTTGGCTTACTTGAATTAGATGGGGTCCTATACACTTCATATGATTCAAGTGCCAGTCACGTGCTATTCCGGGCCGTGACAGTTACATTCTACCCACCTTATAAAAATTTCGTCCTCGAAATTTACATAAACACTAATTTTCAAAAAGGTGAAGGTATCGTGCACGCATATCGTCTTCTCGCTCTCAGGTTGATTCTCTTAGTGAATCCCTTCTCCACATCATTCGGACCAAGTTCACTTCCTTGTTCCGTAATGGCTTCACCTTTCGATCCAAGCTCTCAACTGGTTGCTGCTCGCAAGTTAGATCGGTCTATACGGTGAGCTCTGAGTGATCAAGTATGTGGCTGGGGTCGCTCACATATCATTATAGCTGGGATATATGGAACACATTGTGTACTCCTTCCGATGAGGGTGGTAGTGCCAAGCGGTATGCCACTTCTCCAACTCGTTCGAATATGTCGAACGGTCCGATGTACCTTAGACTGAGTTTACCCCTCTTTCTAAAATATATCACTTCTCTGTTCGGAGAGATCTTCAGAAACACATGCTTTCCGGGTTGGAACTCCAGGTGTCGACGCTTTGCATCTGCTTAATACTTCTGTCGATCCTGAGCTATGCGCATATTCTCCCTGATCGTGCAAACCACATCTATAGTTGCCACGATCATCTCTAGTCCAAGAAGTTCACCGTCTCCAACGTCGTCCCAACTCAGCGTGGAACGACACTTACGTTCATAGAGTGCTGCGAAAGGTGACATCCCAATGCTTGCCCTGTATCTGTTGTTATATGAAAACTCCACAAGGTATAGGCAATCTTCCCACGAACCTCTGAAGCCTAGCATAAAGGCTCTCGGTATGTCTTCCAGGGATTTGAATATTCCGCTTGGACTATCCGTCTCTTTGAGGATGATACGCTGTGCTGAAATTCAGACTCGTTCCCAGACTGCTTGAAGTCTCTGCCAAAATTGGGATCAGAATCTAGTATCTCGATCGAAGACAATGCAGACAGGTATCCCATGTAATCTTACGATCTCCTCCATGTACTTTCTTTCCAACGTCTCGGTTAATTGGATAACTCCGAATGGGATGAAGTGAGCCGACTTAGTGAGTCGATCCACAATAACCCAAACTGTGTCGTTATCCTTCGTGCTGCGAGGGAGAGCAGTCATGAAGTCCATGGTAATGTACTGTCATTTTCATTCTGGGATTGGTAACAGCTGAAGTAGACCAGCGGTTCTATAATGTTCAGCCTTCACTTGCTGACCGAATAAGCACTTTGCTACGCTCCTTACTACTTCTCGCTTCAATCCATATCACCAGTAATGTTGCTGTAAATCCTTGTACATCTTCGTACAGCCAGGTGTACAGAATAAGGAGAGTTGTGAGCTTCTTTCATCAACTCATCTCGAATAGGGATGACTGACACGCATAAACGGCTCCCATACCGTAAGGATCCGTCTTTGTGGATGATGAAGTCGGTTCGAATATCACATTCTACTTGTTCTCAGATCTTTTTTAGCTTGGCATCATTTGCTTGAGCTATCTTAATCTAATTGACAAGAGTGGACTGGATTTGTAAGTTCATCAAGGAAGAGGCGTTACCTGGCATAATTACTTCAATCATAAGTCCGTGCAGATCTTACTGTAGCCTCTACTAGGCGGTGAGGTTCATTACTAAGGGTTGGCGACTAAGTGCATCGGGAACTACGTTCACCTTTCCAGGATGATATTGTAGGATCATGTCGAAGTCTGCCATGAGCTCTAACCATCTTCTCTGCCGCATGTTGAGTTCTTTCTAAATAAATATATATTTTAGACTCTTGTGGTTAATGTATATATCCACTCACTCTCTTAAAAGATAGTGGCGCCAAATCTTGAGTGCGAAGACCACAGCTACCAATTCCAGATCATGTGTTGGATAGTTGCGCTCATGAACCTTTAACTGTCTTGATGCAAAAGCCACAACTTTTCTATGCTGATGTAGAACACATCCTAATCCCTTACCGGACACATCGCAATGTACATCGAATCCGCCAGATCGATCCGGTATTATGAGAATAGGTGCAGAGGTTAGCCTTGTCTTGAGTTTTACAAAACCCTTCTCACATGCTTCTGACCACACGAATACTTCGTCTTTATGTGTAAGCTTGGTCAGGGGTGCTGTGATCTTTGAAAATCCTTCGATGAAGCGTCTATAGTATTCTGCTAAGCCCAAGAAGCTTTTCATATCTTTCACCGTCTTTGGTGTCGGCCACTCGCAGACAGCTAACACATTAGCGGGATCCACGGAGATTCCTTCGCCTGAAACGATGTGTCCGAAAAATCCGACTTAGTTTAGCCAAAATTCACATTTGTTGTATTTAGCGTAGAGTTGATGTTATCGTAGTGTCTCCAAGACAATGCGTAAGTGCTTGATGTGCTCTTTCCGATTCTTTGAATACACTAAGATATCGTCGATGAAGATAATAAAAAACCTGTCTAAGTACTCTCGAAAAACTTGATTCATCAGATTCATAAAAATGGCTGGTGCATTGGTCACTCCAAATGGCATTATGAGATATTCATAATGGCCATAACGAGTCCTGAATGCCGTCTTCGGAATGTTAGACTCCTTGACCTTCACCCGATGATATCCTGAACGAAAGTCTAAGTTTGATAAAACACATGATCCACTTAATTGATCGAAGAGATCATCGATGAGAGATAGCGGATACTTGTTCTTAATCGTTATTTCGTTCAGTGCTCGATAATCCACGCACATTCGGTAGGTGCCTTCCTTCTTCTTTACCAGTAGTACTGGAGATCCCCAACTTGAGGTACTGGGTCTGATCCAACCTTTTTTTAGTAGTTCGTCCAACTGAATACAGATCTCCTTCAATCCCTCTGGACTTAATCGGTATGGAGCTTTTATTACAGGTTGTGCACCGGGTTGTAAATCAAAGCCAAACTCTAGAGCTCGATCGGGAGGCAAACTCATTATGTCTTCAGGGAATACATCCTCAAACTCTCTAATGACCTGTGGTTTCGATCCTTCCGCTTGCAATGCCGCAATCGTTGCTTTCTTTGGTTTTTCTCGGTAGATGCTAGGCTCTAAAGTCCGGTCTCCGCTCTTGAAATAGAACACTGGGTGATCTGGTATTTCAAGCACTACTCTCATTTGGCGACAGTCGATAGTAGCGAAGAAAGTTCCCAATCAATCCATTCCCAAGACTACGTCAAAATTCGGTATGTCCGGTACCTTGAAACCCGTATAGAATTCTCAACTGCAGACGACCACTGGACACATATCATATCCCAAAGTGACTTTTAAAATGCCGTTCTTTGAACTGACATTCCAGCTGGATACGAGCGGCTTAACTGGGATCACATGAGTTCTTATGAACCGTTGCGATAAGAAGCAATGCGATGCCCCAGGGTCGAAAAGCATGAGTACGGGTAGGGTGGCTACTAAGATTGTACCTAAGTCGCGTGGGATAGGTTTAGGTATAACAAATATAGATGGTTAGGAATTGAAATGACTTGAAAGGAAAGGAGAAGATATTTACCAATGATAACCTGAGATATAAAGGATAAGTTAGGATAGATTTAAGGAATTTGAAATGCAAGGAATGTATATATTTGTTGAATTCATTAATTCTTGTGGCATTTTGTTTAACACTTCATACAGAATTGACCTGCATGGGCCATCATAAATGTAACGCCCCACATCCCAGTACAGATAGTATTGTCCGCTCTGGCCGAAACCGTACGATTTTGTCCTTCGAATCGAACCTGACCAGGCCAGGGGCTACTTCCCAGGAGGTCACCCATCTCAAAATTTCCTTGGATTGAGCATGCTTAACTACGGAGTTCTCAGTCTCCCGTAGTGCCGGGTCATTTAAAAGGCACCTCTATAATTGAGGGTTGCATTATTACATTTATAATGCAGTTCGGTTCTCTTTCAGAATGTGATTCAGGGACCCGATCCCATTATTCTAGAGTGTGCCCCCACAGATTTAAAAGGTGGCCCCCACAGATTCAAGAGGTGACCCTGCTCTTTGGCTTGGCACTTTGTACCGTGAGCAAGGACCGGGCCCTGACAGCACTCTTTTGCTTCGCTTCTAAAATTACGAAGCCTTGAGTAATTCCCAGCCCCTCCAGTCCATACCTCCTTGGGAATTATCCTGTCTATTGCCGTCGATGGTGACCGATCGATAAGGTACTCAGCAGTAGATAAGGCATCCGCCCGAAACTCCGTCGGAACTGTAGCCATAAGCCGTGAATACATGTTCTTCCCAAACACCTTTCGAACCACCCACTCTGCTTCGCTAATATACCTAGGATCAAAAGTAGTGTGATGCTCGATCCTCCATAACTTGCAGAACTCACCATCATGATCGAAACGAAGAACCTTCACATGCTTCCTGAACTGCTTCTCCACAACAGCCTTCCTGAAAATCTGAAAATTCTCTGCCTTTGGCTCAACAACATACACCCACAACATCCTCGAGAAGTCTTCAATGAGGGAACCATAATGTTTGACTCCGCTTCGAGAACAAACCGGTTCCGGAACCATCTTTGTCTTCTTCCCTTAAACACAGTCCTCCTGAAAATCACTCATGTCGATCTCTACACTTCCAAGTGACTGCCTCTTTTGAGACCCCTCCAAACTCGCCTCACCAATAGGGCCCGATCGTGGACTCCACACCTTGACAGAGTCTGAACCACCTGAACCAGTAAAAGATCTAACAATATCTTTTAAGACCGTTCGTCCCTAAAGAAAATACAGATTTCTTACCCTCTTCACCTTCATGACAATACGAGCATCTCAGGAAATCATCATGAAATCTCCATCGATCACGCACTTATAACCGATCCCGCCCAAAACACATAAGGAAATCATGTTTCTCCTCAGATCTGGCACGTGCCTGACATCGGTCAACGCCCGAACTCTCCCATCATGCATGCGGATCCAAACTGCACTAATCCCAACAACTCTGCTTACCATACCGTTCCCTATAAAGACCAAGCCTCTATCAACTGAACGATATGTTGCAAACCAATTCCGGTAAGGAGTCACATGGAATGAACATTCTGCATCCAACATCTACAATCCATATGGGTCTGAAATCGCACATACCGATAGAATCAAACCATCACTGCCCTCATCCGAATCCTCCACCGCAACTGCAGTACCAGAAGAAATTTGCTTACCTTTCTCCTTACGCTTCGGACAATCCCTTTTCCAATGCCCGCTTATCTTGCAAATAAAGCACTTGTCATTCTCGCGATTTCTCGATTTTCCCTCGGAGCCTCCATCTGAACGGTATCTAACGGACAACACGTTACCATGACTACTCTTGTCATCTACCACCTTCTTCCTTAACACCTCACTATGCAGATGTAACAACTCTGAAATCCATGTATAAATATAACATGTTCAATGTATAAAAAGGGTATTTCAGCTTGATTAGGAGTTACAAATTAATTTTGTTCAATAAAACTAAGAAACAACTTGTAGCTCATTGATTAAGCCTCTCAACTGCTGTGTCATAGCCTTTGTGTTCGAATCTCATCAGTCCAAATTATTTTTATAATTTTTTCTTTTTAACTTTTCAGAAGCCTAAGAGTTGCACGTGCAATACACGGAGAATCGAAAAATTTCAGGAAAATCAAACAGGATAAATGAGGGGTTAAGACCAAATAACACACATAGCACGAACTTCGAGACAGATGGCCAAGTTCTAGCCGCTTGTTTCCTTCCTTTGGCCACTACCGGCAATTAGGATGAGGCCAAATGCTTCTGTGCTTCACCCGTGCACCCATTCAGCTCCCCTCTACTCCATTTTCTTGTTTGTTTTATGTGAATTCAACCAGAGACTCTTCAATCCCCCATTAACACTATTTTATATTCTTTTTAATTCAATTCTTTAATTCACACACCTTCATTTTTATCCTATAAATACCACCTCATCTCCTCGCACTCCCTTATTCTAAAAAATTATCAAAATTCTCTAAAAAAAAAATCTCTAAATTCAAAAAGGGTTAAAGCTAGTCAAGTGGAGTTAGCGATCCAACTTCGTTCCATCGAAGGCCGAAACCATTCCCGACGATACCGCGACGCCACGAAGACTCTTTCTCTCTTTCTTACTACCTTCTCAACTCTACACAAACCGTAAGTCCCTATTTCTCTCTTTCATTTTGACTCAAACCGCCTTCTAAAATCATATCGACAAAAGTGGAGTTAATCTTGATATTATTTATTTTTAAAACTTTTAGAATCTTTGATAGGTCAAATAAGTCACCCCAATCCTCTAATATCACTTCAAAATATTATTCACATTATTTACTTTTTGATGTAATTAAAATTTCATACGAAATAAACACATATTGAACATTTTCATATAAATACCATGAACTTTAAAAGTAACCTTTTTATCGATATCTAGAAGTATATACCTCTATAAAACTCATAGGGTAATGACCTACTCCATCACATACACTATGGTTTCATAGTACGATATGATAGATTACAAGGTTATCCAAAACGAAACAAATTACATTAAAATGCCATTACTTTTATAAAATGTTTTATCGCTATTTAAATCCTTTGCAATTGCGTCTCTACAACCCTTTTAAGGGAACCCATTTACGGATGGTGCGGGTTATCGCACGTCCTCGGTATAGTAGAGTGAGATACAAAACTCCTCACGGAGAATTCGGTCTCGAAAGGAAATAAAAATACAATTTTTAAAAGAAATACGATTTTTTAAAGCAAATTAAACTTTGGAAAATTATATAAAATTATGAATCCGTATTTTCTATGAAAACAAATTGTGAAAAATATATTTTTAAATGCAAGATTAAAATTTTAATAAAAAATACCATCAAATTTCCAAAAGTAGTTGTTTTCAGAAAAATACTATAAACTTCTAAAAGTTAGGTTTCATCACTAAAATACCATCTAAACTAAAATACATTTCTATAAAACACTTAACATTATAAATCACTCTATAGATTTATTTTTAAACAATATTAAAACATTTTACATAAAACCCTCTCGAGAAATGCAAATAATGTAAATACATAATAAACAAAACAAGATTAAACCTGTAAGGACCCTAAATTAATATAGGTTTAAGCGGTATCATTTCTCTTGAGTCTCAGGGAGCCGAAGAAAGTGAGTGATTGCTTATTCAGGTTAGATAACACTGCAAATTAATAGAGTTATCAATGACAATCGTCTTGGAAAAAAACACAAATCCTGTCGTCCATATACAGCGGTTGACTGATTATTTCCAAACTTAAGATCTTCAATGTTAAATCTAGTAATATGAAATGTCAATAATTCGAATACAAACTCGAACCCAAATTTGAATGTTAATTTGAACTCATTCTACTCGAACTAACTTAACTCGACCTAAAATTGCAATTGACATAACTCGCATTAGTTGACTTTCTCAACTACATTATTCACTTTTGCAATTTATGGTTCGATCATGACATTTTATAATCAACCAAGAAAGCCAACTAAGGATATCTAACAGTTATAATATATTATACTCAGGATGTATGAGATAGTTTTAGGAGGGAATCCAACGGAACTTCAGGAGTCCCGTATTAACCTACTCGAATTCTATTTACTCGAATCTCAGTCGGGTCAACTCCTCCACAGCTTTGAGTCTCGATACTAACACATGAAATGGGTCCGTATTTCCTTCCTCCTGGGGCCCCACTCTTAAGCTTGTGAATATTTCTACGGTTGCGTTGACATTCACACTTGGAACTTAACGTTAACATAGTGACCATATAGAGACCTATAGTGCATATACCCATGTTCATTTACATATACTTTTACTCGACTTATACATTATTTCATGATTATTCTATATTTGTCACTTTTCACTTTTACTCAATCTTTGGGACTTACCGAGCGCTAGTTCGCTGACGGGTATTCCACCCACCTTTATTTTCTTGGAATGTTCGTCAGATACTGTGGAGACAGAGAAGGTGAACGCAACAAAAGAGGAGTACGACCAGATTACGGCTTAGACTTAGACTAGTTATCCTGTTCTTTCAGATTATGTATGCCACCTGTTTAGGCATTTCTGTTTTTGTATTTACTTTTCAGTTGAACTCTTATATCTGTTAATATTTCAAGTTTGAATGTAAAGAAAAATGTTTGTTGAAAATTTTTACAGTCTCTATTTATTTTTGCATTGTATATTATTGTTTCAATACGCTCAGTATATTTATTTTGATAATGAGCTTCTCTAGATAAATATACCGCGGGCTTGCCACGTCACCGTTTCCGTCTACTGGGAAGCAGGGCATGACAGGTTTTATTGGTGGCCCATGCAGGTCGCTCAGTAGTAGGTCTGTGGTTTGAAAACAAACCATTGTTCTTAGGTGGGGAGAATGTCGGGCCTCGATCCTTGCTTACGGCACAAAATACCATACGGAACAAAGTGTCACGCCAAGGAGCGGGAGGCCACCTCTTGAATCTCTGGGACCTACTCTAGAATAATGGGATCGAGTCCTTGAATCACATTCCGAAAGAAAACCGAACTGCATTATAAATGTAATGATACCACCATCAATTATAGAGGCGCCTTTTAAGTGAACCGGCACTACAGGAGCCTGGAAACTCCGTAGTTAAGCGAGCTTGAGCCAGGGAAATTCTGGGATGGGTGACTTCCTGAGAAGTGGCCCCTGACCGGGTCCGGTTCGCTCCGAAAAACAAAACCGTGTGGTTTCGGCCAGAGAAGACAATACTATCTGTACTGGGACGTGGGGTGTTACAGCAGACCTGCTTTGATATCTTCTAAAAAAAACTTATCCCGGCCATACACCATCGACTTTACAAACTGCCCGCACTTTGAGGTTAACGAACAGAGTAGAATTATCGTCTGATCCTCATCCTCTATCTGCACCTCCACGTTCCGTATGTCCATCACGATCTGGTTGAGTTCGTCCATATAATCTTTGACGGATGTCCCCTCCTTCGTCTTTAACGTGTACAATCGTTGCTTGAGATAGAGACGATTTGTAAAGGATTTTTTCATGTATAGGGGCTCTAACTTGCTCCATAAAGCTGTTGCCGTTGTTTCTTATGCAATCTCGCATAGAAACTCGTCAGTCAACTGAAGCTGTATCGAACTGAAAGTCTTATTTTCCATCTTTTCTTTTTTTATCATCTGTGGTCGTCTCCGGAATACTGTCTTTTGCAAAGACGATCTTGTGAACCCCTTGTTACTTGAGAATAGCTTTCATCTTCAACCTCCAAAGGCTAAAGTTGTTCCGCCCATCAAACTTGACCACATTGTAATGCGTAGATTTTATCTCCCCAAATAATCCGAAAATGACAAATCTGATGCTCTGATACCACTTGTTGTGAATTTTCCTATATCTGTAATTCTCCAAGAAGTCATAAAATATACCAAGAGTCGCAGCGGAAAAATATCAGAATCGCGTGCAATCAAACTACTTGAAAAAAATTAACCGGGCAATATACCAAAAACAACGCAAGTTATAAAACGCACACCAAACAGCACAAACACAAGATTTACCTAACGACGAAAGCTTCCATTATTAAGAAAATATTACACGAGAGCGCTTTCTCCGATCACCGTCCAAACACAATAAAATCTCAATCTCCGTAAATCTCTCTCCCAGAGCTTCTGATATTGCCCGCAGCCCTCTCTGGCCTGATGGAGTCCCCCGTTGATTAATCAAATTAGTCAACTACTTTTTTTCATTGGCTGCCACATATCATAAATAGTAGGCTCTGTTGCTCTTTAATAGCAAAATCTCTATTTGGATTTTAATTGACTGAGGCCACTGATTCCTAAGCATATTATTGTAATATATAGAGATATCTTAGATATAACTTAAAAGAGAAGTCTTGATCTAAACTAGAGACTTATAAAGATAAGTTTAGAATTTAAATTAATGACTAACGTAAATCCCACTACGTTCACGGTACATATTCACTCTTGGGCTTTTTATATTGGACCAAATTTGCAAAATTTTAACACCAAGAAGACAAGTGGAAATGCTGCAGAGAATTAGGAGCAGCAGCAGTGCAATGGAAATTTCTGAATTTGTCAAGATCTTGAGAAGAATAAGTTGAGGGTTAATGCTGATACTTGAACAGAGAAACTAAACCCATGTTTGTTATGATGCTTGAATTAAAAGAAGACATGAAATTAATTATATTAACTTGGTCGGTATGTACTGGGTTTGTTCCCCATATTCTGTACTTTTGCCCTTTTCTTTGTTTTATCTTTGTTTGTTGTTCGTTACAACTCCTTTAATGAAACGGAGGCTTTTAAAGCTTTCAAAGCTTTCGGTTCTAAGTCAAAAACAAATTTATATATGGCACTTATATAACAGATAGTATTTTTCTGAAGATTTGATTAAGACTTGCCATAATTCTAAACATAATGAACAATAGTAGAAGTCTTTTTTCAAACTAGAATATAAAAACGGGTTATTCATCATTCAAAATGTGGTTTACATATATACAGATGAAATTAAATAAAGGATTGATTCAATCAGTAAGACTGTTAATTTCTTTTGGTAAATCTGAATGTGTTTCCTCATGTCATCATTGCTTCCTTACTTGCCTGCATTGTTACTGTCATAGTAAGTTTTTTAGAAATTATTTTTGATATTTTACCTTCTCGAAGATCTATAAGAAAATATTTGGGGGCTCTAAAACTCAACCATCCCGTGATGTTTTGGATGCTCATCATTGGCCCGTCTTGATCTTTCATGCTTTTAAATATATGTATTTCAAATTTCATATGATTTGAATACCGTTTGTCCATGCATCAGATTATTACGAAATTAAGGATTTTACGACAATAGAACATTTCACAATACTGAATTAATGGGCAAAATGTATCCCAGGTTCATGGAAAAAATATGGGTGTACATCCGTACTTTCGGATTTGAAGATCTCGATGGATGGTTGGCCTTTTAACTGCGGATATAAGGAACTTACTAAAATGCCATTCTATACTCTGAATTCTCAACCACAGCAAGATTCCACTTGACTAGAATCTTGTTATGGTTTGTAATATAACTAGGACAGTAGAGTCTTCCATCTTTACCTTTTCTCTTTCAATAACTTCATCTATAGAGTCAATTAGATTGACTTTGAGTCAAATACAAGGACTCAAGACAAGAGTGTGACTCCTCTTGTGTTGGGAAATTGTTTTTTAAAATAGGAGAACACGTGTACATCAAAAGTGTCCAAAAATTTTCAGCCTCTTTCTCTCTCCCACATTGAATAATTTCTCAAACCAGAGGGTACGAGAAATATTACAAAGAAAAAACCCCAACAAAACAAAAGGTTAAAATATATGCACATTGAAAAATGATGAAATAGCAACTCGTATAAGGAAGAAAACATTAGCGTAAAAGGAATATAATTAACTGGCAAATATAATTCCATCTCATGTTCTAAATGTATAATATGTTTTCACATGTTATCACTATAAGAGAATCACAGTTATTTCGTCGGAGGGTTTATTCAGTCGGTTATGATCCGACGAAATAAACCCCCACTAAAATAAATGTGCCACCGAAATGCTTTATTAATTGTGTTGGGTTATTCCGTCTATATAATAACCCAATAAAATATATAGGCTCGGGTTGAGATTTGATCCTCCATTTCCCAAACAAAAAAAACCCCTTCCCCAAAATCACTCCTCTTCGGCTGCAGAGCTCCGACCTCCTCATCCTTCTCCCATTGCCGGCGACGATCAGTCGCAGAGCTCCAACCTTGTCTTTCTCCTCTTCCTCGCGGCGCGGCCCCTTCATCATCCCCTTCCAACCCGCCAACCCTCTCCTTTTCCTCCTCCTCCTCCAAGCCATCGACTCCAAGCGCACGTCGTCGCAGCCTCCTCTAAACGCAGGTAAACCTTTCTCTCTCTGATGGAGGGGCCTTTCCGGTCTCCTTCAGATGTTGTCTCCCGTTGATCTGCCGATGGCTGCGGTTGACGGCTGGGATTTGATCTAGAGCGTGATCTCCTGCGATGTATGGATCTCAATGGGTTGGAGGAGATTTGCGCCGAGTACCTGCAAGGAAGTCCCGGGATGGTTTGGTACCACCGAGGACCCTCCGACGATCAAGTCAGTAACAAGATCCGAGCAGAGTAACGGCTTAGCGGGGTAAAAATGGCTTACTTGATCCCTCTGGGAGAGGGGTTTATATAGCGGCGGCAGCATGCAGAGGCAGGCGTGAGAATCACGTCGGCCGTTACGCTCCCGACGTCACGCCCGCGTGATAAGAGGATCTTCCTGTTAATGGCGAGACAGGCTCGTTAATGGGGATCGTAATAGCGTGGAACGTGGGATGTGGCCGGGGGAGATCTCGCGCATGGCGAGATTCGCGGAGCGGCGATTACTCCTGCGAGCGGCACCGTTGGTCGGTCGATGAGACCGAGGAAAATGGCCTCGGCGGGAGAGCTCGGGGGCGAGCGGGAGAGCCGAGGCATCTTGGTCCCGTGATAGCTCGAAGGCGAGCTGGGAGGCCGAGGAAGCCAATTTGTGCATGGGGGCTCTGAGGAGAGCCAGCTTGTGCTTGCGGGTCGGGCACTGGGGTGGCCTGGTCGGCCCCTGCAGGCCCTTTCTTCTGAGCTCTGGGACACATCATCTGCCACGTGTCACGATCTGGGAGATCGCCGATATCGAGCATCATCATTAGCCCCCAACTCTCGTCCCGACAACCTGACGGGTCGGGTCGAGAGTGGACTGTCGGGCCACCCGGGTTGAGCTCCCTTCGAAGATATCATCGGGACATGTCCCCGGGCAATCTGTTGTCTTTTCTACCAGCGAATCATGGACGAGATCTTTGCATTTAAGGAAGGTGTGCCGGTTCTTGCGTTTCGTCACTGAAACGACGGTCCACGTGTCGAGCGTCAGTTGGGCGACGCGACGTGTTGCAGAACTGCGGCGTCTGATGGGATGCGGCCTAATGCTGGAGCGATAGGTGGAGCAATCGGGGTCGTCGGACGCGAAGAGTCGTTTTGGCGGGGGATGAAGGGCGCCGTTGGATGAGGGCGATGGCAGCAATAGATAGGGATAGGGTCCACTCCAAGGCCCCTATATTTTCACACTTTTCTCGCTTTAAGTCCTGATAGCTCGGCACTCTTCTTCTTTCTTCTGCTTTGGCCTCCCGAGGATCCCTCTTCTCCAGGTTAGATGTCTTCCTTTGTAGAGTCTGTAGACATGATGGGAGTAGGCTCTAGGGACCCTCCAGTCGAGCCCTAGTCTTCCCGGGAAGCAGGGGTCAAATCCTCTTCCCGGGATTGTGCGACTGGGGCAGCCCCCAGGGAGGAGGAGGCGGACGCCGCTCCTGGTGTGCCGTCTTTGATGAGGCACGAGGTTGAGCTCGCCAACGCTCGGGCTCACTTCCATTTCCCTTCTGGCTATACGCTTCGCTTGGCCAAGGAAGGAGAGAGGGTAGACCAAGTACGGGGGTAGGGAGATCGCCCTGTACCTGGAAGCCTTTTGGGGCGGAATGCACCTGCCCTTCCCTTCCGGAGGTCGTCGAAGCGCTGAACTTCTTGGGGTTAGCTCCGGGCCAGTTAGTGCCGAACTCATTGAGGATCCTCCTCGGGTTCCTGGTCCGCCTGAAGCTACAGGCGGTCCCCTTCAGTCTATCCATCCTTGATTCCTCTCTCCCCTTCAAAAATCATCCTGGGGGTCGAGCGGGCGACCCGAGGTGGGTCTACCTCTCCTTTAGGAAGCGACAGGGGGGTTCCGTCGGGTCAGGAGTTGTAGTCCTGCCTTTTCTATCCATGACTGGAAGAAGAAGTTCTTCTTTGTTACGCCGCCCGAGGGTGAGGACTGGCACGTGCTGACCCAATGGTCAAAGGATAAGTGCTTCCCGGAAAATCGGTCCAATGACCCCGCTGCGGTGAGAGTGGCGTCGTGGGAGCCCACTCCCCGACCTGACGTGCTGCTATCTGAGCGGGCCTTGAGTTGGGCCGGGCTCGGCCCCGTCGAGTTCGTCGGTGAGTTAGGCTTGCGTTTTGCTTTATTTTCGTATGCGGCGCTGACTCCGCTGCATCTTGTTTTGTGCAGAACCCGTGGATATGAACGAACTCCGAGCCTCCATGCGGCAGCCGAAGAAGGGCCCGAAGGCTGGAGGCGCCAGCTCTTCCCGCTCGAAGCCTATCCCAGTTCCATCGGCCGCCGTCCCGGTGCCTCCGGTGGCCGTACCTTCTCAACGTTCAGGGCCGGGTCCCGCCGCGAAGTCCAGCAAAGCGCCGAGCCGGAAGCGGGTGCGTGAACAGGGGGGCCCAACCTCGGAGGAGGAGACCGGGTCTCCATCAGCCCCCCTCAAGAGGGTCCACCGAAGGGTTCCTCGGACTCCGGCCTCCTCGATCATGGTGGAGGAGGAGGGCCTCTGCTTTACGGTGCCCTCGGGGCTCGCCGTCGCCGACAGCCTGCTGTTCGACATCGAGAAGTCGGTAGGGGTAGGGTCCCCGGGGGGACCCTCAGAGGCCAAATGGCGTCCATTGCCCAGGAGGCCGTGCAGGTAAGCGCTCGGCTATTCGTGAGATTTGGTGCTTCCTTCATCTTTCTGACCTCTCTTTGATTATCTCAGGTCCTCCAACATGTCGCATCTCCATCCGCATGGAGGAAGAGGTGATAACCCCGCTTACCTCGCTGGGGGAAAGCTCCAAGCGGGAGCTGGAGGCGGTGATGGCGAGGGTCGCCGCTCTGGAGGGCGAGGTGGCGGCCGGGAAGCAGGAGGTGGCCGCTGCGGCGCGGGCGGCGGCGGCCTCGAAGCAGGAGGCCGCTCGGCATCATGAGGCCACCCTGGCCGCCAAGTCCAAGCTCCAGGACGCCAGGGTGCTCGTCGGCACCATAAAGAAGACGGTGGAGACCCTCCGGAAGGAGTTGGAGGTGGCGGCTGAGGAGGTGAAGCGGGCCAATCTCGGGGCGGCTAAGGCGGTGGAGGACTATAAGAAGTCGAACGACTACTACTCCGACCTAGCCGTGGCCACTACGAACATCTAGCACGAGGCCCTCGACGTCGTCAAGGCCCGGAAGCCGGAGTTTGCTGATGAAGAGCTCCGGGCCGAATCCCCCCTTACGGGTGCCGACGAGCAAGGGGACGACCTCGGAGAAGAAGAGGTCCCTGACGAGGAAGTGGCCGAGGTTGCACCTGGCCCTGAGGCCTGAAGCCCCTCGTCTTCCTGCTTCTTTTATTTTGTAACATCAGAAATTTTGTAAGGCTGGGGAGCCCCCAATACCCTTGTAAAGAATTTTGTTTGTGAGAATTAACTTTTTCTGTTTCATTGCTTGCATATTATCCTTTGTTTGTGAAGAATACTCGTAGAATATTCGGACTTGCACTGTTGAGCTTCCATGTCAGGTCAGTTCTTCGTCTGGCGATCGCGCATCGAGTTGGTTTCGATCACTTGCCAAGTGCAAAGGCTGTTGGGAAGAAGGTATCTCCGTGGCCCCGAAGTCGAGGGGGATCGCTCGGACTTATATAGACCCTGTGTCTCTTGGAGAGTGCTTCAGGTTCATGGCATTTGATGGGCAGTAGGCTGCCCGCCGCAGATGTGCCGAGCCGAAGAGAGCACGGTGTCCTCACTCTGAGGGCTTCAGATGCCTCTTGGCGATGGCTTTGATCCCTGTTGTCGTGGGTAGGGAGCTACCAGCCGGGGATGACCGAGCAGGGTAGCCGCTTGGTGCCTCTTGGCGAGGGTTTGGATCCCTGGCATCGTGGATAGGAAGCTACCAGCCGGGGATGACCGAGCAGGGTAGCCGCTCGGTGCCTCTTGGCGAGGGCTTGGATCCCTGGCGTCGTGGGTACGGAGCTACCAGCCGTGGTTGACAGAGCAGGGTAGCCGCTCGGTGCCTCTTGGCGAGGGCTTTGATCCCTGGCGTCGTGGGTAGGGAGCTACCAGCCGGGGATGACCGAGAAGGGTAGCCGCTCGGTGCCTCTTGGCGAGGGCTTTGATCCCTGACGTCGTGGGTAGGGAGATACCAACCGGGGATAGCCGAGCAAGGGTCGGGCTCGGCCGCCTCTTGGCGAGGGTTTGATCCCTGGCTTCGTGGGTAGGAAGCTACCGGTCGGGGATGCCCGAGCAGGGAAGCTGCTTGGTGCCTGTCACGCCCCGCTTCCCAAAATACGGAATACGAGGGGTTGACAATGCCAGCCATGCTCCTACAGTCAAGGAAATGTCCTGCCGTAGTCACACTTCGGCTTCTAGTTTTTAACTGGTAATCAGTAAATAACACGCAGGTAATGAGAAATGCAGTAACTGAAACAAAACAATGTAAAGAACTGACCTGATGAGAAACAAATGGGTATAACCCTGGATGGTAAATCAAGATGTCGGTGATCTACGTCTAGTCCTGGTCCAGGCTAAATCTTCTCCTCACACTGAGCATGCATACTCAGGTCGTCAGAGCGACACAATAGCAATATAATATATATAAAATCATGAGACAATTCTAACAGTGATAATAGATATATATATAACAGTAGATCAATGGCAGTATGGGTATGAACATGCAGTAATCAATGCAGCGGAACAGTAAAAGCAGTAGAATGATATGCCACGTATGTCAACACAGTATGTATGTATATCGATGCCATCATCCCTATCAGTCTCTAAGTCTCACTGTACAGGTCACTAAACCTATCGTCAGTCCAAGTGTGAGAATCAACCACTCGCGAGTGTCCTCCACCCAAGGGCAAGGGACCACGGGCCCAACATGTATATCACGGTAATAATCACGTACCCTGTAAATCTCCATATATCTCCCTAAATATATAAGCCGGCATGGGACTCCCGAGATTCTGTTGAACTCACACTTAAACTACCCCACACCCCGTGGTCTACATCAAACGCTAACCATAACCCTAAGTACCAATCGGTCTATGACGAGTCTGCGCGAGAACTGGAGGCAGGACCTGCCTCCATCAAGCACGTCCCGACTAATACCTAAGACAAATGGCAGTGTCTGGTGCCTTATCTGTGACACCCGTGCAAGAGCTTCCATAAGTGTCTCATACCACTTATAGTCACACGTATACGCGTCTCACAGACGTCGACAATGCAATAGAATAATAAGGTTCACTGATTGTGTACAAGTACGTATCACTTTCACTTATTCACTGATACACGATCACTAACGTACTTGCCACAATCATCACTAATACCTAACACTGGGTAATGCATGTTATCACTAGGTTATCAATGCAATGACATGTGTATGATATGATGTGTAAACAGTATATAAAGCATGATTAGGGTGTCATGAATCGATAATCTACCACTTACATAATTTATCATAAATCATACGGTTACCATTTAGTGAAACGATGAACAGGTAATAATTAGTATGTTCAGTTATCTATCCATAGAATTTACTTTCATGCCAATCGGGTTCCAGGATCATTAATTATGGACATTTCATTTTAAACGTTCGCGGCTGGAAATCCGGTTTCAGAATCGGAAGTCCGTTTCGCAACGCATTTTAATCCCAATTGGGATCAGATTTTAGCAATGCTACAGTTGTATGAAATCTAGGGTTTTCAGTAAGGTATTCAACGCAATAGACGGATCTTCAATCGCATATGTATGTCAGAAGTTATACACTGTTTAATATTAATATGTCATCTCAGAATCTATTCTGGACTGTTATATGTCCACGTCTATTAAATTACAGATTAAATAACAAACGATAACGAAACAGGATGAAACCACTTTTGTTGTCTAGATAACACATTCTCCTATAAATAACAGTGGAGTTCCACAACCTACAAGTTAAGGAAACATGGTGGTGTTCATTACGGGACAGTAAACAACAACTGGAATCGCTCTGGACTGCAGTCCAGAGTCGCACTCCGATCCAAATATCGTCACAGTTTAAGTACAGAAATATCTGGAAACTAGTATAGGGTTAAAGTTCGTCGAGTTGGCTTCGATTTGAGCCCTCGAACGCATCATTCCAGTTTGTATATAATTTATGGTGATTTTAACGGTTTTCAGGTACAATAAAATTCCAGTTTTACTAGTAAACTTGGGGGTAGTCATTTTGGTCATTAACAGTCATATTATCCAACGAAATTCACACACTACATTCACAGCCATACGGGCCAGATTATAAAATTGAGTTCTGTCAAATTAGGTGAGTAATTTCATTGGAAACACACGTCGAACAGGTATGGCACACAATTGATCTAAAATTGTAACTTCATGATCTATGTAATTAAATATTGTAACTTGAGTATATAGCATGTAAGCAAGTAAAATACTTGCCTGGGGACGTGTCGACAATAATACTGCAGTGGTATCAGCACGATCGCGCCACGGACGCAGCACCGGCTCAGTCCTTTGGAATCCGACAATTTCACTCGATCTAGCTGCTCTTCGTGCGCTCCTTTTCTTCACTGCTTCACGCTGTTCCTTGATTTGATGTGAGGAAAGGTGAGACGCTGATAAAGGGAGAGAAATTTAGAGAGAGAGGAAGAGAGAATTAGAGAAATTGAGAGAGAGAGGGAATTAGAGAGAAAGAATGTGGATGAGATAAGAGAGGGGGAATAGAATGAATGAGAATTAAGTGGTGATTAATAGGATTTTAAAAGGGATTAATGTGGGAAATTAATTGGGATTAAAGAGGCATTAACTTGGTGTTTTAATAGGAATTTATAGAGGAGATTTGGATTTGGATTTGAAGGGATTTAATAGAAATGAGGTGGGATAATTGTTATTTTAATGGGCTAGGGAGGGAAAATGGGCTCGGGCCAAGGGATAAGATAGTAGGGAAAAGAAAGGGGCCGGGCTTGCGATTTTAAGTGAATGAGAAAAGGATTAGAAGAGTGGGCCGGCTCTGGGCTTGGGGAAAGTAACGGCTGGGCTAAAAATGAAAAAGAAAGGAGATAATAAAAGAGGAAGGGAAAGAGGGTTTGGGTTAGGGAAAATTAAAAGATATGAGATTAGATTAGGATTTGGGTTTTTAGAATAATACAAATAATAATTATAAAATAAATAAATTTTGGGAGTGACAAAAATACGGATATTGGTATTCAAAAGGACTGGGTATTACAGTGCCTCTTGGCGAGGGCTTTGATCCCTGGCGTCGTGGGTAGGGATCTACCAGCTGGGGATAGCCGAGCAAGGGTTGGGCTCGGCTGCCTCTTGGCGAGGGCTTTGATCCCTGGCGTCGTGGGTAGGGAGCTACCAGCCAGGGATAGCCGAGCAAGGGTTGGGCTCGACTGCCTCTAAGAAGGACTTTGATCCTTCAGGACGGGGGCCGAGCAGGGTTACTGCCCGGTGCCTCTTGGCGAGGGATTTGATCCCTGTCGGTTGTGGTAGGAAGCTACCAGCCGGGGATAGCCGAGCAAGGGTCGAGCTCGACCGCCTCTAGGGAGGACTTTGTTCCTTAGCGCGGGAGGGGATGTAAGAAGCCTACTATGGATGGGGGCCGGGTAGGGTTACTGCCCGGTGCCTCTTGGCGAGGGCTTTTGTCCTGAAGGATTGAGGGCGAGCAGGGTTACTGCCCGGTGCCTCTTGGCGAGGGCTTTTGATCCCTGGCGTTGTGTGTAGGGAAGCTACCGGCCAGGGAAAGCCGGGCAGGGTAGCTGCGCGGCTGCCTTTAGACGAGGGCTTTGATCCTTAGCGTTGAAGGGGTCGTAGGAGCCTGCTAAGGATAACCGTGCAATGAAGCTGTGCGGTTGCCTCTTGGCGAGGGCTTTGATCCCTGGCATTATGTGTAGGGAAGCTACCGGCCAGGGATAGCTCGGCAGGGTAGCTGCGCGGCTGTCTCTAGACGAGGGCTTTGATCCTTAGCGCTGGAGGGGCCGTAGGAGGCCTGCTAAAGATAACCGAGCAGTGAAGCTGCGCGGTTGCCTCTAGACGAGGGCTTTGATCCTTAGCGCTGGAGGGGCCGTAGGAGGCCTGCTAAGGATAACCGGGCAGTGAAGCTGCGCGGTTGACTCTTCATGATGTTATGTCCAACCTTCCTGGTGTTGGTATGGGGAATAGGAACAGTTGCAGCGAATACGCGTAACATGCGCATTGAATGCGTGGGGGAGGTGAAGCGCCAGAGCCGTGTCGTTTCGATTTCGCCAAAAAAGGCTCAATGCTTGCCGCATGGCAGCACCTTTGTGGGCGAAAACAGGCGGCGGTTGGGTCCTTTGGGAGCACAGCGGGCTATAAAGCGGAGGGAGTGTTGGTCCTTCCTCTCTTCACAAGCAAATCGTAAAGATGGAAGACTTCCCCTTCACCATCCCCGACATCATTCACTTCGAAGACGTGTACCTCTACGACCAGAACTGCACCGAGGACACAGTGTAGTTGGTTTTTGGCAGCATCAAGGATCACTTCGGCCGACTCCTCCCCCGGCGCTCACCCCTGCCGCAGCTGCTGATGTACTCCATTTGGAGGGCGTCGCCGGGGCTCTACAACACCCTGTCCGAGCAGCTCCAAGACGAGGCCGTGGGAAAGCGACAGTCTCTGAGGCGTTTCGGCCTGATCTTTGCAGGTCGGCTGAACCGCTCGGTGGCGCTCCTGCGTGAGTGCTACTAATTGAGACTCGATGCCAGCGCGCGGGGAGAATCGAGGGCAGAGGCTGGATTCCGCGAGGCCTCTGCTGGCGGAAATCTTCTCGGGGTACCACAAGCATAGCTCTCTGCACCTCCTTTCCCCGCTGTTGTAAATTTTTTTTTTTCGATATATGGCCGAGGAGCCCCCAGTACCCCCCCTTTTTTGAATAAATAAAACTGTTTTCTTCTTTTTCGCAATGTTCCATCGATTTTTTTTATTACATAAGCAGCAGATTTTAGGAAGAGTTTACATTGCCTTTGAAAAAGAAGTACATGCTAGTAGATGACCTTATCTGCACAGTCCGAGCCCCTCGGATGTTTGTTGGTCTCCATGCTCGGCAGAGGGTACTGGGCTCCGCGGGCGCCGAACGTATCATCTGTGGATACGAGCATGATTTGGCCGATGGTCAGCTCGGCAGGGGAGGGACGCTGCTCCTGCTCGCAGTCGGCTATCCGCTTATCCCTCAGGTAGGCGGCGAGGTGCCTAGATTGGATGAGTTCCTCGATATAGTCCCGGAGCTGCTTGCAACTCTCCGTGGAGTGGCCGAGCGACCTGTGGAAACCGCAGTAGGGGCCCCGGGTTCGCTTCGAGGCCTGACGCGGGATTGGAGGGAACTTAAAGAACCCCTCGCCCTTAGCCTCCTCCAGTAGCACTGCTTGGAAGACGTTGAGCGGCGTGTACTCCTGGAACTTTGGATGGTAGGGCTGCTGATGCTTTGGTCTGTATTCCCTTGCCCTCTTCTTCTGGTCGGGTCGATTTGCCCGGGGAAGGTTCGCATTCACCTCGGACTCGAGCTGGACTTCGCGCTTGGTCCATGCCTTCACTTCGGCCATGGTCTTAGGTTGCGCCAGCGCAAAGGAGCGTAGCCACTCCTTGTGCCTAAGACCCGACCTGAGTGCCGTGATGACCGTTTCGTCCCGATACTCGGGAACCTCAAGAAGGGCGTTGTAGAAGCGGGTGACGTAAGCTTTGAACGTCTCCTTGTCCCCGCTCTTGATTGTGAAGAGGTAGTCGACCGTGCGCTTTTGCCGACGGTGCCCAAAGAAGTGGCCGAGGAACTGAGTGGCCAGCTCTTCAAAGGTTAAAATTGAGCGAGGCTCGAGTCCTCGGAACCAGTCCAGCACGGAGCGGATGAGGGTGGCTGGGAAATCTTGGCACTGGGCGGCGTCGGAATGGTCTTGGAAGCTCATTCCTGCGGTGAAAGCATCCAAATGGTCCTTCGGGTCGGTTTTCCCGTCAAAGAGAGAGACCTTTGGGGGCTTGTTGCGCGAGGAGACATGGACAGCGAGCAGCTCCTCGGTGAATGGCTTGGTGAGCGAGTCAGTAACGTACTTAGCCCCATCGCCCGAGAAGTGACATTCCCGACGTATGCCCTCAATCTTCTTCTCGAGGGCGTCGAGTCGGTCGTGGTACCCCGAGGATTCAGCACCCCCGATCCTTGGCCTCTGCTATGGGAGACCCGCATCTGGGCGTGGCCCCGGTTCCTCTCGATGAGGTTCCTCAGATCCTCGGGAGAGGTAGCCCTCGAGCCGCCGTGGCGATCCCTATCCTCGCGACCCCGTCGAGGGAGGGGGTGTTGGTCATGCCTGGGAACAGGAGAGCTGACCGACATCTCCTCGGGAGGGTAAGGGTCGCGAGGAGGCTCGAGGCGAGGCGCTCTGGCGGCGGATCTTGGTGTGGAGTTGTGGGGTGCCCAGCGGGCTGCAAAGAGTACCAGTCCGGGAGACCTGTGGTCGCGAGAGGTAGCTTGTCGGTGGTCGGCCGTGCTGACACAGGCGGAGTCTTCTCGAGGCGGAGGAGCGACGATTTGGGGTTCAGGCCCTGCCGTTTGGACGCGGACGAGCGCCTCCACGATGGACGCTAGTCGGTCTATTCGGCCGGCAAGGGCGTTGATGACAATCGCCGGGGGAGGTTCATCCGCGCCTCCGTTGAGGGGAAGGCGGCGGCTGGTGCCTGAATCTTCAGGGTGATCGCTCGCCATGTGGTTGGAGATCGGGAGACAAACTTTTGTTTTTGTGGAGTTAGTTTCCCATAGACGGCGCCAGCTGATGGAAGGGCCTTTCCGGTCTCCTTCAGATGTTGTCTCCCGTTGATCTGCCGATGGCTGCGGTTGACGGCTGGGATTTGATCTGGAGCGTGACCTCCTGCGATGTGTGGATCTCAATGGGTTGGAGGAGATTTGCGCCGAGTACCTGCAAGGAAGTCCCGGGATGGTTTGGTACCACCGAGGACCCTCCGACGATCAAGTCAATAACAAGATCATAGCAGAGTAACCGCTTAGTGGAGTAAAAATGGCTTTCTTGATCCCTCTGGGAGAGAGGTTTATATAGCGGAGGCAGCATGCAGGGGCAGGCGCGAGAATCACGCCGGCCGTTACGCTCCCGACGTCACGCCCGCGTGATAAGCGGATCTTCCCGTTAATGGAGAGACAGGCTCGTTAATGGGGATCATAATGGCGTGGAACGTGGGATGTAGCCGGCGGAGATCTCGCGTATGGCGAGATTCGCGGAGCGGCGGTTACGTCTGCGAGCGGCACCGTTAGTCGGTCGATGAGACCGAGGAAAATGGCCTCGGCGGGAGAGCTCGGGGGCGAGCGGGAGAGCCGAGGCATCCTGGTCTTGTGATAGCTCAGAGGCGAGCTGGGAGGCCAAGGAAGCCAATTTGTGCATGGGGGCTCTGAGGAGAGTCAGCTTGTGCTTGCGGGTCGGGCACTGGGGTGGCCTGGTCGGCCCCTGCAGGCCCTTTCTTCTGAGCTCTGGGACACGTCATCTGCCACGTGTCACAATCTGGGAGATCGCCGATATCGAGCATCATCACTCTCTCTCTCACTCATCACTGTCCGTGGCCGTCGTTGCCCTCTTCACTGTCTCTCTCTCTCTCTCACCCACTCACACTCACTCATCACTGTCCGTGGCCGTCGTTGCCCTCTTCACTGTCTCTCTCTCTCTCACCCACTCACACCATATCTCTCTGCAGCAAGGTTTGGGAGTGCAAGGATCATCGATTATCGCCGGATTTCGTCGGTTTAAGTAATTTCCCCCAATTTTGTCAAACTTCAAAATTTTACGATTTCTCTCGATTTTGTATGCAATCCTTGTCATTTATGGTTGATGTGGGTTGTGTAAGGGGTTTTTAATTGCATAGGATTGATAGGAATTGATTGAGATCGAAACTTGGGATTTTGTGAAGGATTTTTGATTTTGGGTGAGTTGGGTTGAATTTGGAAAAGAAGATGATTTGGTGATGATGTGAGAATTGGGTTTGATTTTGGTGATAGTATTGGAGACGGTGATGATGATGAAGTGGTCATTAATGAATATAGGGTTGGCCTGACGAGTTTTAACTCGGTTTTAGGATTTCGGAACTTAGGATTGTTGAAAAATAGGATATAGTTTCGAAATATATTTTACATTTTGTGTGTGTTATATTGAAAAACTCAGATATTGTATGTTACAAAATATCATATGTTACCAAATATCATATGTTAACTATTCATTGTGTTATGTTAGTTACCTTATCTTATATTTTAGGACTTTCATGTAGTTGCATTCCAATACTTGTTCTCACTTGATCCTTAACTATATTATTCACCGTATTTGATTTCATGGTATTTATCAAATTTAAACTAATCGATTTCTCTGTATGTATATTCCCCACTCATGATTCATCCTACCTCGATGCCGAAGGTTTTATTAATTTTTCTTTCTAAGATACAAGCTTGAGGGAATTAACTTTTATGTCTCAATTCTTTAATCATCATCTAACTTGAAAGCCTTATTATGGCAACATTGCATCGTCGAAGTCCAGTGTGTTTATGTGAAATTGAACCTTGAACTTGAATCTCAAACTTAATGTGAGACCAAAACAATAACTTGAAAATAAAACCATAAGTTGCAATGAAAAACTTTTAAAAATATATGAATTGAACCTTGAACTTCAAAATAATACGAAAATTTTATACCAAGTGTACGGAACTCGATAATAACATAAAATTTACATGTTATCATTGTGGATCTCACATTCAAAAAACGAAATGCGCCTTAAATCCCGTCTATCGGTCACATACACGATAGTTTCTATCGTATCATAAAACTATGTAATGTTTGTCAATACTAAGCGTTTAATCGTTTGTTTCTGACAACCGTCATGTAGTGTATGTGTAATACCCAGCACCCTTGGTACGTCTATATTCGTAATTTTATTTTCACCTATAAGATTTTATTTATAAATTATCTTCATTTATAAAGTTTCCCCAATCTATTATAGTTCTCCTCCTTTTCCTTTCTAAAACCCGAAATCCCCACACAGTGACCCTCAGCAGTATCCTGTCAGCCAAACTCTTTCAATTTTCCCATTAGTTCGGTTATTTAATTTAAACCCAAAATCTATATTTTTCAGCCCGTTTCTTTTTACCCAGCTCACTCAGTTTTAAATTCTTTAAACAAATTTTTGCTAGCCTGTTCCCTTCACTCAACCCACACACCTCTATTTTAAATAAATTCCTAAACTATTTTCTTAACCCAACTCCATTAGCCCAGCCCAATTCTATTTTTCCTATTTTATCCTAAATTCTTCACTGGCCCGGCCCTCTTATCCTTAATTCTTTTTCATTCGATTTTTTACCCCGGCCCGTTGACTCAGCCCCAGCCCACTCCACTAAAATCATTATTTTTCCCCTTCAATATTCCCCGCGGCCCGCATCCACGCCTCAAACCCGACCCGGCCCACACCCTACACCTCCATCTTCTTCCTTCAATTTTCCCAACGGCTAAATCCCGATCTCGCGCGCGCGTTTCCCCCGCCTCCTCCGCCGTCGCCCACGCCCTCGATCGCGAGCCGTTACCCCCAACGACGCGCGCGTTTTCCCTTCCCTACGACCCGCTCGCTCCCTCTCTCGTTCTGTTCTTCCTCTCTTCTCGAGGCACCCCCAAACCGCATCGTCATCGACCGCCATTGCCGGCACCCATATCCAGCCGCCTCCTTCTTCCTCAACTCCCCTCAACTCAAACTCCCGTCTCTCCCTCATTCTTTCCTCTCTCTCCCACCGACCGACGACCCCTGCACCCATCAACTCGAGCTCCTGCTCACCGAGCTCGCCTCCTTCGACACAGCCCTCTCTATCCCTGCTCCCAATCCCTCTATTCCTCTTTCTCTCTCAGTCTTCTCACTCTCTCACTCACCACTCTCTCTCTGCCTCCGTACTCTCTCCCTCTCCCTCTGCATATACACATCCTCTCTCTCTCCATCTCACTATTTCTCTCTCTCTCTGTAACTCTCTCATTCTGTTCTCTCTCTCACTCTGTGTCTCTCTCTCCCGACCTCTCTTCCCCACTCTCTGTCTCTATCTCCCTCCCTCCCTCATTCACTCTATTTCTCCCTCTCTCTGTAACACTTTCTTTCTCGATCTCTCTCTCCTTTTCATTCTCTCGTCTCCGATCAAAACCAAGACCCGAGATCCTCATCTCAAATCAAGCATCCTGCTGCCTTGCCGTCGCTGCCCCGTGCTGTCGCTGTCGTCGACGTTTTCATCGCCGTCACACCCACCGAACTGCCAAACCCAAGAGCCAAGACCACGAACCTTGCACGCGTCATTCATCGCGCGTTCACGTCGTTGCCGCTGCCGTATGCTCCAAGACGTCTCCAGGCAAGTTCTTACTTGCTTTCATGCTATTCTCTATATGTTACAAGTCAATATCATATATATATCTCATGTTTGCTTTATGTTAAATATTACAACACAACTGCTCGATGCTTGTTCCCTTAGGAAAATAATATCAAATTTGACGGAACTCAATGGTGTAGGTTGGCCCGTAGGGTTGTGAACATAGTGTGTGAATTTTGTTGAATGATGTAATCGATAATGACTAAAACAACTGCCCCCAAGTTTAACCGTAAAACTGAATTTCTACTATACCTGGAAATCGTTAATTTCACCATAAATCCTATACACACTAGAATGGTGCGTTCGAGGGCTCGAATCGAAGCCAACTCGACGAACTTTCGTCCTGTACTAGTTTCCAGACATTCCTGTACTTAAACCATGATGAAAATTTGATCGGAGTGCGACTCTGGACTGCAGTCCGGAGCGACTCCAGTTATTGGTTACTGTTCCATAACGTGTACCACAGGGTTTCCTTAACACTTAGGTTGCGGAACCCCGCTGTTCACTATAGGTAAATCTGTTAGCTAGACAACATAATTGATTTCATTCTGTTTCGTTACCGTTTGATATTTAAATTGTAATTTAGGAGATCGGGACACATAACAGTCCCAGCAGATTCAGAATTGACATGTTAATATTAAACAGATTGTAACTCCTAACGTATAGACGCAATTGAAGATCCGTCTATTACGTCGAAAACCTTACTGAAAACCCTAGAATTCATCTAACTGTAGCGTCGCTAAATTATGATCCCAACTGGGGTTAAAATGCGCTGCGAAACGGACTTCTGATTCTGAAATTGGATTTCCAGCCGCGTGCGCTTAAAATGAAATGGTTATAACTATTGATCCTGGAACCCGATTGGCTTGAAACAAAATTCTATGGATGGATAGCTGAACATATTAAATACTACCTGTTTATCATTTCGCTAAATTATATACGTATGTTTCATGATAAATCGTGCAAGTGATAGACTGCTGTTTTTATGATACCTTAGTTGTGCTTCTTATACTGTTCATGCATCATATCATACCTATGTCATTGTATTGATAACCTAGTGACATCGTGCATTTACCCAGTGTTAGATTTTAGTGTTGATTGTGGAAAGTACGTCAGTGTTCGTGTATTCGTGATTAAGTGAAAGTGATACGTACTTGTGCACAATCAGTGTCCCTTTTATTCTATTGCATTGTCGACGTCTGTGGGATGCGTGTACGTGTGACTATAAGTGGTATGGGACACTTATGGAAGCGCTTGCACGGATGTCACAGATAAGGCATCCGACACTGCCATTTATCTTAGGTATTAGTCGGGACGTGCTTGATGGAGGTCCTGCCTCCAGTTCTCGCGCAGACTTGTCACGTATCGATTAGTATTTAGGGTTATGGTTAGCGTTTGATGTAGACCACGGGGTGTGGGGTAGTTCAAGTGTGAATTCAACAGAATCTCGGGAGTCCCATGCCGGCTTATATATTTAGGGAGTTATATGGAGATTTACAGGGTATGTGCTATATACACCGTGATACATTCGTTACATGTTGGGCCCGTGGTCCCTTGCCCTTAGGTTCTACCCTTGGGTGGAGGACACTCGCGAGTGGTTGACTCTCACACTTGGACTGACGATAGGCTTAGTGACCTGTACAGTGAGACTTAGAGACTGATAGGGATACTGGCATTTATATTACTTTTATACTGTGTGAACATACATGACACATCGTTATACTGTTTTACTGCTCCGCTGCATTTATCCCCGCTCATTTATATTCATGCTGTTATTGATTTACTGTTATTCATATCCTTCACCACTGTTAGAACTGTTACTTGATTATATACATTATATTGCTATTGTGTCGCTCTGACGACCTGAGTATGCATGCTCAGTGTGAGGAGAAGATTTAGCTTGGACCAGATCTAGACGTGCATCACAGACTTCTTGACTTGCCTTCCCGATTTACATTCATTTGTTCCACTTCAGGTCAGTCTTTACATTGTTTCCTTCAGTTACTGCATTTCTCATTACCTGCGCATTATATACTGTTTACCATGATAAACTAGAAGCCGAAGTGTGACTACGGCAGGATAATTCCTTGACCGTAGGAGCATGGCTGGCCTTGTCTACCCCTCGTATTCCGTATTTTGGGAAGCGGGGCATGACATGGTTTAGTTGGTATCAGAGCCAGGTTTTGCATCAATTGGGATTGCAGTTTCCGTGTACAGTTTGGCAATCTAAGACATCCTTCAGTCTAGGTTGTAAACTTGTCATTCTTGATCCATATTCACACCGTGTGTTCAGCTATCTATTCGCTATGTTTTCGGGTGACTTGACAAGGATACGTGGTTGCAATTGCAATACCGTACTCTAACCAAGTGACTTAGAGTCATACAGTTGATTCCCCACTTATAATAAATTCAGCATCTCTGATATTCTTGAATCCTTATCCATCCATAGAATTTTGTTTCCTTGTCCTATCCATATCATATTTTGATTCATTTAGCGTGTGACTCATATCATTCTCGAAATTGTTGTTTCAGGATTATGTCTTCCAACGACTCTTCATATTTATCCGCTCCCCAGAATCAGACTGTTGAGATCCTTAGTGTACTACAAGTTTTAAAGGAAGCCCAGGAGCGAACAAACGACTTATTGGCTGAAGGGCTGAGAAGACAGATGAATCAGGCACCAGCGGGAGTCTCCTATCTTAAAGGGATCCCTATTGGACGAGGAAAAGAGAAGAAGATGAAGCGTCAACAGAAGCATCAGAAGAACCTTTACTGTGGATATTGTAAGAGACCAGGACATCTTCAGAAGGATTGTCACCGTGCCCAAGGGAAATGTCTGATATGCGGTTCCGACAAACACCTCATCAACGGTTGTCCAAAAAGGAAAGAACTACAAGGAAGAAACTCGTCCACACTCCCCACTTCTACCAAGTGAGGATCATCGCGTAGTTGAACTTCGACCATAAGGCGGATCTAACGCAGGACTAAACTCGCGTAACGATGATGCGACGTCTTGGCAATCGAAGAAGAATTCTATGATTTCAAATTTCAATAATAATGTTGTCATCTTTTATGAATATTTCCTTCCATTTGAACCTTTGTATCCGTTGGACTTTAGTTGGATGAAATAAAATTTGAATCATAATATACGTATCATTCTCATGCTCTCTATATCAAATTCTATTCATTATCACAGTATTTTAAATTCTGAGCTTTCAATTCCTTTCATCGCATATCCTTACATACCTTGTACACTTGATCATTTCCTTATTCATTCCATTGTTTAATCATGACTTTTCTTTTCAGGCCATGGCCCACCCTGGAGCAGCGCCGCATCTAGACGAGGATGCACAGTCATGCGTTTCCTTAGATCACACACTGACGGGTTCCGATGATGAAGTCAATGGTCCACAGGTCAACTTCGAAAACAATGATTCAGAGGACGAAGGAGCGGCCGTCCCAATGTTCGACATGATAGCTGATTCTGATGAAGAGGGAGAAGATCACGAAGAGAACCCTATAGAGGAAGACCAGATAGAAGAAGATCCCGATGAGGACCCGGTAGAAGAAAATCTCGTTGAGGAAAATCACGTGGAAGAAAACCCAGAAGAAGAGAATCAGATGGAGTCGGACCTCGATGAAGAAGCTCCATCCGAGGAAGAAGGACCAGAAGATCAGGATCCTCCTGTGGAAGAACTCCCAATGGCGGCCCCCGCAAGGCGCTATGGAAATGAACGTCGCTACCTGAGCGCACGAGCCTACCGCAACCTGCTGAATTTCCACAACCGCGACTGACGAAATTTCTCTTGATGTTGTCTTTCTGGCCAAATAAAATATGTATAGTTTAGGGCCACTTTTCGTCTTTGGCAATGCCTTGTTTCAGTTTTACTTGAATGAAATAAATCTTCTGAATTCGTAAACCTTTGATTTTTCGCTTGATACTTGTGTATTGCTCATATCCATTTATTTTCTGCCGAGATCCCTGACTGTCCACCCCTACTCATTGTATAGCTTTCATCCCCGTTTCGATTAGAAGGTACCGCACCCTGATCCTTGGAATGAGCCATCCTTATCCCTCTTCTGTGCCCCGTTGAGATCCTTCTGGGAAGGGAAAATTTTGGAGAAACTTCCGAGTTCGCTAACCCTTCACATCTTGATTCATATGTTATACCGACCGCTATCCTATCCATACTTCTTCCCTTGTAGCCATTTGTTGTTCGCCCTTATTTCCGGTGCTGATCCGGTCCTAATCCCCTTAATCCTCAGCCTAAAGCCACCATACTCCGACCTTTTGAATGAACTACCTTCCCTTGTAATTGTTACCCCAGCTAGCCCTTTTCATATTGGTGATTTCTCTATTACCCAAATATATTTAGGGACATTATTATTCAAAATTTAGTTTTCATTATTTTAAATTTATTAAAGAGTATGTGTTATTGATTTCTCTGATTTATGTATTTTAAGTGCATTATTAGTATTCACATTTTTAGTAGCGCAACCTTAAACCGCGCACATTTTGTTCCATGTTTATTATTTTCACTACATCAGTTTTCTAAGCTATTTTGAAACTATTGGACCGATGCATCATCCTAAAAGTCTTAACCTACCGACTAGATTTCCACTACTTTATTCTTGATACTTTATTTCCGGGTTTCGTGCCTATGATTACTATTATAAATGATTATACCTTATATTTAGCTTTCTGTCGTACTACCTTTACTATACTTGTATGTATCCCTGTTTGGGTTTCATTTTTTATTGAATACGTTTTGATTATTATTGTTCGTTATTGTTACCTATATTCTCGTATACTTGTAGTTGCTCGTATAGTGTTCCAATATTATACTTATTAGACCTATCTTTCGTATATGGTTCTTATATATATATAAGTATCTTCAGATTTTGTTTAACCATTTAAAGTAAATCAACATGTATTAGTATTTGATATGATGACTCTTCGCTTATTATGTTGTTTCTTTTAAATTTCGAGGACGAAATTTTTGTTAAGGGTGGTGTGATGTAATACCCAGCACCCTTGGTACGTCTATATTCGTAATTTTATTTTCACCTATAAGATTTTATTTATAAATTATCTTCATTTATAAAGTTTCCCCAATCTATTATAGTTCTCCTCCTTTTCCTTTCTAAAACCCGAAATCCCCACACAGTGACCCTCAGCAGTATCCTGTCAGCCAAACTCTTTCAATTTTCCCATTAGTTCGGTTATTTAATTTAAACCCAAAATCTATATTTTTCAGCCCGTTTCTTTTTACCCAGCTCACTCAGTTTTAAATTCTTTAAACAAATTTTTGCTAGCCTGTTCCCTTCACTCAACCCACACACCTCTATTTTAAATAAATTCCTAAACTATTTTCTTAACCCAACTCCATTAGCCCAGCCCAATTCTATTTTTCCTATTTTATCCTAAATTCTTCACTGGCCCGGCCCTCTTATCCTTAATTCTTTTTCATTCGATTTTTTACCCCGGCCCGTTGACTCAGCCCCAGCCCACTCCACTAAAATCATTATTTTTCCCCTTCAATATTCCCCGCGGCCCGCATCCACGCCTCAAACCCGACCCGGCCCACACCCTACACCTCCATCTTCTTCCTTCAATTTTCCCAACGGCTAAATCCCGATCTCGCGCGCGCGTTTCCCCCGCCTCCTCCGCCGTCGCCCACGCCCTCGATCGCGAGCCGTTACCTCCAACGACGCGCGCGTTTTCCCTTCCCTACGACCCGCTCGCTCCCTCTCTCGTTCTCTTCTTCCTCTCTTCTCGAGGCACCCCCAAACCGCATCGTCATCGACCGCCATTGCCGGCACCCATATCCAGCCGCCTCCTTCTTCCTCAACTCCCCTCAACTCAAATTCCCGTCTCTCCCTCATTCTTTCCTCTCTCTCCCACCGACCGACAACCCCTGCACCCATCAACTCGAGCTCCTGCTCACCGAGCTCGCCTCCTTCGACACAGCCCTCTCTATCCCTGCTCCCAATCCCTCTATTCCTCTTTCTCTCTCAGTCTTCTCACTCTCTCACTCACCACTCTCTCTCTGCCTCCGTACTCTCTCCCTCTCCCTCTGCATATACACATCCTCTCTCTCTCCATCTCACTATTTCTCTCTCTCTCTGTAACTCTCTCATTCTGTTCTCTCTCTCGCTGTGTCTCTCTCTCCCGACCTCTCTTCCCCACTCTCTGTCTCTATCTCCCTCCCTCTCTCATTCACTGTATTTCTCCCTCTCTCTGTAACACTTTCTTTCTCGATCTCTCTCTCCTTTTCATTCTCTCGTCTCCGATCAAAACCAAGACCCGAGATCCTCATCTCAAATCAAGCATCCTGCTGCCTTGTCGTCGCTGCCCCGTGCTGTCGCTGTCGTCGACGTTTTCATCGCCGTCACACCCACCGAACTGCCAAACCCAAGAGCCAAGACCACGAACCTTGCACGCGTCATTCATCGCGCGTTCATGTCGTTGCCGCTGCCGTATGCTCCAAGACGTCTCCAGGCAAGTTCTTACTTGCTTTCATGCTATTCTCTATATGTTACAAGTCAATATCATATATATATCTCATGTTTGCTTTATGTTAAATATTACAACACAACTGCTCGATGCTTGTTCCCTTAGGAAAATAATATCAAATTTGACGGAACTCAATGGTGTAGGTTGGCCCGTAGGGTTGTGAACATAGTGTGTGAATTTTGTTGAATGATGTAATCGATAATGACTAAAACAACTGCCCCCAAGTTTAACCGTAAAACTGAATTTCTACTGTACCTGGAAATCGTTAATTTCACCATAAATCCTATACACACTAGAATGGTGCGTTCGAGGGCTCGAATCGAAGCCAACTCGACGAACTTTCGCCCTGTACTAGTTTCCAGACATTCCTGTACTTAAACCATGATGAAAATTTGATCGGAGTGCGACTCTGGACTGCAGTCCGGAGCGACTCCAGTTATTGGTTACTGTTCCATAACGTGTACCACAGGGTTTCCTTAACACTTAGGTTGCGGAACCCCGCTGTTCACTATAGGTAAATCTGTTAGCTAGACAACATAATTGATTTCATTCTGTTTCGTTACCGTTTGATATTTAAATTGTAATTTAGGAGATCGGGACACATAACAGTCCCAGCAGATTCAGAATTGACATGTTAATATTAAACAGATTGTAACTCCTAACGTACAGAGGCGATTGAAGATCCGTCTGTTACGTCGAAAACCTTACTGAAAACCCTAGAATTCATCTAACTGCAGCGTCGCTAAATTATGATCCCAACTGGGGTTAAAATGCGCTGCGAAACGGACTTCTGATTCTGAAATTGGATTTCCAGCCGCGTGCGCTTAAAATGAAATGGCTATAACTATTGATCCTGGAACCCGATTGGCTTGAAACAAAATTCTATGGATGGATAGCTGAACATATTAAATACTACCTGTTTATCATTTCGCTAAATTATATACGTATGTTTCATGATAAATCGTGCAAGTGATAGACTGCTGTTTTTATGATACCTTAGTTGTGCTTCTTATACTGTTCATGCATCATATCATACCTATGTCATTGTATTGATAACCTAGTGACATCGTGCATTTACCCAGTGTTAGATTTTAGTGTTGATTGTGGCAAGTACGTCAGTGTTCGTGTATTCGTAATTAAGTGAAAGTGATACGTACTTGTGCACAATCAGTGTCCCTTTTATTCTATTGCATTGTCGACGTCTGTGGGATGCGTGTACGTGTGACTATAAGTGGTATGGGACACTTATGGAAGCGCTTGCACGGATGTCACAGATAAGGCATCCGACACTGCCATTTATCTTAGGTATTAGTCGGGACGTGCTTGATGGAGGTCCTGCCTCCAGTTCTCGCGCAGACTTGTCACGTATCGATTAGTATTTAGGGTTATGGTTAGCGTTTGATGTAGACCACGGGGTGTGGGGTAGTTCAAGTGTGAATTCAACAGAATCTCGGGAGTCCCATGCCGGCTTATATATTTAGGGAGTTATATGGAGATTTACAGGGTATGTGCTATATACACCGTGATACATTCGTTACATGTTGGGCCCGTGGTCCCTTGCCCTTGGGTTCTACCCTTGGGTGGAGGACACTCGCGAGTGGTTGACTCTCACACTTGGACTGACGATAGGCTTAGTGACCTGTACAGTGAGACTTAGAGACTGATAGGGATACTGGCATTTATATTACTTTTATACTGTGTGAACATACATGACACATCGTTATACTGTTTTACTGCTCCGCTGCATTTATCCCCGCTCATTTATATTCATGCTGTTATTGATTTACTGTTATTCATATCCTTCACCACTGTTAGAACTGTTACTTGATTATATACATTATATTGCTATTGTGTCGCTCTGACGACCTGAGTATGCATGCTCAGTGTGAGGAGAAGATTTAGCTTGGACCAGATCTAGACGTGCATCACAGACTTCTTGACTTGCCTTCCCGATTTACATTCATTTGTTCCACTTCAGGTCAGTCTTTACATTGTTTCCTTCAGTTACTGCATTTCTCATTACATGCACATTATATACTGTTTACCATGATAAACTAGAAGCCGAAGTGTGACTACGGCAGGATATTTCCTTGACCGTAGGAGCATGGCTGGCCTTGTCTACCTCTCGTATTCCGTATTTTGGGAAGCGGGGCGTGACAGTATGCAACGAGAAAACTGGTCATACTATAACCGATAGATTTATCAAGTATGGACAAGTTAAGAATTTATAACGCAAACACATCCTGCATTTGTGCTTTCATTCGGTTCGAGAGTATTTTCGTCGGCTCCTTTTTGCTGGTCTCTGTGTACAAATATAGAGGGGATGATTATTTTAGTATTGATATTTAGTATTTAAATGATCATTATCCTTTCTATTGCGATGTACTGGGAGAACTGCGAGAAGATGCTGCCGAAATTTTCTCGAAACAAATAAAGGCACAAATGCAGGGGTGTATATGTTATAAATTCTTAATGCGATAGAAGTCTTACCCCCAACAGCTGATATGATATATTGATGGAACAAACACGCGGTCCACAAGAAATGGAAGGACGTTGCCACCGATGATGCGAAATGGGCGGCGAAACCTGTGACTTTGACAGACGAGTACTGGACCGCCATGATTCTACACTTCAGTTCTAATGAATTTAAGGTACGTATATTACTTAAACTGTAAAAATATTAGACATTGATCCTTTATTAGTTTGAAATATTATATCATATCTAAATGGCAGACGAGGAGCGAACGGTGATCAGTGGTGCAGAACCATAATAGTGATCATTAGTTAGGCGGAGGAATGAACTCCTCCCAGTATGGATTTGCTTATGTAAGATCAAATCAAATATTCTGAATTTGTCTATTTCATAAACGTGATCTAAATCGAATTTTTTTCTAAATCACGACGACGGCCCCGAGTGAGCTCGAGATAGAATCCACTAAAATTTCATGCATAAATCATGCAATGAAGGAACTCTCTTTCCCAAAGGCTTAAACTTTCTATCATTTGAAGGAATCCATTGAATTTTCACCTCAATGTCATCATCTTTCTTAAAAGAAGAATCCAACTCGCGAAAGAGGATGTCAGAAGAAGAAGTCTACGGCGCTCTTGAGACGAGGATAGAGATTATCCGGAGCTTGAGGTCTCAAGAAAAGAAAGTACCGGATGAAAATTTGACAATTCTTGGTTTCAATACAATTTTCATATAGTTATGGAGATATTGTATGCTAATACTTGTCTATTGTTAACACTATAATACCTGCTCGATTTCACTGGATTTCCGGAAGACGACGGCCCCGAGTGAGCTTGAGATGGGGTTGAAAAGCACAAAACGTGCACGCATTGACGAATCACTTCACTTTATACGTTTTTACGTTTTAAGAAGCTGTAAAATACGATTATAATAAATGAATTGAGTTTGTAATTGAATTGAAATTGTTATTAAATTTATTTTAATTGAATTGAATTCGTTTTAAGAAGTTGTGGTTGTTTGTTTATATCAGTAATTGAATTGGATTGAGTTGTGGTTGTTTGCATTGAATTGATTGTATCGAATGCTCGAAAACTACACAAAACCTACTCTATTTTTTTCACTGTATACAGCTTATTTCTTCAGGTATATTCCGAAGAAATAAGTTATTTCGTCGGAACGTACCCGACGGAATAAGCTGTAAACAGGAAAAGTTTTCCAGTTTTTTCGACCTTATTCCATCGGGTATATTCCGATGAAATAAAGTACCAGAAAAAATAAAGTTTATTTCATCGGATATCGACCGACGGAATAAGTTTATTTCGTCGGGTACCCTTTTATTTCTTCGGGGGCAGTTAATGTAGCGTATGCTTAGTCCATAAATTCGCATGACTCCATTCATTCTATCAATGTGTTGATTATGTAATAGCATGCCTATGCTCTAGACTCAAGAATTTGATACATGGCATATCTAACATCCACAAACCAAAAAAAAATGAGAAATTTTTTATTTTCTTTCTGTAATCTTCTTCCTTTTACAAAATTTCTTAATCTCTACAAAGTCGCTTTCAAAATAACAAAAAACCGACTAATTAATTACTACAATCAATTGGTCTATACTCTTCAAACAAAATAATAAAACCCCTTGAAACTAGCCCTTCACAAATCCCCCCAACCTACAAACCTCTTCCCCGCTAGGCCCCTCCCACGATCCTCTCACGCTCCCCCTCAACCCTTCCCACCCTTCCACACACCCTTCCCATCCCATTCCCTCCACCCTCCTCCTCGCCTCCGCCGCCACCGTCCCTGCTACTTCATCGAACACGCTCTCCCACCCCTTCTCCCACCCCCCACTCCCATCACACACCTCCACCCTCTCCTTCTTCCCATCCACCCACCCCCACTCCTTACCCAACCCACCCACCACCACCCCCACACACTCCCCCTTACACACCGCCCTACACGGCCGACACTTGGCCCCACTCAACTCCCCCTTGCTCCCCATCGACATCACCGGCACCCCATTCCATGCCGGTGGATACCCATACTGCCTGTCGCTAACGACACAGAAAGGAACGCTCACCTCTCTGAACTTGGTACCTGTTAAAGATTATGTCAGCTTGATATGCATTGTTATCCCATAAGCCGGCAACTTAATTAGTATTTGAGTACAATAGTACCGTAGTTCTTAAAATATACTGCAATTAAGTTATTAACCATGTTGCAAAAGGTACTGTATCCGAATCCTTTAAATTATAGTTATTTAATCTCGTTTATTCTACTTGTTATTAATGAATGTTTTCGCTGGGAAGGCCTTTCCACATGGCCCAAAACGCAACATAAAGAGAGCAGAAATTATTTAGCTCGATGATATGCATTGTCGACACAAAACTAAATATGTTTAGCTTTTAGGTGAAGTGGTTCTTGACAATACCGGTGCTATCGAGCTGGGCCTTGAACGCGGACTCTGAGTTGAGGTTTTTGAGACCAAGAGTATCGAGTTTAGGGATGAGGAAGAGACGGGAGAGGGCGGGATAGGAGGCGGAAAAGGTACCGAGGCCGAACCGGTCGTTGAGGCCGCCGAAGCGGGACCCGAGGGGGACGGAGTAGGAGGAGACAGAGAAGGCGGAGGGAGGGAGTGGGGAGGACCAGTAGCCGTCGACGCGGGTGCGGAGGATCCAGGAGTAGGTAGTGTTGGTAAGAAGGGAGTGGGTGTGAATTAGGTCTAGGCACCCTTCCACCAGGGTGAAGTATTGGAGCAGTCCCTGCAAAATCCAGCATTCAAGATTTATAAATGTTATTAGAAATAAAAATATATGTATACGACCGAGTTTATATTTCATACGAAACAAGGATCCAAGGTGCTTCCAAGTTATTTAAATATTTTTGTAGAGGCAAGAGTGTTCAATATATATGTATATGTATATAGTGTGCCTATTGACTATATATTGAAAATTCGATGCCATTAATTTGTATTTTGTTTACATGCTTTTGTTATCCATGCACATTAGGATCCAATGCTTTAAAATTGAATAGTGTTATAATAGAAACCTTCATTCAAAATCATTTCGGATATTCCTCAAATTATTCATAGATACAATTTGTTTAATAGGTGTTTCTTGGCATTATCAATCATTTCATAGGAAGTAATGGTCAAAATAACATGAGCACATACATACACATAATAAGACATAATCATCATTTGTTTACTAGCTAAACTAAGAAGGGAAAAGTCTAGAGAACTACAATGATTTCTTACTTAAAATTGAACATAATTTTCTACGACAATTGCGCGTACAAGATTTGGAGCACACCAATTGTACATTTATGCATATGTAAAATCAAGGTTTTAAATATCGTAATATTTCGGATATCGGAACTTATCGGAGAGATGCTTCAGATATCGTCGTCATAAATATATCAGACGATATTATAACATTTTTATCGTATCGTTAGGAGTCTTAAAACGATATATCAGCCGGAATGACCGATATTTGGTTTCTGCAGTAAAATATTGATATTGATATTGTTTATGGTTAGTAAAGGAAATGTTGACTTTTTGATTGGGGGTTGACAGGGGTTTGTAAAACTTTATAATTCCTTTAATACTAAGCTAGACTCATATCCGATCATGTATGCTCCACTCTCCAATAATCAAGCTTGAAGCCAATGTATCTTTAATTGCATAACTTCATTAAATTTCAAATAAGCTTATCATCATTAATCCTAACAAAAAAAGAAGAACAATCCCAATCTAACAAAATTTACACATGCAGAAAATTAACAGTAAAAAATGTCAAATATATAATTTGATAAAAAAAAAAGATCATCACACAAACCTGAATCCCATTCGGCGAATTCCAGGAACTAAGAACCCGTCTCTCCGCCTCCGACTCCTCGACCCTCTCCGGTTTCCTTATCCGAACAGAAGCGATTCTCAGAGCGTCCGCGAGAACCGAAAACTTGTAAGAATCCTCATCAAGCCAACTATTTAAAAACAAATCCGCATTCGGATACTCTTTCAATATATTCTTCACGATCGAAGGCCCAGTGAGCTCGAACCTCCGGGCTCCGCCGACGAGACAAACGGCGATCTTAGAGTTATGCAGTTCCTTTGGATCAAGGCTAGGGTTTAATTTGAAGAAGATGGAGAGATGTGGGTGTGCATTGAGATAGAAGAGAGAGAAAAGGATGATGAAGAGAGAGAAAGAGATGACGAGGATAGAGGTTTGTGTAGTCATTGTTGCATGATGATGCTTGGATCTTGAAGGAGTCGTCATTGTGTTTTGATTTTCTTTTTAGGGTTTTCAAGAAATAGGGTTTTATTTTTAGGGGAATAATTTTTTTTTTTTTGGGGGGTGAAAGATGAAAATGAAATCTTTTTTTTGTGTGCGTAGGAAGATTTGTTGGTGGGCAGGGGTAACCGCTATGGAGCGGAGCACGATGGAGCTCTAACTACTTGAGGGTGTTTTAGTCATTTTGTGTGTAGTTTGGCGAGTTCTGCTTGGGTTGAGGGTTCCACGTGGCTTGTGTATCTATCCATTATATTTGTGTGTTCGTTGCTGGGCTTGGGTTTCGCTAAAATACCATGATCTTTTGTTTTCCTGATGATAGAATTAAATGGGGCCGCGGTACGGTCCACGGTCTGCAACTCCGTGGCTGCGGCCGGAAAACCCAACCTCGTTATGGGTCTCATATCACATTAACCCAGGGAATCATCCCCTATTATTATCGTCCGGGTGCTGCGGCAGTTAAAGAGAATTAGTTGTGGTTGAGTGAAGCACCATATAGCCATAAAGAGTTAAATGGGACTGTGGTCAACCGTGGCTTTAAGATGAGTACCACCCAACCTGTATGCCAGGGATCGACCCTCTTGATATTCTAAAGAGGGTTGAGATTGGTTTGTTTAAAAAAGCGCATAATGTGTTAAATCGAAGAAGTCTAAACATCATGGTATTTATTTAAAGTAAAATGATATTGTAAATCCCCAGTTCCCATTTATATCTTCTATATATTTTTCCAATTTTTCCTTGAATTTTTCTATTTTGTATATATTTTTATATATTATATAATTTTTCCTTATTTAAAATTCCTAACCAAAAAAAAACCCTAAGCCCAAATCCTAACTCTACCCCCAACCCGACTCGGCTCACCCGACCTGACCCGACCCGACAAACCCGCACCCGCTTCCCACTTCTTCTTTCCCCCTCGTTCTTTTTCCCGCCTCTTTCTCTCGCAACGGCTCCCCCGCACGCCCGCGAGACTCGCGCTCGCCCACGACGACCGCACCCCTCGCGTCACCCCCAACGGCTCCAAGGCTCCAACGGCTCTCCTCCATGTCTCCCCGCTCCTCGCATCCACGCCTGCGAGACTCACACCCACGCCGCAACGGCCACGACTCCTTGCCCAAAACACACGATGACTTCGATCTCGTCACTCTCTCTACTTCACCCACTCCCCCTCATTTCTTTCTCTGCTTCACTATCTCTCGCTCTCGCTCTGCTCCGCCACCGAGCACCTCACCTCAGGCGACATCTCGCCGACAAGCCCCTCCTCTCCTCCACAACACCGGATCCCTCAAGCCACTGTACCCGAACCCACAACCCACTACCCACTGCACCCCTGCACCTCACCGACGAGCCCCAGCCACCTCATCACCGGCGACCCCATCCCCATCACTCTGTCTCCTCCTTTCTCCCCTCTCAATCCAAAACTTCCGACGAGCCCCCCGCTTCGACACCACAGCTGCTACCTCCCGTCACCAAGCCCCACTCCCTCCAAAGTCGCGACACCACCGACAGCAGCCACCTCCCGCTCCACCTCACCAATCATCTCCGAGCTCCTCCCCTACTCACCATCTCCAAGCACCAACCTGGAGCCCAGGCCCCTGCACCCGAGTCGGAGCTCCTCGATTCATCAACTCCAAGCCCCAGAACTGCCGAGCTCGCTGTCGCCGCCGCTGCTTGTGCCATGCCCATGCGCGTGCCTTCGCCGTCACCGTTACTGCCTCTCACCGTTGTCGCTGCCGGGATTATCGTCTTCACGATTGTCTGAAGCAAGTGAACGTTAATCACTTGCTTACTCATGCTAATTAATATATTATTTAATCAGGAAAAATGATGTTACATAATATGGAGTGTGTGTGTGTGTGTGTGTGTCGATAAATTATAATTCAATTAGTTCTGTAACGAACCCTCATGGTTCGATTATATTGAAGGGAGCCTGACTAGGCTTTATCATCCCGTGTCAACACCATTTCCAGTTTAACCGAATAACATCTAGTTGGATCGATTACTGCAAACCGATGTTCCGATTGGTATCCGTATATATCTTATGTGTTGGACACGATACATGAATGAAAACCCTATCTTAAATTGCCGAAATTTATGATCGTCAAACCCCTTTTTCTGTTAGTGTAGGTCGTGTAGGAATTTGAGGAAGAAAAAGAAAATATCTAGGTTACACCTATAAAGGTCGCCGCTAAAGGCGACACTAAAACTGAATTTTACCGTACATGTTATCTCAATAAAATCATTGTAAATTCAATATAGGTTGGAACGTAACGTTCTACGGCTCATATCGAAGAAGACTCGATAACCTAAAACCCTTATAGTTTAATTCTCGACGTTTATAGGTTTCTGTAATAATAATTGGCTGCGAATGCGGCACTGGACTGCAGTCCGGGGCAGCATTTCGCTTAGATGCCTGACTTTGAACACATGTACGCCCCTGTTTTAAACTAAAAATGCACGGAGCCCCATATGGTCGCGTAGATAATTTAGTTAGATAACACATGAATCTGGTCCCGTGCTGTTTTACCGTTGTTTGATATTAAATTTATATTTTAGAGTGTCGCTGTGTTCTGCAATTTCTACAGTAATGTTCTTTACACCGTCATATTAAACAGAACATAACTTCTAATACAGAAATGATAATGATAATCCGTTTGATGCGTTGGAAACTTAACAGATAGAACTATATTTCATTCAACTGGGGTAACACCTGAATCTGAACACAATCACTGATAATATGCGTGTGAAGTTGAGCTTCTAGTTCTGAAACTGGAATTCCAGCAATTGGTCGCTACCTTAAAATGATGATAATTCCCTAACCTGAATCCCATCTGACATGAAATAAATTTTACTGTTTAGATAATCAAGTGTTCTTCGTACGTACTTTATATTATTTTGGTCGATTCTATACGTGTGATTCATCATAAATTTTTCAAGTTATATGGCATTGGTCGTCATAAAATAGTGAATACCTGTTCAGTGCATTTCTGCATATTTTCGTGCTTGATTTATACCTGCTGCATAGTGATCATTCACATTGAGACCTAAGGACTGTTTTGTATTGTCGATATATATTAGTGTCAGTGATTGTGTTGTGGAAAATACGACGGTGATATTGATAAGTGGAAAAGTGATTGAAAGTGACAGCGATGCGTATTTGTTCACAACCTATCTAATACCTGAATGCATACTATAACCTGGGGAATGGGGAAATCAAGGTGGAATTGAACCCGTATTTAGCGAGGTACAGTGATTCAGAGGATGATCATTCGCTATTAGTGATTGATACGCACGCGCACACATACTTTAAGTCGTGGGCCTAGCGGCACGGCTGACAGGGTTATGTCCCGAGCACAGCGGACCGTAGTCTCGGGCATGCACGAGACCCTTGTTAAACACGAGCATCATTTCCACCAATTGATTTCATTGACTTAGTGACCGATAAATAGTGACATACATATTACCTAGTTTACCGACATGATATCTATATTGCACTATTCATATTCAATTGATGTTTAGCATACTCATGTTATACATTCTGTTGCACTTTTCATATTTAATAATATTGCACACCCATTGTATAATTATTGCTATATGTGTCGCCCTGACATCCTGAGTGTGCATGCTCAGATAACGAAGCGGACCTAGCCCAGGAGCAGGACTTACCATTCGAGATCGCGGAGGTCTAGACTGCATCAACATCGCTATTTCCGTTGATTTAAGCACTTGTTTTGTTGGTTAGTTTATTTTATTCTGCAAAATAAATGTATCTCGAACTCTTTTATTTGTAATGTAATAAAGTTGTGAACTGTGAATTTCCGTTACCCAAGTACTGTTTACGAACTACCATGTAATGCTAGAAACCGAAGTGTGACTACGGCAGGATTATTCCCTGACCGTAGGAGCATAACTGGCCTAGTCACCTCTCGTATTCCGTATTTTGGGAAGCGGGACGTGACATGGTTTTGTTGGTCTCAAAGCGCCGGGTTTTTGGATGAAATTACAGTTCCGTCGAGGGACCTCTAGATTGAGTTACACCCTTAGCGTATGCTTTATTACATTCTTCCTCACTTTCTAATCATCGTTGAATCATTGTGTAGTCTTGCTTGAATCTGATTTCTTTTGATCTTTTCAGGAATATAGACTCCTCAGGAAACTCCTCCGGTGTCGGGCCCCACGATCGTACCGAGAAGATCCTTAGCACACTGACGACCCTGGCCCAAGCTTAAGAAAGAAATATCGATTTCCTGGCCGAGGGATTGAAGGCGGTACAGGAGACCGCAATTACCGCCGTGAAGAGATCTACGGATGTTCCCGCCGCCCCCGAGGGCGCGCTCGTACTGACTACACAGGCTAGAGTTGGTATCGTTTCAGACTTCAGGAGGCTTCATCCAGCAGTGTTCACGGGATAAGCAAGTCCACTTGAGGCCGAGCAATGGCTCATCAACGTAGAGAACCTCCTGACAACCGCTCGAATTCCTGACGACGACAGAGTGAATGTGGTGAAGATTCAGCTAGAAGACGAGGCCCACACGTGGTGCTCCGTAGAGGAGAGCTGGCTAGAGAAACCTATTGGATGGGACACGTTCTCCGCATGCTTCCTGGATCACTACTTTCCGGCTACTGCTAAGGCCGAGATGGAGGAGAAATTCATTATATTGAAGCAGAATGGGCGCTCAGTGGATGTCAACGCCGCAGAGTTCAATCGGCTGAGTCGCTTCGCACCGTACATGGTAGACACCGAAGCCGCCAGGGCAAGACGGTTCCAACAAGGACTCGATATTGAACTACAAACCCAAGTTTTGAACGCTGCCCGAGTACAGGAAAGATTGGCGGAGAAGGCCAAGGGCCAATGATAGATGGACAGGAGTCCCCACGTAGTTCTGGCACGGCCTACCATCTCTCCCCGTGGAGCGATCCCAGTTCACAGGCCAGGTGTCACACAGATGAAGCACGCCTTCTCACCTCAGCAGCCGCAGCGGAGGGCCCTGTTTTGCGATTATTGCTAGAGGCCAGGACACATGCAGAGAGATTTCCGTAGAGCTAAGGGGCAATATCTGATTTGCGGATCCAGCGAGCACAGGGTCAGCGGATGTCCCCAGAGATCTGAGTTACAGGGAGGGTTCTAGCAACAACAATCATCGTATGGCACTTCAGCTCAGAGGGGTCCACCTCGGGTGTCTCAGCAGCGATCTTTCGACCAAAGGGAGACTGGTATAGGTCGGAATCAGGGACAGGATTTCACCTTGAACGCCGAGCAGGAAGAGGCCTCAGGTGTAGTTGTTATAGGTATTCTACTCGTTCATTCTATGCCAGCTAGAGTACTGTTTGATTCTGGAGCATCATACTATTTCATATCTGCACATTTCGTTGATGCGCACTCCATACCACATGAACATTGACCAAGGATTGGGAAATACATACGGGTAATGGTGTCATAGTATCTAGTCGAGAATGTAGATCATGTCCGGTTATAGTGTGTAGCAGGGAATTCTATATGAATTTCCTTTTAATCGGGATAGGCAGCTATGCGCGATTCTCGGAATGGATTAGATGAGCACCTTCCATGCGATCATCGATTGCCGAGCTAGGAAAGTGACCTTCTGCATTCCCAATCACCCTGAGTTTGTTTTTGAAAGCGGAAGCGAGTCTTTGGAGCCAGCCAAGTTTAGAGCCAAGCCAAAAGCGTTGACGGCTATGGAGATTGATGAGAGTCCAGCCCCAGAGATCGTTCAGGATTTTCTTAATGTGTTCCCTGAAGATTTGCTAGGTCTACCACCTCCCCGCGTCTTAGGATTCTCTATTGAATTGATTCTAGTGACGGCGCCAGTTTCCAAAGCTCCTTATGGGATGGCGCCAGTTGAGTTGGCAGAATTGAAGTAACAAATTGGAGAACTTCTGGAGAAAGAATTTATTCGCTCAAGCGCTTCGCCATGGGGTGCACCAGTCTTGTTGGTGAAGAAAAAGGACGGATCGCTACGGATGTGCATAGACTACAGGGAGCTGAACAGAGTTACGATAAAGAACAAATACCACCATTCCGCGTATCGACGACTTATTTGATCAGTTGGGTGGGGCCAAGGTATTTTCGAAGCTGGATTTTCGTTCGAGCTATCACCAGATCAGAGTAACGGCTAAAGATATATGCAAGACGGGTTTCAGGACCCGATACGGGCATTATGAGTTTCTTGTGATGTCGTTCGGTGTTACCAATGCTCCAGCTATATTTATGGATCTGATGAATAGAGTATTTGCGAAATACTTGGACAAGTTTGTCATTGTATTCATCGACGACATACTAATCTACTCTAAGACCCGAGAGGAGCATGTCGAATACTTGCGAACGGTATTACAAATTCTTCGGGAAGAGAAATTATACGCAAAATTGAGCAAGGGCGAGTTCTGGCTCGACAAAGTGCAGTTCTTGGGACACGTTGTTTCGGACGAAGGCATCTCAGTGGACCCGGCGAAGATAGAATCTGTTAGAGATTGGCCAACACCGAAGTCAGTGGCCGAGATCAGAAGCTTCCTGGGATTGGCATGATATTATCGGCGGTTCGTTCAAGACTTTGCGCGAGTCGCTGAACCTTTGACAAAGCTGACACGGAAGGAAGTACCGTACGTACGGACGGAGGAGTGTACTCGGGCTTTTGAGGTACTGAAGCAGAAATTGACCACGGCACCTATTCTTACAGTGTCAGATAATTCAGGTGGTTTGATGATACACAGCGATACTTCAGGGAAAGGCTTAGGCTGCGTCTTGATGCAGCACGGTCGGGTAGTTGCTTACGCCTCACGACAGCTGAAGAATCACGAGAGGAACCACCCAACATACGACTTGGAGTTAGCCGCAGTGGTTTTCGCATTGAAGATCTGGAGACATTACTTGTTAGGCTAAAATGTGGAAGTGTACACGGATCATAAGAGTCTGAAATACATGTTCACTCAAAGAGAACTGAATATGAGGCAACGCCGATGGCTAGAATTAATGGCGGACTACGACTTGGACTTACAGTATCATCCGGGGAAGGTAAATGTCGTACCCGATACTCTCAGTCGCAAGCCAGTGGTCATGATATTAACCAGTCAGAAAAGCATCATTGAGGATTTTCAGAAGCTCGAACTAGAGATTGTTACACCGAGTGCAATCAGGCAGTTCTGGTAGTTACAGGTGCGGTCTTCTCTTGTAGATCGCATTAAGGTTGCGCAAGCTGATGATCCTTGATTACATAAGTTCATAGAGCAGGTGGAAGCCGGGCTGAGGACAGACTTACTCATACATCGAGACGGTTCTCTGAGATTCGGTAGCAGACTCTGCGTACCCAAGAGGGATGTTCGAGAAGAGGTACTAGCGGAGGCTCATGGTTCGGCTTATTCTGTGCATCCGGGAGGCACGAAAATGTATCGAGATCTGAAGCAACACTATTGGTGGAACAGGATGAAGCGAGAGATTGCACGGTTTGTATCCAAGTATTTAGTATTCCAGCAAGTAAAGGCAGAACACCAGAGAACAGCTAGACTGTTACAACCGCTTCCGATACCAGAGTGAAAGTGGGAGCACATCACTATGGATTTTGTGACTGCCTTACCACGGAGCCCAAGAGGCAACAACGCCGTCTGGGTTATCGCCGACCGTCTTACGAAAGCTGCACACTTTATACCCTTCCGTGTGGGACAGTCGACAGAATTGCTTGAAGAGAAATACATGCAAGAGATAGTGCGACTTCACGGAGTTCCGGTCAGTATAGTGTCAGATCGAGACACCAGATTTATTTCACACTTTTGGAAGAGCTTACAGGAGAGTCTGGGTACACATCTCAAGTTCAGCACGGCGGACCATCCACAGACAGACGGACGGTCCGAGCATACTATTCAGACGCTCGAAGACATGTTGAGGGCCTGCATGCTAAACTTCCAGGGTTCTTGGGAGGATCACCTTCATCTGGTGGAGTTTTCTTATAACAACAGTTTCCAAGCTAGCATCCAGATGGCTCCATTCGAAGCACTTTACAGACGGAAATGTCGATCTCATGTTTGTTGGGATGACGTGGAAGAGCGGAGATTACTGGGCCCCAAACTTATTGTTCAGACGGTAGACAAGGTCCAAATGATCAGACAGCGCATTAAGACGGCTCAGGACCGACAGAAGAGTTGGGCGGATGCCAGCAGGAGAGCGCTAGAATTCGAGGTTGGAGATCATGTGTTTCTGAAGATTTCTCCTACCCACAGTGTTATCAGGTTTAGAGGTCGTGGGAAACTTAGTCCCTGATTCATCGGATCTTTTGAGGTGCTAGAGCGAGTAGGAAAGGTGGCCTATCGACTTGCCTTACCTCCATCGCTAGCTGGTATGTACAATACTTTTCACGTATCTCAGTTGAGGCGCTATGTTCGGGATGACAGCCATATTCTGGACCATTCAGAGTTGACATTGGGCACTGATCTGTCCTACGAGGAGCAGCCTACCACCATTCTCGAGTGTCGGGAAAAAGTGTTGAAGAACAAATTCATTCCCCTGGTTCGAGTTTCTTGGGGTGGTCGTTCTCCAGGGGAGTCTACCTGGGAACGCGAGGAGGACATCCGTACACATTTTCCGCATCTGTTTGTGTAGTGTTGTTGTTCCGTTGTTTTCGTTTTTAATTTCGAGGATGAAATTTTTGTAAGGAGGGTATGATATAAATCCCCAGTTCCCGTTTATATCTTCCGTATATTTTTCCGGATTTTTCCTTGAATTTTTCTATTTTGTATATATTTTTATATATTTTATATAATTTTTCCTTATTTAAAATTCCTAACCAAAAAAAAAAACCTAAGCCTAAATCCTAACTCTACCCCCAACCCGACCAGCTCACCCGACCCGACCGGACCCAACACCCGCACCCGCTTCCCACTTCTTCTTTCCCCCTTGTTCTTTTTCCCGCTCCTTTCTCTCTCAACGGCTCCCCCGCTTGCCCGCGAGACTCGCGCTTGCCCACGACGACCGCGCCTCTCGTGTCATCCCCAACGGCTCTAAGGCCCCATCGGCTCTCCCCCACGTCTCCTCGCTCCTCGCGTCCACGCCCGCAAGACTCGCACCCACACCGCAACGGCCACGACTCCTCGCCCAAAACCCACGACGACTTCGATCTCGTCACTCTCTCTACTTCACACTCTCTCCCTCGTTCCTTTCTCTGCTTCACTCTCTCTCGCTCTCACTCTGATCCGCCACCGAGCACCTCACCTCAGGCAACATCTCGCCGACAAGCCCCTCATCTCCTCCACAACACCGGATCTCCCAAGCCACTGCACCCGAACCCACTGCACCCCTGCACCTCGCCGACGAGCCCCGACCACCTCATCAACGGAAACCCCATCCCCATCACTTCGTCTCCTCCTTTCTCCCCTCTCAACCCAAAACTTCCGACGAGCCCCCCGCTTTGACACCGCAGCCGCTACCTCCCGTCACCAAGCCCCACTCCCTCCAAAGTCGTGATGCCACCGACAACATCCACCTCCCACTCCACCTCGCCGACCATCTCCGAGCTCCTCCCCTGCTCACCATCACCGAGCACCAACCCCGAGCCCAAGCCCCTGCACCCGAGTCGGAGCTCCCCGATTCACCAACTCCAAGCCCCAGAACTGCCAGAGCTCGCTGTCGTCGCCACTGCTTGTGTCGTGCCCATGCGCGTGCCTTCGCCGTCACCGTTGCTTCCTCTCGCCGTTGTCGCTGCCGGTATTATCATCGTCGCGATTGTCTGAGGAAAGTGAACGTTAATTACCTGCTTACTCATGCTAATTAATATATTATTTAATCGGAAAACTGATGTTACATAATATGGAGTATGTGTCTATATATATATATATATATATATATCGATAAATTATAATTCAATTAGTTTATATATATATATATATATATATATATATATATATCGATAAATTATAATTCAATTAGTTCTGTAACGAACCCTCATGATTCGATTATATTGAAGGGAGCCTGACTAGGCTTTATCATCCCGTGTCAACACCATTTCTAGTTTAACCGAATAACATCTAGTTGGATCGATTACTGCAAACTGATGTTCCGATTGGTACCCGTATATATCTTATGGGTTGGACACGATACATGAATGAAAACCCTATCTTAAATTGCCGAAATTTATGATCGTCAAACCCCTTTTTCTGTTAGTGGAGGTCGTGTAGGAATTTGAGGAAGAAAAAGAAAATATCTAGGTTATACCTCTAAAGGTCGCCCCTAAAGGCGACACTAAAACTGAATTTTACCGCGCAGGTTACCTCAATAAAATCGTTGTAAATTCAATATAGCTTAGAACGTAATGATCTACGGCTCATATCGAAAACGAATCGATAACCTAAAACCCCCTATAGTTTAATTCTCGACGTTTATATATTTCTATAACGATAATTGACTGCAAATGCGGAACTGGACTGCAGTCCGGGACAGTATTTTGCTTGGATGCCTGACTTTGAACACATGTTCGCCCCTGTTTTAAACTGAAAATGCGCAGAACCCCGTATGGTCACGTAGATAATTTAGTTAGCTAACACATGAATCTGGTCCCATACTGTTTCACTGTCGTTTGATATTAAATTTATATTTTAGAGTGTCGCTGTGTTCTGCAGTTTCTGCAGTAATGTTCCTTACACCGTCACATTAAACAGAACATAACTTCTAATACAGAAATGCTAATGATAATACGTTTGATGCGTTGGAAAATTAACAGATAGAACTATATTTCATTCAACTGGGGAAACGCCTGAATCTGAACCAAATCATTGTTAAAACGCGCGTGAAGTTGGGCTTACAGTTCTGAAACTGGAATTCCAGCAATCGGTCGCTACCTTAAAATGATGATAATTCCTGAATCCCGTCTGACATGAATTAAATTTTACTGTTTATATAATCAAGTGTGCTTCGTACGTCCTTTATATTATTTTGGTCGATTCTATACGTGTGATTTATCGTAAATTTTGCAAGTTGTGTGGCATTGATCGTCATAAAATAGTGAATACATGTTCAGTACATTTCTGCATATTTTCGTGCTTGATTTATACCTACTGCATAGTGATCGTTCATATTGAGACCTAACGACTGTTTTGCATTGTCGATATATATTAGTGTTAGTGATTGTGTTGTGGCAAATACGATAGTGATATTGATAAGTGGAAAAGTGATTGAAAGTGACAGCAATACGTATTTGTTCACAACCTATTTACTACCTGAATGCATACTATAACCCAGGGAATGCGGAAATCAAGGTGGAATTGAACTCGTGTTTAGCGAGGTACAGTGATTTAGAGGACGATCATTCGATATATATATATACTTACTTTAGGTCGTGGGCCTAGCGGCACGGCTGACAGGGTTATGTTCCGGGCACAGCAGACTGTAGTCTCGGGTATGCATGAGACCCCTGTTAAACACGAGCATCCTTTACACCAATTGATTTCATTGACTTAGTGACCGATAAATAGTGACATACACATTGCCTAGTTTACTGACATGATACCTATATTGCACTATTCATATTCAATTGATATTTAGCATACTCATGTTCTGCATTCTGTTGCACTTTTCATGTTTAATAACATTGCACACCCATTGTATAATTATTTCTATATGTGTCGCCCTGACGACCTGAGTATCCATGCTCAGAGAACGACGCGGACCCAGCCTAAGAGCAGGACCTACCATTCGAGATCGCGGAGGTCTAGACTGCGTCACCAGCGCTATTTCCTTTGATTTCAACACTTGTTTCGTTGGTTAGTTTATTTTATTCTGCAAAATAAATGTATCTCGAACTCTTTTATTTGCAATGTAATAAAGTTGTGAACTGTGATTTTCCGTTACTCAAGTACTGTTTATTGACTACCATCTAATGTTAGAAGCCGAAGTGTGACTACGGCGGGATTATTTCCTGACCGTAAGAGTATGGCTGGTCTAGTCATCCTCGTATTCCGTATTTTGGAACCGGGGCGTGACAGATATGATTATGATATTTATTTGCAAAGTATAATGTCCTCTTCTATCATAAACAATAGAAGAGAGGGGCATGGCTCACTCTCAAAATTAATTGAAATAAAATATTCAAAAACCTCTTGAAAAATCCTTGAAGTTCACACCAACTTTTGCACTATGATACATGTGGATATATATTAGCATGTTGATAAAAGATTAAAAAGAATATTGCTGAAGAAGTTTAGTTAAGCTAGTAGGTTTTCAAAGGGTTTTAGTTAAGATTGCGAAGATTTCAATATTTAACCTTTAATTTAATACACACCTGCAAAAAAATACCCGCACCGTTGAAATGGTTAAAAATTAGCCATGTTTTAAAATCTTAATATATTCCAAAGTAAATTTAAGAAAAAAAATAACCTATATTTACACTTGCAATTATTAGTATCATTATTACTTGTTACATTTTTAGTGGTTTGTTTGACTTGCAGCTTCTAAAACGAGAATTCAATTATGGGATGGTAATTGTCATTTTCTTTACTTCCTTTTTTTTAATGAGATATGTACGTCTTTTTCTTGAGTCATAAATGTTGAAACCCATCATATGACTTTATCTATATTTCGAATCATGAAATCAATTGAACTTATTGATCCGATTTTATCTACAACCAGAAAAAAAGAAAAATGATGATGACAACTTCGAAAAAAGAATCACTAACTTGTAGTGTAGAAATGGTGTGTAACTGTGTGCATTCAATTTATCCTTTTCCATTCAATTTATCCTTTTCCATTGAGATCAAACCTTTCTCTGCTCTTTAGTTTATCAATCTCAATCGAGTATTTGCGATTCGCTGTTCTTACGAATAAATTTTTCGAATTCATTCGTATAAAAAAGACGGTCCATTTATTAGGGATACAATAGTACTTTGTGTGTATACTCATGCACGGCAAACCTAAGAACTTGCTTCATCTTTGTATACACTATACAAAGAGCTAAAAGCATATATACGGCATGCTACCAAAAAAACCAAAAAAGCTCGACAAGTAAATATTCATCGTCTAGCATAACTAAATGCAGGGATTGTCCTCATCGTCTTCACGGGAAAGCTCCCGCCAGCATACTTGAACATCTTCTTCTTTCGCGCATCTAACCGCCAAACAAATAGATGCATGGTGCTATCACTACTACAATATGGGGTTGCCCCTACGGCTACAAGAATCCGTAGGGGCAACTTTTTATTGCCCCTACGGACTAATCTGTAGGTCCCTATAGTTGTCTCTACGATACCCTACGTTTTAATTTAAAAATATTAAATCGTAATTTGTTGTTTGGCCCTACGGAACCGCAAACAAATGACCTACGGTGAAGTCCGTAGGGGCATATAAATGGGTATTTAATATAAAAAGGCACAGAAAAGCCCTACGCCTCGATCTCGATCGTTCCCAAAATTCTCTCTCTCAATCTCTCTCCCACGTCTCGATCTCGTTCCCGCACCTCCAATTTTTTCCTCGTCGCCACCGCCCTCCGCCCGCGGCCTGCCACCGCCCTCGTTCCCAAAACTTCCTCGTCGCCACCGCCCGCAAGTCATCGCCGATTGCGCCGTCGACCACCGGTCTCCTCCGTCGTCTCCTCCATCGCCCGCTACAGGTTAGTAAATCTCCAATTACTTATAATTTTGATGATGTTAGGGCTAGGGTTCTTGGTTCTGCAGGGTTCGGTTGGGGTTGGGGTCAGGGTTCGGTTGGGGTTGGGGTTCGGGTTGGGGCTAGGGTTAGGGTTAATTAGTTGGGCTTGGGGTTATGGTAATTAGGGTTAAGATTAGGGTTTGGTTCAGGTTTAGGGTTAGAGGCTAGGGTTAATTAGAGGGTAGGGTTAATTTGGATTAATTAGTGATAATTTGAAAGGGTTAGGGTGTTGATTAGGGTTAATTTGGTTAATTTGGGTAAATTGGATTAAGTTTGGGTTGATTAGAGTTAATTAGGTTAATTTGGGTAAATTGGGTTAAGGTTAATTAGGGATAATTTGTGTTAGGGTAACGATTATGGTTAATTATGGTTAATTAGGTTAATTTGGGTTATTTAGGGTTAGGTTTAGGGTGCACTAGTTCATTGCAGTAGGATACTCGATGATATCGTAAACGTACAACTTTACCGTAAACGCAAGAAAAATTTACCTTAAACTAGAAATTTCAAACCCTTAATAACGAAACATAAACGTAAAACCACAACAAACACATCATTAGAGAGTGATTCAAGATATTCAAGTTAAAACCAATATATGATACTCGATAATAATATGAAACTTTCATATTCTCATCGATACTCATATATGAAACTCAAAGCGCCACTTAGTCCCCGTCTATCGGTTAACATACGTTCGATATTCGTCGTGACATAGAATTATACGAAGATTGTTAAATATCGGACGGTATAGCTCAGTACTAACAACCGTCGTGTAGTCTATATGACGAGAAAATTCAATCGTATGATAACTGATAGATTTGTCCCGTGTGGAAAAGTTAGGAATGTATAAAGCAAACACCTGCATTCACTTGTGTTTTCATCCATTTCGAGATATTTCGTCGATACTTTTCCGCTGGTTCTCCGTGTACAAAGATAGATTAGATGTTCATTTCAACGTTATTTCACAGCTTTGAAATGATTATCTATCCTATTACAGTATACTCGAAGAACAGCGGGGAGGTGTTGCCGAAATTTACTCGAAACGGTTGAAAGCACAAGCGAATGGGTGTCCGCTCTATACATTCTTAATGGGATAGAAGCCTTACCCCCGACAGCCGAAACACACACATACAACACGAATACACAACAAACACATCATTAGAGAGTGATTCAAGATATTCAAGTTAAAACCAATATATGATACTCGATGATAATATGAAACTTTCATATTCTCATCGATACTCATATATGAAACTCAAAGCGCCACTTAGTCCCCGTCTATCGGTTAACATACGTTCGATATTCGTCGTGACATAGAACTATACGAAGGTTGTTAAATATCGGATGGTATAGCTCGGTACTAACAACCGTCGTGTAGTCTATATGACGAGAAGATTCAATCGTATGATAACCAATAGATTTGTTCCGTGTGGACAAGTTAGGAATGTATAAAGCAAACACCTGCATTCACTTGTGTTTTCAACCATTTCGAGATATTTCGTTGGTACTTTTCCGCTGGTTCTCCGTGTACAAAGATAGATTAGATATTCATTTCAACGTTGTTTCACAGCTTTGAAATGATTATCTATTCTATTACAGTGTACTCGGAGAACAGCGGGGAGGTGCTGCCGAAATTTACTCGAAACGGTTGAAAGCACAAGCGAATGGGTGTCCGCTATATACATTCTTAATGGGATAGAAGCCTTACCCCCGACAGCCGAAACACACGCATACAACACGAATACACAACAAACACGCACACAGCACATACACACTAACAACCCTACACTTAAGCGAAATCATAAATTGAAACACACATATATAGAATACAACCCATACATGGGTATCCTCAAATCTAACTTTGATTATCGATAATTTATTCTTTTCAATGACAAACGCACACACAAAGTATATACATGGATTTTCTCCTTTTTCAGCAATCATCCCGTTCTTAGATTTCTCAATATAGTCATCATAACCTACAATTTATATATTATATAGTCTAACATGACCCATGAGTACGTCAGAGTTAAGAACTAGATGTATATGGATTGGCAACAATGTGTGCAACCTAAGTTTGTCGTAGGAGTTGCTGCTTTTATTGAATTTGCACGCACACATAATAAGATCGTGATAGAAAAGATTCTCTGCCCGTGCGATAGATATGGGAATAAGTACTGGCAGAAGGTAGAATTGGCAAAGCTTCATATCGTAAAACATGGTTTTACTAGACTTTATACAACTTGGTTATATCACGGGAAAAGAGAAGAACACAATAATGCGGCAGAAGAAGGAGGAGAAGACGATAATGTGGCAGGAGAAGAAAGAGAAGACGGTAATGCGACAGAAGAAGAAAGAGAAGACGGTAATTTCTTTCCATCTGAAGAAATGGAGGATATGGTAGAGGCCGCCCTAGGTGGATCTATTCGTACCGAAGATGACATTCCTTCCGGTCAAGGACCGCGTGCGGATAAATATGAAAATTTCATGAATGATGCTAGAAAACCAATTTATGAGAATGCAAAGTATTCCACCCTCTCATAGTTCGTCCAACTTTTCCAGATTAAGTTCCTAAATGGATAGAGCAACAAGTCATTCACAATACTTCTTTTGTTCTTGAAAGATTCTATGCCCATGGAAATAACGTACCCGACAGCTGGTACGGAGCCCAGAAGATGATGTCTGATTTGGGTCTGAAGTGTGAGAAGATTCAAGCATGTCCTAAAAATTACGTGTTGTACCGGAAAAAGAATTCAGATTTGAAAGAGTGTCCAACATGCGGAGAGGCCAGGTATAAGCCGAAAGATTCTGATAAGAAGCCCGATATACCTGTCAAGATAGCACGATACTTTCCCATAACACAGAGACTGCAGAGGCTATTCAGGTGCAAGAAAACAGCTGTTCTCCGCCGAAAGACGCGACCGGGACGTTGGGACGTCCGGCCTGAACTTCGAGGGCAGATGCTATTTGGTGCTATCCGTCCACCTCTCCGAAGATGTCAAGTTGATTTATGGCACCATGTATCGAAGGTTTAAACGGATGCGGCTGATGTAGCAGACTTCGTAAGATTCCCTCTCATTTGAGGGGTTTTTTTATTGTGGGGATGCTCTTCCCTGCAGGCGTAAGCCCCTGCAGTTAATTGCGCTACCGCATCGCGGTAACCACTTTCTTCTTCTCCAGATGGTCACTTCGTGTCGTGTGTGTTTGTTTTGTTTTTGGTTGCCCGTGGATTGTATACGGAGACTAATTTATGTTGTCGCCCGTAGGGCGTGGATTAGTCCAAATCCGTATTTTCTTAGATTTGGGTTTTTGGTTTGGGTTTAAAGATGCGTTAGTCACAGTTGAGACTAAGATCAACTTAAACGTTTGTTAAGGATACGTTAGTCTAATTTTAGACTAAGATCAACTTAACGGGATCATTTAGATCCAACAAAAGAACCTTTGGACTCTATTGTTTTAGTTTAGGGACTTTGCGGTCCATTGTTAGTTTAAGAACATTACGGTCCAAGGTTAAGGACATCATAGTCCATGGGCTTAAGGACCCCACAGTCCGAGATTAAGGACATCATAGTCCATGGGTTTAAGGACCCCACAGTCCGAGATTAAGGACATCATAGTCCATGGGTTTAAGGACCCCACAGTCTGAGGTTAAGGACATCATAGTCCATGAGTTTAAGGACCCCACAGTCCATGGAATGTCTGGTTTTCGGGACCCGTCACATCTCTGAAGACGTTGAAGGATTACAACGACAAATATCAGAGGAGTGAAGAGATGTACCCTCGAACCAATTTTGGTTGGGAGATCTGTAGTCCAATTGGGACTATAATCTGAGACTTATGAGCGTATGGGATCAATTGATCTGAATGAGGGGTTTATGGCCAACTTGGGCTTGGCCCACTCAGTTAAAATGTTAAACATTTGACAATGTTGAGCATTGATTTGGGTTCTGACAGCCTTTCTGTCTTTTATTGAATGCTGAGCATTCATCATAGCTCTAGCGCTTTATTTAAATAACAGTTTATGTTCTATCAACGCACGCGTGAGAAACACGTGGCGCACTTGTCGCTAGTGCCAGTTAATGAGCGAAAAGCGCTTCTGTGATATAGCACACGTGTGAGGAGCACGTGACGCGCTTGGCGCTAGCGCCAGTCGATGAGCGCAACGCGCCGGTTTATGAGCGTAAAGCGCTATTTGTCTAATGGCGCACACGTGAGGAGCACGTGGTGCTCTTGGCGCTGAGCGCCGGTCCATGAGCGCAAAGCGCTATTTGTTAAGTGGCGCATATATGAAGAGCACGTGGTGCGCTTGGAATTGTGCGCCAGTCCAAGAGCGCAGAAGCGCTTCCGATAAGTTTTATGATCTGAGAAATAAATTCTCGTCTATAAGAGACTTTGTCTTAAGGTTCTAAGAACAAAGTTCTTATTTTATAGAAGATATTTCAATCTCTTATTTTGGTGAAAGGCTTTGCCTTTATGGATCTGTGATCCTAAGAGAATTGAATTATTCCCCCCTTTTTTATAATAAGATGTTCATGATATCTTTTTGTAAAAACGACCTTAGTCTTATAGATTTATGATCTATGAGAAGAATTATGTTCTTCTTCTTAAATGAGATTTTTCTTATCTCTGTTTTTTTTACCTTGAAGAAAAGTTCTTCTTCTACCAAGAGCTTGCTCTTCTTTTTTTTTTGAGATTTCTCAAAGTTTATAGCGGGGTTCCTCTATATTTGGAAAGAAAGATAATTGGTCGTTGGGACCCACCACCTCTTCGACGACGCTGAGGGATTACAGCGCCATATATCGAAGGTGTGGAGGGATGTACCTTTTGAACCATGTCCCACTTATCAGGGGGAAGAATATGTTGAAGCTTAAACTTCTAACTGCTGAAAAAGGTCTCTTTGCGTTCGTGCACGTACGTCGCATGTGTTGGGCACGTGCGTCGCACGTGGCGCTTGCACATCATTGGGGGGCAGCTAAGGCCCTAAAATGGAGAACTAATCTTCTTTGAGAATTGAATTCTCCCACGTGCGTTACACGTGTTTGGCTCACGTGCGTTGCACGTGGCGCACATGTGGCGGGCGCTCGTGCATTGCACGTGGCGCATACGGTGCTTGCGCATATGCGCATTATGGGGGGAGCAAGCTCCAATGAAGAACGAATCTCCTTTGAGAATTGAATTCTCTTCCTTTTCTAAGAGATATCCTCTCTTATTTATATGGGAGTGGTAGAGAAGAGATCTCTCTTTTTCCCGATGTGGGACTAAAAATGCATCCCCATGTAGTAGAGCATTACTTTATATTACACGTGCGTAGCACATTTGCTCATAACTTTTGATTCCGGATGAATTATGAGGCCCATAATATATCAAATAGAAGGATTTTTCGAGACACTTTCGATACCATCAGAATTTAGCTATTTCTCATTCGGGAGTTTATCAAAATACAGCCCGGAAAATACTGGTTCGCATTTTCTTCCTTAGATTACACGTGCATAGCATATTTGCTCATAAATTTTGATCCCGGATGAATTATGAGGCCCATAATATATCAAATCGAAGGATTTTTCGAGACGTTTTTGATACCATCAGAATTTAGCGGTTTCATATTCGAGAGTTTGTCAAAATACAGTCCGGAAAATACTAGTTCACATTTTCTTAAGCGTTTCGCTGCCATTTGATACCTTGGGCTCTTTTGTGCAGAAATTTTTTGGCGGGAACAAATGCCCCCACTATTTTGCCCACGTAAGTATATACGTGGGTGAAGTAGAGCAGAGTAATTCATAGCGTATGACCAGTTTCGGATTGGTATATAATTTTCAGAATCTTGATCTGAGAAGATAACGAGCGGACACAAGCGTCGTCATTTATCATTGACTCAACTCTCGACTCTTAAGGGATATTGTTCCAAACCCTCAGCTCCATGAGCCGCGCCCTTCTATTTTTTAATGTTTTACTCTGGCGTGAAGTAGTTTATATGCTCATGAGTAACTTCTCCATTTCAGTGGCATGTAGCTTTGGCAAGTGTGGCCCATAGATGGTAGATAACAGTTCATATTGAACTCTTTATAAGGTAGTGATGGTTTAGGAAATAGGGTTAGGATCTGTTACCTAAGACTTTCCAATTTTATGAGCCATGAGGGTCTCACAAAGGCTTTTCTCCCTACGAGTCGTGAGGATCTCGTAGGTGTCTTTTCTCTTTAGGAGTCGTGAGGACTCCTAAGTGCGTTTTCTCTTAAAAATCGTAAGGATCCCACAAGAGAATTTTCTTTTTGCGTAGGGACACTAATTTCCCCGCAAGTTGAGACGAATCGAGAGATTCTCGCAAAGACACTGATTTTCTTGCGGGTCGAAACGAATCGAGAGGTTCTCGCCAAGGACGCTGATTTTCCTGAATCGAGATAAGAAGCGATGGCTTAGGAAACAGGTTCAGATCTGCCGCCTAAGACTTTTCAACTTTATGAGCCGTGAGCGTCTCATAAAGATTTTTTCTCCCTACGAGTCGAGAGGATCTCGTAGGTGTATTTTCTCCTTAGGAATCGTGAGGATTACTAAGTGTGTTTTCTCTTGAGAGTCGTAAGGATCTCACAAGAGAATTTTCTTCCTTACGAGTCGAGAGGACTCGTAAGTGATTGATGAGTTGACCTACTCCTGAGTCAAAGCATTGCTTCAACAGGGAGGTCGACGGTTGACTTTGGGTTGTCTGTGCACCTCCGAGTCATAGAACTGGGAACTTTGTCGCGGCTCCGCTTTACTGACATTGTATATTCCTGCAGAGACACTGATTTATCTGTGGGTCGGCGCGAATCGAGATGTTCTCGTCAAGGATGCTAATTTCCCTGAATTGAGGTATTTGCCAAGGATACTGATTTCCTCGGAGTTGAGACGAATCGAGGTATTTCTGCAAAGACACTGATTTCCTTGCGGGTCGACATGAATTGAGATGCTCTCGCTAAGGACGTTGATTTCCCTGAATCGAGGTTTTGCCAAGGACACTGATTTCCCTGGCGTCGAAACGAATCGAGTTATTCCTGCAAAGACACTGATTTTTCTGCGGATCGACGCGAATCGAGGTGCTCTCGTCAAGGACGCTGATTTCCCTGAATCGAGATTTTTGCCAAGGACATTGATTTCCTCGGAGTTGAAACGAATCGAGGTATTCCTGCAAAGACGCTGATTTCTCTGCGGGTCGATGCGAATCGAAATGCTCTCATCAAGGACGCTGATTTCCCTGAATTGAGGTTTTTGCCAAGGACGCTGATTTCCTCGGAGTTGAGACGAATCGAGATATTCCTGCAAAGACACTGATTTTCTTGCGGGTCGATGCGAATCGAGATGCTCTCGTCAAGGACGTTGATTTCCCTGAATCGGGGTTTTTGCCAAGGTCACTGATTTTCTCGGAGTTGAAACGAATCGAGGTATTCCTGCAAAGACACTGATTTCCTTGCGGGTCGACGCGAATCGAGATGTTCTCGTCAAGGACGCTGATTTCCCTGAATCGATATTTATGCCAAGGACACTGATTCCCTCGGAGTTGAAACGAATCGAGATATTCCTGCAAAGACACTGATTTCCTTGCGGGTCAACGCGAATCGAGATGCTCTCGTCAAAGACGCTGATTTCCCTGAATCGAGGTTTTTGCCAAAGACACTGATTTCCCTAGGGTTGAGACGAATCGAGGCATTCCTGCAAAGACGCTGATTTCCTTGCGGATCGACGCGAATCGAGATGCTCTCGTCAAAGACGCTGATTTCCCTGAATCGAGGTTTTGCCAAGGACGCTGATTTCCTCGGAGTTGAGACGAATCGAGGTATTCCTGCAAAGACACTGATTTCTCTGCGGGTCGACGCGAATCGAGATGCTCTCGTCAAGGACGTTAATTTCCCTGAATCGAGGTTTTTGCCAAGGACTCTGATTTCCCTGAATCGAGGTTTTTGCCAAGGACACTGATTTCCCTAGGGTTGAGACGAATCGATGTATTCCTGCAAAGACACTGATTTCCTTGAGGGTCGACGCGAATCGAGATGCTCTCGTCAAGGATGCCGGTTTCCCTGAATCGAGGTATTTTGCCAAGGACACTGATTTCCTCGGAGTTGAGATGAATCGAGGTATTCCTGCAAAGACACTGATTTCCTTGCGGGTCGGCGCGAATCGAGATGCTCTTGTCAAGGACGCTGATTTCCCTGAATCAAGGTATTTGCCAAGGACACTGATTTCCTCGGAGTTGAGACGAATCGAGGTATTCCTGCAAAGACACTGATTTCTCTGCGGGTCGACGCGAATCGAGATGATCTCGTCAAGAACGCTAATTTCCCTGAATCGAGGTATTTTTCCAAGGAAACAGATTTCCTCGGAGTTGAGACGAATCAAGGTATTTCTGCAAAGACATTGATTTCTCTGCGGGTCGACGCGAATCGAGATGCTCTCGTCAAGGACAATGATTTCACTGAATCGAGGTATTTTGCCAAGGACATTGATTTCCTCGGAGTTGAGACAAATCTAGGTATTCCTGTAAAGACACTGATTTTCTTGCGGGTCGACGTGAATCGAGATGCTCTCGTCAAGGACACTGATTTCCCTAAATCGAGGTATTTTGCCAAGGACACTGATATCCTCGGAGTCGGTTGACTTGTTTCCGAGACGGAGCGTTGATCCGGCGTGGAGGTCATTGGTTGACTCTAGGTTGTGTATGGACCGTAGAGTCTTGGAACTAAGGACTTTGCTGTGGCTCCGTTTGGTGACGTTGCGTCCGAATCCTGTTGGAATGAGGAGGATCACCGTTGCTGATTTTTAGGCTGTAGATGTTGTCGTTAAGATTTGAAACTATGGGACTTTGCCATGGCTCCATTTCGTTGTGTCGTTTCCGTGCCCTGCTGGCATAAGAAGGAACGCCGTTGTTGATCTTCTGGGATGCAAATATTACTGTTGAGATCTGACTTTCCCTTTTGACAGGATCTGGTAGGGGACATGTGGTTCCCTTTTCGTTTATGCCCATGGATTGTATACAGGGGTCAGTATAGACTGCCTGTAGGGCAGAAATTTCATTTTTTTTACTTCTTTCCGTGATGCTCTATCATTTCATCTTTTTAAATCGCGAAAGTCGCAATTGCCCAATCATTTCGGCTATTTTTCGCGGTGCCCAATTATTTCGGCTATTTTTTTTACTCGCTGTTTTTTATTGCGAGTTGCCTAATCATTTCAGCTATTTTGTATGCATATATTTTTACTTGTTGATTTTGTTGCAAGTTTCCCCATCATTTCGGCTATTTCATATGTATTTTTAGCTCGCTGACTTTTTGCTGCGAGTATGGAGCTTGGAATCTGGTGTCAATCTTAGCATCAGCATCGCTGCGACTAGAATATTGCCAGAAGCGAATCATCATTTGCCGTGAAAGGACTTGGGATTTGATACCGATTTAGGCATCAGCATCGCTACCACTGGGACATTGCCAGGAGCGAATCATCATTTGCCTTTGTCGATGTTGAACAAAGGTGGCTTAGCAAACAGGGTTAGGATCTTGTCTACTAAGGCTTTTAACTTCATGAGCCGTAAGGGTCTCATAAAGGTGTTTCTCCCTACGAGTCGTGAGGATCTCATAAGTGTGTTTTCTCCTTAAAAATCGTGAGGATTCTTAAGTGTATGTTCTTTTATAAGTCATAAGGATCTTACAAGAGTGTTTTTTCCTTATAAGTCGAGAGGACTTACAGGGGTTTGTTCACCGTGCGAGCACATCCCTAGTCGCTGGTGGGACTCTGTTAGGGAAATGTTTATTCGTGCCCGTGGATTGTATACAAGGGTCAATATTAAAACACTTGTAGGGAAATCTGGGAAATGATGGCTTAAGAACAGGTTCGGATCCCTGTAGCTTAAGGATTTTGAATCCTATGAGCCGTGAGAGTCTCAAAGGGGTTTCTCCTTACGAGTTGTGAGGATCTCGTAAGTGTATGTTTTCCTTAGGAATCGTAGGATTACTAAGTGTGTTATTCCTGTTTCTCCCAATCAGAGCAAAGCTCTATTCAAAATTCAAATTTTAAAATGAAGCAACTCTTCAGAAACAACGCCAAGTGCGCTACACCCTAAATAGCGCACCACGTGCAAAGTACGTGTGCGCTAGCGCTAGATGCGCTGCGCTCTAAGCAGCGCACCACGTGTAAAACACGGATACGCTAGCACTGGGTACGCTGCGCCCCAAATAGCGCACCACGTGCAAAGCACGTGTGCGCTTGTGCTAGGTGCGCTGCGCTCTAAGCAGCTGTCACGCCCCGCTTCCCAAAATACGGAATACGAGGGGTAGACAAGGCCAGCCATGCTCCTACGGTCAAGGAAATGTCTTGCCGTAGTCACACTTCGGCTTCTAGTTTTTCATGGTAAACAGTAAATAATGCGCAGGTAAAGAGAGATGCAGTAACTGAAGGAAACAATGTAAAGAACTGACCTGAGGGGGCAAATATAGATATAACTCTGGATATCAAATCGAGATGTCTGTAATATACGTCTAGTCCTGGTCCAGGCTAAATCTTCTCCTCACACTGAGCATGCATACTCAGGTCGTCAGAGCGACACAATAGCAATATATTATATATAAAAATTAAGTGACGGTTCTAACAGTGGTAATAGATATGTATAACAGTAAATCAATGACAACATGAATATGAAGGTGCATAAATCAATGCAGCGGAACAGTAAAAGCAGTAGAACGATATGCCACGTATGTCAACACAGTAAATAAGATATCTCAATGCCAGTATCCCTATCAGTCTCTAAGTCTCACTGTACAGGTCACTAAGCCTATCGTCAGTCCAAGTGTGAGAATCAACCACTCGCGAGTGTCCTCCACCCAAGGGTAGAACCCAAGGGCAAGGGACCACGGGCCCAACATGTATATCACGGTGAATATCACATACCCTGTAAATCTCCATATATCTCCCTAAATATATAACCCGGCATGGGACTCCCGAGATTCTGTTGAACTCATACTTAAACTACCCCACACCCCGTGGTCTACATCAAATGCTAACCATAACCCTAAATACTAATCGATCTGTGACAAGTCTGCGCGAGAATTGGAGGCAGGACCTCCATCAAGCACGTCCCGACTAATACCTAAGATAAATGACAGTTTCTGATGCCTTATCTGTGACACCCGTGCAAGCGCTTCCATAAGTGTCCCATACCACTTATAGTCACACGTACACGCATCCCACAGACGTCGACAATGCAATAAAATAATAGGGTCACTGATTGTGTACAAGTACGTATCACTTTCACTTATTCACGGATACACGAACACTGACGTACTTGCCACAATCATCACTAAAACCTAACACTGGGTAAATGCACGATATCACTATGTTATCAATACAATGATATGGGTATGATATGATGCGTGAACAGTATATGAAGCATGATTAAGGTGTCATAGAAATAGTATTCTAACACTTGCACGATTTATCATGAAACGTATGTGTATAGTTTAGCGAAACGATAAACAGGTAGTAATTAGTATGTTCAGTTTTCCATCCATCGAATTTAGTTTCAAGCCAATCGGGTTCCAGGATCATTAATTATAACCATTTCATTTTAAGCGCTCGTGGCTGGAAATCCGGTTTCAGAATCAGAAGTCCGTTTCGCAACGCATTTTAATTCCAATTGGGATCTGATTTTAGCAATGTTACAGTTGAATGAAATCTAGGGTTTTTAGTAAGGTTTTCAACGCAATAGACAGATCCTCAATCGCGTCTATACGTCAGGAGATATACACTGTTTAATATTTATATGTCAATTCTGATTCTATTGGGACTGTTATACGTCCCGATCTTTTAAATTATAGAATAAATAACAAACGATAACGAAACAGAATGAAACTACTTGTGTTATCTATCTAACAGGCTCACCTACAATAAACAGTGGAGTTCCGCAATTTAAGATTTCAGGAAATCCTGTGGTACCCATTACGGAACAGCAAGCAACAACTGGAGTCGCTCTAGACTGCAGTCCAGAGTCGCACTCCGACCCAAACATTAACACAGTTTGAGTACAGGAATATCTGGAAATTAGTATAGGATTATAGTTCGTCGAGTTGGCTTCGATTTGAGCCCTCGAGCGCATCATTCCAGTATGTATAAAATTTATGGTGATTTTAATAGTTTTCAGGTACAAGAAAATTCCAGTTTTACGGTTAAACTTGGGAGTAGTTGTTTTAGTCGTTAACGGTCATATTTTCTAGCGAAAATTGCACAGGGTATTCATCACAGCAAGGGCCAATGTAAGTAATCCAGTTCCGTCAATTTAGAAAAATATTTTCTTTGGGAACACGCGTCGAGCAGGTATGGCACATAATCAGTTTAAACCTGTAACTTTATAATCTATGTACTTAGCGATTGTAACTTAAGTAAAATAGCATGTAAGCAAGTAAAATACTTGCCTGGGAATGCCTCGGGGTCGCACGGTAGCAGCGGCGTCACGAACGCGTGATGTACGCCGTGAAACGGATTTGCACGAGCTTGGATCGAGATGCAGATTTTGCGTCGGAGTTGTCCGGAGCCGTTGCACGGTTACTGGAGGTTGAGGGGTGCTTGATGATCCTCTGCGAGTGTACTGGGGTCGACGACGGTCGACGGTGTCGCTCCGGCAATGGCCGCAGTGAGTTTTTGTAAAGTAAAATGGTTTTGTGTGGTTTTGAAGAGTGAGGGAATTAACATAGGAGAATGAGTTAGAGAGAGAAATTGGAGAGAGAAATGTAGAGAGAGAGAGACAGAGGGAGAGAGAGAGTGAGAAACAGAGAGAGAGAGAAATGAGATAAAGAGAGAGAGTGAACTGAGAGAGAAAGAGAACCGAGAGAGAGAGGGATGAGAGAGAGAGAGAGAGATGAGATTCAGGGAAAGAGAGGAGTTAGAGGAAGAGAGAAGAGAGGGAGCAGAGAGAGAGACGAGAGGGATGAGGGCAACGATGATGATGATGTTGGATGTCGACGACGAGGCGAGGAGTTCACCGGTCGTCGGCTCAGGGGTGGCTGAGCACGGATGCAGGGTGATGGTAGGGAATGGTGACGGAGGCGACCAAGGGTGGTCGTGGTCGGAGTTTGGTGGATGGAGGCGAGGAGAGAAAAGGCGGGGTATCTGCAGTCATCGACGTCGTCGGCAGCGGCGGGGCGAGTGAAGGAGTTGGTCGATGACGGTGCAGGGAGGAGGAAGAAGAACGAGGGAGAGGGCGAGCGAGGAGGAGGGTGTGATGGAAGTGAGGGGAAGAGAAAGGAGTCTCGTGTCGGTGGTCGGAGTTGAGGGTGATGCGGAGGGGACCGACGGCGGCGAAGGAAGATGTCTGCAGTGGGTCGAGTGAGGAACGGAAAGGGAAGAAAAGAGAGAGGGAGACATGGGGGAGAGAAGGAATTATGAGAGGAGAGAGACGCGCGCCGTGGGGGTAACTGTGCTGCAACGTGGGCGAGAGCGCGGGCGTCGGCGGAGGCGAGGAGCGCGCTCGCGAGCGGGAATTAGGGAAAAGAGCCGTTGGAGGAAGATAGGAGACGAAGCGGGCCGGGTCGGGTGCGGGTGAGGAGATTGGGCCAGGCCGGGGTTTAATTTGAATTAAAGAAGTGGGCTGAGGATAATGGGGCTGGGCTCGCGCCAGAAAATAAAAGAAATTGAATTTAAATTTAAAAGAACATTGGGCTGGGAGAAGATTTAAGAGTAAGGGAAAAATGGTGTTGGGTTTTAGGGTTTAGCTTTCAAATAGAAGAATTAGGGGAGTTGGGCTGGGTTTAAATCTTAATGAATGGAAAAAATAATAATGGAGAGGGCCCGGGCTTATTAATGGAAAAAAAATAGGCTGAAGAAATATAAGTTTGGGTTTTATTGGTAAAAGAAAAATAGGGTTTTGAAGAATTAAATTTCTAAATAAAATAAATGAAATTATAATTAAAATAAATGGAATTCTAAAGTACAAAATACAAAATTGGTATAAATGAGGCTGGGTATTACAGCAGCGCACTACGTACAAAGCATGGATGCGCTAGCGCTAAGTGCGCTGCATTCTAAGCAGCGCACCACGTGCAAAGCACGGGTGCGCTAGCGCTGGAACTAAAAGCTCCCCACCGTTAGATCAAAAATCTAATAATAATAATGATAAATCATTAATTAATTAGAATTAAATTCTGTTAAGGAAAGATTCCTCAAAATTTTTCCAAACAACAAGATTGTGCTCTGTAAATTAGAGCACCGTTGGATCAATGATCCAATGGTGATTAAAAATCACCAAAATAAAGAGTAAATTCTGTATGGAAAGATTTCCTAATCTTGTTAAAAACAAGAAGATTGCCTTCTGTAAATAAGAAGCCCTTGGATCAAAGATCCGACGGTGGGGGAATCCCCAAATCAATTGGAGAAAAGATCTCCTTAACTGATTGAACAAATCAGCTCACCCTATATAAAGGCCCCCAAACTTCAAGTCTCGAGATATAGAGAAAGAGATACAGAAGCATAGAGAAGAACCCCCCATAAGCTTTGAAAGATCTCAAAAAGAAGAGCCAAGCTCTCAAGAAAAGAAGAAGTTTCTTTAAGGTAAAAAAAATGATGATGAACAGAGAGATGAAATCATCTCATAATTAATTGAAAAGAAGAATTCACTTCTTTAAAGATCATAAATATACAAGACAAAAGTCTTTCATAAAGAGATCAAAGGATCTCGTCATAAAAGAAGAAGAATATAATTCTTCTCACAGATCATAGATCTATGAGACTAAGGTCTTTTTACAAAGAGATCATGAACATCTCATTATAAGGGGGAGAATAATTCAATTCTCTTAAAGATCATAGATCTATAAAGGCAAAGCCTTTCATCAACATAAGAGATTGGAAACATCTCCTACAAAATAAGAACTGTTGTTCTTAGATCTTGAGACAAAGTCTCTTTTAAAAGAACATAAATTTATTTCTCAGATCATAAAATTGATCAGATGCGCTTTGCGCTCTTGAATTGCGCTTCTGCGCTCTTGGACTGGCGCTCAGCGCCAAGCGCGACACGTGTCCCTCACGTATGCGCCACTTAACAGTTAGCGCTTTGCGCTCTTGAAATAGCGCACTGCGCTCATGGGTTGGCGCTCAGCGCCAGGCGCACTACGTGTCACTCACGTGTGCGCCACTGAACTAATAGCGCAATGCGCTCATAAACGAGCGCTCTGCGCTCATAAACTGATGCAATGCGCCCATCATCTGGCGCTTGGCGTCAAGCGCGACACGTGTCCCTCATGTATGCGCTACTTGGCATAGCGCACTGCGCTCCTTGATTAGCGCAAAGCGCCAAGTGCACCATGTGCTGCACTGATAGAACATAAATTGTTCTTTAATAAGCCCAGAGCTCTGATGAATGCTCAGCATTCAATAAAAGACAAAAACACTGTCAGGGCCAAGCCCAAATAAAGGCTCAACAGCCTAAAATAAATGTTAAACATTTTAACTCGATTGGACTTAGTCCAAGATTGGCCATAAGTCCTCAACTCAGATTAATTGAGCACATATGCTCATAAATCTTTTAACAGATCTTAGTTTCAATTGGACTACATATCTACCAACCAAAATTGGTTCAAGGGTACATCTCTGAACCCCTCTGATATATGTCGTTGTAATCCTTCAACGTCTTCGGAGAGGTGATGGGTCCCGACAACCATACATTTCATAGACTATGACGTCTTTAAACTAGACTGTGGGGTCCTTAAACTCACGGACTATGATGTCCTTAACCTCGGACTGTGGGGTCCCTTTAAACCCACAGACTATGATGTCCTTAACCTTGGACCGTAATGTCCTTAAACTAATATTGGACCACCATGTCCTTAAACTGGTAATCGACCGCAATGTCCCTAAACTAAACAATAGAGCTCAAATGCTCTCTTGTTGGATCTAAATGATCCCGTTAAGTTGATCTTAGTCTGAAATTAGACTAACGTATTCTTAACAAACGTTTAGGTTCATCTTAGTCTCAAATGAGACTAACATAACCTTAAACCCAACCCCCAAACCCAAATCTGAGAAAATACGGATTTGGACTAATCCACGCCCTACGGGCGACAACATAAATTAGTCTCCGTATACAATCCACAGGAAACCAAAAACAAAACAAAGACCCACGACACGAAGTGACCATTTGGAGAAAGAGAAAGTGGTTACCACGATGCGGTAGCGTAATTAACAGCAGGGGCTTGCACCAGCAGGGAAGAGCATCCCCACAATCAAAAACCCCTCAACAAGGGGGAATCTGACGAAGTCTACTACATCGGCCGCATCCGTTTAAACATTCGATACATGGTGTCATAAATCAACTTGGCATCTTCGAAGAGGTGGACGGATAGCACCAATTAGCATCTGCCTCGAATTCAGGCAAGACGGACCTGCGCGGTCACGTCTCCATTTTCGGAGGGGAACAGTTCCCTTGTGAGTCGTAAGAATCTCACGCAGGTATTTTCTCTTTATAAAGTCGAGAGGGCCTTGCAAGTGTCTTTTAACGAGATTGCGCCCTTTCGGGTTTTCACAAACTCGCCGGTAGACTCGCTAGTAGCCCTGCTATTTTTACTCATGGATCCCTTTCGGGTTTTCATCCGTGCCCATCTCGCTTATGGACGTACCTTTTTTTTTACGAGTTTGCGCCCTTTCGGGTTTTCACAAACATCGCCGGTAGTCCTGCTGTTTTTACTCACGGCGCCCTTTCAGGTTTTCATCCGTGCCCATTTTGATTGTGGACGTACCGTTTTTTTTTGTTCAAGTGGGATATTCTACTTGATTGCAGGACTCGTTTGTAAGCCTCTTGATATCCTTTCTATTCTTTGAGAAGAAAGGACCATCTTACGTAGAGATTCTTCCTCCAATGAGAAATATGCCCCCTGTGAATAACTCGGGGGAAGCGAGTACCCACGCCGTTGCTATTTTGGTGACAGGTTGTTTTAAAGTCGCTCATTTTTTTAGCGACAGATACCACCTTACCTCCGCTTTTCATTCATCTTCATCAGATGATGAAGGGTCTTGACTCAACTGATCCAATCGAGTCATTTTATCCATGAGCTCTTGGAAGGATGTCGGCTTGAAGAGGGCCATATGCGAGGACGCCTTTGAATTTGGGTCAAAGGTGGCTATGAGCATTCCCATGGCTGCAACTTCATCGATGCGTTGCTTGTATTTGACCAGAGATTTCGCCATCGGTTAACACATTGAACCCAAGTCTTATTCGGTCTAACCATTTTGTTGACTAGAGTCGTCACGGTAGTGCGTTTATTGACACTAGCGAATCTCTGACAGGAGGACATCTCCATTTCGTCGAAGGTATTCATGGAGTCATTCGGGAATTCCGCATACTATTCGAAGGCAATGCCCGCCAGACAGCTGATGAACTGTCATAGGAGAAGTATATCGGTATTGCCGCACATGGGTTGAAATCACACAATGTGCCGGCGAGAATTCTCAGTTCCTTTATACATGTGGCACGTTGGAAGTGTGTACTGTGGCGGGTACTGTATTTGATTTTGCCATGTCGGATACGGTCGACCAATCTTGATTGATCTATTTGCGGCTTCACTAACGTAGTGAGCTTAGATTTGCTGAGCGATATATTCGTTCAGCTTTGCTTTTAGGAATCATTTCCTCCTCGGTCATTGATGAGCTTTGCAGAGGATTTGAAATGTCATCCTTATCTTTAAGATCGACTACCGGCAGTTCATCTGCCAGTGGTTCCGATTGAACCATCATTCCAGCCATATTCTGAATCAAAAGGGCCATCTGGTTCATTTTAGTGGACATTTCTGCCGCTTCTGCATCTCCTTTTTTCAGAGCGCGCTTTAGGAAATCAATATCCGACTCCTTCTCTATTCTTTCTCCAGGTGCGTCTTCGGGATTTGCCTTAGACGATAGAATAACGAGTGGTGCCGCCTGAACAAGCATCTCCTGCAGCTTTTCACGTTGTAGTTGAACTTTTGTTAAAGACCGAGTTTGAGGTCGGTGACTAGCAGAAACTCGAACTTCGTCTTTGGAATTCACCACATAGACTATGTGAACTACCATGCCCCCAGGCTTGGGGTGTTTGCAGTTTTTGGCCTTTGGAGTTTGCTTCGGGCACTTGAGCTTTATTAGGCCTCCTTTTTTGTGAAAAGTCGCTTTGGTTTTGGGAGGAACCGCTGTATCAGGATCCGTCTTAGGGTGAGTCCCCTTCACCTACTTCCACACCTTATATATAGATAAAGAAAGTTGTCTCAGGGAGCGAACTAGTTTCTGCTCTCGTGGGATCTCCATGGGCTGTGGAGACTTCTTCAATATTGCGGTAGGAGAACTTTGTCTGACCCTTCACAACAATTTGAAGCTGTTCCTAGTTGGAACAACAACATTCACCACTGGGGTTGAAACAGGACCATACGGAGAACTGCCCCAGCTTATTTTGTATGACCGTTTCTTACGGCCAGGATTTGATTAGCTTCAGGATTCTGCTGAGCCTGCCCCCTGTTTCCTTTGAGAGCTTGAATATTCTGCCCCCTGCATCGACCTTGGTCCTTGGCATGTGCCAGTTGTTTGAGGACTGATTCCGTCAGCAAAGCTGCTTGTTGGGGAACCAGCCTGTGGAAGACAGACTTCCTCTGGGCTTCCTCCATCGGAGTTGAGGTACTGATGGGGGGAGGTGGGAGTATCGACCCAAAAAGAAGCCCGCTGATTTCTTGAAGAGCCGGATTGCAGAGATTTGAGGCTGCAAGTGGCCCATACTTGACTCCACCAGATATGACAGAGCCTGTGTTGCTAAGGTGGGAACAAACACCATTCTTCATAAAGACAAAGCGCAGACTTCAGTATCCACTCCCCTAAGGGCAACCACAAACATACACACCACGATTATCTGATCATGGGAAAAACACGACACGAAGTGTGGAGTTTAAAGAGGAAAAAGTCCCACCGGGCGTTCCAGAATCTGTTCTCCGCCGAAAGACACGACCGGGACATTGGGACGCCCGGTCTGAACTTCGAGGGCAGATGCTATTCGGTGCTATCCGTCCACCTCTCCGAAGATGCCAAGTTGATTTATGGCACCATGTATCGAAGGTTTAAATGGATGCGGCCGATGTAGCAGACTTCGTTAGATTCCCCCTCATTTGAGGGGTTTTTTTTATTGTGGGGACGCTCTTCCCTACAGGTGCAAGCCCCTGCAGTTAATTACTCTACGGTATCGCGGTAACCACTTTCTCCTTCTCTGGATGGTTACTTCGTGTCGTGTGTGTTTGTTTTGATTTTGGTTACCCGTGGATTGTATACGGAGACTAATTTATGTTACCGCCCGTAGGGCGTGGATTAGTCCAAATCTGTATTTTCTTAGATTTGGGTTTTTGGTTTGGGTTTAAAGATGCGTTAGTCTCATTTTAGACTAAGATCAACTTAAACGTTTGTTAAGGATACGTTAGTCTAATCTTAGACTAAGATCAACTTAACGGGATCATTTAGATCCAACAAAAGAGCCTTTGGACTCTATTGTTTTAGTTTAGGGATTTTGCGGTCCATTGTTAGTTTAAGGATATTACGGTCCAAGGTTAAGGACATCATAGTCCATGGGCTTAAGGACCCCACAGTTCAAGGTTAAGGACATCATAGTCCATGGGTTTAAGGACCCCACAGTCCGAGGTTAAGGACATCATAGTCCATGGGTTTAAGGACCCCCCAGTCCGAGGTTAAGGACATCATAGTCCATGAGTTTAAGGACCCCACAGTCTATGGAATGTCTGGTTGTCGGGACCCATCACCTCTCTGAAGACGTTAAAGGATTACAACGACAAATATCAGAGGAGTGAAGAGATGTACCATCAAACCAATTTTGGTTGGGAGATCTGTAGTCCAATCGAGACTAAGATCTGAGATTTATGAGCGTATGGGCTCAATTGATCTGAATGAGGGGTTTATGGCCAAATTGGGCTCGGCCCACTCAATTAAAATGTTAAACATTTGATAATATTAAGTATTGATATGGGTTCTGACAGCCTTTCTGTCTTTCATTGAATGCTGAGCATTCATCATAGCTCTAGGACTTTATTTAAATAACAGTTTATGTTCTATCAGTGCACGCGTGAGAAATACGTGACGCGCTTGTCGCTAGTGCCAGTTAATGAGCGCAAAGCGCTTCTATGATATAGCGCACGTGTGAGGAGCACGTGGCGCGCTTGGCGCGAGCGCCAGTCGATGAGCGCAAAGCGTCGGTTTATAAGCGCAAAGCGCTATTTGCCCAATGGCGTATACATGAGGAGCACGTGGTGCGCTTGGCGCTGAGCGCCAGTCCATGAGCGTAAAACGCTATTTGTTAAGTGGCGTACACGTGAGGAGCACGTGGTGTGCTTGACGCTGTGCGCCATTGCAAGAGCTCAGAGGCGTTTCTGATCAGTTTTATAATCTGAGAAATAAATTCTCGTTTATAAGAGACTTTGTCTCAAGATTCTAAGAACAAAGTTCTTATTTTATAGGAGATATTTCAATCTCTTATTTTGGAGAAAAGCTTTGTCTTTATGGATCTGTGATCCTAAGAGAATTGAATTATCCCCCCCCCTTTTATAAAAAGATGTTCATGATCTCTTTTTGTAAAAAAGATCTTAGTCTTATAGATCTATGATCTGTGAGAAGAATTATGTTCTTCTTCTTTAATGAGATTTTTCTTATCTCTGTTTTTTTACCAAGAAAAGTTCTTCTTCTACCAAGAGCTTGCTCTTCTTTTTTTTTGAGATTTCTCAAAGTTTATAGCGGGGTTCCTCTATATTTGGAAAGAGAGATCATTGGTCGTTGGGACCCACCACCTCTCCGACGATACTGAGGGATTACAGCGCCATATATCGAAGGTGTGAAGGGATGTACCCTTTGAACCATGTCTCACTTATCAGGAGGAAGAATATGTTGAAGCTTAAACTCCAAACTGCTGAAAAAAGCCTCTTTGCGTTCGTGCACGTGCGTCGCACGTGGCGCTTACACATCATTGGGGGGCAGCTAAGGCCCTAACATGGAGAACTAAGCTCCTTTGAGAATTGAATTCTCCCACGTGCGTTGCACGTGGCGCGATTGTGGCGGGCGCACGTGCATTGCACGTGGCGCACACGGCGCTTGCGCATATGCGCATTATGGGAGTAGCAAGCTCCTATGGAGAACGAATCTTCTTTGAGAATTGAATTCTCTTCCTTTTCTAAGAGGTATCCTCTTTTATTTATATGGGAGTGATAGAGAAGAGATCTCTCTTTTTTCCGATGTGGGACTAAAAATGCAACCCCCATGTAGTAGAGTATTACTTTAGATTACACGTGCGTAGCACATTTGCTCATAACTTTTGATCCCAGATGAATTATAAGGCCCATAATATATCAAATCGAAGGATTTTTCGAGACACTTTCAATACCATCAAAATTTAGCTATTTCTCATTCGGGAGTTTGTCAAAATACAGCCCGGAAAATACTAGTTCGCATTTTCTTCCTCAGATTACACGTGCATAGCATATTTGCTCATAACTTTTGATCCCGGATGAATTATGAGGCCCATAATATATCAAATCGAAGGTTTTTTTAAGACGCTTTCGATACTATCATAATTTAGCTATTTCACATTCGGGAGTGTGTCAAAATACAGCCCGGAAAATACCGGTTCACATTTTCTTAAGCGTATCGCTGCCATTTGATACCTTGGGCTCTTTTGCGCAGAAATTTTTTTGCGGGAACAACAGCCGAGGGAATGATTTGGCATCACCGTGCTCCTCTAAGTGAAGATGGAAAAATGAGTCATCCAAGAGATTCACCGGTATGGAAGGATTTCGATAGGAGGCACGCAATATTCTGTAGCCATCCTCGCAATGTCAGGCTCAGACTGGCTAGTGATGGCTTCTGCCCATTCAACTATATAGATGGAAGCCAAAGCACATGGCCCGTTGTAATGATAGTTTATAATCTGTCGTCTTGGTTGGCTATAGACCAATCATACTTTATGATACCTCTTCTTATCAATGGACCAAATTCACCAAGAAACAATATCGACGTCTATCTCCGACCTCTAATCGAGAAGTTAAAATCTTTGTTCATTAATGGTGTAGAGACTTACGATGCAAACACAAATACAACATTCATACTGCGTGTGGTTTTAATATGGACAATTAGTGACTTTCCTGCGTATGGAATGCTATCAGGTTGGTCCGTATATGGTCACAAAGCATGTCCTCATTGCCTTCAACATACAATATCAAAATTCTTGAATTTTAGCAGGAAGGTTTGTTATTGCGGCCATCGACGTTTCCTGCCTTTAAACCACCCATATAGGTTAGACGATGTTCACTTTGATGGTCATCAGGGGCTTCGTGGACCTCCAGCCCCATTGTCCAGAGAGGACGTGACTGCTCAGTGGGATGGTTACAATAATATGACCTTTGGGATGAATCCGACAAAACAGGTCAAACCACCATTCTGGAACAAGTTAAGCATTTTCTTCGAGCTTTTGTACTGGTCAACAAATTTAGTGCGTCATTGTATGGACGTTATGCACATAGAGAAGGGAGTATCCGAGCACGTACTCAACTTGCTTCTTTGTAAAGACGGGAAATCGAAAGACAAGCTTAATGCTCGGATGGATCTACAGGACTGGGGAATTAGAAGTGAATTGCATTCTAAACCGGTAGCGGGTAAACAAGGCAAGTTTGTACTTCCCAATGCCGCTTATCATATGTCACAACTGGAGAAGAAAAGATTCCTACAAGTGTTACATAATTTGAAAGTTCCCACAGGTTTCTCAGGATCATTCAGCAAGAAGATAAAAATTGTGAAAAGCAAGATCGATGGGCTGAAAAGTCATGATCGCCATGTTATTATGGAGCACCTTCTCCCATTAGCCCTCAGGATTTCCCTCCCCGAATCGGTTGGTCTAGTAATCAATGACCTATGTTGTTTTTTCAGAGAATTATACGCTAAAACACTAGATGTTGTGACGCTGGAGAAACTAGAAAATTCTATTGCGTTGATACTTTGCAAATTTGAGCGTATTTTCCCACCGTCATTCTTCGATATCATAATACACCTGACGGTTCGTCTTGCAACTGAGGCTAAATTAGCCGGACCGGTACAATATCGATGGATGTATCCCGTCGAGAGTTACGTGGAATTTTTCGTTTCGCGCAATTAATAAAATTATTGTTGTCATGTATGCCCGTATTTATTTATTTAACATATTTTTCTTTAGGTACCTCTACACTCTTAAAAAGTATATACACAATAGAAATCGACCAGAGGGTTCTATCATGCAAGGTTATCTTCTAGATGAAGCAACCATATTTTGTTCCCGCTATCTGGATGAGAACATTGAGACGAAACTTAACCGGCCTCGAAGAATTCAGGACGAGCCATATGGTAAAGCCGATTATAAGAGGGTAGACACTATGTTTATCAACAAGATATACCGGTTTATCCTCCTCAATAGCGCATATCTTGAAAAAATTAGAGAGTATGTTTTTTTTGTATTAATTTTTATATTTGTGTTTGTGTGTATGAAATGATATAATATTAATGTCATAATTTATTGTCGAGAACAGAATTCATTTTAACGAGGTACGTGAGAGGCATCCTGATTGGAACGATGAACGATTAGAAAAATATCATCAGGATAATTTTTGCGATTGGGTTGCAGATCATGTAAGTTATTCGAATAACATGTTATTGCTATCAGTTTTAATCTAAACTTATATCATTATGTATTTGTCATAAAATTTGTTTTGTTAGATCCACGACCCGAACTTGTCTGCATCATTAGAGAGTGACTCAAGATGTTTAGCTCAGTTTCCTAGTATGGAGGTTGCATATTATAAAGGATTCGGTGTCCTTGGATACAAATTCGAAGTTAAGGACATAGAAACATCTAGAACCACTCAGAATAGTGGGATTGCGACGGTAGGATCGGATGGTGTGATTTATTATGGATACTTAAATTGTATACTCGGCATCCAATATCCCGGACGATCAGAACCCTTTTATATATTTCAGTGTACTTGGTACGATACACGAACCGATACGGATAAGTGGAGAAGTAATCTTGGGACTTGGAAAGATGAATATGGATTGACCAGTGTGAACACACTTCGATTTTACGGTCAGGAAGATCCGTTTATCTTTCCGAACCAACCGTTCTAAGTATACTGCTCACAGTGTTTGAAGCATCCGGGATGGGGCGTTGTATGCCGTTGGAAACCCAGGGATATTTACGATGTCCCAGAATTCGAGGACAGCGATGAGGATGAAGAAGAGAGAAGACTTAGAGTGCTCCGACCGTCTATTTCGAAAGACGGGTTGTCTTCGGCTGGTCATGAAGTTGCGTGGGTTAGAAATGATATTGATGATGAAATCCAAGTAAATATGTCTAATGCGTCCACGAAACGAAAAAGATTATCAGTAATGTTATATTATTACTTCACATTTTACGATCTATACATATATAGCATGCATATGTAATGATTGTCTAATGCGTACATGAACCGTTTTATCTAGATTTGATGACGACAATGGGAGCAGCGAGGGGCGGTAGGAGCTCCAGCCGCGGCACCGGCAGAGGCAGAGCGGTTCTGCCACCCGGAAAGCTGCGTAGGGAGCTTCATAGGGCCGGTCTTGCACTCCGATCGGAGACCCCTTCGGATGCCTCCTTCCGTGTGGACTTTGCCACACCTCCAGGTATATTGCACGCATATTCATTTTGAATGTAATATCTATTATATATATACATGCATATCCATGTCAAAATTACTTACATAGTCAATGTTTGATTGTCTAGTTGGTGGTGGTGCGTCCACATCAGGGACAGAGGCCACTCCCGCACCTCCAGGTATGTTACATCCCTAATTATTTTGAATGTAATATTATAGATATACATGCATATTCATGTCAAAATTACTTACGTAGTCAATGTTTGATTTTCTAGCTGTTGGTGCGTCCACATAAGGGACAGAGGACACTCCCGCACCTCCAGGTATATTTATATATCATACAGTGCATGTATATTGATTTATAATGCTATATCATAAATATACATATATTCTTTTTGCTCTTACGTACTTACATCAGGGGCAAAGCCCACCACCGCACCTGCGGGTTTATTTACATCAGGTGCAGAGGCCACTCCCGTCATTTCCATACCCTCCGCTCAGTCTGCAGGTTTGTATGAATAAATATTTATTCATTTTACATATCCTTTAAATATTCATGTAATTTTATCGATGTTTATTTTCTAGTTGGAGGGGATGCGTCTACGTCCGGGTCACCGGCTGTTCCTCACCGGAGGAACTATCGCCCCGCTCATGCTGCTGCCCCGGCCCAAGCTCGTGCTTCTGTCGCCGGAGGTATATATCACACTTCAATTTTTGTTAAACCTTGATTTCTTAATATCACTTTGTCTTAATATTGATTGTCTTGATATATCTTGTAGACACAAGGCATCCCCATCCCGAGAGGGGGACTCGAGGCCCGAATCAGTCTCACAGGCTGAGGCCCGACAGAGCCAGGGGAAGGCAGCATTCCCCCTCTTCTTTACCCCTGATTATCGCTGTACCGGCGATTATGCCGAGAGGTTCGGCCGGTATATGGGGGATGAGAGCCGCCTCGTGAAGAAGTATCCACTTCACATTGAGTGGGGCGACCAGCACCGACGCTCATTCGCCCTCTTCTGGGATCAGGCTCGGGTATTAATATATATTTTCATTTGATTTATCCAATATATTTATTATTAACACTTGCAATTTAATAACATTTTTTTGTATTTGCAGTTGGATTACGATTTTCAACCTGTACCCGATCCTGATCATCCTGAGAGGGTGCTCGATCTTCACGCTCTGTACCATGGCCTGATGAAGAACATGCAATCGGAGGTCGGATATAATAGGAATGAGCTGAAGATCGACTGCTATTCCCTGTGGATGGCGACCTCCGAGGCAGAGAGAGCGGCCCTCCTACATACTCCGGCCTTTGCGAGAGTCGACGTAGATACATGGCCTCTATTGTGCCAATATTTCGACTCTCAGCGCAAACAGATATGTATTTTAAATGTAATTCATTATTTAGTATATAATTTATTTTTTTGTGTTGCTTAATTAGAAAACTAAATCTGAATGTGTTGTGCAGAAACAGGTGGATCAAAATAAAGAGAATAGAAAGTCGGCGAAGAGAGGTCGCCACACTTATACAGGTGGCTTGAGGAATATTACTCGTGCCATGGAGGCATCGGTAAATTACAATAGATCTATTTTAATATAATGTGAACTTAAGAGTTATTTTATAATAAATACAAATTTTTGGCGAATTGCAGAGAGCTTTGACCCTGGCGTAGGGTAGTACACCGAGCATGTTGTCCGCGTATCTTGCCGTCCACGACACCTCGACAGATCCCGCCACGGGCAAGCTTCGATACCTCGACACCGCTACCCAGGAGTATTGCGTAAGTGTTAATATTTATTCAACCCCCATTTGAAATTTTTGTTTTGAAAAGTTCAAATTTAAATGATATACTTATATTTTACTGGTTAATGTGGGTGTAGGAGCGGGTAGTTGTGCAGGCCGAGGGATCGGGGATCGATTTTACTGGTGTTCACCGCCGAAAACGGGGAAGACAAACGTCTTGCCTGAATTTGGGGGCAAATGCTAATAGGTGCTATCCGTCCACCTCTCCGAAGATGCCAACTTGATTTATGACACCACGTATCGAAGGCTTAAACGGATGCGGCCGATGTAGCAGACTTCGTCAGATTCCCCCTCATTTGAGGCGTTTTTGATTATGGGGACGCTCTTCCCCGCAGGCGCAAGCCTCTACAATTAATTACGCTACTGCATCGCGGTAACAACTTTCTCCTTCTCCAGATGGTCACTTCGTGTCGTGGGTGTTTGTTTTGTTTTTGGTTGCCCGTGGATTGTATACGGAGACTAATTTATGTCGTCGCCCGTAGGGCGTGGACTAGTCCAAATCCGTATTTTTTTAGATTTGGGTTTGGGGGTTGGGTTTAAGGATACGTTAGTCTCATTTGAGATTAAGATCAACTTAAACGTTTGTTAAGGATACGTTAGTCTGATTTTAGACTAAGATCTACTTAACGGGATCGTTTAGATCCAACAAAAGAGCATTTGGGCTCTATTGTTTAGTTTAGGGACATTGCGGTCGATTAGTTTAAGGACATTACGGTCCATGAGTTTAAGAACATTACGGTCCGTAAAGTTTAAGAACATCATAGTCCATGAGTTTAAGGACCCCAAAGTCCAGTTTAAAGACGTCATAGTCTGTCAAATGTATGGTTGTCGGGACCCGTCACCTCTCTGAAGACGTTGAAGGATTACAACGACAAATATCAGAGATGTACCCTTGAACCAAAGTTGATTGGGAGATCTGTAGTCCAATTTGGAACTAAGATCAATTAATTAGATTATGAGCACATTGGCTCAGTTAAATCTGAATTGAGGACTTATGGCCAATATGGGCTAAGTCCAATTAAGTTTGAAATGTTGGCCCTTTGTTGGCCTGTTGAATATTTGTCTGGGTTCAGCCCCTCATTATTTAGTAATGTTAAACAAGAGTTTGAGGGCTCTGATAACATTTTGTCTTTGGCTGAGCACTTAAACATTATAGTTCTGAATTTTAAGGCTCATTTGAAGGGGAGATTTTCCTCTGGAAAACTTAGCCAATTTGGGCTAAGCTGGTTTGAAAATAGTGTTAAACACTAGATGACATTTGGCGGTCACGTGTCCTCACGTGATGTATTTAAAACAGTGTTAAAAACTGGAGACAAAATGCTCAAAATAGTGTTAAACACTAGAAAGAAAGAGGTCACGTGGGGTCACGGGCGCCCGAAGATGGGGCCAGACCTCCTTTATTTTATTATCAGAATATTCAAATAAGTGTTAAACACTTTTAATCTTCAGTCCATCACGTGTGGGCACGTGATAGGTATCCATGTATTGATTATTAAAGTGTTTATTAGGGGTCACGTGGGGACACATGAGGGCGCCCAAAGTCTATTCTGCCTTTGGCTTTGTTCCCTTTATTTTGAGGGTCACGTGTGAGCACGTAGGCATTGCCTCCAAGCTTTTCTTTCTCATTTTATGGGATCTGTTTTAGGGGTCACGTGGGGGCACATGACCTAGTTTTGTTCTTTCTATTCTGCTCATTGAGAATGGGTGTCACGTGTTACCACATAACCAAGTTCTTTACGTGCATGGAGAGCTTTAAGTCTCTTGTTTTAAGAATTAAATTCTCTGTAGGGTTAAACCCTAATTCTATATTTTAGAGGAATTAAATTCATATATATGTAGAAGAATTAAATTCTTATGTAGGGTTAAACCCTAGTTCTGTTTTAGAGAAATTAAATTCCTATGAATTTGGGAGAATTAAATTCTCATGCAGGGTTGAACCCTAGTTTTATTTGGAGGAATTAAATTCCTATGAAATTGAGAGAATTAAATTCTCATATAAGGTTAAACCCTAGTTTTATTTAAAGGAATTAAATTCCTATAAATTTGGGGGAATTAAATTCCTTAAACTTAAATTCTCCCTCTAGGTCTTGGATCTGCATGGCAAAATCTCCCCGATGAGAATTAAATTCTCAACTTGTGGGGAGATCTGCTTCTACAGATCTTCAACCAAAGGAAGAACGAAGTTCTTATTCAGAAGAGTTAAACTCTTAAACTTGAGAATTAAATTCTCTTTTATTTTATGGAGTTTAGATCTCTTTCCCCTTTCTCATCTAGGATTTCTTTTCTCTGAAAGGAACTTCTTTTTTCTCTTGAGAATTAAATTCTCCTCTCTTTTCTCTCTGTTGTTGTTTTCCTCCAGGAAATCAAAATTCCAAAGATCCCTTCTCTTCTCTTCTTAGCTCCTATTTATAAGAGAAAGAAAAAAATTAATTTGTGTAGTGAATCTTTCATTGAAAGATTTTGGTTGTTTTTGTAACTAACATGATCTTTTAGATCACTCAATGAATTTTATTCACCATTGGATTTTTAATCCAGAAGATATTCTGTTTGTTATTCTTGGTGAATTTCAGGGAAATCTTTCCTTGTATAAAATCTTTCCATAAATTGGTGATTTTTTAATCACCATTGGATTTTTAATCCAACGGTGCTCTATTTTACAGAGCACCATCTTTTTTGTTTGGAAAGATTTAAAGAAATATTTTCCCAGTTAGGGTCTTTGATTTCCCTTAATTAGAATTTAATTCTATTAGTTCAGAAGGCTTTTAAAAGTCTATCACGTCTTGGCACGTGATCCCATTATTTGATTATTAAATAAAATTTAATTCTATTGATTAAAGAGCTTAGGAGCCCATCACGTGTTGACACGTGGCCAGAATTTAGTTCTGTTTTCAGGGAGCTGAGGAATCATCATGTGTCAGCACGTGACTCTTGGTCACGTGTGAGCTCGTGACGCCTCATTGAGGTTTTTCCTTGCTGTTTGTTATATTTTTGTTTGACTAGGATTTAATTCTATAAAGTAGAGATCAAAGGAACTTATCATATGTCAGCACGTGATCCTTTGTCACGTGTGAGCACGTGATTCCCCATTGGGGGGTTTCCTTGTTGTTTTGTTATATTTTTGTTTGACTAGAATTTAATTCTATAGAGCAGAGATCACAGGAACCTATCACGTGTCAGCACGTGACCCTTGGTCACGTGTGAGCACGTGATACCCCATTGGGGTATTTCCTGATATTTTATCGGGGGGAAAATGCCCCCACGGCGTTGTTCTCACGTGTTTGCACGTGAGTGCAACGCTGTCACCTTTGTGACCGATGGATCTGTCTAAAGAATAGGGGAGATGAACCGTCCGCCATCACATCCTATAAATGCAGGAGTCCATTCAGAAGCGCCTCCACTTTCCATCTTCTTCCTATCTTGTTCTTGCCTTGAGAATTTAATTCTCTCTCTCAGAGCTTAGTTCTCTGTTTCGAAAATTTCCAGAGTTTAACTCTGTTAACAAAAGATTCCCTTTTTCAGGTAATGATCTTGAACGGCTGAAGAACTTCTTGTAGGAATTTGGATTTTAAATCCACACCAAGGGTTTTTCTCTTTAACAAGAACCCATTTTTTTCAAGTTCTTTAAAAAGAAAGCTGCTCAGTCTTTAAATAATAAATCACTTTTGTTAGGGCTCCTTTGATCTCAGAGATCGATGGCAATACTCAACCTTTATCTGGAATTTAATTCCATTCCAAAGAATATTGGCTCTGAAAAATGTCTTCTGGGAATTTAATTCCCCTGTTCAAAAGGAATTTAATTCCTCTAAAGAATTTACTTCTTTAAAAGAAAACTTCTTGGGATTTTCCTCCCGAGTTGTTCTTACAGAAAAAATTGCAGTAGAGATTCTACTTGATTTTCGCAGAGTCCAAGATGGGTTTCCCTTTGGGGGAATGTGTAGAGTCATTTGAATTCATTGAGAATCTTCCCTTTATTCTCATGATGATTGCTTGGCCTCATTATTAGTGAGCCGCCATCTTGATTTTGTGGGGCCCATGTGTTTTGTATCCAATGGTCCCATAAAATAAGTCTTTTGTCGCTTTCTTCCACTGTCTTACACACACACACACATGTACGGGCTTCATTAACAGCTTCCTTTCCTTTGTTTCAGGAACAATGGCTTCTTTACCGTACTTCCCTTTCACCCGCTCGGAGGCTGCCTTTTCTCAGTCACCGTCTGATAAAGAGGTGATGGCAATGATTAGAGCTCACGACCCTAATTGCACCAACCTACTTTTATGGGGGACCTGGTACGGTCATATCATCCGCGGCCGCCGCAGTTTTCTTTGCGAGATACCGACAGAGCCTACCTATCCATTTCTGCCGATGGACCATCCACGGACCGCCTTTGCTGTGGAGATGCTGAATTGGACCCCTATGGGATGGCTTGAGCCATCAACAACTGGTATTCCGAACCATCCTGTGCCGGCTATAGATATTTTAGGACGCCGCATTTGCCAAGGCGAAGCCCAGCCATGGGGAAAGATTTACAAGATAGGGCTTACCCCTCGACATCCCATGGGCTACCTTCTCTGGGCCCGTTATATCCTGGCCCGTTATATCCTGTCTGCCCATCGTGCGCGACTGCAGAGGGTCGGACTCTATCAGGCGATATATGCGTCTCTTTTTCACTATCAGTCTCTCCATGTCTGGTGGGTTAAGGCTTTCTTAAACTAATGGAATCTTCCCACCAACACCTTCTTTCTAGGGGACCGCGAAGTTTCAATTTCTCTGGAAGAGTTTCGCGAGATCTCGGGGTTGCCGGTCAGGGGGACGCTTTATGAAGAACTGTTGCCTCCTGATGGGTATGTTTTCGAAACCGAGCCTGCTATGCTCGATAGCCTGTCGACTGAAAATGTCGTCCGCCATAAGCACCCAAGTTTGATCAAGACTCTGAGCATTTTTGAGAAGCTATTCACAGAGTCAGAGGAGCAGGGCGTCACTTTCAAAAGCTTTATCGCTTGCTTCCTTCACGAAGACGTTCTATCAAAGACGGCTCCGAAGTTCGCAAACATCAACGACCCCTCCTGGTATGGATGAGGAGACTTTCTTCGTGGGCTTCATCAGTGTTTGGCTCAGTTGGTTCGCCATTCCCATGCACCGTCTTTTCATGAGAGCCTCAGTTATTTACCCCGCTCATCGCATTGCCGAGGGGACGCGACTAGCTGTGGATATTGCGGGGCTGGCGCATTTGTATCATGGGCTAAGCGCTGCGGCTAATACCTCAACCCCAGGCGTAGATGTGGTAAATTTCTCTCTTCATTACTTTACGTCCTGGATTGAGATGCATGTGCTGGGGGCATTTGCTGCGCACCAAAGACCCACCTTTTATGACGCTTACAATTTTCCGCGACTCATGCAGCTGGTGGACGCTTCTGCTCCTGACCCGACTCAGTCTGGGGCTATTCGCATGCTGGTTAATCCCTATTCCAATACAGGCGGGATGGTATTCAACGATCGAGTCATCTCTTCTCCCTCAGGACCGATTCAACAGCTCTGCGACTCGTTAAAAGAAAGAGTACCTTCTCTGAAGCCCAAGGAAGCCATGCACCTATATTCGATCAGACCAGGTTATCTGGTATTTCGTCAGAATGGTGCGGCCATTTTTATGCGGTACAACCCACACCGCTTTGCTCGGCAACTCGGATATGACCAGGGTGTCCCTTTTGAGGCATTCATAGTGGAGCCTAGCCCGTCGCCAGAAGTTGTTCGTGACGCCGCTCATCACTTCATGCGGCTGAACACTGGCTCCCGCTTCGTGATTCCTGAAGCTGATCATATTCCTCGATGTGTGGGGTCTTTCACGGGCTGGTACCTCCACCGAGTCGGTCCAATTATTGTCGAGGAGAGGAGGGTGCTCCTCGGATATAGGGCTCCCACTCCGATCCAAGCCACGGGAGTTCTGCCATAACCGCGTGCAGCGGTTTGCCCTCCCTTAAGAGATACTAGCGTCGTGCACATTCCGGAGGCGGCGGAAGTGGATTTAATTCCCACAGCTGGTATGCCACTGCGTACTAGAGCTCAGTCAAGGGTCAATAGGACGCCAGTAGCAGTGTCATCAGCTGCGGCGTCAGCAATGGCCGTGTCGTCATCGGTAGCACCACTGAGCGAGGACATTGAAGGCGAAGTGGGTCAACGCCGTACCAAAGCACCAAGGGGAAGGAAGCGATCGTCTTTGGCGGTTAGTTCTGGGCCCAAGAGGTGGAGGAAGACGGTCACCAATCTGCTTGACTCTTTAGTGGAATCCGAGCCTATCCTCTAAGACGAACCACTAGCCATGCAAGAATCGGATGGTGGTATACTTTTCCCGGGTTCATCTGCCGAGCAAGTCGCACAATTGGCTAGGGCTATAAGACGCTCACAAGATGAATCCGAGAATGTAAGGATCCCGAAGAGGCCTTATCCTGCCGTTGTTTTTTATGAAGACCCTCCATCGATACGGTGACTATTCATAGGCCCTTTGGAAGAATGGGGGTAGAGGGCCCTTAAGCAGGCTGTCTCAGCCGACACCGGAGATGCACTTTCATTGTGGACCGGTGGCCACGAGTCTACTATCGAATCTCGGCGAGCATACCTACTCAGGAAGGAGTGTCGGCTTGAACAAGCCATACAAGAAGCTCCTTTGCGCATCGGTATACTCATATATCCTTCTGTAGTATTTTTCACTGCTTGTATATATATACATATTCTTATCCTCGTACAAACTTTGCAGGGACTACGGCGATGGCGAAGGATCTGAGTTCGAGTCGCGCTTTGACTGTAGACTCCGCCAATATCCTCAATGAAACAATAATCAGTGTGGAAGGGGTTGATGCGACCGTTGCTCCTGTGATGGAGCTTCCCCCGGTGATTCTCGCTCCCCAAGTGCTTGCTCCCTCAAAAGAGGCATCTTCGTTGGTCACCGATTCAAAGGATCTTTCTAGGTATGGCCCAGAGATTAAGGGACAGGTAGTCGAGGCTACCGTCCTTCCACTGGAGCCTGCAGTGGCGGCCACTGCTCCTCGCTCGAAAGTTGTTATACTGACCCACGTCCCCGATGATGTTCCTGGGGGCATGGAGGAGGCCGCCGAAGCTACTATCCCTCCAGTCCAAAATGGGAGAAGCATCGAAGGTAGCTTTCTATATTTTATATTAATAATTTTTCCATTATCTGAACCTTTCTGTCTTTTCAGAATTGCGCGAATTGGCGGCGTCTATTGCCGATCTGTCTCCCAGAAAGTCTTTTCAACGCCTGTTGGAGATGGCCGCTCCACAGGCGATATCTCCTCAACGCATCGTCCTCTCTTCCGGACAAGGTTAGTGTCATTTGCCCTCTCCTCACGACATTATTATTATTCTATATAATGACATTGACGTCTTCTACAGTTCTGGAAGCCGATGACGAAGTCGAGATCCTTGACGGACCTGGGGAGCCTTCAGACCCCTCTTGCATGAATGTGGGTAAGTAAAGTCTCAACGTTGTTCCATCTGCTCTTTGCTTACAAGTCTCACTGATCGTTTATAAATCTTAACAGCTTTGCCAGTTTTTACCACACTGGAATCTCGCATCGTCATGCCACCTGTTCAGTTGATAAAACTGCACATTTAATATGACATTTTTCCTACTGTTATTATATAATAAAAGGTGTTTATTATAATATATGATACATATGAGGGTTTATCTGTAAAAATACTATTTTCATGTGTTTATATATTATAAATAACATTTTGTAGGAAAAAGTAAGCATATAATATCCATGTAACATTTGGCCCATTTAAATATGCTTACCTTATTAATACCTTTGACTAATTCTTAATGGTTAAGTTAATATCTCAATAAAACAAACTCTACTAATATTGTTTGTTGAGTTATTGTGCAGAATTTTCAGGGCTGAAATCAAGGAAGTCAAAGTTGGCAAATCAAATCTACCAAAGATATTCAAGAAACTAATTCTAGTAGAAATGTAGAAAAGATTTTCAAAGTCTAGATACTCAAAAGATTACCAAGTGTTACAGATATGAAGCTACAAAAATTAGAGGCCATGATCTCACCAAAAGGGGGCGGATCCGCGGCCAAACCTATCCAATGGCCGCGGTTCCGCCGCGGATTTGAAGAGTTGAGATATGGGATTGTGGTGGTTAGGATCCTAACAACTAGTTTCCATATTAGGAAACTAGGGTTCTGGCTCTGTGACTATAAATAAGGACCGAGAGCCCCTTGGAAAAATCATCAACCCGACGAGATCACGAAGCCCCAGACCTCACGCATCCAGGCTGATCATCAACTGTTCGTCTACCTCCTTCGGAAAGATCGAGAAGCAACTAGTTTTGTAATCATTTTCTACGGAATAAAGTGTAGATTGTTCAAGTTGATTAATAAAGGTAGTATTTTATTTAATTCTTTTGCATTTTACATTATGTTTCCCCTCTCTGTCTTTTCATCTTCTTCTCCCAACATGCGCGAGTAATTCTCCGCTTGTTAGGGTTCGTAGGATTAGGGTAGGCTAATGGATGATGAACATCCCTAAACCCTTTTTAAGTCCTATAAAGTGTATGAACTTTATCAAAAGAATCATTAACATCCTAATCGGGCGCGCTAGCAATTCTTTGCTAGTTCCGACCGCGATTAGAGATTAGATTAATGATTGTTTTGGTAAAGGCTAGATTTGAACGGAGTTCCGTGTCGCGATAAGGGTTAAGAGTGGGATTCCTTTTCCCTCCAGAAACCCTAATCTACACGCATCACCGTCGTTCTAGTTTTAAATCTATTAATGGATAAAAAGGGTAACTTTTAATTAATCGTCCATGACTACTAAATCCTAACGAACCCTACAAGCCCTCTTATTATATTAACTATATTCCTAAAATAATCTAGATCTATAAATTTGCTCTCTTGCTTAAAGTAGATCTAGAAACTTTTCACAAAATTCTTTATTCCTCCTCTCTTTTTCAACACATCTAAAGTAAGAGTAAAAGATTCAACGTTTCCTTGAGGACGACCCGTACTCATCTCGGTCTAGCTACACGCGACACCGTTATTGATTGCGGTTAAACTACAAACACACTTTTTCACACCAATTAAATGGCGCCGTTGCCGGGGATACGTGCATAATTTTTTATTCTTGCTATTTGTGTTGAATTCTTAGACGATTCATATCATTATTAAAACAAAACTGCAAATTGCATATTTAACGATTTGTGTGTGAATTTTGTGAGGGAATCTGGAGTCACGGACTTGAGGAAACAGGAGATCTAGGGTTCCGAACTTCTCTGGTATCTTTCTTAACTCCTTCTCTCTCCTCTCAAATCCAATAAAATCTATTTTCTGCAGGATTCTTTGCAAAATAGCACCGCTCAAAAATCTTTTTGCAAAAGTTTTGTGATTGGTTTTGTTTTGCATATTTAATACGGACTTTAAAGGGCAAAGACCAAATCAAGATTAGGTAGGGATTTCATCACCCTTCCTAAGCCCCACAAATCACAAACTGAGCATATAGATCAACCCTTCATTAATTTAAAAAATATCTAGACCAGACTCTAAGGACTGTCGCGCTCAATAAGGACAGAGGAAGGTCGTGGGTAATCTATCGTTTATCCGCATTACTTTTGTAGTGCCTAGGCAAGTGTGACAAAGGCTAGTGGTTTTTAATTAGGCCCACGACGTGGTTCTTTCCCACTTACCTGGCACTTACCTGGCTACAAGGGTAGTACGGAGGCGGTAGAGGATTGATCCTGCGGCTTGTCCTTTGGAAGTCTAGGAGCAGTCTAGAGACTGGACCTAGGTAACCTTAGTTCTAGGGTTGTTTGTGCATTTTTGTGTGATTTTTCTAAATCCGTCATTTTTCAAAACAAACCAATTATTTTCTCCCCTTCCCCCTTCTTCTCTTCTTATAATGGGTGACCTAAACAGAAGAACACTTGCCGAGCTTTGCTGTCCACAACCAGATATCTCTTGTTTTCGAAATCCCTTCGGTATACCGTCCGGCTCTTCCATGTCCTTAAGAGATCATATAGAACAAGCAGGAAGAAACAGTTGGCCACCTCAGTCTAGGTCTTATCAACCGTATCCTAATCCTACACCTGTTTCAGTTCATACCCAGAGTGAGGAAGCCCCTAGACGAATGTCCATTACTGAGCACATAGCTAGGTCTAGAGGCTAAAGTTTCAACCCGGACCAATATCAACCATCACCACCACTGTCCGGAGAAGAGTTTGATATGCGGTTTGTATATAGCCAACCAACCAACCCATATCAATATTCTTCTTATCATAATATTGATCCTACTCCTACCCAAGTTCAGCAACCATTCTGTTCCTATCAATCCAATCCGACTTTTCCACCTACTCTAGACAGTTCTTCTAATCAGTCATTTGGGAGTTTTAATTATCCACAGGAATTTCAATCTTATACTGAAACCCCTTATCAACCCAAGACTAGTCTGGAGCAGACATTAGAAAAATATATGGAACCGACGAATCAAATTATGAAGGATTTGTGTAGTAAGACAGAACTGTACACCCTTCCTAATCAAAACTCCCCATTCCAAACTGAACTCCACAACTCCAGTTTCATAGATTCATCAAGTACAATGTCTGATAAGTTGTGTGACTTTGTAGTGTTTGATTTACCCGACTGTGAAGGGTCCATTTCAAGTGAAACCATATCCAACCCTTGTGATCTATACACCTCCACTCTTGAACCAAAACTGATTGAAAACCATACTTTTGATGAGGTGTTTGAGAATTTTAACTTTCACTTGAATGAGGTGATTAACGTTGGGGATATATTGATTGATGAACCCGAAATTTTGGATGATTTTGTCCCACCAACTTATCAAATCCTTTCACTTCCTTGTGGTCATCATCTTGAGCCTTTAATTCTTCCCGAACCCCAAATATGTCTTGAAGTTGAGGATAATGGTATACCCAAAGATCAGACCGAAATACAGCCTCCATCTTCCACATCTGGTTCAGCAACACTCGACATACCAATTTGTTTACCCATTTCACCTTTTACTTTCTCCGGTTCTTCTTCTGTTCCTATAGTTTCAGTGAGTTTTGATAAATCACAATCCATTAATTCAAGTTCAATAATACCAGAAATTCAACTTGATTTGGATATTTTTGAAAATGAGGTAGATGAGTTTTTCGAGTCCTCTACCTCAATAATTTTTGAATCAAGTAGGATAAATTCTGGCACAAAACTCTTTGACAGCAAAATGTTCAATCACACCATTGATAAAAGTTTTGAAGAACATTTTGCTGACGAACTTGAATTTTTAAACAGTACGGATTTTGTGATTGATCAATCTCCACCTATAGAGGTTGAACCGTCATCATTCCTTCTTCATAATCATTCACATTCATCCCCATCCTTTCTTTTCTCTAATTTCAAACCCTTTCCAGACCACCTCTTATCCCTTCCCCATTTTTTCTTGACTCGATACAACACATTCTTCCACCAACCTATACGCTATACTGATAAAATCTTTGAATGGTTGGTGTTAACTTTTGGTCTTTGTAAAGTCTTACTTTGACTAAATGACTCACCCCCTCTTAAAATGCTTCATATTGTCTAACTCATGTTTGAGGGGGGGTATATTTTTGGCTCTTGAACATAACTTTTGTCCTCAAATTTGTGAGCTAAAAATAAGTTTAGGGGAGGATTTTCACTTTCATATATTCTTGCCCCCATTAATAATGTCCTTTCAAGCTTACAGGTTTTTGTGATCCAGCAGATAGCAACAGTGAGGACACTGTTGAAAACAAGTTTGGGGGGTTTGTGCTTATTTACGCATACTTTGCATTATACTATATATAAGCACAAAAATTTTTTGATAATAAAAGAATAGAAAGTGAAAAATTATATATGAAAGATAGGAATAGTTTAAGAAAACCAAAAAAATTAAAAGTTTTCTTAAACGAACTAGTAATAAGTAGTTATGAGCTGTTGTCCCAAGGGTTTGTAAGATGAAGGAAATCACTAATCTGAGAATAAAAATAAGTCTGAAAAATTGTTTCTATTCTGGAAGCCAAACATTTGAATGTTGATACCCTACTATATGCACTTACACACGTCTTGAAACTCGGAATAGTAGAGGATACCTTGAAATGCTCTTGTCTAAAAGCCAAAGTATGAAGGAAATGAAAAAAAATGAAGAATATATAAAAATGGTGAAAAGAAAAATGAACACTGGTTTTGTTATCGCCAAGGCAGCAATAAAAAAATATAGCGAGGGTGCTTCATCACCTAATGCCTTAGACCAACTGGTTTGGGAGTCACTGCTAAGCCTTAGGTGGTGTAAGACGAGGAAAATACTATCACCTAATCAGCAAGCACATGAGTAATCGGTTGGTTAGTACCTCAAGAAGTATTAACGGTCACATGAAAATGTGTGAGCAAATCTAAATATTCATCAAGTTAAAAAATACTGAGGTAGATGGACAAGAGTATGATAGCTTGAATTGAATTGTCCGAGTGTAGGGATGTCCATTTCACACACGTAGGGGTATATGATCGATGTTTGGATGAAAGGTAGGAATGAAGAATAAAGACGATGTTTTATTGAGAGATGATGTGATTTCTAACATTTTTTCATGACTATTAAGATAGGGCTCATGACAACTGAAAAGCTAGTGTAGTTGGAAACTCTTATTTTCAAAGTCTTTCTTTTATGGTTCTTATCTTTATATGTAAATTTCACCATCTCTCTTTTGTTATTGGATTTTGTGGGTGTAATCCGCTGAAAACCCTCAGGAGACAACACTCCTCCTACTAGGGACACCTAGAGGTTTAACGGCTTGTTGCACGTGCTCAATGCAATCGTGTTGCCTACGAAAGTGTGCTTAGCTTTCTCCTTTCTTTTTCTCCTTCTCTTTAATAAACTAGTTTGCTCGGGACGATCAAAGATAAGTTTGGAGGTATTTGTTCAGTTGATAAAACTGCACATTTAATATGACATTTTTCCTACTATTATTATATAATAAAAGGTGTTTATTATAATATATGATACATATGAGGGTTTATCTGTAAAAAATACTATTTTCATGTGTTTATATATTATAAATAACATTTTGTAGGAAAAAGTAAGCATATAATATCCATGTAACATTTGGCCCATTTAAATATGCTTACCTTATTAATACCTTTGACCAATTCTTAATGGTTAAGTTAATATCTCAATAAAACAAACTCTACTAATATTGTTTGTTGAGTTATTGTGCAGAATTTTCAGGGCTGAAATCAAGGAAATCAAAGTTGGCAAATCAAATCTACCAAAGATATTCAAGAAACTAATTCTAGTAGAAATGTAGAAAAGATTTTCAAAGTCTAGATACTCAAAAGATTACCAAGTGTTACAGATATGAAGCTACAAAAATTAGAGGCCATGATCTCACCAAAAGGGGACGGATCCGCGGCCAAACCTATCCAATGGCCGCGGTTCCGCCGTGGATTTGAAGAGTTGAGATATGGGATTGTGGTGGTTAGGATCCTAACAACTAGTTTCCATATTAGGAAACTAGGGTTCTGGCTCTGTGACTATAAATAAGGACCGAGAGCCTCTTGGAAAAATCATCAAGCCGACGAGATCACGAAGCCCCAGACGCTCACGCATCCAGGATGATCATCAACTGTTCGTCTACCTCCTTCAGAAAGATCGAGAAGCAACTAGTTTTGTAATCATTTTCTACGGAATAAAGTGTTGATTGTTCAAGTTGATTAATAAAGGTAGTTATTTTATTTAATTCTTTTGCATTTTACATTATGTTTCCCCTCTCTGTCTTTTCATCTTCTTCTCCCAATATGCGCGAGTAATTCTCCGCTTGTTAGGGTTCGTAAGATTAGGGTAGGCTAATGGATGATGAACATCCCTAAACCCTTTTTAAGTCCTATAAAGTGTATGAACTTTATCAAAAAAATCATTAACATCCTAATCGGGCGCGCTAGCAATTCTTTGCTAGTTCCGACCGCGATTAGAGAATAGATTAATGATTGTTTTGGTAAAGGCTAGATTTGAACGGAGTTCCGTGTCGAGATAAGGGTTAAGAGTGGGATTCCTTTTCCCTCCAGAAACCCTAATCTACACGCATCACCGTCGTTCTAGTTTTAAATCTATTAATGGATAAAAAGGGTAACTTTTAATTAATCGTCCATGACTACTAAATCCTAACGAACCCTACAAGCCCTCTTATTATATTAACTATATTCCTAAAATAATCTAGATCTATAAATTTGCTCTCTTGCTTAAAGTAGATCTAGAAACTTTTCACAAAATTCTTTATTTCTCCTCTCTTTTTCAACACATCTAAAGTAAGAGTAAGAGATTCAACGTTTCCCTGAGGACGACCCGTACTCATCTCGGTCTAGCTACACGCGACACCGTTATTGATTGCGGTTAAACTACAAACACACTTTTTCATACCAATCACCACCCGGACCCTATGCTTTACGTTCCTCGGAACGGATGGCAAAGCTAAGCCTCCATTCCCTGTCAGCCCTAATTGAAGACCTTTGTGCTGGCAGTCTGATCACGGCCGAAGCGTTTGCCGCTGAAGCCAACGGTTCTCTTCCTTTTCATGCCACCTACCATAGTGAAACATTGGTGCAAGTCTGGGTTGAGTTTTGTCGGCGGGTGGAGACTTGCTCGCATATTCTTGAATGTACACGCCTTCCTTCAGAGGTCGTGGCTGCAAAGGCGAGCTTGCAGGGGCTGATTGAGCGGTGCGCTGCGAACATGATATCGTGTGAGAAGAGGCTCAGCCGCAAGTTTTCGGAGAGGGAGATGGCTTCCAAAGCGATGAGGGAGCTTCAAGCCAATCTTACGGCCAAAACCACTAGGGCATATGAACTTTGGCGGGTGCTTCAAGAGGCTGTCAAGGAGGTGGTAGCCATTGATAAGGCCGTCATTTTTACTCTGAAATGGTCGAAGCCCATAAGGTTACTGAAAAAGAGCTTGAAGGCCGGCTTGCCTCATACCAGGCCCAACAGGCTCAAGCGGAGGCCCGTATTTTGACGATAATGAATCGTGAAGCCGAGGCTCAACGGAAAATGGCTAAACTGGCAAATCTACTGAATCGTCCGCCGGCTTGAAGAATTGTACATTTTTTTCTTCTTTTGTACATACTCCTCAATGAGAGTATATTTTCTTTTATTCTTTCATAAATTGTACTTTGTATTCATTTAGATCCATGAATAAAAGACATACTTTGCTTCGTAATGGTGTGTCCCTTTCAGTAAATGGATTTTGTGGATAATCTATTTTGATTTCTCTGTGGGACAGCGATGGCTTAGGATTCAGGGTTAAGATCTGCCTCCTAAGACTTTTCAACTTTATGTGCCGTGAGGGTCTCATAAAGAATTTTCTCCCTGCAGGTCGAAAGGATCCCGTAGGTGTAATTTCTCCTTAGGAATCGTAAGGATTCCTAAGTGCGTTTTCTTCTGAGAGTCGTAAGGATCTCACAAAAGAGTTTTCTCCCTTACAAGTCGTGAGGACCTGTAAGTGATGGACGAGGTTGACATTATCCGCATTTCACGGAGTCAGGGGTTGCTCGGCCATTTCCCATGGGGTCAAGATTGACTTTAGCCGTATTCTATGGGACGAGGATTTGCTCTGGACGTTTCCCACGGGGTCAGGATTAACATAGGCCGCGTTCCACGTAACCAGGATTTTGCTCTGAATGCTTCCCACGGGGTCGGTTTGACATAACCGTGTTCTGCAAGGACCAGGATCCGCTCTGGACGTTTCCCACGGGGTCAGGATTGACATAAGCCATGTTCCACGAAACCGGGATTTTGCTCTGGATACTTCCCACGGGGTCTGATTGACATAGCCGTGTTCTGCGAGGACCAGGCTCCGCTCTGGACGTTTCCCATGGGGCCAGGATTGACATAGGCCGCGTTCCACAAAACCAGGATTTTGCTCTGGATGCTTCCCACGGGGTCTGATTGACATAGCCATGTTCTGCGAGGACCAGGCTCCGCTCTGGACGTTTCCCACAGGGTCAGGATTGACATAGGCCATGTTCCACGTGATCAGGAATTTGCTCTGGATGCTTCCCACGGGGTCGGTTTGACATAGCCGTGTTCTGCGAGGACCAGGCTCCGCTCTGGACGTTTCCCACGGGGTCAGGATTGACATAGGCCGTATTCCACGTGACCAGGAATTTGCTCTGGATGCTTCCCACGGGGTCTGATTGACATAGCCGTGTTCTGCGAGGACCAGGATCTGCTCTGGACGTTTCACACGGGGTTAGGATTGACATAGGCCGTGTTCTACGAAACCAGGATTTTGCTCTGGATGCTTTCCACGGGGTCTGATTGATATAGCCGTGTTCTGGGAGGACCAGGCTCCGCTCTGGACGTTTCCCATAGGGTCATGATTGACATAGGCCGCGTTCCACGAAACCAGGATTTTGCTCTGGATGCTTCCCACGGGGTCTGATTGGCATAGCCATGTTCTGCGAGGACCAGGATCCGCTCTGGATGTTTCCCACGGGGTCAGGATTAACATAGGCCGCGTTCCATGTAACCAGGAATTTGCTCTGGGTGCTTCCGACGGGGTCTGATTGACATAGCCGTGTTCTGCGAGGACCAGGCTCCGCTCTGGACGTTTCCCATAGGGTCAGGATTGATATAGGTTGTGTTCCATATGGACCAGGATCTGCTCTGGATGCTTTCCATAGGATCTGATTGACATAGCCGTGTTCTGGGAGGACCAGGATCCGCTCTGGACATTTCCCACGGGGTCAGGATTGACATAAGCCGTATTCCACTAGACCGGGAAGGGTTGACTTTATCCGCATTTCACGGAGTGGGGGGTTGACTCTAGGTTGTCTGTGCACCGCCGAGTCATGGAACTGGGAATTTCGTCGCAGCTCCGATTTGTTGATGTTGTGTCTGTTGAAATGAGACGAATGTTGAGATGATCTCCGGGCTGCTTTGTGAACCGTTGAGACTTGGCTCTCTTTCGGATGAAGCCTAAGGGGAAGGTATGGTTCCCTCTTTGTTTGTGCCCCTGGATTGTATACAGGGATCGATGTGATCTCACCTGTAGGGCAAAAAGTTTCATTTTATATATTTTTCTTTCCACGATGCTCTATTATTTCATCTTTTATATCGCGAAAGTCGCAATTGCCCAATCATTTCGGCTATTTTTCGCGGTGCCCAATCATTTCGGCTATTTTTTATTTTCTCGCTGCTTTTTATTGCGAGTTGCCCAATCATTTCGGCTATTTTTTATGCATACATTTTTACTTGCTGCTTTTGTTTGCAAGTTGCCCCATCATTTCGGCTATTTCATATACATTTGTGGCTCGCTGGTTTTTCGCTGCGAGTTTGGGATTGGACACCGATTTCGGCATCAGCACCGCTACAACTGGGATATTGCCAGGAGCGAATCATCATTTGCCTATGTCGATGTCGAACAAAGGTGGCTTAGTAAACAGGGTTGGGATCCTGTCGACTAAGGCTTTTAACTTTACGATCCGTAAGGGTCTCATAAAGGTGTTTCTCCCAACGAGTCGTGAGGATCACATAGGTGTGTTTTCTCCTTAGGAATCGTGAGGATTCTTAAGTGTGTGTTCTCTTATAAGTCGTAAGGATCTTACAAGAGTGTTTTCTCTTTATAAGTCGAGATGACTTACAAAGGTTGTTCACCGTGTAAACATATCCCTAGTCGCGGATGATACTTTGTTAGGGAAATGTTTATTCGCGCCCGTGGATTGTATACAAGGGTCAGCATTGAGCTGCTTGTAGGGCAGCATTGGAAGTTGTGGTGGCCGCTTAAGAACAGGTTCAGATCCCTGTAGCTTAAGACTTTTGAATCTTATGAGCCGTAAGGGTCTCATAAGAGGGTTCTCCTTACTAGTCGTGAGGATCTCGCAAGTGTAATTTCTCCTTAGGAATCGTGGGGATCCCTAAGTGTGTTGCTCCCTTGTGAGTCGTAAGGATCTCACGCAGGTGGTTTCTCCTCACAAGGTCAAAAGTACCTTGCAAGTGTCTTTTAACGAGATCGCGCCCTTTCGGGTTTTCACAAAAACTCGCCGGTAGCCCTGCTGTTTTTACTCACGGAGCCCTTTCGAGTTTTCATCCGTGCCCATTTTGCTTATGGACATACCGTTTTTTTTTGTGTCAGCCTTGGGATGTTGCAGTCCACAGTAGTTTATCGACGTCTCGGTCAACAGCCAGTTTTAGTACATAGTGGTCCATCGTTAGTTTAAGAATGTTTCGGTCCGAAATCCGGCTACTACTTATAGAGTTTGGGCTTAGGAAGATAGCGAGCGGGCATAGGCGTCGTCATCTATCGTTGACATAGGCCATGACTCGTCAGGCGTAGTATTTTTTTAGGAAGCGACTATTTATTGGCCTGAAAGGTCTTTCACCATGCATGTCCATGAGTAGGTAGGCTCCACCCGGGTAAACTTTGTCTATGATATACGGGCCTTCATAGTTTGGCTCGAATTCCTCCGTTTGGCACGGTTAGGGATCATAGGTCTTTTGACCACTAGCACGAGTTCGCCTTGGCGGAATGTTCTCGGCCTAGTCAATCTCTCATATGAGCGCGTCATCTTTGCTTTATAAGCCTCCAGATTTTGTTGCGCTATGAGCCGGGTTTCATCAAGGGCATCGAGCTCCTCAAGCCGAAGGTGAGCATTTTCTTCATTTGTTGGCTCATAGTGAACCGCCACTCGTAGAGAGGGTAACTCTATCTCGAGAAGGAGTACCGCTTCTGCGCCAAATACCAATGCGTACGGCGGCGTGTTCATGGCAGTTTTGAACGTAGTTCGATACGCCCAGAGAGCTTCATGCAGTCTCTCGTTCCAGTCCTTCTTATTTCGAGACACTGTCTTTTTCACGATCTTTGTCAAGGTCTTATTGAAAGCCTCAGCTAGACCGTTAGCTCGGGGATTATAGACTGAAGAGTATCTCCAGTCTATGTTATGTTGTTGTGCGAAGTGGCTGATCTTGTGGCTTCTGTAGGCTGGCCCGTTATCATTGATGATCCGTCGCGGAGTTCCAAACCGATAAATGACGTGCATCTTGAAGAAGTGGAGGATATTCTCCGTTTTCATTTCCCTCGGCGGTACTGCTTCTTCCCACTTGGAGAAGTAATCAGTTGTCGCCAAAATGAATCGATGTCCTCTGGACGATGCTGGTTCAATGGGACCAATTATATTAGTTCCCTACATTTCAAACGGCCAGCTAGCCACCGTTGGATGCAGTGGATTTGGATGCTGGTGAATGAAGTCTCCGTGAATTTGGCACGAGTGGCACTGCTTCGCGTATTCGAGGCAGTCCTAGATCATCGTGGGCCAATAGTAGTCCATCCTTTTAATCTTCAGCTTCATCTTCGGGCCGGCTTGGTGAGAACCGCAGAGTCCATCGTGAGTTTCTTGGACGACTCTCTTTGCCTCTTCACGTCCCAAGCATCTTAACCATAGAGAATCAAATGACCTCTTATACAGAGTATCATTGACGAAGGCGAAAGACAGAGCTCGTTTCATAAGCTGGTGTCTTGAGGACGCATCTTCAGGTGTTCGACGGGATTTGAAGTAGTCTATAAAGACTTCTCTCCAATCCTCATACTTTTCCTGGTCTTTTATTTGCAGAGCCATTTGCTCGGTCGCTCCCTTTTCTTCGGACGACTCCGGAGATATTTCTGCCGGTGCAAGAACCCGAAGGCTTTGCACAATGATCCTCACATCATCGAGGCTCTCGTCAGCCAGTTCTTTAGCGAGCTTGGCTAACGCATCCGCCTTGCTATTCTCCGCACGCGGTATGCTTCCCAAGGTGTAGGAAGGGATTTAAGTCAGCAGTTGCTGCACTCTCTCGCCATATTTCACCAACTCTGGCTTGCACGTTTGATAGTCGCCGTTTACTTGACTAACGACCAGTTGGGAGTCTCCGTATATGAGGAGGTTTTCAATTCCCATGTCGATAGCGATCTCGAGACCTGCTATCAAAGCTTCACATTCGGCTTCATTGTTTGTCCTCGGCTCTGTTAAGGAGAACGCAAAGCGCATTATCCCTCCTTGTGGAGTCACGAAAATGAGGCCTACCCCGGATTTGATTATAGGGGTGCTTTGTTTGCGCTTCTTCATGAAAGATGCCCCATCAAAATAGAGTTCCCACTGGGTATCATCCTTTCTTCTCTCCTCATCGATCATGTCAAACGCGTGCTCGTCTGGCAATTCGCAGTTCAAGGGAGATTCGGCAGGCATCGGATGCTCAGCGAGGAAGTCGGCAATGGCCTGGCCTTTCACTGCCTTGAGGGGTCGATAAGTTATCGAGAACTCCATCAAGAGCAGGGCCCATTTAGCGATTCGCCCCGTTAATATAGCCTTTGACATTAAATATTTGAGAGGATCCACCTTCGATATGAGATGGACCTCATGTGCCAACGCGTAGTGTCTGAGCTTCGTTATCGCGAAGATCAACGCCAGGCAGTGTTTTTCAATAGGGGGTAATTATTTTCTACCCACAAGAGAACTCGACTTATATAGTAGAGGGCTCTCTCTTTCCCTTGGTTGTTTTCTTGTGCTCACAGCGCGCCCAAAGAACCTTCGAGGGCTGTTGTGTACAGGACGAGAGGTTTTCCCTTGACTGGAGCGGTAAACACCGGAGGATTCTGTAGGTATTGCTTGATTTTGTCCAGTGCGCTTTGGCATTTATGATCCCAGATGAACGGAGTTCCCTTCTTCATTAAGTGACTGTAGGGGCGGCACTTGCCGGAGAGATTGGCTATGAATCACCGGATATATGCGAGCTTTCCTTGGAGAGAACGCAGTTGCTTGAGAGTCCTTGGCGGAGGCATTTCCATAATCACCTTGATCTTTGACGGATCTATCTCGATGCCTCGGTGTTGGATGATGAATCCAAGGAATTTTCCCGAGGAAACTCTGAACGCGCATTTGAAAGGGTTCATCTTCAAGTTGTATTGCCGAAGGCGTTGAAATACGATCTTCAGATGCTCTAGATATTCCTCGTATGATTTGCTTTTAACTACGAGGTCGTCGATATAACATTCGACGATTTCATGTATGAGGTCATCGAAAATCTTCGTCATGGCCCTCTGATAGGTGGCACCGGCGTTCTTCAGACCGAAGGGCATCACCTTGTAGCAGAATATGCCCAAAGGGGTCCGGAAAACGGTATGCTTCCGGTCCTCGGGATGCATCTTTATCTGATTGTATCCTGACGAGCCGTCCATAAAGGAGAAAACTTCGTGAGTGGATGTGTTATCTATCATCAGCTCAGCGACTGGTACTGGAAAGTCATCTTTTGGACAAGCTTTATTAAGATCCTGAAAGTCAACACATATGCGCACCGTCCTATTTTTCTTCATCACCGGAATGATGTTGGCGATCCAGTCAGGGTACTGAACTTCTTAGATGAAGTCAGAGTCGATTAGCTTCTTGACCTCAGTGTTGATGCTCATCTCAAGCTCGAGCCGCATTCTTCTCGGTGCTTATTTGATCGGTTTGACGTCCGGAGATATTGCCAATTTGTGTTCAGCAATCTCTGGATCTAGTCCTGGCATCTCGGAATAGTTCCATGCGAAGCAATCTCTATGCTGCATGAGCACGTCCTTTAGCATAGCCACCCTTTTTTCAGACAACAGCTCACTGACGAATGTCGGCCGCGAGTCACTTGCCGTCCCCAAATCAATTTTCTTGAGATTATCTGCAGTAGTATGTATTCCATCTTCCAGCTCTTTTGGCGCCGGTGGAAACTCTGAGATCATCTCGCCATCATCGTTTTCGAAGCACTAGGGGAGGTCATCCATATTCTCGAGTTCTTTTTCTGACAGCATTATCATGTGACAGGTACGAGATCGCTTCCAAGACCGACGTTGATCCGGCTCTGCTTTCGTGGCTTTCGGTTCATGCTTCTGCGGCGGGGTTACCCTCCAACTGCTGGATAGAGCGAATCTGCCGAGTTGATACTGGTCTTCAACCCAGTTCTTGAAGGCGAAGCAGTCTTCGAGAGGATGCCCTATTGCTTGGTGATAAGAGCAATAGTTTGGGTGAGAGACCTCGCCTGCTTTCTCGGGGTGCTTGGACTCCAGGAGTGTCATCATCCAATGTTTCATGACAAGATCGAATATCTTCTTTGTCTTGTCTTGAGGAAAATAATATTCCCGACCCATCTTCTCTATAAGGGACGGATCCCGGCTGCTCGACTCTTGCTCGCGTGGCTTCTTAGACCCGCTTGGCTACTGTCGAACGTTTTTTCCGTTCTTTGGTTTATTTTTGCCTCTACGCCGGGTCTTTTATATGACGGGCTGGCGATGAGGAGTATTGTCATTCTCCATGGCCTGCTGAAGGAGGCGCTGCGTCCTGGCTTTCTCATAAATGACCATTTCGCGGTTATGGTCATTCCGGACCTTTTGACCCGCTTCCCTTATTAGCTTGTCCATCCGTTCTTCAAACGACGGACTCGACATTTTGATGGCTGGACCTTGTTTTGGTTCAGGGTCAGCGTCTTTTAACAGAACGTCTTCTTCTTCATCGAAGTCATGTCTGACGTAGCTGCCATGCACTCACTCCCATTTTTTGGATTGAACGTATCCAAGCCCGATCGTTTCCATTCTCCCGTTGAGCAACTTTCGCTGAGTTCCAGGGACGTCCCAAATCCTGTTGTAGAACCGAGCTTGTCGAGCGGTCTATTTGAAGGGTACACCTTGGCACCTTAACAGCCTTTTCAAGCCTTCTGTGTAATATCTAGGCAGACGGATGGGCTGGAGCCTGTCAAGTGTAGAATCCGCACCATGCCAAATTTCTTTCTCCACTTTGGTTTCCATGGATCGGTAGAATAGGATCGCCTTTTCATCTCTTCTCCTAGGAGGGACGTAGAATGTCTGCAGTTCTTGCACACCATAAGTTTTAAGTGCGTCGAGCTCTTTGTAATGCTCCCGCAGAACCATGGAAACTTGCAAATTTTGATCTTCATCAGCGAAGGCTAGTATCGATAGCCGGGCAGAAAATACATCATTGACTTCATCTTCGGAGTCGCTGCCGAAGATCAACATAGGGGTGGACGGTCCTGGCTTATTGCATTGGGGCGGCCCAGAATAAACTATCTCTTCTTCCTCCTCGGTATCACTCCCGAAGACCGGAATAGTAGTGATGGCTTTGTTTTTCGGTTTATGACATCTTTCCGTGTACTCAATATCTGGTAAGAAGTATTTTGCATCCTCATATTTGCGAACTTCGTTAACGGAGAATGGGTTTAGCTCCCCTGTTACAGTATACTCGAGACCATCCTTGAAATATTTCATACATTGATGTTGTGTAGAGGGGGTGATGTTGTACTCGTGTAACCAAGGCCGGCCGATAAAAGGGTTATAGCAGGTCTTAGTGTCAATGACTTGAAACTTGATGTCCGTGACAAGCAGCCCAAAGCGTAGTGTCAATATTACAGACCCAAGTGTCCGTGATGACTGGGAGTCAAACCCAGAGATGGTGATCTTATCACGAACGAGGTGCTGAACGCTCATGCAGATTTCCTTCAACACCCTCACATTGAGGAGATTGACGGAGGACCCATTGTCAACCAGGATTTTGCCTATTTTTGTCACGCCCCGCTTCCCAGAGTACGCTAAAGTGGGCACGTGACATAGCAAACCATGCTACCTGTGGATAGGAAAAATCCTTCCACAGTCACATTACGGCTGTAGAGATATCAAGAACAGGAAAGTAAACTAACTATCTAGTACATGTCCATAAGCCAGAGTAAAAGAGTCAACAAATAACAATATACGGAAGCCAAAAGATACAATAAATGAAACACCTGGAGTGAAACTACGTACCGACAGGAACCTCACCGCTCGTCTACCAGCGGCAAAACTCCTAATCAGTCTGCAGCAAAGTAGAAGAATCTGGGCTATGCAAAACCCAGATGTCAGCGCGTCAAGTCATCAAGTAATAAAATAATAAACAGGGTAACAGGCAATGCGGATATAAACATGAATAAAACAAGGGTAATAATAATATAAATCAGAGCAGTGCAGGGCAGTGTGCAGTGGGTAAACTAAACTGTCTATCAGGTTTTCTGTTCTAAAGTCTTTGAAACCAAATTGATGAATCATCGATGTAACTCAATAGTATCCCGTACATACCCGGGACCACGGCCCCAAGATTCTCAGGCTGAAACCGAGACATGCCGCTAGGCACCAAACAGGAATGTATACAGATGAATGATGTCAGCATCATCATTCCAAGGCTGGCCTAGCCTAAAAACTGATCAGAACAGGTAGCGAACTGTTGAGTTACAAGTCAGGTTTCACCTTTGATTTCCCCATACCCCCAAGTTATAAGTGTAAGTCAAGTCAGGTATCCCGTAATCAAGAAACTAATGCCAACACAGGATCAGGTAAACAGGTTTGTCTGGATAGACAACAGGAACGGTCCATGAGGACTACACGTCAGGTTTGTTGGCATTAGACACAAGATCAGGTAACGGGTCAGGTCATGGTACATCCGGTCAAGTCAAGCAGTATACGGTACCATGTCGGGTCAATCAATATGTAAGTAGCAAGTCAGGTCAAGATGTAAACGATATCATGGGTGTGCTCATACTCAGTTTCACAATCAAGCATGATTATCAACATCATAAATTTAAACAACGAATTAAACAATAGGAAGATTCACTCAATTAGCAGTACAGTTATCAGTTGTGTCACAGAGATGATTTCAACATTATAAGAATACAGTAAGACAATTATAGCCATTTAATCATGTTAACAAGTTTAAAACTTCATGGATGCAATGATATATTTCTATAAGTTCCATGGATGAAATCACAGTTTATGCAGGTTAAATGTACACGAGTGTCCGAATGAAGTAAAACGATAGATAAAGTACCATAGGCTACGTCATTAGTGAAAGTGAAATTAAAACATGTAAATATGGTTATTAGGTTCAAAATAGTAATTGCAACATGTAGGTTCCAAGTTTGAAAGATAAAAATGATATATATCAATATTGAACACGAAAATGGGAAAAGATCTTACTAACGTTAAACTACAAGTTTAGGGTGTTCTCAATGTATTTGTAAATATTATTTAGCATGTAGCAAGGGGTACTTGACTCGACGGGTCGCGAATCGGGAAAACGGAACGTAAAATTTCGGCGGGGAAACTCTCGCGACGGGCGCACGGTTCACGGAATGAACCCAACGACGAACAATGAAGCCACACGGGTCGGGGTACCACGCTGGAACGTCGGGACGCGTCGCCGGCACGGCCGAATTCCGGCGAGAAACAAAACAGTGAACGATCAAGATTGCAACAAGAAAATAAAATAAAATAAAGAAGAAGGGAAGGAGGATGGAGAAGGGAATGCTCCCGAGGATCTGTGGGACGGGTGGTGACGGTCGACCTCATCGACGGAGCTCCGACGGTGGCCTACGACGACAGCGACCAAAACTGCAGATCAAGAAAACCTTAACAGAGAAGGAAAAGAAGAAAGGAAAAGAGGAGGGTAAGCATCACTCACGGAGGGGTGTGCGCGAGGGCTAGGGGCACGGAGACGGGTCGTCGGCAGCGACTTCCGGCGGTGCAACTGTGTGCAGGGGGTGCGCGGGCCTGGTTGGGGGTGTGCAGGCTCGGAGGAAGGAGATGGGAGAGAAGGTGATGAGGGTGAGGAGATGACGAGGACGAGGAGGCGAGGAGCCCGGTGATGGTGGTGTCGGCGTTGGGGCTGCGTCGGCGAGGGAGACGGCGGTAAGGTTTACGTGAGGGTTGGGTTCGTGCAGGAAAAAGAAATTGAGGGGGAAAGGAGATTATATATAGAAGAGAGAGAGAGATATAGGGGGGAGAGAGAGAGAGAGATGGGGAGAGAGAGAGAGATGGAAGGTTAGCGAGAGGAGAGAGAGGAGAGAGATAGAGAGCGAGAAAGCCAGAGAGAGAGGGTGGGGCCCACGGGATTAAGGAGGAATGTGATTGGCTGGGATAGAATATTTGTGGGTTTAGGAAAATTAATAAAAGATTTAGAAATATTTAAAAAAAATATTATAAGGTTATATATATATATATTCGACGGTTTATAAAATATATTAGAAATTGGGATTTTGGCGCAAAGTAAAATATTTCTAAATTGCGCCCGGGTCGGGTCCAAAAATTCGAAATTGAAAAAAGAGATTTTTAGGCGGGATCCAAAATTTAAAATGAATTATTTTACAATCAAAAAGCATACCCCCAAGACGGACACACGTACGTGCGCGTAGCCGTCCAAACTCGCCCGTTTCACCGAACGGGACGAGAACACGATGCACGGATGCTACAACAGGGTTAGGGGTGTCAAGTAGGCCATGACGAATATTTTTAATTTTATTTTAGATGCCTTAAATTGTTATATGCAGAAATGAATTGTCGGGGTAAAATTACAATAAGTAACAATCAAGCAAGATAAATGAAATAAGTGCCACACTACGTTCAAACGGTAACTGAAATTAGTAGCATTGGGCTCGGGTGTTACATTATACCCAACTACAAAAAGAATTTCGTTCTCGAAATTCCAAGAATGCAAAGGCAAAAATAACTACAAGAAAAGATGAGGAAACTTCTGCCGGATTTCATCTTCTCGTTCCCAAGTGGACTCTCCATGCGATCGATTACCCCAAGAAACAAGCCCAAGAGGGATCACATTGTTCTTAAGAACTTTTTCCCTTCGATCCACGATTTCAATCGGTCGCTCCTCAAAAGTCAAGTCTTTCGTACTGTTAGCTCCGAATGATCCAATACGTGCGTTTCATCTCGAACATACCTACGGAGTTGAAATACGTGAAACACATCGTGCACATTTGCCAAGGGCTGCGGTAACGCCAAACGATACGCTACCTCACCAACACGCTCCAAGATCTCAAAGGGTCCAACGATTCGAGGACTAAGCTTTCCTCGACTTCCAAAACGAATCACCCCTCTAGTCGGTGATATCTTCAAGAATACCAAATCACCCACGGCGAACTCTAGAGGTCTTCTCGACGTGTCTGCCCAACTCTTCTATCGGTCTTGTGCTGCCTTCATATGATTTCTGATAGTGTTAACCTTCTCAGCTGTCTGCATAACCAAATCCGGTCCCAATAATCTTCGTTCACCGACATCGTCCCAACAAACAGGTGAACGGCATTTACAACCATACAAAGCTTCAAATGGAGCCATCTGGATAGTTGCCTAAAAACTGTTGTTGTAAGAAAACTCCACCAAATGTAGATGATCCTCCCAAGACCCCTTGAAGTCCAACATGCATGCTCTCAACATATCCTCAAGAGTTTGGATTGTTCTCTCTGACTGACCATCAGTTTGAGGATGATAAGCTGTGCTAAACTTCAGTCGAGTCCCCAAACTTTCCTGTAAACTCCGCCAAAAGTGTGATAAGAACCGAGTGTCCCGATCGGACACAATGCTCACTGGTACTCCATGCAATCTTACAATCTCTTGCATGTACCGCTCTGCCAAAGTCTCTATTGATTGACCAACCCGGAAAGGAATGAAGTGAGCTGCCTTGGTCAATCGATCAACAATCACCCATACAGCATTGTTGCCCTTTGGACTCCGCGGTAAAGCCGTCACGAAATCCATGGTTATATGTTCCCACTTCCACTAAGAAATCGGAAGTGGTTGCAATAAACCAGCAACCCTTTGATGTTCAGCCTTAACTTGCTGACACACCAAGCACTTCGCCACAAAGCGAGCAATCTCCCGTTTCATGCCTTCCCACCAGAAATGCTGTCGAATATCTCGGTATATCTTTGTGCCTCCTGGATGTACAGAATAAGCTGAACTGTGTGCCTCCTTCATAAGCTCTTCACGAATATCTCCCTTTGGCACACATAAACGGCTACCATACCTCAACGAACCATCTTCGTGGATCAATAAATCTGTTCGTAGTCCGGCTTCAACCTGTTCTCGAAACTTTTGCAATCTAGGGTCCTGCGATTGTGCTGCTTTAATATTCTCGATCAACGATGATTGTACTTGCAGCTGCATCAACTGTCCCGAAGAATGCGGTAGCACAACCTCCAAGTTAAATCTTCGAAGATCTTCAACAAGCTCCTTCTGCGTAGTTAACACCTGAATTGCTGGTAACCGACTAAGCGCATCCGGCACGACGTTAACCTTCCCCGGATGGTACTTAAGATCATGATCGTAGTCAGCCATCAGCTCCAACCATCTACGATGCCTCATATTAAGCTCCTTCTGTGTGAACACATACTTCAAGCTCTTATGATCAGTAAAAACTTCGACCCTTTCGTCCAAAAGGTAGTGTCTCCAAATCTTCAACGCGAAAATCACAGCCGCAAGCTCCAAGTCATGCGTTGGGTAATTCTTCTCATGGGTCTTCAACTGTCTTGATGCGTACGCTACAACCTTCCCATGCTGCATCAAAACACATCCCAATCCTTTTCCAGATGCGTCGTTGTGAATCACCAATCCTCCGGAATTGTCTGGCACGGTCAGAATAGGGGCGGTTATCAACTTCTGCTTCAACGTCTCAAAAGCTAACGCACATTTATCCGTCCATACAAAAGGTACCTCTTTGCGCGTAAGCTTGGTTAACGGCTCCGCCAGACGAGCAAAGTTCTCCACAAATCTTCTGTAATACCCGGCGAGTCCAAGAAAGCTTCTTATCTCTGCAACATTCTTTGGAATCGGCCAATCACGAACTGCTGCAATCTTTTCTGGATCGACGGCAATTCCATCGCCAGACACAACATGCCCCAAAAACTTTACTTCCTCCAGCCAGAACTCGCACTTACTCATCTTCGCATATAGTTTCTCCTGTCTCAACGCCTGCAATGCGATCTTCAAATGTTCAGCATGCTCTTCAAAACTCTTCGAGTAAACCAGAATATCGTCAACGAATACCACAATGAACTGATCCAAGAATGGTGAAAAGATTCGGTTCATCAAGTCCATGAATACTGCCGGCGCATTCGTTACTCCGAAGGGCATCACTAAGTATTCGTAATGTCCATACCGAGTTCGGAACGCCGTCTTGCAAATATCTTCTGCTTTCACTCAGACCTGATGATATCCGGATCGCAAATCCCGCTTCGAGAATACCCTAGCACCACTAAGCTGCTCGAAAAGTTCGCCAATGCGAGAGATCGGGTACTTGTTCTTAATAGTCACCCGGTTTAATTCTCGATACTCGATGCACATCCTTCTTGTGCCATCCTTCTTCTTTACTAGAAGAACTGGAGCTCCCCAAGACGAGTTACTGCTTCGAATCCAACCCCTTTCAAGCAATTCAGCAACCTGTTTCTTGACTTCTTCCAACTCTACTGGTGCCATTGGATAATATGCTTTGGATACTGGCGCTGCACCGGGAATAAGATCAATTGCGAACTCCACGTCTCGCTTCGGCGGTAATCCCGATATATCCTCAAACACGTCCATAAAATCGTGAATAACAGCTGGCTCCTCACTTTCATCAACTTCCATTGATGCAAGAATATTGTTTGTCGGCCTAGCCCTAAATTCGACTGGCCCGACAGAACTACTTCCTTACCGCAACTGTTGTCTACTGCAAACTCTCCTTCATCCCAGATAAACTCTGCTGCTCTCGAGCTGCCGCAAGTACTTGTGAGAAAGTGGTCAAACCCAGGGAGACAATCTGCCCTGGATGTCCACGTCCAAGCTGCGCATGAACCTCCGTGCCCTGTCTGCATCGTTGGCAACTAAAGGTCCAGCGAATCTACTGAGTCTTGTCTATTCTGCTGCATGCACATCTACGGGTGCTTCCTTCTGCTTTAGCCCGATGAATTTCTCTTCCATTTCCTCCCGTGCAGTCCGCGGGAAGAACTTCTCCAGGAAACTCTTTGAAAATCTGCCCACTTGATCGGCTTGGGCAAGCGGTTCTCCTCTACAAGCCACCATTCTCGAGCGTAGTCCACTAACTGAATGCGTACCACATCAACTCTTTTCTCATCCGGAATCTGTGCCGCAATAAGCAAATTCTCTGTGTCAACTAGCCACTGCTCTGCTGGTAACGGCTCCTCCAGACCAGTAAATGTAGACGGACCCAAACGCCTGAAATCTGCTACGGTCCCTACTCGGTCAACTGGTTTAGCTCCAACATTGTTCACAGACTGCTGAACGATCTGCAAACCTTCCTGAAACGATTCCGCTTGCTGCTGGATCAGCCCAGTCTGTCTCTTTTGATTCTCCAGCATTCCCCTTATCACTCCAAGCATGGCGGCTTCGTCTACACGCCTTGGTACATCTTCAAATTCTTACCGGCCATATCAAAATACCCAACATTAGCATGATGATAGATTCAAAATATAGATCAAGGCTAGAACTCCTAGTTACTTAAATAGAGTGTCGCATTGTAACTATGCCGCGGTATCATAGCCACAATTACATAACTCCACCCAAGTCGCCTAAGTCCTAGAGATAACAAGGAATCAGGTTTCGAGTCGATATGCAAAGGAAGTTTGCACATCGTAAAAGATATAATCAAGAAGAATGTGATTCAAGAATGGTAAAACGGCAAGGTGGCAGGACATGTTTCCTAAACACGGGTATTCTGATTCGTGTATTAGGTACAATACCCAACTACAAAAGAATCAACCCGACTATCCTATGGCTCTGATACCAAAAGAACCATGTCACGCCCCGCTTCCCAGAGTACGCTAAAGTGGGCACGTGACATAGCCAACCATGCTACCTGTGGATAGAAAAAATCCTTCCACAGTCACATTACGGCTGTAGAGATATCAAGAACAGGAAAGTAAACTAACTATCTAGTACATGTCCATAAGCCATAGTAAAAGAGTCAAGAAATAACAATATACGGAAGCCAAAAGATACAATAAATGAAACACCTGGAGTGAAACTACGTACCGACAGGAACCTCATCGCTCGTCTACCAGCGGCAAAACTCCTAATCAGTCTGCAGCAAGGTAGAAGAATCTGGGCCATGCAAAACCCAGACGTCAGCGCGTCAAGTCATCAAGTAATAAAATAATAAACAGGGTAACAGGCAATGCGGATATAAACATGAATAAAACAAGGGTAATAATAATATAAATCAGAGCAGTGCAGGGTAGTGTGCAGTGGGTAAACTAAACTGTCTATTAGGTTTTCTGTTCTAAAGTCTTTGAAACCAAATTGATGAATCATCGATGTAACTCAATAGTATCCCGTACATACCCGAGACCACGGCCCCAAGATTCTCGGGCTGAAACCGAGACATGCCGCTAGGCACCAAACAGGAATGTATACAGATGAATGATGTCAGCATCATCATTCCAAGGCTGGCCTAGCCTAAAAACTGATCAGAACAGGTAGCGAACTGTTGAGTTACAGGTCAGGTTTCACCTTTGATTTCCCCATACCCCCAAGTTATAAGTGTAAGTCAAGTCAGGTATCCCGTAATCAAGAAACTAATGCCAACACAGGATCAGGTAAACAGGTTTGTCTGGATAGACAACAGGAACGGTCCATGAGGACTACACGTCAGGTTTGTTGGCATTAGACACAAGATCAGGTGATGGGTCAGGTCATGGTACATCCGGTCAAGTCAAGCAGTATACGGTACCATGTTGGGTCAATCAATATGTAAGTAGCAAGTCAGGTCAAGATGTAAACGATATCATGGGTGTGCTCATACTCAGTTTCACAATCAAGCATGGTTATCAACAGAATAAATTTAAGCAACGAATTAAACAATAGGCAGATTCACTCAATTAGCAGTACAGTTATCAGTTGTGTCACAGAGATAATTTCAACATTATAAGAATACAGTAAGACAATTATAGTCATTAAATCATGTTAACAAGTTTAAGACTTCATGGATGCAATGATATATTTCTATAAGTTCCATGGATGAAATCACAGTTTATGCAGGTTAAATGTACACGAGTGTCCGAATGAAGTAAAACGATAGATAAAGTACCATAGGCTACGTCATTAGTGAAAGTGAAATTAAAACATGTAAATATGGTTATTAGGTTCAAAACAGTAATTGCAACAGGTAGGTTCTAAGTTTGAAAGATAAAAATGATATATATCAATATTGAACACGAAAATGGGAAAAGATCTTACTAAAGTTAAACTACAAGTTTAGGATGTTCTCAATGTATATGTAAATATTATTTAGCATGTAGCAAGGGGTACTTGCCTCGACGGGTCGCGAATCGGGAAAACGGAACGTAAAATGTCGGCGGAGAAACTCTCGCGACGGGCGCACGGTTCACGGAATGGACCCAAACGACGAACAGTGAAGCCACACGGGTCGGGGTACCACGCTGGAACGTAGGGACACGTCGCCGGCACGGCCGGATTCCGGCGAGAAACAAAACAGTGAACGATCAAGATTGCAACAAGAAAAGAAAAGAAAATAAAGAAGAAGGGAAGGAGGATGGAGAAGGGAATGCTCCCGAGGATCTGTGGGACGGGTGGTGACGGTCGACCTCGTCGACGGAGTTCCGGCGGTCGGCGGTGGCCTACGACGATAGCGACCAAAACTGCAGATCAAGAAAACCTTAACAGAGAAGGAAAAGAAGAAAGGAAAAGAGGAGGGGAAGCATCACTCACGGAGGGGTGTGCGCGAGGGCCAGGGGCACGGAGACGGGTCGTCGGCAGCGACTTCCGGCGGTGCAACTGTATGCAGGGGGGTGCGCGGGCCTGGTCGGGGGTGTGCAGGCTCGGAGGAAGGAGATGGGAGAGAAGGTGATGAGGGTGAGGAGATGACGAAGACGAGGAGGCGAGGAGCCCGGTGATGGTGGTGTCGGCGTTGGGGCTGCGGCGGCGAGGGAGACGGCGGTAGGGTTTACGTGAGGGTTGGGTTCGTGCAGGAAAAAGAAATTGAGGGGGAAAGGAGATTATATATAGAAGAGAGAGAGAGATATAGGGGGAGAGAGAGAGATGGAAGGTTAGCGAGAGGAGAGAGAGAGGAGAGAGATAGAGAGCGAGAAAGAGAGAGAGAGAGAGAGGGTGGGGCCCACGGGATTAAGGAGGAATGTGATTGGCTGGGATAGAATATTTGTGGGTCTAGGAAAATTAATAAAAGATTTAGAAATATTTAAAAAAAATATTATAAGATTATATATATATATTCGACGGTTTATAAAATATATTAGAAATTGGGATTTAGGCGCAAAGTAAAATATTTCTAAATTGCGTCCGGGTCGGGTCCAAAAATTCGAAATTGAAAAAAGAGAATTTTAGGCAGGATCCAAAATTTAAAATGAAGTATTTTACAATCAAAAAGCATACCCCCAAGACAGACACACGTACGTGCGCGTAGCCGTCCAAACTCACCCGTTTCACCGAACGGGACGAGAACACGATGCACGGACGCTACAACAGGGTTAGGGGTGTCAAGTAGGCCATGACGAATATTTTTAATTTTATTTTAGATGCCTTAAATTGTTATATGCAGAAATGAATTGTCGGGGTAAAATTACAATAAGTAACAATCAAGCAAGATAAATGAAATAAGTGACACACTACGTTCAAAAGGTAACTGAAATTAGTAGCATTGGGCTCGGGTGTTACAATTTTAATATCACGACAGTATCTGAAGAAGTAAAGGGGACGGTTGTGCTCGCACGTCCGGAGGAGGAGGCCTTCATCACCGAAGGTGATATCGGCCGTGTGTACTTCTTCCAGCTCGTCCTTCTTCTTTTCTTCGACAAGGAAAGCTTGGAATTGCTCGGGCTCTTGCAGTGCCTTAATCAAAGAATCTCTTGCTTCTTTTGATAAAAAGAGGGCATCGAGAATGCTGAGCTGCGAGGGTATCTTCCTCAGGTGTGTAAGAACGTTGTAATCCACCTTACTTTTCTTTGGCGGGTCCTTGGCTGTCAGCTCTTTAACGACTTGGTCATCTAGGATGATATTCTCAGGGACTTTTTCTTTCCCCCTTATCTTTTCTATTCGACCCACTGTTCGCGTGTCTGAGATTCTTTTCGGGCAGCGTACGATTGCGCAGCTGAATGTTCTCACAACTCTTTGGTTCTTCCTTTTTTTCCTGAGGTGGATTCTTTAAAAAGAGGGCCAAGAGTCATTTCTTCGTCAGAGTCGCTTCCAAAGGTGAGAACTTGCGATCCCCCAGCGTTGATCATGTGACAGTTGCCGGTAGTTTTTTTATGCTCCTCGGTCGTATTTCTTTGCTCCCGACGAGTCTTGCGTTTCATCGGCTTGAAATGTTGCCAGTGAGCAACATATCCCAGCCACCATCTTTTAAAAGAGTTGCACTCTTCGATGGGGTGCGCAATCTTTCGATGATATATGCAGTAGCTAGGATGTGTTTCCGCTTCACCAAGAGCGTTCCCTTCGGAGGGTGGCAGCTTCATTCCCATCGATATGGCTTTAGCGAAGCTCTTCCTCGTCTTGAACCTGCTTTTATTTACGGCGGATGTACTTTGATCTGGCAGGGGTATTTCAACCCTTTCGTCCAGTCGCCGGCGTTTGGCTTTTTTAAATATGGCCATCTCACGCTCTCGAGCAGCTTTGCTTTTAAGAAGAGCTTCGTCCAGGAATGCATCAATCATTTCGTCTGATGGCCCTAGAAGTTCCGGCTCAGGACCTACCCCCAGTTTCTTTGTGTAAGGAGATTCTTCATCGTCTATCGACGAGTGAGAGATCATATGGCAACTTGCTACATAATCTTCAGATTCATCCGACGAGTCTTCTCCATTGTCATCATCTCCGTCCACAAGGACGTGACTGAGAAATTCTTGGAGTGTGACTGGAGTCCGCGCTTTTTGATTATATTCTTACAGCGCGTCGATATATTTTTGCAGGTCCGTGCTCTTGTCACCAGGCTTCACGGGCTTTCTGGATTTCTTCTTCTTCTTTGAAGACTTTGACGGCTGGGTGTGAGCCTTTGGCTATCACCACCAATTTTTGGAGTTGGGCGCGGTTTCAGCATTCCCTCGATGATCTCGGGTTCCAGTGGATTTTTCCACCTGATCGTTGGGCATGTTTGGAGATCCTTCAGCATTCTTTTAGTCTTGGCTGAAAGAACGACCTCCCATGGAGCTTCTTCTACGAAAGAACATGATGCCCCCGGTGTGTCCGTCTTCTTGGGAGTGTGTGGCTGTGGCGGGTTCACCTTCCAATTCTCGGACAGGGAAAATTTGCCCTGTTGGTATTGATCTTCGATCCAGCCTTTAAAGACAAAGCAATCTTTAATTGGATGGCTTACCGTTTGATGGTAGGGGCAATAATTGGGACTATTAGCCTCACCAGGTTGCAACGGTCATTTTGGATTCGGCAGATTGATGAGCCTGTTGCGCACCGCCAACTCAAACAATCTCCTCATTTTGTCCCAGAGAAACGAATAAGGGCGCTTCATCTTCTCATTATAGAATTGTTGTCTCTCGTCTAAGCGATCAGTTAGTTTTGGGCCACTGAGTTGTTGTTGAGTATTCGCGACGAAGGTCGCTTTCCCTTTGCCTTTTTCATTCCGTGGCTCCAGCTTTGAAGAAGACGGTCTATGACCCATCTGGTCCATTTGGGCCAGTTTGTCGATCATGGCCTGGAACGTGGTCGGCTTGAAGAACATCATGAATTGGGAAATAGTTGCTTGAGGATTAAGAGTGCCCACGAACATGCCCACTTCCGGCGCTTCCTCGATGCGCTGCTCACATTTTGACCATAAATTTCGCCACCGTATTGCATATTGTACCCAAGTTTCTCCTGGCTTCACCCTGGCGTTAATTAATGCGGTAATCGGGGTATGCTCGCTAGCGCTCGCGAATCTCTACGTAAATAGCAGTTCCATCTCCGCAAATGTCTTGACAGAGTCGTTTGGAAGTTCAGAATACCACTCGAATGCCGTCTCCGACAAGCTACCAACAAACTGGCAGAGCAAAAGTTTATCATCCCCTCCGATGTTACCGCACAGGGCTCTGAATTGAGTGACGTACTGATGTGGATTCCCCATCCCTTTATATACGTGGAATTTAAGGATCGTATATCCCGGCGGATACCTTATTTGGTCATACCAGCCTGGATAGGGTCGCCCAGTCTTAACGACCTGTCCAGCCGCTTTGTTTGCCTGGTGAGCTCGTATTTGCTAAGCAATGTAATCATCTAGAGCGGCCTTGGAGATGGTCTCCTCTTTGGCTGTTGAAAGAGCCGGAGGGGGGTTCGATGTCTCCCCTCTGTCGTCTTCAATGATGATCGGGGGGTTTTCAGCTGGAGGTTCAGGCTGTAACATCATCCCAGCCATGTCTTGGAACAAAAGAGCCATTGTTTTATATTGGCCGCCTGCTCTGCAGCCTCTTTTTCTTTCCTCTCGAGCATTCTTCGGAGGAACTCGGTATCAGTTTCTTGTTCTCGACGCTACTCCGAGGTTTCTGGATTTTCTTTTAGCCCAGTGAGTGCGGCCATTGCAGTCAGCATCTCCTGCAGTTTATGTTGTTGTTGTTGTTGTTCCTGAGCCTTCGTTATCGATCGGGTAAGCGGTCGGTGACCCGTAGAAGCACGGCTTTCCTCTTTTCCGGAAGCCATATAAACGGTATGTATTACCATGCCCCCGGACTTGGGGTGTTTAGATTCAACGTCCTTGCGGTTTGCCGCGTTCACAGGGGCTTTCTCTGGCCTCCTTCTCTTGTGAACGGTTGAAGTTGAGGGAGCCGTTGCAGCGGGCACCCAGATGGATGACATCTTTTGTGGTACCACGGGATGGCTCTTTTCTTGCTGAGCTTTAAGCTTCTTTGACCGGCGAGAGTAGTCCTGGTTAATCACCAATTCCTGGACCTGTCGCCTGACTTTGTAAATTTTGGAAGAAAGCCGCTGAGGGGCTGCTCCGGCTTCTTTTCTGTAGTAATCTCCATAGGTGGAGGAAATCTCTTCAGCACGGCAGTTGGAGAGTTCTTGCGAACCCTCCTAAGCGGTTCAAAGCCGTTCCCAGTCAGAACAGTAGCATTGATTTCCACCAAGGGAGTTGGTGGAGTTAGTCCAGAAGGGGAGCTGCCCACAGCTTTCCTTACTCGGCGCCAGTGACGACGGCGGGCATGTCGTGCGGACGGAGTTGGTTCAGCTATGGGGATGACTTCGTCATGCCCCCTGTCTTGGCGAAAGGTTGTCTCCGGCGTCAGCCTTTTAAAGACCGGTGTTCGTTGAGAAGTAGCATCCAACCTGTCAAAGACAGACCTCTGAGCAGGGGAAGCAACTTTGAGGACTTCGCCTGGAGCAGGAGCCGGAACAGTCAGCCTTGTGAAGATCGACCCTTTCGCAGGAGAAGCCGCCTTGACGACTTCATGAGCAGGAATGGCTATCTGCTTAGGGATAACTCTTTCCGGTATCGTGGGCTTCTTCATGGGCCTAACTGAGCTTTGGCCTAGTTTGTTAAAGACTGAGGAGTTGGAGCTGGACGACCTGTTGAGAGGGGCCGCAGTAGTTGTAAGCCGATTAAATACCGACTTCTTCTGAGCTTCTTGTGATGGTATAGGAGCGGTGAAGCTCGTTAGCGGGAGCATGGTCCCGAAGACAATCCAGTGGTGGCCTGAGTGACCTGTTCCACCGGCATAGCGAAGATGGAGGCCGCTTGGGGCCCGTAGGTCACTCCTCCGGACGGGACGGAGCGAGAGTTGCAGTTGCAGTTAGTGCAGGTTGAAGCCATTGATCTTCTGTTTTCTGCACGGAGCAAGACACCAAATCTTAGTACCTCGAACCTAAAGGAAACCATATCAAACCGCGATTCGTTCACGAACACGACACATGAAGTGTGGAGTGGAAAGAGAAAACGGGCCCACCGGGCGTGCCAGAATCTGTCCACCGCCGAAAACCGGGAAGACAAACGTCTTGCCTGAATTTAGGGGAAGATACTAATAGATGCTATCCGTCCACCTCTCCGAAGATACCAAGTTGATTTATGACACTACGTATCGAAGGTTTAAACGGATGCGGCCGATGTAGCAGACTTCGTCAGATTCCCCCTCATTTGAGGGGGTTTTGATTGTGGGGACACTCTTCCCTGCAGGCGCAAGCCCCTGCAGTTAATTACGCTACCACATCGCGGTAACAATTTTCTCCTTCTCCAGATGGTCACTTCGTGTCGTGGGTGTTTGTTTTGTTTTTGGTTGCCAATAGATTGTATACGGAGACTAATTTATGTCGTCGCCCGTAGGGCGTGAACTAGTCCAAATCCATATTTTCTTAGATTTGGGTTTGGGGGTTGGGTTTAAGGATACGCTAGTCTCATTTGAGACTAAGATCAACTTAAACGTTTGTTAAGGATACGTTAGTCTGATTTTAGACTAAGATCTACTTAACGGGATCGTTTAGATCCAACAAAAGAGCATTTGGGCTCTATTGTTTAGTTTAGGGACATTGCGGTCGATTAGTTTAAAGACATTACGGTCCATGAGTTTAAAGACCCCACAGTCCGTAAAGTTTAAGGACATCATAGTCCGTGAGTTTAAGGACCCCACAATCCAGTTTAAAGACGTCATAGTCTGTGAAATGTATGGTTGTCGGGACCCGTCACCTCTCTGAAGACGTTGAAGGATTACAACGATAAATATCAGAGGAGTTTAGAGATGTACCCTTGAACCAAAGTTGATTGGGAGATCTGCAGTCCAATTTGGAACTAAGATCAATTAATTAGATTATGAGCACATTGGCTCAGTTAAATCTGAATTGAGGACTTATGGCCAATTTGGGCTAAGTCCAATTAAGTTTGAAATGTTGGCCCTTTGTTGGCCTGTTGAACATTTGTCTGGGTTCAGCCCCTCATTATTTAGCAATGCTAAACAAGAGTTTGAGGGCTCTGATAACATTTTGTCTTTGGCTGAGCACTTAAACATTATAGTTCTGAATTTTAAGGCTCATTTGAAGGGGAGATTTGCCTCTGGAAAACTTAGCCAATTTGGGCTAAGCTGGTTTGAAAATAGTGTTAAACACTATAGGACATCTGGCGGTCACATGTCCTCACATGATGTATTTAAAACAGTGTTAAACACTGGAGACAAAATGCTCAAAATAGTGTTAAACACTAGAAAGGAAGGGGTCACGTGGGGTCACGTGAGGCGCCCGAAGATGGGGCCAGACCTCCTTTATTTTATTATCAGAATATTCAAATAAGTGTTAAACACTTTTAATCTTCAGGCCATCACGTGTGGGCACGTAATGGGTATCCATGTATTGATTATTAAAGTGTTTATTAGGGGTCACGTGGGGACACATGAGGGCGCCCAAAGTCTATTCTGCCTTTGGCTTTGTTCCCTTTATTTTGAGGGTCGCGTGTGAGCACGTAAGGCATTGCCTCCAACCTTTTCTTTCTCATTTTAAGGGATCTGTTTTAGAGGTCACGTGGGGGCACGTGACCTAGTTTTGTTCTTTCTTTTCTGCTCATTGAGAATGGGTGTCACATGTTACCACGTGACCAAGTTCTTTATGTGCATGGAGAGCTTTAAGTCTCTTGTTTTAAGAATTAAATTCTCTATAAGGTTAAACCCCAATTCTGTTTTTTAGAGGAATTAAATTCCTATGTATGTGGAAGAATTAAATTCTTATGTAGGGTTAAACCCTAGTTCTGTTTTAGAGGAATTAAATTCCTATGAATTTAGGAGAATTAAATTCTCATGCAGGGTTGAACCCTAGTTTTATTTGGAGGAATTAAATTTCTATGAAATTGAGAGAATTAAATTCTCATATAGGGTTAAATCCTAGTTTTATTTGGAGGAATTAAAATCCTATGAATTTAGGGGAATTAAATTCCTTAAACTTAAATTCTCCCTCTAGGTCTTGGATCTGCAAGGCAGAATCTTCCCGGTGAGAATTAAATTCTCAACTTTTGGGGAGATCTGCTTCTGCAGATCTTCAACCAAAGGAAGAACTAAGTTCTTATTCAGAAGAGTTAAACACTTAAACTTGAGAATTAAATTCTCTTTTATTTTATGGAGCTCAGATCTCTTTCCCATTTCTCACCTGAGGTTTATTTTCTCTGAAAGGAACTTTTTTCTCTTGAGAATTAAATTCTCCTCTCTTTTCTCTCTGTTGTTGTTTTTCTCCACGAAATCAAAATTCCAAAGATCCCTTCTCTTCTCTTCTTGGCTCCTATTTATAAGAGAAAGAAAAGAATCAATTTGTTTAGTGAATCTTTCATTGAAAGATTTTGGTTGTTTTTGTAACTAACATGATGTTTTAGATCACTCAGTGAATTTTATTCACCATTGGATTTTTAATCCAGAAGATATTCTGTTTGTTATTCTTGGTGAATTTCAAGAAAATCTTTCCTTATATAAAATCTTTCCATAAATTGGTGATTTTTTAATCACCATTGGATTTTTAATCCAACGGTGCTCTATTTTACAGAGCACCATCTTTTTTGTTTGGAAAGATTTAAAGAAATATTTTCCCAGTTAGGGTCTTTGATTTCCCTTAATTAGAATTTAATTCTATTAGTTCAGAAGGCTTTTAAAAGTCTATCACGTGTTGACACGTGATCCCATTATTTGATTATTAAATAGAATTTAATTCTATTGATTAAAGAGTTTAGAAACCCATCACGTGTTGACACGTGACCAGAATTTAATTCTGTTTTCATGGAGCTGAGGAATCATCATGTGTCAGCACGTGACTCTTGGTCACGTGTGAGCACGTGACGCCTCATTGAGGTTTTTCCTTGTTGTTTGTTATATTTTTGTTTGACTAGAATTTAATTCTATAAAGTAGAGATCAAAGGAACTTATCACGTGTCAGCACGTGATCTTTGGTCACGTGTGAGCACGTGATACCCCATTGGGGTTTTTCCTTACTGTTTTGTTATATTTTTGTTTGACTAGAATTTAATTCTATAGAGCAGAGATCACAGGAACCTATCATGTGTCAGCAAGTGACCCTTGGTCACATATGAGCACGTGATACCCCATTGGGGTATTTCCTGATATTTTATTAGGGAACAACTGGACAGAACGATTTGATACTGCTGACCCCAGTCCTAGACGCCACACACGGAGGGCACCACGAAGGTTGGGAGAGAGGCCGGGGACTGGGTCCTAGCAGGGCCCATATGAGGTTGGACTCCACTCCAGCGATTACTTCCTCTATCTCCCGTGAGCGACGTCTAGAGAAAGAACTTAACACCTTGAAGGACACCGTTCAGAAGTTGAAGGAGATGATGGTATGTATACTACTTAATAGCAAAATATTATGTCATATTATAGATAGCAACATATCCAATATTAGTACGTAGCCTGAGCTTATTTGGTTGTAGACTTAGCTTTGATTAATCATACATATATAGAATTGTGTAATTATAATAAACTACGATTTTCCAAACTAGATATTCATAGATTGGGGTTTCGCAATAACCTGATAATGATACGAATTCGACTAATACACAGCTGTTACTCATTTATTACACGCAAAACTGAACAGACGCGACAGGGTACTTCAGCTGAGGCTCCACATGCATCTCCTTCGGCTCCTAAAGCTCCACAGCCCGTTTATACTCCCGCAGCTGCGGCTCCGCAAGCCACTACCTTGGCTGCGGTTGAGCAGACCAGCTCCACAGCCCGCTCAGACTCCCACACCGTCCGCATTGCTCGAGTTGTTGACTCGGGGTTTATCCGAGGAGCAGATGCGCCAGATTACAGCGATTATCAGAGGTGAAGCTGGACCGAGCTAGGGTAGCTTTTTGATTTTTATATTTTAAACATGTATTTACTTATATGATACATATTGTATATATTTTGGACGATATTGGTGGTGTTCATATTGATTTAGATTGATATCGTATTCTGCTTGTTGATTTCTTTTATATATTATGCGTGAGATGTTGATTATGAATACTGCTGTATATATTCTGCTTATTGATTACTTTCATATATGATGTATATATTATTGTGCACAAGGCGAGGAAAAAACAGACACCCCTTTTTTTTAAAAAAAACCGGCACCCCTTTTTTTTTAAAAAAAACCTGATAATATGTCCCTACGGATTAATCCGTAGGTAACCGTTTAATCCGTAGGGTCCACTTTGCCTCTACACATTTATGTTGCAAATAGTGCCCTCAGAGTCAATTATTGGATCACAGGCACATGATTGCAATGATTGAGAGAGGACCTATACCGGTAGGACAGTCTTACTCAAGATGATAGTATGCTATCTGGTTTATCTTTATCATCGTGTACTGCTTCAGGTGACCTTACAGGTCACTATTGCACGTTGATAGAGCCCTTAGGATTCTTGCTTGACGGCCAGCAGTATGAGGGCGATCATATACGTGGGAGCTGGGGTCTATAAGCACATCCTTAAAAGGTCCCTAGTCGTGGGAGTTTCGAGACAGGGCATCGATACTCCAGAGTAGACTAGTGTATACAGTCGAGACCCCGACGAGGGGCGGTGGCCGGTCTCACAAGCCACTGGTGTCAGTTGGTTCACCTAAGATGTATACAGGTGCTCATTGGGTTATGAGTACACCGGATAGGACTCGTCGGGAACCTTCTAGTTGGTTTTATACCTAACGTCAGATAGCAGTTCCCTGGTGACATGTGTACAGGTTAGTTCATCGACCTGAGATCGTCATTTGTCTCGTGTGAGTTCCTACTGTGCTTTGATTACTACCCTACCACGGCTCAAAGGAGTCGTGCAAACAGGTTTTAGTTGGGTACAGTCCCGAGCCACATGGAGGCAGTGAGCGGATCTGCAGGGGTTTCGTCTCTTCCGGTATTGGGGGTGAGATCGCGCTGTGTCTAGGAGAGCCATTACACAAAGCCCTCGGCCGAGGCAGGAGATTTACTGGTAGGTATTCCAGTAGTATCTCAGGGTGTTCTGGCTACACTCTGACACGACTTGTACCGCTTATGGGGGTCTAACTTTTACCAACCCCCTAGGCCCGCCATGCGATACTCATAGACGAACGGACCGGACTGTACGGATATTGTCACTGACAGGCTCAGTAGGGTGTCAAGATGAGTTCGCTCATCGACGTCCCTTTTGGTCAACACCTGGTAGCCCGTTACGTATGGCTAATACCTTTGACGTGCTAGAGGTTAAATCCACAGCCAAAGTGTTGATGAGTCTTTAGAGTCCCCCACAGACAGTTTCTCAAGTTTCGGGCGAAACGTTGTAGAGGCCGCATGATATATGGCAGGGTTCGATCTTATACGTGCGGTATTGCACGGATCATGATCGGACAGATCATACTAGTGGGCTTTGGTTTAAGCCAGATCCTAGTATTAGATTTGTTGGATTACTTTAGTCTCATCGCATTCGCATTCAGTCGGAATGCGGGTGCAGGTATGTATATACTGGTGAGGGGTATCCTTGTGATCCGTCACGAGTTTACTTTAGATGTTGCCGGATTTTCTTTGTTATGGCAAACATTTAGATTAATGTTTGCTTAAGGAAATAATGAGCTAGAAATCATCATAACAATGCATTAATGTGACATTGACTTATACTATGACTCATGGTCTCTTTTTTAGCAAAAATGTCACATTAGTGAATTGTTTAATGTGTTGAAATGAGATGGAGAGAGAGAGGGGCTGCCTAGTATTGGAATGAGCTCTCATATTATTCTACACTCTCTCACTCTCATTACAACAAGAGAAAAGAAAAGAAAAAGAAAAGCTCTTGTTCTTCTTCTTCTTCCTCTAGCTTTTTGCTTCCATCAATGGCAACACTTCAACCTCCATCCAAAGCCATGGATGCAAGAGACAAAGTGGTCACAAACATTCTCTACAACACCTTGGACGCGTCGGCTAGCACACTTCGCGCCCGAGTTGCTTTGGATGAAGCGAGAGCCCATATAAAGACTTCTCGATGTGGTGCCCTTTCCGACGAGGAGATGAAGACCGGAGATTCCGCGAGGAGATCGGAGTGGAGGCCGAAGACCGAAGGACACGGATCGCTCGGTATAGCTTCCTACCCATTCTCATGTTAGCTAGCATTAGGTTAATGGTTACGATCCGGGTTTTTAGGATGCGGTAGTGCCGGTTTTAAAGTAAAGAAAAATTTTCGTTTCCGCATTTGGCCTCAGATAGACGGCCGGGGCGCTACCGTAGTCCTACAATTTATCCGTAGGGACAATATATCAAGATACCTGATATTTTGACCCTATGGACTCAGTAATAGGGGTTAAGCTTGTCCCTACGGAGTAATCCGTAGGGGCATAGCTTTACCCCTACAAATTTACCCGTAGGGACAAAATATCAGGATACCTGATATTTTGCCCCTACATATCTGTACCTACGCCTTAAGTCGTAGAGGCATATTTTTGTCCCTACGGATTTCTCCGGAAGGGCAACTATTTTATTTTATAAACCGATAAATTAAATAAATATGTTGTCCCTACGGTGAAATCCGTAGGGACAAGTAAACCTACGCTTTAAACCGTAGGGACAAATATTTCACCGTAGGGGCATGTTTAAGGCTAAGATTTGCACCTGCGGCGTGTGTATCTGCGGCGTATTTACACGCCCCTACGAATTTATCCGTAGGGGCAGTGGGTTTCCCCTACGGATTTATCCTTATGGGCAACCCCTATTTGTAGTAGTGTATATATATACTCCAAACAATTGATAGCTATTTAAAGAATGTTTCCTATAATCTCGGGAGAAGGTCTTGAAAATAACATTAGTAGGGCAAAATTGCACTTATTTCATATGTGAACATAAGAAATACTTATTGCGGGCTAGATTCACAAGCAGAACCCAAAGAGCGTAGCTTTTATGGTAACCCTTTCATTTCTAAAATGAAAGATCACTGGTTCGATGCTTCCAAGGGATCATATTTGAAATGGAAAAAAATTACAAGCGGAACAAAAGCATGCAATACAAACTTAGTGCCCTTTTTCTTCTGCGGTTTGCAACCGCTTTCCAACCAGACGTTTCTTCATCACAATCATCGCTCGTTGCCTTTTCTTCTCTTTTTTGACCGGATGCAGGCATCTTCGCCTATAATTCTTACAGTGGACTTCTATTAATTCCCGTCTTAATTCCAACCGACGCACGATTTCAGCGATTCTTGCATAATGTTCCTTCTTGAGAGGCAAAATGAACATGGTAGCTTCTTTGCATCCTGAAGTAGTGTCTTCATATCGGCTTATCATTATTCCTATAATTTCTTCGGTATTTTTTCCTCTTTACCAGAAATCGTTGGATATGTATGCCCTGGAGGCCATTATTGTAGTGGATACTTAGATATATATATGTACAGGACGGTCTTGCTCGATATGATAGTATACTATCTGGTTTGTTTTTATCTTAACATGTGTATATATTTTACTTGTTATTGCGTATCACCAATAGATATTGATAAAGCTCGTAGGATATTTGCTTGACTACCAGGAGTATGATGTGGATCATGAAAACAGCCTTAGAGGGGGTGAATAAGGCTTTATGGCAAACACAGATTGATTTTGTGACAAATTAAGAAATTAAGCGGTGGAATATAAAATCAGAGTGTAAGATACTAAAACTATCAACAATCACAGAGAAACAAAAAGTAAAATAGCATAAATTGATACAGATGATTATTATCGAGATTCATCAACCCTGTCGCTAATCCACGTCCGAGAACTCCAACTCAGGAGTCAACTTCACTATCCATTGACTTTTTATAGATGGAGAAACCCATATTTTTTACCAGACTCAGATCTTAAAACCTTTACACAGGTGGTGAACACCAGGAATTTTTCCAAGGCTCAACTCCAAACCTTTACAACGTGAAGATCTTAGACCTTTCTTCACTAGATTATACAATGTAAGATTTTACAATCTTTACAACCAATTGTTCCCCGCCGAAAGACGGCGCGACTGACGTCTTGCCTGAAATTCAGGGCAGATGCTAATTGGTGCTATCCGTCTACCTCTCCGAAGATGCCAAGTTGATTTATGGCACCATGTATCGAAGGTTTAAACGGATGCGGCCGATGTAGCAGACTTCGTCAGATTCCCCCTCGCTTGAGGGGGTTTTTATTGTGGGGACGCTCTTCCCTGCAGGCGCAAGCCCCTGCAGTTAATTACGTTACCGCATTGCGGTAACAACTTTCTCCTTCTCCAGATGATCACTTCGTATCGTGTGTGTTTATTTTGTGTTTGGTTGCCCATGGATTGTATACGGAGATTGAGTTATGTCGTCGCCCGTAGGGCGTGGACTAGTCCAAATCCGTATTATCTTAGATTTGGGTTTGGGGGTTGTGTTTAAGGATGCGTTAGCCTCATTTGAGACTAAGATCGACTTAAACATTTGTTAAGGATACGTTAGTCTAGTTTTAGACTAAGATCAACTTAACGGGATCATTTAGATCCAACAAAAGAGCAATTAAAGGAGCCCTGTTGTTTAGTTTAGTGACATTGCGGTCAATAGGTAGTTTAAGGACATTGCGGTCCAATGTTAGTTTTAAGACGTTGCGGTCAAGGTTAAGGGCATCATAGTCCGTGGATTTAGGGACTCCACAGTCCAGCGTTAGTTTTAAGACATCACGGTCAAGGTTAAGGACATCATAGTCCGTTGTTAGTTTTAAGACATCCCGGTCAAGGTTAAGGACCTCATAGTCCATGAGTTTAAGGACCCCATAGTCTGGCGTTAGTTTTAAGACATCCCGGTCAAGGTTAAGGACCTCATAGTCCATGAGTTTAAGAACCCCACAGTCCGTATTAATGTGTGGTCATAGGGACACGTCACCTCATTGAAGACGTTGAGGAATTACAACGCCAAGTATCAAAGGAGTGAAGAGATGTACTCTTGAACCAAGGTAGATTAAATAGTCTTTGGCCCAATTTGGAACCAAGACCAATTAATTATATTATGAGCCCATTAGCCCAGTTAAGTTTGAATTGAGGACTTATGGCCATCTTAGGCTAAGTCCAATCATGTTTAGAATATTGGCCCTCTGTTGGTTCATTGAAGGAGAGGCTTTGCCTCTAAAACTTAGCCAATTGGGCTAAAGCTAGTGTTAAACACTAGAGACCAACAGTGTTGAACAATGGGAATAAGATTAGCAAGTCAGTGTTAAACACTAAAAGATAATCAGTGTTAAACACTGGGAACAGAGTTTTCAAATTAGTGTTAAACACTAAGCAAAATAGAGTTTTCCAAATTAGTGTTAAACATTAAGAAAATCAGTGTTAAACACTGCAAATAGAGTTTTCCAATTAGTGTTAAACACTAAGAAAATCAGTGTTAAACACTGGGGACAAAGTCTTCAGATTAGTGTTAAACACTAAGGAGAGAGGGGTCACGTGTGGACACGTGAGAGCGCCCTGATTCCTCTTATTTTATTCAGCGGATCAGTGTTTAACACTTTAATTCTGACGGCCATCACGTGTGAGCACGTGATGGAAGCCCATGCTCTGTCCGTTATAATGCTCACTAGGGGTCACGTGGTGACACGTGAGGGCACCCTAGAGCTCTTTTCTATTCCTTTTGCCTTTTTCTTTGTGTGCTTCAGAGGCCACGTGGGGCACGTGAGGCATTGCCTCAAAGTTCTTTTCTATGGGTCTTTGCAGAAGTCACGTGGTAACACGTGAGGTGATGCTTCAAAGTTCTTTTTTATGGATCTTTGCAGGGATCACGTGGTAGCACGTGACTCTGACTCTTTGCATATTTCAAAGATCTGTCATCTTTTAAAAATTAAATTCTTCATAGGGTTAAACCCTAGCAATAAACTTTAAAGGAATTAAATTCCTACTTTTTTTGAAGAATTACATTCTTAGATAGGGTTAAACCCTAATTTCTTTTCTGTAAAGAATGAGATTCTGGTATAGGGTGGAACCCTAATTCTTTTTTTTTCTTGAAGGGAATTAAATTCCTGTGAGTTTGAGAGAATTAAGTTCTCAATTAGGGTTAAACCCTAGTTCTGTCCATTCTGAAAGAATTAAATTCTTAGGGTTAAACCCTAATTTTATCTCAAAGGAATTAAATTCCTGTAATTCTGTGAGAATTAAATTCTCAAAACTCAATTCCTCCTCTATGTTTTAGATCTGCTTGGCAGGATCTTAACTTAATGAGAATTAAATTCTCAATTTATGAGGAGATGTGCACTTTGCAGATCTTCAACCAGAGAAAGAACCAAGTTCTTTTTTTTATATAAGAGCTAAACTCTTTTGAGAATTAAATTCTCTTTGAAGCCTCCCTTTTCTTTTCTTACCTAAGGTTTTTCTTTTGCAGAGAATCAAATTTCTCCTTCTGAATTTTCAATATTCCAAAGCTCTATATCTCTCCCTCTGTATATGTCTCAAGGTCCGCTTAAACTCACTCTTTTAGCTCCTATTTATAGGAGAAGGAAAAGAATCAATCAGTTTTAGTGAATCTTTCATTGAAAGATTTGACTTGTTTATTGAGAGATTTGATTTATGTTTATCATTAATCCGGGCCTATAGATTATTAGGTGAATTTTATTCACCATTGGATTTTAAATCCAAAGATATCTCTTTGTTATTTCGGTGAGATTTAAGGGGAAATCTTTCCAAGTCCAAGATTTTTCCATAAATTGGTGATATTTAATCACCTTTAGATTTTTAATCCAACGGTTTCAGATAATTCTTTTCCATTTTGGAAAGATTTGAAAGATCTTTCCTCAGAATTTAATTCTGTTAAAGAATATGGCTTTTAAAGCCGGTCACGTGTGGCCACGTGACCCCTGGTCACGTGTGGCCACGTGACCCCTGGTCACGTGTAGGCACGTGACCCCTGGAATGGGCTTCTCTTCTTCTACGCTCTTTTTCCCTGCCGCTGCTTAACCATCACGTGCCGACACGTGACCCCTGGTCACGTGTGAGCACGTGATGCCTCTTCTGAAGCTTCTTCTTGACTTTTAATTAGAGAACAAATATGCTCTGTGCCGCTGCTTGACCATCACGTGCCAACACGTGACCACTGGTCACGTGTGAGCATGTGATGCCTCTTCTGAATCTTTTCCTGATTTTTAATCAGGGAACAAATGCCCCCACAGCGTTGTTCTCACGTGTCTGCACATGAGTGCAACACTGTCACTTTTGTGACCGTCGGATCCATCTTGGGAGTAGGGTAGATGAAACGTTTTCCATCCCATCCTATAAATGCCCATGTCCTTTCAGAAGAGCCTCCACTTTTGCTCATCTTCTTCCTTTGAGAACTTTTCTCTTGAGAATTTAATTCTCGTTCCTCATAGCTTAGTTCTCTGCTTCAAACTTTTCAGAGTTTAACTCTGTTTGAGAGACCCTTTCTTCAGGTAATGATCTTCGAACGATTGAGGAACCCTTATGTATACTTTTTCCAAAAAACTCTCTGGATTTTAAATCCACACCAAGGGTTTCACCCCTTTTAACATGAACCCATTTTCTTTAAGTTCATCAACAAAAAATAGAAAACCACTTAATCTTCAAACAGTAGATCTCTTAGGGTTCATATGATCTTTAGGGAGATGATGAGATCCGTTGCCTTTTCCAAGGAATTTAATTCCGTTTAAAGAAAATGTTTCTGGGAATTTAATTCCCTTCTCTTAATAAGGAATTTAATTCCTATGAAGAACTCAGTTCTTCCCATGGAGGCTTCTCAGGGTTTTCTTGCCTTGGGTTGTCTCTCTCACATCTGAGAAGGAGAAGCTTGTAATGAATTTTCATGATCTTCATTTCAGGTATTATGGACGCCCACTTGTATGATCTTGATGAAATTATTTCTTACGGAAATATTCGTGCACTGGTCCGTAGCCAGAACCAGGAGTTCACCAACGCTCAGTGTGCTGAGGTCATGAGGCGCTTCGACGAGTACAATGGTCAGCTACTCCCTCGTCGCTCTTCTCTTTTGAGACTCATCATGCTGGCGGTCTGGGAGGAGCTCCCTCTCTTTTGCACCGGGGTACCACTCGGGGCATTGGATGCCGCCGAGGATAAAGTGCATTCGGTGTATCTGATGAGCCTAATCTCGAAGAGAAGGCAAGACAACCTCATTGATCTCTTACACCAGGCTTTTCAGCAGTCGGCCATACTTGCTGCTTATCGGAGGGTGGAGGACATCCGTGAGGATCCTGATGCTTGTGATCGCGAGAGAAAACATACTAGGATGGTTCGAAATGCCTGGAAGATCTTGGACAAAGTCACGTTTGAATTTCTCAATCCATGTCCCGCATCTGAGGTCCTGCCATTGTAATCGTTTCTTTTTATTTTGTATGAACTTTTAAAGCATGAGTGATAAGTTTTGTCGTGCCCTTCTGTGTTTGCATGCCCCTATTTTTGAGATTTTGTCATTTTTGCTATTGTTGCTACTGATGTGTTTAGCGTGTAAGGCACTAATTTACTTTT